>JAWNLC010000451.1:170000-1470764 GCA_035041535.1 Drosophila cognata
AGCGAATAAATGCAATGTTAAATCAAATTCAAAATGTTAAAACAAATTGCTTACAGACATATCTATTTACAATATGTTGTTTTCAATGAAAAAGCTGCAGCTGATGTTGTTGTTATTGCGCGCTAACAGCGGCTTAAAATACATAGCTATGCATGTGAGTGTGTAAGTGCATGTACATATGTAACCCAGAAACGTGGCGACCCATGTGTGTATCTGTATGTGAGTGTGTTGCTCAAAATGTCGATTACAAAACCCGATTTGAATTTATTCTGCTGTGCGCCGAAATTATCAGTGCGGCATTGAAAATATCAACAATAACAACTTGTTGGCAAGGCAACACAAAAACAAAAGAAAATAAAATTTTTGTGTGCTTAACCGAAAAACAAATGTTTCTATTTTACAGTTAATTTTACGTCTTTTGTAAAGTTCATCACAAGTTGAATCGCCCGCCCAACAACTCCCCCGCCCCCCACCCACGCCACTCCCCTCTCAAACTTCGGTTTTGAAAAGAACTTACTCAACAAATAATTAAAAACAATACTATTTAAATTTAATCTCTAAACGGCGATATTTTATGTGATACGAAAATATTCGGCAACGTTTTTAGTCACAAATTTGGTTTTGAAAGTTTTGGTTTTTTTTTTTTTGTCTACAAATTTGTTGTTAACTTGTGTTAACAGCAACATTTTAAAGCTACTCTCCAAAGACTCAAATTTTTGGCACAAGTGTGAGTTGAAATATCCGGCCAATTTTGTTGTATTTTTTTTTATGCATTCATTAAATTATTGCCCACAATTGGCTAAAACTCATTCAGCTTAATTGCTTTGCACCCACGAAAAGTGGCGCTAAAAACTCCATTTGAAAATTGTTGGCTTACAACTCAAGTGCATTCTACACACACGCACACACAAGCTCTCTCTCACACACATACACGCAAATGTTTATTTCGCTTTACAGTCACTAACCAACACCATACAAGCTACCCACATACACACACACACACATATGTGGTTAATAAATATAATCAGCAATTTTTCTATTTATATTTTTTATGCGAACCAAAAAACAAACTTTCTCAATAATAAAAAAATGCCTTCGTTTTTTTTCTTTTTGCCGTAAAACAAAAACCGAAATTATTTATGGAAATAAAACCACAAATGCCAAAAATTCTACGCATCGTGTAAAAAAATGTACGACAATTGCAACGCATATCCTGCAAACAACAACAATAAACAATAAATTACGGCGCTTCTTCTGTTTGGAATGGTGAGTAAATTGTGCTCAAAAACCAACCCCCTTTAGGTGTAGAGAGAACTGTGTGATTTACCCTCTAGGTTTGGGTGTGAATTCATATACCCTCTACATATATATACAAGCGAGTATTTACATATATTTTATTGTGAAGTGTGATATGTAAGCAAAGAAGTCGCTCACAAACAAAATAAAATATATGAATATAAATATATATAATAAATAATAATTTATTATGAATCTGTAATATAAACGTAAAATATAAATACGTCTTTCATATTTGCATATCTATATAGTATATGTATATATATATATTGGTGACCCAATCCCAATTCCTTCAATTCCTCGCGTACAATTTAGTTGACAGATGGAGTTGAAAAATCCATCAACACCCTTTTTTTTTTTTAAAAAAAAGAGTCCCTTCTCCATCAGCCGTCGAACTGTGTCACGGCATTCAAAAGGAAGAGCTTTAAGAGTGTGCACAGCAGCTGCCCCACCTTGTCAGTTTATCTGTTAACCTAATAACCGAGTTGCATTCACTTTGGCCAACCCCCAAAACGCAACGGAGTCGTTTTCTCGTTTTGCTCTCAGCTCTTACTCTCTCTCTGGCAGAGAACAGCAACATTAGTTATAAATTTGAATTTGTTTCGGATTTTTGCATCTCTAATTGAAATAATAATATTTAATAAATCAATTCAAGGTTGCCCTGACAACAGACAACAGACACAAACACAAAAATTGTACAGAGTTCAAATACCTTAGCACCGAGCAGACTTTGTTGCTGTTAAGATCACAGTGTATATCAACAGTGGACTTAGCTGAAAGCAAATTGTCGGGCAGAGAGAGAGAGAGAAAGAAAGAGAGGGAGAGGGGAGAAAGAGACGCACTCAGAGACGCGACAGCTGTTTACAAAGTAACTTTGAGCTGATGTCAGCAGCGGCCACTTTGTCTAAAAAAAAAACAAAAAAATCAATATCAATCGAAAAATAAAAACAAAGTCTCTCTGTGTGTGTGTGTGTATGAGTGTGGATAAGCTATGAGGACATAGCACATTGTACAGCATTGCTGCTAATTTAAACACACATTAACATTTATTCCGGTTCCCAGACAAGATAATCGATAGCAGGGCCATAGCAGTTAACCAGTCGCCTCAGTTAGCATGCAAAGTCGAAAGGTCTGTCAGCTTTAGCAGCTGAACTTTGCTCGCAACAACAGCAACAACAGCGGCAACAACAGCAGCAAGAACAGCAGCAACAACAACACAAACCACAACAACAGCCGCAGTTGCTTAATTTGAACTGGAATCACTGTTAGCCAAACAAGCTTTCAGTGCTCTGTTAGCGACCGGATCACAATTTTAACAGACGCTTATTTAACCCTTCGAATCTGAATCGGAATGAATGCCTAAATTCAACATTTTTATAAAACCTAAACTCGGAAACTCATATCATTTAGTTGTAACCAAAACATCGTAGTGTAGGTTATTGTCGAACCTGTTATTTAGGATGTAGACTGTTAAATGTATACATATATAGAAACTATATTAAAAACTTCAAGTCTTTCGCTCTTATAGTCCCTGACATCCGTTTGTTCATACGGACAAGGCCAGATAGACGCTTCAATTAACGCTGATCACTAATCTATATTTTTGGCGACCGTCATCCCATTTCATTCTGCACCTGTTGAGTCATTTTTGGAGTCGATAGCTTGGGATTTTCCCTTATTTTCCTGATGATCATCCGCTCCTCCTCTTCGGTGAAAATCTGGTTTGGTGCCATTCTGCCCTTGTCCTCAATCCGATTTGTGTCGACGAAGCGCCGAATGATGTTATACATGGTTGAGTTCCTCAGATTGACCATTTCAGCTATTTGGCGATGTGAATATCCGTTTTTGTGGTGTTCCAGGATGAGTTTCCGTTGTTCAATGGTAGTCCGTTTGTCCATAGTCCTTTTTGGCTTATTGCACCCGAGATGCAGGATATAAATAAACTGACTACCAAGGATTGATCTATTTATACCGAAAATACTCAACTTTAGGTAAAAAAATCCGGGTTCTATGGCTCCCAGATGTCCATAATGTACCTGGTCCAAATAAGCTTCATTAGGGTCATATATTAATTTTGGTGGCTAATATATGTACCTACTATAGGTCTTTGGAATTTTTGAAAAATAATGAATAATTAGCTTATGGCAGGCAATTACTTTTTTTCTTTGAAACAGCTTTCTTTAAGCTGTGAGACACTGTATATATTATATGATATACATATATATTATATGATATATTTGTTTATTTTTGATAAGGTGCCCAGGTTACTTGCATCAGTGTTGCAAAGCGTGCGTAAAATACCATCGTCATCAGTATTTGGCGTACATGATGTATGTGCAATAATGCATGATAATACGCCACGTACTCGCTTCGCACACAAATATTATTTGCCACTTCCGCCATAATCATATAATAATAAATAATGATGATGAGAGTCCCACAAAGTGGATCGTCGTCGATCGATTCGAACTTGAACTCTGACCAGGACTTGTCTGGGTCTGGGTCTTTAACTTCGAAAAAAAGTACAACTTTGCGTGACTGTTTTAAAGGCTAAATTGAACTGAAATTTGTAACATTGTTATTTTTTATTTCTATGCACCCAATGGCGAATTGACTTTTGTGGAGAAACCTTTTTCAAATCTTAAACTTCGCCTGAGTTGTCGCAATCAGCATTCTGATGCCAAACCTATAGAAAGAAAATAAATCCCACATTTGTTCATCACGACGTATATCGATTCCAATATTGTATTCATATTGTATTCACAATGCATTCATTTGTGTGTATTTGAATGACATCATCAAAATGTGAGTTGACCCATTAACTGAAGTATTTTTCATACATAAAAGTATAAACGATAAAAGAGTAAATAACTAATTCTACTTTGCTAGACTAGCACTGATAAGAACATTTCAACTCCAAATTCAGTGAATGAATCATCTGAGAGTGTAAGTTGTTTATTTTTTTTTTGCCCATAAACATTTGGAGCAATTAAAATTCATATCAAGTGCGTATATTCGCATATCAATTAAACAAATTACTGTTGCTCATTCCAGCGCCTTTCCAGCTCACTTCCAACGGCCTTCCAGCAGTCTTTCGCATTACGAAAGTTATATTTGTAGCTGCATTTGAATTTAACAAGCTAAGGGCCTTAATTATTTTTTGCATTCTGCTTGAGTCTTTTTCTGCTGTTCTCATTCTCATTATTATTTAATGACTGCTTATGCAATTTAGCTAACGGGTAATGGACTGGAATTAAAACGCCACCTGTTGCAAGCTCAACGGTCGATGCAGAACCTTTTTAATTCATTTCACTCAAATTAAAAATTGCTCTTATTTTAAAATAAACTGCAAACTAACATAAATGTTATGTTTGTTTAATATAACATACATTTAACATATACATGTATCGCTAATTATTTGGCTTACAATCTACGTCAGTGCTGAAAAAATGATCATTTGTTCGATTGTTAGCACTTAACATTGTGTTGGTCTGCCAGCTGCCCCTTGGCAAGCCAAATCAGAAGCAAAAACAGCTCAGCATATTTTCATCAGTTGCTTTGCTTTTGTTCTATGCCTATGCTTAAAAATACCCACGAATACTTGTTGCTGTCGCAAACACCCCCTCCCCGACAGTGGGGGTTAATAGACGCGCACGCGAATATACCGGCAAAGCAGAGGTAAAGGGTATGACGTTGCCAGATGAGCTAACACAGCCAAGCCAAGCCAAGTCGTTAGTCGAAGTTAAAGGCGCAAGACTAAGCAAATGTATATAAACAAATGCATACGCACACATGTATATATACATAACTACACATGTGTAATCCGTATATAGGCAGCTGAAACACAGTTATCCGTGCTATACATATGCGTGCATATATAAACAGGCGAAAGGGCGCACAATTATGCGAGAGCTCTGTTAATAACATATATTCGCAATATATATTCAGGAGCAAAGCTGCCAAGCATATTACGCTGCTTAATACATAATGTTATTTCGATTGTTTTGTTGTTGTTGTTGGAAAACAAGTGGCTAATGGCCCAATGGCCAATAGCAAGGCGCTCAGTTGGCAAACGAAACGTTTGCCAAAATCGAATGAAATTCAATTTTGAACAATACGATTTTTGAGCAAATGCTTAAATATTAACTGCAGCGAGTGCTAAACAGGGAAGGAGGAGAGGAGGGGGCATTTGTATATATTTATTTATTTATTTAAGTGCTGTATTCAGAAATGTGTAAATTTCTTTTGCTATACTGAATTGCAAACTATAATTATACCAAAGAAATTGAATGTTTTTTTTTCATGCAGTCTATAAAAATAAAAAACACGTTGCTCAAATAAAAAGGGCAAGCTTCCGAATACGTTTCTAAATACGAACTGACTGCGTCTTACGTCATTTCTTTTTCTGTGTGTGTGAATGGTGTGAATTCATATATGTATGTGTGTGTGTGTGTGTGTGTGTCTGTCTATTTGTCTATGTATTTATTTATTTACATACAATAGATACATACTTCGTTCTATACCCTATCAGAGGGTATTTGAGCTTATTTATTTAATGTCGTTCATACAAAAAGGATAAAATTAACTGGAATTAAATTCAAAATAAAATTTAATATTTAAACTTTATTTATTAAAATAATAAATATTTATCAGATTTCTGAGGGGCATTTGTGTAGCTTGAATTGGGGCAAAACTCAGAATAAATGCCTTCTATCCCAAAAAATAGTTGCTATTCACGAGACAAATTGAGTTCTTCATTATAAAAATTGAGCATCTTTAAATTCTTTTCAATTTAAATGCGATACATTTTAAGTTTGCTTTCCTTAAGAGGTCGAATCGAAAATCAATGCAGGCAAGAGTATTTCAATTCTATGATTGCCGGGGCATTATTTTTTTTCTTGTTTTGCTTTTTTGGTTCTTTGGACTTTTATTTTTTTGGAGGTTCACGTTGCGACCTCAAAAAATAATGACGTCAACACTTGGCCGCCTTTGACTCCAGCGATACTCTCCCCTGCCTCTGACCCTCCCTCAGCCACTCCTCTCTCGTTACATCTGCCTCTCCCAGTTGGAGCATGGAACACAATTAAGATAAATTATGAGGCAAGCTCTGTGCGTCGGCGCATTAATGCTTTAGCTTACTTCAACAGATGTAGCAGATAGATAGATAGAATGAATATACATATATAATGTGAGAGCCGTTTCTCATTTTGAGATACATACGGTTGATGGGCCTGCAAAAAATTGTGTTCAGTTTCATTTCGGTGCGGTTTTTGAGCATAGCACAATTTATCATTTGAGTTTTTGTTCTTCTGTTTTCTTTTATTGCCATCTTTTTTTTTTGGGTTTCAAGCACATTAATAATAAAAATTATTATAATATTAATTTGTATAGTTTTAAAAACGATTTCTCAAATTAAATTTGGTGACTTTGTGAACAATTTTTCTTTGTGAGTGCAAAGCTTTTTTCATATTTCCCAATGAACAAATAATTTTTTTTTTTAAATATCTATAAATAGACGTGGGACTTTTGTTGGCCGAGAGAGATCCCCGAGCCATACACAGATTTGGACTGCTTACACAAACACACACACACACATTCACGTAAATGTGGCCTATATGTGGCAAACTTTTTCGATATCGATTTCGAAGTTATTCACTGGGTTTAACTGTTCCCATTTTCTGCTTTCAGTGCGACACGATTATAATGTTGATGTTGTAATGATGTTGAACTATGGATCTAGCAGATCAAATCGATGACTATATCTGTTCATTCGAAGGACTTGGTGACTTAACAATGGACTCCCTAGCGATGTTCATATTCCTCTGGGCCGTTCTGGCCCTCTTCTCCGTCTGGCTATGCAAGCTGCTGTACAACAAATATCTCATGAACAAGGGTGCCACAGCCACAGGCAGTGGCAGCAACAGTCGCCAGACCAGTGTTGCACCCGGCGGTGGCGCCTCCTTGGCGACCAGTGGCGCCAAGTCGGAGAAACGTTCTTCCGAGCCACGCGAACTGATGGCCACCAAGAGTAAAATCGATGATCTGTCCAAGCCACTCATAGGCGGTGGTTCAGCAGGACGCGGACGTTCCACAGCTTCGCCCATGGGTGGAGGGGGAGGTGGTGCTGCTCCTGGCGGACCACGCCGACGAGTGGTGCGTCAGAGTTCGACGGGACCGGAGAATCGCAAGAAACGCTACGTGCCACCGCCCTCAAATGTGGTCGGGCCAGAAACTGTGAGTAAATTCCAGTTATCTGTTATTTATTCCCCAATTTATTTATTTATCTACAATTTATAATATCTGTCCCAAATGTCTGCCATATGTTACTATTTATTTACCTATTACTATTGATATTATGTAGCCCAAATGCATGCTATATATTGCCTTATAAAACTATTTATTTTTTTTTTTTTATCTTTTACTATTCCTATTATCTTTACCAAATGCCAGCTATCTATTACTATTTATTTACGACTTATTTACTTATCTCTCTTACCTATCTGTTAACATTTATTTATTCATTCATTTATCTACTATTTGTATTATCTATCCCAAATGCCTGCTATCTATTAAATTTCTCATACTTATTAACTTATTTACCTACTATTTATGTTATGTATCTCCCATGCTATTTAGAGCTCCGTTACGTGGACGAGTCAAGTGTTTCGCTGGCTGTACAGTGATCTGGTTATTGTCAACGAGCTACTCATGTCCTGGGTGATAGCCATTAACGATACCTTGCGCAAATCCGCCGAGGAGGTTAGTACATTAACGCATGACATCAGCTTTGACATCATCATCAACGACCATCTACCCACTTAAAAAAAAAAAAATTGCACAGAATTTTAGAAATTCGTCATACTTTTGGCGACCCGGTTAACTCACTTTATTATTCATAAAGCATGTTTGTAAGAATGAGGGCTTCCATTTCTACCTGTTAGAAATGCATTTCTAAATGATAGGAAATATTTTTAAATGATAAAAAACACAATGAGAGTCATCTACATACAAATATACTTGTGATGTCATTTGGATGCTCTCATACAATGCAGCGCATTGAACTCGGCTCTCTTAGAGTGGCCTCGACTTTCAACTTAAGCGGCCTTTTACTACCAACAAGACTTAATTGGGTAGACAGTTGCTCAGTGGCTTAGCAACTCAGCCATGACCGGTGTGGAAAACGCGTTTCGAGCGGCGCTTTTTACTCGCTCTCCCCGAACGTAGGCCAAGGTCAGAATTTTATTTGTGTGACTACACTCAGAAAAATACACCTTGAATTTTAGGAATTCGCCAAAGTATATTTCTAAAAAACGGAGTTTTTATTTTCTTCAATTTTCGAACCTTTCAACAACAAGGAAAAAAACAAGAACATGAACAACTTTCCAATTTTCAGGGCAGTTGTCGAAAATGTCGAAAAAAGTCAATTTTTTTCCGTGTGTATTGCTGTAGCTGCTCAAATGTAGTTTGTTAGTCATTCTCTCATTTTGTTACAATTTTATGGATGTGGCATATTCGGCATCACTACACACACAAATATGAGCTACTTCTTTATAATTATCACTTACGTAATGCCCCCGAAAAACATGAAACTGGCAAACAGGTTTAGCTCCATGCCGTAACCCCAAATGTGCCATGTATATTGTGTCCAATGTGTATCCCTTGATTTTGTAGCATGGTGTGGCCGTGGAAGTGGTCCGTGTTCTGCCGGACAGCCCGGCACCGGGCCTCAATAACATCTTCTGCAACTGCGAGGAGCACAATCCCGCCGAAATGGTGAGCAAGCGAATATATATATATATATATATACATATATATATCATATATATATCAATACCTGAATGGGTACTAAATTACTTGCAGCTCATCACGTTCGACTGTGACGCAATGCCCGTGCTGCAGGTGAAAACGTTCCGTCAGAAGTCGGGAAAGTTGGAGACCTCGCATTATAAGGTCACCGTGTCGCGATTCCGTGCACGCATGTCCATACCCATAAACTACAATACGCTCAAGGGTGAGATGCGTGTCGATGGCTATCCGGACGTAAGTACACTGATGTCTGCACTTATGTCATATATCAGAGCATAACCAGGATTTGCTGTTAATCTCCTCCTTCAATACAGGTGCGCATTGCCATGAACAGCGTGGGCGCCATAAAGGCCATGGATCAGGATGAGCAGCAGCTGCAGACAGTCATCAGTGATATACTGACGACGGCACTCCGTGAAACCATATATCCGGTGGATTTCTCTATTTACTCCACCTGCCCTCGTGCCGAGGTGGAACCCCTGGATTTGCCTGTAATCTATCCCGTTCATTATGAATCTCTGGCGGTGAGCGTGTAGAGCATTGAGAAGCAGTTGCTCTTGCGTTGTGTTGTGTGTTGACTGTCTCTTGCAGTTGTTTCTCTGTCAATCACGTCTCCAACTCGGAGATTGTACAGTGTTCTGTAACCCTCCACCTTGTCTCTCTCTCTCTCCCTCTTTCTCCTCTATAAATTTCCATACCTCCACAAAAACACACAGTTAAAAAATCGACAACACTTCTCATTGTTCTTACGACGTCACAGCCTAAAAAATCTTCTTCACTTTTTGTATTTTTTTGTTGTTTCGTTTATGAAATTCGCCTTTCGTCCTTTCACAAATTGTGCAACATTTTAGCATTTGCGTGTTTGAGTTAAAATGTTCTATTTTGCGCTCTCTCTTTTCAGGGCAATCAATATTTTCAATATTATTACAATTACTAATTTTATCAGACCCATTCTCTTCCCCCTGATCTATTATACCCTCCACCCCCAATTCTAAAGGCGAATTTCATAAGCTACTCCGACTACTAGATCTAAGTGTTTTCTCCTTCTCTCTCTGAGTCTTCAGTGGGTCTTCTGATTTAATTCATTCATTTGTCATTGTCGCTCATTGCATGCTCGCTCGGCCCAACAAAAAAAAAAAAAAAAAAAAAACACAGTACAACATGGATCACAGCCTGGGATCGGGCATTATGCGTGATGCCCAGCACATGGTCTCCGGTCGTCGATTGCTGGTGAAAATCGTCAAGGGCGATGGCTTGCGCGATGCTCACGACCCGTATGTGGTCATCGAGATGGATGAGCCAGCGCAGAAAAATCAGACGGGCACTCAACGCGGCAGCAAACCCTACTGGGACGAGCACTTCCTCTTGTAGGTCAACCTTGCCCCCATTAACTGAATCTTTCTCATTAATCTACTCAATTTTGTCAATTCCTTAGCGAACTCTCCCCACAATCAGCTGAGATCCTCTTTGAGGTTTACGACCGTCCAGTGATTGCATCCGATCCGCCCAAGTTCCTTGGCCTCGGCCTCGTCGGCATCGATGAGCTTGCCGTGGGTCCAGCCTCCACGCAGCTGTTGCAGTTGCAACCGCGTCCCTACGAGTCCCAACCGGTTGCGGGTACTATTACCGTTGATTTTGTGTTCATAGAGGGTGCCGAAATACCGGCAGGTTCTCGGCCGAATCGCCTGAAGGAGGCACTGCGTCTCAGCACGCCCGCCATCAACGAGCACATACGCAACGGTGCCGACCTGGCCGATGCGGCTGTGCGTGCCCTTCAGGACGGGGCACTCTCGGGTGGCGCCTCCAACGGTAGCCAGACCCAGAAGAGCACTCTCATCATCCACAGTGTGCAGCGGGTAAGTGTGAGAATTGAGTAGACACCTCTTATGCCACATTCCCCTGAAATATCATCTCTATCTTTCTTTGATTTTATAATTTGTTATTTGCCACTATTCCTTTTTTCTTCCATTTCACCCGCACGCAGAACTCGAGTAATCCAAACGCATTCAAGGTAAATCCTTTAGCCACATCACAATTCGGTTTCTACGTTTTCAGTTTCTTTTAGTTAAGAGTCAAGTAATTAACCCCAATGCCACCAGTCACGATGACTATATACAAGTCAAGCTAATCACAAAATGTTTCTCGTTCCGTTTATTGATCGTTTATTTGCCTAACCCTGCGCTTCTCTAACCATACAACCCAACTCAACATCATCCAACTATGCCAGGTTGAGTTGAACAAAGATGGTCACATCGAGGTCATCGAATCTCCCACAGAGCTCGATCAGGTCGTTGCCCAGGCCTTCGAGCGTGCCGCCAACGAGGCGGCTAGCACCCAAACCGAGCCACGGGCCGCCAGCCCGGCCGACAGCCCGACGGGCGACACAACAACAGGTAACGAGGAGAGCACTGCCGAGGTGAGTACAACTACACTCAGAGAAAAAATGCACTGAATTTTAAAATCTCGTCAAGAATGAATCTTATTAATATGATGGCTTTACAATTTTCTTAATTTCTGTGTGGATTTTTGTGAAATTTAGAAAAAAATTATATATAATTATTCTAATTTTTAAGAAGTGTTTGCTTATATTTAGAAATTATTTCGAAAAACAGTAGTACAATATAAACCTTCTAGTTTTTTAAGGCGATTTTCTTAAATTCAGGTCGATTTGTTTTGCTGAGTGTAGCCGAGATCCGCATGGTTCTATGAGTTCTATGATTTATGCAAGCATGGCATGCAATGATTGACATATGTACACGTCCATATATATATAACCAACTCCGACTGCTTGCAGTTCGGACAGCCGAATGCTGCCTCCTCGCCGAATGGCAGTGGCTACCACAATGACTACAGTTTGAATGGCAGCAGTCAACTCACCGGCCACAACTCGAACAGTTTGCAACGGAATGGCGGCGTGCAACAGCAGCTGCTGCAGCAATCTGGCATGGAGCTGGATGATCGTGGTCGCAGTAAAAAACGTAATTTCTTTGGCACCCTCAAGAAGCGGCTCAGCCGATCCAAAACACGTACCCTATCGGCAGATCAGCCCAATAACAACCATAAATCACAATCAGTCACCAATCCAACAACAACAACAAGTGCAGGCACAGGACTCACAAGAACAACCCAAGGAACCCTCAATGGTGAATCTTCCCGTTCATTATCTGTCGATCGTGCAACTCTGTCTAAAAGCAATTCATTTGGTAATTACCCAATCAGTCCATTCACAATCCCCCTTTAAAGCTAAAACACATACTCATTTACGCATTTATTTTAAACCCACTAAAACTCTAATAAGAACTTGTATTGGGTAGTTTAACACCTAGCATATTTATATCGGAGGCTTACGAAATTAGGGTAGAAAATTAGGCTAGGTTAGCTTATGTTGGTTGTCAGCAAGGGAGGAGAAAAACAGAGCCTAGGGTAAAAGATTTCCAAAGCCATATCTTACCCAAATACTAAGACTTCTTAGTCATGATTTGATTCCTGGATTAACACTACATACAAAGTTGAAATCGCGATTCTCCCTCTAAAATCAGGCAAAGTTATACCCTAAAAAAAGCTTGTAATGATTAGTCAAAACTTTCTTATGTCATAACTTGGTTAAATGTAATCTGATTTTTAAAAACCATCTCTTTTTAGCCAAAACTATGCCTCTAAATTAAATCCACGTTTCAAGTTGGAAATGCAATTCTGGCCCAAATTTTAAAATGAAATTTCTGTGTTTAAAATATATCCTCCCAAATATTTGTTCTCAGTTGAGATTCGAAATCTTCACAATCTGTTTACAGTATAGTTTTCTTAAACTTGGTTCATAATTGAGACAGCTTTTAATTTCAAATTAGCACATTTTATTCTGTAAACTATATATCGTGTCTTATCGAAATAATTTCGTATCACATTCAATAAATGTTTCCACTAAATGTTTAGGTAAGATGGTGCATATAAATACATATATGCATACAGACATGCATACATACATATGTCAGATTCCATATCGAGACCATTTGTTGAGTCCGTATCTTTATGTTGTTGTTTGTTCTACTTTTTCTCCCTTTTTTTTTATAACTTTTCCCGAAAACTGAACGCTAACCAAATTGTCTCCTGCACAAATACAAACCTGTATGTACACAACATTTCTTTAAACCGTATCTACTATATATATAATGCTTGTACGTATTGCTTTATATTTTACACTAAACACACTTTAAATTATTTTCACATATATTTTTGCACACTTCTATTCTAATTTATTTGGATTTTTGTTTTCTGTTTATTTATTTTCATATGTGCCATAATTTATTTTATGCAAATAACTATTTGATTGGTCAATTCGGGTGTTTTGGTGTGCCACGCCACGCTTTTTGGCTATGGATGCATACTATACATACTATGAATAAAACACACTTCTA
Organism: Drosophila cognata; assembly: GCA_035041535.1. NCBI lineage: Eukaryota > Metazoa > Arthropoda > Insecta > Diptera > Drosophilidae > Drosophila > Drosophila cognata. The sequence continues at coordinate 183,515 of JAWNLC010000451.1, forward strand.
TACTATTTATAACTGCATAAATAACTACTGTTTCAATGACAATACAACAAAATAAAATAAATGAAGGACCCCGGATGGGCATCGGCTCGTCCATCACCGATCACCACTCACGACGCTCTTCAATTTCAGAATCCTCAGCCATCTCAGGCTTCTCCTCGGCCAGCAACAAAACCTATGTCCATGAGGCATCCACACTGGTGCTGGAGACCATCGAAAATGGCGTTAAGCGGTGAGTAATCTTCTTATTTCCTCATTTTATTCCTATTATTATATTCTGGTAACGAAGACAAAAAATTATGTTGGTTTTGTGCAATGCAACATTTCCGTGTCTGAAATCGATAAATCGATGATCGCAAATCGATAAAATCACATATCTCCCACAATTTTAAAGCTACAGTCATCAAATTTGATGGCTGATAAGCAAATCGGTGTTAATCGATAAAATCCTAAACTAAAAGTACCAAACTTGAAAGTTAGATTACTTGGGAACCTCCTTCACAGATTGGTAACGACATTTTTTTTTATGTTTGCTGGCATTAGATTGGTATCAGAATATTTTGGAATTGATACCCACTTGATATTAAAAGCATCCATTTGTTGTAGGCATTTCATTGTTCCGCTGGCGATTGCACAGAGGCCACGCTGGCGCCGCAAGGGCACCAAGTTGCACATTTACAACGATCACACGTTCATCGCCAAGCATTTGAGTGGGTAAGTCAGAGGTGCAAGGGAAAACCTGGGGATTCTGACACTCTCTCTATATTTGCAATTTGCAGCAGCGGATTGCAGTGCTCGATCTGCATGAAGTCCATACCGCGGAGACCGGGCAAGCAGGGCTACGAGTGCCGCGACTGCCAGCTGATTTGCCACAAGCAATGCCACATAAGGGCGCCGCAGTCATGCCCCAATCCCACTGTACTCTCCATGGAACTGTAAGTTGGGCTCTCCAGCCTCCCTCTGCTTAGCCCTTATTCCTCTTATTCCTGTAGTTCCTATCATTTTAATTCAATTCGATGGGTGGTCTTTGCTATATTTGTAAGACTAATTTATTTTTATTTTTTCAATTTCTCTCTTCTTTAAAACAAACACACAAAAACACTCCTGAACTCTGCCCCACTGCTCCTTGGCACCATGTAGAACCTCATTTCCGGTACTCTCAGAGCGAGATTTGAACATAATTAACTGAAGCAAAAAAAAAAATATATATATATATTTATTTATATATACTTAAAACTAAATATTGAATACAATACAATATTCTTGAATACTATTCTAGTCTGCTGTTGAATAATTTTTACTACATGCAATTATTTCTGTGCTACGTTCTTTGCCTCAGTTTCTTTTTGCTTACCAAGCTTGCAACATTTTGCAAAAATTGGCGTCAGAATTACAAAAATTGTTTGGCATTAGTTTTTGATATTAATTTCGGTTATTTGCTATTTTAAATGCCTTTTGCTAACTAAATTTATCTGTCTATATTAACACATACACTCACACATACAAATATAAACATAAAAACCTTCATGATTTCTAACATTTATTGATGTTTTTCTATTTCACACAACTCATACAAAAAAAAAACTTTAACCGGTTTGCCATTCTCAAAACCTACAAACATATATACTCAAAATATGGACTCAGGATGCCTAGTGATCAGTAAAAGAAAAGTTTTCAAACAAGTTGAAAAAAGGTAACAACAGCAGTTTAAGTGAATTTAGTTTAAGCCAAGATGTAATTTTGACGCCAAGTACAAAGTGTGCTAAGAATAGAAGAATATGCAGAAAAGAGGGTTTTAGGTTCAAATGCTGATGAAGGCTTAATTTGACTTGAGTATTGTTTGTCGAAAATAGGAAAATGGGTAAGCCTTTCATCTGCATGGAGTTCGACTTAAGTTTTTTTGCCACCTTAGCCAAATTAACATATAATTCTCTGCTCTGGTTTTTCTAACAATTTTAAAATGCTCTTTTTGTTTGGATCGAATCGATTTCTCTTGCTTTATTTATGCCGCTTGTTCTACCTTTTTTTTTATGTATGTTAAATGTCAATGATTGCTTTATATGTTAATCTTTTTGTATTTAAATGTATGTTTGATAATTCTCCAACTATTCTTAATATATCTAATTTTTCTTTTCACAGAACGAAACTTAACTCAGTTGCGGCGGATCGTAGCATTAGGAAATTGTAAAAATGTACAACCTACATTAATTAATACGAATCGAAATAATTATTTTACATAGTTTGCATTATTAACATTAAAAAACCATCAACAAATGAAGTCGGCAAGAAAATGAAAATCGTAAACTCACAAAAACAGGAGCCTATGCTATCTATAATTATGTTATTTATTTTATACACGAGTGCAATATTTTGTTTTTTTTTAATGAAATTGTAAAGCGTCAACAAACCGAAATTTTTTAACATCACGAATTATAATTGTACAAAAGAAAAACATTTTTAAATAAAACTTACTGGTAAAGTAATTTGTTACTGAAATTTGAATTTTGGCGCGCTAGTGCAGCACTTGGCTTGCCAGTAAGTGGCAACGCTGACTAGGCGGAATCAAATCTATCGCTATCGATGGCGGCAAAATATAGTACACAGGCCAACATATTTGCCAACACTGATAAACTAACAGCTGTTTGTATACCCTGTATGATGTGTTTAAGGCAAATTGAATTGAATAAATTTATTTAATGTATTTTCATATCTATGCATAATTATTACGGTTATTACTTACAGATTTGAATAGATTTGATTTAGACGGCAACTGCTGATATAGCTTAAGGGTATTCAAGCTTCGTCTAAAAATATTTACGTAAGTTCTTCTTCTTCGATTTCTTTCTCTGCTGCCAGTTTTGTAATCATATTTGTGGTTGGTTCGTTTTTTTTTTGTTGACATTGAGCAAAAAGGATGTCGCTTCTATTGCAACGTTTGGCAAAGCTAATTACGAGCAATTCAGCAGCAGCAGCACGCAGATGCCGCTATGCAACAGATGCGAATTTGGGCGATGGCAATGAAGTGCTTGTGGAGCGACTCGATGGCAAACATGCCGGTATAACAGTGTTGGGACTGAATAGGCCGGCAGCAAAGAACGCATTCAGTCGTGGCCTGGTCAACACGTTCAGTGACATCCTCGAGGAGATCAAGGGCGATAACGATTCGCGTGTGGTTGTATTGCGCAGTCTGACGCCGGGCATATTTTGTGCTGGCGCCGATTTAAAGGAGCGCAAAGGTAGAAGGGGGATGTAGCTCAGTGGTAGAGCGTTCGCTTTGCATGTGAAAGGCCCCGGGTTCAATCCCCGGCATCTCCAACAAGCTTACTTTTTGTTAAACTTATTTTTCTATATTTTAATTTTTATGTTTTTAGGCATGACCACAGAGGAGACCAAGGAATTTGTGAACCAGTTGCGTGGGCTCCTCGTCTGCATTGAGCAGCTGCCAATGCCAGTGATTGCTGCTCTAGATGGCGCCGCTTTGGGTGGCGGCTTGGAGATGGCACTCGCCTGCGATATACGCACAGCGGCAGCGAATGCGAAAATGGGTCTGGTGGAGACGCGTCTGGCCATAATACCCGGTGCCGGAGGCACTCAACGACTGCCTCGCATACTCTCACCAGCCTTGGCCAAGGAGTTGATTTTTACGGCACGTGTGCTGAATGGCACAGAAGCCAAGGATTTGGGCCTCGTTAATCATGTGGTGCCGCAGAACGAATCGAAAGATGCTGCCTATCAGCAGGCCGTAAAGCTGGCCGAGGAAATTCTACCCAACGGACCGGTGGGCGTGAGAATGGCTAAACTTGCCATAGACAAGGGCATGCAGGTGGATCTAAGCACGGGATACTCCATCGAGGAAGTATGCTATGACCAGGTTATACCCACAAAGGATCGACTGGAAGGTTTGGCAGCCTTCGCTGAGAAACGCAAGCCGATCTACAAGGGTGAATAACAAGGATCACTGGAATTCTAATGATAAGCCAAAGTGCATTTATTAGTTACTGTTACCAAAATACAATTTTGAAATTTAATTAAATCTGTAACAACTATTTCAATTGTCAATTTGTCCGTTAATTTTGTAAGAGTAATAGTTGAGTCATGTTGAATGTTGAATGCTGATTGCTGTAATTCAATCAATATATACATATATACTTTATGTTCCCACAACAAAAGCATTCAAAAATCCACCTACAAACAAATGCGGAAGTTTCAAGCGTTATTCTATAGAAATTCTGATGCGAATTTGTTTAGAAAGCGGCTACAGACAGCATTCCTTACATACAAAATCTACACATATTGGATCATGCACATATGTATATGTATATATATGTATTTACGTAAGGTATAAGTGAATATCAGTGCATTAGGAATTTAGTTGCTTTCATTTTTAGAGTGGCACTGCCAACAAAGAGCTTTTGTTTGAGCGTTAAGTAAACACGCCTTATTATAAAATGTATTCAATAATAATCGTAAAATAAGGCGTTAACTCGATGTTCAAACAAAACTGCGATGCGGGTGCATTGTTGTTTTTTCTTTTGCGTCACTTGTCACAGCTAATCTCAAGGAGGCGATTAGCAAAAAAATCAGTTGTGTTTCTTCTCCCTACACAGCTGCTGACCCACTTGTAAATGTGTGACACGCCCTTGTATGCCTTGAAGCCGGCCCCGCCCCCTTCCCAAAAATATAAATAAATTTATCTTAAATATCAATGTATACAGTGTATACATCATACGTCCATTCAATTAACATGGTGTTTGACTGACACCAGGCAAGGTCACTGGCCGGATCAGAACAGAGTGTGTGCTGTGTGTGTTTTTTCGATTTGACATCGCAAATCAGTTGCTTGACTCACGCAGCACATCGGATGTGACAATCTGAAAAGGCAACTACGACGACGACTAATGTCACAGCGCACTTTGCATACTAATTAATTAACTAATTAATTACCAACTAGACTCAACTCACGAAACTGGATTCAGTCCAGTTCCGAGCTTTTTGCACACTCAAATGTAAGCAATTGTGGAATAACTTTTTATATCTTATGGGGAATACGTTTTCGACTATAACTTGGATATTTCTAATCCGATCTTGATGAAATTTGTCTTTACAAATATAGGGGTATACGAGAATATATGTTTGAAGACTACCTTTTATAGTCTCCGAAAAACGCTTGTTAGTACAAACAGACAAACGGAGATGGCTGTTCATTCTGATCAAAAAGATATGTACCTCATGGGGTCGGAGCTGCCTCCTTTTGCATACTCAAGCACACAGCCATTATACCCTTCTTAAGCATATTTAATGGGTTTAGGGTATATTGCGCAATGCGGAACCACAGTGCGGAAGCACATCGATTATTATTTATAAAACAATAAGGCACACAAAAAATATATTAAGTGCTAAACGAGTTTCATGCATTTTAAATGATCTTTGCTCAACTTGAATATTATGTTTGGATCTCGCGATTTGCATTGCAATGAGGGTGGCAACACTGGAGTGTGGGTAAGGGTGTGTGGGTGGGGAGGGGGGGATTATGGAGTACATAACCTGTATATAGCAATCGACAATAACACAACACATTTCTCAAGTATTTTGTAAAACAAACCTTGTTTTGTGTGTTTCAAAATTTACGTAAGAAATATAAAAAAAAAACTATAAATGACTTTAGATTTTTGTATGTATATATATGCCAGATTTTTGCAACATATATTTGACCTTTGACTCATCTTGAGCTGATAAAGCATTGCTTCATACTCGAATGACTTCATGTAGTTATTGTCTATATCTCAACCTTCGTCACACGTTGCGTATACGCCATGTCTCACACATATCTAACGTGTATCTATATGTACTATAGATATATAGGTTGTTGTGCAAATTAAAGATATACCAGCCAACAAATTAACAAGCAATCAATTTAGACAATTGCCTTAAAAATCCAGTTCGAGCGTAAAAAAACCTACATTACACAACACGAAATTGTAAATTATAAAATTTTCCATAAATCAATACTCTGACTACTATCTACTAATCTATTTACTAATCTATGTGCATTAATTAAGTTTCAAACTGAACTCGAAACTAATTTAAAAAAGGCGCAGCACGTGAAAAAGTTACATTCACAATTTGTGCGTTCCAAAATTTTCCACTGCCCCACTGAATGGAACAAACACACAAACAACAATAACAGCAACCACAATCGAGCTTTTCATATTTTATGGACAGACAACAAAATCGAGTGCAACAACAACAACAAAAACAATGGTCACTTGAAACAAGTTAATCACAAAACTCCATGATTTGACTTAAAGAGACTCCTCAAGGCGACAAAAAAAATACTAACAAATACTGGCAGTAAGTAATTGCCATATTTTACAGTACTCTTAACTCCCACTCCCTCCCCAGCACCATCTGGCGCTCTTAAAGGCACCTTAGGAAATTCTTAAGTTTCAAATGTTCAATGCAATCTAACACCTATCATCCCCTCCTGCTCCCCATTAACAATAACAAACAGCATGTCTTTTGTGCATACAGGGTGCCTCAACAACAAAAATTAAAATATTAAGAAAATAAAAGCCGTCAAAACTCATGATAAATAAATTTAATTTGGGAAATCTTAGTTGAGAAAAGAATTTTACCTATTTATTATGTTGATCAGTAATACACATACATATTTTTTATAAGATTAAAAGAATCTTCTCTAAAGTACTTTGCCTACTTATACAAATCTGATTAGTCAAGCGCAAATACAAATAGCTAAAAACGTTAAAATTTAAATAAATTCAATGTGTACAGAACTTCTTGACCCCGCTTAATAACTTGTTTTAGACGCTTTATCATGTATGATCTACAAGAAGCGCATCATTCATTCAGTTTTGAGTCCATTTATTGCTGATTTTTAATTTTGATGCCTGTTGCAGCGTGTGCATCAAACGCATTGGCACCCTGTGGGAAACAGAGCCGACTTGTCTCGCTCCACAATGCCCAAAAACCGAACTTGACATAGAAAGCACAAAGAGAGTATAAGAGAAGGAGAGAGGGAGATTGAAAGAGAGGCCAATTTCGATTCACCTGCGGTGTCGTTTTTATTATCCATTTGCGATAATTGCCCCCCCCCCACTAATCAGACGACAATTGTAAGTGTAGTGTGTGTGTGCTGCGCTGCTCTGCTGTGCGGTGCTCTGTCGTCTGTAGCAGCATGAGCAGCAACAAATTCAAGCACAAACATTGGCTTAATATCAGTCACTAACTGATCGCCAGAGTGTTAACAACGCGACAACAGTTTGCAAACAAATGATCGTAAAGGCGCGCGCGCGTCTTTTGAAAATCCAAAAAAAGTGACTAATTTTAAATATACAATTTTTTGTGTCCATAGCAAAGACATCTAAACAAGTGATTGTTGTGTAAATTAGAATTAGCATTTGGCTAATTACGGCTAACAAAGATTCATTTTCAAGCGATTTCATCCTAGCGATTTGAGGGCGTTAATTAAAGCAAGCAAAAGTTAAGCACAGGTTAAAAAAATAATAAGAATAAGTGGTGCTAATGCGGAGGACAAACAAATTATTGTAGTCACAAGCAAATACGTATAGCATTGTGTCAAATTTAAAATTAAATATTAATACAGAAAGATTATTTACAAAAGGTAATTGTAATAATATATTATAATAAACTATAGTTTTAAATAGCAGGTGAATCATTTAATATTGTAATTAAATAGGACAGGGCGAATGCCATCGAAATAGTAGTAGAATTAACAGTTCGCTTATGTGAGAAGTTATTTTTATTTATTCATTAGTTATGATTATTGTGACATTCAAAATTTAAATAACAAATTAAGTTCAGTCGTTTTTTTTTTATTAAACAGAAGAGAAAATTGCACCCAAATTGTGCATTAAATTGGTTGATTTTCAGTGATGTAACTTTTATAGATATAAATAATAATAAATAATAAATAATAATAATAAATAAATTTGCGATCCCTAGCTCTTCAGATAAGACAATAATAAACTTTTAAATAAGGGCCATTGTCTACACAAATTCTTAACGCTTACAAAAGACAAACAAGGCCTTAAAAATCGCATGTGCGGATTTCGTCATACAAGTTCAAGCTATTATTATTGGGTACGTTGGTTGTTTCACTAATTCAAATGTGACGAATGTGTTTGCATAACGAAAGTGAAGTCTGCGTCGGGGGTTGCGAGGTGTGCTAGATCACTTTTGACACTGAGCATTCAGGCTCAAGTGCAAGTATTGATAAATTAAAAATCCAACGATTTTACGAGAGCAACAACAACAACAAGTGAGCTTGCTACGATAAACCCTGAGCACAGCGGTTAAATATTGACAAATTTTGCACACTCAAATGTATGCAGCTGTGGAAGTACTCTCATTTCTTATGAGGGAAAACGCTTTCGACTGTAACTTGGATACTTCTTATCTGATCTTGATCTTGATGAATTTGGGCAGTTCATCAAGAATATTATGTAATATTATTATATTTCAATAAGAATCCACAGTCCTTAAAATTGTAGCTTTTATTGCTACCGAAAATTGATATTTATTGATATTTTCAGAGCAGAGGCAGTTATCGATTAAGTGAAACAAACTTAATTTGCGTCGGGTGTGTGAGAATTTATATTCCACATGTGAAGACCCTAGCTTTTATAGAATTTGAGATACGCGTTTGCATACAGACGGACACGGCTATATCGACTCGAATATATATACTTTTTGGAGTCTGAGATGCTTCCGTCTGCCTGTTACATACACAAGCACAAAACTATCATACTCTATTTACACATTTTCAGTGGCTTCACTAAAAACAACAACATATCCAAAGCACGTGAATGGAATCAAAACAAAAAGCGAATGAAAAAATAAAAAACAACGGCAAAAAAGAAATGAGAAACTCTCGCAAAAAAAAGCAGCGAAACAAAAAAAAGCGGCTTTTGCTTAATTTGGTTTTAATGCAATGCATTGACCCAAAATCCGAAGCGCCTCCGACAGATCTTAATTGATAGTGTACTCAACACTTTAATATTTAACGGTAAATCAGCAGAGGGCGTTGCGCAAAAAAAAATGAAACGCCTAAAGGAAGAGTTGATGAATAAAAAAATTGTTATTCTTTTTGTTTCTCACAATTACGAGAGCAAGTTTCCCATAGGATTGTTTATATATTACTAGGGGCAGGTTAGCTGCGAGGTTTTTAAAACGAGGATCTTGTGATTAATATGAAAAATGGAACCATCGATAAACTCACATAAATACTCAATCTTTTTTGCGCTTTTTGGTACAAGAAATTATATTGCATCTATCTTATGTTGTTAAATTACTACCTTAATTTTTTTTTAAATAATGTTTTTGATAATACCTATAAATTTATCTGTGGTTATTTACTTTTTTTTAATACAGTTACTGTGTTTTTATAAACATCATTAGCAATCATTCCAAAAAAATGTATTTACTGCTAGACAAATAAATTGTCTGTATATATATTTATATGTATATATATATATACATATATGAATTATATATATTATTTTTTTCTTTTCTTCTATCGATCGTTTTATTTCAGTAGTAAATATTTTAGCGATATCCTGTTGCCTGATACCAGATATCATTGACAGTTTAGCATAATCATAAAACGAGTGACGCAAATGTTTAATTAAATTATATTAAGTCAACGCTGTGATGCGATTATAATGCCAGTCTAGCGCCTATAAACACAAATCATACATCTTAATAAGTCGGACAGTGATATGACATCGAAAACTAATCAAATGCCAGTTATGATTCACGATCCTGTCCGATTCGCGTGATGTCGTAAAAATCCGACCAAATAAAAAAATAATCAATAATCGCCCGCCAACTGACCAGTGGGCCCAAATAAAATATGAGCACTTATCAAGATTTCGTTAACCCGACCGTAAATATATATTTTCTATCGATTAAAAGGTTGTAACTACCCGAGGGTTGAGTAAGCACATTGTAACTGATATGATGTTATATGCTATAACATTTGTAAAGGATGTCAATGCCGCACACAATTGTGACAGTTACTTCACTAATCTTATCAGCTGAAAATAAAACTAAATACTTAACACAATTTTTTGTTAATCTTATATTTTGCTACATAATTGCATTATTGCAATTGTTAAAAAGTAATTTTAAGTTATTGGGAAATAGAAAATTATATTAAAATTATAGCATTTAGATGAGATTTAAAAAAAGACGAAGATGTTTTCCTTTTCGTAGCAGAGTTCTTCTTCTTTCGGAGGGCGTGTCCATAGTTTCCGCTTATCGGCGTTATCAGTAATTGATTTTGAAAGGTGGCGTTGGAAATTTATGACGTGCTGCCTGATTTACTTTATTAATTACCGCTTCTTGGTACTTACCTTTGGCTCCAATGTTAACCTTATCATTGGCGACTTGCTTTCCTAACACTTTTTCAATTTTCAGTTGCATTTGGCCCGAGGTCGGGTTCTGTTCTAACCAGTCAGTTGTTCTCGATTATAATACATAAAAATAAAAGCTAAAGCGTAAGTTCTTTCCCCATTTAAGATTCCTTCGCTTGAATATTAGATTAAATTAAATTAAACTTTAACGGTTTTTCGTCGGTAATTGGAAATTTTTTTTCTAATTTCTATTTTGCTCAAAACCTGGTCATGCGACAAAAAAAAAATATGATTAATATTATATTCTATTAATGGGTGTTTCAATTCAATATCAATTTGAAAGACTTTTTGTAACATTCTGGTTTTGCTTAAATAAAGGTAAAGATTAGAGGTTTTCAGAAACCTCAGAATATACTAATTCTGCTTAAAAAATTTAATTAAATTATTAATTAAATATATAACAAGTAAAATGTGTGCAGAGCAGAGCAAAAAATATTTTATTATAATTTCATTCATAATACATTAAGTAAGCATAATTATCTTTCAACAAAACTGAATTGAAATAGATAAATAAATAAATACATTTAATGATAATTAACTATAGAAGTGACCTAGCATATGAAAACTTTTGCATTAAATAATTATTTTATAAGATTCAAATAAAAAACTTCCACCACTTATAAAGCTTAAGTATGGACACATTATTGGAGAAAACCAAAAGCATGTGGAACTTGTATGTTGTTGCACATTTACCAGCGATTTGTTGTACTTAAGCTATTCGTAGCGATAAGATATGGCTGGCATGCGCCTGGACAATCTCTCAAGTGGATAAGCCATGGCAACCTGAATCAGGGCAACCAAACGTATCAAACATACTCAACACTAGTTTATCATATCATGTGACCTTTGCAGATGCCAGATAATAAGGCGTATACACCCGATACGGAGCCAAGCAGATCGGACTCGGACACCAGGACGGAATCAGTCCAATCGCCACCATCTTATAATGCTGCACTCTCGCTGAATGAATTCAACTCTAAGTAAGTAAATCACTACATCTAAAATGATTGCTTAATTAAAATAAGTATAGAATTGGAGCTGAAATATATAACAGATCAATCTATATGTGATTTCTAATATAAGGCAAACTAAGTTGAATTTGAAATGAATGCGCTGTGAAAATTTTTGTATTTGATTTAATATTTTTTGTATTTAACATTTATATTTGGAAGTTTTATTTGACAGAGATCGAAGAATAACAGCAACTTAAAGTCTATAGCTTACAAATACAGAAAGTAAATTTTAAATCAGAATAAATTAAAAAAATAAATAAATTATTTTCAAATTAAATAAAGGAAAGTTTGGAAGCAAAAAAATGCTAAAAATTTCCGTCATTGGGATTTGAATCTGTGAAATGCAGCTGTATCAAAAATTTAAAAAATTTCGGAAAAAAAGTAATTATTCTCATCCAATTCGAGTTAGGGAAAATTCAACGATATTTTTGACTAATCTAAGAAAATTTCGATTTAGTCAATCATATTCCTTTTCCTTTCCTACCGTATTTTAAACTGGGATCTCAATAGGCTTCCTTTTATTATTCCGTCATCTTGGTTTACCATAGAAAACTACTTAGCGTAGTTTAGGTAAGTTAATTTTTTATTAGATTGTCTTAACTTTAATCTAAATGTATCCTTCTCTACAAGTTCAGAAATTGGTCTATCTCTTCTTAAATTTCCGTCCTACTTATAATCTTTCTCTCTCTTTTAACGTTTCGCTTACCTTGTTATTTACTAATCTTTGGTGTGATGGGGTTTTTTTTCTGTGTTTGTCCAATCCTTGCAATAAATGTTTGAATAAAACTCCAGGTTTCTTATATTTTTTTTTTTATTTATTGTTAATTTGATGTTTTTCATCATTTTTCAAAATATGTGGATGTTTGTTGTCCATACTAGCAACATAAAAGTAAATATTTATATTAACTATTTATGCTTGCAGGGTCAACTTGAGGGAAAAGGATCAATTGTCGCTCGATGAGGGCGCCTACAATCCCTTTGAGCATCGGGATCCCAATGGTGCCAGTGCTGGCGGTGCTCTGGCCCATCTGCTCAAGAGTTCGCTCGGCACTGGTATTCTGGCCATGCCGATGGCCTTTCACAACGCCGGTTTGCTATTTGGCGGTATCATGACACTGATCGTTGGCTTTCTATGCACCCACTGTGTGCACATTTTGGTAAGTAGTGCCAATCAAGCAGAAAGCTCTTTAACACCTGGCTTAATGGTTGCTTTGGTTGCTATTGATTATTAATTTCTTAATCGGTGGCTTAAGTAGCTCAAGGCCCGGACAAAGTAATCAATTGGCAAAGCTCTTTCGATAAGGAAGCAACGAAATTGCTGGTCGCGTTTTAAAACGCGCGCAAAATCGCCTGCCACACAAATTTGAAGTTTTTATGGATAGATGACTATCATTGTGCTATAATCCGATAATAAACATATTTCTCATACTGGTATTCTTAGCCACTTAATCTATAGAAATATATGAATATACATAAATGGAACTTGGGGGGCAGATTTACGGTTTAAGATTCAATTTAGATTAACAAACAACAAAAAGTGCAAGTAAGCTATTTTCTACGACTAGCGTGCAGATTGAGATATCAGTTGCCTTATCTGAGCCTAGTGACAGTTGCCGATTGCTTAACCATATATAGAATGATCGATGCCATGCTCAGCTTTATAGAGGTGCTTATAACTAGGTTGATTTCAAGAAATGGGGCGGCAAGTGCGTAATTTCCATTTGGGTAAACATTCCGCTATTCCAACGGAACTTGAATAAGTATAGAACATAGAACTGACTAAACAAATTAAGAACAATAATATATGATTTAGGAACTTACTGAAAATGACTATTGCCCTTCCTCAAACCAGAGAAAAATGACTAAAATTAAATTAAAGATATAGCCTTCCAATTAATATATAAAAACACAACAAATTATTGATCAACTGTAAAAATTTCATCAAGAACTTAGACGCATTTTCATATGGAACAAAATAATATCAGCAAACTGACTATGTATTTAACAGTATGCTCTGCCTAATAGAGTATTCTACCTTGGTTTATATTTTCGATTCCTATTTTCTTATTCACTTTTTAGGTAAAAACTTCGCACAACATGTGTCAGGATGCCAAAGTGCCCGCATTGGGTTATGCGGAAACCGCTGAGAAGGTCTTCGAGTACGGGCCCAAAAAGTTGCGACCCTATTCCAATTTTGCTAAGTAAGTGTTTAAAGAAGTGGTCATGGTTTTGCTTCTGTTGACCAAATAATGTTTTTTAGAAATTGACTATATAAGTGATGAGGTACTTGTTAAAGCTTATTTTCACATCAATATCATATTATTCAAATTAAGATAAGATAACTCTGTTTAAGCAACAAAAAAATTTATTTTCTTTTTTTCATTTTTTGGCAAAAACAAAGTTTTATCAAAAATGTTCGGGACATTTGGGGACTGGGGACTTAAGAGTATTTCCGGGTGATAACAACATTATGTTTATTGCAGGCAATTTGTGGACATTGGACTGATGGCAACATATTTTGCAGCCGCTTGTGTATATATTGTGTTCATAGCGACCTCCTTCCACGATGTCATCAACTATGATGTGGGCCTTAAATGGGATGTCCGCATCTATATTGCAATGACGGTGATACCTTGTCTATTCATCGGTCAGATCAGGAGTCTCAAGTTTCTGGTGCCCCTCTCCCTGATGGCGAACATCTTTATTGTGATCACCTTTGCCATTACACTCTACTACTTGTTCGATGAGCCGCTTGACTTCTCCGACAAACCACTGATTGCCCCCGCTGCCAACATTCCGCTCTTCTTTGCCACAGTGATCTTTGCCATGGAGGGCATTGGTGCCGTTATGCCCGTCGAGAACTCGATGAAGAAACCACAACACTTCTTGGGCTGCCCTGGCGTCCTTAATACGGCAATGATTACGGTCGTCTTACTCTATGCAATCATTGGATTCTTAGGCTATGTAAGTACACCTGATAATCTGAATAAGTTCTTCATATACTTTGTATCCAAAAGGAGAAACGAGTTAAAACACCCTAGTTTTTTTTTGGGCTTGCTTCGTAACATGACTTTCAAGTCTGAATCTCAATTTCGACTTTAAAGGCAGCATTAATATAGAGGTCATAAGAAAGTTTTGGGCTCAACCACTTTTCTTCAAGCTTCAAGCACTTTTTTTCAACTTTAAATGCAGGTTTATTTTAGATGTCAACCCCTTTGATAAAGACATGACATTTCAAAATTTAGGCGCATCCGCTAAAGTTGTATTTGGGACTCAGAATCACATCTACAACTTTGAACGTAGTATGAATATAGAGGTCAAGCCATTCAAAACATTCACAAAAATTGTTTGATGAACTGATGGCATAAAAATATTGCATCCATTGTTAAATTTAATTTTTTTTGGAAAACTTTAAGCTTTGATCCATTTCAATACTCGTTTTTAGTTAAGTCAGGTAAGTTAGAATATTAATAATGATTAATTTGTCAATTCTAAAGCAGCAGTCGTATAATTCCGACTTGAAGATTTTCACCTTTTTTGATGTGCGAATCTATTATGCCATTTTAAGGTACGCTATGGAGATTTAGTCCTTGGCAGCATTACGCTCAATCTGACCGAGGGCGACTGGCTGGGAGACACTGCTAAACTGCTAATGGCTGTGGCCATTCTCTTCACATTCGGTCTGCAGTTCTATGTGTAAGTTTTGCTGAGCTTAAATTTGAGATAATCAAGAATTAATAGGTTAATTTCCACTGCAGTCCCAATGAGGTGTTGTGGCGCAAGATTCAGCACAACTTCCGGCCGGAGAGGCACAACATTACGCAGATTCTGTTGCGCACTGGGATCGTACTGGTTAGTGGTGGGATCGCCGCTGGCATACCCAAGCTGGAGCCGTTCATCAGTTTGGTGGGCGCCGTGTTCTTCTCGCTGCTGGGGATCTTTGTGCCCAGCTTCATTGAGACATTGTATTTGTGGCCCGATCGCCTCGGCTGGTTCCAATGGAAGCTGATCAAGAACGTTCTTTTGGGCATCTTTTCACTGCTGGCGCTTATTGCCGGCTCCGCTGCCAGCATTGATGAGATGATCCATCCGAAAGAAGACTAATTCGCAGTATAGTTATTAAAGTAGTATTAAATGAGATGCAGGTGCTCCTCCCAATCCTCCCAAGCCATGTTGAACGTGACTAAAGGTAGCAGCAGCTGCTGCTGCTGCTAAATGCAATACATTAAGATGATATTAATTCTTAAGCTTCAAATACCGATTATGTATGCACATATATGTATGTTTGTCTAATGTGTACCTCGTATATACATACATATGTCTGTATATGCACATATATCTGTAAACGTATTTGTATTAAAAACTAAGCCGCAATCAATAGAATTTATAATCATATAAATTAAGCTAAAGCAACTTCTTTTATACGCGTTGAATTAATAAAAAGGTTAAATCTTTATAAATGTTTAAAATGTGGTAATATTGATATTTTTCAGCTGATTTTACTTATCTTTTACAAGGCTCGCAATCTTTTAAGGATTTTAAAAACAGCCGATTGTGGTTGGAGCGGTGAAAATAATAATCATTATTACAGAAAAAATCGTCTTAAATAATTTAAAATCGAAACGGTCTTTTGTTGGCAAGGAAATATGGATCTAATTTGTTTTCTTTTTGGAGCTGGTTGCTCCATGGGATAGAAACTACTATTAGGTTGCTGCATTGACAAAATTGCCCGTAAGCAAATAATTTTTAGCATATCAGGCTATTGGAAAATGGCTGTAACTCGACCATATCCTTACAGATCTTCGTAGGACATGGTGCGTTTGCATCACAAGAACCAATTCCATCGAATTGTTTTCAAGTATTTAAGAAACCAAACACATAAAAGTTTACCCTTCGAAAGCACAACAGCCCCTTTTTCCTCCAAAGGATTTGATTGTCATTTGGCCATTTGGTAGCCCTGGTCAAAACATATTGTTTGACACAAGATTCGTCAGGATCTCCAAGGATATGTCCGCTTATGAAATTATAAAAATGTTCTGGAGAACAGAGGACATCGCGATAGTCCTTGAAATAGTAGTTCTTTCGATTAGCTGACAAATTTTACAACCTCCCCTTGTCTACATTTAAAGAAAAAAAATGTTATGTTAGTCGAATTGTAGAGATTTTGTGATGCCAATCGATAGACCTCATGCCTGCGAGTTCAGAAATAGGTGCTCCCAGGATCCTTAAAGATGTGTCAGAGTTATGTCAGAAATGAGTAATGCATTTTTTCAGTTTGTAGCATTATTTTCCATACACATAAATATTTAAATACAAATAAATTGAAACTTAAAACGAAATACAATTAAGTGGAATAGAATACAGCGGCGCGCATTTATAAGTATATTAATAGGTATATAATAAAATTAATTAGTTAATTTTTAGTCTGTGAGTGTGGGCATGGTGTGTGTGCAACTGGATGAACTAAGAACTACAGACATACTTCAATGCATATGAATGCGATTAGTTTTCGAATCGAATCGTGTTTTTCAATTTCAACTACAAACTAATGCTGTGCGGAGCTTTGATTATATTAGAATAATATATAATGAATATATAATATTGTTATCAACTGAATAATGATTTGATTACTGATTACTTCTTCTTCTTTTTAGCATTGGAACTGGTGGCAGCCACTTCGCTTTTGCGCTTCTGATTCGACTTGGCCTGTGGCGCCGGCGCCGGAGTGCTTGTGCTACTGCTTCCCCCTCCTCCGCCCGGCGTCTTCGGTGTCTTCTTCTTCTTTTCGGCACGCTCCTTCTCCTCGAGCTCAAGATTCTCTCGCTCAATGAGCGTAATCAGCGTATTACAGCGTCGCTGCAACTCCAGCGCTGTGCGCGATTTAATAAACCAATCGAATCGAAATTTAGGCGAGGCGCTGTAATATAAATGTAAATATAGATATGATAATCAGAGAAGGTTTCATTCAAAATCACCGTATGGCGGCACGCAGCTCCTCGTAGACGTTCTCCTTGTCGAAGCCGAGTTTGTGCAGCATGGAGACCAGAAATCTATCCTCAATTTCCGTATAATTTTTACCCTTATTGTTGCCATACTGCAGACGCAGCTGATGAAATGGAGCACGATAGCGGGCCATCTTTAAGAAAGGAGATAGATGGATATACAAATAACGATATATATAAATATAAAATAATAATATATACGCACCTTTTGATCGAGGGCTTTTTTGATGGAGAGGCGTCGTTGGATTTTGCCCTCGCCCCGCTCAATTTGTCCCATGATGCGCTCAATGTCCTGGAGTTCGGTGCATCGTTCCCAGAACACAGCATTGTACTCGATGACCTCCTCGGGCGTTTTACCCTCAACATCCTTTGCAATGTTCTCGATGTCGTCGCGTCCATATTTTTCATTGGCCTTGATGAACTGATTGAAGTCACGCTTCGTCCACGCCGTAAATCCCTGCGAGAGCAGCGACTCCTTCTCGAGCATTTCATCGTCGCTGAGTGGCTCGGCCTCATCAATTTTACGCTGCTCCTCGCGCTGTACTT
The DNA here is from genome assembly GCA_035041535.1 of Drosophila cognata. Classification (NCBI taxonomy): domain Eukaryota; kingdom Metazoa; phylum Arthropoda; class Insecta; order Diptera; family Drosophilidae; genus Drosophila; species Drosophila cognata. The sequence goes on from JAWNLC010000451.1 coordinate 201,527, forward strand.
TGCTCGCCTCCGATCCGAGCTCCGTATTCTTGGGCACCTTGTAGCCGACGGTCTTCCGGAAATAGTAAATCTCCTGATCCAACAGCTCGAAAAGGCGTGGCGGAAAGAATTGAAAGTCCTGTACAATCGGTTGCTTAGGCGGACGTGGTGCTTTGGGTGCCTTTGGCTCGGAGACACGGAGCGCCTCCCGGAAATAGGCATCGACGGCATAATTCGCTTTACGCTCACGCTTCGGCGGCTCGATCCAATTACCCAAAGCGTTTAGCTTCTGCTTTTCGCGCCAATCCTCGCCCTCGAACTGATAGACGGATGAACTGCCCGCCTCACCGTTGGTGTCCATGGTGAAGGTGCGCAATGATGACTCGCCCATGCTGTCCAGCTGTGCCTTCTGTTCGGCCGTCTTCGCTTCGCCCCGCTCCAAAATAACATCGATGTCCTCATCCGTGATGTCCGTCTCCTTAGAGCTGAACACCTGATTAGCTCCAAAGCGTATAATGTTCAACATCTCGTCCTTGTTGAGCTGAGCACGATTGTCCACGAGGCGACCGCCCTGTATAACCATCTTATCCAGCCGTAACTTCACCTCGGCCCGTTCCACAATCTTCTCTTCAACGGTGCTCTCGGTGATCAACCGGAAGACACGTACTTGTTTCTTCTGGCCAATACGATGGGCACGATCCATCGCCTGCAGATCCATCTGTGGATTCCAGTCCGAGTCATAAATGATGACCACATCGGCAGTGGCCAAATTGATGCCCAATCCACCTGCACGCGTCGAGAGCATGAACAAGAATTTGGTGCTGTTGTCCATGTTGAACTCTTGGATCTGTCGATTGCGATCTTCGTGCGGCGTCTGCCCGTCCAAGCGGCAATAGTTGTAGTTGCGCCAGTGACAATAATCTTCCAGGATGTCAAGCATGCGTGTCATCTGCGAGAAGATCAGTACACGCGATCCCTGCTCCTGCAGCTTGGGCAACAGTTTGTCCAGAATTGCCATCTTGCCCGAGTTGTACACCAGATGGGAATCTGTCGTATATGGTGGACCCGGTTCCGCTCCATCGAATAAATACGGATGATTGGTGCATTTGCGCAACTGCATTAGAATATTTTGGAGTCGCATCTTCTCCACTTTGCCCGCACCGTTCACAATGTCAATGTCCTTGAGCAGGACTTTGGTGTACCAATCGCGCTGCATCTTGGAGAGGCCCACAAAGATCTTCATTTCCTTCTTGGGCTTTAGACGTTTCTCCACCTCCGCCTTGAGGCGACGCAATAGAAATGGTTTGAGGACAGCATGGAGACGTGTGACAAGCGCATCATCGCCCAGGCAGGTGTTCGTGTTGAACCACTCATCGAAATCCTCCGACGAGTTAAAGACGTCCGGAAGCAGAAAGTTGAGCAGCGCCCACAGCTCATGGAGATTATTCTGGAGTGGGGTACCCGTGATGAGCAGACGATTGGCTGTCTTAAATTCGCGCAAGATCTCAGATAACTTGGACTTTTCGTTCTTGATACGATGCGCCTCATCGATGACCATGTAGCGCCAGTTAAACTTCTTGAACACGGACTTCTCGCGTATGCACATCTCATAAGAGGTGACACACACATCCCATTCGCCCGGCAACAGCACGTCCCGTATGAACGTATTTCGCGTATCCTGATCCCCAATGAGGCAGACAGCGTGCAACGATGGACACCATTTTTTGAACTCATTCACCCAATTCTGCAACGTTGATTTAGGCACGATGACAATATGCGGACCAGCTTGATTTCTACAAGGGAGTTTCAATTGAGTAAATGATAAGAATTGTTAGGACTCCATTCGACTCACTTAAAATGCTTTAGGTAGCCCAGGAGCGAGATGGTCTGCAATGTTTTGCCCAGACCCATTTCGTCAGCGAGGATGCCGTTGATGCCGTTCTCATAAAGCGAGATCATCCAGTTCAAACCGCGCACCTGATAATCCCGCATCTCCCCGCCCTTAATGTAAGCGGGCGAGGCGTCGAAACGAAAGAGTTCCTTCGTTGCCGAATCCTCGGCGAGCAGTTCCTCATCCTCCTCCTGCTCCGTTTTGCGGTGTCGATGGCTGCAGCAGAAATGATAATAGTAATTATAATTATAAGTAGGCATAGTTTAATAGTTACTCGGCAACATCTTTGTCCTTGTCCTTGTCTTTGTTCTTTTTGGGTCGCCCCTTTGGCTTTGTGGGGCTCTTGGCGCTGTTTGTCATGAAATGCGTGAAAATCTCCGTTTGCTTCAGCAGAAAATCGAAGCGTCGGCTGCGATCCGATTCGATTTTATTGTCAAACTCGGCCTCTTTTTCGCCCGAACTGCTTGTTGCCGCCTCCGAGGTGGTCTCATTCTAACATAGAAAAAATAAAAAATACACAAATGAAACAAATTTTAATTTAATTTAAGTCTTAGCTCAAACGGCATGCGGCGTCTTTTTTTCGCTCTCTTCTTCTCATTTCTCCTCCGTGTGGCGAACATTTTTGCAAGCGTTGCTTTGCTGGATTAAATTGCACTTACCGAGTTTTCTTCACTGGCTTCCACTGTGGCTGTCTCTGGTTTTGACATGATTACACTGTTGCAATTTGATTTTCCGCGTTTGTAATTTTTAATTACTGAGTTTACGAAATTATTTTGGTTTACCGAGAGCGTTGTGCGGTTTTGCGTCTGTATGAGTGAGCGGCAGCGGGAAAAGTGGCGTTTGACGGGGTTGCTTTGAATACGATATATCGATGAGTGTACGTTATCCTAAACGAGGGTTGCAAACGTGAACACGAACTTTAACAGCACTTTGACAACAGTTTGGGCGTAAATTTCAAATGACAGCATATCCTTTAATTATTCAATAAAATCAAATACAATGTGATTTTTAACTATTATTATAATTATCGACTAGCGAACTTTGCAAACACCAACTTTCAAATTTCAAATGTAACAAAATAATTTTAATTATTCACTAAATTAATATATAACAACGTGATTCTTATTTATTTTAATTATCGATAAGCATTCACATACTTTTCAGCACTGTGACAACATTTAAGGCGAAAACTTTAAAATTCAAAATACAATTCTTTGCTTGTATTTGAGCTCGAACGGCGCAATCATATCTTCCAGGCCCTTGTGTTCTTGCCTCAATTCTCGACCTCGAACTTTTAAATTCTTCATCCTCAGGATTCAAGTCTAAATTAGAAATGATGACCACATGGAGCCGCTTCAGCTTCATCGTGTAGATCCGGGTGTAGCGGCGCCCATTTGGCCGGCACGAGGATGTTGCGGATGAGTTGTTTAATGCTAATGTCTTTTCACGATGATCAACCGCGCACTATCCCCCAATGCTAGGTCCGCTTGGGTCTTACTTCCATTAAGTTGAGCCATTCCGTTAATTTACCTCCCTTGTTGTTTCTAATAGGCTTCCCGAAAGCCATATTTGCCTCATTCTCTGTAACTTGTATTGTCTAATAAAGGGGATAGATACTACATAAATAACTTATGGAGGGACACAGTGTCTTTGCCGCATAACCGTAAAGTATTACCAGGAAATTCAAAGAGTATAACTGATTTTCTATTATTTTTATATATTCATAATATAAATTTATTTATACTGGCATTCTTTTTTTTTTCTTTTGTTTGTTGAAGCTGATAATGAATATTGTATTTATGACAGGCATTCGCTGGATTATTGGTAGCTGATTCGGCTATCATCTATTGTGGCAACTCGCATGCCACCTAGCGTTTGTTTAGTTTATATCGCCCGCACGCAATTCCTGCCGCTTCTGGCCAATTAGGTCGGAAGGGGAATGGAACGGACTCGCTCTGATGCTGGTCCGGGTTCGGGCTCGTCTTCATAGCTTCCTCTCTCCCACGCACGCACTTTTCATTTTGTTTGCCTCTAAATGTCGACTATGTCACTTTCATCTGACCTCTAACAATTTTCACTTTTTCCTAAATTGTTTTCAAATTTTACCTACCTTTTAAATCAATTCTCTCCCAGAGATCATTTGGTTCGTTTGAAGCTGATTGGCCCAACTTCTGCAGTGACATCTCATGACTTGATCAGTAGGTGGTGTTGAGTACTCTACCCTTCCCCTGAAAGATGGCGCTAACATAACATATCTATCTAATCGCCGACAATTACAACGCCTTACGATTTTAGTTGATTACCAGCATTTGTTCTTTTTTAACCTACTCATTTATTTCCTACAAAATATGTATGTACAGTATTAAATTACATAAAAGACCGCATTCTTACAAAAAAATTAATCTTTTCACGCGAGCGAGGCTACCATGAAGATCAAAGATGCTTTGATGTCAGAGTGTTAGTGTGTGTGTTGATCATTCTCCTTCTCCGTCGCTTACACACACTCGGAATGAAATGCAGCAAATAGTTCAGTATGTGTTTGGAATACATGTGTGCATGCATATACATGTGTGTTATATGTATATGCTGCTGCGTTAGTCGACTCTCGTTCTGTCATCTACTGCCGCGTCCGCAGTTTCGCCGTTTCAATCTCAGTTACGCACCGAAAACAATTGGGCAATTTTGCTTGCATGACTTTTGCAGAACTCGTAGCCAACTTTGGCTGTTCTTTTGAGCGCATCCGATTTGCTGCTGCTGCTGTGATTGGTTGTTGTTGCCAAGGCCATATCAGCTGTGCTTTGTTGTTGTTGTGGATTTACCGTTGCTGCTGCTGCTGCCTTAACCTGATGCTGGGGAAACATGCGACGCAGAACATAATTGAAGCCACTCGATGCCTTGTTGCCGTTCAATTTGAAGCGCTCTATGCCAAAAGCGCGTATCGCACGCGAGAAGCCAAACACCTGCGAGCTGATAAAAGCACGACGCACGGCCAAAGTGCGACCATCTTTCTGCTCGCTATAAACAACAATTTCGTCCACTTTCTGCAAGCGACAATCAATAAGTTTTACTTGTGTCACCCTGTGTGGGGGTGAAGGCTCAAACTCACCATGATCTTCTTCATGCCCAGGTTACGGGTGAATGTGGTGAATGACTTCTTTACCGGATCCAATACAGAATCCTCAACAATCTTGACCGGCACATTGTTGTAGAAACGTGCACCCCACTTGGGCACCGGATTCGTTTTCGAGAGCAGCCTACGCGAATATAATTTACCATCGCGCACCTCGCGCCTAATTGTGTCTTCGGTAAGCACATGAGAACTGCAGCAGCATATGAAATGTAAGGTTAATCGACAGACCTGTGAAATGCAAGCGGAGGTGTTCGCACCTGGATGGATTGGGATAACGGTTCCAATAGGCAGAGACTACATGCTTCCAGCTGTAGTCGAAAACCGTCTCCGTGCGACAAGTGGACGCATTGAGAACCATGATGACTCCAACAGTTTGACAACAACTGAGCGAAAGTGAACAGATTTTAGAGGGCACTGTCACGCAACGAAAGCGAAAATCTCGTCCGTGAACTAAGGAACTGAACGAAGAAGAAATCGATAAGCAGAGAGCATAAAGATAGATTGTTGTTGCTGTAACTATAAATAGAGACCGGGTGGCTCGAGCAAAACTACATACCTTCCTCTTCACACTCGTACTCGCGTGACTCTGTCGTTCTGTGTGCAATGCTTTATTTGTAGTTGTGCTGTCTGAGGCCTACTCGTCCAGAGACCGATAATTTTGGGATTTCTCTTGCTTTGGCGTTGTGTAACTGCGTCACACACAAGCACACAGGGTGCTTCCCTCCAGCCCTCTTTATAGTGTTGTAATAGTTACCTATGGAAGCGCTATTTTGACATACCAAATGCAGTTGTGGCTGTGTTGTGGTTGCAACTGCAGTTTTTTTTATGCAATTTGTTTAATATATTGAAAACAAGATTTGATCAACATAATTTAAACTGGGCCAATTAAACAACCGAACAGCAGAGCCAGCCGGAAGCAGCTGATCAAAACAGTACTGCATAGTGTATTTTTATATCGATATTTGTTAACATCAATCGATAGTTGTGCTCAAAGTATCGTTTAGCTTGGACATCCCTCGCTCTTTTGCACACACGCTCGCAAACAGCGCACGGTACAAATTTTATTAGACGCGGATTTAAAAATAATTTTAACGCATTTAAAATGGCTTTCGGTGATGTTAAGACGCCTCAAGGCCTTAAGGAGCTGAACAACTACCTGGCCGACAACAGCTACATCAGCGGGTAAGCATAAGAATGAAAAACTGAAAGTTAGGTTAAACACGGCAAACACGTCGGCAAATAAATATTTTATATAAATTCAATACATATTTTTTAATGCAGCTATACCGCCAGCAAAGCCGATTTGTCCGTGTTCGATACGCTGGGCAAGGCGCCAACTGGGGATTATGCACATGTTGCACGCTGGTATCGCAACATTGCCTCCTTCGAGGCCGGCGAACGTGCCGCTTGGAGCGGTGCTCCTCTGCCCCAATTGGCTGGTGGCAAGCCAACTGTTGCTGTCCCCGCTGCCGATGATGATGATGATGTGGATCTGTTTGGCTCCGATGACGAGGATGATGCCGAGGCTGAGCGCATCAAGGCGGAACGCGTTGCTGCCTACGCAGCGAAGAAGTCAAAGAAACCAGTCCTCATTGCCAAGTCATCGGTGCTGCTGGATGTGAAGCCATGGGACGATGAGACCGATATGAAGCAGATGGAGCAACATGTGCGCACCATAGAAATGGATGGTCTGCTGTGGGGCGCATCCAAATTGATGCCAGTTGGCTATGGCATTAACAAGCTGCAGATTATGTGCGTCATCGAGGACGACAAGGTGTCCATTGATTTACTCCAGGAGAAAATCGAGGAGTTCGAGGACTTTGTTCAGTCCGTCGACATTGCGGCCTTCAACAAGATCTAAATAACGATCCATCCACGATTGGTTTTTAGTTTCTCTTTTCATACTCTACATGCAAAATAAAACTCGAAGATAGCTAAAGAAAATTTGAGGTTTTGTTACTTTTTCCGTGTCGGGGTGTTTCCTCTTCCAATACTTTATAACTTGTCATTGTTTTTATATAGTAACTTACATCTCAAACACTATAAGAGCTAGAGAAGAACAAAGAATTTATGACGATAAAACACAAATGGTGGTTTTATGTCTATTCGTTTGTCAATTCACATCTGAATACAGGGTGTTTCCTTTTCGTCTCCCGACTTGGCATTGTGCTTTTGCCGGCATAGCCTTGCTCGTCAAGTTCGTGCTCAAAGTTATTCGTTTGAGAGCGAGCGCCAAAAGCTTTTTTGTAGTGCACAAAAGACAGCAGCATGTTCGAGTCGCAGCTTAGTTCAACGCGCAGCTCCAAAGCGACCAGTTCAAGCAGTGCGGGCTTTAAGCAACCTTCAGCGTCTTTTTTCGATCTTTTTTGCATAATTAATTTGAGTCGATTTTCGGTGAAAAGATCAAGCTGCTATTATTATTATAATGGCTGTAAACAAATTGTGTTGCACTTTGGCAATTGGTGCCATATTGTGTTTGGGATTGTCGGTGCTCATCCAAGCACAGGGTGAGTCAAATATAATCAGAATATTCTGAATTGGGATGCCATCAGATAGGCAGAGAGACGGACAGACATGTTTGTCAATAGCAATATGGAAATACCTAATATACTTTGACACCGGATTCGTGTATTTCATTAACACTAATTAGCATTCATAAAAATTCAAGATTCTTTGTTATTGTCGCATTATGCGTTTTTTTCTTTCTATATATAAAAAAATCTAAATCATATATATGTTTAGTTAATTTTTAGTTGCGTGTTATTGAGCTGAGCCAACTGATCATCATTAGGGGGCATTGACAGGATTCCAATTACATGGCACTGTGGCCAAGTACTTCCGATATTAATAGACTTGTTACATAAAGCGGAACTAAATTTATTGACTGCGCTTAAATCCATTTTTAATAGTTAAGTAACTAGTTGCTCAACTATAATCATAATAACTATAAACAAATTTCACAGTTATAATGACCGGAGATACAGCCATAAAAATGGTATTAAAACAAGCTATTAAGAGAACTGATAGATTAATAAATAAATGCTTACGGGATCTCCTTCATGGATCTTCTGAATCCTTTTGCAATAACACTATATGCTCAGGTACTCTACTCTTTGAAGAATAATAGAGTAATTATTTCCGCACACAATTCTGCGTTCATTGTTATTCCTGAATCCGGGGGAAAACATTTGTGTTCGTGATATGACATTTTGTCTAAGCATTGCTTGTAATTTCCCTATGACGTATATATAAGATAATCTCTGCGATTTCCAGTTAATACACATATTGGTTGTATAATTTTTGTACAATTATAAAAAGTGTTCGTTTACTCATCGCACTGAATTAGAACTGAAATAAAATTAAACATATAAAAAGAGCCCATTTAATAATCAAATGAAAACAAAAATTAATTTACTCTTAGTTTATTAATATTTTCGCCTAATTTGGTACCATTTTAAGTTGGTTCGTTAAACCCCAAAATGGTAAATCTAAGAACCAAAGATAACTTCATTTTTTAGCTCGAGTTTGACAAATCAGACAATCCCAAAAAAAAAAAAAAATTATAATAAAGAACTATGGGTAGTTTCCTGCATACAAAATAAGTGCAGAAAAAATATGCTCAAATTCAGTTTATAAATATAAAGAAGGAAAAAAGCACTTAACGAAAAAAACATTACCAGTACATTTCGAAGAGCTGTAACCTTGTACAGCCCACAAATATGACAGAAGCAGTGAAATATTAAAAGAATATCGCAATTTGCTTGGATCGTGCGTCGTTGATAAGCCAAATTGACTCATGCCCGCCAACAAGTTCGAACTTTTTACTAAAAAAAAAAAATAAAGAAAAATGAGAAAAAAATCAAAAAATATATACAATAAAATCTTTAAAGTAGATGCCTCAATGCCTGCCATTGAAAGTTGCAAAACTAGTTCGACAATGTCTGAGAGCAACTGAATAATAATGATACAACGGAACCGTTCGGTTCATGGGCGTATACAATTTTATTATGATTCGCCTGATGTATATCATATTCCAAAAATGTAGATATATAAATATGTATATATACATGCAGACTGTAACGATTAAGTATTTATTTTATTAAGGCTCAGGCTTAGCCTGATCTGTTGTTATACGCTTGTTTACAATCAAATCTTAGTGAGAGAGAAAATAAATACAACGATGACATATGCGTGCAAAAATGTGACAGATATTTCCAGTTTCTCGACTGGGGTTTGTCCCAAGTTTTTCAAAATGTTGCTCGCAATACACAATACATTTTTTTTTTTTTTTAGGTCATTCGTATAGAAGGCGCTGATAAGGCGCTCAATCATATATCATATATTGTAGTAAAGTAATCAACATAAACTTTGCACTCACAATTATAGATAAGCCCGTTACTGATGTTTGTCTGGGTTGCATCTGTGAGGCGATCAGCGGTTGCAATCAGACCCAGTTTTGTGGTGGCGGAGTCTGTGGCCTATTCAGGATCACCTGGGCCTATTGGGCTGATGGCGGCAAGCTGACACTCAACAATGAGAGTCCCCTATCCGAGCAGGGTAAGTTTTCTTGTCAACTTCTTTACTTTGATATCTCCCTCACTCTCTCTATTATTCCCCCAGCCTTTACGAACTGTGTTAATGATCCTTATTGCGCTGCGAACACCATACAGAATTACATGTCTAAGTTTGGACAGGATTGCAATGGCGATGGCGGCGTCGATTGCTACGATTATGCGGCCATCCATAAACTGGGTGGATACGGCTGCAAGGGTGAGCTGAGCTACCAATATCAGAGTGCTCTCGATAAGTGCCTGGTCACGTTTTCGCCCCTCGATGTGCGCACGTCGAATTAATCCCTCCAACAGCTAATTTACTAATCTACGAGTATATATATAAATATTTTAATTATTTATGTTTCGAATTGGAATGTGAACTGTGCAAAAACGTTACGAAAATTACACATTAAAGCAGTGTTTTTATTTTAATAAATGAAAATTAAATCGTTGATATACTTGTAAGGGAAATAATTACAGACTAAAGTTTGTGAATGAGATCTAAGCATAGAAATCAGTTTTATAATCTGCTTTCAATATAAGCAAGCTTTTGCGCTTTAAAATATAACAGTTGTTCTTAAATCTTTTGGTTTGAGGCTCGACTTAAAGCTTTGCGTACCTAATCTTCCAAACGATTGTGGCAAGCTTCGAAACAGCTTTTATTTCAAGCCCTTGCTCAAGTTTCCTGACTATAAAATACCCTGACAATACAAAGCACAAAACCTTTGCGAAGTCTATATAATGCTGGATATGACAGAAAACTATAGCAATTGTATTTATTTTTAATAGTTTAATATTATTCTTAATACCAAACTGATGTCGGCTTAGAGCAGTCAATACGGGATACATTTATGTGAAAAAATATAACAATTTTTATTTATTTTTATCAGTTTAGTTTTATTTAATACCCAACTAATATGGGCCGCCCTCTGAAATCCGTATTCGAACTGATTTCTGTGAACGGTAAAATATTTCCACAAACTTGATTTCTCTCATATGTTACCCAAAGGCTTGGCATAATTCCCGCGGTTTTTCGCTGCTTCCCAGTTGATGTTAATAATAATGTAGTATTTTTAAATACTTGAAATTTAAGAGAGCTGCACTCCAATCCCTATATTTTCTTAGAAGTGCATACCAGATTCAACTAAGACACTCCATGCCCCCCTAAAAACCGGTATTATGCCTTTAGTAAGCAGTGATTTGCCGTTGAAGCTCAGTGCATTTACGTCCCAGTTGCGGAAGTGTTAGAACGTGCTTCAAAATTCTCTCCGTCTCTCTGTATAGTAGGAGAAATATCTATTTATATATATATATATAATATATTGAAAAATGCAAATCTTACAGCTCTTATGCTTGTTATTTGCCTGCCTGTTATCGCCTAGTTTGGTGCGTGGACAAGGTATAAGTTTTCGAAGCGGATTATAAACGCAGATATATATATACGTATATTCAACTGATTGATCCCAGGTCACCTGCTGGATAAGCCAGTTACCGAACTCTGCCTCACCTGCCTGTGTGAGGCAATGTCTGGCTGCAATGCAACTGCAATTTGCACCAGCCAGGAGAAGGGCATCTGTGGCATCTTTAGGATTACGTGGGCATATTGGGTTGACGCTGGCAAATTGACGGTGGGTGGCGAACAATCCGATTCGGAGGATGCCTTCGTCAATTGCGCAAATGATCCGCACTGTGCGGCAGACAGCGTCCAGAACTACATGAAGAAATTCAATCAGGACTGCAATGGGGATGGTGAGATGGATTGCCATGATTATGCCAGAATACATAGACTGGGAGCCTATGGCTGCACCGGAGAGATGCCCTACAAATATCAATCTACCTTCGACGACTGCATCGAGAACTATGAAGATCAAGGATTGGGGGATGAATGACGAAAAGTTTTTTTTATGAAGTGTATAAAAGGATTAAGGTTTTTTTTTGGGTTTTTGGGTTATCAATTCAAAATGTTGCCGGTAAGGACATATTTGTAGATTTTGAATATACATACCGAGTAAGAAGAGATTCGAAGATTTAAGTGGTAAAAATGATAATAAATTTCTGTCACTAATTCAATCAAAATTCGGCGTTATTTTTAAAGCTCATTTGTAATATAAATGTAAATGATGTTTTTCTATAGTTATTATCGAATTTTATTTATTTTTATACTCATATAAAGTAAATATTCCCTGCGATTTCACAAGCTTTTCCCGGTTCCATTAACAATTACGCACCCATTTTATTTTATTTTCCTGAACTATGCTATACTATATAGTTGATACTATAACTCAGACAAATAGCCATATCAATATATCAGGTTTATTGTGGCTGCGAAGCACAAATATAAATGAACAACTAAGCGACAAAAAATATCAGTTGCTCGCCAGCCGTGGAGCGTATCGGAAATCGGAAACGTGAATAGAAAATGATGTTGTTAAAAAATGTTATTTTGTTGTTATTGTTTTCGCTACTGTGTATTGTGGGCGTAGCACGGATTAGGGCGCAGACAGAAACGGAGACGGATCGAAAGCGACCCATTACAGAGACGTGTTTGATTTGCATGTGTGAGGCACTGAGTGGTTGCAACGCGACGAATATCTGTGTGAATGGGGCATGTGGCATTTTTCGCCTAACCTGGGATCAGTGGGTGGACTCGGGACGTCTAACATTGGCAGGGGATTCCCCCCTATCAGATGACTGTGAGTATATCAAATATTTAAGTATTCTATTCAAAATCATCAAGAAATTTATTAAAAATTAATTAATTAAAATTTGTATTATAAATATAAATATATATATGCATATTTTCACAGCATTCACAAACTGTGCTAGTGATTCACATTGTGCGGCGGATACGCTACAAAACTATATGTTCAAATACGGGCAGGATTGCAATGAAGATGAGCAGGAGGATTGCTACGACTATGCAGCCGTACACTACATGGGTCCGTTCAATTGCAAGGCCGATATGCCCTTCACCTACGAGAGTATAATCAGAACGTGTCTGAAACGAGCCCAGCGACAACAACAACAACATCAAAACTAAGCGAATTTATTAGCTTGTAACTATTTATTCTAGAAAAAGTACAGTCAGTTATATAAGTGGGATATTCCAGCTAATAAAATATACAATTGCTACCAGTTTTTAATTTGATCTTCTTTTAATGTAACCAATGCAAGCAAAGTGACTCAGTCGTGCTCAAAGTGTGGCGGAGTGAACACAGCTCAACAGCTCGGATAATAATCGGGACGGAGACTGAAGCTGATATGCCTATAAAAGTTGCATTAATTGTCAATTGTAAAAGTCAGAAATAATAATATAAGAAAAACAATAAAATAATTATAATGTTTACCATTCGCCATTATTTGCCGTGCGTCGTGTATATTCTGTGGATTTTGATTGGCCTGTGGCACATTGGAGCAGCTGATGATGGTAAGCAATTACCACAGAGCCAGTCTATCTCTGAAGGTATTTGTAAAAAAGGACTACTGATTCAGTAGAACTTCTATAGAAACAATCGTAGGGTTTTTGAAATTTTTGATTAGTGATCTGCAAAAGTTGCTGTCTTCTTGCCTTTTTTCTGGTTTCTATAAAATTTGTATTCCTTTTTAGCTTAGTTTAGGAAATTTTATGCACACTTCTTTTCAATACTTATAAACAGGATGTGTCAAGCTGGAAGCGCTGCAATTGAAATTCAGCGCCGGAATCGAAACTCTACATTATTTTAAGCATCAGTTATATGCAACGATATTATTAGTTCATATAGTCATAGGAAATGAGAAGTAATGAAAAGTTGGAACATGTTCTTTACACTTTACGTACCGACGCCAGAATTGTACTAAAGTACAATTCGGTTTGGGATTGTAGTTATGCGTGTAAATGAATGAGATATCCCTACATCTAAACTTTGCGTACGGTAATCGGAAAAATTCGAATCAATTTCAAATAATTGTTCAATTATTTTGTTATAAGATATCAAACCTGGCCTAGATTAAAATTTATAGAAAATTTTATTCGAAATAGGATAATATTATCGATTTGGCATAAATCCAGTAACTTTTTCAAAAATGTTTCGTCGCCTTTCGCACCACTGTGCAGTGCGGTGTAAGACAATTATCTGTATTTAGTATATGCGGGGCAATTGTTCCATTATTATGCGAAAGCAAACCGGCTACGCTGTAATAGCAACTAACTTAGTATCGAATCGTATATATTAAACGCGATTCAAAATAATTTATATGCTAAGCAACCTGTACTAAGCATTTCCTCTCCACTTAATCAACTCTTTCTCTCTCTCTCTCTCTCACTTTCTCTCTCTCTCGTGGAGGTTTGCTTGTTGACAAACCCGTTACGGAAAACTGCCTGGAATGCTTATGCGAGGCGAAGAGCAACTGCAATGCGACAAAGATATGTGTAAATGGCGCCTGCGGCATTTTCAGGATCACATGGGGCTACTGGACGGAGGGAGGATCGCTTACGTTGCCCAATGACACCTCATTGTCGGAGGAAGGTGAGAAACAACATCAATCATAACAACAACCAAAAAATCAGAATCAAAAACTTTTTGAATCAAGTTGCACAATTTTAATTTTTAAACGAAGAAGAAGCATGAGAAAACTACAAAAAAGGCTGAAACTAAAGCTCCTTTAAATCAAGCTGCGAAATTTAAATATTCAAATGCAGACCACAAAGAATGTACAACAATAAAAAATCATAATTAGAAACTTGAATTTTTTACTTAATTTTTTTTTCTCTGCGCGTTTCAGCGTTTACGAATTGTGTGAATGATCCGATTTGCGCCGCCGAAACGATCCAGAAATATATGTATAAATACGGACAGGATTGCAATGGGGATGGGCGCATCGATTGCTTGGACTTTGGGGCCATCCACAAGATGGGCAATCTGAGGTGTCAGGACGAATTGCCCTATACTTTCGGCCGGATCTTCCACAAGTGCCTGAAAAGGAAGGAGCGTGATGCCAAATCAAAGGAAACATCTATAACTAAATAACTTGTCTTTATTTGTTGGGATTTTTTGGTTTTAGGGTTTTTTGTTTTTTTGTTTTTCGAAAACAATTAAGTTGTAATACACATTGCTTTTGGTTTGCCATTTGAACAGTTTCCAATCTATATAGAACTATAGTTATAGTATAATATATAATACAGAGTATATTTATATATATGCATGTATATATATAATATTAGTAAGTTTTTATTAGTATATAGTCTGTTATATGAAAACTACTTTAGAATTCTTTTTCAACTTTGTCAACGTTTACTAAATACTTTCTCCTTTCCTTCTTCATGTTATTATTGATTTTAAAGAGGTTCTTAAACTTATACTGTTTTTTGTTTATTTTTTCTGCTTTAGCTCTGCTTCCGCATTTGGTTTGTTTCTTTACGGTTTTTGGTAATAAAATCTATTAGGCATTGAATTTAACTTTGAATCAAATGAATATCTTGTTTTCTTGTTCTTATTTTTTTGTATAACTTGAACCTTAAGCTTAAAATCTCTTGAAATTGTTAGTATTTATTAGAAAACAATTGTTTCGAACAACCTTTCAACTTATGAGACAGATGAGTTTGTTAGGCTTGATTTAATAAAAGAAATAGAGAAACAAAAGCAGGTTGAAACAAAATATAAAAAAACGAGAATTGATTCACATCAACTTTTTTCTATGCTCTGTTCCCAAGCCAGAGTCACATAAGTCGCTCAAAACAATAGACAAAGAACTAAGAATTAGTAAAAACAATTAATTATTAAATAACAAAAAATTTGTTCTTTAAAATTGTTGCGCTAAAAAACAATTTTTTGTGTTTATAATTTTTTTTTTTTGTTTACTGGTGTTTGGTAAAAAAATTAAGATATTTGTAATAAATACGACTAAATTAATTAAATATCCTATAAATACAATCAAGCTCGTTTTATGTGGGATGTATGTCTGATGTGTGTGTATCAAGTCTATATTATGCCTGATATAATACAGATGCCAGTTATCGCTTGCATAATTTTCAATATTAACTCTGCGGGTTAATTAAGTTTATTTCTTATTGTTGCCATCGTTGGCCAATAATAGTTCCTTGGCCTCCCTTTTGCCCCGCTTTTTCTCCTCCTTGGCATGCAGCTTGGCCAATCGCTCCTCCTCCTTGGCCATTCTTTTCTCCTCCTTTTGCCATGAAATTAAATAAAATCAAATGCATTAAATCACTTATAATAAAACCCTATATTTTGTGAATTTATATGGTGTATATATATGTTGTATGCACTGTCTACTATTGCGGTCAGTTATATTAATTGTTAGATAATATTTGTATATCTTGTAAATTGTTTGAGTTTACAGAGTATTTGTTAGTCTACTAGTTAGTTTGTCGAGCATATTGCTTGTTTAACATGCAATAAATAGAAAGCAAAAATGTGCATTATATGCTAAAAAAAAAAGAACATTATGAGCTACTTTTTTTGTTGTCAACAACAGACCCAT
Source organism: Drosophila cognata (assembly GCA_035041535.1). Lineage (NCBI taxonomy): Eukaryota > Metazoa > Arthropoda > Insecta > Diptera > Drosophilidae > Drosophila > Drosophila cognata. Next base: position 217,557 of record JAWNLC010000451.1, read on the forward strand.
TCCCCCGTCCTCCCTAGCAGGGTTGTACAATTTGTGCCTGGCAGTCACAAAAGACGCGCGTTTAATGAAAAACTTTTGCAGCAAACGAGGCCAATTACAAACAATGTGGCGCCCCCTAGCGGCAAAACAATAAACTCGCATACAAAACAAGCACAGTGAAAGAGAGAGGGAAATTCACCTTTCTGGCTTCCTTTTCGGCCTTCATCTTGAGTTTCTCCTCCTTCTTCTTGCGCTCCATGGATTCGTTCTTCTTGTTGTCGGCTTTCTCCTCTGCCAAATAAAGAAGCGGAATAATTAATTTCTGGCGCCATCTATCGTGCGATCAGAACTTACTGTGGTTGCTGCTGCTGCTGTTGCTGCTATTGTTGCTATTGTTGCTATTGTTGTTCTTGTTGTTGTTGTTGATGCTGTTGTTGGAGAATAAGGGAAAAGTGCGACTGGAAGCGCTTGAAGAGTATGGCCTACAGTTGCCCACACCCCCACCGCCTGCCGCCGACGAGGATGGGGAGGATGAGGAGGAATTGCCCGCAGTCGTTGTGACTTTAGAGGCGGTGCCACGTCCACTTTGCCCCACCTTGCCGGCAGGCAGCGCAGCTGTGGCGGCCCCATTTGATGTCTTTTTATCCTTGGGCATCACATAGGCATTCTTGGGCAGCGAGTTCTTCGAGGTCACCGGACAAATTTTGGAACCGCCCGCCTTAAGGGGCGGGGGTGCCAGCGCCGCTGCAGCCGTGCAGCTCAACTGTATATTCATCGGACTGGGACGACGTGGCGGTTGCGGCGACATCGATTCACGCAGCAGCGGCGCCAGCTCATGGTTGCTTGACTTCGTGTATGAGGCATAGCTGTGGGAGAAAATAGAGAGCGAGAACGACAGTAAAAGACAGCGTGAGAAACTAGGGATTACATAATCGCCCTAAATATGTTTTTCCTAATGTTTAGATTTAAATTTAATATAAATAACATATTTTTTTATTTTGAAATTATTTTGAAATATATAAGAACCATTTCTATTTTTTAGGGGGATTGACAGGAATGAATGAAAATACGCACCGAAAACGTGGATTACTGACATGCACCGGTGAGGGATGTGGCACTTTGGCTGGACTGCGAAACTCCTTGATGGGTGGCAGTCGATTCTGGAGATCCAGCATGCGGCTCTTAACATGCCGCCGACCCGGATACGTGTGCGTCGGAGTGGGCGTCATGGCACCACAGCCATAACCGTTGCCACTGCCACTGCTGCTGCTGGATGAGGAGGCTGAATTGCTGAGTGTGTGCAGCGGTTTGCGGGGAACAGCGCCCGAGCAGCCGCTGGGACAGCCGCCATGATGGGAGTGATGAATGCCCGTGTCACGTGGCGACAGCGAACCAACGCTAGCCGACGAACAAGAGGAGGAGCCCGATGGCGAGATCAACTGATGCTGCTGTGGATGATGCTGCTGATGTTGATGATGTTGATGGTGATGATGATTGTGATGAGCGTTGGGTGAGGGCGGTGCCAAATGATGATGATTGGCAGCTGGCGAGCAGGGACCGCTGCTCGATATGGAAGACGTCTTGGAATAGTGCGAGTAGCCCGATAGCGTTGAGCCCACCGACCCCGTCGACGAGCTCATCGAATAGAGGCTATCCGATTGCGAAACGCCGCGTCCATGGGCGCCACGTGACGACGCCGCACGGCGCAACGTCGCCTGATGAAATGCATGATGCTGCTCACTGTGCGCATCATTCATCGAATATGAGCTGGCGGAGGCGATGACGCCGCCAGCGTGTACCCCAGCGCTCGACCAGCTTTTGGCACCCACCGAATAGCTGCTTGCCGACTCCTGGATGCGCCAGGTGCCTGACGAGGATGTCAGCCGATTCACCCGCGCCCGACAGATCACACAGCGCAGTGGCAACAGGCGCTGGGCCACCGCACTCTGGATGGTCTTTACGAAGCAGCGTCGACAGACGACACGATGGCCACATGGAGAGGTTTGCATCGTTGCCCGTGCATTGATGCAGATCACACACTCATCCTCCTGCGAGGTGGGCGGATCCGGTTCACTCTCCTCCTCCAGTTTGCTCAGCAGCTTGTCCTGTGTATCAAAAGAGCAGTTAATTTTATTAGCATAGTTGAAGGAGAAGAAATCTCAAGTTCTCACATAAATATTTTCGGTTGCAGCCAAAAGGTATGCAACATTCTTAAACATTATTTTAAAGCTGAACTAAAATCAGTTTTCTTTCTATTAGCAGGTTTTTCTGAACTCAACCGATTTCAATTCTAAGGCAATTTTAGTCATTATTTATAGTCTAATTTAATTCTGTTTTTAAATTTAAAATATAAAAGTTAATTATATTTCTTACATTTTCTATAAAATCCGACAGCAAATTTTTTGTCAATATAACAACTTAGTTTAGATAAAGTTGAACCAATATCAATTGCCATTCTGTTATCAGCATTCCCATTACCTCGAAAAAACAAAGCCGATTTTCAATACTAATGTCATTTTGTTCTTAACTTATGCGCTAATTTAATTATGCTTTTAAAATAACATTTGTTAATTTTTTTTTTTTATTTCGAAGCATCTATATAACGTATTAGCTTAGTTAAAGTTGAAGCTGTGTAAGTAACTTTTTTTGTAATTGAAACATACTATTACATATTAATTTCAAAAATAGTTTTACAATATCTATTAGCTGTTGGTCAAAAGTAAACAATAAAAGTGCGTCGCTGTCGAAATAAACCTTTTGCCTATATTCAAATTATGCAATTGTGTTTAATTTATTTGTGGTCATTAATTAACTGTAAATTATGTCAGCGCCTGCTGCTGACCAAGGTCGCAGCCGGAAGTTTTTTTTGACACACCCATAAAAGAAATCAAAGATTTGGCAATCAAATTGAAATTGTTATTGAATGTGCACATTGGCAAACTGTATTGAAATGAGATATGTAAATTTATGAAAAAGTCTTGATTTAATATGTTTACGCAGTAAACAGTTAATAGGCTTCGGTATTTGGGCATATATTTGTATAAACATATTTATTTTTTGGGTAAGATTTCGACCCCAGACTGTTTAATGTTATGCATTTATAAATAGTTTATTGTATAATTCTTAAACTGGAATAATTGTTAAAATTCGCATTGATGACTTGATTTTTTTTTTATTGTAGCTTTTTAATTGCATTTGTTGTTTGCTATCATTAATTTTGTGAGTCAGCAATTTGTATTTGAGGTATTTTTATACGCCTGTGGAGAGTATTAAACTTAAGTGAGGAAATGCATTGGGCGTATATTGTATTCCTGTAGGTTTGCTTAGACTCTAATACGATTGGATTAAATAACACATCATCAAAGAAATTTGATTAAATGGAAAACTATATAAAATCTAATTACTAAGCTATTAAGAACGTTGTATTTTTTGAGAACCCTTTACTAAAAGCTTTTTACAAATACCTAATTATTTTTGGGTACACGATTTCCTTATGGACTATGTGGACTAATAAAATAGGATGTTTTTATTTACGTATTGTTATGGTTCTCAAGAGTATTAACTCTTCTGCTAAGCAAAGAAAGCTAAAATAGATATAAACCCTCATAATTTATTTCTCGCGCGAATTGATTGTTGGCAGTTAACGTTTTTTTATGACATATTTAAAGGCTTTAGCATAGCTATCGGCTATTTTTAGCGCACTTATTGATTGAGCTTACTGTAAATGTAAATAATCAATTGAAATTATTGTCGTGCAATAAACCCCTTTTAAAAGAGTTTTGAGAACTCAAGGCCAGAGGAAGTCGTAAACGTATTTATGATAAAAAAGGTTGTTGGACGGCTTCGGCCTGGCCAATGGACTGAAACACTGGAAAACAAGTAGAATTTGCCTTGCACTTGGCGGCGTTCATGGCCAAAAGACAACACACACAAAAATGCACACAAATGGTGAAGGCTGACTGAATTGCAATTACCAATTAGCTATTGAATTACGACAGCTAATACAAATCGGCGTGAAGCCTCAAAGTATTGCCATTTAGAAGTTGTGTTCTCTGTCATAATTCGTGCTTGAAGCAATATATTTCTAGTTTTGTGCATCATCATTATCTGACCCTGGCTACCAGTCTTCATAGTCAGATTGTACTCATGCATAAATCAAAGTCAACAGACACCCGCAACTTGGCCAAAATGAATGCGTTTGATTAATGCTCTTAATATACAAAAGTCAGCGCCTCGCTAATTGACCCGCAACAAAAGATGAGAAGATGTTCAAGAAGACAACAGAAGGAGAGGCAGATGAGTTGAGGTTGGTCAGAACTGGGCAACGAAATGCGATAAGCATCATTATCATCATCAGCATAGCATCATCATGATTGTCAGCGGCGGAGACAACTCAGAGAGCATCTCATTTTGGCATAGTGGTATCTAAAAGTCAGCATTCGGTCAAGGTGAGCCGGCTGGTTATAGTATTATACACTGCATAAAAACTTATTAGGAATGCATCATAGTCAAGCATAAAATCAATCAGCATCAATTTGAGCTGATCTATCTTTTTTTTTTTTTAATTTTTTGTAGATATGAATAGGTCTGTATAATTTAAATATCCTTTCTTACTTTTCTTTGAGATAAAAATTTTCAATTATTTTTTTGTGGATTCGAAAATATCTATAAAAATCTACAGTTCATTTGGCAATTGTTGCATTGTCTTGGATTTCTGTTCAGCTTATAAAAGATACCCAAAGATAGACCTGATAAGCAGAATCTACACATTTTTAAGCAACTTAAAATATGCAACTGAATTTTATAAAAGTTCTTGAATTTCTCGCAGTGTATTAAGAGAATCACACTCTATAAGCAATCGCCGAGCATCAATGACAGCAAAATTAAATAAAGCTTATTTCATTTAGTGGCTGATTTATGACAAATTGTCTACTGCCTCAATTTTGAAGTAGTTAGCAATTTTTTTTTTAGCTGATCTATGGTAACAAATGCCTCAATTCTTAAGAATTTACCAGTTTTGTTTTGTTTTTTTTTATGCGGCCCACCCACAAAGATGCTCAACCGACTCAACAAAAAGTTAATTTCGTATGCTGGGCGGGCTTTGCGAGGGGCGTGCGACACAATAAGAAATTAAAAAAAAAAAAACAATTTAACGACTTTTCCACTCAAGCGCGTGGGAGTGTGTTTGTGTGTGTAAGTGTGTATTGATTGACATGCGCGATTAGCTAATCTAAATATTTGGCACACAAACTGAGGCGGAACATGTTGAAAATGGGCTACGATCAAGTTCGTTGCCTCAGTCATTTGTTTTGGCACAGAGCCATGCGAATTGATTGAACCGACAGACAGATAGAGAGACAGATAGACAGAGAGACAGACAGTCAGGGAGGCAGACAGCTGATACCCCAATAAGCAATCAAAGTAAGCAAACCCGACATGAACTTCTAGACAACAAAAAGGTTCCCAGTCATCGTTGTTATCGTCATCGCATCGTCGTTGTCGTTCTGCGTCTCAAGCAGCGTTCAGTTCGTCTACGGATCTCGGCCAGAACAGAGCGTTGTTGGCGGCTAACAAAAAAAAAAATTAGTGTTCGTATTCGTATTTTTATTGTGTGTGTGTTTAATAGACGCTCCCAAAATACGCCGTGCAATAAATGCGGAAGCAGTGTCCATCCAAATACAAATAGTTCTCAAAGTGTGAAATTTGACGACAAGCCGTGTTAAATAAATATATATATATATATTTATATTCGGAAAATATATATATATATGCTGATGAGCATGTCCCAAGTTCATTGAACGGCTCAATATCAACGATATTAAATATATATTGCTAACCTTTTTTGCAATGGTTTTGCCAGCTGCGTCCACATTATGCAATGTTTTTACATTTATATTAGGTGAGTTCTGTGTTCTCAACAGTTTAACACCCCCAAATAGTATAATAAATTCTCAGATCTTTGGTGAAAATGTTGACTAAAGCTTTTAGTCAGATGTGTGTAAATATGTTGTTTAAAAGTTCAAGGTGGTGTGCATTGTAAATAATCAAAAGATGTATGTACTGGTCTAAAAATAATATGTGTGTAGATAAGATTGGAAGTGCCAATTGTTGACATTTGATACATGGTTACTTTTGGCCCAGCACTGACCAGCTAGCAGCTAGCAGTTAGCTTGTTTGAGGGCTTACTCAGCTGTGAAAGAAGGCCGACTGCCTTTTATTTTGCCTCAGCGACCATTCGATAAAACACAATGGAACATCTGATCCGTGCTCACTTGTAAATAAAGTCAAGGTCTTTAGTCGATAAATTGCTGGGACTTATGTACATATACATATATACATACATATATATTGGAAATGTGCAAATACTTGTTGCAGCTGACAGCATTTTTAGTTGAGAATTGGGAGTACAGTTAATAGAAAAAATTTTATAATAAAGTTGAGCCAAATCCGAGCACATTAACTGCAAATATATTCTTGATAGAGATTACAAAATTTTGAATATAAATTGTCTACTATAGGCCGATCAAGTTTATTTTATTGTGGGCAATACAGAATCGGTCGACCATATCTTACGCCTCCTATAGCAAAAATCTGTCTAAAAGCTGAGAATTTTCATAAATGACAATTCATTCAGTTGAATGTTAAAAGTATGCGTAATAAATTTAGTACGAATAAGTACCTTCCATATTGTGATTTCCTTTTGACTATTATTCAAAAAAGCCACGTATTTAAATTTGCTGAGCTCTAATTAATACATTTAATTTAGCCCATAAAACTTAATTGCTCTCCGGAAAATGCAATATTTTTGACAAAATGTTTCAACACATAAATCATAGGACCATTTTGACATATTGCCACAGAAAAAATTACCAAAATTCTTTTATGAAAAGAAACACCCCAATTAGATTGAGTTTTATGACATCGGGGCATCCAACGATCTTATTATATATACAACGAAATTTTAATGGCCAGCTCAGAGTTTGTGACTAGAGTGACAGCCAGCTTAGAATATTGTTATATCATATCCAGAACTTAACCAATAAGTTCACATTGATAGTTCAATTGACAGCCAACAATGACAACTTAAGCATGAGGTTGATAATTAGCTGAGAGTTAAAAAAAAAAAATTAAACATTTAAATTAAAAACAGCAACAAAAAAGACATCAAATAAAATGCATGGCGTGACGCTGCTATAATAGTCGCGAAACGTGGAAGCAAAGCGAACACAAACAAAAACAAAAACAAAAACACAATAAAAAGCAAAGCGAGTTGCTAACAACTCAAAAGTCTTCCGCTCTGCAGCGAAAAAGGTATACTGGAAATAAATTTACATAATTATCGGATATCTAAACTATGTACATACATAAAATTGGGCATAAAGTGTTGAACGAGATCAGAGCAGAGAAGAGAATGCCATAAAATGCTGCTCGCTTCAATTGGCCTTGTCTAAGGTCACGATTATTAGTTACTTCTGCATTTTATCGAAACGGAATCAATTCAGAAACAACGCTAAATTCCTATAGCAAAACAAAAGCGAAATAAAAAACAATCCAATTAAACGCTTGCTGCTGCGATACGAGGCATTGACATTGCATTGCTGACCCAGTGCCACGCCCCCACAACAACAGCGTCACCGCCCCCTATCTATTCGATACAGGGCTTGTCAGAAATTAAAACTCGATAAGAACTTGTTTTTGTGACAGCTCGTTTGATTCACTGAATAATTGAAGGTATTGGTAATGTAAACAAAAAGAAAAACAATTGCTATGTTAAAATTGAAGATTTTCCCACACCTTGCAGTTTTTAGATGAGATCTCGCTATTCAATAGCTCAATATTGCCCACACTCCTTTTGAATAACATAAATTGACCATTTTATATAAGGAATGGTTTATTTTAAGCAGATAATTACAATTTGTATTATTAGTTTAAATTATTACTGCGAAACATAATATTAATACAAGAAAAAAGATGTTTTGAGATATGTCAATAAGTGATTTAATATGAAGGGGAAAACACTCTGTATAAAAGCACTACTATTATTTTAGTCAAGTCAAGGTATTCCTTTGTACAACAATCTTGCAGAGGGCAATAACTTAAATGTAAACACTTTGAGCTCAAAAAGTTCAGTTTTAAGTTCTTTACATTTTCAACTTAATAAAAGTAGTCAGATTAAGACAAAGAGTATTCATTAGTCGTCAAGTTTCTAAGGCTATGTTTATATGCTTGTGTCAACATCTATACACATGTAATCGTTATGAACAGATAACATTCGTGTCTCTGCATAGACGTAATACGCGGCATATGCGTCACTGCTGCTTTTTGTTGTTTTTTTTAATACCCTGTATCCATTAATAATGGCTGAAAGGGTATATTTAATTGTGTCAAAGTATGTGACAGGTAGAAAGAGGCATCTCAGGTCCCAAAAAGTATATATATTACTGAACAGCATCAACAGTCGGGTGCTTCTCAGAGACTTACAATTTGGAATACAAGAATATAGTCAGATCAAGTTTATTTAATAATAATTTATTAATACTAACAAAGATATAGCCTCACAGTTATTACATAATAGATTCCAACATATTAATTATTAACTGTACAAATTTGATTAAGTTCATCAAACTGACAATGTATTTATCAGCTTGTAATAGGGTATCTGCTAGTCGCACTGCCTTGACTATAGCATTTTAGCTTGTTATATTGTGGTTGTTGCTATTGTTGTTTGTTTGTCAAAGTTGTTGGAATTGTTGTTGTTGGTTGGTTGGTTTGTTTTTATGGGTAGCTCGTCACAATCGTCACAATCAGATTCAAGTTCACGGCTAACTTGAGCTGTGCCACGCTTCGCTGGCTGCCTGCTTTTTAGCCAAGTTATATGCCTCATTGTGGTTGCTGTTGTTGTTGGCTTGTTGTTATTAGTTGTCTAATAAATCAATTAGCTATCAGGCACCATTTTTCACATGTCAAATTAGGAATTTGTAATTGCAAATCTCTGGCTTAAAGATTAATTATGCTCTCTCTTTCTCTGTCTTTCTCTGTATTTGTCTCTATTTCATTTGCAGCTGGCTCTCCAATCTTCTACAGTGCCGCACCGCGGGGCAGCTGTAGCAGCTGCTGTGCGATACGCGAAAGCGAGGACATTAAGTTTTTGCTATACACGAGGTGAGTTAATTCGTCCTTGCTCCTCGACTCGTGCATATTGAAAGGTCATTGCTTGGCATTTCTCAGGAAAAACAGCAACGCGGCCCAGCTGCTGCATTTGAGTGACGATGCTCGACTGGCGCGAAGCAATTTCAATTTCAATTACCCGCTGGCCATCTATCTACACGGTTTCTCCGAGTCGGCCACCGGCGACCAGCAGAGCAGCCAGCAAATGAAGGATGGTAAACGAAATTATTTTTACCTCAATCTAAACATGTCAACACGGCTGCTCATCATCGCTCTTTTTTTTATATACTCCAATCACATGAGGGCAGGAAAGTGTATATTGGTAGACTTGAAACTTGGAATATATTCGTATACCATTAAGTTCAACATGTCTAAACTGTGGAAAGTTTTTCTAAATGTAAATGCGCTTTTCATCTATGGGACAAAATATGATTAAGATTCTGTTAAGTTATGACTGTGGAAAGTTTCAGCACTTGAAGTGCGCAACAGAAACAAACTTGACTTGAGCTTTGCCAGATGTATTTAGTTTTCCCACACTGGTAGCAGAGAATGTTGAACAGTCGGTAATTCGGCTTAGATTGCAACGTGCTAATTTTTTTTTTATATACCTTGCAGCATTTTTGCGTCGCGGCAACTACAACGTGATACTGGTGGACTGGAGCGCGATGGTCTCCGTGCCCTGGTACTCGAGTGCCGTGGAGAATCTGCCTGTGGCTGCGAGATATTTAGCCCGATTTCTGCGGTATTTGGTGAGCAAGGGGTATGCGATGAAGCACATACATTTGATTGGATTCAGCTTGGGCGCCGAGGTGGCCGGCTTTGCGGGCAAGCAGCTGCAGGAGTGGGGTATTAAGCTGACAAGGATAACTGCTTTGGATCCGGCCCTGCCGCTCTTCGAAGGCAACAGCTCCAATCGTCGACTGGGTCCCACAGATGCCCGATTTGTGGATGTTATCCACACAGATGGGGGCATTCTGGGGAATCCGACAGCGATGGGACATGCAGACTTCTATCCGAATGGCGGACGACCTTTGCAGCCTGGCTGTGCACGACAGGAAATCGCCAATAATCGCTGGTTGGGCATCATTAGTAAGTGATTGCAATTCTAGTTGCGGCTTAAAGCTCGACAGTTCTTAATTGAGGTTGCTTTTTGTTTGTATACCCTGTAGCAATCATTTAGGTTGGGTTAATATGGCCAGATAGATAGATGATTAAGTAAAATGAAGCTGAGTTATTCAATAATACACTTTCGATTTCAGTGAAAATTCATACTGAGAATTTTATTTATTTCATTAGCTTGCAGCATGCCAACTTGTACGCCGATAAATATCGACATCTCAGTGATTATGAAATCTGAGCATAAAATGTTGAGACCAAGCAAACATTATGAGCAAAGGGAGATAACAGATATTTTGTATATTAATTAAATAAAAAAATATTTCTCTTTTGAAATAGTTTCTCGCTATTCAACCCAATATAAAATGGGAAACAACAATCAGTCTCATGCTCTATAAATTTAAAGATAACAAGGGACCAGAAAGAGACTATGCCTTAAGTTACGACTACAGGGAATATGTATATGGTAGTCGAGAATACTCAAATAAATCACCCTTTTGGTTTTTTTACGTGTTGCAGTTGGCTGTAGTCATCAGCGCGCCTGGGAGTACTTTGTGGAGAGCATCCGGCAACCGTTGGCCTTTGCCGCCGAACGTTGCGAACCCTCGCAAAACTTTGGCATCTGTCGCAATGGCAACAAAGGAGTTGCCCACATGGGCTATGCCGCGGATCCGAGGTGCGCTAAATCCCAAAGAGAAATAACATCAACACCCCTTAATTTATGTTCTTCACAGGCTGCGCGGCAAATTCTATCTGGAGACGAATGATGCGAAGCCATTTGGGCGGCATATTCAATCCTCATCCGGCTCAATAATACCTCAGCTGCCCATCTCCTATAAGACGCCAAAGAATGCCACCAGGGAATCGGCACAACTGAGGCTTAAGGAGCGGCAGGAGCTGGGAGATGATAACAACACGCTGAGCAACAACATTGACAACATTGCATTGACGTGACAAAATGTTGAATGTTCCCCGATTCCGCACCCGCTTTTCCTCTCTACCTCACCCGAGATTGAGGGCGAGAGAGATTGAGATTTATGTGAGTTGCGTGATTTTGACGCAATGCAAGGATGCTTTATCCTCATCCTTTGTAGTAGTAGTTTTAGCTTGTAAGTTGTCTTGTGATCTGTCTTTTAAGTATTGTTAGCATGTAAGCTGTTTTATCTATCTCAAAAGAAAATACTACCATCCAAGTTGGAGTGAAAAGCATTTGCCATTTGACTTTTATGTGTTGTAGCGTAGAGAGAAACTGAGGCTTTAAGTGGCTCTATTGGCCATTCACTTGGGCTTTTGAGTGTATTCAACAAATTTATTAACTGAATATTTATATAAATTCTTTAAAATAAGTCTCTTCGGCATACATCCGGTTAGGTAGTACTGCATAAAGTAAGCTAAATGTTCCATTTTGGATTTTGGAAATCATTTTTAATGGCAAGGAAAACTTTTAACTTGTTTCCAACTTTAAATGCAGTCGTAATCTAGAGTTCAAATCATACTCCAAAGGCCCTTGATTTTAAAAATCAGGTCACTTTTGTTTGCAGGTGGAGTTCATGGGATAGAATCTAAACTTGAATTTTGAGCCAGAGTCGCGATTCCAATTTTTAATGCATTATTAATTTAGGGGCCCAAACATTCACAAAAAATTATTGACTTTGAAAATCGGATTAGTTTTGTTGAAATTATGGCATGGTGAAATTTTGACCCATTTGAACAATTTCCGCAATCAGTTTGTGCGAGTATAGTTTAAACGTGAATATAGGGACAGAATCGCGTTTCCAAATCTAATATATAGTATTAGTCTTGAGGTGAACTCAAAATTAAAAAATTCCATTTATGATATTGGAAATTGTGAACGATTTGAATCTCAAACAAAAAAGTAATTTTCCATATTTTTCTCGAATTCAATTGGGATGTGAAAATGTAAATATATATTTATTTGTATCTTTTATCGATTCGCACGACTACTTTCCGTGTTTCATAGAGTCGTTTTACAGCCTCGCACTTCGTGCAACCTATAATATATATTTTCAATGAAGCAAGCAACCCAACAAATCCCCTCCCCTCTTCCTTCCGCTAATCCTACCTGCTCGAGTTTGACCTAGTAAAATGGTAGTCAAGGAAATTCACAAATCATTGGCCTAGGAATATTTACCTAACGCAAATGCAAATGCGGCAGCAGCAACAACAATAACAACAATCACTTAAAACTTGCAGCTAGCAGCTGCTGCTAGTTGCAACCTGGTTGCAGCCACACATGCTACCAAGTCGCTGCTAAGTGGCACTGCAGTAAAGCTGTCACGTTTGTTTCTTGCTGCTTGCCTCGTTCGATGTTTTTGCAAATCTGCAGCGAGGCAAAAAAGAAAAGTTCTCATTAATAATGCAACACACACAAACACCACCACACACACACCCACTTGCCACAACTTCCGCTCGTTAAGCGTTGGCCTATGAAATGAGTTGAAAATCGTTCGCCGCCGCAGCTCAGTGCACATTATGGCGCACATCCTGCCGGTCCTGTTCCTGTTCCTCTTCCTCTTCGCCTTGGACACACACAGGTTGCACAGTTTTAAATGCAGCAATTAACAGTTATTAAATGTAACTAGTTGCAACCTCAAACTGTATTATTTATTACATTTTAATTACGCCGGCAATTGCTCACACTATTATTACAATTATTATTATTATTATTAATATTACTATTCTTATTAGCACAATTATTATATTTGGGCGTGTTCTGCTACCCAATTTTTTGCAGCTAAGTAATAATTTTGTGTGCTTTTTGCCTTGGTCGATTTTATTATTTTTGCTGGCTGCCCTTGGGGGCGTATACTTAATATTTGATGTATATATTCTTTGTTGCTATTACTGCTACTTTTTCTTCTGTTTCTTTTTCTTCGCCGTTTTCATAGTTGCTGCCTGCTGTTTTCTGAGGTTTCCCGTTGCGTCATTGTCGAAGCCCAAAGCACTTCGCATGTCAAATTTTGTTTGTTTTCTTTCTCTTTTTTCTGTTTTTTTTTTTGCCGTGGTCTACCCTAACTAAAAAGGTATTCTAATATAGTTAAGAGATGTAAAATATATTTAAGTTGACAGTTCAGGTGCTATTAAAGTGAAGATGTTTCGTCTTAGGGCTAATTTAGCAAATGCATGAGTAGAGAAATGTTGTTGCTGTGGTTGTTCTGGTTATTTAAGTGTAGGGGAATTACTGAACAAAACCGAAATTAATCGATCGAAATTGATAACTCGAATAAGAACTGAAATTTGATACTTCTGAAAAATCGAAAAAAAAATTGAAACCGTTAACAGAAATTAACCGAGAGAAACCAGGGAACTAAGGAAAATATTTAATTAGGAACTATAACTGAAACTAAGACTAAATCTAAGTAGTTTTTACTACTGAACAACAAGGTCAGTTTGTTGCTAGCTATACCTTGTAAAAGTTTAATAATTCATAAACATAGAATCAAGCCGAGGCTCAGAAGCAGAATTTGAACTGTAATCGGAACAGAATTTTTATTTTTACCTTTGACATTCTGTAAAATGTTGATAAAAGTTAAAAAAAAAAAAAATGTAATTATTTGCACAAATTTGTATACCACATTTATTGACATTTTAGTAATTTTTCAATTTTTTCTCTTTGTTTGACAACAGAAATTATTTGAGCCAACTCAAATTCAATAAATATCTCTCAGTTAGGGTATTTACAGTTGGGCACTTGGCATTTAGCTAGGCTTTTTAGTTTTATGAGCGACTAAATTAAATTACTTAGGTTGCGTTTTCGTTTTGGCTTTTTTTTTTTTGGCATGAGTCACGCCTAAAACGAAAACTAAACAAAAAAATGTCAGCATAAAAAAAATAAATAAATAAATAAATATGTACTGTCTGTGACGAGGGTCATCTAACGGGAATTACAAAATTTGGTATGTAGTATGTGTTGTGTGACACAGGACATTAACGTAATGCGCGTAAAAGCACTCAATGTAAAATGAATTACAACAGAACTGCTTGCTTGCTGTAATTGTAAGACAATGTGCGTTATTGAGAAATCAATTTAATTTACTCAACACAAACATAAACAAATGCACAAATACAGAAATACATAAACCCAAGGGACCTAAACTGAGAGACCTTGACTTAGCATATCAATTATATGCGACAGTCGAGTAGCAGTTGTGCTTTGGGCCAATTAATATGAGTTGTGATTATGGTTATATCGTTATAGGGTTGGTTTTTCTATTTTTTTTTTGTATAGCTGTTGGGCATGGCATATATGACAATGGCCACTGAACAAGCTGCAGACACGTGCAAAATGAACTCGAGCTAAACTCGACCAGCTCCCACGCAGGGAACAAAAACACAAAAAATTACTGAGTGAGGGACGTGTTGTCTAATGAGCTGTTTTCCTTTTGAGGTGCCACTTTACGATTGATTGATTGATTGACTGATGTTCAAGTTGTGTGTTGTTGTCGCTGCTCGTTGTAGCCATATAACTTATTTATAGCTTACAACTTTTATATAATTTGGGACATTTTCACTAGTGTGTCAGCCATTTTGACACTACAAAGTAGGCTACTACTCACAAACATGAATTTGCATGTACTCACTCAGTCACTCAATCAGTCACTCAGTCACTCAATCAGTCAGCTAACTTGACATCAGCTTGCTTTCATTTCGGCTGCACATCCAGAAGTTTAAACTCTAAGGTACTCGAATAAAGGGCCACCACCCCCAACCAACCGAAAAAAAAATTAAATCAATAAGGTTTTTACTTTGGCAATTTTTATTTTATGCGCCCTCGGCATGCCAGCGAAAATAGAGCTGAGGCCGTCTTTGTAACTGATATACCCTGTTATAGTTCCAATCCACAAGCAGCTGTTAAATAAAGGTTGTATCAAATAACAGTTGTTAAATATTGAAGAATGCCGAATCCCAACAATGCTAGGCTTATTGACAGTCGTTTCATGTTAAACATAAATATGATCAGCAACAGGACAAAATTTGACTATAAGTTCTAAAAACCGACCAATTATTTATATGAAAGTAGTTCGATGTTGATTTGAAGCATAACGTATATATATATATATATATCTTATGTTGTCGGACATTTTTTGTTATATAACATGATTCAAAACATAATGGCTTTCTCAACGGTCAACATTACTTAACACTTCACTGGAATATATTATATCTTAGATATGAATTACCCAATTGTCATCGAACTTGAACTTGCTATTTAGCTGGCGATATATATTTACATATTTATTTTGTATTTCCTAAGCAAAATTAAAAAAATACACAAAATGACATAGCTGGTACTTGATTGTAGGACGCCCTTGAGTAAAGAATAATTTATATACATCGACTCGGCAAGTGATGCTGATCAAGAACAAATGTTCCTTATGGTATGTAGATTTATGCATTGGTGTATATTTAAAAATATGTCTTAAAACCTCTAACATGAGCTGGGTATCTTTCTATAAAATACACATATGACAGTGCGAGATGGAGAGAGCTCTGGAGAAGGCCGTCACTTAGAAAGTGAGACAATAAGTAATTCCATTAAGTAATACAATGACAGGGCGACTCATGTGAAAGCACGTGCCACATGAAACTACTATCCATGCAGTCAATGCATTTGTGAGCGAGTGTGTGTATGAGTTTTTATTTGTTGCATACTGGCGGTCGCAACAATGTCAATGAAAATTGTATTTATATCAGCGACATTTACGTGTCAGCGAGTCACTTTACAAGTGTGTGTGTGTGTGGATGTGTATGTGTGTGTTGATGTGTGGGTGTGTGTGTGCTTGTGAGTGTTTATTAAGTATATATCTCATGTTGTCGCTAAGTGAATTTATTGCATTTAATATGTTCTTCATGTCAATCACGGCGCTCGACGGCTCTCAATATTTTATAAATTTTTATAGCAGGCAAAACTAGCTAACTAAACCCACAACAAGATGAGGGAGAGAGACAGAGAGAGAGAGACAGAGAGAGAGAGAGAGTGAGAGAGGGTGCAAAAGCCAGAGCGAGAAGCTGATTCATTTTTTGCTATCTGTGCTTTGTGTTGTAATTGTCGCACACATTAAAATCCAATTAAATACGATAAGCCCATATAAGCAATATGAGTTTCGTGAAGCCTGCCATCTGCAAAGGACTCGAACGACGATGAATCAGCATGTTTGCCATTTAAGCATTGACACTGAAACCATACAAAACACAATTGAAGTAAATTAGCATTAAAAATAGCCAAAGAAATGAAATCAAATTAAAAATGAAAACAAGGCTTTAACAAATCATTTTGTAAGCACTTTTTGCAACCGTATTGTATTTTGTAGCAATTCTATACAAATAAACCGCGTATAGACAAGCCACTTTCTGCAATTGCAGCTCATTCTGATGAGGTATGTTATAATATAATAATTTAAAGCTCTCTCTGGTGCCTGGTGGTATCAGGGTTGCCACGATAGGTACTATATACATACAGTTGCAATTAATGATCAATTGTATATTAATATATGTGAATATATGCGACAGCAATCTGATGGGAAGATACAATGGCAACAACCCCGCAAAGGCATTAACTGGTTTACTTTTACGTCTAACACGGCCTCAATAAAACGTGTCCACATGATGATAAGGCCGAGAAGATATTGTAACTGAATACCTAAGCGAACTTATTGATTTCTTAATAATTATAAGCAATCTTCAATCTGTTTTGTTGACTTCTTATTTCTCATATTGAGGACATAATACGCACTGGAATCAATTGGATTATTAGGATTGCCTACGCAGCTAATTGACTCTGAGTTGTCAGTGACTTAGTAAGCTGAGAACGAATTATTTTTATTAGTATTATATTTATGCTACCGATTCAAGTACCAGTAACCAGAGGAAGGGAAAGGTTATTTTCCAAAAAGCATATTTGTAGGCAATATTGTTTGCTTAGGTCTATTTATCTATGTACTAGTTGACATAAGCAATCAATACTTATCTGTGCGATTACAAAATGCAATGTCTTCATATTATCCTATTTACATTAATTTATCTTATTATATTTGGTATAGTCAGTAGCAAACTCTGTCGATTTTGTGATAATGACCAAAAACATAATCCTCAAAGCACATAAGGCAAGGGAAAGATGCATATTTAGAGGTCGGAGTACATTCAGATATCATCAACCCGACAAGACATCTTACATTGGCGCTATGGGCTGAGACGGGTCATGAATTTTTCCAATAATAACAATGAATGATAATAATAATAAGAATAATGATAATAACAATAGTAAGAATAATAATAATAATCATTGTGAGTATTATAAGCATTCTAACTATATGCTTGAAGTGCTTACATCTAAAACACACATCTGTGAGACAGTGTGCGTTGTTTATTGTCTCTCACTGTGGCTGTGGCTATTTATCAATAGACGCGCTGGCTAATTGCAAAACTTGAACAGGCAGATAGAATTGGCAACAACAGTAACGACAATGGAAGGCAATAACAATGAGTTGTAGCTAGACATGAGCAAAGGGCAGAGGATGTGCACACACACGCACACACAGTGAGAAGGGTAGAGAGGGAGAGGGAGAGAGGAAGGTCTGTCTAAAGTGCAGCCATACAAATTGGTGACAAAAGTGTCAAATTTGCCAACTAAACAGTTCAGACACACACAAAACAACACAAACTCTCACACACACACATACACATGTGCAAAGCAGAGCCTCATCAGGCGTAATTATGGCTTTTAACAAACACACACACACATAGAAACGGGCTGAAAATGAAAAGTTGAAATTGCCGCTGCGATGCCATTTTTGGTTTATTCATTGAAAGCCAGTTGACAGCGCGCTAAAAGAGCGAAAAAGAAAGTGCAGAAAGGTGTGGAGGGAGAAGAGAGGAGGAGGGGGAGTGGTGTGGGAGGAGGTGTGTATGTGTGTGTGTGCAAGTGCAAATGATATAGTAGTTAAGTTAGTTAGCCCTTAGTTAGCTGACAGCATGAGTCAGCCAAATGGCACATTTGAAAGTTGCAATAGGCCAAGCGAGGACAAAAGGAAGGAGGGAGGAGGGGGCAAGGGACATGTATGTGTTTGTGTGTGTGATGCGAGGACTTTCTTTTACTACTGTTTCTTTTTGTGAATGTACAAAATGGCGTGAATTAAGTTAGTAGAAGAAGAGGGGAAAGGCCAAAGCAGGGTGAAGCTGGGGCGGTTGTGGAAGGGCGTGGGGGTTGTTTAAGAATCGACTCAATTGCAATAGCGGTGCAAGTGCTGCACTTTGGTGTGACGAGTGCGCGCCACACAATAATTTACACACTTGCACTTAACGCAAATGGCTTTTAAATGAGCTGTGAGTGAAAAACAACAAAACCATTGCCTATATTTCAGCGCAAGCACAAATTGAAATAAGGCGTGTGGGTGGCGGGCAGAGATGGGGAGGAGTGTTGCATAAAACGCTGATTTAAAACAATTGTCGCTGCTTGCAAAACTTCATTCAATTCAACTGCCAGAGATAAAAACAATAAATTTAATTGTAGCGCGGCCTTGAGCAAAACTAAAAGCAAAAACAATTCTAAAAGAACAGCAAACGCATTCTGAATACCCTTACTTTTGCGGAGGGTACTTCAGTTTTATGTATTTATGTATGTTTTTACATATATACATATATATTTGTATATTCCCAAGCAGCATCGGCAACAGCTAATTAGTCTCAGTCGAGGCCAAGTCCGCTTCTATTTGTACTTGTTCTAAAATCAAACATTGTCAATATTTTATTATGTAGTGAAATTTATAAAACGTCAAGTTGATGCCAGTATGCAAGGGTGTGCTTAGTTCAGCATGCCTCAAACAGCAACCATTTCTGTCTGCTGTTTTTTTTTTTTGCTATTTCAGCTAAATGTTGTGTGCGCCCATTGTGTGTGTACGTGTGTGTGTGTATGTGCGTGTTGATAGTATAGATTTTGCGGGCGCTTTTCCAATTTCGCGTCTCGCATTTCCTGCGCTGCGGCGGCGTGCACTACAAAATTTATGACATTGTTCTTTATAGATTTCCATTTTTTTTTGTTTTTTGCGAAACAAGCTTTTAGTTTTGCATAATGTTTTTGGTACCGTTTTTAGATACGCTGCAGCAGATAGTAGCCGCAAATGGGTAGCTGTACAGGTAGAGAAAGAGTGAAAAGATAAATTGCTAGTACCTTAACAGGGTATCTTAAAGTTGAGTTGGTTTTTCAAGTGTAAACTTTTCTCCTCGTATTGAGTTATGCGGCGATATGGTCAGTTTTGCCCCTTAACTGAATGCTGCAACTTTTGTGGCTTTCACTTTGAAACGCATAATAAAAAGTAACAAAACACAAAAGAGGGAAAATATAGAAAAGAGAGAAGGGAGAGAGATAAAGAGAGTGTTGTTTGCATTGAGAACAGCATCGATTTGTAGAAACAAAAACTGCATTGTTTAAAAACCCAAACGATTGTTCCTATATTAGCCATATGTTATACCAAGCCGATGCTGATAATTCAATTTCAAAATGTTAAGAGCACAATAAAACGCATAGCTGATGAGTTTGCTAAGCATAGCTTTTAAAAGGGGACAGATAGACAGAAGGACGGAGGGCAAAAGAACATGGCAATATCGACTCGAATATGTCTATCGAAAAGAATATGTCTACGTCCACGTCTCAATTTCTATAGCTAACCTTTAAATTTAGGTATAACTGTGGCACTCCAAGCTTATTATTCACACCGTGTTTGCCAGAACCAGAGCCAGAGCGTATAACAATTTATACGCTCTCCAATGGCCAATGGTTGAAAAGGACTCCGCCAGGACTCGATTAGCTCAGCTCCTAAACGCTTCAATCAATGCAATTAAAATAAATGCACAACAACAACAACAGTCACATTTGCCCTGCTGTACTTTCTATATATATAAATAAACATGTGTTTATATATATATATATATATACATGTACAGCTGTGGTCAAAATAATTTTGTTTTGGAAAATGTACAAAAAATACCCAAATTATAGTTAAAAAATTATTAAAAGTTGATTTACACATTATCTATCAATACTGAAGATACGTAAACATTTAAAGATGGCATGGGAGGTGTGGATATACATATATCATAAAAGAATTTGCATTTTTTTAAGCAGCACTTCTATTATGTTGACCGTAACTGTAAGTAACGTATACTATATGCGATATAATGGCGCAGACATCGCGTGAGTTGTGCTAATGCAAATTGCCACACCCACGCTGCACACAATCCTTTCTGCTTCTCTTTGGGTTGTGGCAGCCACGTCGAGCGCAGCACGTGAGCAAACAGAAGCAGCTGAAGCAAACACCTGATATTGTTGTAAAATCAAAAACCTTGGCAACAACAACACCAACAATGAGAACAACAACAATGACTTGAACTCAATGCGTGAACAGTAAAGTTTAATGCACTCTAATTGCACGGGGCAAAGACAGCGCTTTTATGTGTCGACTCAAAGGGGTGTGCAACAAGAGTCGGAGTTTGAGTTGGAGTCGGTAGTTGTAGTTGACAAAGCAACTGTTACTACAACTCTCCTAACTCTCCTATTTTAATATATGTATATATACTTTATGGGGTTGTATACGCTTTCTTCTGCCTGTTACACACTTTTGGACAATTTTATTATCCCTATTCAGTCAATTCGAATGCCTTAAAATTCCTTCTTCACTTCTGCATGAATAGGGACTCTGAATGCTCAAGAATGTGTGATCTATCATATATACAACATATAAATATATGGCACTTGATCAATTCTTTTGCAAAATTACATAAAATGACCCCAACTTTTCGCGCCGTGTAGCATAATTTAAATAAAGCCAAGTGCAGCTGCGAGGCAAGGGCCACAAAAGTTCAACCACTTGACGTTTGGCTGTGGCAACAAATCAACATAGCAACAAGAACAATGGTCGCCATGCGGATATCCGGTAAAGTTACACACACGTGTGTGTGTGTGTACGTGTTTAACGGTCATCAACTTGATTAATGTTTGATTTTAATGATTTATTTAGTCGCGTCTGCTGAGACTGCCAACGGCAGCAGCCGTCAAAAAACCCGAATAAAACAGGTATAAACAAGAATGTGAACGCCAAAGTTCTGTATCAAAAGACCATTTATAATGTTGGACGACACTTAAAGGGGGTAAGGCGAAGGGGTGGCTGGTATGTAGAAGGGGGTAGGGGTATCCTTTAGGAACACTAAAAACGAAATTATTTTCAAACGCTTAGTGTGATTTATTTGGTGGGCTGTCTGTGACCACAAAAACAAAAAAAAAACGTAACAAGCCAAGGCTCTGTTTCTGTTGCTGGCAAAGTTCTGACCACGTTCTAGCCATGTTCTGGCATTGGCCAGTTTTTGGATGACTAAGCTGGTTTCTTTTTTTCAGCTGGTCAACTTGCCAAGTCAAATTGTGTGGTCAGTCGTAGTACCATATATATACATATGTATATTATATATATAAAAGCATCTGCAATTGTTTGGCCAAGCTGCAAATTGCATAGGACGACAAATGTTGCAACGGCCAGCTAATAATAATCGGCAGCAGGCAGCAGGACTTTCAATTCATTTCGTTTCGAAGGTAAAGTCCATTCATTTTCAGGACGTATTTCAATGTCAGGTCCTTGCGCCGTTTGCTCGACTTCCGCTCAACTAAATTATAAATTATTGGAGCCTGGTAAAAAATATTCGTGAATCGTGTTTTTCCTATTTTTTGCTTATACTCTGGCTATGGCAGATAGAGGAGTATATTGGTGTGAAACTTGGGAGTCTAGAAGATCGATAACATCGATAAGTGTTAATCGATAAGAGCGCTCACACATTATGGCTTGAGTCATCAAATGTTACACGTAGTTGCCTTGTAATGTAATTAGAGACACATCAATTTTGCGGGCCATGCCCAAAAAAAAATACTCTAACGCACATCATGTTAGAGCTGGATTTGGGAAGTTTGGTATTTTAGGTGGTTTAATATTTTATTGAACAAAAATTGGTTATGCTTATTTCTCATTCTATATCTAGATAAAGCTCCGTCTGTATGTGTTTTAATATATCTCGCACCACCTAAAAGCTAAAGTCACACAATTAAAAAGTTGACTGGAAATCTTCCCATTTATAAAAAACAACCCTTTCCTATATTTATTTACATATTTACTATACCGTATCCCCCAATTTAAGAGCTAAAGTTGCCCAATTGAAAAGATTGCTAAAAACCTTAAACTATATCTATAAAAGCCTGTATATATCTGTTTATATTGATGAAAAGGTCACTGGAAATCATTCGGTATATCTTTAATAAACTCCTATATCCATTATATCTATATATTAATGATTCTTTAATAGTCGACCCACCCACAAAAAGTTAGTTTTTTACCAGCTGTTGGCCAGTGTATCCCTCAGTCGTTGCCAATTTCCCTCTCTGGTTTTCTATTGCTTTCTTAATTATACTCTTATTTCCTCAATTCGGCTTTATCTGTTTGTATTTTGATGTTGCTTTGTCACGCGAGTTCTGAGCATAAAATTCGGTATTTTGGCTGCTTGTTAAACATTTGACAGTGTTTCGCTTTTAAGTAGGACGCCAAGTGGGGCCTAAATTTCTCATTCTCCATCTCCCTCTCCGTTCCACATTTTCCATTCACTAATCAACATTTAATGGGCTGGGACACCTAGGCGTATGCGTCATATTTTATGCTCGTTTACATGAATAACAAAATATCGCGTATACGCCACACATGCCACTGAACATATATCTATTATATATATATAATACATACATGTGTTTGTGTGTGTGCGTATCTGCAATAAACATCAACATAATTAGACATCAACGCTGGCAATCAGCTGTGGCTAATTCTACGCCCAGCTGCCGGCATTTGGGAAATGTGTGACTGACAGACAGACAGACAGACGAGAGAGGCAAGAGGCGCCTCACGCATTGCTTGCCACACATGTCGTATGCGCAACATGAGGCAATTTGTCACCACGCTCACTTGTGGGGACTAGCTGCGAAATTGCAGAGACAACACCTCAGAGCTTCACTTTGCCAGCTCTGGACTTGTTTAGACTTTTCAAAGAAATTACTTTTCGAAATTAGTGGAGATTAATGTATAGTTATGAAACAGGAAGTGAAAATTTCAAACTCTTTGTTTTACTCTTCAAATGATTTAGCCTTTTACATTGAACTGATGAGAATGATGATAATACGTGATCTAGCCTTACCATACTGCACAGCCTTCCCTTCTAAAATTATGGACAAGGAAGTATTGTAGCTTTTAGATTTTGATTGAATACATTGTCGCTACATATCTGTACAAGGAAACCAACCAAACCATCTGAATTTGAATTATGTCTGATAATTTTATTGTTGTTTTTTGCGATCCAGTTGGCACTGTGACTATAACCTTACGTCATTTCAGACTCTGCCCAAAATAAGCCATGTGTAGTTGCTGCAGGAGTAACTTGCTCTTATAGCGTCTGAGATCGGCCTGTGGATATGGCTGTTGTTGTTGATGTAGCAGATGCCTTTAACTTCTTTGTACCCGTTTCAGTAACTTTTCATGGCATAAAACAGGCGGAAGGTGACAATGAAAAGTGACTCGCTGGGATTGGGATCTATGGGTGGTAAAAAGACTGTAGAGGTATGTCTCTATATAGTATATATATATCTCAATAATAAAACTTGAGTTTAGTTTTGACTGTTAACCACGCACTTTCGACTCGATTGCTCGAAGAGCACGACAAGTTCTCGGATATCGCACTACAAATATCTTTATAATGAGCTCATTGCGAGGCACTCCCAACCAACACCTCCTCCCCTCCCCTGTTGCTCCCCGTCGTTTTCCCCGTTCCCCCCTTAGCTTTGTCAGCTAATTTAAATGCCATTTGGCTGTTGAACAAAACTGTTTTCAGATAGCAGCCTAAGTTTTACTGGACTCTACACTCCACTATACACTATACACTCTCCACTTTAACTTCCTCCCCTTTCCAACAACACTTTCAACCCCATTCCAAACATTCCCTTTCAATTACTGCCTCATTTGCGTTGGGCTTTGCGTTGCGCATATATATATATATTTTTTTTTTTGTGGGCATCCATTTGTAGAGGTTTCCCATGGCACATGGCTTTTGGCATTAGCCTAATTGTTGTTAGTGCCTATACACAAACAAACACACAAACACACAAACACAGACACGCATACACAGGTAAAAGGCACATTTTAGTTTTTTAGGCATTTTGCTGGCCATTTAATTGTAAAAGCATTTTAATACGCAGCTTTTTTCTTATTTGCTTCCGCTAATGTTGCATTAAAGCTTTTATATGTGCGAGTTGTGTGTGTGTGAATGCCGTTATTTTCAAGGTCGTGCGCAGAAATTACAGTCACGCGTCAGATTTTTATGCAAAGCAGGCAAAACTCAGAACTCAGTCACTTTTTCAAAAGTACTTTTTTTTTTGCATTTGCAATTGTTATTGTTGTTGTTGTCATATGTAAATTGTAACATATGTAAATATCCAAGAGCGTGTGTGTGCGTATGCTTTTGCCTGACTTTGGACTGCCTTTTGAGCTGGTCATAAATTTCAAGCAAGTCTCGTTAAATCTCAAGTGAGCTTAGCCTTTTTTCTCACAATGTTGCATTGTTCATTTTCAGTTGTTGTTGCTTGTCGTTGTTGTTGCTTTGCAAATGCAAATGAGCAGAGAGAAATGCTTATTTTATTTGCCAGCCCAGTTGGCAAATTCCTTGATAACAAGTGTGAACTTGAGGGCTTTAACCTGATGGGAATTCAAGAAATTTGATCAGGAATCATTCAGATTAGTTTAGGCAAAATCTAATTGACAAAATGCAAAGCTTTGAAAATTGAATACCATTTATAAGCCATTTAAAAACACATTGGAGATGGGTAAAAGGGGTATGATAAAAATACATAATATTTAATAGTAATGTAAGTAAAAAGTTGTAAGTGTCTCCGAATTCAAAACGAATATTATAGCCATAATCAACTGTAAGAACAAGTCAATCGTAGCGACTATAATTTTAACATATGCAAATCAAGTTTGTTTCATTTTATCGATAACTGCCTTTGTTTGGCGAATACATCGATGCAAATCGAATAGCGATAACTATAAAATACTCCATTTTCTATATATAACTTTCTTATTCGTAGTGAATAACAAGGGAAGAATAAACGAACATAAGAAAATGTAAATTAATATTTTAGTATATATATTCTGATATATTAAAGAATATAAAAGTTGAAAAAAGCAATTGTGCTATAGAATATGAAAAGACTTCCTCCAATAATAAACAACTATTTCAATTTACTTGTCACTATGTTATTAAACAAATATATAAAATTCTATTAAATACGCCACTACATCTATTTCAATTTATTCATTAGTATGTACTTGAACTAATATTTAAAATTCTATTAAACTCTATATGATATTCTTTAAGCCCAAGAAAAATACTTTTTTAACTCCCCAAAGTTCACAACCCATTTAATTTCAGTGTTTAGTGTTAATGTTCCCTACAGAACTGAGCCCATTTTTTGGAATTTAGACCCAAAAATGCAAATAGTTTCACGCCTATACATACACACTCTAGCACACACACAACCACACACATGCAAATAAAATGTGTATATATATGAAATGTCACACAAATTTACGACACGTTTTATGCACGAAATTTTTTTGAGTTGACTTGACAAAAAAAAAAGGATAAAAAAGCTAAGGCAAATTTCACCTTTGACGATTTATGCTCGCCATTTTCAAAAACTATTTGCCAATGTTGAAAGCGAGACGAAAGCAAACAAAAATAGAGAGAAATGACAAGAAGAAGAAGATGCAGAACAGGAAGCACTTTAAAATGTCAAAGGGATGTCAAAAGCAGCAGAAGCAGCAAAACACACAAGCAGCGCAGTCGCTGAGCAGCTGCTGCGCTGTCAACGTTCGCATTTTGTTTTTTTTTTTCAGGCACTTAAAGCCTTTTCTGCTTGTTGTTGTTGTGGTTGTAGCTGAGAGGCTAATGATGCCTGCAGCTTTGATAAAAGCTGCCGACAACAATTTTATTGCATGTGTTTTATGTGATGAAAGCCATCTCGCCACTGTAAACAAAAAGTTACTCGAATATTAATGTGTAATCTCCTCGACTGAAATTTTACTGAGAGAAATTACCAAAAAGTGGTGAAGAGGCAGAGAGAGAAAGAGAGAAGCTTGACAATTTGATAAATTCTTGAAATTGTTTTTGTGGATTTAAGTGAAGACATGTGAAGACATAAAATAAAGTATAGGGAGACACAGGGAGAGAGTGAGAGAAAGAGAGGTGACATAGACACAGATAGTTAGATATATAAATATATATATATATATATATATTTACATATATATATACAGAGGAAGAGAGAGAAGCTTGAGAATTTCTTAAATTTGTAAATTGATTAGTGAAGTTGACGGATTAAGCTGCGGATATAAAATAAAGTAAAGACAAATAGAGAGATGAATTGAGATAAATATATTGATAACTAGAGATAGAGAGACAGAGAGAGAGGGAGCAAGACAGAGGGAGAGAGAGAGCGAGAGAAAAAAGCTGTTGAATCACTATAATTCCATAATTGTTTTAAGGACTTAAAAGCTTTTAAGCATTAGACATAAAATGCTAGAGATATAGAGAGAGAGATATATATAAAGTACGATTAACCATTCGGAATGTCACAACTTTGACCTCTTATTGATATGAAAGTTATCGATAGTGTTCTGAAGGGTTTGCTCATAAACATTGCACGCTGCTAGCACATACATAAATCATTTCAACTTACTCTCAAGATTCTAATATTTGGTTAGATTAGATTACCTAATATTAGATAAGCTTGTTGACTAATAAGGCCAACTGATTTAGGCCAGAACTGGCGCGATTTCCACACATTGGATGGAAGGACAAGATCAGAAGGGACTCATGGACTTATATTTGCATTTAAATAATGCTCCGTAGCAAGGATTTTTTTGTATTTATGTATAAAAGTTGAACTTACGATTTTGTGATGGAGGGCGGAGAGTTCGCGTTCGGTGACCCGTCGACTGGCCGCCTCGCGTCTTCGCTGCCGGAACTGGCTGTATTTGTAGGCAAGCATTACGCCGGGCAAGGCGAGCGCCTCCAACGGAGACTTCCTTCCAAAGGGCATCTCTGCTCAATCCTTGTCTTTGGAGTCCTTTACGGGCGAGTGTTGAATTATTGCTTTATGTGTTTTGATATATTCACAATTTGAGTTGGGAGGAGTTGCCTCGGCTAGTGTCTCATTATTATTGGTATTATTGGTTTTATTATTACTAGTAATTTTGTATAAGCACAACACGATTTAATCATTGTGTTGTTGCTCGGGCAGTTTGCTTAAGCGACTCAACACTCAATTTTCCATTGATGTTATTTCAATGGTTTTTCCATTTTCTTCGCATGCTGCAAGTTCACTCTTTGCATTCAGCGTAGATTCACCTGTGTGTGGTGTATTTGTGTTTGTGTGTGTTGCGAAAACCATTTCTAATGAGCCACTTTCACTCACTCTTTGCGATTTGCTTCAATTTCCATTACGAGTGTCTTGCAAGTGGTTTTTTTGTTAAGTAGGCAAAGGTTATCTTGTATTTACACAGGCACACACACTTGGTGTGTGTGTGTCTACATAAACATAAGATTCTTTTGTATATTTTTTCCGGGATGCTTAAAAAAAAACTCGTTAAAAACACAATCAAACCAAAAATAATTACAATTTTATTAGTTTATATTTGTATTTGGTTTCAGTAAAATGCATAAATCAATAATTATAAAATAAATCACCGAAAACAAACTTCAATATAGTCTCAGAAAATGTAAAAAAAATTACTGATTTTATTTTTAAATTTTATATGGTTTCATAATTGAAATTTGATAGTCTTGCAGCAGTTGCAATAAAAAAAATGCTGCTGGCCAATTAAAAATTGCCTTTTTTTGTGGAAGCCTGGCAAATGGGAGGAGAAGGGTATGGGCGAGGTTTGGGAGGAGACGGCTCTTATCATTATTTGTCAGAACGTGGGCATTATAAATGCTAAGCACTTTATGCTTTGACTTTTGGCCCTGCTATCAAATTACAAGGCGAAAGACGAACATTAATTTCAATTAAAAATCACACACACAAACACACATTCAGCAGCGCATAATTGTAAATCACAAGTGCGGACTTAGGTGAAGAAGGTGGGAGAGGGGCGTGATGGTAACGAAACTGTCGCTGATTACACGCTGCGTTTAGTTTGACTTTTATTTGTATTCAAGTTAAGCCACACACACACATACATAGAGGGACATGAAAGCGCACAGCGTACGAGAGAGTGGGTGAGGTGAGTTTAGAGGTGAAGGTGAATTCGCTGCTTGCACGTTTTGCTTATTTTTTTGTTTTGCGCTGACACGTGCGTCGGCGGCCAACGCAGAACGTCGAATGTCGCAGCAGCCGCAGCTTCGCAAAATTCCCACGCAAAGTCAACGCTGGAAGCTGCGTATCTGTCTGTCTATGTGTTTGTGTGTGTATGCGAGTGCGACGCACTTCCAGTGCTGGAGGTGGAGTCGTCTTCGTCTCCGTTTCCAATGCAGGTTGTTTATTTGCACGCGGTTGCTTTTTTTTTATTTGCTTTGCTTCCTCTTCCTTTTCATTTTAATTTATTTTTACTTTAAAAAACACGCAAATTTCTATTCAATTTTTTTTACACTAATTGAGGCGCCACGAATATTTAGTTGTGGTTGTTGTTGTTGGTTGCACGGCGTACGTTGCACGAGCGTCGCGTTACGTATTCGCCGCGTGCACACTTCTCGTTTTCGTTGCCAACCTGCAGCGTGGCGCCTTCGCAAGCGACTGCTGTATAAAGGATTTACGCTTTCTTCCAGCAACTGGCAGCTGACAGGCCAACAACAGCTGCCAACTGCGCAATTGCTACAAATTTACAGTTAGCCGGCTATATTGAGTATAACAGTTTTTGCGTGCTCTTTTGCCAAAATTTTGGTGTCTCGTAAACAAAACGTCATCACATTTACTATGCGAGAGTATGTAAACAAACCACCAACAGTGGGCAACATTTACGTTTACAGTTGGCACAACAATATAATAACAGAACATACAATAACATATCTGTTATTGAATTCACCTCATAATCAACACAGTTTTGGAAAGTGTAGGAACATAGGTGAATAGGTGAGGGAAGGAGATTTTGTATAGCAGTTTTAGTCATGTAGATCGAAAAGTTAAAAATAAAAGTGATTTTGAATTTTTGCTGAATCTATTCTAGAAGTCAGGAATTATAAATTAAAATAAATATTTTTCAAAGGGGCGGAATATGAACGAAAGAGATTTCGTGAGGAATTTGTGGCTACATAATTAAAAAGTAGAAGTATTGGTGAATATTGGATATAAACAATGGCGACTTACGAGCGAAATTTAATTTAAGAATGTGTGCAAAACATTTATATGTAATTTTAAAACAAATACAATTACATTTACAAGATTTAACTTAGATTTTAAATTAATTTTTATCCACATTGTCAAAATCGGAGCGAAAGTGTTTAGTGGAATGTGCGCTGCATTTAAATTTATGCAGTTTTTGTTGATGTTGGCCAATTCGAACAATTTGTACAATTCAATTTAACGAGCGCTTTTTAATTAACAGTTCTGGAATTGCTTGCTGCCGCTAATTGTTGCGGCTTTTGTGGCTAGCAACAAATTTATTTCTGGGGTCAGCAACAAAAATAATTATAATAATAATAATCAAGGCCAGTTGGTCACGAATTATAAATGTGGCTAATTATAGAGTTAATTGCGTTACAAGCTAATTTTAATAATAAACACTTTCAATTTAAGAATATTTTCGCATAAGCAACATGTTGCTATTAATCAATTTAATAACTTTGTACCAGCAATATGAAGCTAACTTTGGAATCGTTGCGCGAATGTTGCTATTGTTGGCATAGTTTACAATATTTTTGGGTAACCACATGCTGTCAATAATCAATTTTTGTTGCTATCGTTGGCAACATGATGGAAATGTTGCTGGCGCCTTGTGTCTTAACGTTACACACGTATGAACTATGTTAACTAACAGCACACAAAGCACTGCTGCTGCTGCAGATCAATAGCTTTTAAGAGCGCAGGTCAAGCAACAACTACAACAATAAATTACCAAAAGACCGAAACAAACGTGAAAGTGAAGAGAGCCCAAAAACTAAAACCACCGAAAACAAAGTAACTGGAAATGCAGCAGACAACTGTGCTACAGCTTAACTAAAACTGTTCTACGCCCCGAGAGCAAACCAAACGAAAATGAGAGAGCAGGACAAAGAGAATAAGAGACTGGGAGCATTGCGCTCTCCCTCTCTTTCTATCTCTCTCTCTCTCTCTCGCATGGCCTGCTTTGCTTGAGTGCAAAAACAATTTGCGTGGCAAAACAAAAAAAAACACGAAAACGGAAAAAAAACACAAGAACAAAGCGACGCCATGGAAATGATGACGTAAATTGAAAGCCAGCCAGCAACAAGAACAACAACAGCTATTTGCATTGTACCGTTACATGTCCTTAGATTTGTCTGTCTGTCTACGCCACGCAATCTGCCCAGGTGTGTGAGTGAGAAGCGAGAGGTTGGGGGTGGGTGGGGGTTTCTGCTTTCGCTTGTTTGTCGAGCATTTGTCGATTTGAGAGCAACAATAAAAATTGCACTTCCCAGAAACGGATACATTTATGAGTGAAACTTGCAGTTGCTCTTGTTGTTGTTGTTGTAACTCTAATGACATTTTGCATTGTTTTGCGCGCGTTTTCACGACTCGCTGACAACGCTTCCATTTCCGCTTCAGCTTCAGCTACAACTCTTTGTGTTAGAGATGTGATTTTAATAATTAAAGTTCCCATGCGTATATCGGTGAAATATTAAATAAATAATATTGTGACTTTTTTTTGGAAATTGCGATTTATTCGCAAAACCTATAAATAAAATATATATAAATAATTACCTATAAATAATTATTGAGTTGTAATACATAATAGAGAATTATTTAGAAATGAAATAAAATAAAATAAATTATATAAAAGTAAACATAGTAGGTTCTCTTTAATAAATAAGCAAACGGTACAATATATGTATATGTATATAGATCGACTGATATAGTATCACATTATTTTTTGAACTATTATTATAATATATTAATAGTCTTAAATTGCAATAATAATACATTTTCAAGCCTACAGACTTGATGTTTTCTTTTTTTTTTACCCGGAAGCTGGAATTTGCGACTATTCTCTCACGGATTTATGTTTAGCTCGTCAGTTTCAGTTTCAATTTCAGTTTAAGTTTAGGTTGACTTTGTAACTGCAACAGCAGCAGGAGAAGCAGCATCACAATCTGCATGCAACCAGCAGTTTAGCTTTGTTTGTTTGCCCATTTGTTTGTTGTGTGTGTCCTTCATACACACACACGCACACACATACACATGCACGCACATACACACTGACACACACACGCAGTTTCTCATATTTCGCTGTCCGTAAAAACTTTTGCACTTTGTGCTCAATTTGGTTTTTGTTTTTGTTTTTGTTTTTTTGTTGAGTTTTGCATTTTTATTTCTATTTTTAGGCAGCCACAAAGCTCGTTGCACACATACACACGAACACAGACACGCTAAGGTTAATGGTTTTTTCTTTTTGGGGTTAATAATGTTAGATATCAATCATACGCCAAGTGCTTTTTTAATATTTATTTTTGCTGTTTACGTATTTCTCTCCTCATATTTCTCATGCTTAAAATGCATAAATTAATCATAAATAAATAAAAAACCACAATTATAAGACAGAGTGGGAAAGATAAGAGAGAGAGAGAGAGAGAGTGAAAGAGCAAGAGAGATTGAGAGAGCGAGATAGAGAAAGAGAAAGAGAGAGCAACACCTTCAAATTATTGTCTCTGACATTGTTCAAGTTTGTTGACGTCGCCTTCGGTGCGCAGACAGACAGACAGAACCTGCCCCATTGACGTCACAACATGACTGCACATTACACACATACACACACTCACAGAGAGACACATACAACAGCAGCAGCTGCTGATTGTCTGCCCCTTCTCGCTCTTTCCCCGGCTTGCCGCATTGCAATGATACTACATGCCACAAGCAGCAGTTGCCAGTTACCAAATACTACATGCCACATGCCTCCCCTGACCTTAGCCAAATTGTTTACACTTATCACGCCAAATGTTTGCACAGAAACAGAAACAGAAACATTGGCCAATCATCAATTTGGACATTGTAAACAAGCTCTGAATACAAATTATTTATCTTGCAAGAATGAAGAAAATAAAATAAGTAAGTAAAAGTTAAATGTGTCCAACATAAACAACATTTTTATTAATATTTGCCAAATCATGATTAAAAAACTGTTGCTTATAAAATCAATTCGAATTTGATAAATGATAAATTTCGAACCAGAATCGCACTACCAGATTTAAAGGCAGTATTAAACTAGAGGTGATCTAAATTTAAGGTAAGCACAACAAGCAATTTCTTGGCGTATCATTTAAACATGAAAAGTCGAAAATCGTTTTCAACTTGAAATGCTGCAATAAACTAGAGGTCAAACCATTTACAAAAAGCTGTTGAATTTGAAAAGTCGTTCAGTTTTGACCAACTTATGGCTGTGGAAAGTTTAGAGCTATTCCAATGTGTTATTGTCGAGATAGAATTTTATAGCTCTTCGAAATGCAGTTTACCGTAAATCCACAAAATCAGTAAAAATCCAGTCAGAATTCCGATTTCAATTTAAATGTATTTTCAATCAACAGAGAAAGACAAAACGAGGAAGAGAGAGAAAGAGCGAGAAAGTGCTCGAATGGGATTAGAGATGTATTCGATAGGTATTCGATCAAGGGGAAGCTCTGGAACTGCTGCACCTTCACCTGCAACTCGGACACTTGGCTGGCTTCCTCTTGTCTCTAACAGCATTTGGCTATTTAACGCTGTGGGTCAGTTGCTTTTGGCGCTTCAAAGTGCCCAGTTCTCAGGTCGAGTCCAAGAAACGGAGAACGACTCCAATTTAATCCCATTTTCTTCGTCTGGGGTAAATCCTTTTGAGCCATGGCGGCCGCAGCAGTTGCCACACCCGGCGCCACAGTGCTGCCCTCTGCTCCTGCTGCAGGTCCTGCTGCAGCAACAACCGCTTCGACTCGCAAAGGTCCTGCAGGGGCAGCAGCAACAGCTGCCTCTGCGGGCAAAGGACCACAGAATCAGGTGGAAATCGCTGGGGAGGCGAACATCGTCAACTACATGAAGAACAGATTGCGCAAGGGGGCAATGAAGCGCAAGGGTCTCGAGGTGGTCAACGGACACCGATTTGTGGTGCGCTTCTTCAAGCAGCCAACCTACTGCTGTCACTGCAAGGACTTCATTTGGTAAGCTTAGAATAGCCACTGGCGAAGGAAACGCAACCACAAGTAGACCACAACCATAAGCAACAACAACAAAAACAATGCCAACAACATACAGTGAAATAGAAACTACATCCACGACCTATTTTTGTGCGCAAATTATTTTATTTTTTGCTAGTTGCTATTTAAATACCCTGTATACATTGGGTGTAGGTTCGGAAGGGTATTATTTGTGTTGTAACAAAAGCAGGCACCTCCGCTGTAGACTCTACTGTGTTTTTCATCGCCGATCTCAGAGATTATGGTTACTGAAGTGCTTTGTGAAAATCAAACAACTTCTAAATATTTATATTGATCTTAAATATTTTTATAACAGGAAGGTATTTCGAAATAAAAATATAAACATAAATATAGTGAGTTCTTTTTAACAATAAAAAAAAATACAAAAAATATTGAACGAGAAGAGAAGCAATGTTCGTATCATAAAACGTACAGCATTTAATTTAAGACATTCTTTTTGAATATTTGGTTTTATGAAGCCTTGCAGAGATTATTATTATTTTGACGATCTCAGAGAATAGGGTAGATAAACTGTTTTGCAAATATCAGAAAAGTTATATTTAACT
Source organism: Drosophila cognata (assembly GCA_035041535.1). Lineage (NCBI taxonomy): Eukaryota > Metazoa > Arthropoda > Insecta > Diptera > Drosophilidae > Drosophila > Drosophila cognata. Next base: position 251,873 of record JAWNLC010000451.1, read on the forward strand.
TTTATTTATTTTACTTGTTTTGATTTATTTTAAGTATTTAATTTAGTATTTATTATACAATTAACAAGCTTGAATCAAGTTTATTAAAGTGTTATACGGTTCCAGGTTTCAGAATTTTGTCTTGTAACAATATGAAAAAGGTCTATCCAACGCTTTTTACAGGAAATCTGCGGGTCGACTACTCTCGACCAAACCATCGCTCTTGTTGCTGTTGGTTTTTTTGTTCTTTGCGTTGCCTAATTTAATTAGTGCTCTGTAACTTGACACGTATTATTCCCTGTCTCACTCTTTCTCTCTCTCTCTCTCTATCTTTCTTTTGCATTGTTGCATTGAAAAATGCAGGGGCTTTGGCAAGCAAGGTTTTCAGTGCGAGGGTAGGTTGAAGACTTTAACTCAAACATGGACGTGGACTAATTGTACGATAATTTCGCACAACAGAATGTCGCTTTAATATACACCAGAAGTGCTGCAAGTTTGTGGTCTTCAAGTGTCCTGGCAAGGACACCGACTTCGATGCCGACTGTGCGAAGGTGAAGCATGCCTGGATCTCGACCACCTACACCACGCCCACCTTCTGCGATGAGTGCGGCATGCTTTTGCACGGCGTAGCCCATCAGGGCCTCAAGTGTGAGAGTAAGTGCTTCATGAGCAGCATACACTCAGAAGAAAAAAATCAGCCTACATTTGAATAATTTACCCCAAAAATATTAAGTTTCTCTTATTTTCGGAATAATTTCTAAATACTAAATAATTTATTAAGTTAATTAACCATTCTAAATTTTGCTTTTATGAGTGTAGTCCTTATTCAATATTTGTTTCGTGCAGATTGCAATCTGAATGTGCATCCAAAATGCCAGGAAGGTGTGCCACCGATGTGTGGTGCCGATATCAGCGAAGTGCGTGGCAAGCTTCTGCTCTTCGTGGAACTCAAGGGCAACAACTTGAAAGTGGAGAGTGAGTAAATCCCCGAATGGAGTACTTTGATTAATGATTACAAACGATTTCTTTGCAATATCAATTCAGAGTCAATTCTTCAGAAACTAATTTTAGATATTACCTTTTATTTTTAAATTAATTTATTTTGATTTTTTGTATTAATACATTAAATGAGTAAATATGTAATCCAACTACTTTTTAGTTAAAGAGGCAGCTAATCTGATACCCATGGATACCAATGGCTTCAGTGATCCCTATATAGCAGTCCAAATGCATCCCGATCGCTCGGGACGCACCAAGAAGAAGACCAAAACCATACAGAAGAATCTTAATCCGGTCTTCAATGAGACTTTGACTTTGTAAGTGATTTTACTAAAATTTACTTTCACCAGATTTTATCAATAAAAACTTGAAACCTGAACCCATTATACAAAATTGGGTAGCAGAGTATATTGAAGATGGAAGTATCTTCGACACCATTAGATATACGTATTCAAGATCATCAACGGTTGAGTCAATCTAGTCATGTCATGCCTAACCGCCAATTTGTGAAAAGAATTATTAAGATCGTATTTGGAAGCCAGGTTTTTGTTAACAGGGGATCTCCTAGAAGGGCACTAATCCCAAAAATTGATTTACCCTCACAGCGAGCTGCAGCCACAAGATAGGGATAAGCGTCTGTTGATTGAGGTCTGGGATTGGGACCGCACTTCACGCAACGATTTCATGGGCTCGTTCTCCTTCAGTTTGGAGGAGCTGCAAAAGGAGCCCATCGATGGCTGGTACAAATTTCTTTCGCAAGTCGAGGGTGAACACTATAACATACCCTGTGTGGATGTCATCAATGATATGGCCCGACTGCGCGATGAGGTGCAAGTGAGTAAAGCCAGCCACGGCACCTCCCATTTATCCCACATTTATTTTAAATCATTAATCGAAAATCTGCAATCTCAGCACGAGCGTCGTCCCAACGAGAAGCGACGCATGGACAACAAGGATATGCCGCATAATATGAACAAAAGAGATATGATTCGCGCTGCTGACTTTAATTTTGTGAAGACCATTGGCAAAGGATCGTTTGGCAAGGTCCTTTTGGCTGAGCGCCGTGGCACCAATGAGCTGTATGCAGTGAAGGTGCTGCGTAAAGATGTCATCATCCAAACGGATGACATGGAGCTGCCCATGAACGAGAAACGCATCCTGGCATTGTCGGGTCGTCCACCTTTCCTCGTCGCCATGCACTCTTGTTTCCAGACCATGGATCGCCTCTTCTTTGTCATGGAGTATTGCAAGGGTGGGGATCTCATGTATCACATGCAGCAATACGGACGCTTCAAGGAATCGGTCGCTATGTGAGTAATTCTTGATGATGGTTCTATTTCAATATCTTCTATATCTATTTGGTTTTTGCTTTCAGTTTTTATGCCACGGAAATTGCAATTGCTTTGTTTTTCCTGCACGATCATGAGATAATCTATCGCGATCTGAAGCTGGACAATGTTCTGCTGGATGCTGAGGGACATGTAAAACTTGTTGACTTTGGCCTGAGCAAGGAGGGCGTCTCAGAACGTCAGACAACGCGCACCTTCTGCGGCACACCCAATTATATGGCCCCGGAGGTGAGATCAGGAGTATAAATATATATATATATACTCCTAAGTGGTATATCTCTATGAGAGATATGGAGAGGTCTTCTTTAAGACATCTATGAAGATATTATGGTTATAGTTTGTAGGGCTGAATAAATTTGTCAACCATTCTTAGGAAGTGAGCAGCAATCTATTGATCAGGAGTAAAGAGAATTTAATATCCAAAGTCTGAAGCTCCGTACATTCTTACCAATTACCAATTACCTTTTATCAGATTGTCAGCTTGGATCCGTATTCGACTACGGCCGATTGGTGGTCGTACGGCGTATTGCTCTACGAACTGATGGCCGGACAGGCGCCCTTCGATGGCGAAGATGAGAGCACTATTTATCGTAACATCAAGGAAAAGAAGGCAATCTTTCCCAAGCACTTCACACAGGAGGCCATGGATATTATAACGAGCGTAGGTAGAACATCTTTTGAGTATAATAATATTTCATTTCCTACCTTCGCCCATATAGTTTCTGGCCAAGAAGCCGAACAATCGTTTAGGAGCTGGTCGCTATGCCCGCCAGGAAATCACCACGCATCCTTTCTTCTGCAATGTGGACTGGGACACGGCGGAGGCTTGTGAAATGCAACCCCCAATTGTGCCCAGAATTGTGAGTCCTTTCCCCAGCTATAATCTCAACTAGGGATTCATTTTATTTTTCTTTTTCTTTTGCAGAAGCATCGCAAGGATATCAGCAATTTTGATGAGGCGTTTACCAAGGAGAAAACGGATTTAACTCCAACGGACAAATTGTTCATGATGAATTTGGATCAAAATGATTTCATTGGTTTCTCATTTATGAATCCCGAGTTTATAACCATTATTTAAGCTTTACAACTATTGTGACTAGTTAAACACTAGCTCAGGTTGCAGTACACAATAAAGGATGTCAATGGAAGCTTTGTCAAGCTTATTCGTATAACACATGTGTTGAGCGAAAGCTTTCTAAAAATTCGATTATCAGTTAACAGCGCGCTTTACTCTCTTTAACATTCGACTAACAGTTAAAAGCGAGCTTTTACTCTCTCCTTTCGGCTACTGAGAACCCAGATAGTAAATGACAACAAGCCAGGCAGTCTCTGGCTAGAGGTGAGCCCGGTCGGAGCTGTTCACCCTCTTTTTGAGGTCAGGTTAACCAAAATTACAAATGAGAAGGGAATGTCCCCTTTGGGCCATGAACACTGAACTTTAACCTTCAAAAGGGGAAACACAAGCAGAACTCGCATGCGAGATTAGTCAGGGGAATTGCAGAAACAGAAACTCACCACGCAAACTAATCAGATGTAAGGCGGAAAAAGAAGATTAGGATGAAGATGAAGAAAAAGAGGAGGAGGAGGGGTAGGAGCAGAGGAGGAGTTGGCAGAGTTGGCTAATTGATTGACCTTCTCTTAAATGATGAACTGCCTGACAATCTGAAAATCCTTCAAGCTTCATCAGTTTGCAGCAACTAGATGCTAACTTGTTGCTGCCTCCTGCTCGGGGAACGTTGAACGTTCGCAGACAGAAATTAGCTGTTACAAATTCAATTTATTTTGCACTCTTGTCTTCCTTTTTTTCTGGCACTCTAAATTTGCCCGTTGAGCTTCGCGTGCGTCCAGCTGTAAAATTCTTCGCAAATTGTTTTTGGCTGACACACACACACACACACACACACACACACGTACACACACAAGTTAGAGGGCCAATGTCTTTTGCTTTATTATGGCCTGTTTTTTTTATAATGAAAACTATGGCGGCTTTTGTGTAGGAGAACCATCAGCTGTCCTCTGTGCTTTTGGGTCATGACCGCAAAAATAGTTTCGGGCATACCAAAAATATTTCTTGGCTCGTCTCCTTGCAGACATTTTAATACAACGAATTCCTTGGCCAATATATCACCCACACCTCCCTGGACATGGGCTTCATCCTGGCTGTGAATGGCCAATTGCAGCAAACATTTGAAATTGCGCCAAATGCCATTCAAGGTGCTGGCTTTGGCCAACGAATAACCCATCTCAGGGCCAGCCATTTGACAAGCAGTTAGTTATCCTACCTCAAGAGCGAATGCTTTGATTTTCTCATGATGTTCGCCATAAAGTGAAAGGCACAATTTCAATTGATTGACAGTCGTTTCATTTAAATAAAATATCTGCAGTGAATTTAATTATTTTCATGTACCTATAACATTTTTCGTCTCATTCGGAAATGTAAGAATTTCTTAAACCAAATATAAACCAAATATAAAATCAAAATTTAATTATTAATAAATCAACATTTATAATTTGTTTTGAGATAAGTCAAAAGTTAACATTTTATTTAAGAGCCAGATAAATTAACCGATATAATCTATATTAAATCGAGCATCATAACGAGAACGAATACCAAAAACTATTTGGCACCAATATATAACCTTTAGCGGAACCTTTACGCCCTACGTACCGGAACCGGAAGCGAAACACGATTCGGTTTAACATCCCGTGTTGAAGTTGTAGCTAAATAGAGTCACCCAACCAAATTTGCACCTTCCATGAGCGAACTTTTCGATTTGTAAAACTTAAAGTGAAAGTTTGAGTTATTTTGGATATATTTCGTGTAATGATTTCATTTATTTATATTTTTATATTTTACAATTTTTGTAAATTTATTTACTACGATATCAAAAATACCTCCCACCCCAAAAGGTCAATGAACTATCTGTTGAAGCCATCAGCAAGCTAAGAGTATCAAAGTTTCAATTCGAAAGTAAACGATTTTAATTTTCCTTACATTTTTTAAGGCCTTAAGCCCCCTGTTTGCACTCTATTAGTGGCAGCAATTTGCAGTTATACGTGGACTTTGCTGGGACAGCCACAAGCCACAAGCGTTGCGTTGCAATGTCCTTGCGGTTGCTGCTACCTAAACCGCAACATGTGACTCTGTCCCCTAGCTGAAATGGGATATGGCAGGAACAGGAGCAAAAACAACACTACGCATTAGGATGTACCAAAGTGCTTAACACAGTATAAATAATAGCTGCTCGCATATGTGTATATGTGTGTGTGTATGTGTGTGTGTTTGTGTGAATGTATGTGTGGTTGTGTGTGCGTATATGTATAGGGCTAGTTGCCCACGTCCTGGTTGCGTAATAAAAGAGCTGAGTACGCCTCACTGTAAAATCTGCGAAGGCATCCCTTGAAGGCCTCAGCTGCTAAGGCTAATGAAGCCTTGTCCTGCCAGCAGATAAATGTGCAAATAAATGAAATATTCCAATTCCAAATCCAAGTCAAACTCCAATTCCAAGTCCAATTCGTGGACGGACTTGACTGATTGTATGAAGCGAGTCTTTTAAATACATGTCAATTCTTGGTAGAGTTTTAAAATATTAAGCAAATTCGAAAACAAACAAATTTCACAGTTTTTTTTAAAACTGAAGAAAACGCGAATGAATAGTATTTAGTATTGCTACATACAATTGTATTTTCATCTATAAATTCCTTTTTTTATTTTTTCTATTATTCTGAATACAGTAGTTGTTAAATTAATGATTCTGGTGTAATTGCTGTACTTACACAATTCAAAAACCTTTGCACACTCAAATCTAGCCAGGTGTTGAATTGCTCTCATTGTAAATAATATCAATGGGAAGGATCTGACATAAAAATAGGAAATCCTCTTTAATATAATATAATTAATACTACGAAATTAATGTGGAAATATGCAAGTCTTCTTGTCTTATTTCATACTGTGACATACTAAAAAAATATAATTTTCACCAGCACCAGCACAAAAAAGATTTTTTACGAAAAAAATATCTTAGCTCTTTGAAAACAAAAAGAAAATGAGCTTCTTCAAGGATATTAAAGTCAGAATGCGTGAAATGCCAACTTTTTTATTTTTTCAGCTGCGCTTTTTTTATTATACACTTGAAGAGGGTATTATAATTTTGTTGTGCAGTTTGTAATACAGTGAAGGAAGCGTCTCTAACAGCAGGGTGTGAATATATATATGATCAGCATCAGTGGTAAAGTCGAACTAGTTGATAGTTCTAATCTAATGATTTTTATTTATTTTATCTGATGGGACTAATATCATATAGCTACCATTGGACTAATCGCTAGAATTTGAGCTCTGTTTTGTTTACAAACAGGTCAGCTCTACATTTAAAGTGCTCCCATTATTTTGAGAAAATCATCAACATCGGAGTAGTATATATAACATATATAACTACCATAGGAATAATAGCAAATTGTTGACTCCCTTCCGCGAGCGTTTTCAACTGGAAGTTATTCTATCTTGTTTCTTTGTTTCTTTGGCTACATAAGAAATAAATATGCGCATTTTTATGTGTATCCAACATAAATATATATAAATATATATAAACATATATAAATATATATTTTTATTTATCTGTGCTTTTGACAGTCGCAGCGGGATATGCAAATCGCTGCGCTCCATTTGGCGGGCACTGAAGCCTGACTGCCTGACTGCCTCCTAGCCTGTCTGAGAGAACTTGGCTTAAACAAAAAGTGGTTGAAACGCTGCACTCCACAAATTGTCGAATGCAACTGCAGCTGACAACAAGCAGCGGACAGCAGGCGAGGAGAAAGGGGGAGGAAGCAGGCAGACAGGCAGGCAGTCAAGTGAGCAAGAACCGTTAAAGGATGAAGGCAAACAAGGACACACGGCAACAGTTTGTTTGTCAAAGTGTTGAAAGCGCGCAACGTGCCCCAAAGGGAGTCCTTGGCTAGTGGGTAGGGGATGGTAGACAAATCCATAGAACGCCATGTTTGCATAGCGGATGAGCAATAGTCGAAGAGGGCAACACCGTATAGGGGACATGGGTGTGGCAGCAGCTTAAATATTTAGGCAGCACTTACAATGTGAGTCGCAAAAACAAGAACAACAACAACAGCAAAAAGAACAACAACGGGTAATAGCTGGAATAAGCTGGAGAGTGTTCGACTAGCAGATACCCAGTACACAGCTCTTAAATCTGAAGAACATGGGTTGATACCATTGAGTTCAGTATGACAAAAACGTTTTGGTTACATTCATAAAAAACCATATAATTCAGAAAGTAAATATAAAATACAAAATAAAAAATTAAATGAAACAAACAGTATATACATATGTGTCGCTCGTTCATACAGGATGGACACGACTAAATCAGCTGATCAAGAATGCGTATGGTTCGCAGTTGTCTGACGGTGCACAACTTCATTCCACCCAGTTTGCTCCTTTTTTAATGGGTGCTACGAGTTATATCTGTAAAAGTACGTCCAATGAAATTAAGTCACTAGGATCAAGGATTGTTATTGTCACCAAGGACACATTCAACATTGAGCCGCAGCTAATTCAAGGCAATATTTTGTCACTTTTGTGGGCCAAAAAAGGGGGACAGCGAGAGAGTGTGAGAGAGAGAGAGAGAGCGAGGTAGTAACGCTTGTTATTGGCAACACATCAGAGAGGAAAATGGAGAGGAAGTTGGGGACAGCGAGAAGGCAAATTAACTGCCTCGTCGTGTGCTCAAGCGGAAACGGAAGTGACAGTCTATAAAAAAAAAGATGGACGGCAGGACACGCAGCGCTATCGGTTGGCCTTCAGAGTGCCGCCTGAGGCACCACATGAATAAGAAACAATTCTTAACGTTATCGTTGCCTCACCCAAAATGCTTGCATAAATATATAAATAATCATGTAGGGGCTACATCCACGGCAAGAAAAGCTAGCTACTCTCAGCTCATCTGAAAGCCAACAACATTAAGTTCAAAACTCTAAATTGGCCGAAATTTTCTGCATGCTGCTGCTGGACAAGATGATAAAATTCTCGGACATGGTCATAAAATATGAGAGCTACGCACTATTTTTGCACACCGACTTGTTAAAAAGCGATTCGAAATTTGTTTTTATGTTTGCCGCTTTTTCACTTGTTTGTTTTTACGATTCGGGGGTGGCACAGCTGATGACACGTGCTCAAAAAAAAAAAAAATAACAGAAAAAGAAAATATGCAAATAGAGATATACATTTCAAGCAAAATTATTTGTAATTATTTTTATTTTGTTGGGTATTTGATTTGCAGATTTGAGATGCAGGCAAGTTAAATGAATGCGGTTATGAGTTGTAGATGCGTGGTATGTCTGAGAATACCTTTAATTTGCACACAAATACATTGTTCCGAATAGTTTCGCTTAAAGTTGGTTCCTTTAAAGCAGCGCACGAGTCTTCAATTCAGACACTCAAGCGAGTCGTAAACGTATACGAATGCGACTACGAATGCCGACAGGTGAATGTGAGTGTCAGTGTGCTTGTGGGCCAGGGGCTTAGAGAGTGTGCATGCGAGAGTGAGAGAGAGGGGTTCGTTTTGGGAATGTGCCTTGTAAGTAGCTTTCCTTTTAAAACTATAACTATAATAATAATATTGAAAATATTTACAATAAATATTAAATATTGAAAACTGACCGATTGTTGTTATGAAAGATATGTACACTTATGATATAGAAGTCCGCTGTGGATTATTTTTAGTCGAAATGTGAGAATATATATTTTTAAAATTATTTTGTTTCATATGATTTTGTTCAGTTGACTTACTCAACTTGTTCCCTTCTTGATTAAAAAAAAAACAATTATTTATTTTATTTGCTATCTCTATTACCCACTTAGGTCACACCATAGTTCTATTGTTTAATCAACTGCACATTTTTTACCCCCCTTTCTTTAAACATTTCAGTGCGCCACTGCCAAGTTATACACACACACACACATGTGCTGTATAGATTTATATGCATATATAGTTGAATGTAACGAGCATGTCCCATCAGTCACCTACCCTTCCACTTACCCTTGTTCGCTTGTTCGCAATCCCAATGCAAACAGCGCTCATGAAATAATTATGCAGACTTTACATTACGTTGCGTTGCGTTACGTTAAATTTCGTTATGTTTTGTTTTGCGTTAGGTAGAAAGAAGATACGCATTTCATTGCCAGTCCCAGTCCCAAGTCCAGTTTCACAGTCCCCAAAGTTAGTAGCTGCTAAATCAACACATACACACACACACACAGACACAGTGGAATGTAGTTTCTTGGCTTTTCTTTCTTTTTTTCTGGTTGGTAAACATGTAACTCGCCAGCAACTTTAGTGCTATCTATTGCTATGTATTGGTCAATATATAATTGATATATCCTATATGTCCACTGGACAGTCGCGTGCTTAATTAAAGCGACTCATGCGATGCTATGAGCGAATTTATGACACGCTTGCTTCATAAACTTATAAACTGCAATAAAAATACACTGAATCACACGCAATGCAGAGAAAGGGAAAAGGGAAAAATGTCGCCCGTTTTGTATAAGAATCCGTCAATATTGAATAGACAAAGTAACTTGGCCAAGTTGTTCGGTCGTTGCGCTCGTTACGCTTCACTGCACTTTAAAAGCGCAACGAACCTCCTATTTATGTGGGTGTGTGTGTGTGTGTGCGTATGTAGGGGAAGGGGGGGGGGGGTTGTGTATTGTATCATGCTACACAATGTGCGACTTGCTTGCTTGCATCAAAGTAAATGTCCTCGGAGCTATTTGGCTCACTTTCATATCATTTGATTGCCAGGCACGCGGCGGAAGCGGCGAATGCGTGCTTTTTATTTTACTACTACACACGAAGAACCCTAGTTTAGTGGTATAAGGTATATTAAGTATACGACGTGGATCATTCATTTAATCTGTAAATTAAGCAAGGATGAATTGTGGGAACGAGGAAAATATAGATAAGGAGTGAGATAGAAAGATGGAGGGAAAAGAAAGATTAAAGAAAGATATGCAGAAGGAGTGAGAGAAATAAATATGAAGAGGTCGAGATAGAAAGACGGGATAAGGCAGATAAATAGACAGCGCAATAGAGTAAAACAGAGAGAGCAAATCGGAGAGAATGTGTTAGCCTATATGTTGCCTTGCTTAATTGAGTGCATATAAGAAGACAATTTTTGCTACGCGGTCAAAAAAAAGGACCATCTTCTGTTCCTGTTCCTTTTTCAAAGGAAAGCGAATTTATTTTTCAGAGGAACCCAAAAATTATGCACTTGGAATGTGGAAAATATTTATGGCATTACGTGTGCGTTTACATTTAAACAGCAGCAAAACAAGAAGAGAAGCAGAAGAAGAAGAAGAGGAAGAAGCTCTCAATGGGTATTTAATAAAAATGCACATAAATTGTTTGTCGGCGAGGACAACACAAGAAACTGGCAGTGGGCTGGGGAGAGGGACGGGAGGGTTCAGAGCCGAGCATGTTTTGGCAACTGGCAATTATTGGCACTCCTTGTGCCGTTAACTTAAGTGCCAAATTATTGGCGTTTATTGCGGCCATAAGTTTTTTTTTGTTTCTGTTTTTTTTTTGTAGCACATAAATTGCTGGATATTGAAAATGTTACTCTGAACCCATTAGAAAATTATAGAATGCAGCAGTGTAGACATTTCCAACCTTATACAGTATATAAATTCGTAATCAGCATCAACGGGCGAGTCAATCTAGGCATTTCCGTCTGTCCATCAGTATTATCCAGCAGATTTCAGGGACATTTTAGACTCCAAATTTAAAAGTACATATCGAAATATCAAGTTTATTTCATTTTATCGATAACTGCCAACCGCATTGCAAGAATCGATACAAATCGATTAACCATAACAAAAAAATTGTTAGGCTATAGCCTTCCTGTTGATATATAATTCAAACTGATACAATATTGAGATATCATTATCTGGAAAGTGTTTTCATATTGAAGAATTTTCATGTTAAAAACAATATCCTAGAGCTTCAAAAAAATTGGCTAAAATTAAGAACGCTTTGAAAGTAAGAAAAATTGTCTGTTTCTTAGACATAATTTCTAAATATTCGAAATACATTTCGCTTTTTTTTTCTAAGTGTATAAGCAATCTGGATATAAAGTATCTCCCAGTTGAGCCTTTTATCTTGTTGTATTTGCAATTGCTGCAATATTATGCGGTTCTTTCTATCGCTTATATAATTAATCCCCACAGTGCTCTTGAGTCTCTCTCTCTCTCTATGTTTCTCTCTCTCTCTCTCTCTCTCTCTATTCATCTTTGAATCCCAATCAGCTAAGCAGCACTTTATTTAAAACGAGCTGCCAATTTGAAATTGACAAAACGACGTCTAGCAATAGACAATTTGTATGTTTTTCCGTACTTATTTTTATATATATTTCTTTTTCAATTTCGCGATAGCAGTTTTGCCCAGGAGAGCAGCATCTGTTATAAAGGATGCCCCATTTGATGGGGTGTTGGGAAGGGGAGGGGTGAAGTTGTGTTTAAGGATAGGCAAAGAGCGATTCAGTGTCGCATGCATGGCATACCAATGAGACTGAGATATACAAGCAGCGCTGCTAGGCTGACAGACAGATACAATACGCGGTAAGACATACAACTACATTAATAAACCAGAGAGAGAGAGAGAGAAAGAGAGAGAAAGAGAGAGAGAGAGAGAGAGAGAGAGAGTATTGCTTTCGAGGGTAGCTTAAAAAGTAATTCTCTTTGAGAAGGGGAAGCAGACCAGATGCTGACCACCACCAATATTAATCAGCCAAAGACTACTTAGCAGGCAAGTGAGCATCCTCATTGAGAAAGAGGAGCTGCGGGCGATTAACAGCAATGCTGACATAACTGAGGAGTAATTTTTTTGCATCTAAATAGTCACTAATATACAAGGACAGTCGAGGAGGAGAAGCAAAAGCTGCTGCCCGGAACATTGGACATTAATATTTAAAGAATTCGCATAATATTCAAAAACACATTTTAAAAGATTTATTTATGTATGTAATTTAATTTGAAAAAACTTAACATTTCTTCTGTATGGATTCGACTAGTGATGCACCTCCAGAATGTATACTAATAATAAAGAATATATAAAGTCTTCAAAGCTGTAGCATTCATAAATTAAGTATACTTGACCTGAAAAAGGAAGAAAGCAACTTGCTCATGATTCTCAGTCAATTTACGCTGCTTAACAAGATTGAGAAGTGAGAAGAAGTTTCTCTTCATTTTTCATTCATCTTCATTTTACTCTACCATTTTATGCATTTTGCTTATTACAAATCATCATACTTGAGATGCAAATAAATGATAACTCCTCCCAAATGCGCATAAGTTATATATATGTATATATATCCAATACAAAATAAAATAAATATACATATATATATATATATATATATATATATATATAAAATCTGGCGCACGTTTCACTCTATTCAATAAGCCACCTGTCATCAACTTTTGGCTTATGCCAAGCACCCACACACATATACTCGCACGCAAAGTCACACACACAAACAGAGAGTTCATCTTTGATTAAAAATTCATGTCGTATACGCAATTCAAGGAGTGGCGAGCATATTTTGTTGCGTCTTGAAGAAGACTTGGAGACTCCAAGAAATATAACGATTATTTTTGCCAGTTCAAGCTGAGAAATGAAGCATCTGCTGTTGTTGTTATTGTTGTTGTTTATTGCTAATGCTAATGTTGCGTGTAAATAATGTAGGGCATAATCAAAGTAAAAAGTAAAAATGAAAGTGAAAGTCAAAATGAAAGTGGCAAAAAAAGGTCAAGTGCAATGGCAAACAGCAAACAAAAAAAATATCGGAGATGAACACGAAAACGAAAATAGTCGGATTGGGAAGCTGCCTGGCTACGACCAAAAAGAAAACATGAAAATCAGAAAATCTTAATTTGTGCACGCCACTCCCCCCTCCACCTCATTAATTTTTAACGTAGTAAAAATAAATACGAAACGAAATGAATCGAAGCAATACGTTTACACAAATGGAGCGATAAATGTTGCCTTGACCAGCGGTGCGTATACGCATTGTGCGAATGAAAAGCAATAGTGATAACGGACAATGGATAATGTTGAGTGCTGATAAGCACTGATAGCAACCATCTCGCAAATGGCTCAACACGTTGTTAAATGTTTGTGCAGAAATAAATTTCATTTGTAGCGATGGCTTGGGTTCGTTAATTTCAAAACAGATTGGAAAAAGGTCATCAGCAAAAATGTGATTAAAGTTGAAATCGAAAGCTGTTAAGGGTATCATTAAATTTTAAATTTATTGGGATACTTTTGCTGCCACGATTATAAAAAATAAATATATTGGTTGCATGCCATAAGCAATATGAGAGATTAAAGAGATTAAATTGAAGCTGGGAAGAGCTACTTTTTTAAATGATGTCATAAAAATTTGACATTTTTATAAATACTCTCTCGAAATTGGGGATTTGGGCTTATGATGTGAAAATAAATATATTTTGAAAACAGATAAGAAGGCTCTATTCGAGAGTACTCGACTTGAAGATGCGCTGAATATAGCTATTAAATATATATTAGTCTGTGCTGATATTATATTTTTCAATATGAGAAATAATCTGTGTTACTTAAGACGGGAATCTTAATGAACTTCCTATAGTTCCTCAATAATATGTCTAGGCAAATAGCATACAATTGTTAATCACAAGGCAATTGATATTCAAAATCGATTTAAATTGTAAAACACTAAACGGGTGAAGTTATCGATAAAATGAAATAAACTTGATCTGCCCTTAGTAAACAAGAAATAATTATATTAAATTATATATAAAAATACTAATACTATAAGTGAAGCTAGTTAGCTCATTATGCATTACTTCAACAATCCTGAAAATCGGCATATGGGCATAGGTCGAAACTTCAAAACGCCAAAACTTCGTCAAAACTCAACTTATTTTAAAAAGCGAGGGCTTTCTAATCATAGTTTGGTCTCTAAATCAATCGTACATTCAAAGTTGAAAACGTAATTTTAGGTCGGAACATAAGTGAAAATTCTAGCCTGAAAATCGCCACATGGGCATAGGTCGACACTTCAAAATGCCATAACTTCGTCAAAACCCAACTTATTTTAAAAAGCGAAAGCTTTTTAATCACAGTTTTACCCCCAGATCAATCGTACATTTAAAGTTGAAAACGTAATTTTAGGTCGGAACATAAGTTAAAATTCTGGCCTGAAAATCGCCATATGGGCATAGGTCGAAACTTCAAAACGCCATAACTTCGTCAAAACTCATCTTATTTTAAAAAGCGAGGGCTTTTTAATCATAGTTTGGCCTCTAAATCAATCGTACATTCAAAGTTGAAAACGTAATTTTAGGTCGGAACATAAGTGAAAATTCTAGCCTGAAAATCGCCACATGGGCATAGGTCGACACTTCAAAATGCCATAACTTCGTCAAAACCCAACTTATTTTAAAAAGCGATGGCTTTTTATTCATAGTTTTACCCCTAGATCAATCGTACATTTAAAGTTGAAAACGAGATTTTAGGTCGGAACATAAGCGAAAATTCTGGCCTGAAAATCGCCATATGGGCATAGGTCGAAACTTCAAAGTGCCATAACTTCGTCAAAACTCAACTTATTTTAAAAAGCGATGGCTTTTTATTCATAGTTTTACCCCTAGATCAATCGTACATTTAAAGTTGAAAACGAGATTTTAGGTCGGAACATAAGCGAAAATTCTGGCCTGAAAATCGCCATATGGGCATAGGTCGAAATTTCAAAGTGCCATAACTTCGTCAAAATTCAACTTATTTTAAAAAGCAAGGTCTTTTTATTCATAGTTTTACCCCTAGATCAATCGTACATTTAAAGTTGAAAACGAGATTTTAGGTCGGAACATAAGCTAAAATTCTGGCCTGAAAATCGCCATATGGGCATAGGTCGAAACTTCAAAGTGCCATAACTTCGTCAAAACTCAACTTATTTTAAAAAGCGAGGTCTTTTTATTGATAGTTTTACCCCTAGATCAATCGTACATTTAAAGTTGAAAACGAGATTTTAGGTCGGAACATAAGCTAAAATTCTGGCCTGAAAATCGCCATATGGGCATAGGTCGAAACTTCAAAGTGCCATAACTTCGTCAAAACTCAACTTATTTTAAAAAGCGAGGTCTTTTTATTCATAGTTTTACCCCTAGATCAATCGTACATTTAAAGTTGAAAATGAGATTTTAGGTCGGAACATAAGCTAAAATTCTGGCCTGAAAATCGCCATATGGGCATAGGTCGAAACTTCAAAGTGCCATAACTTCGACAAAACTCAACTTATTTTAAAAAGCGAGGTCTTTTTATTCATAGTTTTACCCCTAGATCAATCGTACATTTAAATTTGAAAACGAGATTTTAGGTCGGAACATAAGCTAAAATTCTGGCCTGAAAATCGCCATATGGGCATAGGTCGAAACTTCAAAGTGCCATAACTTCGTCAAAACTCAACTTATTTTAAAAAGCGAGGTCTTTTTATTCATAGTTTTACCCCTTAATCAATCGTACATTTAAAGTTGAAAACGAGATTTTAGGTCGGAACATAAGCTAAAATTCTGGCCTGAAAATCGCCATATGGGCATAGGTCGAAACTTCAAAGTGCCATAACTTCGTCAAAACTCAACTTATTTTAAAAAGCGAGGTCTTTTTATTCATAGTTTTACCCCTAGATCAATCGTACATTTAAAGTTGAAAACGAGATTTTAGGTCGGAACATAAGCTAAAATTCTGGCCTGAAAATCGCCATATGGGCATAGGTCGAAACTTCAAAGTGCCATAACTTCGTCAAACCTCAACTTATTTTAAAAAGCGAGGTCTTTTTATTCATAGTTTTACCCCTAGATCAATCGTACATTTAAAGTTGAAAACGAGATTTTAGGTCGGAACATAAGCTAAAATTCTGGCCTGAAAATCGCCATATGGGCATAGGTCGAAACTTCAAAGTGCCATAACTTCGTCAAAACTCAACTTATTTTAAAAAGCGATGGCTTTTTAATCATAGTTTGGCCTCTAAATCAATCGTACATTCAAAGTTGAAAACGTAATTTTAGGTCGGAACATAAGTGAAAATTCTAGCCTGAAAATCGCCACATGGGCATAGGTCGACACTTCAAAATGCCATAACTTCGTCAAAACCCAACTTATTTTAAAAAGCGATGGCTTTTTATTCATAGTTTTACCCCTAGATCAATCGTACATTTAAAGTTGAAAACGAGATTTTAGGTCGGAACATAAGCGAAAATTCTGGCCTGAAAATCGCCATATGGGCATAGGTCGAAACTTCAAAGTGCCATAACTTCGTCAAAACTCAACTTATTTTAAAAAGCGATGGCTTTTTATTCATAGTTTTACCCCTAGATCAATCGTACATTTAAAGTTGAAAACGAGATTTTAGGTCGGAACATAAGCGAAAATTCTGGCCTGAAAATCGCCATATGGGCATAGGTCGAAACTTCAAAGTGCCATAACTTCGTCAAAACTCAACTTATTTTAAAAAGCGATGGCTTTTTATTCATAGTTTTACCCCTAGATCAATCGTACATTTAAAGTTGAAAACGAGATTTTAGGTCGGAACATAAGCGAAAATTCTGGCCTGAAAATCGCCATATGGGCATAGGTCGAAATTTCAAAGTGCCATAACTTCGTCAAAATTCAACTTATTTTAAAAAGCGAGGTCTTTTTATTCATAGTTTTACCCCTAGATCAATCGTACATTTAAAGTTGAAAACGAGATTTTAGGTCGGAACATAAGCTAAAATTCTGGCCTGAAAATCGCCATATGGGCATAGATCGAAACTTCAAAGTGCCATAACTTCGTCAAAACTCAACTTATTTTAAAAAGCGAGGTCTTTTTATTCATAGTTTTACCCCTAGATCAATCGTACATTTAAAGTTGAAAACGAGATTTTAGGTCGGAACATAAGCTAAAATTCTGGCCTGAAAATCGCCATATGGGCATAGGTCGAAACTTCAAAGTGCCATAACTTCGTCAAAACTCAACTTATTTTAAAAAGCGAGGTCTTTTTATTCATAGTTTTACCCCTAGATCAATCGTACATTTAAAGTTGAAAATGAGATTTTAGGTCGGAACATAAGCTAAAATTCTGGCCTGAAAATCGCCATATGGGCATAGGTCGAAACTTCAAAGTGCCATAACTTCGACAAAACTCAACTTATTTTAAAAAGCGAGGTCTTTTTATTCATAGTTTTACCCCTTAATCAATCGTACATTTAAAGTTGAAAACGAGATTTTAGGTCGGAACATAAGCTAAAATTCTGGCCTGAAAATCGCCATATGGGCATAGGTCGAAACTTCAAAGTGCCATAACTTCGTCAAAACTCAACTTATTTTAAAAAGCGAGGTATTTTTATTCATAGTTTTACCCCTAGATCAATCGTACATTTAAAGTTGAAAACGAGATTTTAGGTCGGAACATAAGCTAAAATTCTGGCCTGAAAATCGCCATATGGGCATAGGTCGAAACTTCAAAGTGCCATAACTTCGTCAAAACTCAACTTATTTTAAAAAGCGAGGTCTTTTTATTCATAGTTTTACCCCTAGATCAATCGTACATTTAAAGTTGAAAACGAGATTTTAGGTCGGAACATAAGCGAAAATTCTGGCCTGAAAATCGCCATATGGGCATAGGTCGAAACTTCAAAGTGCCATAACTTCGTCAAAACTCAACTTATTTTAAAAAGCGATGGCTTTTTATTCATAATTTTACCCCTAGATCAATCGTATATTTAAAGTTGAAAACGTAATTTTAGGTCGGAACATAAGCTAAAATTCTGGCCTGAAAATCGCCATATGGGCATAGGTCGAAACTTCAAAGTGCCATAACTTCGTCAAAACTCAACTTATTTTAAAAAGCGAGGTCTTTTTATTCATAGTTTTACCCCTAGATCAATCGTACATTTAAAGTTGAAAACGAGATTTTAGGTCGGAACATAAGCTAAAATTCTGGCCTGAAAATCGCCATATGGGCATAGGTCGAAACTTCAAAGTGCCATAACTTCGTCAAAACTCAACTTATTTTAAAAAGCGAGGTCTTTTTATTCATAGTTTTACCCCTAGATCAATCGTACATTTAAAGTTGAAAACGAGATTTTAGGTCGGAACATAAGCTAAAATTCTGGCCTGAAAATCGCCATATGGGCATAGGTCGAAACTTCAAAGTGCCATAACTTCGTCAAAACTCAACTTATTTTAAAAAGCGAGGTCTTTTTATTCATAGTTTTACCCCTAGATCAATCGTACATTTAAAGTTGAAAACGAGATTTTGGGTCGGAACATAAGCGAAAATTCTGGCCTGAAAATCGCCATATGGGCATAGGTCGAAACTTCAAAGTGCCATAACTTCGTCAAAACTCAACTTATTTTAAAAAGCGATGTCTTTTTATTCATAGTTTTACCCCTAGATCAATCGTACATTTAAAGTTGAAAACGAGATTTTGGGTCGGAAGCCATAACTTCGTCAAAATCAACTTATTTTAAAAAGCGATGCTTTTTATTCATAGTTTTACCCCTAGATCAATCGTACATTTAAAGTTGAAAACGAGATTTTAGGTCGGAACATAAGCTAAAATTCTGGCCTGAAAATCGCCATATGGGCATAGGTCGAAACTTCAAAGTGCCATAACTTCGTCAAAACTCAACTTATTTTAAAAAGCGATGGCTTTTTATTCATAGTTTTACCCCTACATCAATCGTACATTTAAAGTTGAAAACGAGATTTTAGGTCGGAACATAAGCGAAAATTCTAGCCTGAAAATCGCCATATGGGCATAGGTCGAAACTTCAAAACGCCATAACTTCGTCAAAACTCATCTTATTTTAAAAAGCGAGGGCTTTCTAATCATAGTTTGGCCTCTAAATCAATCGTACATTCAAAGTTGAAAACGTAATTTTAGGTCGGAACATAAGCTAAAATTCTGGCCTGAAAATCGCCATATGGGCATAGGTCGAAACTTCAAAGTGCCATAACTTCGTCAAAACTCAACTTATTTTAAAAAGCGAGGTCTTTTTATTCATAGTTTTACCCCTAGATCAATCGTACATTTAAAGTTGAAGTTGAAAACGAGATTTTAGGTCGGAACATAAGCTAAAATTCTGGCCTGAAAATCGCCATATGGGCATAGGTCGAAACTTCAAAGTGCCATAACTTCGTCAAAACTCAACTTATTTTAAAAAGCGATGTCTTTTTATTCATAGTTTTACCCCTAGATCAATCGTACATTTAAAGTTGAAAACGAGATTTTAGGTCGGAACATAAGCTAAAATTCTGGCCTGAAAATCGCCATATGGGCATAGGTCGAAACTTCAAAGTGCCATAACTTCGTCAAAACTCAACTTATTTTAAAAAGCGAGGTCTTTTTATTCATAGTTTTACCCCTAGATCAATCGTACATTTAAAGTTGAAAACGAGATTTTGGGTCGGAACATAAGCTAAAATTCTGGCCTGAAAATCGCCATATGGGCATAGGTCGAAACTTCAAAGTGCCATAACTTCGTCAAAACTCAACTTATTTTAAAAAGCGATGTCTTTTTATTCATAGTTTTACCCCTAGATCAATCGTACATTTAAAGTTGAAAACGAGATTTTAGGTCGGAACATAAGCTAAAATTCTGGCCTGAAAATCGCCATATGGGCATAGGTCGAAACTTCAAAGTGCCATAACTTCGTCAAAACTCAACTTATTTTAAAAGGATGCTTTTTATTCATAGTTTTACCCCTAATCAATGTAATTTAAAGTTGAAAACGAGATTTTAGGTCGGAACATAAGCTAAAATTCTGGCCTGAAAATCGCCATATGGGCATAGGTCGAAACTTCAAAGTGCCATAACTTCGTCAAAACTCAACTTATTTTAAAAAGCGATGGCTTTTTATTCATAGTTTTACCCCTACATCAATCGTACATTTAAAGTTGAAAACGAGATTTTAGGTCGGAACATAAGCGAAAATTCTGGCCTGAAAATCGCCATATGGGCATAGGTCGAAACTTCAAAGTGCCATAACTTCGTCAAAACTCAACTTATTTTAAAAAGCGATGTCTTTTTATTCATAGTTTTACCCCTACATCAATCGTACATTTAAAGTTGAAAACGAGATTTTAGGTCGGAACATAAGCGAAAATTCTGGCCTGAAAATCGCCATATGGGCATAGGTCGAAACTTCAAAGTGCCATAACTTCGTCAAAACTCAACTTATTTTAAAAAGCGATGTCTTTTTATTCATAGTTTTACCCCTAGATCAATTGTACATTTAAAGTTGAAAACGTAATTTTGGGTCGGAACATAAGTGAAAATTCTAGCCTGAAAATCGCCACATCGGCATAGGTCGAAACTTCAAAGTGCCATAACTTCGTCAAAACTCAACTTATTTTAAAAAGCGAGGTCTTTTTATTCATAGTTTTACCCCTAGATCAATCGTACATTTAAAGTTGAAAACGAGATTTTAGGTCGGAACATAAGCGAAAATTCTGGCCTGAAAATCGCCATATGGGCATAGGTCGAAACTTCAAAGTGCCATAACTTCGTCAAAACTCAACTTATTTTAAAAAGCGATGGCTTTTTATTCATAGTTTTACCCCTAGATCAATCGTACATTTAAAGTTGAAAACGAGATTTTAGGTCGGAACATAAGCTAAAATTCTGGCCTGAAAATCGCCATATGGGCATAGGTCGAAACTTCAAAGTGCCATAACTTCGTCAAAACTCAACTTATTTTAAAAAGCGATGGCTTTTTATTCATAGTTTTACCCCTACATCAATCGTACATTTAAAGTTGAAAACGGGATTTTAGGTCGGAACATAAGCGAAAATTCTAGCCTGAAAATCGCCATATGGGCATAGGTCGAAACTTCAAAACGCCATAACTTCGTCAAAACTCATCTTATTTTAAAAAGCGAGGGCTTTCTAATCATAGTTTGGCCTCTAAATCAATCGTACATTCAAAGTTGAAAACGTAATTTTAGGTCGGAACATAAGCTAAAATTCTGGCCTGAAAATCGCCATATGGGCATAGGTCGAAACTTCAAAGTGCCATAACTTCGTCAAAACTCAACTTATTTTAAAAAGCGAGGTCTTTTTATTCATAGTTTTACCCCTAGATCAATCGTACATTTAAAGTTGAAAACGAGATTTTAGGTCGGAACATAAGCTAAAATTCTGGCCTGAAAATCGCCATATGGGCATAGGTCGAAACTTCAAAGTGCCATAACTTCGTCAAAACTCAACTTATTTTAAAAAGCGAGGTCTTTTTATTCATAGTTTTACCCCTAGATCAATTGTACATTTAAAGTTGAAAACGAGATTTTAGGTCGGAACATAAGCTAAAATTCTGGCCTGAAAATCGCCATATGGGCATAGGTCGAAACTTCAAAGTGCCATAACTTCGTCAAAACTCAACTTATTTTAAAAAGCGATGGCTTTTTATTCATAGTTTTACCCCTACATCAATCGTACATTTAAAGTTGAAAACGAGATTTTAGGTCGGAACATAAGCGAAAATTCTGGCCTGAAAATCGCCATATGGGCATAGGTCGAAACTTCAAAGTGCCATAACTTCGTCAAAACTCAACTTATTTTAAAAAGCGATGGCTTTTTATTCATAGTTTTACCCCTAGATCAATCGTACATTTAAAGTTGAAAACGAGATTTTAGGTCGGAACATAAGCTAAAATTCTGGCCTGAAAATCGCCATATGGGCATAGGTCGAAACTTCAAAGTGCCATAACTTCGTCAAAACTCAACTTATTTTAAAAAGCGATGGCTTTTTATTCATAGTTTTACCCCTAGATCAATCGTACATTTAAAGTTGAAAACGAGATTTTAGGTCGGAACATAAGCGAAAATTCTGGCCTGAAAATCGCCATATGGGCATAGGTCGAAACTTCAAAGTGCCATAACTTCGTCAAAACTCAACTTATTTTAAAAAGCGAGGTCTTTTTATTCATAGTTTTACCCCTAGATCAATCGTACATTTAAAGTTGAAAACGAGATTTTAGGTCGGAACATAAGCTAAAATTCTGGCCTGAAAATCGCCATATGGGCATAGGTCGAAACTTCAAAGTGCCATAACTTCGTCAAAACTCAACTTATTTTAAAAAGCGAGGTCTTTTTATTCATAGTTTTACCCCTAGATCAATCGTACATTTAAAGTTGAAAATGAGATTTTAGGTCGGAACATAAGCTAAAATTCTGGCCTGAAAATCGCCATATGGGCATAGGTCGAAACTTCAAAGTGCCATAACTTCGACAAAACTCAACTTATTTTAAAAAGCGAGGTCTTTTTATTCATAGTTTTACCCCTAGATCAATCGTACATTTAAAGTTGAAAACGAGATTTTAGGTCGGAACATAAGCTAAAATTCTGGCCTGAAAATCGCCATATGGGCATAGGTCGAAACTTCAAAGTGCCATAACTTCGTCAAAACTCAACTTATTTTAAAAAGCGAGGTCTTTTTATTCATAGTTTTACCCCTAGATCAATTGTATATTTAAAGTTGAAAACGAGATTTTAGGTCGGAACATAAGCTAAAATTCTGGCCTGAAAATCGCCATATGGGCATAGGTCGAAACTTCAAAGTGCCATAACTTCGTCAAAACTCAACTTATTTTAAAAAGCGATGGCTTTTTATTCATAGTTTTACCCCTACATCAATCGTACATTTAAAGTTGAAAACGAGATTTTAGGTCGGAACATAAGCGAAAATTCTGGCCTGAAAATCGCCATATGGGCATAGGTCGAAACTTCAAAGTGCCATAACTTCGTCAAAACTCAACTTATTTTAAAAAGCGATGTCTTTTTATTCATAGTTTTACCCCTACATCAATCGTACATTTAAAGTTGAAAACGAGATTTTAGGTCGGAACATAAGCGAAAATTCTGGCCTGAAAATCGCCATATGGGCATAGGTCGAAACTTCAAAGTGCCATAACTTCGTCAAAACTCAACTTATTTTAAAAAGCGATGTCTTTTTATTCATAGTTTTACCCCTAGATCAATTGTACATTTAAAGTTGAAAACGTAATTTTGGGTCGGAACATAAGTGAAAATTCTAGCCTGAAAATCGCCACATCGGCATAGGTCGAAACTTCAAAGTGCCATAACTTCGTCAAAACTCAACTTATTTTAAAAAGCGAGGTCTTTTTATTCATAGTTTTACCCCTAGATCAATCGTACATTTAAAGTTGAAAACGAGATTTTAGGTCGGAACATAAGCGAAAATTCTGGCCTGAAAATCGCCATATGGGCATAGGTCGAAACTTCAAAGTGCCATAACTTCGTCAAAACTCAACTTATTTTAAAAAGCGATGGCTTTTTATTCATAGTTTTACCCCTAGATCAATCGTACATTTAAAGTTGAAAACGAGATTTTAGGTCGGAACATAAGCTAAAATTCTGGCCTGAAAATCGCCATATGGGCATAGGTCGAAACTTCAAAGTGCCATAACTTCGTCAAAACTCAACTTATTTTAAAAAGCGATGGCTTTTTATTCATAGTTTTACCCCTACATCAATCGTACATTTAAAGTTGAAAACGGGATTTTAGGTCGGAACATAAGCGAAAATTCTAGCCTGAAAATCGCCATATGGGCATAGGTCGAAACTTCAAAACGCCATAACTTCGTCAAAACTCATCTTATTTTAAAAAGCGAGGGCTTTCTAATCATAGTTTGGCCTCTAAATCAATCGTACATTCAAAGTTGAAAACGTAATTTTAGGTCGGAACATAAGCTAAAATTCTGGCCTGAAAATCGCCATATGGGCATAGGTCGAAACTTCAAAGTGCCATAACTTCGTCAAAACTCAACTTATTTTAAAAAGCGAGGTCTTTTTATTCATAGTTTTACCCCTAGATCAATCGTACATTTAAAGTTGAAAACGAGATTTTAGGTCGGAACATAAGCTAAAATTCTGGCCTGAAAATCGCCATATGGGCATAGGTCGAAACTTCAAAGTGCCATAACTTCGTCAAAACTCAACTTATTTTAAAAAGCGAGGTCTTTTTATTCATAGTTTTACCCCTAGATCAATTGTACATTTAAAGTTGAAAACGAGATTTTAGGTCGGAACATAAGCTAAAATTCTGGCCTGAAAATCGCCATATGGGCATAGGTCGAAACTTCAAAGTGCCATAACTTCGTCAAAACTCAACTTATTTTAAAAAGCGATGGCTTTTTATTCATAGTTTTACCCCTACATCAATCGTACATTTAAAGTTGAAAACGAGATTTTAGGTCGGAACATAAGCGAAAATTCTGGCCTGAAAATCGCCATATGGGCATAGGTCGAAACTTCAAAGTGCCATAACTTCGTCAAAACTCAACTTATTTTAAAAAGCGATGTCTTTTTATTCATAGTTTTACCCCTAGATCAATTGTACATTTAAAGTTGAAAACGTAATTTTGGGTCGGAACATAAGTGAAAATTCTAGCCTGAAAATCGCCACATCGGCATAGGTCGAAACTTCAAAGTGCCATAACTTCGTCAAAACTCAACTTATTTTAAAAAGCGAGGTCTTTTTATTCATAGTTTTACCCCTAGATCAATCGTACATTTAAAGTTGAAAACGAGATTTTAGGTCGGAACATAAGCGAAAATTCTGGCCTGAAAATCGCCATATGGGCATAGGTCGAAACTTCAAAGTGCCATAACTTCGTCAAAACTCAACTTATTTTAAAAAGCGATGGCTTTTTATTCATAGTTTTACCCCTGCATCAATCGTACATTTAAAGTTGAAAACGAGATTTTAGGTCGGAACATAAGCTAAAATTCTGGCCTGAAAATCGCCATATGGGCATAGGTCGAAACTTCAAAGTGCCATAACTTCGTCAAAACTCAACTTATTTTAAAAAGCGAGGTATTTTTATTCATAGTTTTACCCCTAGATCAATTGTACATTTAAAGTTGAAAACGAGATTTTAGGTCGGAACATAAGCGAAAATTCTGACCTGAAAATCGCCATATGGGCATAGGTCGAAACTTCAAAGTGCCATAACTTCGTCAAAACTCAACTTATTTTAAAAAGCGATGGCTTTTTATTCATAGTTTTACCCCTAGATCAATCGTACATTTAAAGTTGAAAACGAGATTTTAGGTCGGAACATAAGCTAAAATTCTGGTGACCTGAAAATCGCCATATGGGCATAGGTCGAAACTTCAAAGTGCCATAACTTCGTCAAAACTCAACTTATTTTAAAAAGCGATGGCTTTTTATTCATAGTTTTACCCCTAGATCAATCGTACATTTAAAGTTGAAAACGAGATTTTAGGTCGGAACATAAGCTAAAATTCTGGCCTGAAAATCGCCATATGGGCATAGGTCGAAACTTCAAAGTGCCATAACTTCGTCAAAACTCAACTTATTTTAAAAAGCGATGGCTTTTTATTCATAGTTTTACCTCTAGATCAATCGTACATTTAAATTTGAAAACGAGATTTTAGGTCGGAACATAAGCTAAAATTCTGGCCTGAAAATCGCCATATGGGCATAGGTCGAAACTTCAAAGTGCCATAACTTCGTCAAAACTCAACTTATTTTAAAAAGCGATGGCTTTTTATTCATAGTTTTACCCCTAGATCAATCGTACATTTAAAGTTGAAAACGAGATTTTAGGTCGGAACATAAGCGAAAATTCTGGCCTGAAAATCGCCATATGGGCATAGGTCGAAACTTCAAAGTGCCATAACTTCGTCAAAATTCAACTTATTTTAAAAAGCGAGGTCTTTTTATTCATAGTTTTACCCCTAGATCAATCGTACATTTAAAGTTGAAAACGAGATTTTAGGTCGGAACATAAGCTAAAATTCTGGCCTGAAAATCGCCATATGGGCATAGGTCGAAACTTCAAAGTGCCATAACTTCGTCAAAACTCAATTTATTTTAAAAAGCGAGGTCTTTTTATTCATAGTTTTACCCCTAGATCAATCGTACATTTAAAGTTGAAAACGAGATTTTAGGTCGGAACATAAGCTAAAATTCTGGCCTGAAAATCGCCATATGGGCATAGGTCGAAACTTCAAAGTGCCATAACTTCGTCAAAACTCAACTTATTTTAAAAAGCGAGGTCTTTTTATTCATAGTTTTACCCCTAGATCAATCGTACATTCAAAGTTGAAAACGAGATTTTAGGTCGGAACATAAGCTAAAATTCTGGCCTGAAAATCGCCATATGGGCATAGGTCGAAACTTCAAAGTGCCATAACTTCGTCAAAACTCAACTTATTTTAAAAAGCGAGGTCTTTTTATTCATAGTTTTACCCCTAGATCAATCGTACATTTAAAGTTGAAAACGAGATTTTAGGTCGGAACATAAGCTAAAATTCTGGCCTGAAAATCGCCATATGGGCATAGGTCGAAACTTCAAAGTGCCATAACTTCGTCAAAACTCAACTTATTTTAAAAAGCGATGGCTTTTTATTCATAGTTTTACCCCTAGATCAATCGTACATTTAAAGTTGAAAACGAGATTTTAGGTCGGAACATAAGCTAAAATTCTGGCCTGAAAATCGCCATATGGGCATAGGTCGAAACTTCAAAGTGCCAGAACTTCGTCAAAACTCAACTTATTTTAAAAAGCGAGGTCTTTTTATTCATAGTTTTACCCCTACATCAATCGTACATTTAAAGTTGAAAACGAGATTTTAGGTCGGAACATAAGTGAAAATTCTAGCCTGAAAATCGCCACATGGGCATAGGTCGACACTTCAAAATGCCATAACTTCGTCAAAACCCAACTTATTTTAAAAAGCGAAAGCTTTTTAATCACAGTTTTACCCCCAGATCAATCGTACATTTAAAGTTGAAAACGTAATTTTAGGTCGGAACATAAGTGAAAATTCTGGCCTGAAAATCGCCATATGGGCATAGGCCGAAACTTCAAAACGCCATAACTTCGTCAAAACTCAACTTATTTTAAAAAGCGAGGGCTTTCTAATCATAGTTTGGCCACTAAATCAATCGTACATTCAAAGTTGAAAACGTAATTTTAGGTCGGAACATAAGTGAAAATTCTAGCCTGAAAATCGCCACATGGACATAGGTCGACACTTCAAAATGCCATAACTTCGTCAAAACTCAACTTATTTCAAAAAGCGAGGGCTTTTTAATCATAGTTTTGCGCCTAGATCAATCGAACATTTAAAGTTGAAAACGAGATTTTAAGTCGGAACATAAGTAAAAATTCTAGCCTGAAAGTCGGCATATGAGCATAGGTCGACTCACTTAAGAAGTACTTTAGAAATATGTTCTCTTAAATTACCATTTTCCACTTATTAAGTTTGCAATTGCAAAGATGCAAATGCAGCTTTAGCTTAATGCATTAATTCAACTTTGACTATTGCCCAACAATTAAAGTATTCGAGCAAGACTGCGTTGCAGCTTATGCAACTTTCTGCAGACGTGTTCAAAAGTTGAACAAGTGTTTTATTTAACATAATCGTCAATTTACTAAACATAATCGCTTGAGCAGCCCGTTTGAGAAAGTTGATCAACAAAATCGCTGCCAAACAACATAAATTGAAAAGTCAAGAGAGCTGAGAAACTGTGAGCAAAGTGTTAGATTAAATTGAAAACTGACAAACGTTTCCATAATCATCGTTCCTATCACTATCATCATTACTTTCACTATCATCATCCTCCTAAACTAACATCATCATCATTATCGTCTCCTTGAGCTGCATCAGCTGCAGGCTTTGGGGATGAATCACAAAATATATTGTGTATAAAAGACAAATGTTCTCAAAGTTTTCCTTCTTTTTTTGTACGGACCACTGAAAATGGATAAAAAGGGTCTGATGAAGTTGTGGGAAAGTATGAAACAGGCAGCAGGAAGGAGATGCTTCTCCAAAGAGCATTTATATAGTCTGTATCCTCACATTAGGTTAAAGACTAGTAGTTCTCATTTACCATAAGCAGACTTATGTTATTTTATTTTATTGATAAGTGCTCTAGTTTATCGAGTACCGATTCGATTAGTGATGGCCCTAAAAGCCAATATTTTCCAGTTATACCTTTCCAATCGTGTTCCTTTATACCTAGACATCACAATTATACTTGAATGCAAGGTATCTTTCAGTCAGGTTCTCTCGGCTAAACCATTCTTGTGGGTTTTTTCCTTGTGCGTCTTTTCGTTATCCATTATAGGCAAAATTGCTCAATTGAAAAGGAAAACGCAGGCAGCAGGCAACGGAAGCCAGAAACTTTTCATTTTTCGGCAATAGAAAAGTTTTCACATTTTTGTCCTCTTTTGCGGCGCATGTGTGTGTGTGTGCGTATGTGTGTTAATGTATAAGTGTCCCCGTCAGCCAAAAATGAGAGAGAAAGCGAAACAATTGAAGTATAAAAAACGTACAGCAAACGAACAAAAATCATAGCAAAAAGTGCACAATAAGCCAAGTTCAAATTCAAAGTGTTTGGCTTTTCTTACTAATAAATTCACCTGGAAATGGAGGTCTCCCTTTATTTTTTCCTCCTACATGATTGTATATTTAATATGAATTACTTAAATAATAGCAGCGTTATCCACAATATGACAATATACGTACTGATGCCGTTGACATCGCCTAGATGGGAAGAGAACCAAAACAAAGAAGAAAGACTTTTAAATTTAGCTTCTAATATTAGTTTTCAGTATTTGCTGTGTCCAAAATACGCTTAATAAGGTCATAAAAGCCAAAAAAGATCAATCCGCTGAGCGTAATCCAGAGCACACGCGGCACAACGCCCGCAAACAGACCCCTGAGTCCTCGTTCCATATAAATGCCACGTAGAATGGATGGAATATTTCGACGCCGCGTGACGCTCTCCCGATTAGCGAGCATTATGCGCGTTTTCACCACATCCATCGGCGTGGTTAATGCAGCCGAAATGCCACCGGAAACTGCTCCACAGATGGCAACAGCTATGGGCGTTGACACGTAACCAGTCATTGGTGTCCACTGCCGCTTAAAGTACTCCCACAGTGGGTACTGTATTAAACTAAAGGGTATCTCGCGCAGTATAGTCGAGCCAATGCCGCGATAGATTCCACGACGCAGGCCATCGGTGCGATAGGCGCGCAGTAAGATCTGCAGCGCTGTCTGGTGCTGTTTGTGACTCAATAGGGTCTGGGAACGTTGCTTGGCCATTTCCACAGGTCCACGTATTAAGCAGGAAAGCGCTGCCGCTGCAGAAGCAGCTGCCATGTGAACATAAGACGAATCGTTGGTGTTGCTCGCGTTGCTCAGCAGCTGCTTGCCGCTCTCATAGGCGCAAAAGAAGAGGGCTGCAGTTGGTGCACTGCCTGCCGCCGCCGGTGCGATGCCTTTGTAAATGCCGCGAAAGCCGCCGGCGCGCCAGAAACCTAACTCGCTCTGCAACCGCGTCTTGACCGTGTCGATGGGGAATAGTACAACATCCACCACGAAGCCCGCAACTCCACCGGCGACAAGCGCGTGCAGCAATGTTAATTTCGACAGAGGCTGCATCTCAATTTGGCCCGGAATTGCAGCGGGCACACGTTCCGGTCCCATTTCGTAGATTATTGCATATGAAATGCCTGTTTTCAGACCAAATTGGCAGTAGTACAGATGTTTTTCTCTAAAAGCACAATTTCTTTTATGGTGTCATATTTAATACGTATAAAGTGTTTGACAACTTCTAAGACCATCGATAAATATCGATAGAAAAATTACGTATACACATCTGAAAAGTAGGTGACACAAATTGACGCAACTGTTTTAACCAGCTTGCCTACGAGAACTTAATTTGCAATAAATTGAAGCCTTACATTAAATGAGTGGTTGGCAACCCGGAAAAAAAATAAAAAGCTGTAGAAATACTGTGTGACAGCTTGACTCTCAAGGAAGTACAAGAAGATGAGGGAGTTGTAGTTGTAGTAGTAACAGTATAAGAAGAAGCAGAACTCGCACAGTTGCAGGCTGCGCGCAAACGGAAACGGAAATGAGCAAAGAGAAAACTGTGTGAACAACGTTTAACAGAGCCAGCGACAAAAAGAAACGGAATCAAGAATAATGTTTGTGTAGAGAGTGCTTGATTAGCAGATACCCTATAAATATGCTATTTATATGAACATAAAATTTCCTTCGTTGGAATATTTACAAACGATCAGGTTTATGTTAAGGTATAAATACAAGTATTAAAAAAAGTATATCTTGAAAGTTATTGCTTTTATTTTATTTAAAATTTTATATCTTTACATGGTTTATTATTATTTTTACATATGAACAAATTTTGTAAAACTATAAGCAAAGCTATTTAAAAAGTCTGTAATCGATTTGTGTCGAGAATCGCATTAATCCTTCTCGATAAAAATAAAATAAACGAGCTCTGCTCATTTCTGGGATCGTCTTGTTTAGACAGGTAGGCAGACGGACATGGCTAAATCGATCCAGTTGTTAATCTTGATCCAACAAATATGTATACTATACGGGGTAGCAGATGCTTCTTCTGCCTATTGCATACTTTTACACAGCTTCATTAACAAAATTAACTCGACTGTTGATCTTGATCAAAAAACTATATACAATCTGCTTACTCATGGCTCTAGCACATATCCTAACACAACTTCAACCCATCCCTTCTTACCCATATTTTAAATGGGTTCAGGGCATACAACAAAAACAAGAACAAGTAAAAAATGGCAGTCAGCGGAAACAGCGGGAGACACAAAAGGCGTACGGGCGAAATGTGAAAGAAGCAACAGTTCAGTTCAGCTGTAAAACGTTAAATGAAAGTAAGGCAGAAACAAGCAATGCCAATGACTGCTACGACATATAGGGTTGCGGAGAGAGAGTCTAAATGGAGGGGAGAGGAAGAGGTGCCACAGTGTTGGGTGGAAAACAACGGGCACAAAAGCAAACAAATCAGGCAAGTTGAGGCAGTTTTC
The DNA here is from genome assembly GCA_035041535.1 of Drosophila cognata. NCBI lineage: Eukaryota > Metazoa > Arthropoda > Insecta > Diptera > Drosophilidae > Drosophila > Drosophila cognata. The sequence continues at coordinate 283,156 of JAWNLC010000451.1, forward strand.
TCTCTTTACAGCAATGCGATATGTGTGTCGCCTTCTCTCTCTCTCTCTCTCTCTCTCTTTCTCTTGCCCCTCTCTCTCTCTGTAGCTTTGGGCGAAAGCAAAACATGGCTGACGTTAACTGCTAACGTTAATGTTAACGTTAACTAAAAAAAACCAGAGCCCAAAAGAAAGAAACCCTGAAACGCTTCAAGGCTTCAAGCAACAAACGAAGGAAGCTGAAAAAAATCAACACACACATGAGTGCAAAAACACAACAGCACAGTAGTTAGTTTGAACTGGCAGGGAGTAGTCGACTAAGAAGTACCCTTCAATCGTTATCTTATGATGCATAACAAATGTATATGAGGAACAATAATATATGTTTGTACGTATGGCTTCAGCAAAAAACATATTTTAATTAGAAAAAAAGATTTCAACAAAATAATAAATAATTATGCAATTCATATAAAACTCAAAGAAATATGGATTTAGGCTTAGTACTTCCGAGCTGTTTAAGCTCATTACTAAGCTCAGAAAAAAAATCGTTTTCAAATTTTAAAAAATGCCATACTTTTGGCAACAGCTCAGCTTAATATTTTGAAATTTTTATATTTAGAAATTAACTCTAAGCACCCGACAAAACGTTCTTGGTTTTATAAAATTTTATCATCTACTGAGCACAACTTTATGGTAAGAATTATGGCATCCTATAGCCAAACTCGCAAAAAAATAAATTATTAAAAACAGGGTATAGATATGAATATATAACGAGATCAGAGCTGCCACAAACCTGCAAAAACTGGCAACAGGCAACACAGTTTCGCCCTTAAGTGTGGTTAAAGCCAACTGCAACGGCGCCACAGGCGGCACAAAGAAGGCAAAAAATGCCACAAAATGCGATTGGCATTGGACACTTTATCGCAGCACGTGCGCAGAAAATGGGAACAGAATCAGAAACAGGAACAGTAGGGATAATAATGCCAGCAGTGCTTGTGGATATTTTTTTTTTGTGGGATACCCTGGACAGGATGTTGAATGCCCCATGTCCAGTTATCGCATTTGATGCCTGGCAGCTGCTTAAACGCAACACACGCAATACACACACAGCAGCAGCACATGTTTGTTGGTGTGGTGTGGTGGTGCAGCTGTTGTCTACCGGAAACACCGCAGGAATTTAAGTGCTTCCGTTTTAGGCATGAGGCATGCCACAAGGAGTGCACCAGATGAAATCCATGAACGAAATCATAACCAGCAGCGACGTGGACTCCCCCACTAATGACTATCGCATGTGTGTGTGTGTGCATGTGTGTGTGACAGGTCAAGAAAAGCCAAGAAAACTCTGCCGCTGCACACTCAAAAATAAATCGCCCTAACATATTTCTTATTTATTTCTTTATTTATAATTTGTAAGATCCAGAAAAATCTACAATCCCAAAATTATTTTTTGTAATTTTATAAGAAATTTTTTCTTTTATTAGGAAAAACTAAATTTTTAAATGCAAACCGTAATTTGTAGAAAAATTCCTTTCGAAAAGTAATTCAATTTTCTGCATCGACTTTCATATTAGGGCTTATGTGTAAAATGTTATGTGAAGTTTAAAAATACTATTGCTTAATAATAATAACATAAAAACAAAATAACTAATTTCAGAATTCTTCAATCGGACACACATAAAAAACAGAAGCCTAAAAATTGGACATATTTTATCACAAATGCAAGCCACAATTTTTACATTATAAATGTTAGAAATTAACTTTCATAATAAGAAATTTAAAATCTCTTTGCGATTATTTTCTGAGTGTTGCAGGCAAAGTCTGTCGATATCGGTATGAATGATTTCAGCATTTGTGGCTCTATCCCCAACCCATTTCTTTCTTTCATTTTTTTCCTTTCCTGATAACTGCCTCACATAATTTGGGCATTAATAAAGTAAAAGAGCTGAGCCAAGTGTTCAGGAGACTTGCCAAGGCACACAACGAATTTTTAGTGAGCGCCAAATGAAAATCAATATTGAATATAAAAAATATCTAAAGAAATGAATAAATAAACCAAAGAAAAGAAAAGAAAAAATAGTTGTGCACATTTTGCAGGAGTTGCATGACTCTACAGAATAATACCAGTAACTGACAAAAAGGGGCAAGAGAGTTGGCTCTGATTTTAGCCAGCCTGTCTAAAAGTGAACAAGTCACTGACTAAAGGATGATGAATTGTTCGCCCTGTTCCTCCTGCTAGCATGCAGCGGTTTTATAAATTTAATAAGCAAATTTCAAGGAACTAAGAGCAGAAATCATTAATAATGTCATATTTATGATGTTGTTCAATATTTAAAGCGGAAGTCGTCGGAAGCTTTAAGAGCTATGGAAAAAAAATTTTCAGGAATACGAAAAACAATCTAGACACCAATTCTAAATGAAAACAAGAGAAATTTGTTATATTATAATTTTAACACAAAATGTTGATGATGAAGTTTTTGAAAATTGATGAAAATTGTAAATGCAAATAATAAAAGAGAAATGTTAATCCGCACAAAATTTAAAGGAGCGAAAAAGATTCGAGAGTAGAAATAATAATAATTGAAAGTTGAGGCAATACGCCTGCGGAGATTGAAGATATATGCTTTCATGTATGCTTAGGCTGTTTTAGGGCAGAGACAATGGGGGGCCGGCGCAGGGGGCAAGCTGTGTGGCAAAGCAAAGCCTTTAACGATGCTCTGACATTTAAATGGCCACATTAATTACACGCCCCGTTGTGCCACAACTCCCCATCGATCCCCAACACCCAAGAACATCTCTCGAAGGGGAAGTCAGCATCCATCCCCAATGGTTAAGTGTGTGTGTGTGTATGTGTATGCCATATTTGTTAATTACTTTTGGCATGGATTGTTTTTGTGCTGACCTCAGTGAAAGTTGTTGTGTTTGCTTTTGCTTTTGGCATTTTACAGCAGAAAATGCTTTCTCAGAATTCAGCTGAACTTTGACAACTTTGAGGCACAGACGAACAGACGGACGGCCAATTCATGTGGGTCTGCGGGAAGGGTGAGGCGAAAGTTACCCACCTGCTACACTCAGAAAAAAATCATCCTGAACTTTTGTAAATAGCCCTAATAAACATAATATTTTTCCTTAGAAGTAATTATATTAATGGCTTATTCCGATTATCCCAAAAATATGTACATTTTTTTTATTTCTTTGAAAAGTTCTCTTTTTTTGTCTAAATTTAAAAGTGTATATAATGTTTAGATATCATCACGGCATCATCAAGGCTAACTTACTAAAATTTAGGTGGATATTTTTATGAGTGTATTCACAAAGCAAAAGCAGAGCAAAGTCGAGCAAAAGAGCATCAAAAGGCAATTAAAAATGCGCATTGCCAAATGAAAATTACAGATTTCTTAAAGTCCCGCTCTCTCTCTTTCCCTGCGTCGTCGGCAAGGCAAAATTGTTTTCAAGCAAGCGCATATAAATTAATCATTAAGGATTTGCCAAGAAGCCCAAAAGGAAACACGCAGCACAAAAACAAAATAGGAAATCAAACTCAAAGATTTGACACCTAGAATACCCTATAGACATTGTCTTAAAGTTTTGCTAAAAGCTAAGTAAAATGTAATACGACATCAAAAAAAGAATATAAATAAATAAATAAGATAGTTGTGCACCGGCAGCAATACAATGCTCTCAATCTTCTCTTAAAGCGCAGCCATAAGAGATCAGTTCATCGGCAGCTTAAATTACATTTCTTTCACATCGTCAACCTCGCTCTCTTTAGTTGACTGCTCTCTTCTCTCTCTTTTGTGTGAAATAGCATTACAAGTATGTACCTATGTATGTATGTGTATGTATTTTTGTATTGTGTCTTCTCTCTGAGGTAAGCACAGCATATCCTTTAATAGCTGCGAGCGAAAGAGAGAATTGTTGACAACTGTTAAATTTATGGTTTGCAATATTAACATTGAATTGACGCAACGAGATATGCATGAAAATGTTATGTGATGAGAATGTACCAATTATTGTTGCTCTCTCTTTGTGATCGCACACACTCACACATACACAGACGCCGTTGGCCAATGGGTGGTGATTAATCAGACACCAAGGCAAGAGTAGAGAAGGAAGAAGGAACTCAAAAGAGACTTTTTAATATTTTATTATTCGTCTGCGCAGCATGCGTAATTATGCGCTGTAATCGATTCACACAGAAAGCTCGCACACACTCACAGTCATACACACACTCGACAATCGTAAATTTAAATCAAGTGCTGAAATTGCCAAGTAAAAGTAAAACTCTGTCAAAGGCAAAAATCAAAATGCGCTGAGCAAAATTAAACATAAAGCGGAGGGTAGGAAAATAATGAGAACGTTTTACACTTCTAGTAGAGCAATTTGAATTTCTGAAATTGTTTTGGATTGACAAAGCATTTCTCAGAATAATAATATTAATAAAATGCAGCATTTTTCTTCGAGTGTATATGTCAGTAAAGTATTCTATAAATGTTGCTCAGCATTTTGATTGTTCGCCAGCCAATTTTGCTTTTAGCACATAATAATTATATAGAGACCCCGCTGCAACTAAACAGAGACTACGCCTCACAGCTGAGGGGTGCTGGCGGTTGGGGCAGAGGGCAGAGGGCAGCGGGCAGCACTTAAAGCCAGCAAAGTGTAAAAAGGGGCGCGACTGCTTTTGCCAGCTGGTTGAATAGACTTGACACGAACCGACAATCGATAAACTTACAACTGAGGCCAGAAAAAAAGCACAATGGGCAAAAAAGAAAATGGAAAAAGAAAATGGACAAGAAAAATTATACTCTGTTAGATGATTGACCTTAGGAGGAGTTTACTTCTTTTGCAAATTGCCATTGAACTTGCCAATTGAACTTGATATGTCATCACATATACGCTGATTTTGGATTGTGTCAAAAGGTGTCTTCAGTTTCAGCTTAAAATCATTGTAATTAATGACATTTATGGATAGGTTTGGTTACGGATCTGTGAGGGAGATGTTTATAGAAATCAAGTTATAATAGTAGTTATCGATTGAAGTCTCCAGCTCTCATATGTCCTGAGATCCCTTTATCTACATAGACAGGCAGACAGATACAAAGACGCAACCGGCCAAATTGACTCTACTGTTGATTTCTATAAATTTTCGCTATACGAACTCAGCCTTATGGGATTGGCAGACCTTCATTCTCAAATTCTTTCTTCTTTTTACTTCTTACAATATGTTATCTGACTGCATTTAACTAAGATGCATATTCGTTAAGCTGTAGTTGCAAATATCTGCAGCGCCACTCATCCATAATGTACAGTAATATATATATATATATATAACGCAATATATACGTATAAATGGGTAGTCAATGAGGCTTCACATCTTTAACAGACATCGTTTCAGTTGCATTCAGGTAACAAAAACAGATGCCAAGTGTCCTTGCCCTTCTCGATAAACCTCAATAACTGATGCTGTCAGTTACAGATCAAATTTTCAACCAATCCACTTTCCATCAGTGGAAAACTGAAGAGGAAAACTACAAAAAAAAATGAGCGCGGAAAAAAAATTTTTTTTTTCACAATACTATCCTTAAATTTAGCTAAATTGCATATTGCGCAAACTCATCATGCTCCCAACCGAACTAACTCTAATTGAAATTCCATGTTTTTGTGGGTCACTCGAGGCACATCGATTCGTCATTTTCCGTGTCACCTGTGTCGCTCAATTAGATAACAGGTACGTTCACATTCCCCTCCCTCTCTTTGTCTCTGTCTCTCTCTATTCAGTATTCATCTTAATCAAATATTTCGTTGATTGCTGCTCGGCGAAGAGCACTTGTTAAGTTCTGCAGCTGGCCTTACTGTGTTCATTATAAATGATACATAGCAAACACACACATACACATACGCGCACATACACAAGTGTGTGTGTGTGTTTGTGTGTGGCACACTCAGGGCTCGTTAGAAAAGACCTCACTGACACTTCTGCAACACTTTCATTTATCTTATCGAATGTACTGACATCTTCTTACCTGCCTGCCACCCTAGCAAAATACCCTTACCAACTAACTGTATCATGAATAATGCGTCCAGCTTGCGTTAAGACTTCAGTTTGATAATTGGCATAATAGTTGCCATTAAAGAATTTTAATTTGGTGAGCTGCACTTGGAGATTAATTGATTAATTGTATAAATTTCATTATATTTAACAGCTGGGTCTAGTATTTTTTCTGGTCTAGGGAGATCAATTGGAGTATTCTAAGTTGCTTGAGTTGATGTTTCTATGTTCTAATCTACAAGTCGTAAGACATAATTTATATAAAAATAATGTACCATATATTTTCATTAAAATATAATTTAAATCGAAAGAGATCATTTAGTAAAAATAAATATTCCTACTTAAATATGATTTAAGTCTTGTTAAACCTCTTAGTTTCTGACTTCTGATAGAGTATCCAAAAGTTGTCTGTTAAGTTTGCCCCATTTGTAATTAGCAAATGGTTGCCTGCCACATGAAAAGCAACCAGTCCTGCCAGTTTCCACCCCAAGCTCTTCAACCCCTCTGCCCAACAGTCGAATTTCTATAAGCAGTTGTGCACTTAAGATGCTTAAACAAGTGATTTGCATGTTGCATGCGTTTGCAGCACGTGTTGCACTTGTTGTTCTTGTTGCTGTTGCAGTTGCTGTTGCGTTTAGCTTTCTTCATCTTTTTTTGACACATTGTTTGAGCTGTGATTGTTGTTGTTCTTTAATATTTATTCAATCGTGAACTCGAACGTGAGCAAAAACTTTGCCTTGTTGTCGTTGGCAGCTTGGCAAATGGTAAATGGCAAAAATAAATTTGATTTATGCGGCGAGTAACTTTGCCCAGAGTAAAAGCCGAGCAAAAAATGCAGGCACATCAATGAAACTCAAACCGCATTCAATTCAACTTCTCTGGAAAAAAACTTTTCCAAATATACCACAATTTCAGTTGGCAACGTGTGTAAGAGAGACAGCAAATGGCAATGCATTGATTTTCAAGTATAAATCTTGGTCAAATCACGGAGAGAGAGGAACAGAGAGAGTAGGAGAGAAAGGTAGAGCAGCCAGCTCGCAAAACTGGCTGTTTCAAGCAGATAATGCCATAAAGTAAAATTTGTATGCGAAATTATTAAACACAAATTTTCAGACTCGGTTTCGTATTCGTATTTGTATTCGTTTGAATTTGAATTTGCATTTTTGGATTTTTGTGCTCGCAGGCTTCTCATGCAACATTTGGTTATCACTGCTGCCAATTTCAGCCAACAACAAGTTGCGTCTTTGGATTTCATTTTGGCCTGCTATACCCTGTAAAGCATTAGATGGTTGCGAGAGGTGTCTTAAAATTGTCCAAAATGGGAGATTTTTTGGATCGAATTTTAGCATGAGGCAAATACCTTGTTTTCAAATTTAAATTAAGTAGAAGTTGAGAATTTATCAAAAAATCATTGCTGATTTAAATCTGTTGATCGAATTATTGAATAGGTCAAGCGAATTTTATCTCATGTGTTTTTGTTTAACTTTTCAGTTTTTCAATTAAAAAATAGCTTAAGGCAAGAACACAAATAGAAAGACAAAGAGGGACAAAGGGAGAGATAAATAGTTTGGGGTGAGAGAAAGGGAAACGAAAGAGGTAGACAAAATTAGAAATAATGACAATCAAATTAAGTATCTTAAATTTGAATACTTTCTTCTACTCTTAGAAAGAAAGAGAGAGAGAGAGAGAGAGGGAGAGAGAGAGAGGGAGAGAGAGGGAGAGAGAGAGAAGGGGGAGAGAAGGGGGAGAGATAGAGAAAGAATAACAGCAGTCAAACTGAGTATCTTCTAGTCGGATATTCTTAGCTACTTTTCTGCATTTGAATATGGTTTAAAACACAGAAGTAGATGAAGAGAGAGAGAGATATAAAGATAGAGAGAGAGAGAGAGAGTGAGAGAAAGAGAGAGAGTATAACAAATACACACCCATGTACAAAATCATTCCCGTATTTTCTGTTCTCTTCAATTTTGCCAATTTTTCAATGTTGGATTTGAGTCCCAGTTTTTGTGTTGTGTTATGTGTGCATCTCTTTCCCCGTTCTCCCCCTCTTATCAGCCTACATATAAAATTGGCATAATAAACAATGACAATGTGCGTGCAAATGTTGTCAAGGATGCGCCCAGGAGGCAGACAGACAGAGAGACAGACAAGCAGACAGACAGAATGCGAATGCTGCCTGCACGAAAAGTGAGTTAGTGAGATGAGTGATGCATGAATGCGAATGACTGGATGATGAAATGAAGAGAGAAGAGGGAAAAAAAGATGACGAAGAACAAGATGGAAAAGGAGAAGAAAAAGTGTGTTAGTAACATGTGAGCGGCATATGGTGAATACTTTGAAGTTACTGAATTTACGAGCTATCGTAAAACTGACATTGAGTCAAAGTAACTCTCTCTCTCTCCCTTTCTCTCTCTGTCTCTCTCTCTCCCTCTCTCACTCCCAGTCTGTCTGCATCTTTATCGCTCACAAAATATATATGCTTACATATCAGCAACAATATCTACTACAGTTAGCAGCTATTAATGGTGTAATTATCTAGGTTTGAACTATACAAAGTATGCTCTTAGTTCAAAGAGAGAATGCTACAAATGTAGCTATACTTGCTAAGAACAATCACGAGGTCGAAATCTTAACGGCTTAGAAGCCTTAAATAATGCCTTAATACACTGTAAGCTAAAGTCTTTACGAGTTTAGCTTAAAATATTCGAAAAAATAAATTTATTTGTATTAAATCATAATTTAAATATAGAAATGCATAAAAGTTGCCTAATGCTGGTAAATAGATATTTTTCCAGTGTATGACAGTTGCCAAAATTTGGCAAGCAAATACTTTTCAACTGTAAAACAATTGCGTATACATTATTAAAATGATTAAAGTTTCATACATTTTTCACTTTAATTTCTCTCAGTGCTGCTGCTGAAGGATATTTCCATTTGCTAAATTCTCGCAGTGCTGCTGCCATCAACGCATTTAATATATGTCAGTCAGACAAAATGGCACGCCTAATGTTCTTATGGCCCTTATGCCTCCCCCCATCCCGCTACCCCCTTCTTCCCCATTCCCTTATCTTGGTTTCATTGTAAGCTTTAGTTGCTGTTAACTCCCGTCCATTAGCCAGAGGGAAAAGCTTGTTACTTGTGGTAACTGGCTCATATCTCTCTCAGCTGCGAACTACTTAGTTATTCCGCCTGTAATCTACACACGCACACACACTTGTCGAACCAGAAGCCCCCCCCACCACCAGTACACACACGCACACACACGCACACACACACACTCACACATACACACACACACACACTACGGTACTACATAAGAAGGAAAGCTTGGTGATTGATTAAAGCAGATTGAGGACATAAATTAATAGCTTTAATTAAGGATAATTAAAGGCAGCGCAACAAAAGCAAATCCATCAGAAGTCGCAGCTAAACTGAGGTTAAACCAATATTGATAAATACGTATATATACATATAATTAAATATTTATATAAGAGGAAGTTAGCGAGTACTTTGCCTTGGGGCTATGAAAATATTTTTGACATGAGCACAATAACATTTCATGGCACAATATGTATTTTTAATGCAGTTCCATTTCTAAAATTAATTTAGGCTTTCGCCAGCTGTGTTTTGGTGTGTGTGTGTTTGTGTATGTGTGTGTGTGTGTCTGTGTCTGTGGGTGTGTGTATGAGTATTTATAAGTCATTGGTTCGATGTTGTCCTTTAACGATTCAATGAGCTCTAAAACGACTTTATTGATTTTATGTTAGCTTACACTCGATACGGAAGTCAACTGGGGCTTGGCGGATTGACATACTCACAGAGACATAAAGGCTGAGAGAGAGAGGGAGCTAGAGACGGAGGGAGAGGGAGCGATTATAAATATTAATCGCGTATACAAATGCGCAATTTGGAACAATGCGTAATGTGATATGGACAAACTGAACAGGAGGAAGCAAACTTAGAAGCAATTTGGGAGTTCAAAAATGCTGAGTTGCCAACATGAATAAGTTAATGAAGTAATATGTTGTAAGCAATATGGCAATGCTTATCTTGTCTTGTTATATATTAAGAAAAGGCTATTTGATAATGATGATAAGAAAAGCCCTCTTTGCAGACTTTAAAATAAATTTAACACTAATAATGAAGTGAAATTTTAGTACAGCATATACAGGCATTATGTATCGCATGCAATCTGAATGTAATTATTTCAAAATAAGTCCAGTAGCTACAAAAGAACTTGATTCTGGTATCTATGTATATCTATCTATACAGCTACGATGTTTTGACTTATACTATTATCAGTACAGGTTATTGGTTTTTAATAAATGTTCTGAATTTTTATCGCTTAGTTTTGGTTACGGGGAATAGTTGTGTTTTTGGACTACCTGAACGAAACTCAGGCACTAAAGATCAACTATTAATTATGTAGTTGTAAATCAATAGTTGGTTAAATATTTGAAATAATTAATATAACATAATACTTAAATCAACAAAGGAAGTTAAGCTGGTTTGAATTTTGTCAATGTTATTTACTATGTTGAATTGAAAAGAATTTGCCTGCACTGTTCCTCTCTACATAAATGAAGAGCAGGTCTCAGGAATAGAAAGACTTCGGCTGTCAAATTATTGTGCCATCAAAAAAGAAAACACTCAAAAGAATCGACTGCTTTCTGTTGGCAACTGAAAGAAAGCTTTGTGTGTTGATTTTGGTCCTGTTCGTTTGATATTGATTTGCATGCTTGTCATGCTAAACAGTCTGTGCCACTTGAGTACAGCTAACACACACACACACGCACACAAGTAGTATACACAGGTAACGATGTGCTAAACTCAGTCACAGTTAAAGCGGCCGAAAGCACGCAAGCCAAACAAAAGTGGCCCAAAACGAGAACAACACTTGGCCATTGACAGGCTGAAGTAAAAAAGCAACAGGCAGCAGGAAGCTTGTCCTCCCCCCACTTACCCCCCTCCCAATAAGGAATAAGGCATAATTACGACGAGTTCTCCCCGGTATATTACATACAAAAAATAAAATAATACAACGTATAGAAACGCGGCGAAAGGAAGAGAATTTTATAATTCTCATTTTGCATATATTTCGGATTGGTTGGACGTGATAGACACTTAATTACTTGGTTTGCCCATCTGCCGGGTTTTTTCTTTTTTCATTTTAATTTTTGTATTTTCTTTATTTTGGTTGCTTGGATTTTTTGTTTATCTTAAACGGTGACGCTTTGGGGCATTTTGCTTATTACGCTTAATTTGCGGCGCTTAAACTTCGACCCCGGCAAGAAACAAAACGAAGCGAATGAAAGCCGGAAATGACAGCTGGAAAAATGTAAAAGGAAAGCAAGACAGACAGACAAAGAGAAAGAGTGAGTGAGAGAGAGAGGCAAGCATTCAAACAAGACTTAGACTGCCACATGCCACCCAGTATGGAGTGGAGTCAAGCAGCTGTTGCCCGCTTCACACTCTTTGCTCGAGTGCTTTTACGAATTCGCTTTTGTGTTTTGTCTTTATCATTGTTCTTGCCTTTGTGCCGCTTTTTGCATAGCCCTTAAACTGCTGCACAGTGACACGGAGAAAAAGAAAAATCTTTGAAAAGAGTCGTAAGGGATTGAGGCAATTACGAGTTGGCAGATAAACATTTTCTGGGAATTCATGGGCTTCGAAATAAATTGCATTCAGTTTTGGTGCGGTTTTCCATAATACTAATCTACATGTATAAAAATTGGAGAAAGGGTATAATGAAGATACGAAAAAATATATAATATGTAGATCTTGATAAACTAGACAATCTCAGAGACTATAAGAGATACTTCAAATTTGGAATATAAGATCGATAACTATCGATTAAAATCGATTTCCGATGGCAGCAAGAGACACAAGTGTAAAGTTATAGCGCATATCTTATTGGTATTGATCAACTGTAAGAATTTTATTAGTTTTGAATGATTGAATTTAATGTGTCAAATTTGTGTAGAATTCTATAATTCCAGCTCACATATAAAATAACAAAATTATATGCTTTAAGTAGTTCTCGCTGTGCTGCATCTGCGAGGCACTAAGATATGATGGTCTTCTGTAAGGCTTATCTTTATTACAATATATGCCAAAAGCACACACACACACACACATATATATATATATATATATATATGTATACACCCACATCATGATAGCGTCTGCCGTGTGAAGCTGATAAAAAAGAAAAGCCTCCAAAAGTTAAATCGCCTAGTCTAAGAACAATGAACGCCTTTTGTGTTGCATACTTTTGGGCTGCTGTTTGTTTGACTTTTGTCCGCTTTTTTTGCTGCTTATAATTTTCCTTTTTTTTGTTTTACTCTTTAGCTTTTTCGTTCGTTTCAGTTCTGTTCCCATTCCCATTCCCGTTCCGTTGTTATTTTTATTGCGCGCTTTCGAAAATGTTTGTATTTATTTGGATTTCGCCGCCAGCAGCTGCAAAAACTTTGCCATTTTTGTTTATGGCTACAATATCTTTTACTCCCCTTCCCAACTTGTTGACCTTTTTTTCTACCTGACATTTTCCTGATCGCCTTTGTGGAACATTCGCAACTAAATGCCACAAGCATATGTATTCACACACACTCACTCGAACACTCACATCCGGGCAGCATAATTAACGCACATGACTATACCAAAATTTGGTCTGACGTTGGCGTTGAGTTGGAAATGATTGGATTAGTGAGACAAGACAGTGCGCAACGGTCGCACACATTTAAAGGTGTAATTAAATTGCACTCAACATCGAATTAATGAATCTATTTGCCATCGAAATGTAAACTGCCGCTTAAGCTGAATTTCTCATTGCGAAACTGGCATTTTTTGCTTTGGGGTTTGTCTTGCATCGAAATGATTTTCTTTGCTTTTCTTTAGCTCTCCCCAAGTTAATTCACTCAAATTACATAACAGCTGCTGCAGCAGCAGCATCGATTGCTTCGTCACAGACTTGCCTCGAGTCGCTGTGCTGCAACATTTCTAAAGGTATTAAGTTAAGCCATGCTTTTACTTTAATAGCTACAGTCAAGCAGGTTGCCTGAAACTAAAAGCAATTCTTAGGGATTCTAGGGAACAAAGACAACGATAAAATCTATGCAGAATTGCTGAACTAATTACAAAATATTAGAAGACTTGAAAAAATAAGATTAATAATTAAAATAGTTCATAGAATTAATTAAACTCTTGTGAGTCTGAACTAAGCTAATTTACTCGTAAATATCTAAAAAACAAAAGAACATGACGTGGTAATGCTTATAATTAGTACTACAAATAGTACATATTCTTTAACAAGTAGTAGTTTTAGGAGTGCACCAACAAATATAAAAATTAGAATACTTATACTACTATTTACAAATCTACTACTATAAAAATTAGGTATAGTTATAGTTTTAGTATTTTAAGTACCATTTATATATCTAAGTAACAAGTCAGATATAAATAAATACCCTACTAATGGTAATAATAATAATAATAAATCACACTGTGCTTTCATACAGCTACTACTGTATTTATACTTTTAATACAAAAAGAGCTCACGAGTTTATGCTTAAGTCAATCAATTGCCTTAAAACTCATCAGCTCAATGCGGACACTTTCAAAAGAACCATACACAGTCATTCACACACACACACACACCACGCACACATGGATACATTGTATTATATGTGGCCACGCCCACTTTTAATCCACATCGTAACCGTAACGCCCCACACATTTCGCATTTATTTTGTGGCCGTTGCTGAATCGCCTTCAAACCTTGCAACTGGCCTGCAGCTTTTTTTTTGCTTCGTAATTAAAAGCCATTGAAACTTTTTTGGCCCGAGCTTGGGGAATATTTTGCAATCGCAACTTGGAGCCCTGCAGCTGAAGTGATGTGCAATTGATTTAGTCCGAGTGTGTGCTGTGTAAAACTTTTAATTAAACAAACGCAGCTGAACATAAAACACACAAAATACAAAAAAAATGAAAGAAAATAGAAACAAAACGCTGCGCGTGGCAGCTCATCTAATCTGAAGACCAATGCGGCGTATACGCGATGCATTAGATGTGAAAGGTGGCATCAATTAAAAAAAAAACGCTCCCGCTTCTTCTTCATCTCGTCATTCTGCATTTTGACGCACGCCCTTTCCCATTTGGCTCGCTTTTCAGCGTTGATACCCTGGACTTCCACGTGAAAAATGCAGAATGGATTTATTTTATTAAGCCATAAAAGGATAAGGTTCCAGCAAAGCTTATGAATTGATTACAATTTTATTTCGGTATTATATACCCTAATATGAACGAAAAAGCCTTCAGTAATTGGTTCTTTCTTTGTAAAATTTCGATTCCGGCTTGCCATTTTAATCGGGAAAGATGCGGATTCCATTTCCGGTTTGACACCAAACGATTCCCACCATTCGATTTCCGATTGCAATCAAATCAACATTTTTCCTAAACTGCAGCAATATTCAAGCTAGTAATTAATTCGATTTCCGTTCGTCTATCAGGAGTACGATTTATAACGCTTTATATTATCGCTTCCAGTATGACTGAAGGACTGAATTTCGCTTCTTCTACTAAATTTGAATCAGTAAAACTGTGGTTCTCGTTTGACATCCTGCTCCCACGTTTCCCACGATTCCATTTCCGATTGCAATAAAAACCTTATGTTTTCAGTTTTTCTTATAAAAATTGTATCTTGACATAATACAAATCAAGTGCAGCAATTTCACGCAAAAGTTAATTCGATTTCCGTTAGCAGCAATTCTGAGTTTTCCTAAATGTCTACAAGGAGTATGATTTATGACATTTTGTAGAGTTGGGCACAGGATAACGCCCAAATCAATCTTTCTCTCTCTCACTCTCTCTCTGAAGACTAAAACCTGCTTAATTGTTTTTCTACCCTGAAGCAATTAAAAATGGATAAAAAGGGTATAATGGTTTTGTGCAAATGTATGTAACAGGCAGAAGGAAGCATCCCTATATATATATATTCTTGATAAGGATCAACAGCCGAGTAGATATAGCTATGTCCGTCTGTCCGTCTGCCCGTCCGTCTGTATGAACACGAGGATCTCAGAGGCTATTTGAGATAGAGACTTGAAATTTGGAATATAGGTTCTCGAAAACCAGGCGCAGATTAGGTGTTTATTTTATCGATAACTGCTACCGTTTCAGGAATACCGATACATTTCGATTTCCGATAGCGATTAATGCTACAATTTTAAAGACAGAATCTTCAAATTAAAACATAATATGCATTTGCATATTATTGATCAACTGTCATTTCGAGCTTGTGAATAAGAATATGCGCCGGCTTAGTTTTTTTTACTTTGCAGTCCCTGTGGCTGCCATAAGAAAAGAGTGCATTTTTTTTGTATTAAATGGTTTCAGTCGTTTGCCACGCTCTCATCTCGTCCTTGTCATCGTCGTCGTCATCATTCTAGCACGCGTTACAATTTCCTTTTAATTACATGCCACAAGTCAGCAGCTGTTTTGCGTGTAAATTAGTTGAAGCTGCGGTTCACATCACAAAGTTGATGGTGCACGGCTGCCACGTGTTGAATCATTCAAAAGGCAGGACACAAAGAAGTAAAAAGAAAAAAAAAACCAAGCCCTAAACTCGCATTAAGTGCCCGCTGGGCATATGGACCTGACATCAACAACAACTCACATTTGGCCATTACAAATGTGAAATGTAAAATTTTGCAAATAATTTCACTTAATTTTTGGGGACATTTTCGTTTGTGGGCCTTTTGCCTTTTTCTTGTGTGACTTGTGACTTTTACCTTTTTGGCTGCAAATAATTCGAATATAATGCGAACTTTGCATATAAATTGGCATTTCAGCTTGTCAAGCGAGAAAGGTGGAGAGAGAGAGAAAGAAAGATAGAGAGAGAGAGAGAGAGAGAGAGAGAGGAGGAAGATATATGTATGTAAGTATAGCAATTTGTTTAGCATATCAAGTTTTCCCATTGCATCTAATCCGATCTGTCAACCGGCAACATTTAAACGTAAACTTGGCGAACTTTGGTGATATATGAGTTTGCGGTTCAGAGTTTAAAGACGAGCGTTGAATTCATTTATTAATTACGATGATGATTTTGACCTTAAAATAGAGTTTCTGTTTTTTGTAGTGCAGTTAAATTTTGGATTTGAGCGTCAGGTTTATTTATTATAAGCGATTATATTAAAAAAAATGTTGAATTGGAATAATAATAATAATGTTTAATCGACCTTAATAAAGATTTTTCAGTTCAGCTATCAAAAACGGGTTTAAATAAAATAAAATAAGCTGTGTTTGAGTATGATATACAAGAACTCATATTGAAAATATTAACTCTCCATCTCTTATAGTCTCTGAGACTAATTTTTTAATACAGATACAATATACAACATATAAAGAAATCCTCCGGATTCGAACTGTTCACATTGAACATATACAACATCAACATCAATCACGTTAAGTTAGGTTCGGCAAAGTCGGCTGATAGCTTTTTTGTTGCTGTCTATAACATAATTTTTTCGAATCGATTTCTCTTTTACTCTTCAAGGGATTGACAATCTGGTTGAGTAAGTTAGCTATCTGTCCTAGATTGTCTTGTAACTCAAACCACTAAGCAGACAATGTTGTCTATTGTCTGCTTAGTGCTTAAGCTCACTTTTTCATGAGCTTCCTCCATTTCTCTGTCTATCTCTCTCTCTCTCTCTCTCTCTCTCTTTCTCTCTCTCTGTGCCTCTTTATATATATTTGCAAGTCCAGGAGACGCCAGCAGCCGCTCATTTGTGTGAAGTTCGCCATTAGCCGAGGCCAGGCAGCCAGCAGCTGTCACACATAAGTCAAAAGTGTCGCTCACAAAGCAGCAGCCCATAGTTCAATTGATGTTGCCACCACCACCTCCTCCGTAGCCACCCACTCTATCCATTCTGTCTCCCACATTTAATCCTCACTCAACCCGGTCTATTGTTCTTAGCCAACTCTACAGCACTCCAGCAGCGGCAAACTCTTGATCTTGCTCATTGCCAGCCCATGTCACAAAACTAACCCAACCAAACCTCCCCACCACTCCCCTTGGTTGGTCCTTCAATGGGTGATTTTGTGACTGTCATGTGCAGTGTGGCGACAGTCATCACAGGATGGTTCATCCTCATCCTCATCCTCATCCTCGTCCTCATCTGGCTGCCATCCTGTCATCCAAACACGCAAACATTGGAGCCGGGACACTTGCGTCCATTGTTTGCCTAGCGGCCCAGCATTGTTTGTGCCAAAGTGGGCGTGGCCTCTCAAGTGGGCAGACGTGTAACTAATAGCAATCCCCCCCTTCCCCTTGACAACCCACGCCCCATAGCCATACCGCATGTGTTTAGCTGTCATTTTGTTGATTTATGCGCTTAACGCGTATTTTCACAAAATCTGAGACTATCGATTGTCGTTTTGTGTTCTCTTCAGGCTCTCCAGGCATTTCCATCACAATTTTCAGGGCGTGTCGCTTTCATGTCACATTTTCCGCAACATTTCCCGCCGCAAACAAAGGCAAAAGCCTAATTACAAAATGCGCCAAATTCAAATGAGGCAAAGTGGAAAACGATTCCCCAACTAGGTTTGCGCAACAGTTGGCCAACTGTACCCCCTACGCTCTCTCTCTCTCCCTATCCCTCTCTCTCTATTTCGCTCTCCATATAACAAGCTGGCAATCGCTTAATTTAATAAGGCAAACGTTGCCAGAGCCAGCAGAAATGTTGCCAAAGTTGTGCAAAACTTTTTTGACAAGTTGGCCAGAAAACGCGGGCTGTGGATTTTTATTTTGTTTTTTTCTTGGTACTTCAGGAAAAGCAGTGTATTTACATGTCGTATATACTCATGCTTCATGCAGGCAGGTTTCATTACAAACTTTTTACGGACAAGTAAGGTCGATGGTCGGCTTTGGGGGGAGAGGGGGACTTTGGCGCGTGCTGCTGTCAGTTGAACACATTTTTTTGAAATGCGAACCCAAACTTTAAATTGTCTTTTATTTATTAATTTTTAATGTTTATCATTTTGTGTAGCGGAACAAAACCTTTTTCCCGCAAACTTTTCTTAAGGCGCTTTTAGCTTAAATAAGGCAAAATCAAAATTTCAACGTATTAAAGTAAAAAAATTCTGTAACGCTCTTGAAGATATTTAAGTTTAGCTCTCTTGCTTCAATGTAGGTTTAAATTGGTTGACTGCAAAACTAGAATATCCTTGTTTCAGTTACAAGGACAATATTCTCGATTTGTGGAGGCTATTTTCAGAGATTGTACTACTATATCTAATATTTGTCATAGTAATAAACGGCCGAAAGCTGAGTTCTTGCATAAAAAATATTTCTGTTTATCAAGTTATCCATCAAACTCATCAGTTACACATGATATAATGTTTTTATCTTTGTACAAAAGATTGTCAGCATAGGATCTTAGAGGATAAAACTGTCTCGAGTCAGGCAAAGCGAGTCTCCTCTCCCAGTCTAAATCTAGGAAATTAACTTCTACTGTGAGCATTCTCAATGCAGTTTGAATATACGGCATCCACATCTGGTACACAAGTGTCAAGCAAAGTTAGGACAATTAATGAAGCTCACCTGCTACCAAGCCAACCCAAATAGAAGCGATAAAAATAAATAAATTTCGGTTCTCTTATTATTAAAAATTAGTTAAACAACTACCGTAATTTTAAATATTTTTCTAATACTTGAAATCATTTTTAAAATTTTGCCCAAGTGCTGCCCACTTGCTGGGACAGCTTTTAACAATGACCCCAAAAGTATGTAAGCATATTAACAATTCCACAAGAATTTCTTGGAACAACAATAGAAAAGGCAGCGAAAAACGATTGCCTGCTGATGAAATGCCTATCAATAACGTATTTTATTCGCCAAACTGCCTATTTGCAGCTGGGAAATTCAAATGAATTGCGAAATTTTTATTCATTTTGAGAACACTAACATGCAACTTAATTTATGCGCATAAATAAATAAATAAAACGCAGCAGCAGCAACCAGCAGAGCCAACTAAAACAACAATAGCAATAAGAGTAGCACATGGAATCCCAGTTTCTCACACCTCTCACTGCGGCAGAAATATTGTGTTTTTGAGACGCACAAAAGCAACAATAACAAAAACAAAACAAATATATGGAAAACATATTCAAATTCAAAGGCCATAAAAAATGTTGAAATTCAAAGCAAGCGAAAGCGGCGCGTCCAACAAAATTGATATCGAACAGCAACAAAAGCACAAAAGCCGAAACGAGACAACATTTTTGAAGTGGCCAACCAAATATATACAATGCGACGTCACCAATTCCAGATATGCTAAACAACGACCTCGACTGAGCAGACTGAGAAACTGATAAAGGAAGAAACTGAGATAATGTGAGGGTCGAATGAGCTCTGTGAGTCGGGCTTACTTTAACGTTCTGAGAGATTTTAGACAATTGAAGCAGAATAACTAAAAAGCAAAACTATCTGAGGCACAACGAAGACTACATACCTTTCTGGAATGGTGTCAAATTGACGCCATCTTAATTTTATCATAGCTTTATGTTATATATATGACTTTTCATTCGATCACAAGTCCGTTATTGAAGATTTTGTTGCTCAAATGTGAAATAATTCGCATATATGGTGTGGATATTTTGTTAAGCAAAAATTTGCATATAAGAACTCGTCTTTTGACTGATTGTTCCTCTAGGAGCTATAAAATAAAGAAGTCAGATCTCGATGATTTTGGCTAAAGCATAAGAATTATAATGATATGCATATTGGATCAGTTTGGTGCTAATATATTTTTAAACAAAAAAGTTTTTAATACAATAACTCATTTTCCGACACTTCGTTCTTATGGCAGCTATATGATTAAATGATTCGATTCGGCTAACTTCTGAATTATAGGGTAACTGAAAAGACATTTGGACAATTTTCTGTTTTGAATCACCTTATCTTCTACTCAATCAACCCACTTATATATACAATCGTAGTCAAAGTTCCCACATTGCTCAATCAGTAACTCAGTCTCTATTTCATTAGCGAACCTCTCCCCTAAAGTCTACGTATTTAAAAATTTCGCTAACAATTCCCAATTCAATGCAACAGATGTTTAATAATTTCACTCAATTATTTATAGAACATTTGATTTATTCACTTGTTGGCTCGCTGCTCTGCGCTGATAACTCCCAAGTAGCATAAAAGCAACAACGACAACAACAACAACCAATGTGACGCGTGTGCCTTGTAAAGGAAAAAAAAACAAGAAAAAAAGGCCACTTTACGATTGGCATTCAGCCTTATAAAAAATCGCGCCTTAAATGCGTAACAACAACAACAACAACAATGATAATAATCAGCAGTCGGCAAACATAAGAGATAAAAAAAGACGAAAACAAACCAAAACGATTTAGTTTCAATTTATTGGATTGTGCCTTGACAATCAGAGATATTACACACACACATATATATATATATATATGTATATACATATATATAAGCCAAACGAAAAAAAAATGGGATGGGTTTTGGTTTGGCAATGTATACGAGAAGTGAACCTAGAATATCTACAATAATAACACCAAGCACAAAAATATATTTTCAACAAAAAAATAAAAAAACTACTTGCAAAATCCATCTGTATCTGCATTTGTATCAGTATCTGTGTCTGTATCTGCATCTGTATTTGTATCTCTATTTGTATCTGTATCTGCACTCGCATCTGTAGCTATATATTTATCTGTATGCATCTGCATCTATATATGCAATAGCATATGTTAAAAAACAGATGCCAAAAGTGCAGTCGTGTTTTGCAAAGAGAGAGCGAGACAGCGCGTGAGTGAGAGAGAGCTAGTCTGCATTCATAGTCAGAGTTGTAAAACGCCAACGCATCACAAAAGTAGCTGCATTAAAACGCTGCAAATTGAATGCAATAAAAAGCATTAGCAAAAGCAACGACAACTGTTGCGACAGCTGTCAAAAATTAGACACCGATCTCAGAATACGCTTACCAAAAGTATATATTTAGGAACCGTCGCGGTGAATGAAAGGACTATCACAGCCATAGAGTCGTAGCTTTGTATATAGTCCTTCAATAAGAAAAAAATTATTTTAAATAAATGTAATAAAAATTTATTTTTCTTGAGGTGTTTTAGTCTGTCTGTTTTAGTAAATTAGTACTTCCCAATTCTTATCTAAATATGTTTTCCGTATGTAGGCAAATTCAAAACCAAAAAAATCAACATATTAAACTTTTTTCAAACGTTACGACCTTCAGAAATTATTATTAAAATGAGTTTCGGAAGTGCAACGTTAAAAAAAGGCAAGCAATGACTGAACCATTCGTATATACTTGCTCGATATATATGTATATACTCATATCACTTTGAGAGTCTGAAAGAGAGAGCAAGTGAGAAACTGTGAAATTTGTTCTTGGTTTCCGAGCAATCACTAAAATATTAGCATACTCTTCCTTGCAAAGTGATATTTGTGTGTCAAATAATAAGGGAAAGGCTATAACTAGAGAAGTTGAGGTAAGGAGATATGAGAAAGAGAGCGAAAGAGCCAGCGACAGAGGTAGGACGAAGAAGAGATTCAGGCAATAATTAAAATATTATTCTTTACTGTCGAAGAATAATGAAGGAGACACTCTAACTCTAACTAGAGTTATATAATTAGCGAGAGAGATACAGGAAAAGATAGAGGGAGAGATGGATAAGAAAGGAGATAAAAACAGAGGGAGAGAGTGACTGAGATAGAGTGGAAACATGAAAGCGACTCTACCTTGGGTGACTCGACTAGCCAATACTTTGCATTTACATATATACAACAAATCTCTATTCATCTAATTTATCACCAATATACTCACATAGTCAAACTACCCCACGCTTATCTTGCATACCCTAACGATGCCTTGAAATTGAAAGCTCGAGCGCAATTGAACGCGTTTTGTCTGCTTGTCTGCACAGTGGGCCAATCGTCAGTCAGTTCGTCGCGAGCGTCGAACTGGTGTGGCCTGTCATAACAAATCGACAAGCAGCAAGCAGCGACGGCGACGGCGACTGCGACTGCGACAGCGCTGCTGGCTGCTGTGAAGATCGGCGAATGACCAGTGCTCGTTTTTACTTTTTTTTTCTTGATGTGGTTTGTGGCGGGCAGAGTTAAATTGTATCTGTATCTGAACGATACGCAGAGGCCAGCGGCAAAACGTACGTGAAACGAGAGCGGCCAGACGCGGCAGTTGGTCGAAAAGTGATTTTTTATATCTTTCGATTTCCACGAGATTTTTCGCAGATCGTTGATTGATTCGATGCGGGACGATTTGTTGCATGCCGCGTTTCTCATGCTCAATCAAATGCTGTGAAAATCACATGCTGTGTTCCCTCTCTCCCCGGCTCTGTTGTTTGCAAGCAATTTGCTGGGCTTCAATTGACAAAGCGGCTAAAGCCAACAAAAGAATTCAATTAAGACGCGACGCCAGCGCTCAATTTTTGGCGTAAATTCAATTAATTTGCAAAATAAATACAAACACAAAAAAAATAATAATATAAATTGAATAACAATTGTTTGCATAATATACAAAAATTTCATAAAACCCAAATACCAAGTAAACAAAATATTATAAGGCATCGCTTTAATAAATTTCCAAAAATAGTGTATATAAAAAAATTAATAATAACATTAATTTACCAAAATAAGAAGAAAAACCGCGTCGCCTTAAATAATTTGTAAAGAATAATACAAAATTAATGAAAATCGTTTATTATCGCACATTTATTTAAATACAAAAATAATAATATGCAAAATGTAATAAAACCAGTTTAAATGCATTTGTAATATGAACTGATGGTAATATTATAATATATACCCATATAATATAAATATGTAAGATTGAGGAAATGGAAAAAAAGTAAAATAAAAGAATTAAATAAATAGCTACACAAGAATTGTTTGAAAATAATTTATGTTTCTCCTAATGATATTGGTTTTGTTGTTGTAATTGCTGCTGCTGTGATTGCTCCGATTGTATAAATTATGTGTGTTTTGGTCACGCCCACACGCCCCTCCCCTGCCCCGCATACAACTGGCTTGATGCGTGTGAGATTTTTATTAATTACTCTTTAGCCGCTGTCTTTGGCAATTTTTGCTTGTAAACATTTATTTTTGTGCTCAGCATTGTTTTCGTTTTGGTTGCTTGTTGTTGTTATTTGCGAACTGTTATTGTTGCATTTACATCCTAAATTATTTTTATTGCCCGACGTAATTAGCAAAATTGTTTTTATCCAGCTGCAGCAATGACGTCACAAGCCCAAACCAAATACGATTTTATTGCTTTTGTTCTTTTTTGCTTTTTTTTATTTTGCGTAACACCAAAACGAGCGACGAGCTTAACGAGGTGTGTTTAATATGTAAGGAACATAAGTAGTACTTAATATCTGAAAAATGTATTCCTGGAAACTATATATAATATAGTTTGAGAGACCTATACATGCTAATAAATTCCATAATATATATGTCATTAGTACTTACTAAGTATTTAAATATCTTCTAAAAAATCCATATATGGATCTATAAATGTTTTTGTTTTCAGCTTCAATAATTAGATTAAGCTTTGTTCAGAATCTTAGCAAACTTCCCTCAAATTGATTATAAGTTAAGTTGATTATCACAGTCGGCAACAGAATGTGTAGACAAATCAAGCAAACAAATCAAAATTATTAGAGAGCTATCACAAGAGCTGAGCCTAAGGCAAATTATGAATGGTATTCAAAATTTTTCATGGGATTTGCAAAGATTTGCGCAACACTTATGAGCACCAGTGAAAGTGATGGCAAATCAAATCAGTTCAAACCAATATTCTTGCACTACTTTCCTATTATATATCTTTGTATAAGTGTCTATACCAATATCGAATAATATTGAACTATTTGATAATTATCATGTGACCACAATTCGAAGAAATTATCACTGGAGCACTCAACGCATCCTAAATGGATTTTAATTGGCTTGCGGCATTCATTGAAATTTATTGCTGTCTGTAAAACTAAAAATAACACATCTACTGTTATTATTTTTGCGCATGCTATTTTTGAATTAACAACAGCAAAAACAAACAATTTTCTGTGTTCCCGCAGATAAGCACATGGAATCCACAACATTTTTAATGTAAATCATTATCTCAATTTACATGTTGTTTCTGAGTGTGTGTGTTGTTGTTAATCTTCTTCTTCCCGTGTTTGTATAGCAATTTATGAATTATTCACAAATATTTGGCATTTTTATTAGAGGCACTCAAAACGAAAACTGCTTAAAACATTTCAAGTACCCAAATAAGTTTGGTTGTTTGTTTTTCTTAGTTTTGTGGTTCTGCCTGATCTTTGGATGCTGTATCTTAATAAAGTTGCATGCATAAGTAATTATTGCATTAGTCGCAATAGTTCGAACCACACAAATATATGGGGCGAAACGTGACACTTGGCTATCAGATTTTGCACTTGGGCGCTAATAAAAAACACGCAACATCGCGAAGGTTGTTGCGGTTGGGGCACGTAAAATAGAAGTAGTTCGACACACCACAGTCATAAGTTCCACTTATTGACTAACCAGACCAACAGTAAAACAGTAGAACAGTCGAACTGGCTAAAAGCGTTGATTACTCGATCGGTTTTTTCAAATTACATTCTCACTTATCGGGCCGGTATTTAATGCCATAATACTCGCAAAAGGAATGTCAATTATGTTAACTTACAGACATACACTCTCGCACAAAATAATAGTACTACTGCTTCATATATGATATCTAATTTGGAGAAATATTTGGCTTCACTGCTATTATTGTTAAATTCAAGATTTTAATTTTTGTTTCCTAATAATTTTAAAGCCCATCTTTTTATTGTTACTTATCTTCATTGATAGCTTGTATTCACATAAATCTTCAATAATTTTTTTTAAACTATATTTAAAGTATTTTTTGCTTTTAATTTTCCCTATATGTGTGCACTACTATTATTTTGCACGCAATTGTATGTTCATATGGTCAGTGCTATCTTACCATTGAACTAATCACATTTCGAAAGTTTATCGCTAATGGGAGAATCACTCAGAGGCAGAAAGAAAATTCGATAAAAAAAATATTGGCAACATATTATAAATTTCTGTATGCTCTAAAAATGAACAAATAATTAGGCGCAGTGTTGAGAAACGAAATAAGAAAGGACGGCAGATGGCAAGCCATAAAAGAATTCGCAACTTAATATTTGTTATATATGTTATAATGTTATACAACACAAGCTTTTAAGCTGAAAGAAAAGTGGATAAAAAAGTTGGCAACCCATTAAATAAACAAAATAGATTAAAAAAAATGTTATATGATTCAATACGTGAAGCTGTTTCGAAAGAACAGCCGACGCCAAGGAACAAATGAATTTGCAACAATTTGCAATGTTATACAACAGTAGCTTTAAATAGTAAAAGCAGTAGTGCTGAAGAAACTTAAAGTCTTATTCATACCAAGCCAAGGGCATTTAAGCGTCGTTTAACATTTCAAGCAATCTAATTGATTTTTGACGTGTGCAGTGGCCAGTGTTTAGAAGTCACATGTATTTATGAGCTTAACTGAACAACGAGGCAGCAAAAAACGAAACGAAAGAAAATGAAACGAAACAAATCGCAGCTAACAACACGTTTCGGTCAATTGCCACAGCCAGTGGCAATTAGTGTGTAAATCATGTCAACGCGATCGGCTTGTTTTGCTTTGTGGTTGCTTTTGTCTTTGTGTTTGCTCTTGTTTTTCTTTGGCCACATGCAAATTGGTCGTCAGGCTATGGGCGTATAACGGTTAGCGAGCTTAATCGCTCTAAATGTTAGTTAACAGCGACAGCACAGCGCTCAAAAGCTTGCTATAGAATAGACAGGCACAGGCTGAGCGCACAAAATGGCTGCGTTAGCCAACAGAACGCGTTTGAGACTCGAGCGAAGCGCACGTGCCGTGGAGTAGAGCAGCGTCAGCAGCAGCGAAAAGAGCGAGAAACTGATAACCAAAAAAAAAGTAAAAGCGGTGCCCCTAAAACAGCAACTACAACAAAAAATAAAAATAAATAAAATAGGGGACAACAACAAGTGTGTGTATAATAATAATCAAGGAGAGCAGCAGCGAGAGCGCGCTCTCTCCCTCTTCAGCTTTGTGTGTTGGTGTTAAACTCACCACACTGTGCTAAGTTAAGGGGACGGACTGTGTGCTGTCTGTGTGCTTTTTACAGTGTGTGAAAAATATTTGCACACTGACAACGTCTTGGCGAGCACGCAAAGCCAGTTGCTCCTTGAGTGCGAGTGAGCAAGAATCGCTGCGAGTGAGAGTGAGAGCAAGTGCATTAAAAAAAGTAAACAAACATGTGAAACCACAAAACTAAAACGACGCCAAACTCCAAATGACAATTTAACCACTGTCACCAAATACAAAATAATATAAGGCAACATAAAAAAACAGCAATCAACTTTTTTTTATAACTGTTGCGTGTACACATATACACATATGTACAACCGTTATCGACTTGCATATGTTAAGATATTTATCTAGACGCCAGCACATTTAATAGAAACAATAACAGGGGGAAAACCTGTTAGCTGTCAGCTCGAGAGGGATGGGAGTGGGGGCAACAGCTATTTACCGTCGGAAGCGATGGAACGTGTCCAAAACCAAAATTGGCATTGTACAAATTAATATACAAATATAAAATCATAAAAAATAATATGAATTGCAAATATAAAAAGTTTCAAACGTAGTAAAATCAGAACGGTCCACAAAAAATTACAATAAATGCAAATTATAATTGTTTTCAATCATAATCGTTAAAAAACAATAATAAAATCGACACAAAATTATATAGGGGTCACTTCGATGCTGGTTATTATAATTGTAAAGAACATTAAAAACTGATGACAAATAAATTGGGATTTGGGTCAAAAAAAAAGTTATTCATTGAAGAAGTCATCTATCAACCAATTATTAGTATGACAGCTATATGATATTGCTGAGGTCTGATAGACAAATATATATCTCTAACAGTACAACAAGATCCAATATTGCCTCAAATTATTGTCTAGAAATTTGAGATAAAAATTAAAATCGAATATTTAATTTTTTATTTGTGTGGAATGTGAAAAATTTGCGAATATCAAAAACCTGTCCACAAATTTAAAAGATTGTAATTTATGCTTATTTTTATTTATGCGCCGATTTTTATTCTCCCATTTGAAGAAACTCCACCAAATTGAAATTTGCATTTCAATCAGTGGAAAAAAATAATTATTAAATAAAATTGTATCTCCAGGCAGTTGCTTAAAAATCAATAAAACCAAAACAAAAAAAGATAACACAGCAAAAGTCAAGAAAAGAAATATAACAAAAAGACGGCAGATAAAAGTATCAAATGAAGCAGCAACAACAACAGCAAAAACAACAACAAAAGCAACGCAAGAAAAAGCAACAACAACATCAAATTTAATAACCAGTGCAGTTTGTAAAGGGCAGAAAACCAAAAAAATACCCACAAGCAACAACAACAAATCAAAGAGAACAATAACTAAACCAACAACAACACAACACCAGGAACAACAACAAAATGTCGGAGAACAGCGACAACAATGGCGACCAGCAGAGCCAGGGCCAGGGGGCGGAGGGGGAGGCGCAGGCCGAGAACAAAATGAAGTCGCGTCTGCGCAAAGGAGCCTTGAAGAAGAAGAACGTGTTCAACGTGAAGGATCATTGCTTCATCGCCCGTTTCTTCAAACAGCCCACATTCTGTTCCCACTGCAAGGACTTTATCTGGTAAAAGAATAACGGTATTCCATTATAATAATAAATATAATGTATATAAGTAGTATATGTATGTATAGTGAGACATCCCTTGACCACATTACATTTAATTGAGCTAATAAAATAACAAAACTGTTGTTCCAATCAATCAAACCAATCATATGAACATATTTAAGTTATTGGTAAAGATTGCTTAAATAGAAGACTTTCACATAAAGAAGAAATTTTGTTATAGGCCACAAATCTAAATAAAATGAGCTTTTGTTAGAAACATAACATAACGAAAAAAATTAGTTTAATTAGAATCATTTGCTAGGCAAAAAGTTATTCATACAATATTATTCATTCTATAATATTATATATATACTTTCTGGCAGCGGAGATGTCTCCTCCCCAAATTCACGAAAAAAATTATACCCTCTAGAAGGATATATGAACTCAAGACTTAAGATTTTCGCCTTCTCTGTTAAATCAAATATTTTGGTATATCGTAAAACAACCCGAAATTTAATTCGAACATAAACCAACTTAACTGTTTTAAAAGACAAGCAAAGGCAAAGACCCTCTATTTCTCTTTCTTTGTCTGTCTCTCTCTCTCTCTCTCTCTCTGTTTCTCTCTCTCTCTCTGCTAAATAAGAAGAGTCAAAAATTTGTACTCATCATAAAAGTACATGGCAAATTCAAACAAAACTTTGAGCAGACAAATCTGAGACAGACTTGAAAAGTTGCTAAAACACTTTCAGTTCATAGGCTAAATATTGTTCTTATTAATATTATTTATCAAGCTGTAGCGCAAATTTTAAAAGCAATTTTGAAATCGCCCATAAAGACATTTATGTACCCAGAACTATTTAAAGTTTAGCTATTCCTCTCTTGGTAGTTGCATTTTTGTTGCTGTTGTTCTTGTTATTTGTAAATTCCGTGTGATATTCTTGAATTTATGTTTCAAGTGGCACGCGGCCTATGGCACTTGTGGGTCTACGCAGTGACAGAAAAGTCGGCCACATAACTAAGCAGCGACGACGTAAATCGATATTTTGTCTATTGACAACAACAAAAATAACAACAGCAATAGCCACATGTTAAAGCCAAGCTAATGACATTGCAAGAGAACTTAACTTGACAAGCACAAAAAGCTAGCAAAATCAACAACAATAAAAAATACAAAGTAACCCTGTGTATTAATTTAAATTTGGGCAAAGCCCGCTCCTCAAATCTAGTTTAATCCATTGTTATGCATAAGCAAGCCAAACAAAAATTTGTTGCCAATATTTTGAGTTCAACTTGTGGATTATAAAACAATCTCATGCGCATTAGGTAGACGGTAGAGTTTTTTTTCGGTTCACCCACCATCCAACCCCTAATAAGCTAACATTTTGCGGACCTTGGCAAATATTTGCGTAGTGCGCCAGTAAAAATGACTACAGTATTTTGGCCAAAAAGACTTTATATGAAAAAATATTGTTCTTTGTTCTTACAGCGGCTATCAATCGGGATATGCATGGATGTAGGTATTTTTTATTTAACGATTTATGCGCAGTACATAAAAGTCAAAGGCATTCATACACATTTTATCGCTAGTTGGGGATTGTGAGTCGTGGATTGGGGTACACATTTGAAGATTGCAAAACAGAATGTCTAAACGACACCGAAATAACATTATGTCTACTCATTTGGACATCAACAAATCAAAGTGAGAAAACCGGAAATGGAGTAAAATTATTTCCATAAAATTCTCACCATATAAAACAAGGACTATGTCCATTAAAAAACTTCAAGGGAATGATATTGCTAGCGTAAACTGTTATTCTGAAAGACCAGAAATGATCGCGATGGAAGACTAGTGTGGCAAACATGAAAAACAAAATACTGTCAGGATTACCATTAAAAAGTCTGTAAATTCAGAACTTCTTAACTACTGCAGCAAACTGTCATAATTTTAATAGATTACTGTGAAAAACGAATTAATCTGTTTATATATTAAGGCAGGTGTTAATCAGCTGTAATTAAAATATTATGTGACATTAAAAAATTATATTGGTTAACGATATATATATAATATATATAAGTCCATGTATTATCCCGTCAGACCCCTCTGTCTATTCTATTTATAGGTTATTAAATATATGTTAAAGTAGAGCAAAACCATTAAATAATTAATTATATCTATCATATTTCAAATTCAAGATGAATAATGAAATAGTTTTTAATCGAAATTGTACATTAATATTCATAGTTAAGCCAAAAAACCACTAAAAAGTGCTTTGTCAAGAGCTTGAGTTTGAGTTTCGGATTCGGTTTCGGTTGCGGTTTTGTCCATTTCCGTTAGCATTTTAATTAATTCACATTTAAATATTCAGGATGAGTGGGCAATAAAGTACTCTCCAATGTCTGAAGCCTAATCGTTGAGTTGACAGCTGAAAAACATACGAAATGAAAATGACAAGAAAATTAATTGGAAAAGTGTTGACTTTAGTCAAATTGCTAAGCGACATGTTAACCATAATAACAACAACAATAACGGAGTCTGCGACCAGAGCACTTTGGGGCCTGACGTTAATCATTATTATTATCTGTGTTCTCACTTAGCTAATTGGTGTAAAACATTAAGGCAATAATTAAATGAATTGCTGTTTAAAATGCGACTTTTATGTTCGATCTATGACCGAAAAAGAAAACAAAACGCGTAACTGAGCCATGTTAAACTGAGGCCCAAAAAGGCCAACAAGCTAAAAGATACATTTCGAGAGACTTTGTTGTTGCTTTTGTCCTCGTTTTGCTGTTCTTCTGGTCACATTGCGTATACGCCTAGAGTTTTTTTTTGCCAGCTAATTAACAACTTGAGTTACAATTTTCAACTCGACGCGTTTCGGCCAGGTTCTGGGGCTGTTTCAGTTTTTAATTAATAGTGTTGGCTCTTTGGCTGCACACGTCAAACAAGGCGTTGCAGGCACGAACACAGAATGTGGCAGCAGGGGCGGAAGGGCAACCGCCTTGTGCCTTATGCGCCCCAAGTGGCTAACTGGTTTTTTTTTTTTGTATTTTGGGGGCAAGTGAAAATTACCGGCGTGCTTATGCCACGTCATTTGCATAACAGCACCAGCAGCGCCCTGAGCACAAAATAAGTTGCGCTTTAAATACTTTCTCAACTACAATGAATAGAACAAAAAGTTCTGTTTTATGTTGTTCAGCATCAGCACCAGCATCAGCATCATATTGCACAAGTGTTTTCTACGCGCTGCTTTCAAATTGTTATATTTGTTATAAATAGATGGATGCAGAAATAGTTTATTTCTGCTAATGCAAGCTTTTATCTCTAGCAAACAATTGTTGTTTAGCTGCCAGTTAAGAAGTTGATGAATGGCCTTATGCAAACAATACCGGAGTACATATGAGAGCAAATAAAATTAAAACAGTTATTGATTGTGCTCAAATAGGCGACAATGACAGTTGTTGAAAGTTGCAGTTGAGAGAGCTCGACTGGCAGGCTTGCTGATGATATTAGTTGTAGTAAAATATAGATATAGAGATTTTTGCGATTCTTATTCGATCTTAGCGAATATTATATATCAATGATAAGGCTATTTCTTAACAGTTCTGTATTTGATAACTATCAAAAATCAATTCAAACGCGTGGCAGTTATCGATAAAAAAAGTAACAAATTTAATTTGTCTTCTACCTGTTACATACTTCTGCACAAACTCAGTGTGTTCTTAACTCTTTCTGGGCATAAAAAGCATTTTGAATAATGTGGCGTACATGCAATTCTGCTGAGAATCTCTTTGATTATAAACTTATTAAGCCACACTGTTAATTCCATATTATATTCTATATTTTATGATTCAAATTTAATATGCTTAATTTAAAATGCTAGTCACGAACCCGTTTCGTATTTTATCTACGTAACTTTTAAACTCAATCTTAAATCTCTTGCGTGCACCTTAACTTTTTCGCTTGCGTGTGAAATTAACTCGCAAAGCACACCGTTTTTTTAATTTTATTTTATATTTTTTGTAATTTGCTGCACAGTTTTTTCAGTGCTCTTTCTCTCATTGTTTTTTTTTTGTGGCTAGCGTGCTTAATTTAAAATTGAAAAATGCAGCAAACGAAAAAAAGGAAAAACTAGGCGAGGCAGTTCCAGACAGTAAAAAGTGTAGCATAACTGCAGGCGCAGTGAGTGGAATGTGAATTTTAACTTATGAATAAAACGAACACACAAAACTGACGAAAAAGCAAAAAACAAAAGACAACAGCGCTAGCGAAGCGACAAAAAATGCGCAAATAGCTGAAATGTAAATAAACTTAATTTTACAAACATTTAAAACGAAAAAATAAAAATCCAGAGTTGAAAACCTGTAAAATTTGTATCATCTGCCTATATCGGAGACTGTAAGATCTACATTTCAGAATATAAATAGTTGTATTCGAGATGCAGGTCATCACTTTCGAACTATCTTAAGGTTATATCTTTCTTATCCCGAATGTATATGCTTTAACTTAATATTGATAATCTATAAAAATTAATCAAAATCGAGTGAGAAATATGAACTGAAATTATATATTCTGTTTTATCAAATTACATACTTGGCTACGTTCAGGATATTGCCCAGTCTGGCTTTCCACACCAGAATATTCTTACTTGCTTAAATTTCGGATTTTTCATTTTAGGCCATCAAATCGATTTGGTCTAAACGGATAACGACAGCTTGCTGCAGCAGGGTTGAAAAACCACACAATAATTTTTCATTAACTAAGATGCATATAAATTCAAATTGAAAATTGTGTTTGCCGTTGTTTGTGCACAAAATATGCAAATGACGACAATATACAAAATACATATATAATAATAATAATAATAATAATATAAATGTGTATATAGATTTGTATACATTATATAGATTAATAGTCCGTCCGTTTGGTGGGGTTAGATAGTAAAAGTAATACACACACATAATCGATAAGAGGCTTGTGGTCAAGGCACTTATAGCTTATGGAATACGGCTCAAGCGGGCACTGCTTTCTTGCTTGCCAGGAACGTAAGCTCCAACACAGCCACAAACTGGAACCCAGCGCTTAACGTGTAAGCTCAGAAGCAGTCAACGCACACACACACACTAACAAACACACACATGTGTGTGAGTGCAGGGTTTTAAAAGTCAGTGGCAACATGTCAGCCAGCAGCAAACAAATATTAAACCTTCACCTTTTGCATTACAAATTTTTAATCAACTTTTAATCTCACAGTTTTAACAAGCTTGATTAAAAATGAATGACATGTTGCAGATACTTCCCGTAGCATAATTAATTCTGAAAGCTGTAAAATAACACAATTATTACTTAGCATTTAAAATATTAAATATTAAATTATCTTTCAATTTAATTGAATATTTATTATATCAAAGCTAATCAAACTGTCTGACATATAGCAAAGAATATTTGTGTATTTATTTGACTAGCTTTCAGAAAACTTGATTTTCGATAAAATTAACTAGGAATATTTAATATTTATTAAATAGGATTTTCAATTTTAAAGAAGTGAAACAGCGCTTGTCGGTAGCGCTCGTCAAGAACATATCCTGAAGACAAAAATTTATCTTAGTAATTGAAGCCAACTCGATGAAAAATGCGCATTTATTCATTGTTGGTATGTGTGTGCTAGTATATGAGTGGGTGGGTGTGAACATGAGTACTATTATTCAGTGCCAATCAACCGATCTGGTTGAAATTTTTACAGATGATAAGCATTATGTGAAGTTATTCAAATAACCGATTCGAAAGATATAATCTTAAATATATGGCTTTTATGGCAATCGACAATTAACGATATTTGCGAAGCTTTGAAAGTTATCGATCAAATGAAAACTTATATTCTCTAGCGTTGATAGATCGACATTTATACAGGAAGACAGAAGAAGCGATTGACAGACATAGAGACAGACTTGTCTAAAACCTAATCAACTCGGGTTTTGACACCGATCAAGAATATAAATAACTTTTGGGATTGAAGATGCTTCATGCCAGTTTCATCCTTTTTAAGCACTATATATATATATATATATATATATTCACTCTGTTCACCCAACCATAATAATTATATTGATTGTATTTGATGGCAAATGGGGAGTCGTAAAGTGTCTGGGAAAATTAGCATATTGATTAATAAATATTTGCTGTGTTTGCAAATTAAATATTTATGCAAAGTGAATAACAACCACATATACAAACACATACGCCCACACACACACACACAATAGATCAATTCAATTAGTGGGAAATTAGCACAAACCGCATATCATGTGGAATTTA
Organism: Drosophila cognata; assembly: GCA_035041535.1. Classification (NCBI taxonomy): domain Eukaryota; kingdom Metazoa; phylum Arthropoda; class Insecta; order Diptera; family Drosophilidae; genus Drosophila; species Drosophila cognata. Next base: position 317,300 of record JAWNLC010000451.1, read on the forward strand.
AGCAAAAACAACAACTAATTTCACATTTGACCTTCTTGCAGGGGTTTCGGCAAACAGGGATTCCAGTGTCAAGGTATGTAAATTAGATGGGAACCCCAAAAAAAAGGACACTCACTGAACTGCACTCAACTCATCAAATTTAATCGTTGCAGTCTGCTCGTATGTGGTGCACAAGCGTTGTCATGAATACGTTACCTTCATCTGCCCCGGCAAGGACAAGGGCATTGATTCCGTAAGTGCCATGTATGCCTTATCTATCCAAATACTAAGCATAAAATGCAAAAAAAACGCATACTAACAATAGCCAAGTTTAACTTAGTAAGCAACTCAATATTTTACGCAGCATTTTTATGTGTGAAAAGTGGAGATACATTTCTACATATATATTTCTGTATGCATATATATTTACATTGTTTTTTCCTTTTTTCTATTTGTTTGCACTGTCAAATTAAAGTGTCACTATGGGATTTTTTACGTTTGCAGCGAGTATTTTAACTTAGTTGTAGAGTTTGTTAGAAGACGTCCTGTAAATCTGATTACTATATCACTTAGCTCTGGAACTTTTTTAATTACTAAGTTATTTTAACCAAACATATTAAGTACAAGCTTAACAATGCTTCTAACAATCCAGACAAAAAATCATCATTATTTCAATGGTTTTTCTATTTATGGTTTGGTTGCGTGAGTTTAATGTAAAACTTAGATGTGTTCAATCTGGTAGGATATAGAATCTTCGGCTTGCCAAAGTTAACTATTCCGTTTCTTGTTTCTGCTGTGCTATTTGCGCCGGATCTAACAATTCCCGACAATGCTGTCTCGAATGTCCGGTCTGATGCTGCTGCTGTTGCTGATTTTGCTACTGGGATAGCAACGTGGCCTTTTGGCCATACAGCCAAATTCATATTTCCCCAGCTAAAAACTTTTCCCAAGTGTCCCAAAGCTTCAGCTGGGATTTCATGTCACACAGCGCACACATAATAGCGAGATTTTAGATTAAGTCCTGGTTGAGTTCATTTATGTCATATATCACGAGCAGAATATTAACTGCATTTTGTATGAGAGCAGCCAGATTAGAGCAGTTTGTAAATTATGCAAATTTTTCTTTGTAAAGTGATTTAAAATTTAATTTGTAACTGTTAATAACACTCTTCTTACATAAAAATGCTGTTAGATTGCACTAAAACAAAATTACAGCTTTTTGTTAAGTTAAGCAGCTAATCAAACTATGTAGTATGCAACTGAACTTAGTTAAACCATTGGAAAAAATAAAAAAAAAAGAATCAGAAAAAAAAAATAGTTTATACTAACCACGATTTAGTATTAAGGGTAGTTCTGCTTATTGTGCCATTGTTCAGCAATGTTTTATCGTCATCGTGCTCTGTTTATTTACCATAAATTTGTATTTGTATTTGTATTTTCATGTACCAAACAAAAATAAAAAAAATATTTGTAAACAAAATCACATCGCCCACAAAAAAATTCAATAAATATATAAAAAATTTTTAAAAAAACTGTGGCACCGTTACACGCATTAAACAATAAAAAAAAAATACAAAAACCAAACAAAGGACTCACCAAAAACTCAGCACCATTTCGAACCATTCACATACGCAGGACCCACGTTCTGTGATCATTGTGGTTCTCTACTCTATGGCATTTACCATCAGGGTCTCAAATGTTCAGGTAATGTCCAAAAACAAAACACTTATCTTCTATCTGTACCCGAAACTTCCGCCAAAAACTCTGTCTCTGTCCCTATCTCTCTCTCTGTCGCTCATTTCCAAACTATCTGCTGCTGTCTCTATTGTCTTCTATCCTATCACTATAAATTTCTACTCCTAAGACGCTGTTAACGCTCTGTTAATGTGCTGTTAACATACTGTTAGGCGTGCTAATCGCTTTCAGCTTTCTACTTTTCCCCCTTTCCTCCTACTATGTGTGAGCGTGTGTGCGTGTGTGAGTGTGTGCGAGTGTGTATTTGTATATATATTGCAGTGTTAAGCTTTGCCTATTCAAATTTAAAACCACAATCGCAATTCAACATTTTATTAAAGAAGAAATTAAATGAGACTATATTTTATGGAATAATGGAATGAAGATCGACAAAAAATGCGGACCCGAACCCGATGTGCGATTCACTTTAATACCGTAATATATTGCTATTAAATTTGAAGCCATTTTGTGCCATAAAATGTTATTGTACATATCTATGCGTAGCATATCCATTTAGCTAACCAAACTTAATTCAATACCCAACCTAAATACCTAATGTTTAAATATAATGTATGTTTGTAACGATGGGTTTATTTAATGTGCGATTTGTGTGAGTACATTAATTTGGTAACTGTTATTAATTAATAAAGTTTCTTTTTGTTCGTGTGGATTTTCTTTTGGCTCTTGTCCAGAGATCGTAAACCTGTTCCATCGGATGTCAACCCAATGTGCAGGAAATTCATTTGCATAATTGTGACAGTACAGAATGTACAAGCGCTACATGTGGGCAATATATATATGCTTATATATATATATATATATATATATATATATATAGTAATCTAATTAAAAATTGTAATGTGGGCCAGCTATGCTGAAAGATACCAAAAATTCAGATAAAAACATTGTTAAAATATGCACAAGCGCACAGCAAACATTAGGAGTAATGGGTTTACCTCCCGGGAGGGTACCAGAGGGGGGACGGGGAGTTGAGTGGTTAGCTATCTTTTTATTGTTGTGCAAATATTTAATGCACTTGCAGCATGAATGCAATGTTGCAAACTTTGCCCTACAGCTCAGCAACTATGGTCTTTTGTGGCATCTTTCATGTATATATAGTTGTGCGTGTGTGGGTGTGTGTAGGTGAGGGATGGTGCAAAGTGTGTGCTTGTGTGTGGGCTTGCGTACATGGGCCAGAGAAATAAGTAAAGTTTAATTCAAAAAAACAGATGCTAAACACTTCTCGTTTTGATATGCTCCTCTTCTCTTTCATACTCTGCTCTTGCTCTCTGTGTCTCAATCTTAAACGCTTTTCGCATCTTACGGCTTCGATTTTGGTTTGAAATAGTTCAACTAGTCAGTAGGATAGAAGATGGCTTAAATCATTTGATGTAACGATAAATTTAAATATGAATTTAGTTAGTTTTCTTCAATATTGAAATACGTTTTGGCTTATATAAAAACCTATTGAAGTGTGTAATAATACATCAGGATATAATTGTATTCTTTATTTCTGTTGGTAATCGATTTATATCGGCTTTACCTCTCATAGTCTCTGAGGTCGGCTTGTTTAGACATACAGATGGATGCACATGGCTAAATGGACTCGATTGTTAATCGCAGATGGTTCCTTTTGCCTGTGACATACTTTTCCACATTTATAAATGACTTATTCAAAACTTAGCTAAATTGAATCACAATTAACGTTTAGTTCACTAATTAAACTAAACTGTTTATGCCGCTATGCAAAGCACTCAAATGGGCTGCGGTAAAGAGGCAACAAGCAGTCTGTTAGTTGGAAATTAAGCCAGCCAAAGTCAAGTATGACTGCAAGAACCTTCACAAGTGCCCTTCGTCTGTATGGTGTTTGTGTGTGAGTGTGTGCTTTCAGCCGACTAACTCTTGAGGTTTCGCCATGTTGCACACACAGCTCTCTGCGAAATGCTCAATTGTGAGAGAGAGGCACGAAAATCGATGGGGCAACAAAACGTTACGAGACGTCATGGCAACTATTTGGAGGGGGGTTAAAGAGGGGCGTAATAAGGGCAGGCATGTGAATTGTATAGCATTTCATCATAAATTTAACTAACATTTGCAACACGTGCGCCCAGCAAGAACGAGATAGAGGAGAGGAGAGGCAACTGTGCGGCTTCCCTCACAATGCTCATACAATGTTATCAATTATGTGTAGCCCACTCCAGAGCCCCGCCCACTGTGTAATAGAATCCAATCCAAGTGTTTAAGCATTGCCTTTGAATCGCTTCTTGGATTGCAGACAAGCGGTGACAACTTTGTTGCCTGCCACATGAAGTTCTACTTGATGTTGTAGCTGTCCGAGCACGAGTTTCTTTCCTATTGTTGTCTTTATTGTTGTTGCTGTTGCAAATCGGATCAAATATATTTTGTAAGCAGACAAAACACAGACAGACAGACAGACAGGCGGACAGGCGGACAGGCGGGCAGGCGGACAGAAGGTGACAGTTTGATAAATATAACAATCAATTTATCAATGGTCGAACGCTCAGATCTTATATTTCTTTTACTCTACCACCTGTTGGTCCTTTCAATTTGTATACCCTTCGGCAGAACGGACGTGTGATAATTTATTTATTTTTATTTTTTTATTTGTCAGCACGTCTGTCTGACTTATTTAAGGAGAGTATATATAGTTTAATTGAAGGGTTTATTATATTTCATTTATACTAGTTTCTTAATAAAGCCCTATTGAGCAGTATATGTGGATGATTTATGTTTCCTGATAAAAGATTCTCTTTTAAAGATTAAAATGTTGAATATTTTTGCAAACAAATTTTTTTTTAACTCAGCTTATCTCAATTTAATGTATTTAAACTAGGCTGTCAAACCAGAACAGCAATCGGAGCCGCAGCCATTCTTAAACCAGAAGCAAAATTTAAAATTTTTTAATATCCAACTAGAGGAATCGATATTATTAGTCGATATAGTAGCAAAACGGAACCAAATACCAAAATCCGAAAACATATCGTAACCTTTACTGTACTGGAAACGAACCGAAACCGAAATAAATTATGGTTCGAGATCATAGAGTATAAAATATTCGGCTGAAATACAATACAACACAACAACTTGCTGTTCATGTTTCTAGTCGAAGTTTCCCATTTCGCAATCATTTCCCAATTTAATCAAATTGAATGCAGGTAGCCAATGTTCGTGGGCTTTGAGGTAGGAAAATGTTCTGCTTATTGTTTGTCGGGCAAGTCAATTTGTGCATTTTATTGCCTACAATACACACACACATGTGTATATTGTGTGGGTGTGAGTGTGTGTGTTAATTTGTGTCCGTTTGCCGAGCGGAAATTGAAAACGAATCTAGTTTGCAGATGTTTGATTTGCTTGATTGGTTTTTTGCCTCTGCTGCCAGCCAAGTCCCATGTGTGGCTGTCTCAGAGTGTGTGTGTGTGTGTGTGTGATGGGATGTGTGTTTGTGTGAGTGTGGTATGCTGCTAACAGCGATACCGCTCCCTTATCAAGCGCACTGTCATAATAAATGACATGGCAATTTATAAATGCAATCCCAAGAACTACGTTAAAAACTTGCCAGCAATTTTATCAGGACATCAGTGCTTAATAGGCTTCCACTTCTGTATATCTCTATATACATATACATATGTATATGTATACATGTATGTATGTATGTGTGTGTGTGTGTGCTGAGGTACATCGTTGAATAATGCAAAATGAGTGCTCACACAATTGAAGTTGGGCAATTTTTTGGCTGGCAGGCAGAGATATAATATGCCAGATAGCGCACAAAGCAAGACAGATATCAGGGGATGGTTAGGGGCAGAGAAGAGGACGGGGTGGCATGCAGTGGCATGCAATAAACAGAAAGCTAAATTTGTTAAGTGACAACCGAAAAAAAAAACTTTTTAAAAAAAATGTCGGAAATAAAAGTAAACTCTTGATAAATTGTTGCAAATAATTTGTGTTCAAAATTGTTGTGCGTGGCACGTGGCAAACGAGGCAGCCGCAATGTGCGCCCCCTCCCCTAGCCACCCCACCCCCTGCACCGAGCCGCCCTTAATGTTATCTAATAAAATTGTGCTTCATATTTTGCAAAAACTGACGCGGCAAATATTACAGATTGTTGTGGTTGTGCATGTGTGTGGGTGTGTGTGCTTTTGAGGTGTACGTGACGCAAGTGGTAACTGACCGGTGTCACATGCGATAAATAAGTGAATTGCTACATGACTCATTATGCAGCATGCTGTTTGGTGCTTTTTTTAGATTATGTTATTTATTAAGAAAAAGACCCCATAAAGTATATATTCCTGATCAGCATCACAAGTTGTTTGAGCAAGCCGATTTCAGAGACTATAAGAGCTAGAGAGCTCTCGACTTGAGGTGTTTAATAAGTTCTCGTTTATAAACAGCTCAAATTTAATTCGTTTATCGTTAACCATTTCGCAAATAGCGGTTCAAATCGATTTCAGATAGTAATAAAAAAAAGATATAGTCTTCTTTATGATATATGGTATACTCAGACGCATAATTAATCAACTGAATTAATTTTATGAAGATCTATGACTCCATAAAGAATGTACCATACACACATTTGATCAGTAACATTAGTCTACTTGATCTGGGCAACTTGAAGAGTTGGACCGTAGGTGTTGCATCAAATCAAAACTATTCCAATTTTTGCTGCAAGGATAAGTTACCTTCCACGCTTACTTTTCTTTTGCACCCAATAACTTTCGAGCACTTTAAGTCGACTCAACTTGCAACATTTTTCGAGCCCGGCGCATCTTGTCGAAACTTGCCCCAAAAAATATAAAAAGGCACTTAACATCACCTGTCGCTTTTTTGGAGAAAGTTGTGCAGCAAGTTAGTAGCAGGGTTGCACAGCAGATGCAATGGGCAATTCAAATTCACTTTCAAACAAGTTGCATATAACTGCATTTAACGCAAACACAAAATACAGTTGCAGTTATGGCTACACACACACACAGTTGAAAGCAGCCTTGGGCGCCCGCCAAAGTATGCAACACTTTTTGTGTGCCAGCCGCAACAAGGCCAAAAACAGCCCATGCCCCATTCCTTGTGCACCCCTTGTGGTTAACTGTATGTGCGTGTGTGTGTTTGTGCTTTGAGCTTTGCACTTGAATCGGCTCCATTTTGTTTGTCTTGCGAGTGAAAGCTGCTTGCTGCAAGCTGTTGAGCGCTGCAATAACAACAACAACCACATTAAAATATCCCAAAATGCGGGCCTTGTTTTGAAGCTGATGCTCATGTATGCGCATAATAATATAATATATGTCCTTGCCCACTTTTAAGAAGACAATTTGAAAAACAACATAAAAAAAAACAGAAGACATCTATACACAACAAGCCACAGCACGTGTGTGTGTGTCTGTGTGTGTGTGTGTGGCTTTGGCGTTGATGAGTTCATGGCTCTGAGATTGCTATGAGCTGAAAATAATAAGGTGCTAGATTACAAGCCACAGATTATTAAACGCATAGATATCCTGTATCTATCCTGCATTTTTAATATAAATTGTACAGCTATTACGGGGTATATGATCCGTGCTATCAGCCAACTTCAACTTTTCTGAATATCACATCCAAAATACCCTGTAGTTAGTATTTCATTGCTCTGAGATTATTCTGAACTCAAAATAATACCAATTTAACCTATAGATACCCTGTACAGGCTCAGCCAAGGAACTTCATAAACGAAATCCCTAACATATGAAATATGTTCCTTATTATGCAATGAGTCGACTTTTTTGAATGCACTTACAAAATACCCTGTAGCTCCGAACGAGCTAAAGAACATTAGAAATGAATGAAAAAGTTCAGCATAAACTCTTTGTAAACGGATTTGAAGTTTGTGAAACAAACCTAAAATACCCTGTTGTAATTGTAGTTACTTCTGAAAGTAGAGCAAGCTCTCTGAGTAATACTTATGAACTATATGCTTGATAAAACAGCTGCTATACGAATGATTGTAATTACTTCTAATCAGTTAGTTCTGAGCCAAGAGTGAAACCTCTGAGAAATACTTATGCTACACATGCCTGATAACACAGATGCTGAGTATAAGATCATTGCAGTTAGTTATTTGAAACAAACTTCACAACAGTTCTATGAGTTCAGGTTAAGGATGGCCTAGTTGACCCAAGAAAGCAGTACACCTGCTAAGCTAACAAGTAGCACAGGCAATAAGCAAGCTTTGCCCCATTGTCATTGTCTTTGCCAGGAGCAATTTATATGCTAGTGTGTGTGTGTGTGTGTAGGTGAGTGCGTATTTTTTTCTGAGTGTCTTTTTTTATGTGCAGCCTGTTCTTGGAACGGATTAGGCCACAATTGTCTGTCGTTTTGCCATTTGAGGATTTCAGCAGAATTTGTCCGACAGCAAAGGCAAAGCAACATAAAAGTACCAAGCGCAAAAATATATAAATTGTTTTCATGAATGTTTTCCTACCCAATGGAGTAGAAAAGAGAATGCATTTAAAGCGTTTTATTCCAGAGTTCGAAAAGCACTACACAAAAAGCTGTCCACTTATTGTTTGGCAAAACTGTTGAGAATTGGAAAAAGAACTTAAAATTTCCAAGTTGGTTATATGCTTAAGAACTCATATTTTTGTTGAGCTAATTAGAGCTTGTAGAGAAGCACTTTGGCCCAGTTCCCAAAAGCACTGAACCCAGAACCCCAAGAACCAAGTATCCATATATAATCCATATGTAATCCATATATAATCCATATATAATCCATAACCATCCGCACAACTCTCCACAATTGTCCACCTAATCCATCTTTGTCTTAATTGTTGTTCCATTTTCATTTTTATTCCTCATCAAAATGTATTTTTTTTTAACTTTTGGCTGTATGTTTTGTTTGATTGTGTTTTGGTTGGTTGTTGATTGATATTTATGCAAATGCTTTTAGTGTTAAATGTTGAACGTTGCGTTTATAGCGAAAAACCTGCGTTAATTTTCCATTAGCTCTCTCCAACTGTTCCAATTCTCAGGCACACCAGATGCCACACAAATGGCACAACGTTGCCTTCCTCTCGCCGATGTTTTGCGATCATTGCGGCTCGCTGTTGCACGGCATCACCCACAAGGGTCTCAAGTGTCGAGGTAATGTCCAACTGAATGCCCAAAGAGACAGAGAGAGATGTGATGATTTGCCCTACTGATTAATATATATATATCTCTCTCTCTCTCTCTCTGGTTTCCGGTCAGTTTTTGTGTGTGTCTTGTCTTTTAGAGATGTGCGCCTGTCATGCTTATTTATTTGTATACCCTGTAACCTTTAAGCATAAGATCAAAGGGCCTACGACAGTTATCTAAAAAGTATGTATCAGCCAGAAGCAAGCATTACCGATTCCGATGAACAGTCAATTTTGGAATATTAGTTATCAAAAGCGGAAAATCGTTTGAAATTCAGAATCAGAATGGGAATGAGAACTTAAAATCAAAATGTTGATACAACTCAAATAGCGTAACTAATATTATTTGTACTGAATTAGAGTATTTCACAATCAGTAATGCCCGAAGGTATCGCATAGCAAACTTTTTCATTGTAAAAAAAAATCAAGTAAGAATACTAAGAATAATCTGTGACCGTTTATTACAAAAAGCTTGGAAAATAACGAGACTTCTATACTTTACGTACCAGAATCAAAATCAGAAACCGAATTCTTTGAGACAGATGAAGTTCTGCGCATATCGATACAAATCGATTTCCGAAATCAATAAAAGATACAATTGTGAAGGTAAATCAAAGTATCTGAAGAAGATCGTATAAGCAAAACAGAATTTGTTATCCAAAAGTTCTCTGTCCTAGTCGAGCTCTCGCGATTAACTTAAACTTGCTTAACGTTGTTTCGTTACTTTTCGTGTTTTATTAGTCGTGTCACGCGCACATCTCTAATGCCGTCTCTTTTTAGCATCCAAGCAAAGAACTTTCGGGCCTGCTGCTGCTACTGGCTGAGTTCCCATTTTTTGATTGTTGAAATTTACAATTAGGTACGCTTTGTTGCGACCCAAGTGCGCTCTTGCCACACACTCTCTATATATGTACAAGTGTGTGTGTGTTGTGCTTATGTGTATGTGTGTGACGCACTTGAGTTGCTGTTGATGTTATTGTTATTGTCCCTATTGTGCTTGCTGTTGTTGTTCTTGTTGACAAGTTTACATTTGCCACGCCCGCACTTACGCCCACTCCCTCGCTATATGCCATATGCCAAATGGCATATACCGTTTGTTTGCCTGCACTTAACAGTTAGTTAAGCACTGTTGTTCTTACAATTTCCAGCTGCATGTGAAAATTGGCATTGCGTTAATTTCTGTGGCAGCTTATTAGCTCCCTGAGTGTGAAATGCATTTTACTCTTAATCGTCAAACTTATTCTTGTTAGGCCTTTTATTGGTTACCCCAAAGAAAATAAATAAATATATAAATAAGAAGAAAACTGCGCAAAAATTTTCCAAGTCATTTGTTGGACGGCGCAAATTGCCGCCTTAATATCCGGCATGGCCCCTTGGCAAACAAATAATTTACTTACGCCTCATTGCCCCGTTCCGGGCAAACAACTACAATAGCAGCAACAGCAACAACAACAACAACATTTAGCAACAATAGATAAACAGGCCATTCTACACAAACAAACATACACAGATATAGTGAGAACAGGCCCAAACAAACACATTGCGAATGAGAATGGAAATGTAAATGTGGCAATAGTTAAATCCTCGACAACAAAAAGCCGCAACCATCTCCGGAAATCCGTGTGTGTATGTGTGTGTGTGTGTGTGTGTGTGTGAGTGTGTGTGCGTGAACATGTGATTGTCATTATCGAGCGCCAATTGTCTGTGTGTGTTATTTCAGCAGTTCAATAACGTTTGTGACTCTATTGCAATGGTGTGTTTTGTAATTTTAGTTTTCGCATGATTTGTTCGACGTTTGCATTACTGAGTATTTTTCCCTATATTTGCAACTCTGAATATTCAAAAAATCTAACATTATTCTTCAGGTGAAATCATAATCAAAAAAGGATGTTGTTTTTGAAAATCGGCTGAGTTTAGACAAGGTTATGAGACTGGAAAATATTAAACCATTTCTACCAACTCTTTTTTTTATGAATAGAATGTGAACAGGAATTTTTAGCCAGAATCGTGTTTTCAACTTATGTGTTGTTTTAATCAAGAGATCAAACCAATTTAAAAAGCCCGGTCAAATGAAAATAAGATTATTTTTCACAAAGTTATTCCATTGGAAAATTCCTAAGGTCTTATTTTTGTTAGTATAAATTTAACATAAACTGCTAGAGATGCATTATTAATCTACTAGGCACACCATAATGTAAAACGTATTACTCATTTAGTTTGAAACCGTTGCCAATTCAATTTTACGCCTGAGCTTGAGAATGATTTGGGCCTGTTTGTTTTGGCCATGTGTTTAAAAGAAGGCTTCTTCATAAATATAATGTGATTATTTACATCAACCTATTACAAGCTTAATTGCATATTCAGCCTATCCCCTTGGACCCATAGGGCATATTAAGTATATATATATATATATATATATGTATAGACTTACATAAGCCTGCATATGTAGCTCCAAAAATAAATAAATAATTTGACGCAAAAAAGCAGCACACACAAAACTGGGGCACATTATAAACACACACACACACACAAACACACACACACTCACACTTGTAGCTAGTACGTTGTTGTTGATGTTTTTTTTGTGGCACGCAAAGGGAAAACCATTTTTTTGTTGTTTTTGTGTTATTTGCTCAGTTATTTGCTTGCCTTTTTTCCGTATTGTTTTTGTTTTTGCGTTGTGTGCTGCGAAACAAGAAACTCTTTCATATTTTCATTAAACACTGGCCAACTGACCAGCCGCCTGCCACGCCTACAGCCAACAACCAGCAGCCAACAGCCAACCGCCCACATTGCCATCAAAAAATGATTACTTTCCATGCGGCCTGAGCAACAAGCGAAAGTTTCCAAAAGGGTGCAGAAAGAGAAGAAAAAATAATATGAGGAAAATAAAGAAGAAAAATGCTTATACGCCACGTGCGCCTCACGCGCCAAATGACGTTGATGCATGCGCCCAATGGCGCATACTTTTCGCAGCGGGTGTAAGCGGACGAAATGTCCAAAGTAATTTTACACATGACCAAAGCGGCAAAAGAAAAAGGAAACGAAAAAAAAGTAAACATCGACAACAACAACAAAGGAAAAGAGACCAGCAGCCAATGATGCAGCGCCCCAAGGACCAAACGGGATGACAATCATAAGGATATAAGTTTTTATATGCTGATGAACATGCCATATCATAATGACCGGTAGCTATACTGTTATCATTATTAAAAAGAATAAAGGATAAGGCCAAAAGTGTTGTACTAAAGAACAACCCAAATTTGATAGGAACATGTTGTTGGAATGTTATGAAAATATTGCAAGAATATTTAAAGAAGAACTGACGAATATTCCAAATTGAATAACGCAATTTTATTGAAATGTTTTAAAGCTATTGAAGAATATAGAAGAAGAAAAACTAACGAATACCATAGATACAAAATATAAACGAAATGTTGTTGGAATGTTTTCAAAATTCTAAAAGAACATTTAACCAAGAACTAAAGAACGGATAAAGAAATTTTATTGAAATGTTTAAAAGAATGAAATAACAATATTTGTAGGGTATTTAAACTCACATTTACAAATTGACAACATGCATTGACAAGTTGATTTTACCAAACAAAATGAATTACAAATCCATATGCAATTATTTCCAATTGAATGCTATTCGAGTACTGTGCACAACCCGGGTGTTGCTTCTGGTTCCGGCTCTGGCTCTGGCATCCTCTGGGATCCTCTTCAGGCTCTTCAGCCACATCCTTGCAACTTGAGCGACATGTGCGCGCCACAAACTATGCAATAGTTTTTCTTCCTCCATTTGCCATGGCTGTTAGCCAAATTGATTGCGATTGCAGTCGAACTCACAAATTGGCGTTGATTCTGTGACTGCTGCGCGTGTGGGCTTATGGGCGTGGCATGGTGGATGAGTTTTTTTATTAGATTGCCCCGCAGATTAATAGCTGGGCGCAGCTACTTAGCCTACGAGACCATTATTTATTTTTTCTTCTTAGTTTTCTCTCTCAATTTGCAATTTATTTACACATGGAGTCTGTGGGGTAAGTACTTCAGCCCATGTCAAAACTCACTTTGTATGCTTGTCCTGTCTGCTTGTGTGTGTGTCTGTGTGTGTGTGTGCGTGTGTTTGTGTTCCTGCCTTCTGTTGCTATATATTCCTGTACAGCAAAAGAACCTGCAAAAGAAAGGATAACGAAATCACTTTCAATCTATTCCAAAACTTTCTCCTGACTGAGCTGACCATCTATTTCAATATGTTTTACCAAGTGGCCACTAACAAGCGACTTATCTTTATTCCACTACGTGACCTCTAACCTGCCCATCATGCTGGATGTGTATTCTATTGGTTTAGCATGCGATATGAACGTTCATGCCCGCTGCAAGGAGAACGTGCCCAGTTTGTGCGGTTGCGATCACACGGAGCGACGTGGACGCATCTATCTCGAGATAAATGTTAAAGAGAATTTACTCACCGTTCACAGTAAGTACATGCCGCCGATTGGCCCTCAAGTTGTTGCCAACAACTTACAGCTTGTAAAGCGCTTTTGCTTTTAACCAATTATGGTTCCACGGCAAGTTTACCATAAGCCTGCCAAGTTTACTAATGCCCAGATAAAAACAAAAATGTAATAAAAAATATTATATTATGGAAAGCAGCTGGAAAAGTTTCTGTTTTTTTTTTATGTGGTTGCTTTGTCAACAAGATGCTCAAAATGTTGAGATTTTTAAGTTACTTCTCCTTCCCAAAAATGGGGAAAATTATATTTTAGCTCTGACTTGGCATCGAGATTTCTAGTCCGGATACCATTATTATTTTTATTATGACTTCTGTAGTTACTAAGTAAAATGTAAATATTAGCTCTGACTAGGCTTAGAGACTTCAAGTCCTTTATAGTTAATAAACAAATTTAATTTTTTTTAAATGCTTGTTTATTGTTGGGTGACCTCTTTTTATAATTCAAATTGTCTTTCGCTGATTTTCCTTATTTACCAATATATTTCAAATCCAGTCGAAAGCCGTCCATTATAAATATTTTGTTATGTTGTTATTCTTTTAAATTTATTTCCAAAAAATTTTGCATACTTTAAATTCTATAAATGCCATAAATTCCCAGAAATAATTTAAAATTCAAGCATTGTCATTGCCTTGGGGCAGCAGCTTCTGCCCGTCCCCCGAAGTTGAGCGATGCTGGCAAATTGCTTATGATTTGCATTAATTCATTATGAAGCCAAGGCGCCACACAATATGCCACATAATGAATACTAAAAATGCAGTTTGCTAAACAATAGCCTGATAAAGATATGCACAGCCAGCAGGGAAAGGAGAAGAAGTAGTACGAGGAGGAATGCCAAAGAGAAAGCGCTGACTAACAAAGCTAGAATAATGTCTTGGCTTATTTAATTCAATTTGTGCACATTTTTAAACATTCTTAATGACAGTCAAGGAGGGTCGTAATTTAATACCCATGGATCCCAATGGCTTGAGCGATCCGTATGTGAAGGTCAAACTGATACCCGATGACAAGGATCAGTCCAAGAAGAAGACGCGCACCATTAAGGCGTGCCTAAATCCCATGTGGAACGAGACACTTAGCTAGTGAGACCTAATATATAAATTACTCAATATACATATATTTATTAAAATTAATATATATTTATGCAGCGACCTGAAGCCGGAGGATAAGGATCGACGCATATTGATTGAGGTTTGGGATTGGGATCGCACTTCGCGGAATGATTTTATGGGTGCTTTGTCGTTTGGCATCTCGGAGATTATCAAGAATCCGACAAATGGTTGGTTCAAGCTGCTCACCCAGGACGAGGGTGAATATTATAATGTGCCGTGTGCAGATGATCAGCAGGATTTGCTCAAACTAAAGCAAAAGCCATCGCAAAAGAAGCAGCCATTGACGCGCTGCGACCCACACACACATTCACAGTCCAAAAAGGATATGATTCGAGCCACAGACTTCAATTTCATCAAAGTGCTGGGCAAGGGCTCCTTTGGCAAGGTGAAGCAAAAGACTCACTTGACAGAAGATTGCAATTAAATCTTAAACGTTATCTGAAACAGGTGCTGTTGGCGGAGCGCAAGGGTAGCGAGGAGCTGTATGCGATTAAGATACTCAAGAAGGATGTGATTATACAGGACGATGATGTCGAGTGCACCATGATTGAGAAGCGTGTTCTGGCGCTGGGCGAGAAGCCGCCGTTCCTTGTCCAGCTGCATTCCTGTTTCCAAACATTGGTGCGTATACTTTATACGTTGCTTATACTTTACTTATGAAATTTAATTATTTTTACATATATTCTATATTTCACCTACACAGGACCGTCTGTTCTTTGTTATGGAGTATGTGAACGGCGGCGATTTAATGTTTCAAATACAACAATTTGGCAAGTTCAAGGAGCCAGTCGCCGTGTAAGTTAAACAATAGCAGACAAAATTATCTCTCTATCTCTCTTACATTCCCTCTCTCTGTCTCTCTCTCCTTGCCGGCCTCAGCTTCTATGCTGCTGAAATAGCAGCCGGTCTCTTTTTTCTGCACGTCAAGGGCATTTTGTATCGCGATCTGAAGCTGGACAATGTCCTGCTGGATGCCGATGGACATGTGAAAATCGCCGATTTTGGCATGTGCAAGGAGAACATTGTGGGCGAGAAGACGACCAAAACATTCTGTGGCACACCCGACTACATAGCGCCAGAAGTGAGTTCCCAAACTTTTTAAAGTTTTAACCACACCCAAAAAGCACTTTTTGGGAGTAAAATTTTAGCAGAAACCTTAAGTCAGAAACGCGAATTGTTTTAGTGCAATAATCTCATTTTAAACTTGTACAACAATGTAGATAATACTCTATCAGCCGTATGGCAAGTCTGTGGATTGGTGGGCCTATGGAGTGCTGCTCTACGAGATGCTGGTGGGTCAGCCGCCGTTCGACGGTGAGGATGAGGAGGAGCTGTTTGCTGCGATAACCGATCACAATGTATCCTACCCCAAGAGTCTCAGCAAGGAGGCCAAAGAGGCGTGCAAGGGCGTAAGTTACAAAAAAAAAAAAAACATTGGGGAAATAGATATTGACTTTTTAATAAATATATGCTGTTAAATTGCTGCAGTTTTTGACCAAGCAGCCCAGCAAACGTTTGGGTTGTGGCAACACTGGCGAGGAGGATGTGCGTCTGCATCCATTTTTCCGTCGCATCGACTGGGAGAAAATTGAGAATCGCGAAGTGCAGCCCCCATTCAAGCCCAAGATTGTAAGTAAATCAAAGAAAAACAAAGCCTGAAGCATTACTTACCACAATTTCGAAAATGAAATTCCGTAGAAACACCGCAAGGATGTGTCCAATTTCGATAAGCAATTCACATCAGAGAAAACAGACTTGACGCCCACGGATAAAGTATTTATGATGAATCTGGATCAATCGGAATTTGTTGGCTTCTCCTACGTGAATTCCGAATACATTGTGAGCCCATAAGCATCTGGATAAAAGTAGCAAGAAACAACAACAAAACAATATACCGTAAACGAATTAATGGAACCACCCAGCGAGTTGTGTCATCAGTTGATATTAATTGTTAATTAAAAGACATAATTTCTTTTCATTTCATTTGTATTCATAATCGTTATGCTAAGCGAAAGCAACAATTTTGTGTGTTGTCTTAAGTTGTTTATTTATTGCTTAGTTAAATCTTTGACTAATTGTTAGGCCCTCATGAGTATTCTAAGTTAACATTCACAACATATACATATATATACATATTCATTTAGTTGTATAATCATTGTTGAACAAAACTGCAACTCGAAGCCAAAAAGAAAACAAAATAAAAACGTAACAAATCATGTGCAATAAAAACTATATTTAATTTAACAACCGTTAGCCCAAACGCTTTTCTCTGCTCGAAAAAGACAAAAACTCCATCAATTTTCTCCCTGTCAAATTTTCGTATTTAAATTTTCCTGAGACAAAGTGCTCCCTTTTCAAAAGTTTTTCAATTTAGTAAAAAGTTGTATTAAAGTTGTGCTAAATTTTTTCAAATATATATTTAAATATGATATATATATATATATAATGGTTAATCGAACGTCTTATTAGCAAACATCTCGATGTTAACACACCACAAATTAACACACATATATATATATAAACTTCAATAGAGTTATCTCACTCTCTCTCTCTCTCTTTGTTTAGCATTATTCCAGCAAATAAGAGAAGGATACTGAAACGATTCGGGTCACAAAGATTATAATGTTGGCCCCTGCATTATAATCAAATCGAAATGTGCGTTTAAATAAAATTTTGAACTTAAAAAAAACAAAAAAAAAAATATTAACAATCAACTACAGCAATAAAAAAATATACAACTTCGATTCACTTTCCTATTTTTGAGCATAGAAAAAATATATCATAGCATACTTACGAGCGTATTTCTTATTTGTGTGTATTTTAAATATGAATATTACATTTGAATATTAAATTTCATTTTTATAGCGTATGAATACGCCGTATACATATTAATACATATATATATATATATATATATATATATATATACGGCATAGAGTCTCAATGTACCATAAAATAAAAAAATATGGCAAACAAATTGCATAGCAATAAGTTTAAGCTAAAATCAAGTTTAAGTTTAGTCTACTTCTAAGAATACAAAATCTTTTGCTGTAGCTTTCCAAAGTCTAACTATAGGTGGGATAAGATATATAAATGATATATATATATATTATCTTTGGGTTGAAACTTTAGTACCTATCTAAGCAAAAATCTAGCTGCTAAAAACCTACTGTTTAACTATGAGAAAAGACAATCTACTATAAGCTTAAAACATATCCATTTATGTGGATATCAAATGGATAAATTTGAGTTATTAGTTAAAAAAGAACAGAAAAAATAAATCTTAAATTTAATTGAAAATTGAACATTTTTGTGTAGCGCAACCTAAGCTAAGCTTTTGTGCCTCTCGTAGCTCTCTTTCTTTTCTAGCAGTGTAAGCAAATAGAAGAAATATACACTACCAAAAAAAAATATTACAAAAATCGAGCTCGAATAGAAAATTGATCATATGATAAACTCAGTAGCCAAGCTATGTGCTTAAAGCTAGGGCACAAAAACTAAACTAAAACTAAAACTAAAGTAGCTTGAATTTAAAATCCAATAAAATATTCGATTAAAACCTAAAGTAATTTATATTAATATAGATATAATGTATAACTCAGAACTTGAAGCATTTAAAAACGTTTATGTCTCAATAATACCAGTCGAAATACATATATATATATATATATACATATATATATTTATATATATTGTAAGAAAAGCATATATGAATATTATTATAATTGGAGATCAATTAATTTCGGTGAGTTTATAATGACTATGACGAGTACCACTTAAAGTTCAAGTTAAACAACAAAATGTACTCTACACGTAAATTTGCTCGTATATTTAATATAATAATATACTATATATATATTTAAATAAATATAACTAAAACATATATTCTATATATGTACATTGGTGAGTGTTTAGTACGAAACTTAAGATGATTGATTACTTTAATGAATTTGATGGCAACAAAACAAAATTTCCAAGTCTGTTCAAATATTGAAATGTAACTGTAACATTAACACTAACATTAACGTTAACGTTTAGAGTTAGTTAATTTTACTATTGAATCTATACAAAATGCATATATATATATTATTATTATATTTATATACATATCTATTGTTAGTCTTTATTAATTTTTTAATTTATAGTCAACATTTTTACAACAAAACATATTTCAATGATTTTTCAAGAATTTTTGAACAACTCATTCGTAAATGTATGTGTTTTTTTAATCGTATATTTACTTATAAACAAAAGCATTAATTTAGTACAAATTCAACTACAAAATAACAATTATAAAATATATGCATATATACATATATATATCAAATCAAATCCAAATCTCGATGTTTGCCGTAAGCATACTATGAACAAGAAATACATAAATTCAACTCAATAAATTACTTCAAAAATAAACCTAAACACGATGTTGAAACTATTTGAACGGTTTTTGCGCTCTGTTTTCCCACTAAACTAAAACTAATTATTATATTTGCAAAAACAGATGTGTGTGTGAATGTGTATAGTCTATAAATCACAATCAACAACAAAAACTCAAACTAAAGCTAGGTAGAATGTTGTAGTCGAGAGAGATAGACTGAAAGATACCCTGCACACATCCTTTGAATATATACATTTCTTTAAAAACAGATTCTACTTTTATTGTGTCTTCTTCGATCTTCATGAAATTACTTTAATTGATCAATAATACGTCAGGCTATATTATATTTCAATGAGCGAGCTATATATATACAATTGTGTTTTTACTATCGGATATCGTTTTGTATTGATATTCACGGAAACGGAAACCTATGGTAAACGAGATCTTGTATTCAAAATTTTAAGTCCAAATACAGGCTAAATTGAGTAGACTAATTACTACCTGTATAAAGCGAATAAGAATAAGGGTTAAATAAAGTCTCGTAATTTGAGTATTTGATACAGATATTTGTTCCTTATTTTAGTTAGGAAAAAAAATCAAAGCTTACCCAAAAACATGGTCATCCTCCAGAAGCGTAGTCGATGCTTTTTTATCGCTTTGATTGCGTACAAATTAACATTACGTGTGCGTTAACGATAGATAATCTTATCTGGTCTAAATTTGCAAGCAATTAGATAAACAAGCAACGAACTCATCCAGTAAGTCAGCAATCAGTCAGTCAGTCAGTTAGTTAGTCAGTCGCTTTGGTTAGTCAGCCATGTTTGGTTACGGTGTCCTCAATTTCATTAGTAGCACCATTGTCCGGTCATCCTCTAATAGCAGCACCAATGGATCCGATGTGCACCCAAACGATGTTTGCATGTTCCAGAGGACAATGCCCAGCGTATCCATATTTCTCATCTATGGAATGGTGGTGCCCATTTTGGCCTCGTTTGGGACGTGCGCCAATATGATAAATGCTGTGGTTTTCATGCGTCCCAAGATGACTCCATCCGCCTTCACTTACCTCGCCGCCTTGGCCTCCCTCGATAGTGTTTCGTGTTTTCTCATTTTGCTGACGGCGCTGGCTCGCAGCTATTTCTATAGGAGCGCCAAGTGGATCGCCTTCGATTATCAGTGGCAGACGCCGCTCTTTGGCATTAGCACAGGTGCTGCGAATCTGATACTCGCCTGTGTCAGCCTGGATCGTTTCATATACTTGCGGCACTATCAGGGCAGCAGATGTGCTCCCCATTTTTGTCGTCCCAAAATCGCTCGGCTTATGATCAGTGCGGTCTTATTGATCTCGGTGCTGGTCAATTTACCGTATTTCTTTTGCTTCGTGGTGAATATGGAGACCGGAGTGTGCCACGTGACCAATTTCTACTACTCCAAGTGAGTGGGATCAACTAATTCTGTTTTAATAAAATGTCCAAGTCTGTTTGAATAATTTCAATTATTAATTCATTTTACTATTGAATCTACACAAAATGCATATTTATAGGTATATATATTATTAATATATAGAATTTCAATACAACATTTCAAAATATGAATATATTATATGTGCATATTCACAAATATATTTCAAATCAAATACGAATCTACTACTCCAAGTGAGTACAGCGCTGAGTCAATATCCTTACTGAAGTCTGTTCTCTGTGTATTTATAGATACTATCAGATACACAACTGGTTCTCGTTTGCCCTGTTGGCCCTGCTGCCAGCTGTGTTCCTGCTGATCGGGAATGTGGCCATCATTGCAGCCTTTCGTCGCTGGACAAAACAGAGCAAGGCTTGCCAGCAAGGCTGCGCCGGCGACAATAAAAATGCGCGCACATCCCAAAAACGCTATCAGGTTAGGCCCGCTCTTATATATATCCTCTTCTGTATATATATTCTCAACTCATCGGCAGCATCAAATGAAGCTAACAATCAGCATACTGATTGTCATCACTTTGTATATGGTGGGTGAGCTGCCGGCGCACATGACCTCGAGGAAGAGTTCGCTGAACTTGCTCTTTGGCGGCGACTCGAGTAAAATGGATGAGGAGATGATGGAGCATCTGGAGGTCATATTTATAACGCTGAATGCCCTCCAGCTGAGCATGAACATCGTCGTCTATGCGGTGATCAATCCGAGTTTTATGCCCGAGTTTTTTCTCTGTTTGCGTGGCGTCTCCGATTTATCCTTTCGTCTCTGCTGCCTACCACGGATG
Organism: Drosophila cognata; assembly: GCA_035041535.1. Lineage (NCBI taxonomy): Eukaryota > Metazoa > Arthropoda > Insecta > Diptera > Drosophilidae > Drosophila > Drosophila cognata. The sequence continues at coordinate 338,431 of JAWNLC010000451.1, forward strand.
GCGTCGGTCTGCAAACGTTGTTGCGCCAGCTGGCGGCAGCGTCCACATGCCGAAGAGTGCGTGGTGAGCAGCGTAGAGGCGCCACAGCTGAACGCAGTTGACCCCAGCGACACAAAAGACAGCTTGGAAAGAACTTTCGCCTTTGTCGCCGGTGGCGAGGAGCAGTGCTGGGAGGAGGAGCAGCAGCAGGTCGCGCCTAAGAGGCAGTCGGAGCCAGAAATATTTGCAACCAAGGAGAGTGGTTGCATGCAGCTGGCTGTGGAGCAGCGGCCCATTGAAGATGCTGTGTGTGATTTTATTTATTTTCAATAAATTAATCGAGTCTGTTGAAATGCAGAGTATTTTTTGGTGTGTGTGGGAAATGCATATTTTTTGAGTGGATACAGTGGTCGCTCATTAAAGTGATTTTTTTTAACATATTTTATAAACTTTAAAAATTGATTAAGATCGAAAAAGAATTTCCATTTAAAAAAAACTATAATCTAAGTCTGCAGTGCACAGGGAATCTAGAAGCCGAGCACCCTCGATTCGAGCTTATTCTATATACCCCGAAACTATAAAGGAAAATTAATTTTGGTTTTCATTAAACATGATTTTCTATTGCAAATTAAATGCAACTTAAAGTAAAAAAAACCAAAATCAGCAATTCGTCTGGGTACAGGGTATCTAGCAGTCCAGCACTCCCATCTATATCACATGACAACTGGTTTTACTTACATTAAATTTGATTTTCTTTTGCTAGCTATACCAAACATTGATTTTCATTTTTTATTTCAAGTTAAAATCACATTCGAAATTCGAATATTCCCATTTATACAACTGTATCGATAATTAAAGGGTATCTCCAGAACAGGCAGCTGCAAACATATCCAAGGAATATACGAAACAGCAGCTCCAAATAATATTACACTCTATTTACAACTGCTCCATAACTTAAACCTAGACTTATTTACATTTATTATTTATTTTTTTTGAGTAATGTGTTCTTAGGTACTTTTGAAAAATCAGTTAAGGGTCAGGTTTTACTGTACCATGCTGCAATACTTTCGGGTGTGTTTGTGTTCTTAGATCTCAGTCTCAGTGAGTGCAACAAAAGCGTAACAACAACAAGCGTTAATTAACATCGTCTGCAAAATACAAATTGATCCAAATCAAACACTTGACAATTAATGAAGTTGAAATTGGCTTAATTTAAGCTACTATTTGCCCTGTAACTTGGACAGAAAATCCATGAGAAATTGATGACGTGTTCGCAGCTCGAGCTCATTGCGATTGCGAAGAATGTCGCCCATCCGCTTGATGAGATGCTCGCGATCCCTCGCTCCCCGCTTCATCTCAATGAGTATCACCTTGTCCTCCTCCCGTGTCCAAGCAGCAGAACCACCAGCAGCAGCTGGCTTGATTGGACTGATGCTTGGACTCGTGTATGCAACGGATGCCACCTCCATGTCCTGTTCCACAGAGAAATTGGCCAACGAGGCGACCACATCCAACTTGCATTCCTCATCGCTATCGAATTGCGTGGTGATCACATGCTCTGGCAACAGGTCCGCTTCCAACAATTCATCCTCTGGATCCTGCTCAAGTTTCGCTTGCGCTATGATTTTAATGTCCATCTTCTTGTCCACTGACTGCTCGGATGCTGAGTCTTTGGGCGTTGACTCCTCAGGCGTCGAGTCCTTAGGTGCGACCTCCTCGAGCGTCGACTCCCCGTGTATCGAATCCTCAGGCAGCAATTCCACGCACGCTGGCTCCCCCAGTTGCGTCTCTTCAAGCGCCGTCTCCTCGAGCGTTGACTCGTCTTGAGTCGTCACCTCGAGCTCCATCTCTTCGAGCGCCATCTCCTCGATCGCCTGCGTCTCCTCCTCGCCGATCAGCGTGCGCAGCCGCTTGGCAAACTCAATGGCCGGCGAGGCACGTGCCGCTGTCGATCCATGGATGACCACAATTGGCTGCAAATTGAAGCGTGGCCGGGCCAATTGACCAGCACCAGCTGACTGCGGGGAGCGCACCTTCTTGTTGGGCGACTTGCGCTTGTCCGACGGCTGCGGCGAGAGGCCAGCAGCAGCGGGCAACGGACTCAAACCCGAGAGCGGCGATAGATTCGAGCCCGTTTGACGACGTGGCGACATTTCGCCAAAATTAATTGCTGTCTTCTTTGCGTTCGGATGATGCGGCGAATGATGATAGGTCATGTTGGGCGTGCTGGTGGCAGCATTGTTAAAGCTGCTATTGTAATAGCTGCCATTTAGACGGATGGCATGGGCACGCAACGCGGCGTCATCACAGGTGTCCACGGAGGAGCCACTGTTCTCATCCTCTCCCGTTGTCGTGGTCGTTGTCGGTGGTGTCGTCGTCGTTGTATCGATGACCAAGGAGCGACTAGCATCATCCTCCTCGCTGCGATCTGCGGCATCATCGCTGTCTACAGCAGCCGCTGCACTAATCAATTTCTCGCCGAGCACACGGACTCCGTCGTGGGCACAGCAAAAGGGATCTCCGGTCGATGCATCGTGGCACTGCTCGTTGTAGATGCTGGCGGCACGAAATGATAGCTTCGCTGGCAGCATTATCTTGGAGCCGTAGAAGATGCGTCCGTTCAGATATCGTAGCTGACACGCAGGTGCGTTTCCCTGCATGGTCGTCTCATCGGGCACATCGTGGAGAGTTTCTGCAAATTCACCGCTCGAGTTGGCCATCATCTCGTGCAGATTCGTTTTCTCCGCCGGGGGCAGTAGTCTGTCGTATAGAAGCGAAAATAAGGATATAAAAAGGTTTAACAGTTAAATATGTTATAGATATAAGTTAACATTCATTTAAGGAGCTAAAGCTTGGATTGAGCTAATCTTAAGCGAACAGATTAGTAAATCGACTCAAATATTCTCTCTAAAACATCATGTTATCGCATTATTTTAATACAGTCCCGTCAAAACAATGATATCCACTTACAGTTGCGGTGGCTTTGCCTGCGGAAACTGCTGCACGAACCAATCGCAAAGAAATTGATTGCCCTTGAGGAGTGGCAATATCCTGGCCTCGACCTTCTTCATGCTGACGCTGGGCAGCTCGGCCAGCTCGCTGAGACAGGCATAGATTTTGCGTATTTGCGCCGGCTGCTTGCTAAAGTAGACGTTCAGCTTGTTGATGAAATTGCCCGCATTCGAAATCATAAAATACTCGAAGAATTTGCCAAGTTCCGCGGCCTCGGCAGGTAGCAGAAAATTGAGAAATACCTCAGCGAGCTCAGGATAATCGGGCAGCAGCAGTTTTTCTACTTTCTAGGCAGATAAAGAGATGGGATTGAGAATGAGAGATTGATTATAGCACAAAGTACAGCACTTACCAAATACAAATCACTGACTTTATCCTGCTGGGGATCAAACGTTTGGAGCAGCTGATTGAATCTGTGACAATCCTCGAGACGATTGGACATCAAGAGCGCCTCCTCCACTTTCTCATAAAAGTTGTACGCAAAGGCTGTGAGCAAAATGGATATTTAAATGAGATTCTACTAATGAGCACAGCTCATTTTATGGTTATCATAAAGTTGAGCAAAAAAGCTGAGGATGAGCTGAGGATGGCAGCTAGAAGTATATTCTTTAATAGTCGCACCAAATGCACTGTCAACAAGGTCTTTCAAGTTGTTGTTTCCTTTGAATTTATTGACCTTTACACGATATAGTTGCGCTTCACTTCTCTGGACGTAAAGGCCAATTCTGGAATACGAATCTTGTGTATGTTCTGCCCTTAATCTTCATCACTCTACTATTAATTATTCCTTGCCTTTCCAAATAGTCTTGTAATGATTACAATATACTTAATTTAGAGTCCTATATATGTAATTTCAATTTTAATGTCTTATCTCGAGAATAACATTTGGGGCATCTTAACAATTCATACTAACTAGTTTCAGATTGCTTTTTATCTGGATTTTCTTCTATACATGCAAATGTGGCACCATTTGAGATTGAATAACCCCAGATATCGTATATTTCTTATTTTATTTAATTGAAATACATATAACATTATATATTTACTTTTAGTCGACATTTAATTAAGTAAATAAATCAATTACTTACTGGCATCCTTGCGATTCCGTTCCTCAGGACTATCCGGCTGCAGCATGTGCCGCAGCATCTCCTCCTGGCGATTAGCTCGCCGATTCCTGGCTTCATCCTCGCAACGCTGTCGCTTCTGCTGTTGTGGTGAACCCGACGAGGATGAGGAGGATTGACTCGGCGATTGACTAGTCGAATGACTTTCACAAAACATTCTCAGATCCACAAGCAGCAGCGTGTACAGCTCGAGACCAAGGAATCCTCTATGATAATGCTGCACAGCTGGGCAATCAGAGTATTGCTCTCGCTGCCGGTGCAGGTAGCTGCCGTAGCAGGTGATTAGCTGCAGGCAATGTAAAGATGCAGCTGATCTTGATGTAGATGATGAGGATTTTAAGCGACGACGTCGTTGAAATTTCTTACGTCGTTTGTAGATCCAACAATGTGGCCAGCTGCGCCTTTTGACCTGGCCTGCAAGTGGAGCACTCTTTCTCTTGGTCCGCTCCACAGACTTTTGGAGCTGCTCCTCGGCTGCTGGCAGCAGTTTGCCCGACGGCGGATCAAAATTATAATTTATTGCTGGCTCGCTGCCGCTCGACTGCCAGCTCCGATTTAAATTGACCACATTTTCCGCATAACTCTGTTGGGGTCGAAAGGGCGCCGAGATGCCAGCGGCAACTGTAGAATTGATGCCAATTTCACCGCCAAAAACGTAATTCACATTAATAATCAGCGATCGATCTGAGTCTGTGAAGGTTTTGTTGCCACTGCGTCGCGACTTGCTGCCACTGCGTCGTGGCTTGCTGCTCGCTTTGGTTGGTGTTTTTCCCCTGTTGCCGTCCCACTGTGCCCCCGATCCTGTGGCACTGCCATGAGGCGCTGCTGCCACGCCCACCGTGTCGGGTAATATTAAAGTTTCGCCCACCGCTTCGCGCACAAATTCCAAATACGAAGCGCTCGCTGCTGTTGAAGCCCAGCTTTGCAGCCCCTTTTTGGTGCGACGCACGCGTTTCGTGTTGCACCAGTTTTGCTGCAATAATTCAAATTACGTTTTAATGCAAAACAATTATTTAGCGTATATTTTCAATTATTGCATTTTGTAAACATAAAATATTCATCGATAGCACGAGTAAACAAAAATACCACCAATAACTGTTAACAGTGTTGCTTTTTATCTATAGCAATAGTTGGTGTTGGGCACAAAAACAAAAAATTCCAACAAACATTGTAAACAAACAGTGTTGCAATATTTAGCGGTTTTGGCATTTAGGAAAAATAAATATATTTAAATATCCAATTATTAGCAATCTTTAAAAGCAATCATTAATGGAGCTGTTATCTTGCATAAAATACCAAAAATCGTTTTTCATGTCTAGCCAAATTTAGCTAAGATTTTTATACACATTTGGATATCAGCGACATATCTAAAGATAAAAAAATATCAACACACTTAATTACAGCTGTTATGTTGCATATTTGGCTACAATTTAATCCACATTTCATACGCACACGTATGTTTTGCATTTTCAAGCCGTTTTTGCTTGTGAGTACAGCCACAGCCACACAAATTGAGCGAAGCACAGTTACTCGATAGACGCGTTTGTTATCGCTCCTTTTGCGCATCGCTAAGCGTAAGTGCCAAAAAGAAATTAAATTTGTTTCCCTAAATTAAAATTGAAATAAGCAAAGTTAACTTTTTATGTGCCACTAGGTGCAGCAGTAAGCAGAGCAAAGAGAGAAAAAAGAGAGAAGCGACAGCAGCAGCAGTAGCAACAACAGCTGGCGGAAATAACAACAAAAAAACTGACCACGTCACAATAAATTTGCATTCCGGAAATAAAAAGAGCCCCACAAAAAATGAGCAAAGTAACATTTAAAATAACGCTAACATCGGATCCGAAGCTGCCGTTTAAGGTACTCAGCGTGCCGGAGGCGACACCATTCACAGCCGTACTCAAATTCGCTTCAGAGGAGTTCAAAGTGCCCCCAGAAACGAGTGCAATAATCACAGACGATGGGATCGGGATTAGTCCGCAACAAACAGCGGGAAATGTGTTCCTCAAGCACGGCTCCGAACTCCGGCTGATACCCAGAGATCGTGTCGGCCATTAGCTAGACCCATTTACTACTTAGCACGAGATTAACCAGGAAAACAATTAAAACTATGAAAAAAAAAGTTGAACTCACCTCAATGTAATATTTCCAGGCGCTGGGAAGGATTTTAGGCTGTTCTCGCGGCGTGCGGACCTGTCCACCCTCGAAGCCCCACAGGATTTGCTTGAGGGGCGGTGCACTTCCATGCTCGAAATAATATTTGACGGGATTATATGTCGCCATATCGCAGAGTTCCTTCACCTTGAGGAACAATCTCCTCGGTTGCTTGCCGTGGAGTAGATCCTTGTCCATGCGCTTGCAGGCCAAACACACCGGATCTGTACCCTTGCGTAGTGGTTGCCTGCTTGCATTGATCGCATTCAGATGCTTTTCCAAGCCCATGGCAATCAGTTGATACTCCGACGGAGCATAAGTCGTAATTTTTAATCGCCTCGGCTGGAAGGCCATCCTGGGCAGATACTGTGGGTACATAAACACCTGGCTGTCCAGCATCAGATTCATAATGCGTGGCGGCAGGCGTGGCACCTGACGCGAATGTCCTTCCGTTAATTCCGTTTCCTTATTGATGAACTGCATCATGGTCTTATTTTGCTCTTCGTACTCATTGCTATTCAGATCTCGTTCCCATTTCTGGATGAGTTCAATGGCTGCACTTAGATTCCAGCAGCGGAAACTGGCATCCTGCTTTGATCTATGCTGCAGCTCGAACAGCATCTGTTTGGGCTGCTCGGCGAAGGAATAGAGCAATGGATGCGAATAAGTTTGCAGGAAGGATTGGGTCAACATTTGGGTGTGAATGCGTAGCTGTTGCTGGAGCAGATCATGCTGCTCCAGGGTGAAACCTTTGATAAGGCTACCTGGTATTGCGCCTCCTGGTGGTGGCTTCAAGTGACGCAATTGCTCAAATTGTTGCTCGCATTCGGAAAAAATGTGTTTGCTAATGGACAGATATTTCCAGCTGAAGTTGGTGTCATAGGGTTCCAGATCAGGAGCGGGAGAAGGGGCTGAAGCAGGGGGAGGAGCAGGAATAGGAGCTCTTAAAGGAGTAGTCAGTTCATAGCTACTCCCGGCTGGCACCGGCGGTTGAGCAGCAATTTCCTGCCGTGGAATATTCACAAAATGCTGCTGCTCCTGGCTGGGATTGGGTAACAGCGGCTGTTGCACAGCATCTAAGTTCTCATTGAATCGCATGGCCGATTCCTCCAGCAGTTGTGCCTGCTCCGTCTCCAGCTCCACCTGGCTGAGAAACTTTTGGGGCGTCTCCAGCTCAATGGAGTCCAGGGAGACGCCCTCCTGCAGCAGGCCAGCAAATAGCTCCGAGACCAAATCGGTTAGCTCCTTCTTGGAGATGTTCACGTCGCGCAGCTCCTCAGCATCCACGGGCACCATCTCCCCGGCGACATATTCCGGATCATTAATCGGATCATCATCGTCACCCAAAAAACAATTATCTGAAATATTAAATATTTAATATAGAAATAGATATATCTTTATCTATTTTTACTTAGTGGCTTGGCAAAGTCGTTGAGGAACTGCATCCACTCTGCATCATTGGCTGTCATATCATATTCAAGCACATCGCTCTGCTCCACATCTGGCGGCACAAATTCCGATTGCAAATCTTCGATTGTTGTCTGCTGGAGGCACAATTTGGAGCGTGTCCTGGTCGCTATGCGTGGATCCTCCGTATTCTTATCCGGCGGCAGTTTGAAGCAACCATCCGAGGTGAACTTGATGGGCGACTCCTCGTTGGTGGTGAGCGGGGTTTGTGGCGTGCAAGGATTCGAATCCAAATCAGAGGCAGTCGTATTCGGATCATCATCGGACTAAGGAGAGAGGTGAGAGGAGTTGGAATCAATGGGCAATACTCTGATACCAGTAGGCGATACCAGCCGATAACAGGTAGTTGCCAAGAAGATACAGATTTTTGAAGAAGGTTCCTAGTATCTATAGAAATTGTGAATTTTGGACGAGTGCGATTATAGATTTCCTAACCACTTACATGGAAATCCTCGATGGTAAATGTGTACTCCTCGTCGTCCTCGTCGGAGTGCAGATCCTCGCGTATCAGCGCCTCAATCTCATTTTTAAACGGTTTCTCATTTAATGGGGGAAAATTTAAGCCTGGATTTCGATTCAACTCTCGCGCCTTCGAACGCGTCAATTTGCCAACAGATGGCGTTTCGGTAATGATTATGGCGCCACGCTGCGGCTGCTGCTGCGACGGTTGTTGCTGCTGCAGCTGTTCCACTTTGGCTGCTTCGCGTCGCTCGCGCGCCATTTCGTCCTCCGCTTTGAGTGTGACCAGAGCGAGCACATGCTCGTTGCGGACGACGCGTCTAACAACCCTGTGCATGTCCTCGCTGCTGATGGAATTCGCCCGAGCAACTTGCCGCAGCCGGCGATCGATCTGCTTGGCATCCTCAATATTACACTCGCCCAGCTGCTCCTGCAATTGCTGTTGGCCTTGCCCATTGTCCTTTCCCTTTTCCTTGTCGATGCGTCGCTTTTTGCGCGGCTGCCGGCGAAAATTTGGCGTTGAGTTGTTGCTGTTGCTGCTGCTGCTGCTGCTGCTACTGTTATTGCCTGTTATTGTAGGCCGTGCATGCGTCTTTAAGTCGGTTGCATCCGACTTGCGAGCACTGTTGGGCATGCTGCACACACATTTAAATTCTAATTTAAACTAATTTTAGAATCAGACTATCAAAACAAAAGCGCAGCCAGTGTGACCATAAATAATTTAATCAAAAACATTTGTTGAACTGGCGTTGTTGACACAAATTTAACCAGGGCTGGCAAGTAATATCGATATCTTAACAGATTTCGATATATCGATGGGAATCTAAGACGCAGTTTGTCAATTTAAACATCAATATTTATTGCTTTGTTGCAAATAATTGAGATACATTTTGTCTATCTACTGCAACTGCAAAATGCACTTATTGCCAATCCATTTAAATTTGCAAAAACAATACCCGTCTCGGATGTTAGTAAAAATGCAGCAACTGTTAAGTAACAGTATGCGAAAAACATATGTTTTTTGAAGCTATTTCAGTTAACAGAGAACTTTATTTGTGCATTTTTTGTTGGTTTCGATTTATTTTTTGTGTAATGTGAACTGGATGTGAAGGAAATAAGTGCAATAAATGTGAAAAATGCGCATTTGCATGGTTTCTGACTTTTTCTACCCGAGCATTGGCGGCGTCGAGGAACATGTCTACAATTTATCCCAAATGCTGCTCGCACTCGGCAACAAGGTGAAAACTAGCTAAAAAAAATTAAACAAATTTCAGCTAATTTAATTAATATCTGCGCCAGGTTGTTGTGCTGACTCACGCATATGGCGACTGCAGCGGCATCCGCTATTTGACGCACGGCCTCAAAGTTTATTATTTGCCGATTAGGGTCTGTTATAATCAGTGCATTCTGCCGACAGCAGTTTGCAATGTGCCCATGCTGCGTGCAGTTCTGCTGCGTGAGCGCATCGACGTTGTGCATGGTCACTCTGCGTTCAGCGCCTTGGCGCATGAGGCGCTAATGGTAGGCGCTCTGCTCAGACTGAAGGTGAGTGTGAGAGAGAATGAATAATGTTAAACGAGTAGAATAATGCTAAAGTATGGCTTGTGTTAAGCCGATGTTTGATTTTGACAGTGGGAAAGAACGATCGAGAGAGGGGGAGTAGCGCTGTTAAAGTTCTGCGTGTGTTAAGCGGCTTTGCTCGGGGACAAAAAATGAATGTTATTTCTTGTTTGCGATTGCTTATGATTTATAATAATATTAATAGTTTTGTCTCCCGTCAACCCCTTCTATATCCCAGACAGTCTTCACGGATCACAGTTTGTTTGGCTTTGCGGATCTGTCGGCAGCTCTGACGAATAAACTCCTGGAGATTACGCTGAGCATGGTGAATCATGCGATTTGTGTGTCGCACATTGGCAAGGAGAACACCGTGCTTCGAGCCCGTGTGGCCAAGCAACGTGTCTCAGTGATTCCCAACGCAGTGGACACCGTCCTCTTCACCCCCGATCCCAGTCGTCGTCCGGCGGATGGCATTGTTAATATTGTGGTCGCTTCACGACTGGTTTATCGCAAGGGCATCGATTTGTTGGCTGGTGTCATTCCACGCTTCAGGAGCACACCCAACGTGCACTTCATCATTGTAGGCGATGGCCCGAAACGGGACCTGCTCGAGGAGATCAGGGAGAAGACAAATATGCAGGATCGTGTGGAGATCTTGGGTGCTGTGGAGCATGCTCAGGTGCGGGAGGTCCTCGTGCGTGGCCATATATTTGTGAACACATCGCTAACGGAGGCCTACTGCATGGCCATTGTGGAGGCAGCGTCCTGTGGCCTCCAAGTCGTCTCCACCAGCGTTGGTGGCATACCTGAAGTGCTCCCGAATAATTTAATCCTGCTCGTGGAGCCGGAAATTGAAGCCATCTACTCGGCCATCTTGGTGGCCATCGATAGGCATATAAATCGTGGACAAAATCCGCCTGAGATGCGCTCCAAACAGCGCCGAGGTCGACGAAAGAAGCACCTAAAGCAGAAGGAGAACGAAAAGGAAGAGGAGGAATCCCAGCCACGTCCAGTTGCAGCTGGTAATCCTGGGGAACCTGTCCTCTGCCCACATCGTTGCAATGAGCTCGTGGAGACGCTGTACAACTGGGAGGATGTTGCACGGCGCACGGTTAAAGTCTACGAGCGAGTGAGAAGAGAACGGGCTTTTACCCTCAGCGAGTTAATCTTTGCCGTTTATCAATGTGGTGCTTGGTTTCTGGCCTTCCTCGTCGTGGGACACTTCACGCTGCTCCTGCTGGAACGTTGGCGTCCTCGCCGCCGCATCGAGGTTGCCCACGAACCGGGCAGACAGTCGGATTAGTCATAGTTTCAAATGTATTCCATTTGGGCTTCCAAACATGCCGCAAAAAAAGAAGGGAAAAACTGCCATTTTTATAGTTGGACGATTTTGTCAATTATTTAATTAAATATATATATCACAGTTTATAATTTGTAAATTTAACCACAAGTTAAACAATTGTAATATAAAGCAAAGTTTATTTATTTAAGTATATTCCATTTCCCATTTAAATTTCAAATAACTTAACAGCCCGCCAACTGCTCTGCTAACTGACTTATATGCCGCACATAATAGAGCAAGCCAACAAACAAGCATAACATTGGGGTTGCTGTGCACTTTTGCGTCAATTGAAGTTGGCTGCAGAAGCGCACATAAAATCGATACATGCTGTAATGCAAATCGATACATTCAGTTTAATAACAAACGAGCTGCGGTAAGGTCGTGTGTGCGCGTAAAACGGCAGCGCCACAAGCAGAAAAAAAGACACGAATATTGTTTTTTGAATTTTGAGATCAGCGGGCAACGCGACAACAGCAGATAACGGCGCATATCTAAATTCCGTGGAGTTTTCGAAATTCCGTGAAAACCCTAAGAGCGCACACAATTCTAAAGTTGTGCCTATTTTCAAGAAAAAAATAGTGTAACGGTTAAGACCTTAAAATTTGCCAATTGCAATTGGAATTTTGTATAGCATCCATCTTCCTCTTTTGCTTGTTAAATATGACGTCATTTGCGCGCTACTTCTCATGTCCAGTGTGAAGGAGAGCTTAGTGTGTATGTGTGAAGCATAGCTTTGTATGCGTGTGTGTGTGTGTGTTTGCTCTCATTAGAATTATCACGCCTTGCACTTGTAGCTGAGCTCAATTTTCCACCTCCCCCCTCCGTCCCCCCTTCTTCCTCGCTCGCAAGGCCACGGCGGCCTTATCTGTAATAACTGTATTATGCGTGCATTTTCTACTTTTCTCATTCTCCTTTTCGCTGCATTCTTCTTCATTGAGAGCAGATCAAAACTAATAATTCGTCAATTAATGCGTGAATTTTAATGTGTGTTTTGTTTGTTCGTGTTTTCGTTTTTCTTCCCACAATTTTAGCCTCAAACCAAAATAAAAAAACTGAAAGTCCAATTTTGCATTTACAAACAAACGAATCATTAAAACAAAGGCAAAAACAATTCAGGTGAGTTTAAGTTTCGTAGTTAATTTTATTTAATATTATTTTAACTTATTTAATTTTAAATTGTAATTTAGTACTATGTTTTTCATATTTGTATATAATTCATTACACATATACAAATATTTATAGATTAGAATAGCCAATTTTATATATGTTTTAAAATTATTAGCTTAGTTTAGTGCTCAGGTTTCTTCATAACTTTATTTGAAAATGATTTTAAGAGTAAGGAGTTGGAGCAGGGTTGGAGAAGTTAGAAACCACTCTAATTCCACAACAGGATGAAGAAGAAGCCCAAGCTAAGTAAAACGCACATAATTTAAAGGCAAATTCCAAAAAAAAAGAAAACGAAAAAATGTCCAAAATTTTTTTGTTTTTTTTTTTGCCACGCTGGGGAAGCTGTAAATAATGAAACAGCAGACAAGCGCCAGACTGCACAGCAACAGAAAGGGGGGAGGGGAGGGGGGTGCACACACACATTCATAAAAAAAAGTTGCAGTCGCCTCAAAGGAATACGAGGACATCATAATCAAAGGCTTTTTATTGCGCCCCATCAAATAAAACCAGGAAACTGTTAACTCAAGGGTGGACGAGGGGGAGTTGGGGGCGGGCAGGCTGGGGGTAATTGAGAGTTGCCCTTTTTTGTGGTGGGCTCGTGTTATTAGGCCAGGCTAGAAGAACGGCAGGCAAAGGAGCAGAACCGGGCTAACCTGAAAGGAAACCGGGCTCCAGACCAGACCAGAATTTGACTAGGCACGTTCGACCTAATAAAGCAGAGAGTGGGGGTGCTACAGGGGTGATGGAGAGGCGGCAGGGGCTGCGTTTAGTTTTGGAGTAAAGTGTTTCTGTGTTGTTGGACGCCAAATCGATTTTTATTGATATTCAAGTTGAATGCACTCTGAATCGTTTAAGATTTTGTTGGAGGAGGAGAAGAGGGTTAAAGTAGTCCCACAATTCGAGGGGATGGCTTAAGCACGAACCCCACCCCCGAACTACGGCAACCAGCGATAATTCCATTGCGAAAATAAAGTACGAATCTCAAATGAAAATATGGATATAAATATAATAACAAATAATAAATAGATAATATTAAATATTAAATTGAGTTTAAAATTAAATGCTTAGAAGGTGAAACTTCATTGGACCGATTAATTCCTTAATTAAAATGTAATTTAATTATGTTCTTTTTTCTCTGTGTGTATAAAGATGTAAAATTAAATGTATAAAATTAAAAAGCTGAAAAGGTTAAATTTCAATAAAACCATAAATGAATCCATAAATTCTTAATGAATGTCAATTTTTTCTTAATTAATTAAAAATTAAAAGTTAAAAGGTTAAATTCAAGTATATCCAAAAATTTTTAATTCAAAATTTATTTGAATGAGACCCTCTTTTCCTTATGTGTATAAGGATTTTAAATTAAAGAGGATAAACTTGAATTGTTTCCCTTATTCTCTCTGTGTATTTATATACATATATAAATATAAACAGATAGTTTTTTCTTTGCAAAAGTTTTTCTTGGCTAAAGGCAAAAGCCAGAAAAAGAAGAAATAACAAAGTTGTTTTTTCTCTGCTCTTTGACACGCACTTTCTTGATATTTGATAAGCTCTTCCTGATATTCGTTTTTTTTTCTTTTTATCCCGACTTCCAATTATTGTCTTTTCGTGATATTCCTCTCTCTCTCACTCACTCGCTTTGTTCGGCGTATTTCCTTCTTCTGCTTTTGCAGTCTAATTTTTTGTTTAGCTTGAAAACTTGTTTAGCTTTATTTTTTGATATCTAATTCTTTTTTTATGTCTATTCATATTTATTCGTGTTTTATTTGTTTGCATCTAACACTTTTGACATTCAGTTGTTGTTTTTTTTCTTCTGCTTGTTTTTGGTCTGGTTTTTAAACTTGAACTCTTTATATTCTCCTTTGCCCCTGTCTCTCCCTCTCTATCGCTTTCTCGCTCTGTAAGGTGCAAACAATGGACACTTGATGGCGCCACCAGCAAATGATTTTCTTGTTGTTGAGCCCTTGGTCAAAAGTTAAGTGCTTTTGGATCGAGAGAGCGACAGATAAGCCGCTTTTGGCTTTTTTTTTATGGGTTTGTCTGCAATTTGAAATTATCTCGAGTCTTGAATCCAGATTTGTCAATTAGTCAATTATTTATTTTATTTTATCAATCAATCAATCAGTGATGGGAAAGTGAAAGGAAAAGTTTGCTTGAACTTGGGGTCTCAGTAATCAGAATTAGATATGAATAGGTTAATTACTATATTTGTGTGTGGTGAGAAGGTTAATTACAGTTGTGATCTCAAAATATCTTTCTGTACCTCTACAATAATTTTCTGTTATATTGAGTTTACTTCGGTTTCAGAGTATAAGTTTCTTCAGAACTAATTGGAGCCAAAACTTTAATTGGTTCATGGTATAATTAGTTGCGAGGTTGTGATAAGTGAAGGCAGAAGAGGAAGCATTTGTGATATATGCGCTTGATCAGCTTTAACAGCCAAGTCGAGTCTATATCTCCATATAAGCCGATTTCAGAGACTTTAAGAGTTATAGATCGCAAATTTCAAATATAAATTGTCGTGTACCACAATCAGATAAAGTCTATTTCATTTTATCGATAACTGAACCCGTTTCGCTAGAAATCGATTACCGATTTGCTGATAATATAAACGACACAATTGTTATGATTTAGTCAACCCAATTGATATATAACATAACCGATCAACAAAACATAATTTCATATTGCACAAACTATTTACCTATTTATTTTATTTTTTATTTATTTATTATATTTTTTTATTTATTCAGTTGTTAATCGAGTTCTCTCGACTAGACCCTTCTATTTTATTTTGATTTTCAACAATATTGCAGTCGCTTTAATTTTATATCTGAGTTTATTGCGGAACTATCCTTTATATATTATTTTACGCTTCCTGTTCTTCTAACCAGACTATGACAAATCACAATATAAATCACTTTACCCTTTTCTTTGAATATATCACCAAATCATCATCATCATCAGACACACACATACACATTTAAATAGACATATCTATGTATATATATTACGACTATTCTCCCCTAGTTGAGACTCCTCATCAACGCCCTCGAATTTGACCTTTGACAACTGAACACGCTTACTCCTCTACCCGACTTTCCTTCCACTCCCCTGTATTCACGCCTTTTGACGTTCATCAAATTAGTTCATCGATTTGATATTTGAACAGAGAAGGCGTACACATTGATGTCTCCACAAAAAGGTCCTTAAACTCAAAATGCACATTTCTTCTTTGTTGCTCCAGGCGACAAGAACTCAGCTCAACTCACAACTGGCGCCACATTTAAAAGGCCATTAAACAAAAACCTACCACAAGCTGTACTATATGTATGTATTTAGTATATATATAATATATGTATCTGTTTATGTGGGGCAGGCATCACGGAATCGCGTGCTCGACGCAACTTAATTGAGCTCCAAATGAAATTTCATAATCAACAGAGGCAAAAACAAAAGCAATGGGCAAATTTATGAGTTTTTGGGACACCCGCTTGGAGCCGTCGCGACTATAAAAGTTTATATATATATATATTTATATATATCTGTATATGTATATGTGCATATATATTCGCCTTGCTTCGAGGATGACTCATAGCGCAGGACGGCCTTCACAAGGATTCACTATTGTTGCGACACCAGCAACAAAATGACATTAGCTCTCAACTTTATTCATATGTTTGCTTTTTTATTTTTGTTTTTGTTTTGTTACCAGCAATTGTTCTTTTTTTTTGTCTTCGTTTTAGCTGCTTTGCTCAGCTCAGCTGTTTACTTGGCGCAAATAAGTCTCATATCCTTGACAGCCCATTCAAACATATCCTTCCACCCTCACCTTCCTCATTTCCACATTCAGAGTCAGACAGTCGGAAGGACAAGCAGCTGGTTGGCGCCACTCGCAGCCAAAGGACACACAAAAATGACGGGCATAAATCGGGTAGCGGATAGTTGGAAGGATATTGCATATTGACTGTCACGTATCTTAAATACCGAGCTATAGCGATAAGCACAAGGAAGTGACGAAGTGTAAGAAGTTAATTGAACTCTCAGAGGGGGAATAGTTTTATAATAAAAATAATTCACATAGGGCAATCATTTCGAATTCAAGGAAAATGTTATCTTATGTTTAGAATCATTTCTAAACATAACAAAAACTTTCTAATTTATGGGCGGCTTTCTTTCATTTCTGAATGTAGACTCTACATATGATATGTCTATGTCTAATAGAAATGGCATCTAGAAACTGCATTCCGGAATAGGTTTCAATAAAATTCCTATTTAGAATAGTTTTTTAAGTACTCTCAACTATCGAAATGATTCATGTTTCAGTTTCCAAAGAAACCAGGCTTAGTCTGCCAATTAGTTCAACCTCATCCCAAACACTCAGCACGACTTAATTTTGCATACATCTCGCTCTGCTGAATATCATTTTCGAACACTCTTCTCGTGTTTTATTCTTTTTGCTCTGTAACTTAAGTAGCTATAGTTATAGTGTCTCTCTATAATCCTATAATCAGCATAGTTTTTGAGTGTATTGACTAAATGTCTGATGTCATTTATTGAGAGATGTTTTTTTATGCAAATACGCTCAAGACTCAAGACTGAAGACCTTGACGCCGACTCGACTCGCTTTCGTCATCAACAGAAATGTGCTCTTATTATGAGTCACTCATTGATTTTACTTCGCATCCGATGTGAACTTTTGTCCCATTGAAAATCAGAATAAAGGGGCTGAAGTTGTGCAAAAGTATGTAACTAGCAGCAGAAAATATTTTCATTACCATAAGGTATCATTACATGAGTCTCAGAGGCTATAAGAGCTAGAGAGTTTGAATTTGAAATATATAAAAGCTCGCATCAAGTTTATTTTATTACATTGGAAAACATCGTAAGCCTTTCGATATTTTTTTGAGTATGCGGTATCAGCTAGTCTAGCTCACGTTTTTCACATGTGCATTTTTTTTTATCCATTTATTGAGCTAATTTGCTGACTATTGTTAAAGAAGAAACAAGCAATTAGCAATGCCTTACCTACTATTCTATTATTATATTTTCTAGGAAACTTAGTTAATTTGTTCTCTTTTTGTTTTAATTTTTGTTTCGTTTCTCAATAAGTCTTACAATGTGTAGCAAATTGAGACACTTTCATAATAATGCATTTAATAATCGAGCATAGTTTTAAAACTATAATTTTTGAGTTTTTTAACTTTTGCCAAGACTTAAAGTTTAAGTGATTACACATTATGAAAATGTGGCAGGTTTCATGCTTATCGGTTGATTAATGTTTCTAATACCATTGCATGCCACATAAGATCAGACATAATCTATGCCCCATGGTGCGATGACAAATGAGCAGATGTGATGATTGAGCTATTTTCGATTTAAGTTTAACTTCAATCAAACTATATTTTTTTGGCTTCTATTTCTTTTGGGTTGATGTTGATAATCATATTTGAATTGAAGCCGAAGTAGAATGTTTGTTGCAGCATGAATCACTCAGTGTGGTAACAGCTACTACTGTGTCTGGACTTTCCAGGAACTGCTTGTCAGCCTGCCTGCCCTGCCTCCAATGAAATGGGCGCGCGTGAGTTTGGCCCTGTGACGCAGATTCAGACGGAGACAAGTACGCAAAAGAAAAAAAAGTAAATGCCTGCGAGCAAACTAACAACTGCCACAGACTGAGGCAGCTGCTGTTGCTGCTGTTTCTTCTTCTACTTCTGGTGGCATTGTCCTTGCTGCTGCTGTCATCTGCGAGGGGTGGTTTATACTCGACGTTGTCTGCGCCTCGTTGATGTTGCTACACTCGAAGAAATTGAGGCTGTAAACATTGTTGTAAAATACTTTGTGGGCACAACTTTATAATATAATTTTTTGCAATTCAGGGTATAAAAATGTTTCACTTCTCAAATTAAGAATTATAACTCTTGATTCAAGCTGATAAAGTGTTATGTTGAGCTCATATCAGGCTTGACTAAACTTGAGTTTTATACTTTTTGTACTTGCTCTGGGCATAAATATTATTTATATTTGTTTTGAGCTCGATATATTGGTTTTTCTTTTCTTTGTTTCCGAGTGTATCATTTACGCATTCCTTCTCATGCCCAGCACTCTCACTCTTCCTCTCTGTATCTCCCTTTCCTCTCCCTCCCCCTTGTCGCCTTTTCTATTGCTTGTTGCCACTCGCAGAAATCATCGTTGCTTCTATTTTTTGGGCAGACAACAACAACAACATCAATGAGTCTCTCATCCTTCGGAGCAGAGCTCGGAAATTGGGGGTTGGCAAGCGGCAAGCGGCCTTTGCTTATATTTTATTATTTATTTTCTATTTCATTCTCTATTATGCTTTGTGCGGCATTTCTTCCAATTTGCGTTTCTGTTGTGTTCGCCCATTCGCAGTGTTTTTGGTTTTCTTCTCTGGCGGCGACAGTCAAGTTCCTTTTCACGCGCTTTGAGTGAAAATTCGCAGTGCGAATACAGTACTGTCTCAAATATTGAGCATAGCACGCGCGAGTTTTGGGTTTTTGATGTCGGTGTTGCTTAAGCTTCAAGATTTACTTTTGTCTGTTTGAAATGTGACTTCAAATAAGTTTTTATTATTGGGCTATGTTTTATAACCATTTCGTGAATTTATATTCTATATTTAAATATTTATTATTGAATTTAAATGATCAATTATAAATTTATTTTTAATGAAGTGCTGTATTTATGATCTGATTTAAATATCTTTTAAAAATAGCTTCCTGAAGGGAACGTTCAAATCTTGATATATCAAATTTGTAGCTTCCGTTGAAAATTTAAATTTAATGTCTTTATTTCGTGTTCATAAAAGAAATTTTCGGAGCTGCATTTCCGGCGCTTGTGGAAATTATGAAATTTCCGCTCTGTGTTTGTTCAAGTTGCAAGTGCCAAAAACAGAAAGAGCAGATTCTTGTATGCTGGATGTGTCTGTGCTTGTGTGCCTTTGTGTGTGTGCCTTTGGCCACCCATTACGAACTGGCTCCATTTTCGGGTTTGTTGACTTTTGGCTGCTGCGATTCCCAGGAGGCAGGACGCAGAACGCAGAACTCAGCACCGCAGGCGCCATTTGTGAATGTTGAAAACCGCACGCGTCGTCAACAATTGATACGGTCTGGTCTTGTGTCCTGATCCCAGATCCTCCTCCAGATATCACAGAGCAGCGTCAACGCCAACCAATTACTTCACGTTCTGCAAACAAACAAAAACAAACAAACAGCGCACGAGGCACATAAAAATTAATTTCTCGGCGACGAAATTGTTATTTTGCGTGAAATTTCTCGACACCGCTTCCAATATCAAATGCGGCATAATATCCTGCGGTGCACGAATGTCCTGCCTGCAACTGCATTGACAGCCTGCCTGCACACATGCCAATAAAACCACCCTTCAAAAAGGCGCTCTCCGTTCTGCTGCCTACCCTAAAAACCAAGTCGACTCGGGTTGCCTTTTGTTTTTATGATAAATTTATACGAAAATTACCCACATTGGCTTTTATTTTTTCTTTCTTTGTTTTAATTTATTATTATTTTTAGAACCTGAAATTGGGTGTCGAGTTGTGGCAAAGTATGTAACAGCCAGAAGAAGGAAGCAGCTACGAACCCATCAGGTATATATTATATATTCTTAACTCTTGATTAAAAGCCGGGTAGACATAGCAATGTCTGTTTTTATAAGAGCTAGACCATAACTCATCGCGTATCATATAGCCAGACATATTATTCATCAACTGCTAAAATAAATTTTATTATTATTTTAATATATTGAACAAATCACGATCAGCAACTATTTAAAAGCTGAATACAGGGTATCTGCTAGTCGACTTCTCTTTGCATTTTGTTTGTCGCATTATTGGCTGCTTTTTTCGGGGGCGTCTGCCTTGCGTGCCTGGCTTGGCTTTGTTTGTTTCCCCTTTGGTTTGATCCTGTTTCGCTTTCGTAGGTCACATCGCTTGCATTCTTGCAATTAACATACTCGACACTCCATACTCTATCTACCCCTTACTCTACTCTCCCCCTGTCTCTCTACAAAGTGCTTGAGTGTTTTACATGGCTTTGAAATTGTTTTTGTTGTTGTTTCAAGTTTACTTTTTGAAAAGCGTAAACAGTTTAGCTTGACGAGCGTCGTACAATCGTAACTCAAATGGAAATAATTGCTTTGACTTGTCTTGGTTTTTGTAGGCTGAGAGTCTTTTTTTCTATTGACTTTAAATTAATCTCAGCTGAGCCCACTGAGCTATTAATAATATGACAATAAGAATTTGTTAAATCTAAACAATCTATTCGATTGTAATAAGAATAATTATTATTGGTTTGAAGTTTATATTTGAATTGATTTGGATTTATTTTGTGGTATTAGAAGTGAGGAGGGTTTTGAAATAAAGGGTTGAAATAATATTGGCTTTGCACCAAAAACGGTGCAAAAGTGAGTAAAATTAAAAAATTTAATTTAAATTAAAAAATTTAATTTAAATTAAAAAATTTAATTTAAATTAAAAAATTTAATTTAAATTAAAAAATTTAATTTAAATTAAAATTTAATACCAAAGTTCAAAATTAAATAACTTACAATTAAAAATCAAAATTGCAATTAAAGATTGTTCCATTGAACGCTCTTTTCCCTTTATCAGTATTTAAAGTCTCTTCTTTCCACATACCATAAATTTAACCAACTGCCTAACCGCGCCTCACAATACTCCAACAACACACCCGCACACTCACACACACTCACACACACTCACACACACTCACACACACTCACACACACACACAAAATCAATAGGACACACAATTGCAGTGACCCAGTCCATTAATTCGTTATCCATTATCCATTAGTCAGCAACAGAATTGACCACAACTAAATTATACAGCCTGAGCAGTACTCTGCAGTGTTTCTAGCCTGGTTCGGGTTTCTATTTGCCAATTATGAATAGTTAGTGAGACAACACAATGGTTGCTCAGCCACATGGAAAATTGGCCATCGTGTTCGTATCTAATAATATTGTGGACTACAACACATTTTCTAATAGAAATTTTAGTTGACACATTTAATTTCCGACGACAGGCAACCAGGATTCACTTTACAACCAAGACTGGCATGTCAAGTGCCAGGTTCGCAAAAAAATCAAATTAAAAAAAGGAATGAGCCATAAAAATGAAAAAATATATATATAACAAGCATAGACTTTGAAGTGACGAAGTTGAAATACACTTGTTAAGGCTTTTATGTGGCACGATATGCTTGAATTCATGTCAGAAATGTTTAGAAATATATAATGTATCTTAAATCGAGCTCGGAGTGTTGATCTGGTTTTATATATTTACCAGCCCCGTATTTAGAACTGCTAATTATATCTGTTGTACGTAATACATAAGGAGAAATCATTGATTTATGTATTGTGAATTTATAAATAATTATTTTAAGTCTCCCAACGTATTATAATTCTATATTCAAAAACAAAAAAGTACATTTAAAATCGTGTTTAATGTTCGGTATTCTATTTTGTAAATTGATAAACAAAAAGGGTTGTTTATAGAAGAAATCTTTCGGTCAATTGTTTCATGGAAGCTATATAGTAGTGAAATGTCTATTATATTTTTTTAATATCTGATTAAACAAAAGAATTGTTCATACAAAAACTCATTCTTCGATCGACTGCTCCGAATATATGCCCAGATTCAAGAGGAGGACATCAAGATTATGTATACTTAAGCGATTTGCAGACATTTACTTCAACGCTCTACATAGCACACATAAAAGTTAGATTACTATCTGCAAGGGTATACAGAGAAAGGAGAGAGAAAGAGAATAGGAGGCGCCACACCATGTGGCATGAATACATGTACTCTTGTTCATGACATGTGGGGACATGGGGGCATGGCGCCAACAGTCGAGTGTCCAGTTTAGAGTCCGGGTGCCACTCAAATTGCGTAGAATCGAGTTCTTCTCTTCCCATTTTCCCACCTCGCATTCCCCCCCCCCCCCCCCCCTGTTCAGCTGATGTGTTGCAATAATTCGAATTGCCATGTTGGCTTTTCTAGTATTGATTTTGTGTACATTGTTTTGCATATGGCCGGGGGAGGCTTGTACCTGGAACACTGGACTTAAGAGAGGGGAAATGAGATGTGTTATCAGTTAAGCAAAACAGAGAATTCAATGTTTAAAGTTGCCTTATCAGCACCTGCAAACCTTGGCCCTGACTGATTGCAAACAGAGTTCGAGTTCAGGTTCAGGTTCACGTTCAGGTTCTTGGGATCTGTGTTGGTTTTGGGTTGGGTCTGGGTCTGGATCTGCGTTTGCTTTGGGCATTCATAAATCTCAGTTGGCTGGCAGCAATTGCAATCGTCTGCGGTCTACAATTCAGCATAAATGTAAAATGTGGTTGGGTTGGGGCTTAAAGAGGGGCAGGCATATCGAATTCACTGCCTGCCGCCGGTTGTGGCAACAGCTGTGCACACACACAACACACAGCTTGATGATGGTTTCTGTTTAGAGTTCTGCCCGCTTTTTCCTTTTGCCTTTGTGTACTTTAAATTTAGCGTGAACTTTTTTGCTTGGAAAAAGAGGAAATCGCCCGCTTCTTGGCGTTAGGAAAGTGAAATATCTGCTCAAGCTTTTTTTTTTGTATTTACGTCTTTTATATTTGTCAGATTGTGTGGGATTTTCTGCTCGATGCTGGAAATAATCGTACCGAACGACGCCGAGTTGAATGTGCCACAAAGTGTGCTGTGCTGGAGAGTTGCAGCAACTCGTCGAAAGAAAGAAGGTGTTTGGGGTTGCAAAGGGAAGAATATTAAATTGGTTTTTGCTTGGCGTGTTCAACATGTGATAAAGCTTCATTCAATACAATGCGTTGGCAGACATCTATTCTAAGTGAAAGCAGATTAGAAGGGTCTCTATTGAGCTTGGGCAGTTCGCAAAGACAGTTGAAAAGAAACTATATTTACCAGAAGATAGATATAATAAAATCTGTAAATAAGTTTGGGAAAACTTGGTGCACTTTTGCTTAGTTGTAGAAACAAACAGAAACAAGGTATATGGGAGAATTTAAAAAACTTATAAATACTGAAAAAGTGTTAAAACCTTCAATACATAAAAGACCATTGAAGACTCATTGAAAATCACATCGATTACAGAGGATGTTCTCCTTTAGCTGTATCTGTCATTTGCAGTCAGGGCTTTTGATGTCATGCTCTACAAGGCCACAAAATAGAGCTATTATTATATGCTAAGCTAACCACACGAGTTGTCAGCTAACCACACCAACGACAACAACTCCATTCCAGGATCTTTGCTCACACTTCGATTGTCGCACACACACAGTCCGCACACACACCCCACACACACACGACCCGCTTCAACAGACAAGTGTCAGTAGGAGCTCACAACGTGAGCTCATGTTGCGGGCATTTAGTTATGCTGATAAATATCTCCATACACATCACATATATATAGATAACAAGTGCTTCTTGGTCAGCTGACAGAAACAGAGCACACGGCCACACATACACACACCCACACACACAGCTCAATTAAAATGACGTTTGCCAAGCTAAAAACGAGCTTCCGTTATTATCAAGCACAGCGCACGCAAAAAGTATGACGCCAAGCAATCAAAGTAAAGCCAAGACGACAATTTAACAGATACATCTCAGGCTGCGTATTCGTCGCTGCAATTATGAAAGATGGCAAGTAATTAAACTTGCCCCACCCCAATCCCCTCTCCTCTCCTCGCCACACTCCCCTTTTGACCAGAATTGGAAAATAAGCCTTTTATAAAAGTGCAATATTTTTTTTTGGTCGCGTCTGTCTGTTTTCAAACATAAGTTGTCGTGTATCGCCTCTATTTCGTTTAAGGTATATATATTCTTGATCTGTCTGTCTCATTTGCGGAACTATAAGATATAACCGAGCTTTGAGCACGCCCTAATTATTGGAATTTGTGCCAAGTATGTTATTGACAGGACTCGCTTCCGTCATTTGCTCAATGCGTCAATCATAGTGGAATGGATCCCCTGGCGAAAATTATGAACTTTTCACGCCTTAATGTGGACTGCACAAATGGACGGACAGCACTCCCCAGTTGGTATTTAGGCTGGGCCTAATCTATAACGGTTAACAGTATATTTTTCTCCTCTTTTTTTTCGTTTTCGTCCACCTGCAATGCTATAAAATTTTATGGTCGCTAACCATAAAAAAGAGACATTTGCTTACTTGCCAACCATAATTAATTAGCAAATATGTTTTATGGCATTTTATGAGCAAAGTCGTTAATTAATGACAACAACAGCAGCAGCAACAAAAAAATGTACTTATTTATTAAGTTGAAATAAAGGCAACAATGCCAAACGCATTGTTATTGAAATTGTTGAGGAATAATGTATAAATAATATCGAGAGAGAGGGGACCACCCCCTTATTAAATAGGGTTATGCCTGTGTGCGTTGTTTATTGTTGTTATTGTTAGTGTTACTGTTAATGCTCTTGCGTGATTATAATTATAATACAGTTAGTCATGCTGATTATGGCTTACTGAGTGGGAATGTTCATTGGTATTGGTGTTTCATAACATCTTTACGCCTTTCTTTAAAAACAGATAAAAATTATATAATGAGCTTGTGCAAAAGTATAAGGTGAACATATGCTATATCAGCCGGTTCTTGCATATCTCGATATAATATTGATCTTCTGTGAAAATTTCATCAAGATCGGCTAAGAAACAAAGAGAAAATCTTATTTTACTACACAACAGCAAGAAGTTTGAACAGCAGCATTCCTACTTATTCGTTTCATGCTCATCTTACAAATATCTTATAAATGTTTCTTACCTTTTGTTAATTTTAATTTTACATACAATTTTATTTTCTTTGCTTTTTTTTTTGACGATTGACTTTAGTTGACATTAAATAAATAAATAAATAAGAACTTTAAACTTTAGCAAATTCTTACTTATTCATATCATACTCGTGCTCACACTCATTCATATTGTATGAATACTCATACTCATGCATATTACTTTACATTACAGTAGTACTTAAATATATGTACAAAACAAATGAAATGGGGCATTGCCCATGAAATTCAATTGTTTAATTGAATGCTGCCTTCCTTATACAGTTGATAACAAGATAATGCCCCAATGTCAATTTCAATTTCATGGTCAATCGCGCAATCCCAATTGATTTCTAGGTTTCTTTCAATTATGTTTGGCCTTCCGTCCGCTCTTTATATTTTATTAAAACTAAACCGATTTGCTTGGCGAACCTTTCTCCTCCAACTGACTTCTTGGGTTTAACGTGTTGAGCTCCAATTTCCTTCCACTGGCGGCTCACTTTGTTCTAGCGGCTTTTAATGATGGTCTTGGTCTTGGCCCCGGCTTATTGTGTAGTTGGCCACGTGCAGAGCTGTTGCGCTAGTTGGTGGCAAGCAGGCGAAGCAAGCAAACTCTGGCAAACGGGTTTCTAGTCTTGCCACACAGACACCACATATGCCACCACAACGCAATTGCAATTAGTCTGGCTAAAGTCGTGCCTAACGGTAAAATGTTACCCAGCAATATCTCTGCCACTGCCCTCACGTCTGCCTATCTACCTACCTTATGCAACCTATGCCTCATAATCGCATCTCACAAAAAGAAGGAAGAAAACTGCTCGTGAGATTTACAACGATAAGGTGGGCTCCACTGATTTTGGCTTTTTGGCCAGGCTCTATCCAAAATCAGCTTGAAATATTTTCGGTTGGGAATCAGAAATTGATTTTTTATGTTTTTATTGCTTGTTTTTTTACTGATAAATATTTCTAATCGCCTCTTATTTTCTTTTTGCTTATTCGCAGATAGCAATTAATCTGGCTGCTTTGAACAATCGAGTGGTGAGTAAACATCTATTTATTTATATATATATATATAATATATCTATATATTTATTTATATTTAGCATTAAGGAGTTTTTAATCAGATGCCATTTAGCGAGTTGCGTTCAATGCGATTTTGGTTGTGTTTTTCATTAATAAACTCATTAAAAAATACAAAAAAAAACGTACTTGAAAAGTTTCACAGTTATACTTTTAAGGTAATTTCTTTCTATTTATTAGATATCTTTTATGGCTTACAACTCAATCAACCTGCCACAAGTTGATGTCGCACCTTTTTGAGTATGTTTGTGTGCGGTTCCATGTTTGGTTAGTTCCATATTTGTATACCCTAGCAGACGATATTATGATATTGCTGTGAAGCTTGTAGCGCATTGAAGGAGACGTCTTTCACTATAAAAAGTATATATATTCTTGATCAGCATTAACATATTCGGCCTTTTACGGCAGGCAGTACATATTTCCGTAACGACATTATCAGATTTCTATATCATATAGCTGCCAAAGGAATGATCCATAGAAAGATGAGCTCTTTTATGGAAATCTTTTTTGTTTTCAAGTTATCTTAACTAAACTCAATATATATTTATAATAAATGTATATGTATTTTTTATATATATTTATATAATTTATTGTATATGTATATATTTTTTACTTATTTATATTATATGTATTTAGATTTCGACACATCGCTTTTGATCTCCTGCAAGGGTCTCTAATATTCGGCTAGCCTACGTTACTCATATCTCACTTATGTTTCTCACAGATCTGGCCGACTATATCGCCATATTGTTGGCTTCTTTCTCACTGCTGCGTGGCTTACATCATTTTATTCAACGTTTTATTTTCATTTTTCGCTTGTCAATTAGCGACGCATTTGAAAACGACTTCATCATTAACATCAATCTTAATTGAATAATCATTTAGGCTTACTCGCTGGCTACATTATGAATTCAGCGAGAAGTTGCCAGGCAATTCTCAAGATGACTTCTCACTCTGCTACCTCTTTATCTCTCTCTCTCTCTCTCTTTCTCTCTCTCTTTCTCTTCAGTCCCCTCTCTTTGGCAGATCCTTGTGCCATTTATTGCTTATTATTTCCGTCGTGTGTCAAGTTGACCGTGCAACAGAACTTAAGTAGCATGAATTATGCGCCAATCTAAAGTAGCAGCAGCTACAACGGTTATATCTGTGTTTTATATTTGTATCTCTATCTGCATCGCTGTTTGTCTCTCTTTGTGCATATTTTTATTTGCATCTCTGCAGTAGTAGTCAGTGGTGAGCAAATTGTGGGCAATCATTGTCAATTTACAATGCATACACAACCGCTTGCCTTCTACTTGTGTAAGAAAGTGGGCAGCTACAGTAGAGATTGGCAATCAGCAAAAGCGACTGTAAAAGTGGAGTAAATTGTAGATGACAGGATACTTAAAGATAGATAAGTATATAAAGCTACGCTCAGACAAAAAGAAAATTTTAGAAATTTATTAACTAAGTTGTTTTATTATTCAGAAACTATATTTCTAAAGAGCTATTTAATAAATAGTAAAGAAAATATAACATTTTTGGTATTGTCGATTTAGCACAAGCCTTTCTAATTTTAAGAAAAATGTTTTCGAATGTTTTGAAATTATTTTCGAAAGCAAGAAAAAGTTTCTGTTTTTTGATGATTTTCATCCTCATTCTCATTCTAATTCGAGAGAAGCTTCACTGTGTTCGCATAGCTATAGTCTGCCGCCTGCGTCTGAGCTGACCGCGCCTTGAACTACAAGCGAAGCTCTCAATGTGCATGTCAAAGCATGTCGCTAACGGTGACAACGCAGCGCTTGCTCTTGAATAGAGGGAGGTGCTTTTTAAGGGGACAGTTGAGGGACTTGCTTATCCAAGCGCTGAGATCAGAGACAGACTACAGTTGTTTTTGTTGTCTTTCTTGTTGTTGTTTTTGTAGATGAGCACTCGTTGTGGGTTCAAGCTCTTTTATTTACCTTGTCTGCCTTTATTTTTTTCTTTCTCTGTCTGTTTGTCCATTTATTTTTGTCACTTTTGGCTTTTAACTTGCAGTTTTGCACTTTGTTTTGTTTTCGTTCTTTTCTGTTTTTTTCTTAGGCAAATTTGTATGTTTTGTGCGTTTGCCTTGCAACAACGTTTTATTGCTCACATTTATGCATAAATAAATATAAATGGATGGCAATTTGTTTTTTGTTTTTCGCGACGTACATAAATCCAATTGCTAGAATCAACAGCAGAGTCTGTTGGTAAGGGAGCGTAGGGGAGGGGGTGTGGGTACCCTAAGCGGGGTGATGAACCTCAAAAATCGTCGACAGCTGTTGTGTTGTGGCTGCCAGTGATTAATTTTCATGTGGCGACACTTTGCACACAATTTTCAACAAAATTTACGGGCACATTTGTATTTGTTGTTTGTTGTTGATCGTGTTGCACGATATTTCCATGATGGACACACACACATTGAATTGACGAGCAGCTTGCGGCACTAAATTTTAGTGCGTGAGGATTGGAAGGAATTGAGCTGCAAGGTTGAATTTGATAATTTGTGATAATTCTGAAAGAAACATGTACGAATACTTTTATTTGTAGCACGTACGATTTAACAAAGTGACGGGAAATGAATTGTTGGATATTTTATTTTATATTTGAATACAATTTATTTCGTTTTTATTTATATCAATTGATGAATAATAACAATATAATATATAATAATCAAATATAATAATAATCTATTATTTAAGCAAAAACATTGTATTGTTAAATGATATACTTTTAGCAATATATAAATAAAATCTGACAATGTATTTCAATATACATACACTTTTTTTTTATATCATGTTATTCATTTATACGCTTTTCTTATCATTAACAAATTTTGCAGCGCTTTTAAGTCTTAGCCATTAAAAATATTGTTAATGCCTTTTTTCCGGCTTCCTTTTGACCCAAAGCACATCTTCAGTCTTGTAATTTTATGTATGCCCCACAACTTAACCCACTTACCCATTGGCTGGCGGGGCAAGTGAAGCAGTAGCAGCAGGAGTGGATGAGGAAGGAAGAAGCACAGTGCGTGCCACTTGATAGTAAGAAGCGATAAATACTCCATTCAAACTAAGACGCCGCTTATCGCGTTTAATGCCGCATATCATGCACTTGGAAGCCACAACCGCCCACATACACACTTTAAAGACAATGCCAGGCACTCCACAGGGAATCCGCACAGTTCCGGCCCATTAGGTGCTCACACATTGATACGCCGCGTGTGTGCGTGTGCATATGTGTGTATCTACTGAATGCGCTTTGTCCAAGATGCGTGTCAATGTTGTTGTCAAACGATGTCATCAGCTATAGGTTCAGTTTTGTGCTCCGCATGTGACTGCAATTTAATTTCATTTAATGTCAAGTGTTGGCTTTTCTTCTTCATGTTTATCACAAGATCTCGCTACATAATGTTGGCTAGAGAGATAACTCTGGCTGACAATCTCAATTAGTAAATGCAGTGACTGTGTCGACTGCATTGCTCGCTGCTGACCTGACCCAGTCAGACTCAATTATATAATTGCTCTGTGTTCTAATTGCAATGCCAAATGGAAATGGAATCCAGAGCAAGAGTGCTTGCTTTTCATGTCATCGCCAATTAAATGGGGGCGTGTCTCTTCGAATGCAAAAGCGCCACCTGGAGTGCCATTAGCTAACTGCTGACATTAGCATTGTTTTCTCCTTTTCCTTCTTCACATCCCCCCTAATGATTATCCACTTTGTGGTCTTGTTTGATTATCAAATTGCTGCATGCAAATTCTTCTTGACCATGTTTTCTGCATTTTTCTAATCGCCTGAAATGATTTCAGTTGTTTTTTCGGTCTGCGCGGTATTTGTTTTGCATGCTATTCACATTTTCATACCCTGTACCTATCGAAAATGGGTAAAAAGGGTATATTTATACTCCTCTCATTATTGATAACAATTGATCGAAAGAAAACTGTGGATAGGAAAAATTTATGTTTTAGGCTATCTTCTAGTCGAGCATTTTTGACTAGAGCAATCCTACTCGATATTTTCCTTGCTCTGTCTTCATATCATCGTACAAGGTCAACAATTGCATTGTTAGTAGTCGGCGAGTACTTTTAATGGCACTGCTATATCAGAAATTATATAAAATGTGAAATTTAATAATTCTCATAGTTGTGCTCCATAAATTTGTGTTTTCCAGTCGCCCGGAACGTTGTATTTGTTATAAACTGTGAAACTCGAGCTGTTTGTGCTACATATTATGAATTCAATTTTAATTTGACTTTACTGTATATGGAATATAAACATATGCTAACATGTATATTTGGTATACCATTTTCCGTACCAACAATATTAACTTTATTAAGAAGTTACGCATTTGGGTATAAGATTTTTAAATTGATATACTCGTACTTAGAGACATTTACTGATTTTGCCACAACCAAATGCTGATTTGCGGATTTTAGTTACAATATAAATTCAGAATCAGAATCGTATACATTTCAAGTGTATCTTATAGATTCCGCAACAAGTCTTGTGCGAGGAACTTGATTAATTCAAACGTTACCCGCAAATAGACTCCAATAATTTGTATTTGACCTTTTTTTGTGGAAATTTATGCCGATTGTGGCAGTGGCGCCAAGAAATTGCCAGAATGACTGTGCCACAGGACAGCTGGAGACTGGACTCCATTTAAATGGGCATTTCAACATAACGAACTTATTCCTTTTATGAAATGCATAGCAATGCGTATAAATTCAAATATAATTATATACATGCATATATATGTATATATATATACTATATATTTACGGGGGCGAGAGAAACCTTTTTTTTTAATTTTTTTTTTTAATAGCTGACCTCATTCGACGCGGATACGCGCCACAAATAGCTGAAACGCGATTTAAATTGCTAGAAATTGAAAGTGACACTGAGCGCATAAAAAACAAATTGCAGGCCACTTTTTTGGACTTCAGACACACAGAAATCTAAATACGCTTTTATTATAACAAATTGCAAACTGCAAACATACCCCGCTCTCTCCTCTCCACTCTTTCCCTCTTGCTATTCATTCAGCTTTGTAATTTGAGTTAAGAAACCCGGAAAGCATATACATCTTAGGGACTTGAACGAGTTAAGTAAGAGATGGACAGAGAGAGAGAGAGAG
Source organism: Drosophila cognata (assembly GCA_035041535.1). Classification (NCBI taxonomy): domain Eukaryota; kingdom Metazoa; phylum Arthropoda; class Insecta; order Diptera; family Drosophilidae; genus Drosophila; species Drosophila cognata. Next base: position 369,745 of record JAWNLC010000451.1, read on the forward strand.
AGAGAGAGGGGGGGGGGGGAAAGAGAGAGAGAGACAACAAATTAGTTAAAGTAAACAGTAAAGAGCCAAGAAATGGCAATTGGTTCTTTTTGGGTGGGAAGAAGAGACTTCTACAAAGTCTGTGGCAAATGTGTCAACAAAGCGCAGCGCTCAAGTCTCAGGGTAGAAAATGTTGCAAGACAAAAGCAAGTAGAAAGGTTGAGAGAACATTACGAGACGCTTGACATGCGATAGAAATGCCCTGTAATCGAACATTTTTTTAAAATATATATTTCAAATGAATAATCGCTTATTCAAAGGTGTAGACAACACTACTATCTCGAAAGAGAGAGAGAGAGAGAGAGGGAAGAAAGCAAGCGATTGAGAGAAGCAGAGAGTGACCTAAGAGGGAGACATACGGAGAGAGATTATTTCATACCAATATTTTTTTCGGTATGTTATTGGACTAATATTATCGATTCCAGTAAGTGTTTCATGAAACACAAATGTAGAATTTCGGTTTAAAAAGAATTCAAATTAATACACCCTTTTGTGCCCAAGTGCAAGTGCAGAGTATAACCATGCCTTGGCGGCTTCATTTACATGCAAATTGGCAGTTAATTACAGCAGAGTTTAAATCCATTGGGCTGTAGGCTGCAAGCCCCTCGAGCTCTGGGAGATGTCAAAAAAGGATCAAATGACGAATTGAGTCAAGTTGTGCTGGAGGCCATTAGAAAGAGAGAAAGAGTGTTGAGCAAGTTGAACTTGAGAGCCATCGTTCAGTGTCGCTAATAATAATAGTAGAAGAGCTTTGTCAACATCAACATAAAAAAAATCACGAACTCTTCTGTCAGCCAAAAATTTTCGACGCTCGACGGTTTAATTGATAAAAATGCAAAAGGCAATAAATAAAAGTTTTTCGAATTTTTAATGTTTACCAATTTCATTTGGGCTAAAAGTGATGGCCTGTCAAAATGTCATCATTGAAAGCTAAACAAACACTCGAAACATGGCAGCGTTGTTGATGCCACAACAACAACGATGTGGAAGGCTTTGCTTAGCAGGCCATGAAGGCAGCCACAAGCTACAACATGAGGCATAATTGTGTCTTAAATATGCATAATGAGTGCGGCACGCGATATTCAGTGGCAGCAGCCAGCAGCGGCCCGCAGTTGCAGCAGCAGCAGGCCGTCGCATTTACTGGAGCACATCATCAATGTGTGTAATCTGGTTGCATGCCCCTTCGTCTTGTAACTCGATGCCTGTCAATGAGGTGCTAATGGAGCTGGAGCTTTCAAAATGCTGCCTGTCATCGCATCAGCGCCAATCCGAGAAACCCTCAACTGCTCTCAAACACTATAGCTAACCATAACTTTGATGTACAGTTAGCCTGGAGATGATGGAGGCCAAAGTAAACCACAAACATGATTTATCAGGAATCAAGCAACAAACGATAAAATGTTGTCTGCATCTGCAGCGAAGTGCATCTTTATGAATAGTTTAAAGTTGCACTTACCACTTCATTTTCTCGAGTGCCTGCAACCCGTGTCTTGTTTTCGTGTGTAACCTGAGAAACCATTTCCATTTATGAATAAATTTTCCATGTGGTTTTCTGCTTATGTTGCAGCAAGTTTTAATTAAGTTTGCCAAGCTAGAAGAGACTGGGCAAAGTTAAAGAAAATTTATATTGTTTATGTTTCTTGGAGTTGTTTTCGAAATATGAGTTTTACTTAACATCGAGTTCAAGTTTCATGTACTATTTTTGGACGTCTTCAGAGTTAAATTCAGTTTTGATCTTGAGTTCAAACGATGAAAACGCGCCTATTTTTGAAATCCATTTTGATACTGAACAAAGAGTATCTTCCAGTCGAACACTCTCAACTAGATCATGTTCTGACTTTTAATGAGCAGTAAACGCTATAGTTATCTTTATACTTTAGCCTACATTTTAACTTAAATAATTGCAGCCATTAAATTCGAAATTATAAAATAAACGTCACCGATTACAATAAAAATGAACATAAAAAGCAACAACGAAAAAACAGACAGACAGCCAGAATATGACGTTGTTGGTTGTGTTCATTGCCCACTTTTTTTTATGTTGGAGCACAAAACAATTGGGACAGCTTGGCTTGGTGGATGCATTGTAAGAGATCCCTGTGTGGCAACCAGTTGCTGTACAAAACTGGCAAAATGATTTGTGATATGTATTATGCCGCTTAATGCTGACATATGCGATTATTGACACAGATACACAGTTACAGATACACAGATACACGGATACATAGATTCTGTTGCCAGCTTATGAGCTCACACACAATATATGTTTGACAATGAGTCGCCTGTCAGGCTTAGTCAGCAGCAGCTAACCAGATAAATCTCTAAATTGATTAGCTTCGATTCCATAAATACAGTGAGCTCAAGTAATTGCGATCCATGTTTGCCATGACGTCACAGTCACCTTGAAAATGTGCTCATAAATTAAATATACAACAGCAGAGATACACAAATAAAGATACAGATACAGATACGCACACAATATACATAGATACATTTGTAGCACGCTTAGAACTGTGCTCTCTGTCGTATTAATTATACGAGGCACTTAATTTGAAACATGGCAATGAATTCTATAAGGCCAGAATTTAGAATACAAAATGGGCATACTAATTTGAAAAAAACGGACTTTTGCGCTACCCTAGAAAGCGTATTTATTTCTTATAAAACATGTTTGCCAAATTACACAGCATCATTTGCAAGCATATTCGGTATCTCTCGACTGGTTTTATTTACTAAGAATTGTTAGTTGTTGTTCGTTCGTCTGGACAATTCTTACTTCTTTTATCTATTACAAATTTGTAGTTTATTTATTTTTGTAGTCTAGTGTAGCGTATTAGCTCTTCGGCTAAGCATTTCTATTCTCTTTGCATCTGAAGCGCAAAAAACCAGTTCAACTCTGTTTTTTTTTTTTTTGGCGGCAAAATGACAGAGCACGTGGTTCGTTATCGTACTGACTACCCGTTACCGGTTTCAGTTGATGTTTCTGCTCTGCTGCTGTTGTTGCCACGATGACGTAGATCTTTAAAATAAAAAAAGAGGAAAAAAAACACATGTGGCTAAGTTGAGATCTCGCAACTCAAACGGTCCATGACCAATTCAGTTGTTTAAGTGCGCAATCGCCGCTGCTGTTTTTATTGCTTTTAGTTGGGGTCAACGTATTCGAGATATATATATATATATATATATATAAAAATATAGCTAAACAGAGATAAAACAAATTATGAAAAATGTACTTGAATTAAAAGCGGCAAGTATGTGAAATTCTTATTATTATTTTTTAAAGAACATCGCTTATTAAATTATCGAACTTAAATCATTTCAAGTGCTTTTTTTGCGTGCATAATTAAACGGCCATTATGATGAGATATGCGTGTGTATGCGAAATGTGTTGCAAGCACTGTTGCAAGTGGCAGCCTCAAGAGTGCTTAAGTAAGCACTTCCCCAGCCTGCCTTTTTCTCCCTGGCCTTGACTCGGATTGTACCCCTTTTTTTTGGTATGTCAATCAACCGAAATTCATTTCGACATCAGCGGGTACTCGCACTCATATTCGTTTGGCGTAGCGAGAGTGTTCATTTGAATATATATTCAAGATTAATTGAGAATTCTTGTGTTACAAGAGTTTCTAATTGAATTTAATGATGCAGACTACAATCTGAAATTTTGCTGTGGAGAAAAAGCAAATAAATCTATTGCCTAATTGCGGAAATATGTTCAATGCTCACATTCCCAACTAATTGCGAGGAAATCTTCAAATAGGAACTGGAACCTTGGGCAAGGGAGGGCAGAGAAGTTAACCCTACTAAAATCTGAGATTACAGAAATATGTTTCCCGCAAAAGATGAGATTTATCTAGTAATTAAAACTATATAAGTATGTGTTTTAATGGCTTATTAGGATTAGTTAAGTAAATATTGTTTTACTTATTGGTGGCTTAAAAGGATCTAAAGATAAGATGAGAAACAAATAAATGCTCTGTTGCATGAGTGATAATCATATTTATTCAAATATTTCGAGCTACGGAAATTTATTTATATATTTATTCATTTCATTAATTTTTGGATAATATCGACGGGGAAGGGAAAGACAATTGACTCAGTTTGATCGTTGCAAATCGTGTTGAGAGTTTGTAGATAACGCAGCTATTGATAATGTCCGATAAAATAGATAAGTTAATTTGCAGGCAACACTCACCTGCAGCGCAATGGGATTCATTTCCATGATATCGGCTGCCTCCTTGAGAGCCTTGACCGCATCCCGTTCCCCATTTGCAGCAGCCACCTTGGCCATTGCCTCGCGTCGCGCCTCCTGCTCCACGGCCATGGCTCGTTGCAGGGACTCGGGCATGTAAATATCAGTGCTAGAAGTGTGCTTACATATATTAAATCATTGAATATATGTCAGGGTGTCAGCAATTACCGATTGAAATCAGAACCAGTTACAGCAATCGATCTTATTAGCTCATATACACTCAGAAAAAAATCCCTTAATTTTAGAAATTCGCCAATTAATTAATTAATCTTATTATTCAGAAAGTCATTTCTACTTATACATTTTTTTCATATTTTAGACTTTGTAAACTTCAGGGCCATTTTTTCTGAGCATATAGTGTATCGAAACCGATTACCGATAAGAATTTGCAACCAATTATGATTTGGTTTGATATATATATATATATATATATATATATACATATATATATTTGGTGAACTCACATTTCGACACGCTCGACGCGTATGCCCCAGGGTTCGGTGGCGCCACTGCTATCGAGGGCGCCCTTGATTTGCCGGGATAACGCCTTCTTGGAGGAGACCAGCTCGATGAGCATATAGCTGCCCGTTACATTCCTGAGCGTTGTCATTGCCAGCAATTGGCAGCAGGACGCATGATCCATCACCTGCAGGATGACATCCAGGGGATTCTTGATTCTATAGTAGACCACAGCGTCGACACTGATCGTCACTGAGTCCTTGGTTAATATATCCTGCGGCGGCACATTCAGCGATGTGGTGCGCAAGTCCACCTTTGTATACGTATCCACACACGGCAGCACAAAGACGACGCCGGGACCACGTGCTCCACCGGCTCGAAGGCGACCCAGTCGCAGGATAACCGCTCGCTGATACTCCTGCAGGATGACCAAGCACATGAAAATCGACAGCGGAAACGTGATCAGCATCAGAATATACGAGAGACCTATGAATATTAATTCCGGTGCGCTGCGCCTCTGATTCTCAGCTGTGAAACTCAATTCATGTGAAACTAATTGGTTAAAAGTATTCAAAGTGCTAGCTAATCACTTGTTTTAACATTGCGATGCACATTAACTATTCGACTTGAATCGCTGCTGCCCGAATCATCTGTATCCCCATCTTGATATTCCGATTGAGTTTTCTCTATATTTGTTGAATTTTCTTTCCTCATTGTTTAAAATGCTGTACTTGCTACAAAATTTTACAATATGTAAACAAAAGTTTTTGGAAATACATATTTAACTGTTGACAAACTTGACAATGTTGGGGAAAGAAAATATCTCTGGACTCCATAATAAGGATTTATATTAGGATACGCTTAGTCCTGCTCTAAATAGTATTTACTTTGCATTTCTTAGCACTAACAAACTACAATTCACTGCCTTACTTTATTTGTATATATTTGCCATTTTTGTTTTTGCTCCCTCACAAATAATTTGTGCGAAAAGTCCAACATCAAATAAATATTTGAGAATCCACTCAAATCATGTTTCTTGGTTCTCTCTCTGTCAGCAAATTGTTTTGTTGTGCACAGAATGTGATTTCAGCTAGGGCTACAAAGTTGCACAGTAAACTATGTATTGCGCAGGAGATGCTCGAATCAGACACACACACAGAGCGTGCTGGACTAGCAGACACCCTTTGCATATGTAATATGTATAAGCTGTAAAACATTCAAAATGTAATTGTTTTCAAGTCTCTTTGCAATCTGAGTATAGTATTTTTTCAGCAGCAATACCCTTAGTGTATTATTTATCAAGATTCTACGACGCATGTCGTTTGTAATATTTTCTGTTTCAATTTAATTAATTGAAATATTTTGTAACCTTCAAGCGAATTCAAGTAGAGCGGCTAATGGAAAAAACATGCAAAGGCATGAAACAAACAAACAAAGATGCCGTCGAAAACAATTTAAATATTTAATTGCGCATATTTGTGAAGGGGGATCGGAGATGCTTCTTTAGTTTTTACAAAGCGGTCAAAATGAAATTACAAATAAATTAATATAAATTATGAAACAGGCGATTAGTTGCGGATCGTTTCGTTATCGTTATTTTTTTACGGTGTTGCCGCTGTTGTTTTGTTTGGCTACATAAAAAATGCATTCGCTCAAGCCACCGAATTGAAATTGATGACAAATTTATTGGGCATCACGAATTAATTAATTAGCCGCTCATTTGTTTGTCTAATTTTATATTAATTAAACGTTGCTCAATGCGCTCTCTTTGAAAATAAATCGGGGCTTTTTGTGGCTCTGCAAGTATCTTGTATAAATTGCTGTCTATCAAAAGTGAAACGGGAAACGAGCTAGTTTTTTTTTGTTCCTATATATATATATATATATTTTTTTTTTTTGGTCATAGCAAACAATTTATGAGTTTACAATTTGCATATAAAATGAAAGACTGGGTGGTATCAATAAACCTGATAGCAAATTTGAATAGTTACTAAATTCAAGATATATATTTATACCGTGAATCCATTAAAAATAAGAGCGTATAATGAACTTGTCCCAGTCGAGCTCTCTCGACTATAACTTTTGATTAAATGCTGCATACATTTTCAATTTGAGTTAAACTGACTTTAAGCTGACTGTAAACCAGAAGCGACACCTGAGCTGCTAATTAATGCTGTACACACACAACTCATACATAACACACACCCGAGTAAAACAGAGGACCACAAATTGCCCAGCCAACAAATTAATTTAATGAGTTGGCTTCTGCCAACAACAAAGTGTCGTGCATTCAACGATCGATTGATCCATTAAATTAATTGAGTGTAGTGTAAACGTTTTCCCAGACAGACAGATGAGGTGTGTAAGGTGTGGGCAAGTGGGAGGGAAAGGGGTTTGTTACACACACACACACAACACACACACAACTCGCACTTTATTGTCGATTGTGTCACGTGTGCAAGCTGCATTCAGTATTTGATGGGGGCTGGTCAACAGCAGCAGCAGCTGTTGTAAGTTACAAGTTGCAAGTTGACGGTGTGGCGCTAACGAGAATTGGACTCTCCTCGGCAGACACCTTAATTGATGCCATGTGCTGTGCACCCAATATCGATGATGAAATGGGGAGTGTCGAATTGTTTGGCCAGTTTGCATTCGTGTTCGTGACTCTCTCCGCAGTCCAAATATCAACGATGCTCTGCTCTTCCCAATAAATCTCAAAAGTTCAGCAATTCAAATAAAAAAACTTTAAGAAACAGAAAATCGTGACTAATGCACAAAAATGTATGGACAGGTAAAAGCTGAAAGCAATAATAACAACAATAGCTTGATGGAAAGTATATGAAAAGTTTGTATAAACTATTATGAGGAGAGACCACATGTGGCACAATATTTAATTGCTGTTTTCTGCTGATGGCCAACAAACAAGCAACGAGAAGTGGCAAGAAAAAGAAAAAATCGAGGTGTGTCAAGATGTGAGAAAAGGTTTAAACCAAAATCTTGATTTGAATAAATAATTATTTCTTATTTATTTAATGTGGACTAAAAACAGTTCACAACTTAAATACAAAGGTTTTAATATATACAAATTTAAAATTAAAAACAAACTAACGTAAAATAATGAGATTAAATAAAAAATATATACAATAAATAAAATAAACAAAATAAAATAAAATATATGATAAGTATAAGATTGTAGAGCATTTTGAGTAGTCATCAGAGCTTAGCCCCCGAGTTCTGTTTTGGCTGCGTTGCTCTTGTTACTTTTTGGCGCCGCGCTCTCTAATTACGTTAACAACTGTTTCGGCCAACAACAAAAAGAAAGAAAAAGAGCAACAGCCAAAAGCAGTGCAGTCATTCTTAATAATTTGTAGAGGATATTACAATATTCTCGTGTAGTTTGTAACGCATTGAGGCAGACATATACAAGCTCGTAATCTGTATACTTTCTTGATCGGCAGGAAGAGTAGAGTCAACATAGCCTTGATCGATTGTCTGTCTGAACTGGCAACTCAGTTTATAAGCTATCTGATGGAGCTTGGCACATATTCGAATCTTTCCAATAACTTTGCGCTTAATTAATCTCCTCACATTTGACAAAAAAATTATCTACAGCGGACAACTATATAATATAGTTTTCATAGAACAATCAAAGTAATATATAGGTCATCACAAGTGTAGAGAATATTCGGCTTGCCTCAGAATGCGGTTCTCTCTTGTTTCTCTTATGTTGCAGCTAAAAAAAACATCAGACAAAATGCCGCAGTGCTTTGGCTTTGGCTTTGGTTTGTTGCCTCGGGTTGGGATTGGAAATCGGGGCCTGTTTGTGCAACTGTTGCATAAAGAATCGATTGGACAATTAGAGTGGGCGTGGAGGAGAGGTGGATGAGGAGCGGTAGGAGGAGGAGGGGAGTTGACGACGACATCGTCACCTGTTATCAGCAAATTGCAAATCCAAATGGGCAATTGCAAAACTCGTCTAGCGCCAAAAACTGGTTCTGGTTTGTGTACAGCAGCCCAGTCTCAAGGGGTACAGTAATTACTGTCACAAGGTGATTTTCAAGTCACCCACATTTTACAACAACAAGCAAAAAAAAAAAAACAAAATCTGCTGCTGACGTCATTGCGAAACTCAATAAACAGCTTCATTCATATTCAAGCCCAATTATCACACAAGCTGGCTCGATTTCGATTTCGTCGGTTTTGCCTACTTAAATAATTGAGGAAACGAGCGAAAACCAGCTGGAAAAACTATCCATCAATTAAGTTGAATTGAAAAACACTTGTTTTTAAGAGACTGCGGATGCACATTTTCCAATAATTATCCAACATTGAATGCAATAATTTGAGATTGCATTTACTTGGCTTTTCAAAGTGGATCAACCCACCGATACAATTGCTCAATCGGTTTTAGTTGAGAAATCGCAGCTGGCAACAGTTGAATAAGTATTCATTATATATGATTGAAAGTGCTGCTCGAAACAGTTGAGTAAGTATGGAAAAGTATTCATATCATTCATGTTATTCATGTCACAACATATGAAATAATATGTAATTAGTTTCTGTGAATCAGCAAGAGAAAAAAGCGAATGATTGAATTTAATTTGATTTTTATGACGAAATGAAAATTCTATTTTTGTTAGCCAAGTTTTTATTATGTTGCATTTTGTAAGGGACTTAAACATTTATTGTTTAATTAGTTTAATTTGTTTAACGAACAGAATCAAAATTGTTTTTTCCGTGCTTACAATTTCAATTAAAACCAAGCTCAACATATTTGTTTTCCCCTCCACGTTCAAATCAGAAATTTGTGGCACTCGACAGGGCACAAATGCAATTGGTTTTCATTCGACAACGAATAGAAACTTAATTTCATGTTGACTTTTGAACTCGACTCGAGAGAGAACTTACAACAACAATAGTTCAACATTCAGCTTTTGATGTGTTGCCTAATCAAAGCTGAAGCCAGCTAAACAAACCAAAAAAAAGAGACAGTTTAACCCTCACCATTTGCATGGCAAGCACTCGATACTCAAAAAGTAATTGAATTTTCACAGACAAGTTTTTCGTGGCACTTTTCGCTTTACATCAATTAACAGAGTGTCGTTAATCTGTAGATGGGTTAGGAACAACGAGAGTTCTTTCCCTCTCCCTCTCTCTCTCTCCTTGTCTTAATTTTTCATTTCATTGTTTTTTGCTACATTCCCACGGCAAATCTTGGTTGGCATCACGTAGTTGCCACTCAAAATGGCACTTAATGAGTTTCTAATTAATTTTTATACCCCGCTAAGGGCATACAAAAATGGAAAGGGTGTTTAATGAAGTTGTGCTTAAGTATGCAACAGGCAGAAAGAAGCATGTTAGATAAGATATAGTATTAACAGACGATTCGATTTATTTATTTGTATCAATTCACATTTTGACTGTAAATTCTCGTTAACATAAACCGATCAAGAGTATTTCATTTCATCGATAACTGATGGCAATAAATATCGATAGTGTAAAGATATAGCCTTGCAATTGAAACCTTAAATACCCCGACATAATATTGATCATCTGTAAAAATTGCATTAAGATCGACCGTAGCTAGCCTTATTTCTTAGGTAGCTGCAGGGTATCTCTCATTCGACTTCTGTCTACTGCAACACTTTTGCCTGTTATTGTCTCAAGTGCATTGAACTCTGCGACGAACTTAAATCAAGAGTGGAGCATAATGAGGAGAAGTGGGCAGAGAGTGGAGATTATGTTTGGTGTCAATGTCGCACAGTGGCAAATTATGTTGATTGAGGCGCGACAATCAAGCCAGCCCCTCACCCCTCACTCACGCCCTCATTATAAGTACAACGGATCCATAACTCATGAGCAATAAACACTTGCAACAACAACAAACAATGTGTGCGTGCAACAAACAACAACAGCAACTTGTTGCAGTTGCAACTATGAGGGTCAGAGTCAAAGTTCAATAAAATCCAATTAAACTGGCGCAGCAACTGCCCCCTTCCTTCCCTCGCTGCCCCCCTCTCCTAGACACAGACCCGCAGACCTTTCAACGCCCGCTCGTAAATCTCAATGTCTGACAACCTGCCTGCCTGCCCCAAAATTAAAGTCTATGCGACGACCTGCAGCCAAATTGCAAGCATTTGATTTAATAAGGCGCAGGCAACGTGAACTTTCACCGGCGTCGAACTCTGACTTTTGCTTCTTTTTTATTTTTGCCCCCAATTGAATTCTTTTGCAAGCAGCATTCATTAAATGCAATGTGCTGCATACCGCATGCTGCAGCTATTGCAACTTGCTTGGTTGCGCCTTATTAATAATATACAGCAAGAAATGCTGCGCCTTAATTCACTTCTAGCTATTTTTAGCAACATTTTATTGCACTGCGCCAAAATGGCAGGCCAACAACCATGCGCTTAAGCCAAGAGGTCAATTTATGTCTTCTTATTTCCTTAACAAGAATATGGCCCCTTTCTCCCCTCACTCTTTGCCCGATTTTATGACATTTACTTCCGCTGTCGGCACTTGAGAATTATTCTACTCGTGTGGCTTACTTTTCGCAATATTGTGAGTCATAGTTATAAAGAGTTGAAGAAGTGAATGAAGTGAATGGGTCTCCGAGTACTCAGAATAACATTCATCTCAGTCTGCTCGTCATCATCATCATTTCATCATCACGATTATACATTTCAATTTGGATTATCATCTTGTAAGGTAAAGCATGAACGTGACATTTAAGCTAACTACTGTGTGTTGTCAGTTATTTAGAATCCGTATTTGTGCCGTATTTATTTATGAGTACTATTAAAATGTGTGTTAGCATTTATTACGTGTGTCTTGGCATATTTTTATGTGCTCTTTTCATTTAATGACCCAAAAATAGATACGTGATCAAATGGTGTAGTTAATCAGAATAGTACACAGTTGAGTGAGTTTTTTATTTGTCGCTTTTCCTAAGTAAAAGTTAAGCGTACTTGAATATTTTCAACCTAACTGATGGATTTTCTGTTGCTTAAAACAATAAAGTACAATTCCCGTACAAACTCGAACTAGTTTTTGAAACCATCTTGAAGTGTTATATATTAACCAGAATCACTTGCTGCTACTTTTGAAAATCATGCTTAAAACATCTTAAACCACAACTACCACAATTTATAGGAACTCAACGGTTTGATATATTAAATATATTTATTTCTTTCACAAAGTCATCCTCACAAAATAGTTTGGCATTTTTAAGTTTAAAGATTCCTGGCAGATAAATGTGCTGTGCAGTCTCTCCTAGATCAAGCAATCTAATATAATAGCTGTAATCCTTTCAAGTCTTCAGTAGCCATAGCTTTGTCATCCATCACTTTGCAACAGAAGCATTCACTGCACACTCACCTAACCTCACACCACACATACACAACACACACACCACACTCACAAACACTCAATTCTGTTGCATTATTTAAATTTTGACTCACGTCACTTGAACTCGAGACGAGACCCTCCACTCGAAAGTTGCATGCCCCGTTGTGCTCAATGCTTGCCGCTTGCTGCTTGTTGGCTTTTGAAACACTATCACAATAACACATCATTTGTCAAGGCAAACAAATGATGTTGCATGTAACCTTATCATCTCATATCCGTTGCAGACAGAGCAAACTACACAATGACAGCCACGCTGGACACTGATGAGTGTTGTGAGTTGCAGAGGGGCAGAGGGGGACTACGTGGTGGACTACGTTGCAACACCTAAGGTCAAGCGCTAAGGTTAGACGTTGTGGCAAAGAGAAAGCCAACAGACGCCAGAGAAAATGGACAGCAGACGGACAGGAGACGAATACAAACCTTCGACGGCAACTGGACAACAGCAGGTCACAACACACACACAGGACCCACACAAAGGACACACAAGTTGCTTGCTTGACAATGGCTGCTAATGAATAAACATGGCGTCGCCGGCACTTCCGCTTTAGCTCTTGCCTCCTACCCTTCTTTTTATTAAGGGTACTTTGCTATTGTTTCGCAGTTTAGCAAATCAAAAATGAACATAAAAATAAAATATACATTTTTGCTTAAGTGCTTGCAACATAGTTGTTTCTCTGCCCTAAAGCAAACTTATGTCTTAGAAGCACTTACAGATAAGTGTAGAATGACTACGAGTATTTCCTTCCTCCTAATAATAAAAAAATCTGTTTGTTATATTTATGAAAAATAATGTCTAAATATAAATTAAAATTTTTAAATTAGAAAAGGTTTCTTTTGGTTTTTTTTTGGAAATAAAATATGGCTATTTTTATGTGTATTGAGGTATTTTGGTTTGGTTTCGGGTTTTGGCATGCCAAGGAACTGCTATTCTCCTGTCGCATATTGTTTATGCCCGGTTGCGTATACGCCATGTGTCGTCAGCGATAAAGTTGCGCAAACAACAAGCAGCAAATTTATTGCTAAAGCCAACAGCGAACATCATCGAACATTGTCTCCCTGGACCAAAAGGACTCGAACAATGTTTCATGTTGTATTCATCCTCCTCCCCCGCCTTACTCCCCTCCCTCCCTTTTCCTCTTCCATGGCCAGTCTGAAGTGGACATGAGCGTGTCTGCGTCGCTGACATTGACGCCTCTAATGATCAATGTCGTCGTCGTCTGCTGGTCGCTGGCTGTAAACTGTTGGAACACACCTCCCGCTGCCCCCCTCTCCGCCCACACACCCTCTGCCACTTAATGAATTTGTGTCTTTTTTTTTTTTGGTGTATTTGCCACGTGGTTCCGTTACATCTTTGGCCAGTGCCATGCATTGTTTATCCAATTTAAGCTTTTAATGGCAGACGCCGCTGCAAATTTGTGTTTCCAAATGGAGCAGGAGGCGGCCAAGCGAACTTCCGGCCAGAGTTGTTGACGTCTGTAGGGAGTTGTCTTGTGTGTGTGTTTATGTGTGTGTGTACTGTTCTGTCGGCGGTTTTACTGGTTGCCAGCGGCACTTAACCAAACCGAGTTTAGTTGCAGCTGCAGCACAATTTAGCTTTGTGGGGAGACTATCAGTCAGTCCATCACGGAGTTATTTTGACTTGGACCTCAAATCTATTTGCTCTCATGAGATTGAGGATAAGTTTTATCTGCTATTGATGCAATATTTATTGGTGTACAGTTATTGCTAATAGCTTATCTATGGCAGTGAAATTTACATATTTTGCAGTCTATTATAATTGTGTAAGAAATCCCAGAAATCCAACTTGGCATTATTCTTAAGTATTGCATTTCACGATGGGAACTTGTTGAACTCTTAAATAGTTATAATAGTGTTACAAAATTAATAGCTCTTCCAAATATAGACAGTATTACCACTATTTATACATGAACAGTTTTAAGTTAAGATTAAGATTAATTTTATCTACTCCCCAATATAATCCCTAATAATTTGCTGATTTTTCTCTACACGCAGAAATTCCATCGACTCATTTAGGCGCAAGAGAAAAAGAAAGAAAAACAAAAATAAAGAAAATGAACAGAAGACAAAGTTCATCACCGCTGATGCTGATTGGTTGCATGCTGTTGGGATTGCTGCTGCAGCTGGCCACACCGATTGGGGCACATGTGCATCCCGTGTTCACATACAAGAACGCCTCCACGCAGCTGGGTCAACTAGTAACGTCGGACACGCTGGTGTGGGAGACCTACGATCCGAACAGCGCCAATCAGTTGCAGTCGGCTGTCGAGGGTGGAAAATATTTGACGGAGGAGGAACATTATCCGATCTATGTGTGTCGGGTGACCATCGATGGAGTGCCCACCTCTGGCCACACCGAGAAGCGGCAGCAGCGGCACGTCTGCGTCGCCGCCCTCTACAAGCACAGCATCAATGCGAACTTCGATGTGCTACTGAACAAGGGGCACCTGGGGAAGATTGCCTGGAAACGTTGGCGCAAATATAATATTGGTGCGCCCCTCGGCGCCATTCGCATTGCCGATGAATCCTACATTGCTCGCCATCGGGCCACTGTGCACAATCCGACTGCCGATGACACTCAGCTGACGACATCGCACCACGGCGCCGACTACAATCTGGGCAGACTGGATGTCTTTGGGCTCGGCAAGATCAAGGTCGTTGAAAACGAGCACGAAAAGACCTACGAGGACGGAGAAGTACTCGTCGAAACGGAGCCTATAAGATACGAGTTGCGCGGCATCAAGCTCGATGGCCTGCGCACCTCTCTGACCGAGAACATCACCGAATTGGGTAAGCCAATGAGATCATTACACACTGGGAAACCAAATCAAAAATTCAAGCTGTTGAACGAAATGAAATTAATAATAAAAATAAAATAAAATAAAAAGAATGAAAGGAACAAGCCCAACACTAATTATAATTTAGAATTCTCTTAGCAATTGCCACAATTAATGCAATTTTCTACTCCCAAAAGCTAATGGCATACTGGAGAATCGCGGCGACACCTACGACACCATGGAGAAGGTTATGAGCTACAGCTTCGATACGATACAATATTGGGGCTCGCACGAGGGCGTAGCCAAAGGACTACAGACAAAGGTCTTCGAGAAGAATGTTGAAACGCCGACGGAGATCCATTGGGCATTGAAGCGCGGTGAGAAACGGCACGAGAACAAGGCCGTCTACAGTAAGCTCTGGCCAGGCACGGCCATCAATGTGACGCTGCGTGGCAACTATGTGACCCTCTATGCACCCTACACAGCCAAGTTGTCGGCCTTCTACGATGACAGCGAGAGCGTCTCGCGCAACATTAGCGCCGAGGTAAGTATTTTTTAAAGTGTAAATATAAGAGTTCCTCAACTGACCTTGATTTGTTTTCCAGGTTACCAAGAAATACTTGAAGGATGTGAAAATGGAGTTCAGTCCCGTCTACTGGATTGAGAATGGTACAATGGTGCCGACAACAACAACAACATCAACGACATCGACTACAACAAACCCAACGACGACCAGCACCAGCGCCAATGAACCGACGCCCATTAATGAGCCACCGTTGGTCCGCTTGGAGCATTTGGGTGAACAGCATTCCGGGCCCGATTCGCTGGAGAAGACGCTCAGCGATTCGGCGGCGACCAATAATAATGAGATTGGCTCCCATGATGCGCCCGAAAATATGTCCAGCAAGGATGCTGCGCTGGCTGGGTTCGGCGGCATTTCCGGCAACAGCGGCACCGGACGCATCAACAAGAATTTGGCGACTGGACTCGCTGTTGCAGCAGCCACATTCACATTGACGCTATTAAATCTGTAGATGGGAGTCGATGGCTAGGGCCAAAGCAAAGGGTCTCCCAATTAGCATAGCGTTTAATTGTTGTTGTTGTACCTGTTGTACCCGTCTTTGAGAGAATTGTATGATGTGTGTGTGTGACGCACACACTCACACATACACACACACATAGGCATAGACATAGACACAACCAGAAAGATTGACAGACATTAATAATAATAGATTTATAGAACGCCACGATGAACAAACAAAAATACAAACCGGATAGCTTTCTGTGTGTGGGTGTTCATTTTGCGTGTTAGAGGCAAAAACAAAAGTTGATATTTTTATACTTGTCCCCTATGGCTGCTTCTTCTTCTACAATACATAAATCTATACATATATACAAACATATATATAGCAGAAGAAAATTGAATTTTAAGCGAAACACAAAACATTCCTAAACTTTGCCCTCACAAAAGTAAATGAATCAAAAGTACATATATATATATATCTATGTATCAAGTATATGTAAATTCCAACATTTTTATAAACTGTTTTGCATAGTTTTTCTTTTTTCTCATTTTGAGCTTCCTTTTCATTTTTTTATTTCGGAAAGTAGTTTCGTTAAGCGCAAAAGCATTCACAATAAACTGTAGTAAAATAATTAATTGAATGACCTGGCGATGATATATAGGGTTGATATACATATATATTAATATAATATATACGTTCTACGATATAATGTATATGTCTAAAATGTAAAATCTATGTAAAACATAAGCATATATATATACATATGTATATGTATGTATTTTATAATATATAAGTGAAACACACTCCAAATATGTAAATTAGTTAATAGTTATTTCCCTTTCTTACCCTCCGCCGCGTCTCTTCCTTTAAGCCTAACTTTAGCTATATTTTGCTCGAATTCTACCGTTAAGTTAAGCATACTCATTTATATATTTGGTATTTTGCTTTCAAATCCCTTTTTTGAAAATTTGAAAACCAAACGCAAAGAATCTCTGAGAACTATCATTTCTTTTAAAGTCAAAAAAACAAAACAAATAAAGCTTGTAAATTGAAATTGATTAAAATCCAGTGTTGGTTTATATATAAATATATATTTTTAACAATTGGCAGCTGAACAAATTTTTGTATTTATCATAATTTAAGTTTATTTACTTAAAGTATTCCTTCAAAACGATAATTTTAATGGGAAGACTTTGATTTGGACTTACTTTAACTTTTTATTTTGTTTGCTCAATCATTCAAGCAGTAGTCCGCTGTCTAAACTTGTTAAGTGAATTAGCATTGATTTTAAATATATACGGCAAACGAGTTTCCAGCAGCCAGCTGAGATTAAATTGCTGTATTTGATATGCTTTGATATGTTATGTAAACAATCGTTTGCCTTGTATTTTACAGAACTTGACATTCATTAGTGGAATGTAGTTTGATGGATGGGTTTTGCTTGCAACACGAAAGAGGCAGCCGCAATTCGGCTCTGATTGAAGTAAACATTTAAGCCTTGAGGCTTGACTGCGATGATAAACAGCCTAAACTTAAGATTCATTTAGTCAGTTAACTTTCCAACTTAGAAATTCTTTTGTAATTTCTTTATTAAGCACAGCTTGAACCAATCATATACCAAATAACTCTACCAGCTATGATTTATGCCCGACACAATGCACCATTAGCCACACACTTGTTGCCCAACAACAACACCTGCAATTGTTCAATTTTCTTCTATTATATTTAATTATTTAATTTTTTTCGTTTGTTGGCCGCAAAAGGTTTGTCATTTAGACACGTACCTATTTAGCCTGCTGATGTGCTGGCAGATAAGCTTGCAGCAGATGTTGTCTGTTACTCACATTGACTTCTCGGCCAGCTTAACAAACGGATTGTTCAGACCGGCTTTTAAGCCACTTTAATTGACAACGAGCTGAATTATTTTTCGTATTTGTTATGCGACTCTTGTTTGATTTAAATAACAAATTAGCGAATGGAACTGCCACACTGTCTGCGACTGGTGTTGCCTGTCTTTTTTCCCCGATTATTATGCAAACAACGTCTGCGATAATGTGTGTGTGTAGGTATGTTTTTGTACCTACACCTATACTTAACGCTATTAAGTGTTACCACGATTTTTTATTATACATCAATTCAAGTGTCGGTTTGCAAACACCATAACAAAAGGCAAGCCCCTCCCCCCCCCCCCCCCGCAACAAAAAATAGCGGCTTTGTTTTAAACATTTATGCCTCGAACCCATTGAAAATTGGGTGAATGGGTATTTTGAAGTTGTGCAAATTAATGGGTCACAGACAGTAGGAAGGATCTCCGATATTTCTTCATTCGAGTCGATTGAGTGTGTCAGTTTGTATTAACAGGCTGATCTCAGAGACAATGTTATGGATGTTAGTTCAAATATTGAATACATTATCATCAAAAGGTTGATAATGTTGATGGATGGGAAACAAGAAAAAATAGATTTTTCATATTTCCAGCATTTTCCGCATAAGACTTATGGTTGGCTAAAGACTTGGGTGTAGGGTATTTCTAAACCGATCTCTCTCGACTAGAGCAGTCTTGTCTTCTTTTTTTTTTAATTTTGCGTTAGAAAACACATTTTGTTGGAATTTATTTTTTTTATTTTTTTAGCGAAATATATTTTTAAAGCGTGACCACATGTCGAAGTCGATGGCGATAGCGATGCCGGTGCCTAAACGGGTTCCCAACTGATGCCAATTGAACTGCTGCTGTATGTTGTTGTTCTTGTTGTTGGGAGGCGTTAGCAGTTGGGCGTGGCTGCTGTTCAGTGTTATGGCCAAGAGCCCGTGGCACGTTTCACATTTACTATCACAATCCGCTGAACCACTTTTGGGGGCGGGCAGCGAAACGCAACGCTCAAAAGTTGATTACCCTCTGAACTCGTGGTGAGAGCGTCCACTTCTCATTATGCGGTCAATGTTGCTATCCGAATCGCGAAATTGTGTTGCCAAAAGGAAATTCTTTGCAGAGTTTATCTTCCTTGCAAGTCTGGCTTTTATAAACGAGCAGCGTTTGATATACGCTTCCACTTTAAGATGTTTGCGAACCCTTTATTTCTACTACAGAATAACTTTCTATTATGATTGTAGCTGGCAACTCTAGTTAATCTTAAATTGAAGAAATTATGACAACACTTATTCGTTTTTGTGAATTTGGCAATTACTTGTTATTCATTTCTGATTTATGTCATTGCTGTATGCTAATTGAGTCTAAAAAATATTTTTGCAAACACAGTTGCAATTAATTAAATATTCGTTTGCTGCGGTTGCCATTGATTTGATGCATAAATTGAAAACAATTTCAGCGCATTTATCTCTGCAGAACAATCTGCATATATTTTAAAATTCCGTTGCTGCTGCTTGAAAGGATTGGGATCAGGTTGGGTGAGGATGGGGTGCATCTGTGCCATGGGCAGTCGCTCTGCTCGGCTGGCGCTGGTCTAAACAAAATTTTATGCATCGCTAAACTGAAACAAAAGCAAAACTGCAACCCTTTTTCACGGCTCTGGGCATTGACGTGTTGTGTGTGTGTGTGCGTGTGTGTGTGTGTGGGTGTGTGTATGTGTTAACTGAAATTGTTAACCGGTGCCGGCTTTTTCCAGCTTTTTGCAGACCTTTATGCATATCGGCGTGCAATCTGTTAACTGCATTCAGGCGTGACTCATTCTCTGTGCATATTTATGAACTCGGGCTGCACTTTGCGCAATTTGCATGCAGCTACGTTGACGCTCTTTACGCTTCATAATTTTATTCATTTTTATCCATTTGCATTAATTTAGCTGACACTTTGTGTCCCTTTTGGGTTAGCAGGATAAAAGACAATTGTGTGGCCAGCAGCAGATGGGATAATGCATTCGAGTTCATTCCAGGTTATTTATTGCTTTTGGGAATCACATTGACATCCTCCGCGAGCACCGGGCATACTCTGCTTGCAGGTTAATATGTGGGGCATATTGGTTTTTCCTGCAAATATAACGAAATGGAAGCACTCGAAAATAGTATGATGCAAATTTTTATTAGGGAAAAGGGTTTATCGAAAATAGATGTAATAGGTTCACTCGAAGTTGCCGTCACTGTAATTCTTAT
This sequence comes from Drosophila cognata, assembly GCA_035041535.1. Taxonomy (NCBI): domain Eukaryota; kingdom Metazoa; phylum Arthropoda; class Insecta; order Diptera; family Drosophilidae; genus Drosophila; species Drosophila cognata. The sequence goes on from JAWNLC010000451.1 coordinate 389,826, forward strand.
TCTTGGCCACCCTGCAAGCTTCCATGGGCGCTAGCCTCCTCGGCCGCTCCGGACAACTCCTCGAGATCTTCCTTGTCCACCGAAGCCGCTGGTGTAAGCCCTATTCAGGCCATTCTGCAAGCTTCCTTGCAAGCCACTTTGTCCTTGAGCACCCGGAATGCCTACTTGGCCACCCCGGATAACTCCTTGAGAACTTCCTTGTCCACCTTGCTGGCCACCGAAGTTGTTGATGTAGTTCTCATTCAGTCCATTCTGGAAGCCTTGGGGGCCACTCAGGCCGCTCTGGAAACCTGCTTGAGAGCTTGCTTGAGAACTTGCTCGAGCACTTGCTTGCCCACCCTGGGAACCTGCTGAAGAACCTCCTCTTCCGCCTTGGAAACCTCCTCGTCCACCTGGGAAACCTCCCAGAGAACCGCCTTGGGAACTTCCTAGTCCACCTTGCTGTCCATTCTGTAGGCCTCCTTGTGTACCTCGTCGTACACCTTGCGTGCCACTCAGGCCGCTCTGGACCCCTGCCTGAGAACTAGCTTGAGAACTTGCTCGAGCACTTGCTCGTCCACCCTGGATACCTCCTTGAGAACCTCCAAGTGACCCTCCTTGTCCGCCTCGCAGTCCTCCCCGCTGTCCTCCTCGCTGTCCTCGCTGACCTTGAGCGGCAGCGGTGGCCACCAATGCAACAAGCACAATAAGGATCAAGATACGCATTCTATTTTCTTCGATAAGCACTCAAGCAGTTAGATAGACTGACTTGTCTTCTTTGGATTAGCCAGTTCTTATATAGAAGAAATAGTTGGAAAATAACAATAACACTTCAGAACAGATGCTAACTGTAAACATCGAATTCTATTGTTGAGTTTGTATCTTTTTTTATAGATACAACAATACATATTTTCTAAGCGTGGTTAAAAATAACCCAAAAGCTCAGGTGGTTTGAATATGTTTTTTTTGTTTTGCTTAGAGTTTCTTTTTCACTCATATTTGGATCACTTTGGAGTCTATTTGCCTATTTCATTAAATTGTAGCTAACAGAAAAAATATTTAAAGTATTCATCAAAAACTAAACATATAATCAAAATATTGAGAATTGAATGTGATGAAAAATGCATGGCGAGCCGATAGATATGCCATAATTCAAGATACAACAAATCTAGAGTTGAGCAAACATACAAACAAAAAACCAAATATTATTCAATGTGTATTTTATCGAAATCTTAGTTTTAAGAAAATTTCAAAAGTCAAAGATTACAAATAAAAATTTAATTTCAAACGTAATTATTTTACTGGACTTTTAATGTATGAATGAAAGATAAAACCAAAAAGTAACAGAAAACCAAACTCATTTAATATAATTGAGAAAGCGTCGTATTTTAAAAGTTTATGAGCCTCCATGCAGCATGCTGCACTGGCCAACTGCTTTGTCTGGGCCCATTCTCCACCCATCACCTCTCATCTCAAATCTCATCCTTTGATTTCTGTTGTGCCACGCTGCGTATGAGTAACTCAAATTTCACTTTTAATTGAGAGAACAACGAGCGACGAGCAACGTTGCGCAAGTGCTCTGGCTCCGAATGGTTGGATAACTAACGACACCTCGGAGAGAGTCGCATGCATATGGATGGCTATGCGGCTGTGGATGTGGATGTGAATAACGAGGCACGCCGGAGAGAATTGACATCCGACGCTCTTCGTATGGCCGCAAAGAGAACTGCTGCACAGGGGTGCGAAAGTCTAAGGACTAAAATCAATTATATAAAATAAAGATGATGAAAATTAAATATTATTTTTATTAATATTATGAATATACATTTTATTCAGGCTGTCAATGGGAACTGCAATTTAAGGGTTAAAATGTAAGCCCTCCAAAATTGTATATTATTATTGAATAACCAGTTTCAGGAAGCCATATAATTAAACTTTATATATTAGCATAACGAAACCAAATAAATATTATTAATTATTTTTTTATGGTTTACATTCCTATATACTAATTCAAATAAACGTTTTATATGTTCTGTTTGTAGTTGATGGTTTTTGCTGCACTGTGCTGCACGCTTGCCCTCAATATGACGACAAGTTACACATAAGGCTGCTTTGCGAGCTGCTATGACGTCATTACCTACAGACACAAGCTGCCCACAAGCAGGCCAAGCACACACATACACATACGTGTGATACATTTTGGCCTGAAATGGGAGCTGAAACTAGCAACAGTTTGATGTAGAATCTTTCAATCCGAATCGCATTACTCGCAAAAAAAACTCTCTTGAGAGCGCAATGCTCGGCAATTTGGTGTTATCCGTGCGTTCGTATCGAACTGCTTGCCGTATAAATAGGCGAGTATCCTGGCAGCCAGGACACAGTCTAACGAAAGACTTTCTTGTGTACGTGCCACAGACAGCAAGAAACAGAGAGAGAAGCCAAGCAGCGGCATTCAACAATTTCGTTGCCAACATACAAAAGTTTTAAACAGTTTGGGAGTCATTGTATTTTGCTCTACTCAACACCATTGTATACTTTCGAGCGATCCATTTAAATTTCTGCGTTTTTGCGTGTGTTCTTGTGAGTGAATTTCAAAATTGCACTGCGTGCTAATCAAACAGGACTGCAGTTTCAACCCAAGACAATATGCAGGAAGTGCACAATACTGCACCGAGAAGCAAGTGGCTGCTGCTGGTCTTTTCCATGCTGCTAAATGCGGTAAGTATTTGAAGAAGGAGCACGGGCAGGGGCAGAGGTCAATGGAAAATGGGATTATATTTTCAATTTAAAATTTGCCGACTGTAATTGTATGTCGAGTTATCAAAACAGCTTCAGCTTAGCTTATTTTTCACTTTTCTACCCCGATTGTGTCCGAATGGACAGTAATGAAACGTGTGTGCAACGGGGCGTAATTCATTTTCTGTGAAATCGCTTTTCATTTGCTTTTCCGTTTTCCTTGCTACACTTGCCATTCTTATTTTAGCGCATTTAAAATTATTTATCAAATGGCTTTGTGGCAAACAAAGCAGATTTCAATTATAGCTGCTTGTGCAGATTTTTGTTTTTTCAATTGGCATTTGATGAGGAAATTCGGAAAGCAGAAATCTCGGAAATTGCATCAGTAAAATCGGTGGATTTTCTGCTAAAGCCATACAAATTATTTAATTCTTATTTTAACTAGGTCGTGAGTACATTTAATATAAATTCTTGTATGTTTTAATTGGAAGTTATGATTTTTAGATTTAGATTACGTCCCTGTAATTGAAATTCGCGATTATTAAAATCAATACTCATTTGCCACTTTGATTTTTGTGGAAATATGATTGAATACCAATTTTATTGGGGAAAATTACTTATGGAAATTTTTTTTAAAAAGATTTACTCAAAGTCATTTCCGGAATCTCGTCCGAGATCCTATCTGACCACTCTAGAAACCTCATGGGGGACCTCTTTGGCCATCTTGTCTGCCTTGCTGACCTCCTGGTCTACCTTGCTGGCGTCCTTGTTCACCTTGCTGGCTTCCTCGGGAACCTCCTTGGCCATCTTGTCCGCCTTGCTGGTCTTGTCCACCTTGCTGGTCTTGTCCACCTTGTCCACCTTGCTGGCCTCCTCGGGAACCTCCTTGACCACCTTGCTGACTTAATCGGGATCCTCCTTGTCCACCTTGCTGGCCTTGTCCACTTTGCTGTCTACCTTGTCCACCTCGCAGTCCTCTTCGCTGACCTTGAGCGGCAGTGATGGTCACCAATGCAACAAGCACATTAAGGATTAAGATACGCATTCTACTTTCTTCGATAAGCACTTAAGCAGTTTGACAGACTGACTTGCCTTATTTGAACTAGCCAGTTCTTTTATAAAAGAAATGGTTACAAAATAACGAAAACACTTCAAAACAGATGCTAACGGTGAACATCGCATTCTATTGTTAATTTTGTGCATATTTATTTTTAGAAACAATATTTTTCTACGCGTGTTTAAATATAACCCAAAGTGTTTTTTTTTTTTTTAATTTACTTTTCAATTTAAGCTCAGACTTTATTTTACGTAATACTTGAATCATGACGTAAGAGCATAAATTAAGCAGCAAAATTGTTAAAAGCAGTTAATTAAGCATAATGATTTTCCCAGTTATTTCCTATTTAAAACCTTTTTAAAGTTCTTATCCAATGCTAAATATATAATTAAAAACTTGAAAATTGAATATGTCGTTAAATGCGTTGCGAGTCGAATATAATATATATATAAATAAGTCTAGTGATTGAAGAGTTGGCTAAGCATTCAAATGGGGCTCAACTGGGTTCCTGGCATTCCTTAGTTTCAAACCCTGACACATTGAAAATGTTTAGAATGGGTAAAATATGTAGCAGTAAAAACTAAATTATTTTTCTTTCCACTCTTCCTCTTCACTCCATTGATATCGATCGATATCGATAATATATATACTTATAATTATTATGTTTTACATAATTGCATATTATTTCGCAATACGGCATTATTAGCCTACTATAAATGGAATTGTGCACATGTATTTAACTGGCAGAAGAAAGCATCTTCGACTTCATATGGTATATAGATTCTTGATCAGGATCAACAGCCGAGTCGGTATAGGCATATCCGTCCATGTGTCTATTTGAGCACGTTGATCTCAGCCTCTAAAAGAGCTAGAGACTTCAAATTTTCTCGCATACCCCGCGCAGATCATGCTTGCTTCATTACATCAATAAATACAACTACTTCGATAAATTTGCTTATTGAATTATGTCGTTTTATTTGAAATTCTTTATAAGCAACAGCTTTTGAAAATGCATTAGTGTGGTTACAATATATTTGTAATTAGGGAAAAGGGTTTATCGAAAATTTCTCAATTGATTCGCTAAATTCTCGCCTCAGAAGTCGGAATTAGGGTAGTCTTCTTCTTCTCCCATAGGATAGTAGTTGTAATCCGGTGCACCTTGGGGTTCTCTAGGTCCACCTTGGGGTTCTCCCATAGGATAGTAGTTGTAATCCGGTGCACCTTGGGGTGCTCCAGGTCCACCTTCTGGGCCACCTTGGGGTCCTCCAGGTCCACCTTGCGGAACACCTTGGGGTTCTCTAGGTCCACCTTGCGGACCACCTTGCGGGACACCTTGGGGTTCTCTAGGTCCACTTTGGGGTTCTCTAGGTCCTCCCTGCGGGCCACCTTGCGGAACACCTAGGGGTTCTCTAGGTCCACCTTGCGGACCACCTTGCGGGACACCTTGGGGTTCTCTAGGTCCACTTTGGGGACGTCTAGGTCCTCCCTGCGGGCCACCTTGCGGGACAGCTAGGGGTTCTCTAGGTTCACTTTGCGAACCACCTTGGGGACCTACAGGTCCTCCTTGCGGTCTACCTTGGGGACGTCTAGGTCCTCCCTGCGGGCCACCTTGCGGGACAGCTAGGGGTTCTCTAGGTTCACTTTGCGAACCACCTTGGGGACCTACAGGTCTTCCTTGCGGTCTACCTTGGGGACGTCTAGGTCCTCCCTGCGGGCCACCTTGCGGGACAGCTAGGGGTTCTCTAGGTTCACTTTGCGAACCACCTTGGGGACCTACAGGTCCTCCTTGCGGTCTACCTTGAGGACCTCCTCGTCCACCTTGAGGACCTCCTCGTCCACCTTGAGGACCTCCTCGTCCACCTTGAGGACCTCCGCTTCTACCTGGAGTGCCACCTTGGCGACCTGCTTGGCCGCCTGGTGGAGCAGCTCGGGGACCTCCTTGTCTACCTTGAGGACCTCCGCCACCCTGCCGACCTCCTTGTCTACCTTGTGAGCCTCCTCTTCCTCCTCGCTGTCCTCCTCGCTGAGCGGCAGCTATGGTCACCAATGCAACAATCACAATAAGGATCGAGATACGCATTCTATTGTTTTCGACAAGCAGTCAACACAGACTGACTTGTCTTCTTTGGATTAGATAGTTCTTATATAGAAGAAATGGTTGCAAATTAACGAAAACAGTTCAAAACAGACGCTATCTGTAAACATCGCATTCTATTGTTCAGTTTGTGTATACTTATTTTCATATAACATTTTTTTTCAGCACGTGTTTAAACATAACCAAAATGTGTTTTGAATATATGTCTTAATTTTAGCTCAGAGTTTACTTTACGCCATTCTTGATTTATTCCGTAGGAGCATACAAATGAATCACAAAATATTATTCAATGTATATAATACTTAGCTATTTAGATTGCAAAACCACCAATTATAAAATGGGAAATAAATTCACCTACTTACTTTAGATTGCCCTGCGAGCACAAATTGTACAGCGTGCACTTACTTAAGTAACTTGCAACATACAAGTGCAACAACTGCGGTCTTGTTCACCTAAATGGTTGGCAATATTTCAGTGGCCCACAGCGTAAACGCCTTCGCAGTGATGTAATTTATGTGTGCCACGCCCTCACCCCGGGGAGCAGCAGCAGCTGCAACAGTTGCCAGTTGTGTGGTTGCCATGGCGCTGCGACCGCCAGCTGGTCCATAGGCAACCACTTCCCTAACGGCTTTGGATTCCTGGCGACACGTGCCACCACTGCTCCAAAGTGCAATTTGTTTTACTTTTCCTTTCTATATTATTTTATTTTTTTCACTCATTTCAAGTTTTTTCCTACTGTTTTTTTTTGCAGCTTAACAATTTATGTGGCATACTCGACTTTCTCTAATGTTGCCTGTTGACATTCGCTGACATTTGTCAACGTTCATTCCTGTGGTCGTGACCTGTAACCTTTTACTCCCCCTCCCCTTCCATCCAACCCCGTAAATCTATCCTCTCAGCGCCCATGACAACTGTCTGTCCATCATAAATGTGTGTGACAGTGTTTAAAATTGTTGTCGCAAATAATTTGCTATATCATAAAGCATGTCTGAATGCGTTCTACCCCTTTCCCTTTCTCATTATCTCTCCCTCTCTCTCTCTCTCTCTCTCTGTTTTGCGTCTTAATTAAAATGTTGTCATTTTATCAAGCATACGCTATGTAAATTTTGCTTGGCGACACTAATGATGTGCGCGAAAGGAATGCATTTGATTACAAAAATGACAAAATGTTCGCTTTGCTTGGCAGGACTCAAAGGAATGTGGGAAAAGTAGATGGTAAAAGCTCAGCTAACAGTTTCTACCAAAAGGGGGTGGCAGTTAGGAAAGGGAAGGGTGTAGCTAAGCAGCTTAATTGCGGTAGGCTTATGAGCATCATGCAAATGACTTGAAATGGTCGAAATCTGCCCAAGATAATTTGGGCTTGAGTGGGTAAAACATATGAAAAGTGAAAAGTTGAATGCAAAGATTTGTACTTTGTGACCGGAATGACTTAGTATAACTAAAATTATAAGTTGGAAGATACTAATAGATAAATTGCGATTTGTATAAATATATATACTCAATGGGTTCAGAGATAAGTGCTTCTAGCCTAGCAAAAGGATATAAATTCTATTCAAGCCAATCCACATTTTATTCTATAGGCAAATTTACAATCTGCAATTCAAATTAAATGACAAGAATTGTTCTCTATTTGCAGATTTTCTCATTAAATGAGTAATGATTGTAGACACATTTGCAGATATGTCCCTGGATAAAGTCCTATGCAGGATAAGCATAATTGTAGATAGTTTCAGACAACTTAAGAGTTCTCAATGAAAGCTGATTAGGTTGTGTTTTCTAAGTTGTGCTTGTGTAAAACTAGAGTATAAAAACCGCGTCTCACATTTAATTTCTTAAGCAATCTTCCTTTCTACTTGCAAAGAATTGTTCTCCATGATTTGTAGATTTTCTTTTAAAAAAATGCATTCCTTTGTTGGGGCGATAAATTGTACGCATGCCAGACATGCTTCACGTTGAGTAGAGTATTTTCAGTTCGCAGTTGTACTGATTTCTATTATAATGTGTCGATGCTGTCAGTCAACGCGCAATCTCTGAGACTGACAGCTGCAATGACGTCATTTCGATGTGCAATAAGCACAACGAACAAACAAACAAACACATATGTAGAAATGCATTCTGAGTGACGTATTTCCCAGTTGCTGTTCACTCTGCGTCATTTCAAATGTTGCAATGTGGCAACAATGGGTCGCAGGAGCGGGATTGGGCTTGTGCACATAACGGTATCAGTACAGTTTTCCTTCTTGAGAATTATGTTGCATTACTGAAGAGTCACGGCTCTGTCATCGACAGTTCTGTCGCCTCGGGATGCGGCATGCCAATCTAATCACACGTGTGTATTCGATACACACACGAGTGTGCCACATGTCATTTAATTTGCTGCGCCTCAATAAATTCTCAAGTTGCGCATACGCAACTTTTGCCACTGTGATTAAATGTACTCGTAATAATCAATTTTTGTGGAATTGCAAAGTTAACATTTCTCAGTGAGGAATATATTTTTGTATTCAATATATTTATTCGAGAATGATACAAACTTGAATTCGGGTTTGTTCCTCTTCGTATTTTGACTTTAGATTGTAGATCTTAATTTGGATATACTTTTAGAATATACTTTTTTCTCCTTGTGTATAAAAACAAATATTCGTTATCTTGTGCAAAGTACAGGCAGTCACAAGTACACACACACACACACGCACGCACTTCTGTATTTATAAACAGCAGCATTATTTCCTGCGTCATAAATAACAAACTGTGTGCCACACGTAATTGGGTATTCACACCTGACAAAAACAACTTTTGTAGAAACTTAGCTCTCCACCTAGTCTCCTCTCCCTAGGTTTTCTCTCTCTCCCTCTCTCTTTATGTCTGTGCCCAATCTTGGGCCAGACATTGGACAAACAGTGCTCGACTCAAAGTTTGTGTTTGTCTGGAAAGTTCGTCCAAGATTTGGGCTCCGAACTTTATGTAAAATCATTGTTTAAATACTGATATTGATTAGGCATTCGCACACAAAGTGTTTAAATACATTCGAGTTGATTATCTTAAGTTAATCAACTGAAAGTAATAAATTGAAATGCGTATATTGTAGAACTTTTAAGAAGCTTATTATAAGTTGTAGTGCACTATATTATTTTGAAGTCAAAGTGCTTGGCTTAAAATATTCAATATATCATAAATTACAGCTGTGGTTGACTTTTTGCTCGCATGCGAAAAGCTTATGCCTCAGATTTTAACTTAATTCTGCCTGTTGTTTGATAAAAAAAACCTCTTCAACTTTCCACAACAAATGCAAATTCAATTATCGCCTCTTTCTGAGCATTTAATTATATATATCATTTAAAATCTGACTTTTGTGCTTCATAAATAACTAATGACCTTTAGAATGTGTGAAGTTGTCCAATGCAAAATGCAATTAGGAATAAATAAAAATAAAATTGCAAAAAGTTTATCATCCTGTATGCTCTGAATTCGTTCAGATTAATTAGCTCTTTTTCAAACTATGCGACATAAAAACCCGTTATAAATAACTGTGAAACAGTTTTTCTTCCCTAAGCGCTTTTAGCTATGGGAAATAAAACAAAAATATTGTTTTAATAGTCTGACAACATTTTTCAGCTCAACGAACTAAAACCTGTAATGAACAGCTTCCGAACTATGCAGTTGGATTATTAAAAGTAATTCTGATTAAAATAGTTTCTCTTATTTTCCCATTTGCTTTTTGAGTTATTTCTTACACATTTTTTCCGCAGCTACTTTTGCAAAGGAATTCAATCAGCTGCCAAACATGACCCAAACAGCTGCAAATTTCGCAATGCAAATAGAAAAAAGAAAAAAAATCGCGGAAGTAAATTAAAAACGTGTGAAATCATGTTCACAAAATGGGGAAACATGGAAATTAACTGGAATAAATAGCAGCATTATTTGAATAGATGTCAAGCCTGGCAACACACACGCGACTTGCGATATACGACATGCGACATGCTACATGCTACATGCCACATGAGGTTACATTTTTGACATTAAAATGGTAACATTTTTTTTCTTTCTTTTAATCTCAGTACAGCCGCGCAAATTATACACAGTCAGACGAGTCTTTTGTCAAGCTTATGCTGCGCACCGAAAACATTTGTTACTTTTTTATGTGCTTTTTTATTGCTGCGGCAACTTCTATGTAAGTAAAAACAAAAAATACTGTTGCATTTCTTCAGCTGTTGCAAAAATAGAAAATAGGAAAACGAGTCTTTCCGCTGAATTACACTGAAGTCTATTTTAAAGATTTATTTTTCGTTTAAACCTTCCAATCTTTTGCGGCTTAAAGAAAAAACAATCAACAAGGCAAAAACAAATTCAAGGAAACTCATAGAAAACCTACACATACGAAACTGTTGCTATGGCAAAAAAGTTAAAGACACCAAGGCAATGTAAACAGATTCTAATTGAAAACTGTTGAATTCATCACCTCGTGCACACACTGTGTGTGCGTGTGTGTGTGAGTGTGTGTGTATGAGTACAAGTGTGCGTTAGACTGTTGACGGCTCAATGACTTGCCGAAGTTTATTACGACAACGAAATTGAATTGGGACGGGGATTTTTATTGATTGTTGTTCTTTGATTTGCCCTAAAAAAACAACAATTCGGAAAAAGTCTCTTTATTTTTTGGCTGGGAAAGTGGCTTTTCCTCCACAATCAATCACTAATGCGTGCCTGAAGAGATCCACTTACTGACATTAACCAAATTGTTGCCGTTTGCTGCCTTTCCATACCACTCCGACATTTCGCTGGCTACTGTGTGTGTAATTGCTGCCAAACCCACCCACACACACACACACACACAAACACACCCAACTAACCGCCCACATTCAGGAGGTCTTGTCATGTAGATTTCCATGGGGGCTGTTGGTTTTTATGAAAAGCGCATCATGTGTATGGATTACATTGTGAATGGGTAATTACAATTACAGCTGGGTGATGATAATGTCCTGGCATGTCCTGCATTACTTAATGGACGTTTTTAGCATTTATTGTCTGCCGGAAAATGCCTGCATGAGATTTACAAAGATACAATGAAAGTGAATAGCGAAAAAAGCAAACAACTTTTTATCAAGATTATTCAGGATTAATATTTATTCGAATAAAAACATATCAACAGCAAGATGTCAAATGGTCAACTGAAATTTGTTTTAAATTCCGTTATACTACTTAATAATACCGTTATAAGTGAATGGTTATTAAAGAATGTTTAATTTCGGTTTTGATTCTGATTCTGATTTGCAGTTTTTTCTGTTAGAATTCATTCTTTTGTTTTTATAAGAGACGATAGTTCTTTGTTGATAATATTAGTATCATTCTCAAAGAAGCTTTCTAGATAGATAGATTGATAGAAAAATGCCCAACATATAATCCCTTCAAAGGAAATAACTCAAAAATTAATTATCGTTACAATCTCTAGACCTAACTCTAAAAGGTCTTGTCATGAAGGAAAAAAATAAAAGAGGGAATTCCAGTACTGCAGTGTGCGGTACGCGGGAATACCTTGAGGTAGAATAGGAATCCTGTGAAGGTTAAAGCACTTAAGTTTTAATGCTACGCACAATATTTATTTAAGAAAAAGCAAAGCCAAACGAAATGCGTCATTATATTGCCCCAAGTAAACGAAATAAACAACAACAAAAATGGGGCATGTCCAGACCGCTTCAGCGATAATAAAATTTACTTGCGGCAGGACACAAGCGACATAAGCGGCTCAACAGGCAACAAGCAGCACAGCAGCAGCCACCAGATAGGGCAGGGAACTGTTGCCGCCAGCTAGACGCTTAAGCTGGGCGTGTCCGATGGCATCCTTGGCCACAAGCTGATTAGTGAATAATACGTATTATGCTCAATTAGCTAGGGAATAATACGTATCAAAAGTAATCGAACAAGTTGATCAGCTCAATTGCTCTCTGGCATATCCTCTCAGACTTTCGCTCACTTTCCACACGGCGATAATTTTAATTGAGTTTTATGTTTCAGTGTTTTCGTCATTTTAATTTTAATTAATTGCATTTTTAATGGCGAAACGCGTAAACAGCCAAGAATGGACAATAGGACAAGAGGCCCTGGTCCTGGTCTGCTCTTGACACTTTCAAGTCCTGTTTTTAATTAATCTCAGGCAATTTAAATAATAAAATATGATTAAATTTTCAATGCCACATTGTCAAGCAGCGGAAACTTAAATCTTCACAAAAATGTTATTTATTCAACAACAAAAAATGTAATAAACCCTTTGGGAGTATAATTTTAGCATCCTATAATTTTTGACTAAGTAACTATGGAAAGTTTTCAGTTTCTGGGCAGCAGTATTTGGCGGTATCATTTTAATTTGAACTTTGAGCCAGAATGACCTTTCTAACTTTAAGTATAGTTTTATTCTTGAAGTCAAATCATTTCCAAAAAACCATGGTTTTTGAAAAACTGATTTTTTTGACACAGTTTGACCATTGAAAAGATTTAGCTGTCTTCATTTGCCATTTTAGGGCATAGAATCTTAATATGAATTTCGAGTCCGAATTGCATTTTTAACTTTGAATACAGTTTGCATCTAGAGGCCCAGGTAAACTTAAAGACCTATTGAAAATCTGGTTACTTTTGATAAAGATATGGCAACGCTAAATTTGAACCAGAATAAAATATCAACTTGGACCTAAAACAACAAATCGGCAAAATTATACCACCAGGAAATTTAACATAGAGATGATAGTGGAAAATATTTACCTGAACAAGTTTTTCTATTCGTATTTACATTAAAATGGACAGATAAATATTATATAAAATTAGTTTCTTATTTTTATTAACTTGAATGTAACTTCAACTTTACTAAAAATTAGTAACAATAATTTAAAATACATAAAGAGACTGTCAGTTCTTGATCATAAATTTGAAATATTTAAAGAGGCAACTACTCACATTTTCTATTCCTCACCTCCTCCCCACCATCACCCTATTTTTTGGCCCCTCCTCTCTGCTCCCACCCATCCGGCATTCAGTAAAATTAGACAAAAAAGCGAGGCAAACAATTTTGTCAACGCAAATTCTCGTCTGGGAAAGCTTCGCGCTTCATTTATTGTCACAAGAATTTTTGTGTCGAAGCATAGAATAGTAAAGCAAAAAAATGCGAACGCCCACACGCCCACACGCCCTTGTTTGTTTAGGGTGTGTGGCAGGGGTTTCCTAGCTGTGGTTAGATTACTATTTCATGACGCAAATCGGAGTGCTTCTGGAATGCCAGCGCTTAAATTTTGAAATTAAATTTCTGTTGCATGCTTTTCCGTGTTTTTCCCAACTGTCGTTTAAGTATTCGGCGTGAATTGGCAGTTTTATGTGCTCGTTTTTTATTTGTTGTACTTGTTGTTTGTTGTTTGTTCATTCGTTTTGCAATCTCCGCAGTTCACATGAATACGTAAACACAAAAAGGGCGCCCGGACACGAGGAGTGCCAGGAGTCGAGTCGCGTTGAGTCGAGTCGAGTCTGAAGACATGCACTAACATTTTTGCATTGTCATAAAACGATTTACGATACGACCTTTCACGACTATATGGCAATCGTTAGCGATATGACCATAACATTTAACCATTTAACCCAGGCACAATTTGACCACCATCGATCGAATGGCAACAGGGCAAACAAGAAGAAAATTCAATTTGTTGCATGCATGATTTGTTTGGCAGTTATTGCTTATTGTGTGGAAATTAATTTGCAGTCAAACAGAATTTACATAAATAATGCAAAAATAAATATTCCTTCTTGGTTTAAATGGGTAGTAAGTAGTTTATGTGAATGTTCGCAATTTCTCATATTATTACAAGTATTATTTGTGTTTATTGCTACAAATGTTAGAGATAAACGTAGAAAATCATTATTATTTTGCGAAACCATTAAAAATGGGAAACGGTTATAATATAGTTGTGCAAAGGTTGTGTGAGACGTTATCTTACGATAGAATAAGAAACACAGATTTCGTCAACCCAAACTTATTTACACATTCTGACTTGTTTTCTTTCTATTACTCCAAATATATCAGCCTCTCTCTTTACTACTTTCTCCTGCTACTCTTTATGATGTCTCAATAATTTACGACTGCTTTCCTTTAAGTTATTAGCCGCATTCTTAGCAAAAAACTTTCCAGCTTAGCAAATGAATCGAATAGCTAAAGGATATCATTTAGTTCATGTAGCAAACACCTTGCAGGCATTATTCCTCGGCGCTAATATGAGATAAAACTTGGCATCCAAGCAATGACTAAATAACAACACACACACACACACACAGAGACTCTCATACACTCACTTGAGTGCACATAAGTAGTTGTCAATTTCTGTTTGAGATTTACGGTGCTTGCGCCTCCGGCGAGCACATCCTGCTCCTGCCCCGCCCCTCTCCCTCTCCCCACAGCTGCTTCCCTTGTTAAAAGAGGATGCTTTGTCTCTGCTCTCAGCAGGAAATGTCACACACACACACACACGCACACACGCCCGCATATATAGAGTAAATTCTCAGGCTTCTTATTCTTGACTTTATCCATTTTGCCTGAAGGCTCATTCGCTTCTTCCCCCACTGCATCTGTCTACGTGTATACTAAAAACTAAATATTATGAGTATAGCTTAGAATTGGCAGAACACACACAAGCACACACATTCACACACACGCCAACACACACTCACTCAGCTGTGGAATAGCCGCCAGTTGTTTTTATTTTTGTGTGACAGAAGAAGGTGTGAAAGCAGATAGGACAGGCATTGAGAGGATACTTAGGATACTTGTTGTTAGCCTGTTGCTAAACAGGATTAGTTTTCAGCTTCAGACAGGCGCACAATAGTTTTGTAAGCTACATTCAAGTATCCACTCAAATATCTTTAATATACTTCGAAAAAGAGACAACTGCGCTTGAGAAGCTCTTAATCTGTGTGGATACAACAAATTATTATCAAAAGATAGTTGGGCAATAAAATTGTGGGCATTTGAAAAACTAATATGAGCTGTCTCCTAATTCTTAAGAAAATGTAATACGCTTTCAAGGTCTTCGCAGAGATATAGATACTTATAACGCTAAATTTTCCTTTCTTTACTGTATTATACTTATATTCTTATACACATTTAAATTCAAAATCTTTGAAAGCATTTTAAAATCCCAAATGACGTACTTCGTGGGGGACTAAAAATAGCGTGTTGCATGAGCATTATCTCTGGCAAACGCAACAGTTTTGGGATTTATTCAAATGTCAGAGCATTAAATAAATATGAGAGAATAACCGTTAACCGTTCACCGTTATTGCTTAACGGTTAACCGTTAATGTGGTGCGCTTGAGATGCTGATAAATGGCGTGCAAAAGTATGCAGCGAATAAAGCAATAAATTTAACTAAGCTGGCAGTTCTCTTTGCAGATATTGTCAGTTTGGGGAAGAGCAGAGTAGTGGTGAACAGAGGGTGTTGGGGGGAGGGATTGTATAGAAACCGTGGGCGTAAATGCGGCAAACACCGACACATTTCAAAATTAATTTAGCGAAAGTAATTGCGGCAATTGTGAAGAGAGAGCCTCCGCTCTTCAGTCCCCTCCTTTGCTCCTAGCTAATTGAAATGCTGTCCAGCTTGATGCAAGTCGATTCTTTTGCAAACCCCTTTAACAGTTTCCATTTATCCATTTCCGCTTTTTCTTTTAATTTTTCAGGCTGTTCAGCCACGAGCCTTCAGCGTTAATGCCAGCGAAGATATTGGCAATGTGTCGCCCTGCGAAATGGAGTCCATAATAAATCAACTGATGAATCCCGGTCCGGAATATCAGCTCCACGTAAGTTACACTCACAGGCAAAATCCTGACAAGCCAATTACGGCTGACTTTGAGGGCAGCAGGTGTGTACACTCGCAAAAAGAAAAATGTGAACAAGGAAATCCACATTGGCAAAGAGAATATCTCTCAGGGATTTTTAAAATATAGTTGTAAACTTAAAATTGCCATTTAATATGCACTCCACTCTCTTGCAACCCGGCCAGGCTTCTGCGTTGCGCAATCAGCTGAAGAATCTGCTCCGTGAACGTCAGCTGGCTGTGGGCGAGGAGCAGCCGCTGGGCGATTATGCTGACTACTTAGATGAGGACAAGCGTTCGGTGGCCGCCTTGGCCGCCCAGGGATTACTCACACCCAAACGCAGTCTGGCCACACTGGCCAAGAACGGACAGCTGCCGACCGCTGAGCCTGGCGACGATTATGCGGATGCCGATTCGGGTGAACCAAGCGAACAGAAACGATACATTGGCTCCCTGGCCCGAGCCGGTGGCCTGATGAGTTTTGGCAAGCGAAATGTGGGCGCACTGGCACGCGACTTCCAGCTGCCCAATGGCAAGCGGAATATAGCGACCATGGCCAGATTGCAGAGTGCCCCGAGCACTCATCGTGAGCCGCCGAAGCGAAATGTGGCAGCTGTGGCACGCTACAACTCGCAGCAGCATCAGAACCATCAGCGCAGCAATGGCGAGAAACGGAATCTGGGTGCATTGAAATCGTCGCCGGTGCACGGCATGTTGCAACAGAAGCGGGAGGATGAGGAGATGGCCCTTCTCCAGCCAGCCGCTGCAGCCTCTGCTGCTGCACCCGACTATGCCGATCCCATGCAAAGCTACTGGTGGTATCCCAGCTATGCCGGCTATGCCGATCTCGACTGGAATGACTATCGACGCGCCGAGAAACGATATCTGGGTGAGTATCTTTGGCGTCTGCTCAAGAGGAAGTCCTTTTAGTTGTACAACTTGTGGCCTTGCAGAGGGATTACCTGATTATTCTTTACTCACTTTTGTTATGAACTCTCTTAAACATCTCTGTGTCCGATTTAAGTAGAGTTAAACTTGCAACTTGAGGAGTAGTTTTTAGAAGAGAATTCAAATCATAATCATAATAATCATATGTGAAGGATACTTGACGAGCTCACATATTATATATATACTTTTGATCAACAGCCTCGTCAGTATATAAACCCTGTACTTATTAAAAATGTTGAAAAGCTCATCAGGAAGTTGAGCCAATGTTTGTACTAGTCAGAGTTAGGCATTAAAAGCCGAATCGATTTAGCCATGTTTCTCTGTCCGTTTTTGTGAAGAAGCCTTTCACCAACACTATAAGAGTTGAAGACAGTTCAAATTTGGAATATAAGTTTTCGTATATTATGCGCAGATGGAGTTCCTTTCATTTTATCGACAACAACTCCAGTTTAGCGAATATCGATAATAATAATAATATATGTAAGTCTTCTTAGTATGACTAAGAATATAGCACATTGAGGTAAAAGTTGTGATTAGGATCTGATGATATAATATCATACATTTATTAAACATTTACTTGAATATATAGAAGAAAGCATTGCATCTGCAAGGCTATAAAATGTGGACTATGGCCGTATGCCGTATTCAGTGGTAGATCCCTTTGCCCCCCTTGAGCACCCTACACCTTGTTAGTGGTTATGTGGTACAGAATATATATATATATGTATATATATGCACTTAAACGATCAACACCAAAAAGATACCTCAAAGGATCCCGAATTGTTTGGCATTGAGCATGGCAACGAGGCTACAAATCTTGCCACTTTTCCGGACTTGCAAATGGAGCCGGAACCTGAACAGGAGCAGGAACGGGAGGAGGAGCAGGAACAGCCGGAGCAACCGCCAGAGAAGCGTCACATTGGAGCCGTTTATCGTTCCGGTTTTCTGCCCAGTTACCGCTATTTGCGCAGCCCCACAATGAACGGTGCCGGGGGGCGCTTTAGTCGCTCGGGACGTGCCAGGCAATTTGTATGAGTAAATGGCGATGGTTCGATGTGTGCTGCATAGTTTTATAATTTCCTTTCCTTTTATTTTTATGATTGCCTCTCTTTTTGTTCGTATTTAAAATTGTTGTGTGTTTTTGAGTTGGAAAATTGAGTCTGTCACCTGCAGAATGTCGAATGTCGAATGTCGCCTGTCATTCAACAACAGATCGTGAATGTAACTATCAAATGTGACTCCATAAAAACTACTACTATTCTCCTATATCTCTAACCGTACTCAGCTTAGTTTTGACTTGCAACGACTTCAAATAGTTCTGCTCATTTCTGTAGGCCTGCTTATGCCAATTATGTTGTTAGTCGGCTATAGTTGAGTTTTGCTATTTTTCACAAAGTGCTTACATAGCTTGGTGTTAGATAATCCCACATAAATTCATACATGACCTAAACACAAACTTATGTAACCTAAGCTCTCTTTTGACTCATGCTTAAGTGGAATGCAGCATTCATTGATTTCCTCTTTATGCATAACGAGATGACAATGGCAAATTTGTATCTTCAATTCAGCAATATCGCCTTCTATTGTGCAATTTTCCATAATATAATCGCCAATCCAATTTATGTTCACATTTCCGTTAATACATTCCTAATACAATTTCTGGCGGAAATTCAATTTTCCGTTTGTTGGGCATTCCGTGTTTGGGTTAATCGCATAATATCCGGCAGTTTGTATGCCTTGCAGAGCCCCGGAGTCCCACCTCCGTCTTCCCCTTCTCTAACAGGGCGGTTTATTTTGAAGTGTACTTTGTATTTGTAATTGCGCGACTTTAGCTGCGTCAACGGCAATAATTCAAATAGTTAGGCGAAAAGTTTTTGCTTGAAGCTCATCAGATTATTTGGTAACTTAAATGCTCTTTTGTTCTACAAAGTTATACTTAATGGCACTTAATGAGAAATCCATTTAATTTCCACCTTCAACGACTTAATTGTTCCTGGGAACAGTTACGATCCCAACATTTGTTGCCTACTTTTGTGCTGCAAGCGAAAGTTTCAATGACGGATTTGTAAACGATGTTGCCTACTCTTGAGCTGCTCAAGAAAAAGATTGCTAGGGTCGGGTTTTGAGTTGATTTTTTGTTTGAAAATTAATTTAAACTTACATTTAATTAGTAAATAAAACTCAAAATTGCTATGTATTGATGCTGTTAAATTTATATATATATGAAATTATATATGTATGTATGTAATATTTCTTGAGTTAATTGTAATTCAGCTTGGTTCATTGGCATGTTATGAAATCGGCATGTTTTCTGTATTTTCTGTGTGTTAATTTTCTTCTCTTTAAGCTATGTACTTTGTGTAGGACAGACAGAACATAAAATATTTCAACTAGTTGCATGTGTTCTGGTAAAACACAGCGAGAAACTGAACGGAAAGCCAAGTGTTTTGTATTGTCTTGTACTCTTCTAGATTTCGTACATATATATATATGCATTTTTGATATTCTGTATTTCGAGCGAGTCTTAAGATGAGAGAGAACTAATTAAGTTGTGTGTGGGTGTTTTTTGTGTTTTTTTTTTGTTTTTTGTTGTATTTTTGGATAACTGCAGGTCGAGTACTACCCCCAACACGAGCGACTGCGTCAACCAATCGCAGCCGTTTGTAAACGTTGTTTCCTACCCAATCGACCGATGATGAACTGGAGCAGTGCTGGCATACGCGGTAGTCTCTCCAAATACTTTACGGATCCCCTCTCCCGATCCTCCACAGCAGCAACAGCTGCTCGCATGCGTAGCAGCAGCAGCAGCAGCAGCTTTTTGACCAACTCCCTGCCAAGTGGACATCACAACAACATTAGCAATAGCAATCGGAACCGGATCTATCCACCATTCCATGCTTGGGGTACCCCGCCGCGTATTACAGCACTGCAACGACGCGTCTATCGACGCAACGGTGAGTCTATGGACAATTATGAATACTAAATACCAACTATATTTAACAAACAAATATATATCTATATATATCGAGACAATATGTAACAATAATAATATAACAATGATGAGTTCTAATTTATACACAGATCGATCGTAGAAAGATAATAGTTAATACACAATATTTTCGATGTAGTTGTTTGTTAACTAAAACACACACACACACACACACACACACACACACACACACACACACACACACACCTACACCCCGTCACACACACACCTGCAGCACACGACTGCTACACAGGGCAAATGCAAATTGTAACTCTAACTTTGCCGTAGCTCGGTGCGTATCTGTAACAATACAAATAAATAAATAAATATATATATAAATATATAAAATTATATTGATGTATAAATGAGGTAACTGATACCAGTGCAAAGCATTAAGAACGTTTAATATCAACAATTACAACTAAATCATATCTCCTTTTACTAAAATAAAAAAACAAAAACAAATTAGTGCCAATGCCGTACCTTAGTAGAAATTTGAAGCTCTTTGAAAATCGCCCCAACTAATCCTATTTTAACTTCAACTCCCTACAAATATTTTATTACTCTACCCACTCGATGAAGTATTTGACAATAATAATACTATTTACATTAATAAAAAATCCCACTGTTTTAGCCTGTGTTGTGGCACAAAATCATATATATCAAAATATATATACGTATATATATATATATATTATATATATGTATAAACTAGATATCATGATAAATAAGTACACGTATACACCGATGAATGTTGGAATCAAAAGAAAAAACTGCGTCAAAGACAATAATTAAGAAACTTTGGTAGAAAAATTCAGCAAATCAGACAATAAATGAATTGACAATAACTAAAACGAAGCCGACAAATATATATATATATATATATATATATATATACACATACATATATATAGATATATATATATACATATAAATTTATATAGGTATTTGAAATATTTATAACAAACAATTAAATATTTCATTCAACCCCTTTATTAATATTTATTTGTCGTATACAAAAAAAAATACAAAAAAAAGACGAAAAGAAAATAAATTTAAAAGAGAAACCGAATATTATAAAACCTAACTAAAAAAAACATATTCAATGTGCGTAATTATAAGTCTGATGTTGTCAATAATTAACTTATTATATGTTTGTTTCCGATTTCAAGTATTTCAAATGCAAAACAAATATATTGTACTAACATACGAATATACATATACATATATACATATTTACTTCGTTTATCTATGTATGGATCTATTATGTGCATGCGGAGAGAATGCTCAAAATGCGAAATAAGAAGAGGCGCTGTAAAAAATGGTAAACACTTATCAAGATGTTATATCTCTATATATACACACTCTCAAATTATAAATGTATGAAATACTTCTTCGAAGAGAATAGATACAAATACTAATTATACTAACAAATATATATATACATTCCTACTTATTAGCGGTTTGCTCCTAAACTACTGAATCAACTGTTGTTTTATTCTGAGGGGTGTTGGCTTAAAATTAGTATTTCTATTGGGTGTTATATTAATAGGCTGAAAAAGTGCATGTATCTGAGCGAGAGAGAGAGAGAGAGAGAGAGAGAGAGAGAGAGAGAGAGGGAAAATATAGGGCATCTATAGGTCTATCAACTGAATTTGCTTATTAATTTCCAACTCCAAAGTTATATTTATATTATTTTGTTATCATGCTGTTGAGCGGCGGCTTAAAATTAATATTTATATTATTTATTATTTGAATAGGCTGAAAAAAGTATGTGAAAGAGAGAGAGAGAGAGAGAGAGAGGGTATTGGACATCAGTAGTTATATAATCTTAATTTTTTATTTAATCCCAACTCCAAATTTATATTTATATTATGTATTATTTTGTCAAGCTGAAAAGAGAGAGAGAGAGAGAGAGAGAGAGAGGGAGAGAGAGAGAGAAAATGAGTATCTATAGTTCCATAACACTTAATTTGTATTTCTTTTTTACCCAACTAATCCCCATTAATACTTCTTATTTTTCTTTTTTCATATATGTAATTTAATATATTTATTTATACATAATATCGCGTCTCATTTCTTAGGTTTTACAAATAAATATACTTGGCGCCTCTGAAAGCCGGGTTCAACTATATAATATTATAGCTAAGCCGATGTTGAATAAATAGATAAGTTTCTACGATTTACATATGTACGTGTGTGTTGTGTGTGTGCCTCTGCTGTTAATTGTAATTCAAAACTTAAGTCTACACTTAAATCAAGTATCGGTTAAGGGGCAGGGGCAGGTGCGGAATCAGGGGACAACTCATGACCAGTATTTGCCCGCCTGTCCCTGGGCGGGCAGCGGATGATTGTAGGCACTGGTCACCACATTCCCATGGGCTGCGGCAGCCGTTGCATAATCCGTGGTCAACTGGTGCTGGGCGACCGCATGGTGTGCGGCTGCCGCATTGTAATTGGCAGCCGCCACCGCCGACTGGTTGAGATGGTAGGCGGCCTGCGACCAGTTCGACGGCGACTCCAACTTGGCATAATTATCGCTCAGATGCAACGAGGGCGAGATCTTTGATACACTGTCCGCGGTTAGCTTCGAAAAGTCGTCGATGCTCAGCTTTGAGTAGTCTGAAAGGAGAGAAGAATATAATGATTAGAGAGGAAATATCAAAGGGATGGAGATATAGAGAGAATAAGTGAGGGGTTTATTATATGGTATGAGATGGGGTAGGAAACGAATGAAAAATAGCGTCAAGGACGTCGCCTGAGATGGAGTAGTAGGAGAAAGGAGAAAAAGCGTAGAATTTCTAGAGAGAGTAAGAAGAAGAGGGATTAGCTCCAAGTTCAACAATTGTATCCACCTTGATGATAGTAGTTCTGGCTGGGAAAGTGTCCGTGTTGCGCAAATCCGCCCGGAAAGCCATGTTGCGCTGCCGCACTCTGCACCAGATCGTAGCCACCCATTTGGGTGTGGTGATGAGCCGCAGCCGCCGCTGCAGCAGCGCTGTGGGAGCTGGGCGCATGGGCGGTGGTGGTGTGGTGATGATGATGGGAGCCATCGCTCATGCCCGCCGCACCACTCGCCGTGGTGCCGGCGGCGGGACTGTAGCCCGCCATCGAACCTACTCCGAGGGGCCCAAAGCCAAGTGGTGCAGCCGCACCACTGCCGCCAACACCAAGGCCAGCAGGCATCCCGGCACCACTGCCGTTCATGGGCGACAAACCGGAGCCGGAGCCACCCGAGTGTTTGCGGAGGCGGGCACGTCGATTGGAGAACCACACCTGGATGCGTGCCTCCGTCAGGCTGGTGGTCTGAGCCAGCTCCTCCCTGGTATACACATCCGGATACTGTGTGCGGGCAAAGGCGCGCTCCAACGCCTCCAGCTGCTCTGCGGTGAATGTGGTGCGGGAGCGACGCTGTTTGCGCTTCAATGGAATGCCCGGCTCCGATTCCGTATCACTGATGTCCGAATCGCGACCTGGAGGGGGAAGACAATAGAATCTCATGAGTATCTCAGGCAGTTTATTAAAAAGCTACTAAAATTATAAACGCCTCGTAAGAAGTCATAAAATTGTTCACGCCATTAAAGACATTCTACTAAATCATATTCGATGGGTGGCCCACCAGCGATGTGAATAGTGTGATCCACAAAATGTAGGGGAATGTGGGAATTTCGGGAAATGGGAATTGAGAACAGTATGTTGCGTATTGAGTATTGAGAATTGGGAGTGTCGACGTTCAGTGCGCGCCATTGCATATTAATTGAAACGTCAGGGAGCGCAACAAATCTGTCAAAAGAAGCCGAAGATCGCACCACAAAGAAAAGAAAAGGAGGAGAAAATAGAGGGGAGGTCTTCATAAAAGTCAACCACAGCTGACAAGTGACACAATATATCAAGTTACACAAGCCGAAGATGATCGGCAAGTTGTCAGCGTTCCCACTCTGGACTCTTTGGGCTCTCCTCTGGAGGAGTGCGCCAATTAACTTCGGCCTCTGTTTACCAAAAGGGAAATATTGCCGCCGAAATCGGGCATGAAGCGAGGCGTGTGGCAAGTTCACTGGTTGGTTAACTGTCTCTGTGGCAGGGGGGCATGCCAAATTATTATTTGGAGTGCTCATTACACAATAAAGTGACAGTGGGGCAGGGAGCTGTGGCGATGTCGCTGTACTTCAAAGTGCGGAGCATTATTCAACAAGATCACAAGATGATTTTTCAAAAAGCATTGCCAGCGCACAGACAGAGAGGGAGAAACAGAAAAAGAGAGGGAGAGAGTTGAGCCTGTCTTTGTCCTGGCAGCGGAAACAGTTTTCTATGGTTTCGATTAATTCGTTGGTCCTTAAATACAAGCCTGTGTGCGTGAGTGTGTGTATGGCACAGGAAGCATTTTGAGAGTTGGGTTAATTTTCTGTGGTTCTGTGGTCAGTGAAAAACTCGTTGTAACCTTTTCCGGTCCATCTGAGTTGATAATTATTAATTGATTTACGGACTTAGGCTACTTTAATATCGTATGTCTGATAAATAGAGTTAATTTATAAACAGGAAGTGTGAATAAACTGTTGCGGGGATATGCGTGTGGTTATTATAGAGCTGAAGTACAGTTGGTTCCCAAAGGAATCTTTTACAAGTGGATTTCAAGATCTAAGTAAATCAGAACAATATAAGACGAATATAAACAGATTAAAAATTGTACCATCAAATAGAGAAAGTCTACTGAATTCTCAAGTACAAAATGATTACATTTGTCTATGGTTTGCATATATTTTATCAGTTTATTCTATGATCTGTCAATTTTTCAACATATTCTATTATCTGCAAATTTGTTAATTTTTTTTCTATTTATTTAATATAATATAATATTTCTATAATTTTTGTAGTTTTGCCAGTCAATGGTAATTTCTTTTTAACTTCATTTATTTTCTACAAACCAGATTTAGCTACAGGGATCTGTATTGTTGAAAAATCTTAATTTCTTTCTATTAACTTTGAAATCCCATTCAAATCTTATCATTTGCATACAATTGTCACAGTCCATTTTTAAAGATGACCAAACCTTAAAAGCTTATTCAAATCTTTGTTTCTCAATGAATACAACCAGGCTTAAACACTTGGACCCTACACCTGCCTGCATAATCAATGCAAATCTTGCAAATAGGCTTTGCCAAAATCAATTTCAATGCATCCAAACCCCCGGCATAAAGTTCAAAGTTTCTGGCACGCTTATAAAAGCCACCAAAAAAATAATAATAAAAAACAAAAAATAACCTGCGAAAGTCGAGACTGAAATCTTAAAGAGTTGTGGAACGCCCACTGTTTAGTGGCTCGAATATGAATATTCACATGCGTATTAAGCAAGAGAGAAATATCAAAAATATAAAATACAGAAGTCGACTATTAATCTTTCAACACACGCAACAATAAAACTTAATTATAAGAAACGAGTTCCCAAATCAAAAAAAAAAAGCAAAACCAAAAAAAAAACTGCAGAAGCTGTTCAATAAAACCGAACGAAATGTGAGAAAAATAACAGAGCAAGAGATAGAGCAGAAAGTGAGAAAGAGAGAGGTAGAGCGAGGCAAAAATCAATTAGTTTTTAAATGTTAAACAATTTATTAATTTGTTATTACTAACAGTCAAAAAAAAGTAAAATTAAAAAAGAGGCACAGCTAAAAACAATCCAACAATTTAACAATTTACCAATCCAAAGGTGGCCTCCCAAAAAGCAAAGATCAATTTTTTATTTTTATTTTTTTTTTGGCACCACTCTGGCTACCGGTGGTGCTCTGTGCTGTGTGTGTTTTTTATGGCTTTCATTTCTGAGCAAGTGATAAATTACTGTGTGGTTTTGTAATCCGTGCGAGGTATCGATCATTTTCAACTGCATTTCCACACAGCAGGTAGTAAATATGGGGAACTGGGGAACGGGGGAGCAGCTGGTAGCTAGTGGAGCAGCGCTGTGTGGTGGCCAATGTGGTGCAAAAGCCACCCATTCCAATCCACTCTTGATGGACAGTTCAGACTTTTGTCCAAGAAAAAAGGGCAAAGATCAATCGACTGTAGAATATGCCCAAAGAGAAGAACAGACCATAGATGAAATTCTTCAGTCATCAATCAACAAGAACCTGACACAATTTAAATTGCCTGCATCTAATATATACTTATATATATTGAGATTGTTGCAATTGAAAAAAAAGACCCATAAGAAATGCAAAGTAAATGAAATTTTTGTATTCAATTCATTGCCCCCGGCTATGACATTTTATGCAGCTCGGAGCTGAGCAGTTGGAGCTGGAGTTGAAGCTGAAGCTGGAGCTGGAGATGGAGGTCAGTGTCAGCTGTCAGCTGGAGACACGAGCGGTATTCTGTCACCGACCAGATTTGGGATTTTCGAGTTTGACTTTCGGGATGTGGGGAGGCGGGGAAGGAGGGGGCAAGACCCATAACCAAAGCCGCATAACATGGCTTATGTTTGAAGGCTTAAGATTCTTGTCAGCAAAAGGATTACAGGAGCATTAAAAATATGCCACTTTTATTTGGAAATTGAACAAGCGTTGAGTTTTTGTGTTTTTTCTTTCAAGTTTATTTTATTCTTTTGCTTGTCTTTTCTTTTATTCGGCGTTTTTTTTTAATTGGCTGAGCTTCGTGCAAAGACCTTGAAATTATGAATTTGGATAAATATTCGAGCAAACACAAATTTTGTATGTTTTATTCGCCTACTTTAGAACAAGATTCATACTCAGTGAAGAATAATAAAAAGTCAGGAATTTTAAAAAGAAAACTTTAACTATATTTGATAGGATTTAATTGCTTAGTTTACCTTATCCCCACACCTATCCAAACTTAAATCTGATTTTCTTATAATCTCAAATCATATACTTTAAAACAAAACCAGACCATTTTTAATATGATTAGTTTTGAATGTTAATCCTAAACAAGTCCGACTTAAGTCTCATTTTCATATATATTCGAAAGCCTAAGCTACAACCTCAATTCAGTTATTTATTAAAACAAAAGCAGACTAAGTTTGAATTTATTTTATACTTTATGGTATACAATACTTCTGAATATCAAGTCCTCAACTACTTTCCATAAACATATGCATAAGCTTAAGCTATAATCTCATATCACGTATGTATTTGTAAAAACAATAGCTGTCTAGATCTGTATATCTTATATAAAATACAAAAAAGACATTTTTCTGCCTATCCACAGTTGAGAAAATTGATTTTAAAGCGGTTATCACCAAGCGCATAATTATATATATTTAAATGCTCCTACCGAATATATTTCACATAAAGTATCTTAAGGTCGATCAACGCCCACGCAATATGCAAAGTGATTCAAAATACAAATGAATATGGAAATATAAATAGATGGAGAGAGAGAGAGAGAGAGAGAGAGAGAGGGAGGGAGAGCCATTATTAAATGCCATGTTCAAGTCAGCAGAACATTTAAACTAATTTACGAAATTGTTAACAGACGACGGCAGAGAGCAAAGATTGAGAAAAGACCAAGAATTAGTTATAATCATAATCCGGCGGCCAAGAAAAAAAAATGAGTCGATTGTATAAAATCAGCTCCCGCTGCTGAAGATGCCGCCATCGATTCAGAATGAAATGAAACTAATTTAAATAACAATGCGCAGCAAACACTTGATCAAAACAAATCCCCCCAAAGGCCAGATGAGCGACGCACAAGATGCAGAATACACGAAAGATACAATGCAACAGATACAAATACAGATACTGAAACAGATACAGATACAGATACCGATACAGATACAGATACAGATACAAATACAGATACAGATACAGCTAGTAAGGCTCGTTGGGCAAGTTGGCTCTAAAGTGTGATAATACGTTAATAAAATATTTTGTAACTCATCAACACGCTGCGAAAGATGCTCGGCGGTGCTCAGCGGTGCATCGAAGGCGGCCCGTCCAAGGGGACAGACTGACAATGAGATCAAATGGAACGACGCAGGACACCCTGCTGGGCATTAAAGATGCCGCCGCCGAGCGGTGCATTTGATGTTTGAGGCGCTGCTTTTGTTACGTTGACACTTTTTTCGGGCATGAACGCATTTAATGGCTGCACCCCCTCCATCTACCCCGTACCCCTACCACTGGCCCTAAACCGAACAAATGAGCAGTCGATGAGCAACAACATATGCATGATCGAGGGCCACAAGCACACACTCCGTGTGTGTGTGTGTGTTTGTGTGTGTGAGAAGACCGCACACATATACACACATAGTAATGCGTATTGGCCTACTCCTTAAAGGAGCAGGGATACTTTTGCGCAATCATCGCTCCTCTTACTCTCTCCCTCTCTGTATTCCTGTGGTGTCATTTGTCATGTGACACTGCAAGAATGAACAGCACTCTGTCTCGCTCTCTCTCTCTCTCTCTATCTGTCCCTCTCTTTTCCTCTCTCTGCCGTACTCCTATATGTTCTCTCTCTCTCTTCGACATTAGTTTTAGTCATTTGTCTCTTTTGCGGCCATTGCGACTTTTGAGCGTTCTTTCTTCTTTTTTTTTTGCTAATAATTGAACCTGTTTGTATTTGCGCTTGTTTTGGTTTGGTTTTGGCCTGGTTCACTGTGGCCGCATTGTCTGGGTTGGCTAAAATATTTAGTAAATAGCCCATGGGCCCATTTCCCACGGCGGCATCCTTGCTGCACGGCATTATTGATCCATTGTCCATTTACACTAATTGCCACAAGTGTGTTTTTTTTTCTTGGCTTTTGACTTTTGATTTTTTGTCGGTATTTTGCCATTTGATTTTTCGTTGCTTGTATTTTTGTTTCTATTGCCGTTTGTTACCTTCTTTGTGGAGTGGGCCTTGAGCTGACATGGGTTTGGTCCATTATCACGCCGAAAATAATACAATTCGCACGCGTATCTATCAGACACCAGGTCGGCTATTGTTAATCGCGTTTAGCATGGGCGTTGCAACATTTATCGGCGACTCTGTTGCAACTTCGAAAACGGGGGCGTGCTCAGAGAAAAGTAGCTGGATAAGCATAAGTCAAATATATGAAATTATAGCGGCATAATTCGTAGAACTGGGAACCCGAAAATTCGCAGAAGATAGAGATCTGAAATTATACCGGAAATTACGCAGCCAAAAATTTCTACACCTAAATTTGAAGACATGGATTTTCATTAATAATATAATGATTACATTTCTGCTTTTCTGTCACGCAGTCAGTAGGAGCTGACATACATTTCAGGGGTCTTCCTTCTTCTCAGACTTATTAAAGCTCTTTGACATTCAAACATTTAATCACTTTAATAGTCATGAAATTTCCAAAAATGACTATTAAAATGTTTAATATAAATGTAAAATTGTTGTAAAATTGGCCTATTATTACGAGCTGATTTCTTCGTCTTGCTCTTCATCTTGTGCATTATAAAATATTGAACAATAATATCAGAGCATAATGCAATGCACTTTTAATTGGTTATTTTAGTTCAAACGCTTGTCTGTCGGCATCTATAAATGAAAAACTATGAATGCTCCTAATAACATCTTTATAACAATCTTTTTTTGATGAATTTTCGAGTCAGCTGCCCCAACCCTCCCCAATTTTATGTCACCTAAAGCGATGGCTCCAGTAGCTGTTGGCTGTTAGCTGGTAGCCGTGGTTTGGATCGGTTCGGTTTCAGTTTCGGTTTGGTTTTCAGTTGCAGAGAGCCAGTGAGCCAGTGAGCCCCCACACAAAATCTCATTTAGTGTTTCGTTCAGTTATTATGATTTGATATTCCACATCTTTTTTTTCGTCGCAAGAAAGATCAAAGTGAGACCGACGCAGCTAAACACAGTCAACGACAATGAGCCAACTCTGATTATGTGCCCCAAACAGAGAGATAGAGAGAGCGAGAGACAGAGAGAGAGAGATGTGGCCCTGGGTTGCACAGTTGTATAAATTGTACAAAATCAAAATCAAACGAAATTATGAGTGAAATACGAGACGAAGAAATATTTATTTAATAATGCATAATAATTTTATATTTTTTTTTTTGGGGGCTGCTTCGGTTATTGTTGCCCCAATCCCGCTTCTCTCCACAGCCCGGGCAGGCGTTGATTACAGGCAACGGCACCGACCAAGTCGGATTCGTGCTCGCACTGTGAATGTGAATGTGACTGTGAATGCGAGTGTAAACGTGAATGTGTCTCTGTGAATATTTTGTTCCGTTTGTGCGTCCGCAGGATGGACTCCAACTGACCAGGCCAAGCCAAGCCAAGCAAACATAATGACGGACAATCATTACGATGGAATTGATATAGGGATAGGGGATATGTATAGGGGATAGGGGTCAGGGAATAGGGTTTTGGGCATTATGATGATGATGATGGGAGGGCGTTTGCTTATTATACGCTTCGACAACATAATGATAGCTCTTGTCCTGCTGCAAGTTATATAGATTATATTTAGTAATTGGCATTTGTACGATTTGAGCCACCATTTGAAAATAGTTAAATGGCTTTTGCATACAGGTGCTGACAGAGCACGGCTAAGCGATTAACGAATACAGTCGGATGTTGACACGAATAAAGTGAATATCATGAATATAAATTGAGCTTGGGTGATGGGAAAAATAAATGTAAATATAAAGGACGCCTCAGCTTAACATGTAATATGTATTCTTAGACAGGGCATAACAGAAAGAAACAACAGAAAGATGATATATACATTTTTAATCAGCAGTCGATTTAGCCTTTGATAGTCTGTCTATCTGTTTTATCAATTCTATCTCAGAGACTAGGCACAGAAATATAATAAAAATATATTCATATTGAAAGACTATAAAGAGTATATCTGTATATACTACATCATTCTAAATTGTTAGAAGCAGAAATCAATTCTTCAGCAAAGCACCTGATCTAACGCTGCCACAACCTGTATTGTTCAAACACCTATGAGAACATTTTCCACACAGCATGCCCCGAAAAAAGAACACCAAATTCAACGTTCAATGTCAGCTCAACAAATAAAGAAAAATAAAGAAAAAAAACATTTGCTTTGAAGTCAGCTCAAGGCTGGGAAACACCAAGAGCAAAGAATCAATATTCATTGAGCAAAATGCAAGAAGGGAACGCAGTCAAGGTGACAACTCCGGCCAAATACGCATGTCACCCACTGTGTTCCATTGTGATCGAGATTTTTAATGTTGTGACAGCAAAGACAGCAAGTGAAACTGCAAATATCGCAGCAAATGTCGGCTAAAATGCACAATTGCCAAAAAGAGAAAAATTCAAATGACAACTTGTCGGTTAAAGTACAGTAAAATTGTTCGTCTAATGATGCAACAAAATTTTGATTCGTCAACGTTGACTGAGCCGAGACGAGCCAAGACGAGTCGAGCCGAGCAGCGAACAACGAAGTTCGGGCAGCGCCGCTTTGACCCCCGCCAATCGTTTATCGAATGACTTTGCATATTTAGCATAATTATTGCCCCGAAGTAGGAGACGAACTCGAAGTCGAAGTCGAACTCGATGTCGAAGTCTCACGGCAAACCGGGTTATTAGCTGTGGGGAATCAGAATCCGAGAAGGAGGAGAAGAATCTGATATCCATCGATACTCTTCTCGTGTACTTCTTCTGATTCTCAGGTGTCATCATCTACACCTATTTTGTGTCTGATATTGTTGTTGTTGTTGTTGTTGTACGAACGGATCGTTATCGTATCGCATCTATTGTAATATTTTGAGCGGCTTTGATTTAAGTTTAAGTCGCTCGTTCTAAGACGATCAAAGGCATCGATGCCGACACACAGACACCAAACCATTTTTGATTTGAGCAAGCAACAAATGATTTGGGAATGATTTTTCAGAAATTACAACCCAAAACATATCAAATAAATGATCTCTAATTTTTGTAGCACGTTTCTTACACCACAAACGAGCAGCGATTCAGAGTTTTTTTATTTTTTATATTTCATTTGTTTGTTTTTTTTTTTGGCAAAAGATGCATCGACTTACCGCCCAGTATGCCATGGATCGTATAGTCCTTGCGTCCATCCTCGCTACTGCGATCGTTGCCCCTCAGCAGACGACTGATCGATGATGTTGACGGTGGATCCGCAAAGCCCTCCTGCACAAAGAGAGAAGAAAAACTTTATCAATTGGGTTCGATCTTGTACAAAGCATTCATATAGCACTCATGCTCATTATGTATTTTGTGTGTTATCAGAAAATGAACACTCCAAAAGCAAACAGGCACACACAAATCCAATTAAGATAAGCGCTAGCCGCGTAAATATTTCTGGGCTACCGGTTGTTGTGGGTCCCCAGCCCCCCTATAAATTATACATATGATTAAGGCCTTTAAGGCAGTCGGCTTCGCCCGGGTCTTTGGCATACGGATTTACACCTGGGCACTTTGGAGCAGTGACATTAATTCCACGCTTGCTGAACCAGCTGCACACTCTTGCTGTTTGGACAATTTTTAACTCTCCCTCACTCTCTCTCTCTCTTTTCTCTCTTTCTCTCTTTCTTCCTCTCTTTCTTCCTCTCTCTCTCTCTCTCTCTCTCTCTCTCTCTCTTTCTCAATATATGTCTGCTGTAATCCAATTAGGAGAAATGTCG
Source organism: Drosophila cognata (assembly GCA_035041535.1). Classification (NCBI taxonomy): domain Eukaryota; kingdom Metazoa; phylum Arthropoda; class Insecta; order Diptera; family Drosophilidae; genus Drosophila; species Drosophila cognata. The sequence goes on from JAWNLC010000451.1 coordinate 422,059, forward strand.
GAGTTGTCACGTGTTTGTACTCTTAAATACGATGACATATTCACAGGTGTGAATCTTAATGCACTTAACTCACCTATTTATGCGAAACACGCAAATTCTACGGGCACTGTAAAAATGACCGCTTAATCTTTAATAAGCCAGGCAAAAGTCCAATTTTCCAAGTACTTATAAATATGGGAATATACGTATGTAAATATCATTTGTAGACAGATTTGAAATATTTAATTTTTATTATTTATAGTTGCTGCAGTTAATTATTTATTGTATTTGATTGATATGTTTATTTAATTGAAATTAATAGTTTGATAATTGTTTTGATTACATATATTGCGTTTTTAACTCTTATTTTTCTTTGTAAATATTTATGGATATTTATTTAATTGAAATTGATAATTTAATATCATATTTTCTTAATCTATTTTGTTTATCTCATATTGTTTTAAATTTAAGTAAAATACATTAAATATTTTAATTCAAATTAATAATTTAATATTTATTTTATTTAAATATTTATTTCCTTTTTTAAATTATACAGAACGAGTGCTTTCTCATCCATAGAATGACACCTTTCAAAACGGACATCTTCTTCGGCTTATAATAATAAAATTAAATCTAGTCTCATTCATATTATTATTTTCCTTATATATTTCGATGCTTAATTGATATCAATCTGAAATCCGAGTGGCGCTTAAGCAAGCCAATATTTGAAATCGAAATCAAATAAAAGTTCCAAACCAATTTCTCATGCAATGCACCCGATGAAAACTGTCAGTTTTCATTAGAGCAATAGACGCCGACTTCAGATCTCCGACTCCACGTTGCAAGTTGCAGGCTAATCGCTCGCTGCAACTGCTGCAAATGCAACTGCGACTGGGCGACGTTTGATCTCCTTAAGAGTTGCAGCTGCTAGCGTCTCAAATGGAGTGGCATGTGCCGCAAACACTTCTTTTTGTCCTCTTTCTCTCTCTCTCTCTCTCTCTTTTTCTTATTTCTTTATGATTATTAATAATCACATATATATGGTCTCAGTTGTTGGGCATGTAGGTGCCACTTGCGGCACCTCAACTGGCTGCTGGCCCAGAGAGACGCCGGCTCAAGCAAGCAAGAAATAAAAAAAAACTGACATTTTATCCATGTTTGTGTCTGGGGGAACTGCGCTTCACTTATGCCTTACTTTGTAGCCGGTTAACTTGGCTAACTCGGGCTACTGGCTCTTATTTCTATTGAATGTGTCATGAATATGACAACGGCAACAACTGTTTCAACAACAACAACAACAACTGTTGCAACAACAACAACAACAACTGCTTTGATTTTCATCTAGACTTTTGTTGCGTTATTTATGGATTCGGGATGGGGATGCGGATTTGTTGTTCTTGTCTGTTGGTCAGTTTGCCTACCGGTTGCTGCTTGGAATGTGTGACAGCTTATCTTGTAGCAACTGACAACTGGTTGCCTGCCGCGCCCCATGGCCCCCCTGCCCCTCCATCTCCCCACTCTGTCTGTGTGCCCCCGGCTGTGCGACACGTATAATTTTTTATTGCGTGCCTCAGTTTGATTTCTGGCAACACAAATTCAATTGAAATTTAATTAATTAGTTGACAGTTGGATTGACACTTGAGCGCGCTTTAAACAAAAAATATTTTTGTTTCTAGACTTTTTTTGGGTCTAGCATTTTGCGTATGTGTGTGTGTGTGTGTGTTTGACAGGTGTGATAAGCAAATCGTTGTTTTATACTATATGAAACTTATATACTTCTCAGAACTCAGCAGTTTGTCGGAGTTGGGATTGTTTGCTTGGGCTTGGAAAGAGTTGAGAAATTTTGCCAAATTTATTTGGAACATTTACCTTAATTTTCATACTATTTCTATATGTTCATCTTTTTTTTTTTAAATCAAATAATCTTTGGTTATTTTGCAAGCGAATCAGGCTAATTTTTAATATTTCTTCTATATATCAAATAATAAAATGTTAAGCTCAAATAGACATGGATAAATTGTTATAGAACTTGATTTGTAAATATTTAATTTGGTTAGATATTTTCCAAGCGATTTTGTTAACATTTCTTTATTTTTTTATAAATCAAGAAACAAATTTTAGGCTTAAATAAGCATTGATTAATTATTTGTAGAATATGATTTGGAATCGATTAATCATCATTTTTAATACAATGTTTTTATATCAAAGACAGATTTTTAAGCTCAAATAAGTGTTGCTTAGTTGTTTGTATAACTTAAAATAAGCATTTGCAGTTTTCAAGTTTGAATTGTTGTATATCTTTACGATCAAAATTCGTTACTGACGATTAATCAATTGATTTATGCAATAAATACCAAGCTGAATCAATCACGAACATGAAACAACAGCAACAACAATTACTTGCCTCTAAGCCAGACTTAGAAGTTAAGATCAGGCTTAAGTACTGTCGATCACGAGCCAGGAGAGACGGATGTACAGATGGACACAAGGACAGCTGGACGGACGGACAGAAAGAGCATGAGAAATGCGGATCCAGGCCGATGGCGTATTCTAATTAAGCGTGAAGCGCACCTGGAGGCACTTTTTACGCCTACTGCCACAGCACGACACACAATCAGACAAAGAGAGACAGAGTCAGAGAGAGAGAGAGAGAGAGAGAGAGAGAGAGAGAGAAAGAGGGATGCAGCTACAGATGATGCAACAGGCCGTGTGCCAATGCGAGTATCTGGGCCCGATCGCATCGATGGCCATTTGAATTGGTATCGCCACATAAACTGTAACTAATTGCGGCTTCAAATACAGACCAAAAGCAAAGCAGCCGCCAAAGAGCCAGAAGAGAGAGAGAGAGCGAGGGAGAGAGAGGGAGATAAAGAGGGTATTGCTCTTCTCAGATCAGTATGGGGCAGCATCAACGAGACATCTGGTCTCCCTCTGAGCAAACAATATTGACGTAGGTTCACACCAATACAGTTTTCAAAATTGCGCTGCGAGGCTTTTTGTTCGCTTTTTGTTTTTTACGATTTTCGGCAAAGTTTTGGGTTTTGTGTGGGGATGTTGACATATTGACGCCCTTTTGGGACACATAACAAATCATTACAAATAAATGCAGGTAACATACGCTGGTAAAAGCCAGGTTAGACAGCTCGATAGCAGATACCCTGATACACTGTTGGCTAATATTAGTTTGCTCAAAAAACGTCTTTGCTAACAATCCTAATGAAATCCTAATGAAATTTTTACAGTTAAACAATAATATGTGTGGATATATTATATATCAATTAGAAGTCTGTAACCTTACATTTGTGCTTTATATTGGTGTCGAAAAACGATTTGATCTGCCAAATTTATAGTCTCAAGTTCTTATATTCTCTGAGATAGGCGTACATGTGTAAATCGATTCTTCAGCTTATGCTGATCAAGCATATACATACATATATACCTAATGAGGTCGTAGATGTTTCCTTATTACTTATTTTTCTCATTTATTTCATAACTTCATTATAGCCTTTTTCCCATTTTTAATGGGTTCTACATATAAAAATTAGCACTCATGGATTTTATCAAAGACTACAGATGTTCCCGAAATAATTATAATATAGATTATAAATTTACAGATTTTGCAGAGCATTAAGTTTAGCAGTAATTTAACTCCTCCGTCCTTAATTCTTGGCATAAGCTAATTAACATCGACAAGTATCTGTTGCCATCTGCATGCCCATTCAATGTTTACCAACTGTATTCCATATAGCGTTATGTGAACACGAGCTGCATGTCAAATTTTAGATCAGACAAAGCATGGCTCGAAATGCGTGTCAAACCGGAAGTTAGAAGTGCTTGCCAAAGGGCAAAAAACACACACAAGACACAAAAACAAAAGCGAAAAGGAAATAAAAAAAAAAAACGCAGCTTGTTAGCCTCAAGGATGAAACACACATCAGCAACATAACATAAATAAAGGCGGCCAACATGAAAATAAAATCCGTTGGCGTTTTAGCCGACTTTCTGTATGCTTTAATCGATTTCTTAACGGTTTGGGTGGCATTGCGAAAATTTGTCGTCGCCGTTGTACAACAATTTTGTCAATCGATGAATGTTTTGTAATGGAAGAAACAGAAGACGGCATATGCAAAAGGCAACGTGTCACAAACAAAGACAGCGGGCGGTGCAACAACTCAGGCTTGCCGCAACAGGAGTTCGGAGTCGTTGGGAGTGTGCCACGTGACTTTTTGGAAAACGGAAGTAAGCCGAAATATTCTATTTACCGAATCTGAATGGAAATAATGCGAATGCGGTCAGAGGCGACTACTGGGCGGCAAATCCTTAGCCCATTTATGCCCAGCATATTTTATTGCTTCCTGCGCAGGTGCTGCTCCGAGAGAGCACAGAGATAAGAGTCGTCTCCCTTTGTTCTTCACTCACCTTGATTAGTTTCTCGCGTATCTCCCAGCTGAATATGCCCGGATTCTCCTTGCGCAACTCATCGATCCGGCCTTCGATCTCTGGCGACGTCACCTTCGGCTTGCTGCCACCAATCACGCCCGGCCGTATCGAGCCCGTCTCCTGGTATCGATTCAGTATCTTGGAGACGCATCCGTGCGAAACCCGCAACTGGCGCGATATCACACATGGCCTCACCCCGCTGGCCGCCATTTCGACGATCTTCAGCCGAATGTGGTTGGGCAGCGGGCGCCCATTGATAAAGACGCCCCCGAGCTGATTGACGCGTCCCTGACCTGCAATTACATTGATCCCATTATCAAATTATCAGATTGAGAATCGCGTTCCTAACTTTATATTTAGGATTATTCTGGTGGTCAAAGCATGTTCACAAAGCCCTGGTTTTGAAAATCGGTTAGATTTGGCAATATAAAGTTTAAACTCGCTCCTTATTTAACCATTAATTTTGAGCCAGAATCGCGATTTCAACTTTAGAAATAGAATTATTGAAGTATTATTGAAAAAAGAATAATTGTTGACAAATTTATAGCAGGGAAAATTTTTAACATTCCTAAAGTTGATGTTTTGGGACCAAATCTTAACATGAGAATCGAGTCATAATTGCGTTTCGAATTTAAAATTTGGTATTATTCTTAGGGCCAGAACGTACTTGCTTTTGAAATCGGATCAGTTTTGCGAAAGTTATAGCAATTTTGAATAAAATTTACCACGGATTTCGAACATTGAATTGCGTTTTTAAATTTGAATGTAGTATTGATATAGAGTTCAAATCATGATAATAAATCACTGGTTTTTTAAAATCTGATGTCGTTTGACAAAATTATGTCCAGAGGAAGTTTTGATCCATCTCTACAATCACTTTTTGGGATCTTAATTTGAAAAGTACTATGCTAGAGGTCAAACCACGTTTAAAAATATATGGTTTTTGATAGTTTTGACCCACTCCTACAGAATTTTCTTTGGACAGACTTTTGGCAAGCAAAGGACCAGAATTGCGTTTCCTGAATTAAATGCTGTATTATTCGAAAAACCAGAATCTGAGGAAATATATGGCTTTTGAAGATCGTTTCCATTGCGTAGACACCATTTTAATATGATATTTTGAGATAGAATCACGTTTTCAACATTGAATGTATTGATTTATCATCTTGATAAGTTAAATCTTTCCCAATGTGATTTTTATAGGACAAAATTGAATTTCTTAGTTGAAAGATAGTATGAAACGTCTAAAAGGAAGTATATAGATGTACTTCAATCCCGATCCATAAAAGTAAGTAGTAAATAGTAAATAGTAATATTGATTCCCGCTCTCGATAAGCTTAATCCTTTCAGTCGTAGACTTACCTTGAAAAGGATAACCGGCGAAAAGCGGTCGCAGTGAATTGGCACTGGACATATCCATTTGTATAGTGTGTGTTTGGTGTGTGTGTATTGGTGTGTGTGTGTATGTGTGTGTGTGTTTGCTTTATGAGTGAAGCAGATGCGAAAAGCAGAATGGACCACAAGACAAGCAAACGCTGAATTGGGCCCCAATGCAGTCCCCAATGGGGCTCTGATTGCACGCACCACAACACAAAGAAGAAGGAGAAGGAGAAGAAGGAGAGAAAGAGAAAGAGAAGAAGAAGAAGAAAAAGAAGGAGCAGAAGCAACACAAGAGAACAACAGTATCAGTAATAATAATGCACAAATTCACATGGTAAATCACATAAGCACTCGCGATTTCCGACGGAAGCAAGGAGTTTGAGATTTGCTTTTGGTTTTTTGCGCGCGGGATTTTGTTTTTTGTTTCTGTTGTTGTTGCTGTTGTTTTAGTTGTTGTTGTTGTGCTGTTTTTCGTTTCTTGGAATTTGCGGCGCGCTGAACGCTGAAGCGATCAAACAGCACGAGACTTGCAAAGCAACTAAAGGCATAAATTAAACGAACGGCGACGCCGGGCGACGAATGCGGGCCAACAATTCAGATCGCGGCCCATAAACTGGTTTTCACACTCACACTTACACACACACACACAGCAGCAGAGAGAGCAGCAGCAGTCACAGCAGCTTTCGCGTCCGCCCTTTTGTTATTGTTGCCAAGGCGCCACAAATATGGCAACGATCAAATAAAAACTTCAGCTAACTCTCTCTCTCTCTCGCTCGCTCTCTCTCTCATTCGCTCCCTCTCTCTCTCTCTCTCTCTCTCTCTTACTCGCTTGAATTGCTGCGCAGAGTTAACGCCTCTCTTTGGCTGAGCTGCGCACGCTGATTGGCTGCGTGGTTCTTAGTGGGGCGGGTTATGCTGCTCAGCGCGCTTTGATATCAAACAAGAAACGACAATCAAAGAAAATCAACCCCCTTCACACAACTCACACCCCGCACCCTCCACCATGCCACGCGAAACATCATCAGCGATCTCTCTGCAGCTGTCAGCTAGTCCTGCTAGTCATGGCTGCTGTGAGTGTGTGTGTGTGTTGTCCTTGTGTGTGTGTGTGGAATATATATGACTGACTTTTGTCGCCGGCAGCCAATTAAAGCGTGAAGGCTGCCGGCGGCAGAGAACTGAACAGGACACAGGAGACATGGCCACCGTTTTTACCTCGTGGCAGGCAGCATTATATTATCAATCGTTACGCTTGACATTTTAGCACCCACACACGTGTGTGTGTGTGTGTGCGCAAGTGTGAGTGCGTGTGTTTTTATACCATTATGCCCGCTCATTTGCAATTTCTCTGACCCAGCAGCAAACTAGTGAATTACTTCTGACTACCGATTGCATTCTACAAGCAGTCAATTGTAATTCATCAGCTAGTAAGGCACAGTTGAATACAGAGTTATTTGCGACAGCTTTGAAAGGCAAGCACAAACTTATTTCTTTTATTATTTCTATTCTGATTTCTAATCTGTTTAATTATCCCTTTTAATTAAAGCGGCAACGCACCTTTTCTTTATTCTAATTTGGACAGACTTCTTTTTTATTGGCTTTGCGATTTGTGTAGTGAAAAATAATATATATTTTAATGTTAATTATTCACGTTTTTATATATCCTAATCTTTCTATATTTTGAATAATAATTTTAAGGTTTGCATAAAAAAGTTTTCGCCAACTCTTAAGTTACCTTTAGCAAAGTAATATTGTAATACACAACATAGATTACGAATCGAATTCGTAATGTGTCTTTTCGCTGCTGGGTAGTTGGGTTAGGCCCAAGAGAACATTGCCTGTTGTTGCCCGCATTGTTGTTTGTCATCGTCATTTTTTATGGGGGTTTTGCAAGGATTGGCTTATCCTGGCAAAAAAAAAAACAGAACAGAACAGAGTATAACACAATATAAGTTCATGCCTATTTATGACCGCCCTACTCCACCCCAGACTCTCTCTCTCTCCTTCTCTCGCTCTCATCATATTTCTGTGTCCCTCTGTGTCTATGCAGCATAGTCAAGATAGTTTTGTATATATGTTTGTAATTCAATTTGATCGGGTCGCTTTTGGTGCAGAAAAGCTTGTTTTCATCTTTTCTAATCATCATCACAATCAACAATCTGCAAGACTTTTAGCGCTGGTTGCGTTTTCATGATGTAACTATTGTTTCTTTCTGTTGCTTGTTCATTTTAATTGAGAGCTGCGAAAACATGTATTTTTTGTGTAAGAGCTATCTTCAGGGGGTAATCAGCTCATTACATACTACTATATGGTTTCTTTTAAGAGAAGAGCTCATTCGTCGAGCTAATCTTGTTTCCCAGCCTAACTCCAAATTTTTGGATTTCATTACCCGCTTGAACATCTTTTATTTGATACATTATTAGGATTATTTTTATTTGAATTTTTTTAAAGAGAAGAGCTGGCGTATTTTTCTTGGAGTGAAAACATTGGCACTGCAGATTTTTCTCATTTATTGTCTTATCAACTAAATAGAAATTCTCCTATTAAAACTAATAATACCTGGAAAGTATTCTTTGGTTGATTATAACGTTTTCCACTGAATCTAATCATGCCATAAAACCATATCGCTCTTTTAAATGACTCTTGTAAGTTCTAACTAAAACTAGTCCTACCCTAAAATCATATAGCTATTTCATACCCCCCCCCCCCCCTTCCTCCTCCCTTCACTTGGCTTCTTCCGAGTCCTAACGAGTTTTTCCATATGCATCACATACATATATGACAAAGGGGGTCGGTTTTCAATGCAACCCTCAGCTGCAAAAGTCAATTTACCGATATACAAACATTAAAATCTATCAACAGCCATAAATTGCAATCGATTTCGTTAAAGGAGAGAGAGAGCGAGTGAGAGAGAGAGAGAGAGAGGGAGTCACACCTGGTCTTCAAATGTGGCAAATGGAATTTATTATTTTTTTCATTTTCAATTGTAAAACCGAAAAACGAACATGAACAAAAGCCAAAAGCAGCGAAAGGACATCATCATAATAAACAGAATTAAGCGTGAACTTTACGCATATTAAGGATACGCACACGCCGCCTGCATCTGGCCAAAAAAAAAAAAACAAAAACCAACATCCGAAAAATGGCCGTTGTTACAACATATAGGTGTGGCTGTGTGTGTGTGCATTTGTGTGTTATATGTGTGGCATTAGGTTGAAATGCAAATGTGATCCACATAGAAATAGAAATGAAAATTGAAATGAAAATGAAAAGGGAATTGAGCGGAATTGAGCCTCAGCCTGAATCTGAGCCTGAGCCTGAGTCTGTCAGGCTGTTAAAACAAGGATTAGAAATCGGGAGCAGAGCTCTCAGCTCAACATTCAGCTCGCCGCTAATCAGCATAAAATTGGAAAGCTAATGAAGCGTTATGCAATGCATTTGCCAGGATTCGGAGTTCAAGTTGTTGCAAGCACTTGAGTGCACTCGTCCACATGCCTCAGCAGCATGCCTCCGGTGCCATATAAATGAGCCACAGGATATGCCATTAATTTGGTGTTTGCCACTGCTGCCACTGACAGCGGGGGCAAAGCCACAAAAACTTCGCCACGATAAACATGACAAATTTCCTAATATGCCTATTGACAGTTTTCAATTATTGGAATTTCTCAGGCGTGCAGCTTCTGTCTGACATTGACCCAACACCAGCCGATAAACAGCAAAAAAAAAAAAAAAAACAGGAGGCGAGAGGCACAAATTTTATGTTATCCTTATCCTGTCAAAAAAGAAGTTGCGTTTGCTTGGCTGCTGTGGGCATTTTAATCATAATGTGACCTGGGCAATTTGGATTTCACAACGGACTTTAATTAAGTGCTTGAGATGACACAGTGAAGAGATTTGATGTATTTACATACCACATTTTAGATATATTAATAAATATATACTTAAACAACTGAAATCTACCATGAATCAGCCTACTTCTCATTTTCATTTCCATTTTTAAGCAAACATTCTTGATATGAGCTTGGAGATCTCAAAGTGTGTTTCAAATTCTAAAAACTGGAGTGATGAGTCTTGATGCACCCTAATTGTCTTCTTATCTCTCATTTACATTTCTTGTTATAAGATTACACATCTCAATTGGATGTAAAGTTCAAATTCTATATTTAAGAATATCTATTGTTTAAGTTTAGCTGTATAAACCCATTTCATTTCAAAAGGTTTCAGTCAAAAATCTACGATAATTTTACACTACCTTGCCATATCTAACATTAACATATCATAAGATGATTATGCTCCCAGAATTCAGATAAAAATTGTCAAAAAACTTGTATGATATGTAATATAGGGCGAGTCTAGTAATTTCTATAAAATGGAATTCGTTCTGCATTATTCCATTCAGATTACCGCCCATATTTTTTCACTTGAAACTCAATCTTTAATCCTTTCCCAACTAACCGTTAGTGTTTATAATGAAGTTCCACTAACTGATCCATCAAAAACCGTTAGACAACTGTCAACAAAAAAACAAAGCACTCACGATAGTGTTCCCCACGTATTCAAATCTCAATCACCAGTAGCAACTGCAACTGCGAGCAAAACAAACGAAAAATCGTTGGAGGAATTTCTTGACTCCAGGCAATAAGATCAAATATTGAACAATCCCAAGGTGGGACAAATGACGGATTGCTGTTCCAGCTGGACATGAAAACAAGTGAAAATTAGGAAGCCAGACACACAAACACAACAAACACACACACACAGCTGAGTAGATAGACAATTGTCAAACAGTTTTCACTCCTTCATGCTAAATTTGCGAGGCAAACAAAACGAAGTTGAGTTGAGTTTAGGTCCCGCAGGACACTTGGCATGAGGCAAATACCAAACAGATGTGCCACCAGACGACGGGGCGCTGTTGCACAGGGCGACGGTAGCACAGCAAGTGGCAAGTGGCAAGGACATATGTATTTGGCTACGCATTTCACAATTCGGTAGTCATAAACAGGGAGTCAAAAGGATTTCTTCCTAGTATATCTTCTTTTTTTTTGAGTTGTGATCCAGTTACAGAATCTTTATGGCTTGAATGAGTTTGAGTGGCAAATGCATGTACTCAAAAGTTTTACAGCCTGCAATGATGATGATCAGCTATGGACAGGCTTGGCGACATTATTATTTACGGCCTCCTTGTAAATCATTGGCCTGGGTGCACTGCATCCATGCAAACATGTGCTCCATTTCAGCTGAAGGACTGACTTCCATTCACATAAAGAAGTCTCGGATTTGAGTGCCACGATTTTTTGTTTATGGGTCACTAATTGGGGGCTTTGTATGCCTAATCTTAACTGGGAACAGTCTACAGAGAGTGTGATTTTTGCCACTTCGTCTGAATCAGTTGTTTGTTTTTTATTGCTTGACATTTTTAGGGGATTTGTTGACCATTTTTTAAGCTTTGTTTCGCTTTACAAATTCACAGATTCACCTTTAAAACACATTTCTTTGTAACTGAATTTAGAATTGAGGAATTTTGGCATTGAACTGTGGAAATTTATAGCTTTATATTTTTGTTATAAGGTTAGAAGAAGAAGAAGATACCCTAAATGTATCTGTTAAATACATTGTAATCTTGCTGATATCTGTTTGGTCAATATGAAAACATGTTTTAGTTAACAAAGTCTGTATTTCTCATTCTTGGTGACTTTTATTGGTATGTATATAAAATATATATTTTATTATTTTCGCGGATGCTTCCTTCCAACTGTCACACACTTTTGCATAACTTCCTTAATTTCGCATTTTCCACGCTATCAATATTTAAACCTTCGTTTAATATTTATATCTGCTGCCTCAACTAATTAATTGCTTAATTTGCCAGTCTTCGTTTTGCTATCGAATTAAATATACATTTTGTGGGCGTTAAAAATCAATTCGTACTAAGCCTAAACCAAATGACACTTGGCCAATTAACACATCAGCTAACAAACGACATCATTATTTGAGATTAGGCTATGCAAATGTTGTATCTATCTTAATATCTCAAAGATGCGCATGTTTAACTTGCCGTGTTGAGGTGTCTCTAATTTAATTAACATAATTTGGCAACACCTCTTACCTTTTTTTTTGGGTTAAAATTGGCAACGCCTACAAGAGTTTAGCTAACAGCTGCGTAGAGTATGTATCAATGTATCAGTATCAATATCTGTGTGTGTATCTGTATCTGTGTGTGTGTGTTTGTATTTAGGCTAAACAGCGCTGCTAAAGCGATTGGCTACAGATACAGGATGCATTCGCATTGACTAAGTTGGCGTATCAAATCGATCATTGGCACAGTTTGACAACTCTATTTGCCGGTCAAAAAACAAAACAAACAAAGACCACCACCTGTCCACAGTGCCAGTCGGAGACGGAGTCAGAGTCCTGTTTGAGTCCTGTCTGAGTCCCAGCGTAACACTTACAATTTGTAATGGGCTCTAATCATGCGACAAAAATTTAGCTGTTGCTTGGCTGGCATTGTGTGCATACAAATAAGACCTACCGCACCGTTACCCAACAGGTAGCTCTGTCTCTCTCTATCTCACTCTCTCTTTCTTTGCCTCACTCTCTCTCTCTCTGTCTCTCTCTTAGTCTATGTGCTTCTTTAGCCTGTTTGCGGTTCGGGTGTTAATGGTTTGTTAGTGTCCTTGTAGCCTGGCTGTCTTCCAACTCATCTCCAACACTCAGAACAAAAATCGCACTAAAATGAAAGTCATTTTAAACATTAGAAAGTTTTAAAATTATTAAGTCTTGTCTTAAATCTATAATCTCAAAAAAATGTTTTTTTTTTAATTTTAAGAAATGTATATTTATAATATATATTACCAATTTAAGTAATTGTAAAGCTAATATATAATGCACATAGAAAATAACACCCTGAATAACTCTCAATAACAAGGAGTGTGGAATTTCTAGCATTCAGCCGACTTTTTTCTCTGAGTGTAGCTGTCTCCCGTCTGTATCTCTCTCTCTCTCTCTCGCTGGCTGTCACCTGTCGTGCGTTAATTTTAACAGCCTACCCGCAGCATCCCCGTTAGCCCCTCTGTCTGTCTGTCAGTCTGCCTGTCTGTCTGTCTGTTTGGCTGTTAATTTAGTTATCTTGCGCAAAGATTCAATGCAATTTTCACCGGAAATTGACAGTTGGCTGCGTTTTGCGCGTTTGGGCTTCGGCGTCTACAGATCTTTGATTTAGGATGCACTCTTTAAAAACGCATTCGGCTGCATTTAGAGCGCTTTATGGCCCCACAAAAACTCGAAAAAGAAAACATAAATCTGCAAAAAATAAATCGCCAAGCAGAAGGTGGGAAAGGCAGGTATCTTTAGCAAATTACTCAACACTCTCTTAGACATTGATGACGCACTGCCTCCAGTCGGCCACTCTGACAGTCTTCGTGCAGCGAACTCGTTGCCAGCCATTAAATAAATTATAACGAACAGCCCAAAGAAAACGCCCTCAAGCTATACACATCAGACAGAGATAGAAAGAGAGAGAGTGATAGAGAGAGAGAGAGAGAGAGAGGAAAAGAGAGAGGGGGGAGAGATCTCTCTGTTTAACAATTCCGCATTGTGGCGAACAAATTGAGCTCAGAGACTCTGAGGCAGCTCCACCACATGTGGGAGACGACACGCAGTCTGCGGCTGCTGCAATCTGCCTCAATCTGTTTACCCCCAAAAGTGGAGACAGGGGCAGGGTCTATGGCAGGGGCAAAGGGTGTGTGTGTGTGTGTGTTACACGTGTGTCAGCAGCTTACACAAAGCGAATGCCGCTCCGAAGTTTGCCCCGAGTTCCTGAGTTTTTAATTTATGTTATTGATGCGCTGATATATGACATACACTGTGCGAAAAATGATGGCTAACAACGAGAAATGAGGAGTTAATTGCCGAGGTAATTATAACTAATTGACTCATAATTCCTACTTTTAATGAAGGCATTAGAGTAATCTGCTATACGTATTAAAGCAGAGCATTTTCTTTTCATGGAATAGTCTTGGAATTTGCATCTTTCCTTTCATCTAAAGATAAAAAATACATAAAACTAACATAAAATACAAAACTAACATAAAATATTCAATTGTTTCCACATCAATCTACTCTTATTTATTTTTAACAATAATAAAACTTAAGTTTTACTTTCTCAAGACCTTTTCATATATTTTTGATAACATTAACAACCATTTGTTTAAAATTTGTAACTTGTTTCAATTGAATTTCGCAGCTCATATTTAATTCTACTTTTTTCGCTTAGTGTACTTAAATTCCCCTTTCCTCTTCAGTCTTGAGGGGCTTCAGTCTGCTGATTGCGTTGCGTGTGCGTTGTGGGAAAATGGGTTGTTGCATGTGCAACAGACAACCAGACAATGCAATTCGGCAATTTCGCTGAACAAATGCCCCTCTCTGCCCCTTGTCAATGCTCTGCCCCTCCGCCGCCCCCTTCAGCAAAATATAAATAAAAAATAATTTGTTTGGCAAGTATTTAAAAACGAAGCCGAATGAGTTACGGATTTGCAATCGCTTAAGTTGAGTGCCAATCTGCGCGAGACCCTCGGCTGAGGGTCCCCGCCCTCTTGCCCCCGGCAACAGTCATATAAACAAATGAACATATGTAAAATGCATGCTCGCAACGCCGCAAAAGACAAAAAGACAAAAAAAAATAAAACGCTGACGTTTTTAACGACTTGACACACAGAGCTACAGCCTCAAAGGGAGTTGGAGAAAGGAACAGCAGGAGGAGGTGGAGCTGGAGGAGGACCGGCAATAGTGACTGGACAAAGTGGCCGACAAAAGTCACTCAGAGAAGCCAAAATACCAAAAACTGCAGCCGAGCAGATCTGAAAAGCTCAAAGCTGTAAATGTATCTTCTGTAGATCACAGCTGGAGATGGAACTGAAGCTGAAGCTGAAGCTGGAGATGGAGTTAAAAGCTAAAGCTGAAGCTGAAATGGCTTTGAAGCGCACATTTGCCAAAGTGATCGTAAAAATGCCAAGCCAAATACCTTGAGCACGTCAAGCGCGGCAATTAAAATTGAACTTTTATGTTACAATGACATATAGCCAGTCAGACAGACAGCCAGACAGACAGACAGTCAGCCAGTTGGCCAAGTCCGTTTTTGGCCAGACTTTCAAATGAGATGCGATGCAGCATATTTTGGGCTAGGGCAGTGCTTATAAGGAGGATGGGGAGGGGAAGGGGAAGCGGGCGCAACATCAAAAGGCCAAAAGCCGCTAACGCACTTGCCAGTAAGTGGGCTAACACACGGCAACTGCAACTTTGGGCCAACTTCCAGCAACTGTTTAACTGTCGTCGAGTTCAAAGTTTTCAGCTTTTTTTTTTGGTCGCCGGACAATGCAAAAGAGGCGAGAAAGGCCGACTCAAAAAGACATGCAGATTTTGTTGTGCTTCGTTTTTTTTCAAGTTTCACAATTTAATTGCAAATAAATTGAGTTTTTGGTACTTCATTTAAGCGAAACGCTTAACACACTCACACACTTACAGAGACACACACACCTTTCCAGCCGGCGGATCCATCAAAGTCGCGGGAACGTCTGAAAGTTTTTTTTTTGCGGGTTTTATGTTGGCCTCAGTCTCCGTCTCAGTCTCAGTTCCAGAGCCAAAAGCCAACGTAACGAATGACAAATGAAATTGAAATTATTCTCTTCTTAAAGGATGACTAAATTTGCACATTTCCCCTAGACTCCAGTCCTAATGGTTTGTATAATGTATAATGTATTCCGCTTGCATCTGTTGAGCTGTTAAGTCTTTTACTAATTTGTGTGTGAAGTATTTCTATTTTGGCATTCGATACACCCATCAGTTATTCACTTGTTAGCCATTTGAAGGGGCATGAATATTAATGGAGGTTGAGCAAGAGATAAGAGCATATTTATATATATTTATTTAAACACTATATTTTCTTTATATATAATAATAATAAAATACACATAAATCATACCCCGACATATTATTGATCCACTGTGATTCTTTTCATTAAGATCGAAGAATCGCAAAACATATTTTTGTATTATATTTCCATGTCTCGCAGTCGAGCTCTCTAGACTGGATCATTTCAATTTATCTTAAATGCTTTCAGTTTTGAGAATGATTTATGACAACATAAATATATAAAGAAATATGTGGAAAATAATTTAACTCGTGCTTTCTGTAGACAAATAACAATTTGTGTTCAGTTTTCACTTGCTAAACTTTTCGTTAATTGTTGCTTAAAAATGCTCCCGGCAACTTCAAAGCAATCGCATTACAAGCAATTACAGAGAATTCTCAGAAAAATAAAACAACAATTAAATGCAAAAATGGCGCAACAAATCAAAATCGAATTATTTATCAACTAAAGATAACATGCAGCTTAATTATTCACAGTCTCAGAGAGACTCTCAGTCACTGCATTAAAAAAGAAGAGCTCCCAAAATAATAAAAAAAAAGGCAGCCGCCTTATGATTTATTTTGGAAAAGTCGTCTTCGTTGTCGGCACGAGTCTTTTTTTAAGCTTAACGGCAACTTGGCTTGATGCCACAATTATAACTGAAATATGGAATCGCCGGAGCCGAAGACCCTATTGATAAAAGCTAAAGTTCAAGCCGGACTTTGACATGTGCCGCTCTCCGGCACACTGGACATAATTGAAAATCACGCTGGCCAATTGCCACTTGAAGAGCGAGCTGTGAGTAGGAAAAATCAACAAAAATGGAAATTGTGGCCAATCGATTCGGATTCGATGTGGAAATGCGACTTTAATTAGAAGTAGAATCAGAAAGAAAAAAACACAAATAGCAGCCCGTGTAACCTCTCTCTCTCGATAATTATTTATTTTCCGATTTTCACATGGCATTTGCTGGCGATAATTTCGGGAACGGTGTCGGTGGCAATGCCTCTCTCAATGCAGAACTAAAATGCATTACGAAAATCCATTTACTATGGAAAATAAATCAAACGGGAAAGCGACACAGCCGAACAGATACAGTTCAGATAGCATAAATCCATAAGAAAAGCCAAAAACCAAAAAAAAAAACAAAGTGAAAAACTGCCCCGCATGCGAGTATTTATTTGTATTATTTATGTATTTGTATCTGCATCTGAATGTGGTGCTCTGCCTGCCACTAAATGAGCTGCGTTGCATCACCAAAGGATTGATTGCATTTCGTGATTATTTGGTTTATGACTCGACTGTCTGGCTGGCTGGTGTGAGAAATGGGCGGGGGACTGGAGGCAGGAGGGTGGATGGACATGCTAATATTTCAATGTCAAATTAGCTATAATCAAAACGTGATAAATATGTGAAACATGTGGGGAATTTATGTTATAAATGTTGCCATGCATAATTGAGCATGTTATCAAAGTCAGAGAGAGACTTAGAGAGATAGAGGGGGATAGAGATAGATCCAAGTATTACATACATACTTATATGCATAAAGTGATTACAAGACAAATATGCTACTTTAAAAATGATCGGACATGCTTGTGCATTAAATTATAGTTGTTCAGAATAGCAGGAAAGTGATCTGAATTAATAATCATAATGATTATCCATTAGTTAATCCATTTAAGGCAGTATATAAGAGCTACTGCAAATATATAAGAATGCTGTTCTCTTTCTCTGTGACTAATTTGATTTAACCATTTTAAAAAGACCTCTCTTTAAATATGAAGATATTAAGTAAATGTTGAGTTAGAATCCTCGCTCACGTCTGATACACTTCTCTGCTCTTCTCGGTCATTTAGCGTTTCTTACCAGGTAGTTGGCTCAGCTATCTTCTCTTCGCTTTCTTTTATGTGCTTTAAAATTGTAACGCATCCGATATGACCTTTTATATATCGCTTTGTGTGTCTCGCTATATACCTTCTTTCTCTTCTCACTCCTCTGTTGTATTCTGATATCCAGTTGATACTGATCTCTTCAATTCTTTTCTTGAAAACTGTCATTCATCTCAAGTAAAATATGCTTTAAAATTTCGCTCACTTCTCCTACACTTTTCTGCTCTTCTCGCTTCTTTGGGGTAATTTGAAAGCCAAACGGTTCAGCTCTCTAATATAGCTATCAATTTTCTTTCTTTTATATATTCACAAAACTGTAACTTATTTCATGGACCCTTTTATATAACACCTCCCTGTAAATATAAATATATTAAATAAACGATGCCTTAATATCCTCTCACTATCGCTTCTCTTCTCTTATCTTCTCTTCTCGCTGCTCTGGCGTAATCTGGTAGCCATTTAGTTCAGCTGTCTATTAGAGCAATCTCGACAATCAATCTGAAGCAGATTGATTTGGTCTGGTCGGGGCGGCAACCCTTTCATTATGCAATCTCAAGTGCATGCGTTATAATTATAATCATTGATATCACACCTTGCCACAGCACAGCACACACAAATATGCTCTCTCTCTCTCTCTCCGTATCTCTCTGCATAGGCAGTGTTGCAGTTGCAGGTGTTAAACGAATTTTATGGCTTGACGCCACGAGGAAAATCAACAACAACAATTGGCGCATAAGAGAAGGAGTTTGGCACGCCTACAGCCACGAGAGTTATCCGAGAGAGAGCGGGATAGAGAGAGCGAGAGCGAGAGATAGAGTGAGAGAGAGAGATGGTGGGTGCTAATCAAGGATCAGCGATGATGCCCATCATCATGGCCAGAATTAGCAGGAACGCGTTAAACCCTAAAGGCAATTAATGTTCATCTTTATTATTTTCAAAAGAATCCGCCACATTTCAGCGAGTGAGTTTTGAGTGCAGCTCAAATGTTTTATTTACGATGTGGCACAACCAAAAATACAAGAAGAACAAGAAAACGCGATGCGGCCTGTTAGAATTCACACTTCAACGCCAACGCCGACGAAGAAGTTGAAGAAGTCGCCGCCGGCGGTGGCAGAAACGGCGTGTGTGTCCTGTTTGCCATCGACTTTGTCGACTTGCCGACAAAGCGCCGCCGAGGAGCACGAGAGGAGAGCAGGGCAGAACATCAGGAGAGCTGAGAAAAAACCACAGATCATGCACATAATGGCATCCTTTGTTGATTCGCTTGGGCCTCGCCCCGCGACTCGGCCACAAAAGTCAGTCAAGAATGGTGCGCCTTGAGCCTGCGCCTCGAGCATCCTTCTCGCATGTTATCCTTTGCCGCGTCATGCGCGTGCCCACCCGCACAACCACACACACAAAACCACACACTCGGAATGAAGTTAGAATGCATTAGCTCGACTAGCAGATACCCTGTAGTCAACTATTAAATACTGAGTATGACATTTAAGATAAGATAACAAATTCTGCAGGATTGTTCCAAAATTTAAAAAAATATCCATAATTTCCAGAATATTGTTTTCCATATATATATAGTAGAATTCTTACTATAGAGTATTTCTTACTCATATTATTACTGTTACATTCTCAGTTACAACTACAGTATACCCTTCTTGACACATCTTAGATGGTTTCAATCGATTGGTCAGCATGATGATTTTTGATTTTAGCTATTACCTGGATCTCTGAGCTGCAATTAGTTGATAGTGTTGCTATCTATTTTTGGCCAACTGGCTCAGCTTTGTGGGCGTTATCGGATCACACATTATTAATACATTCTTAACCGCTGCGAAGGAGTGATATATTTGTACATATTACTCTTCTCACCTCGAACTCAAGTCGAAGTCGAAGTCAGACTCGCAGCTGACCGAGCAGCAACTGTCTCTGGGAATTCTCTCTGGCCAAGTAGCCGCTCCAATTAATCATCTTTCGCTGTAAGCCCCTCTCTTTCTCTCTCTCTTTCTCACTCCCGCTCTTCCCTTTTCTCTCTTTCTCTTTTGATTTGGAGTTTAGAGGCTTTAACCGTGCCGCCCTTTTGTGGTAACATTTGCTGTGTAAACAGTTGCGGTTGAGTTTTAATTTAGTTTTCTTGTTTCAGTCGCAACTCAGTCTCTCCTTTTAGGCCTAAAACAAACAGCTGTTGCTTTTGGACGGGTCGAGTAAGCTGACATATGGGCGTTAGTGGTAATTTTTCAGAGGAGTTTATTGGGAACATTTTTCGAGTATCATTAGTGCTGCATATGTGCCACAAATACTTCAGTTTAACTTTTATTTAATGAGCCATTTTATAACATTTATAACAGACTGCTTTTCATATATTTGTCATTACTTTTTCACTTTCGAAATATCTAAAAGAACTTAAGTAATTTAAATTTTAAGTAGATTCCAGATTGTCACTTAAAAATGTTTCGCAGGAGGTGAACTCTTTAAAATAGTAGCTAAGTATCTAAGTTACTTTTTCACTCAGCTCTTCAAATTCCGCACAAGAAAAATGAGCAAGTTTTTTCTGCAGACATCAGTCAATTCCTTTTACTTTGTGTAATCTTGTAAGGGTATTCTACTTCTGTTGTGAAGCTTGTAACGTTTGTCGTAGACTCTACATAATATATATATTCTTGATCAACATCATCTTTCCTCTGTCTGTCTCTCAGTTTTTAAAATATCTTCCTCACATAAGATATCCAAATAATTGTGGACCATTATTATTGGTATTATGTTTCCCACATTTGGCATAATCAATTAGATTGGACTACTGTAACATATACCTCCCATAGGAACAATCGGTCCAAAAATAAGTTCTTGTATGAACAACTTTTTTGCTTACAAAAATATGCAAATCAAACTCAATAAATATACTTTTTACCTTGCTCCCCAAAATAAATCGGCATACATTATAGTGCCATTTATATGTCGACTCCCATCTACAATGGTATTTCATCTTCAATGTGCCTCAAAGCTAGCTATTCTATCTTATTGTTGCCACATGCTTCGTTTGCCAATGAATTTCCAGCTTGTAGGCAACTCAACTCTGTTCGCTATTTTGGCTGACAGCTAGGCAAATATTTCGTCCTCGCCCAGAAACTTTTTAACATTCCCTTGAACAAAATTCAAATGAGAAAAACAAAGAAAAAAAAAGAGTCGAAGTAGAACGTTCGATAAATATGTGTAACAAGTTAAAGCGTTGGCTTTTTGCTTTTTAGATGGTTTATTTCGTATGGAAAAAACGCGCAATTAAATTGAAATGTGCAGAGAGTGGAGGGGCGGGAAAGGTGGTGCAGGGTGAGGGGTGGTAGCCGTGGGTACTCAATGAAAGTGTAAATATTAATAAGCGGCTGCCGACAAAGGCCGCCGCAGCCGACCTGAAGACCCAGACAAAAGAGAACCCCAAACCAGAGCCTCGCAACACCACTTGCCATTCGAAAGTTCAATAGCGAACCATTGAGATATGCCACTGTTGCCACTCTACACTGAGGAAAAAATCGCCCTGAAAAATATAGAGTTGTTTTTGTTGTTAAAAATAATTTCCAAAAAAAATGTTCCAAAAATTCTTAAGGCTGGTTTAACCCCGACAATCTTAAAAATTTTTCTGAGTAATAAATTGAGTTAAACTTGGCGCCAAAAGGGCGATTTCTTTGCTGAGTGTACATACGTAGATTCGACAATGCCGCAGATACAGATTGAAATACGTAGATACAGATATACAGCTTGAATATGAACAGTAGCAGTTTGGGTTGTCATAAGTTTTGAGCGATTGCCCCGCAGGCGAAGCCACACACACAGCGTGGCGGCCGAGCCGAACAATAGCACCACAATTATTGCCAAATGGCACACACACACATACACACACACACCCACACACGAATGTAAGTCACACACTGATACTTTTGTGCGGCTGGCGAAACACGTACGCAAAAGAAATATGAGCAACTTGACAATTGCTTAACACGTACAGTGGTAACAACAACAAAAACAACTTTAACAACAATTACAACTAAAACTTGCTGCTGTTATTGTTGTTGTTTCGTTGCCAAGGGCAACAAATGCGCTTTTTGCCCATTGCGGCCACACGCGGCGTATGCGCAACATGGCCAAAGTTCTGCGTCTTTGATATTGGCCGCCCTCGAAAATGAAGTTAAATTCATGCCCTACCAAATTAACTAGCCTCTTTTTTCTCTCTTTTTGCTCGTGCGAAAATCTTTTAGCCAGCTTCCCATTTGCCAGCGAAGTTGGGTAGAGGCCATCTTTTTCCCATGCATATTCATTATTTTGGGTTTTGCCTTTCGCGTTTTACT
Organism: Drosophila cognata; assembly: GCA_035041535.1. Classification (NCBI taxonomy): domain Eukaryota; kingdom Metazoa; phylum Arthropoda; class Insecta; order Diptera; family Drosophilidae; genus Drosophila; species Drosophila cognata. The sequence continues at coordinate 443,979 of JAWNLC010000451.1, forward strand.
TAATTAACTAACACAATTGCTTGGCAGTAATTAAATGGCCAATAGTTTTTGGGCCAGTTGAGAAACAGCTTGTGTTTGTGGGGAAATATGTGTGTAGAGTGAAAATGTTGTACTTCATACAAGTGAAAAGGCAACCCTTTTATTTATTTTACTTGTAAGAAATAACTGAAGTTTACTTTTAAAATATAATTCAAAACATTTTCTTTTTGGTTTTCTACTCGTGTAATAAAAGAATAAAAAGTTACATGGAAATCCATTAGAGGCGTTATCAATGTGTTCATATCAATTAATCCACATCAATATTCTCTGCCACGATGACTATCTCTATTTCCTACCCTTTTCACTTGTGCCATATCCATCGAATTGTTTTCTGTTTTTAAGCATTTACAAGGACAACATTTTTCCTTTTTCTTTTTTTTCTTGTTCAAATCTAAAGTATGCGCAAAATGCTGAAATACTGGCAGCAGAGCAAAAAATACTTTCAGAACTTGTTGGCATGTGTGTTGTTGTTGAGTGGCAAGCACGGATGACTCTGGTTTTATTTGCAATCTTTGCTTTTCCTGTTAGTGCTTACTAATTTGACATTTTTACATGGAGAATTTGGGGAAACATCTAGAAATGTGATACCTCAACTATTTATATTTTGAAGATAGTATTTGTAGATTTATATTAAAGGAATTCCTAAAGGCAACATATATTCTGTTAATGTTTGTAGTTTATTGTGTGAATTATTGAATTTATCTTCCACCTAATAAAGAGGGATTATTAAAGAGATACCTTAGTTTACAAAATAAATATAGATTATGGAATTAAGTCAACTTCCGCAGACTATAAATGGATTATTCAAAATATTCATCAAATATTCATTCATAAATATATTTGATTGAGTATAGTCATCTTTCACATTATAAACATGGATTATTCAAAATATTTATATTTTACATAACGTAAATATAGATTATTGAATTTTGTCAACGTTCACCAGTTTTTGATTTATATGTCAGTAATTCCTATAGAAATTAGTTTAATTTGTGAATGATTGACTTTAATCATCCTCCACATAATACATATGAACTATTTAATATTTTAATTTATTCACAATAAATATAGATGATTGCAATTATTTATCTTCCACTTTTTCAAATATTCCTTATTTTACACAATAATTATGTATGTCCAAATTTACTCATCCTCCACATAATAGACAACTGTAATAGGCATATCAAGCAAAAGCTGTGATCTTCATAAATATGTAGTTGAGTTGATTTCTAGGAGTTTCTATTTATGGTCAAGCTGCCCACGCTGCAAACAGGAAACATAAAACTCAAACAGCAAAAGAAAAAAGAAAACAACTTAAATAAGTGGCTGGGAATGCATAGGAATGATAAATATACAACAAACAACCACAAAAAATACTAGTCTAGTCATGCCGCAAAATTCGCATAACTTCAAATCAAGCGCAAATATGAGCAAATATAAATAATTATAATGGAATCCCCAGATCTCAACTTAGAATCACACTTAGAAGTCAAATCTCTCCCTCTCTCGCTCAGTCTCTCTTACACGCTCTCTCTCGCTCGCTCCTTACATTGCAGATCACAGGGGGCGGCGCTATGTTAAATTGCAGCCATGCTATGCACACTCATTGGTTCGCTCTCTCTTTGCACACATACAAACGGAACTCAGAGAGCAGCTCGCCAGCAGCAGCAGCCGCCGCACTGCTCACACACGATCGAACTGCTGTTCTCAACTGCTCACATGCTGTGCGCCAGCTATTGCCAGCCCGCTCGCACTTGCCACCCTCGATGCGCGTGGGTTTCGCTTGTTTGTGAAACTTGTTTCGGTTTGTTATTGTTGTTGGTGTGTGCAGCGCTGCCGCCAACGTCTTCGTCTGTAAAAATTCTCACAAATTCGTTTTAGTCTCGGCTGCTGACCGTTTCAAAATCAGTTTCGTGCTGTCAACCAAACGAGCAGCATCAACAAATACAAGCGTTGCGCGTGCGCAAAACAAAACAAAACAAAACAAAAAAAAAACAACTCTGAGCACTAAAATCTAAATAGAAATTAAAAAAAAAAACTCGTGCAATTTGTTAAGAGTGCTAAAGTTAAAGTGTTTTAAAATAAATAGTGCAAATAGCAAACGGATTATCTATCTATATATTAACCATATATATATACCGACAGTTATGGCTGTATCGGCACTCAATATGACACCTTATTATGCTGGATATCCCTTTCAAGGTAAGCTCTTCTATTACCAATTACCACAATTACGACTACAAAACGTCAAGAAAAAAAAACAAAAAACTCAACAAAAATATGCACAATCATCATATGGGGCAGCACTTTCCAAACCCAGAGAGAGAGATCATTACCCCAACTACAACAACAACAACAACAGCAACAATCATGATCAGCTTTTTGACTTATTGATTGTGATCAGAGCCCAGGCAACATTCCTTCCAGTCAGCAGCAGTCAGCCGCAGACTTTGCAGACTTTTTGGCGCGTTCTTCCAGTCTTCCAGTCTTCCAATCTTCCCGTCTTCCAGTCTGGCATTTCTTGTCTGTTGCTTGTTGCGGCTCTGCGGCTTTGATCTTGGCTCAGCGTCTGCTGTTGTATGCCTCACGTAGCAGCAACGTCAGCGCCCCAAAACGTTGAAGCTTTGCCTCTTTTTTTTTATTTTTTATTTTTGGTAGTAACGATATTAGCTGGCACAGCTGGACGTCTGTCTGTCTGACGATCTGTCTCTGTGTCTGGCTTATGGATTATTAGTTTGATTTGATTGCATGTGCTGCGCAGCTGCAACAGTGATCGGCATTTTCCATGCAACAAAAAAATAAGAAAGAAATATAAATAACGATGCGATTTATTGATCAGTTTTCCTCTACTTGTTTTTCCTTCCTTTTTTTGCGTTTGTCCCACGCAAATTGGCAATTTGCGCTTTGTTATGTTTAACACACAAAAATGGCAAACGAATGGCTGCAAATAAATCCTGGCAGCTTAAAATTGCCATAATTGGATTACTTACTGACGCTCAATCGAGCAGCGGGCAAAGGGAACAAAGGTTAATTGAAGATCACTTGAGAATATGTTATTCAAAATTGAACCTAGAAAGATTTGTCCGAAGGTCTACATAAAATGATGCAAGACTTGAACTGAAAACCGTAATCAAGAATTTGCAACTATTTTTATTAAGGAACACTTGAGCTAAACGTTAATTGAAGATCACCTGTGCCAAATTGCAAAAAAAGTTACGTAAAATTGGCAAGACTCAAACTGAAATCCTTACTCACACAAAATCATATTGAGAATTGCACAGAAACCCTACTTAAAATATTTACAACTATTTTTGCTAAAAATAACTTGAGCTAATCACATTATTTTCTCCTCATTTCATTTTCATCCTGCAGGACAGGGACGCGTCAATCAGCTCGGTGGCGTCTTCATCAATGGTCGCCCGCTGCCCAATCACATTCGCCGCCAGATTGTGGAGATGGCCGCCGCAGGAGTTCGTCCTTGCGTCATATCGCGGCAGTTGAGAGTCTCCCATGGCTGTGTGTCGAAGATACTGAATCGCTTCCAGGAGACGGGCTCGATACGACCGGGCGTAATTGGTGGCAGCAAGCCACGTGTGGCCACACCCGACATTGAGGCACGCATCGAGGAGTTGAAGCAATCCCAGCCGGGCATCTTCAGCTGGGAGATCCGCGCCAAGCTGATCGAGGCGGGCATCTGCGATAAACAGAATGCGCCATCGGTCAGCTCCATTTCGCGTCTGTTGCGCACCACTTCGGGCTCTGGCTGCGGATCGGGTTCGGGCTCGCACAGCATCGATGGTATCTTGGGTGGCGGTAGTGGCTCCTGCTCCGCGGGCAGCGAGGAGGACAGCGAAGATGACACGGAGCCCAGTGTGCAGCTGAAGCGGAAACAGCGTCGCTCGAGGACAACCTTCTCCAATGATCAAATCGATGCATTGGAACGCATCTTTGCACGCACCCAATACCCGGATGTATACACCAGGGAGGAGCTCGCCCAGAGCACGGGTCTGACGGAGGCACGTGTCCAAGTTTGGTTCTCCAATCGTCGTGCTCGTCTCCGCAAGCAGCTCAACACGCAGCAGATGCCGGGCAGCTTCCCCACTAGCAACAGTAGCAGCAGTAGCTCAGCCACGGCTGCCGCCTATGGATCCACCAACATGGGCATGGGTCTCTATGCCGGCCAATCCTGGCCAGCCACAGCGCACTATGAGACACAGGCTGGTTATGGTGGCTCGCTGGCCTCCATGTCACCGGCCAGCAGCAGCAGTGGCAGCTCCTCCGCCCACAGCCCCACTGTGGACAACCAGACCCTCTCTCACTCCCACACACACTCGCAAGCCCAATCGCAGACTCATCAGCAGCAGCAGGCACAAATCTCGAGCAGCAATTTTATGAGCAGTGCTTATTCCGCATCCTCGGCTGCTGCTGCTGCTGCTGCCTACTCTATGCCGACGCCAACAGTTGCCGCCAGTTCGGCAGAGCAGCTGCGATCCCAGTTCGCCACGGCAGCTGCCTCTGGATCGCATCATCATCATCCTTCGTCTTGGGATAGCTATAATTTTGCCGGCTCCTTCTTCCCCAGCAACAATCATATGGGCGGCTACCACCAGGCCGAACCGAGCAAGAACTCCATGGTGCCCAACCCTGCTGCTGCCTATCCCTATTTTGGTTTTTAAGTCCATTTCCCAACTCCGATCTTGTCCAAAACCTGCTCCAGTTGTAAGTTCAAAGTTCTTTCGTTTGTGGCTGGTTCAATTCTTCTATTCTCTTTTATCTTCAATGCCTGTTTTATTTTTGATCATCAATTAATTCAAAAGAGTTTTGTTCGTTAAGAGCCTAAGACTGTTTATACTTAGTTTAAATGTTATGCTAAGAATTTTTACTAGAATTTAAGTGATTTAAATAACATATCAAAATAAATAAAAATCATATGAATACAAAATTATCTGGTTTTTTAAATGGTATTAATTTGAAGCTGGTTTAATTAAATTGTTAATTTTAGTAAAATTTAAGTAATTTAAATAAGTTATCAAAATAAATTTAAAAAAAGCATATGAAAATAATATTATCTGTTTTTAATGGGATTAATTTTTAGTTGGGTTTCTTATCTCGTTTCCTTTCCGTGAGTGTGTAAACATCTAACTTCTTCTAAGAATATCCACATTTAATATTGCAATCATTATTTGAATATCAAGTGAATATATTGCATGAATATTTAAAAAGAAAATTTAATCAAATAAATAAGTTTTCTAAGCTGATTTTTAATCAGATAAATTATGGTACTTTTAGAACTTCTTCAGCAAGATTTATGTATTTATTTATTAATATTAACTATAATGTACTTAAATACTAATTATCTTATAATTACTGATACACAAGCGACGAAACCTTCAGTTAATTAGATAAATACCTCATGGTCTATAAAACTATTATTGACGGGATTTCTCTATTTAGGTCTGCCGAAAATTGGTAATATTTCACAACATCTGAGTTTTTGAAAATAGTTCGCTTAAGGAAGAAAAGTTTATACAAAAACTTTTGATGTGTGTTTTTGGGATCTTTTTGAATGTTCCAAAATTGTTCGACAACTTTTGCGGAAGGCCACAGACACTTATGAAGAGATTTGAAGTCCAAAACATTATTGATTTTTTCCATCTTGTGGATTATTATACAAAATGTCATTAACTGTGCCTAAATATGTCTAAGTCTGTCATTCCATTTGAGCCAGCATAGAAATCGAAGCGTCTGTCTCTTAATACAATATATTTATTTCCGAATACAATACGTACATACTCCATTACCCTAAGGACATTTGCGAATGTGCCGCAAAAAGGACAAACGTGGATCAGGACCACACAGGCCAAATTGTGGACATGTACAAGGAGCCACCACAACAGGTTCAAGCCCCGATCAGCTAATCCAACAAATTCATACAGAGATTGTCCCCTAAACTGACAGTGCAACAATAAAGGACTCTATGTATGTGTGGGTGTGTGTGAGTGTGTGTGTGTGCGTGTGTGGTTTCCCATTGCTCGACTGGCTGAGGGCTCATAAATAAGGCGACCTTATGAGCTGACAATTAAACAATTAGAGACAAACAGCGACTCGATAATACGAAAATAATTTACAATATTCCTGATTGTCTGCCGGACAACAGATAGATATAGAAAAAGACGGCCGACAAAATAGAGCAATTGACAAAAGAGAGGAGAGAGATGAGCAAAATATGAGGCGACCACCAACGTGAGTGCGGGTTCCTTTCAAGAGGCCGCCTCCGAATGCCAAAAGATGAGAGGCCCGAGCCGATCGTTGAGCAAAAAACACAAGAACATGGGAGTGGACAAAGCGATTGACAAAACGCCAGGGGGGTAGGAGTGGAGGGAGGGAGGCAGAGTAGTCGTAGTAGTAGGTCCTGTTGTACACTCAGAAAAACATATCGCTCTCACATTTAGTCATACTCTGCCGGAAAATGTAACTCAACTTGTTATTAAGAAAGTTAGTTTTCAAAATTTAGATTTATGGCTTTCTAAAAACCAAGTTTTGCATTTCTTAATTTCAGAGTGGGTTTTAATGTTACTTTTACTATAATTAAACATTACTATTTTAAGATTTCACGAACATGCATTTCACATAGTCTATAATTTCATTTAGCATCATTTGAATTTTCTGCAAATCATGCATTGCATTCTAATTTTTATAAAAACGTTAAAATTTATTTCTAAAAACTAATAAAAAGAAATTCAATGCGATTTTTCCTGAGTGTAGAAGTAGGTGCTGCACTAGTCTAGTTATGAATTTCTTGGGTGGCTGCTGCTCGTCATTCTCTCTCTCTCTCTCTCTCTCTCTCTCTCTGCGTTTGTCTCTCTCTAGTGGAACCCTCAATTATGTTAGCTCAGCGGGCGTCGCACTTACCACCTAGAATGAATACATATTCCACTGATGCTGCTCGGCGAGTATCTAAATGAAAACATCAATTAGTTCATATCGCTTGGGTCCTCGTTGTCTGCCTGCCCTAGGCTAGGGCAGGTCCTGAGCATAGGACGACGCAGGAGGACGACGACAGGTTCGCTCTCGCTACAAGGGTGATAATGTGTGTCAACTGTGACAATCATAACGGATCGCTGCCCCGGGGTGCCATACAGCGGCACAGAGGACACTTGGTGCACACAGTAGCACTGCGGCTTCATCTTTGACTCGTCCTGGGCCACCAACTTGGATATTTTTATACAAATTTAATTTGTGTGGCAAGTTGAGAGCAGCAGCGTCTTCTTCTTGCCTCCGCTGCGGCACTCTTAAACACAACTGTTGAAAGCCACTGCCGACCTTTGAGCGCTCTTTGATTTATGCGTTTTTGATAGCTCGTCCCAAGATCGACTGACAACGCAGACAGTAGCATGCGAATTTTATATATATATATATATATATGTTTTTCAGTGCTGAGCAGACTTCCTGTGTGGGCCAAAGTGCTGTGAATACTGAATATGGTGTTCCAGTCTCGGGTGTCCGGTAGCTGGCGGCAATATGTAGACGCTTTGTCTCCCATTGCCACATTTTGATTGATGATCAACATTTTTTTTTTCTTTTTTGCCATGATCAACGAGCTTTGTTGTTGTTGTTGTTGGCGAAGGCGTTCCTAATGCGAATTGTGATCGGCTTGAGATCAGTGCCTAGAACCGCAAATGTGGGAAACAGTTTAGCAACTTGACTACTAAACGTGTCGTTATTGAACTAGCCAAACCAGAAGATGCAATGAACCCTTTGCTGAGTTCAGTTTTTTATATATTCAAATCTGTTCATCTTAGTGTATTATATATCAATATATTTATAATTGTAAAATTAAACTATTTAGAGAGCTCTAGAAGAGGGTAGAAGATGCCTTGAACCCGAGTTGGTTGAATATCTAAATCTGTAATTCTTAATGAGATCTTGATGAAATTTGTACAATTGCTCATTTATATGACTGAGTGTATTATATATCAATTGAACCTCACTCTCGGTAATCGATTTTTATTGATAATCGCGAGAAATAAAATTATATTATAAAATTAAAGTATACGAGAACTTCTAATCCAAATTTAAACACTTTAGGTCTTATAGTCGCTAAAATCGACTTGCTTATACAGACAGACGGACCTATGTGGCTAGATCGACTCGTTTTCTTCTTCTGTTAAAGCTAATCAAGAATATATGTAATTTATGAGGTGTGACCTGCTTCCTGCAACTTGTTACACACATTTGATTAAATTCGCTATTATTTGCTCTCCATTTTAAATAGGTTCTGGCTATATAAGAACATTTAAAGAATTTTAAATAAAGTTTTCTCTGCTTTCAACAACTGTTGAAATAGTTTCTTACCCTGATTGATTCTCCAAGACACTTTCCACCTGATGGGCCACCTGCTTGCAACCAAATTGCATGTGTCCAATGCGAAGTGCAACCGTTAATTGCCGCCAATGTGGAAGCCGATCCGCAGCCAAGTAAATAAACATGCATGGGAGCAATATGACAGGCACGGACAATTTACAAGTGCCTCATGATGAACTGATGAAATTTTCCGCTAATTTTTCACGTACTCATTCGCTCATTTCAACCACACGCCAAAAAAAGATAAAAAAAAAAAAACAAGACAACAAGAAAACAAAACACAAAAAAACACATATAAATTTATCATATATTCATTAAAAATTATTTACGTTTATTAAATAGCGCAACCGAAATAAAAAACCAACATCACAAAATTGAAGGAGTGCGAGTGAGCTGAACGATTAGAGATAAAAGATGTGCAGTCATGTGTTATTTTTGGGCTCGGGCGAGCGTTGATAAAACATCAAGACCAATCTGATAAGGAACGCTTTAAATTCCGTTACGTAACGCAAATTTAGAGCGTTACAATTTGCGAAAGAGAGACAGCAATAATAGCCAGGTTCACACCGTTGTTCTTGTTGTTGTTGTTGTTGGTGTATCCCCGATGACTGCTCTCTTTTCGGGGTTGCCTTTTTACTTTTATATTTATTTTTTGTTTTTATTTTTGTTGTGTTGTTGCCGCTTCCTCTGCTTTAGTCGCCGAAATCAGCCAAAGGCCATTTACGCATGAATTTTGATCGATTCGCGTTGAAAATTTGATAAACTCGTCGTCTGTTTGTGTTTTCAGTTTGAGTTTGCTAATAGTGCCTGCAGCAAAGTACTCGCCCTTTTCAGCGAGCAGTGCGGAAGACGCTTTTCAACAGGTGGTCCAACTTGATTGAGTACTGTGAGCACAAATTGAGCTTAACTTGGGTGTTTAAATTGGAATTATACTTTACTTGTATCTGAATTCAAGCAGGGAATTCCTTTCCAAAAAAAATGTAGGAACGGGTCAAATCTTACCAGAGTCATAACTTTGCAAGTGTATTTTAAACATGATTTGTAGATTCAAACTGCACTCAAAGTTGGAAACAGAATGTTCTGTGAAAATTCATGTCAACATTTTGACTTGATGAATATGCCTTTATTCTAAACTAGTTTATAATATGTTAATTCATCAGAGCTTTGCTGAGTATACGTTATTTGGCACTCAGAGAAGGCAGAAGCGCGGAATTGAGTTGAGCTGGCTATTTAAAACTGCATTGGAGTTGCCTATCATAATTTTGGCTTTGCAATGTCTTTATACGAGCACCTTTAAGAACCGGGCCTTAACGATCGGTTTTGGCGCGTTTCGCCCTGCGGCAAGCTCGGGTACCACTGAGTCTGTGGCAGCGTTGCAGTGATGACGTAGTAGTAGTTGTAGTTGCAACTTGCAGACAAAGTGCACTCGGAGCATTATAATTCAATAAGCGAACCCTGCAAAAGCCAAAAGAACAACTCTATAAGGGTTCTGTGCTGTGCATCTTTGGTAGAAAGTAGCAGCCAACTTGTCTGCCGCAGCAGATTGTGGCAACATTGTTGCTGCAGTTGTTGTTCTTGTGGCCAATTGCAGAAATCATCAAAGTGGCAACATGTAATTTGATCGCCGCTGATGGTGGCACAACCGTCGGCGAACTGCTTTGAGCTACGATCAGCGATCTCCTCCGATCAACGATCGGCGATCGCCAGTTTTAAGCGAGCGTAAAATCTGCCAAGCGAAGAAGGGTCCTCTTCTAAAAATGTGATTACGTTATTCTTTTATTGCGGCAATGATCGTACTTTGATTATTGATTAAAGCCTATTTTTTTGGGGGCACAGATGCACTCAGAAAAATTGTATACTAAAAATGTAGACAATTGCCACGCTTTTGGCGATTCGCTAACCTTGTAATTGTCTGTTTTTCTTTTCTTAATTGCAGTATAGATATTTTGCTAAATTTAGAACAAATAAGTCTGATTGGCGTTAGTGTTCATATATATTTTTATAATATCTTTCTTTCTATTGGCGTTAGTGTTCATATATATTTTTATAATATCTTTCTTTCTATAGAACCAAAATAAAATAAACAAAACGCCTTTTTCATTTTTAGATATTTATTTTCGCTTATCTATATATAATTTCTGCAGACTTGGAAAACTTTCTAGAATTCAGGGCGATTTTCTAAATTTCAGCGCAATTTTGTCTCTGAGTGTAGAACGATGGATGCGATCGGGGTTGGATGCCTGATGAAATTGCTTGATCAGGTTGCACAAATTGAATGTTATTTTGCAAAATGCGCACACGTAGCTAGCCGTGCAATATGCGATCACCAAAGTGGACTTTTGCAGATGCAGAAGTGATCTCCAGAGAGAGAGACAGTGATAGAGACAGAGATAGAGAGAGAGAGAGACAGAGACAGAGAGAGAGAGAGAGAAGGACTGTTGACTGTTGTAGACTGGGTGACTGGTGGATAACTGCTCTGTGGATTGGCATAGCGCGCGAAGATTCTTTGATCATTTTACGCTCATTTGTCGGCACACACAAACTAACACACACACACTCACACTCGCACACACAGACACACACTCTCGAGACTGACACCGCGCTGATCTTTAGCATATTTTACGCTCAACTTGTGATCAAACCGTAACTTTGGTGTCGTACCTGCTCCAAGTTTCGCAAACTCCAACTTCAGCTTGGACTCTAATTCCAAGTCCAACTCCAACTGCGACTTCGACTGCGTCTCAGGATGACTCATGGCCCATTTGGCTGTACCATCCATCAGGGTAACTAGCCGCTGTGATATATTTGCATATGGCTTGGGAAAGTCGTCGAGTTGTTGGCCAAGTTGTTGTTGCTCGCTTGCTCTTTGCCTTGCCATTTTCTGTACATTATTATTATTATTTTTTTTATTTTGCTTTGGCTTACATTTTATTTTATTTTTTATTGTTATTCGTTTGCCAGTTAAATTTGTGTGATTTTTCTTTTTTCACTCGCGCAGCTTTTGTGGCCGCCGCTTTGATCTTTTGCCGCCACAACACATCTGACATTGTAATTGCAAGTCGTATTGTACAGTGTACACTCCGTGTACAGTACGGCCTAGCTGTGCTTTTTAACTTATTTTTTTCTATGCCTCTTTTGTTATTATGTCAATTGTTTGTAATTTCGTCCATTCGATTTGAAGGTTTTTTTTATCATTGGTTGCTATCCCATTGGTTGCACTCTATACAAATCTAATTTGAAAGAGATTCTCACATTGCCAACACTTTTTTATTGATGTCGAGCTAATAAAATTCCTAAAAATAACTCATACATACTTGTATTGATTGCACTTATTTTTAGATACTGTACTGAATTCTTTTATTTTACTATTGTCTACTGAAACTTACAGTTTCGCTGGTATTAGCTTAGAACGAATTTGAGCAAAATGAGAAATAAAATTGATTAGTTTTAAGCAAAGATTCAGTCGTCAATCGTTTCTTTCACATACATATAAACTTAAAATTGAGCTTTGATTAGCTTAAAAAGAAATCGAGCAAATATGTTATTATGTTTTACATAATATGTGGATTATAGATCATTTCTACCGTGTTTTTTAATAAAATAAACTGTAATTTAATTCAGCTAAAAATGGTTTTCTTGTTATCGCTAAGCCATATTAAAAATGGCACACATCATTAGCACTCGCAGATTTAGTTCGCACTCTCCCTCAATTGGCAAATTTCGCCAACAATACGATTTCTAAATGGAAAAGCAAAAAACAAATCTCTGAGAACTATAGGAAAAACAAGTTTCCACGGCATATGAAAAATCAGAGAGAGAGATAGAGCGAAAGAGATTTCTAGTACAAACAACCCAATCATTTAAATGAATTATATTGCGCGGCATTGAAAGCGATTCCCAGCTAAGGGAATGGGAAGAGGAACAAAAACCGAGGGAAGCGGAAGGATGTGAGCGGTGTAAGCAGAGGCAAGAATTCAAACAGCAGCTAACAGGACCCAGGACAACCACCAACCTCCTGCTGATGATGATGATGCTGATGAGGGCTATGGCTGTGGATATAGTCAAAGTCGATGTCGATGTCGATGTTGATAGGCGAGCAAATTGGCGTGAAGCGTGCAGAAATCGTGGCTGCAGAGCAGGCTGCAAAGGTTCGCATTCAGCTTCTCTTTCTGCTCGCTGCCATTATTTTTCAACATATCCAAAATGAAACATTTTTGACACTTTTCTTTTTTTTTGTGTTTTCGTTTTTGACTTGGTGCAGCTGCCTCTGACCTCTCCCTCTCTGTCTCTCTCTCTCTGAATGGAGGAAGCTGGCTTCATTTTCTCCTCGCCGTGCTGCGTGTGGCAGAGGGGTGGTGCAAGGGGTGGGGGTCAGCTTGCAGCTTGCTTAGCGCAAAGATGGATTATTTTTACGCTTATTTTGATGTGCTCGGTGGATGTTTGCTTTGGGCACTTATAAACGCTTGGTGTGACCGAGAACTCCTGCCTCCTGCCACAACGGTGGTTGCATTGCAGCCCTTTTTCGTGGCAGCCATTATGAATTGCCAACACTGACTTTAAAGCTATGCCAAAGGCCCAATAAGGTATATATATTTCAAGAATTTTATACATATATATATGTCTGTGACATTTGGCGTCATTGCGTCATTGATGAGACATACTTCTATCTATATAAATCTCCATTTTTGTGTTTCTTACCTGTAAAGAATTTTTTGAGTAAGAATTATTTTAAGAACACATTCAGATATACCAGTAGAGATAGTAAAAATCCGAATTTTTCAAACATGATATATTTATTATATAAGTAATTTAACATACTTTGCTTGTTTCACAAAAACTTACCTTACTTTCAGCTTTTATTTTATGATTTCAACATTCCTTACAAAGTTGCTTTACTTAATTCCTTCCTTGTTCCATTAAGATGTCCTTTATAAAATGAATAACATTAACTTAGAATGCCCATGTCTTGAATTGCTTCACCTCGTGACAAGCTGATCACAAAGTTAATCCATAAATTGTCACACAAGAATCAAGAAATCAAACAAAATATGTTTTTGCCAAAAATTCATAAGCGGTTTTGCTTAACAACAACAAGCCAAAAATTTTGTTGAAATCAATATCCGATTATATAGTTCAAACAGATCAAGCCAGGCCAGAAACGGCATGTTGTCAAACGTTGTATTCTCTGAGCCGCTGGCCAAGCTTAACCAATGTGACTTGAAGTCAGTAGAAGGGGGGAGGCGACAACGGGTCAAAGAGGGCGTGGCTGCATTTTGATACAAATCAAACAGAGCCAAGCAGATTACAACTTATTATTTATGTGAGAAGAAAAGGAGGCTCTAAGTGAGTTTTGGTTGCGCGTGCAGCAGATTATCCTTGCTGCACTTGTTCCCGTTCCCGCAGGATAGGGCAGGACAAAACAGGTAGATTGACAGTAGGAGTCAGTAGCTGCAGTCGACAAAAGGAACAAGTTCAAGAGCAGCAGGTCCACACGATGAACTCATCAGAGAGACAGACACTGATCCGATTTCGACTGTGATTTCTCGAGCCGATTCAATTTGGCTTACAGTCTGCAGTCCGCAGACTGAAGTCTACAGTCCGCAGACTGAAGTCGGAGTCTGTAGTCTGAAGCCGCTGCTAAGTCGAGTAAACGCCTACGTGGCCCAAAAAGTCATCTCATGTTGAGAGGAAAAAAAGGACACTGACACAATTTGTGGCACCTTTTTTTGGGTTAGCAACCTGCTCGTGCTTGATCCTCGTTGATCCTACCTGAGCACGCTACAGTTGTGGCAATATTTATTGGCTTTATTGGATTTACAGCTTACCAAGCAGTACGCAATCTTAGATACGCATCTCTAGCTCTCTCTCTCTCTCTCTCTCTGAGCACCCCCAACTTGACATCCTTGCATCCTGTCAGCCTGCTCAGGCGCAACGAAACTGGAGTTGTTGGTCATGGCGCATTAGTTTTACTTAGTTTTGCATTCTATTAACAACTTTGCAGTAGCATTTTTCGCCTCATTGTGATTCTTATCGATGTAATCAGCTACGTGCTTCACATATCCGGTTCAGTTAATCTTAACATAAATACTGTTTCTAATTTTGATGACTTATTTGCGGGATGTAAACTGAATTAGAGAGGTTTTTCGTTTCAACTGATCGAAGTTGCAACACATTTAGAAAGTTAGAGATTTGGGTAAATCTGAAAAGCAAATAATACAGATAGATATAAATTTAGATATATGTTCACTTTCATTGTCAGTTACTTCCAATTCAAGCTTGATTGCGAGCTATATTTTAAGATCGTTCCAATCAATTGATTTCATTATTTCATTATATTATATCATTTCTTAAAATTGTATTTTAAAGGAATGAATTAAATGCAGACACATAGATATAAATATAAAAATAAAACGAAGCGGTAAAGATACATAGTATAAATATATGTAACATATTTAAATATAGATACATAGGTATAGATTATTGCAGTTTAAGATACATTAAAAATATAAGTGCTTGCCATTGAGCAAAGATCACATAAATTGTTTGTGGATGCACCATTTTGTTTAAGTGCATATTAGTAATTTATTTTTATGTTATTTTTTACAGATTATGTCAGATTCTATTATTACCCAGAATTACATTTTTGCCGCCTTTTACTATTACGTATTTATCTTTAAACTTTAAAGCTTAAATTATGAGCAACTGCCAAAACTTAAGCAGAGATAATGTTCTGCTCATGAACAGTAATCTTAGATCGCATTAAAATTTGAACTGGAATAAAGTTAAAGCAAAAATAGGTGGACAGGCAGACAGTTGGCTGAAAAGTGGCAAGTTTGCAAGATCAAGATCAAAATCACATTCGCATCTGGAGTGATCGTGGATCAGGGATCGCAGAGCAGCTGAAAGTTCTTCAATATTGCCGTTAGATATTGCTTTGTAGTCGAGCCGACAAATGAGACCCAATACTCGCCCCGTTTAATATTCATATCAGCAGGCAATCGACATGATCAACTCAACATCAACATCAACATCAACATACAACAGCAACAGCAATAGCAACAACAACAATAAATGGCCCAAGGCGACTTGCAACTGGCAACTGGCCTATGAATCACTTACTTGCAACAAGGCACCTATCCGATGAGAGAGATGAAATTTTAGCAGCCTACTCACACTAGAAGATAGCGTCTTTCTTCTGTTGCTGTTGCAACTGATGGATGGACGTTGCACTTGCCCCCCCTCGAGGCAAGCACAGGCAGCTTCAGTTAAAGACTCAGCTCCAGCTTCAGCTGCCCATGCAAATTAAGGCGTTGAGCTCGTGCGACTGTAAACTATGCAGATGTCTGATTAGAGTTGTGGATACCACCTTCCCTCCTCCCTCCTCCCTCCTCCTCTC
The DNA here is from genome assembly GCA_035041535.1 of Drosophila cognata. Taxonomy (NCBI): domain Eukaryota; kingdom Metazoa; phylum Arthropoda; class Insecta; order Diptera; family Drosophilidae; genus Drosophila; species Drosophila cognata. The sequence goes on from JAWNLC010000451.1 coordinate 459,778, forward strand.
TTTCCTACCCTCCACACTCCCCCCACGCCCCTTGCGACACACATGCCCCACATGCAACCGAAATAAATTCAAACAGCTTTCAGCTTAAAGTCCTTATCGATTTTCCCAAATGAACAAAAAAATAAATCCCAAAAAAGTGGTGAAAAGTGAAAAGCAGAGAAAATTCACTTAGATAAAATAATTTCTGTTTTTCTAATATATTTGCTTTTATTTAGAACTTATTTCTAATAATTAGCAAAAATTTTTAATATCTAAATTTTAGCTAAATTTTCTAAATTTTTACTTTTTAGAAACGAATGTCTTAATAATAAAAAATATTTCTAAAAATATTGTAATTTCAGGGGGAATTTTCTCTGAGTGTACAAAAGACCAATTGCATTTTCAGCGTTTTGTGCAACAGAGCCATGAGAAAGGCAGAACAATAAAGCGACCATATACAGACATAGATACAAGCCAAATGCCAAAACAGGACTATTGCAGTTGGTTGTGGTGGAGAAAAAGAAGACTGGGATGGCGTCGGGTGCAGTGGGCTGCATGACGTTATTGCAGGGGCTTGGAAATGTACCCGTCATCGGTCTTAATTGATGATATATGTCTGTGTCTGTGGGTGTTGCTGTTGCTTTTGCTTTCAGGGACTTGGCATTTTTATTAAAGGGAAAGCGGGCAAGGATATATAACAGGATATATAAGAGGGGCAACACGTGTGTGTGTAGCTGTGTCCATTTGTGAACGGGGGCAAAGCGGCAAAGAGGCAAGAGGCTATCAGGAGTTGCTTCGATGTCAGCCATTAATTAGTGACACAAACTTTCCTTGAGAGCCAAGACAACAAATTGAGTAGTTCAACAAAGTTAGTTAGTTGAAATAAAAATAGCTGCACATAAAATCTTTTGACTTCTAAACTTGCGTCGAATGTCGTTCCAAGTTCAGCAAAGATCAACAGAATATTTATAATTAAAATTAAGAGGAAATCTAATTTAAAACTGTTTGAAAAGCGTTTAAGTGTTGACTACAAATAATGTAAGAGTTGAGTAGTAAGTATTATAATTTGTGACACAATGAGAGAGATGCTTACGACCCCACAAAATAGATACATCCTGATCAACTTCTCTGATTTAGTCGATCGGACATAGGACTATTATATCATAAAGGACTTGTATTGAGATCTGTATGAACTTTTTGTTTATTAAGTTACATTAGCCAAACTCAATATTTATGCATCTTGTCAAGTTTCTAACGTTTGGCCAACAAATCATAAAGATTAGAAAACTATATCATATAGCTATGATAGGAAAAATCAATTGGTTGTAATTTATATTGAAATGTAATTTGTAGGCAGTTTGACTCGGTTTTTAAATGTTATTTAAAAAAAATGTAATTAAAAAGCAAAGCCTTTCTTTAAAAAATAGATTATATATATATAATATATCATATATAATATCATAACATCATATACCGACAAACCCCATCTCTTGTGTTCAATTCTCTCTCTCTCTCTCTGTATTTGTCTCTCTCTTTCTTTCTTACTCTATATGTCTCTCTCTCTCTCTCTCTCTCTCTCTCTCTCTCTGTCCAAATAGTACGAGCCAAGCCCAAGTGCGCAAAGAAAAGATCGTTTTGTGCCGAGCGCAAGCGAGACAGCAATAGCTGATAGTGCGAAAGAGAGGGAAGATGGAAACACGGACGTTGACAATGGTCACAGAATGGTGACAGAAACACACCCAGATCAGATTTCTTGTTCGAGTTCGCGTCGAAGTCGTAGACGACAAGTCAGCGCAACGAATCGCCATTTTGCGCTGTCCTTTGGTCCTTCGGCTGGTCCTTTATACGATCATCCTGTCACGCGTTCAGAATCAGTTTCTTTATTTTGTTTTTTTTTTTTGCACAAAAACATTTTAAAGCCCAAAACTCAGTGAGGCCAAAATAAATGACAACAAATCAAATAAAAGACGAAAATCGCTCGCAAATGACACTAAAATATATCTCTCTTTCGCTCTCCCATTATCATGCTGTCTCTGTCTCTTTTTAGTAACATTGATTGGATTTAACTTCACACATCTTGCAGCGGGTGTTTATTTGTGGCTTACGACCTGAGCTCAGAGCACTGAGCACAATTTTATTGTTTGCCACAAATTAGTTCCGATTGGCAACTTGCAACAGGATCACAGCAGCAGCAGATCCTGGCGAGGAGCATATGCTGCTCCCTCATCAATGGCTGCAATGATTGCCGCTGCCAGTTGTCCATTTACAGCAGATTAGCGACGGCTTTGAGTCCTCATCGGAGTCACAGCTGCCGATCGTGCAATTTGTTGCGCCTTTGCCAGCAATTGCCTCCTACTTGCCACAATGCCACATTGGCACGGCGCATTGTTTTGTCGCGCTACTCATTATTGATGGGCTGCAACGCTAACCAGACACAATTTGGGGTTGCACACTCCCAAACATCGATGATGAGGATCCTCGGATCTGTGGAAACGGTTCGTATGGACTTTAATTTAGGGTTGCAAGTTATGTGAGGCAGAAAGGAAAGCGGCAAGAAAGTAGAAGAGTTGTATTTATTTTAGGAAGTTTTATTTATTTATTTATTTAAACGTAATATCATAATTCAATCCAAATTGTGATTTACTAAGAAAGAACTGATTTCTGCCTCACAGTAAGATTTTAGACTGTTATCTTTCATTATAAATATTACTCATATTATATATATATTACATACTCATACTATCATAATTCAATCCAAAATGATATTTATTATCCAATTAATAACTATTTTGTGGCTCACATTCAAAATTGCGTATGTTGTCTCTTTAGGCTGAATAACTGTCCAATTTTGAGCAATGATCTAGTACTTATGACAAAGACGACTCACCTGAGTTGTATGTAGATTTGTGATTTATTTATAATTTTTTATTTTTGTTTTATTATGCACAGGTCGGCGAGGCAAGCTACAAGTTGCAAGTTGCAAGCTTCGAGCGCACTTCCTACAATATAATCATTTTATCTTGAATGTGCCCTGCAACGCCCACTGCGGACACGCCCCCTCCTGCCAGGGTCACAAACATGACAGCAGGGGGGAGCAAGGGGGGTCAGGAGGAGTGAGGAGCAGGAGTAGAGCAGGAGGAGCAGACGTGAAGACGAAGCTTTTGCAATCGAGTAAAAATTGTACGTGCTGTCATCGATCGCGATCGTGGGATACGCGCACAAAGCGTAGACCCCAAAGAGGAGAGGACCCCAGCTCTTTCAGGTGATGGAGCTGCAACAGTTGGTCCAAGCCCTCAGCCAGGCCAAGACAGTCAGCCAGGCCAGGCCTGGCCGAGAGTCTCTCCTGGCTACATGGCTAATGTGATTACAGACTTTAAGTTTATAAACATGGGCCAGGCCAGTGCCAGGCTGCTGCTGCTGCTGCTGCCTACTGGCAACCCATATATACACACACACACACACACACGTATATATATATATATATATATATATATTATATGTATTCACATACAGTTTCAGTGTCAGCTTCAGTTTCTTAGCCCTCCTGTTGCGTTGCAATTACGGCGCGTGCAGGCGACCCTCGATCCCTCAATATGCCCCATACTGCATGCCCCTCTCCCCCTCCCCCCTTGCTCTGCTCTGCTACCTGCTCCCTGCTCCCTGTTGTATGCCGATCTGTGCCTGATGAATTCTTATTAGCTGGCTTTGGCTGCTGCGCAGTTAGGAGCGGCAAACTTCAACCGTTGCGCTTCCTCATAACTTTTGCTCTATTTTTTTTTTTCTTGACTTTTGGCCGAGAGTCTCGGGATCTCCCTTGAGCTGTCGAATATTGTCTGAGCCGCAGCATTGCGGATTTGTCGGATAAGGCCGCTGCTGCCTGCTGGCTGCTTGCTGCCTGCTGCCTCGATGTCTGCCCCTGAAAATGGACAACAACAACATAAACAGCAACCAGCTCGACTTTTTGCCTGGAGCAGAGTGTTGTCAGCGAGGCACGCGCAAATCCCTAATGGAATTCAGACCGAGTTCAATATGTGAACTACAGAGAGTGAGGTAGAGAGAGAAAGAGAGACAGAGAGATGAAGGAGAGGCAATGCCCTTGCCCATATCTCACTTTGTGCGCTGAGTGAATCATTAAAAAACCGCAATCTGGCCAAAAGGAACAAAGCATTAAATAGCTAGAAATAATATAAATTATTTAAACATTTGAAACAAAGGTCTTATTTGAATAGGTTAAGTGCTATTCAACTTGCTAGAAATAATTGATTAGGTAAGAGTTTGACAGTATTCATGGAACTATTAATTATAAAAAGCAGATGTGGCTATGTTCTAATAGATTTCGACAGTACACACACGAAAAATATCTATCGATTTAAATTATTAATAATATGAATAGGTAGGCTTAGTCATGGTGGTTGTGTGCTCTGATTAGGAATAGACAACCCATAACCCATATATAAAATATATTTAATTAATATATCCTACGTCTCCGCTTAGTGCCGCAAGTAAGAAATTCATTGAGATATTTAATTGGTTCATGTTGTGCAAGTCGTTAGACCATTGATACATAAAATAAATATTTTGTATATTCCAAATATAAACGTATTTTTGTTTTGCTGAGCGGGAAATATGGTCATCTAAATTGGTTTCATTACAGGATGCTGGGCTACCAAGTACACTGAACCCGTTGACCCAAATTAGGTTGGTGTATTGGCTTAATACCAGAGAACAAATAATTTACTGCATACTTTGGGGGCATATTAAGCGATGGGGAAAATAGCTATAACTTGGCCATTCCTTGCAATTTTCCGTTATATGAAAAGTACAGTTTGTCAACTGTTTGAAGGACTTTTGTCCTTTTTCTTTCTTCAGGCCAAGCCTAGCCTGCCAATTCTAATATAGAAAACTCAACCGTTTCACTCACTTTTGGCCCATTGCTTTTTGCTCATTATTTACTCAGCTGAATTCGATTATTTTAAAGTTAGTAATTATTTATTTCGGGACTTGTGATGAATATTACATGGATAAGAAGATTACATTTAATACACTAAATACAGATACTATATTCAAATCTACATAAGCGTGTCCCACTTTAATGGGCAGGAGTTCAGTCGTTGAGATCGACGCCTTCGCCATTCACCTGGATGGTGATGTACTCGTTGCCCCCATCAGCTGCAGCTGGTGGCATTGGGGCTGCTGCTGCTCCGCGTCGTGGCAAGGGTTGCAGGGATATATCGTCGCTCTCGCGCCGCATAAAACGGCGTCGAGTTCGCGCAAAGTCAAAGGATTCCCTTTGCCGTTGTCGGGACTGGGAATAGGAGGCATCCGTCAGCTGCTGCAGTGTGTGAGTGGAGCTGGTGCGTCGCAGCTGGGCCAGCTCAGGCTGCGGCAGCACGGACTGCATTGCTGCACCCACCACCGATTGCCGCTGGCGACCACCAAAGCAGCCGGTGGCATAGCGTCCATCCGCGGAGCGAGAACGCCGATGTCGCATCGAATCCCGCGCACTCAGCAGTTGCTGTAGAAGGAGATGGATAAATAAATAAATAATAAATATCAATTGGAGTAAATCGCCACACTTTTGGTTCCAAGTGTTCTCCTCACTATTTTATTCAGAAAGTACATTTTTATCATTATTAAACCTTTGTATTTTAAGATTTCACTTATACAAAAAACAAAACATTTTACATAGTTTAAGGATTCTTATAATTTTATTTGAAAAAACTTGGCCTCCAAATATTTAGAAATTATTTCTAAAAATTAAAAAAAAATTTGTATATTTTGATTTTTTTAATTTTAAATTCCATTATTAAAATCACTAAATAAAGTCATGAACTATTTATTCTTGCTCACCTGCTGCATTTCGTCCTTGCGCAGGCGGCGTAATCCCTGCTGCTCCTCGAGCTTGTTGCTCATATGGGCCATCCAATCGCGCGCTTGTCGCAGCGACAACGAGCTCTGGGAACGCTCCGGCAGCCGAGCGGGGAAGAGAGTCTCTCGGGCACCCACCACACTGCCGCTATTGAGGACAAAGACTCGGGGAAAATCTATCACAAAGTCGCGACTACGTATGAGATCAGCGAGAGCACTCGCTTGAACTTGAGGCGGTGGAGGTTCCTGCACAATGTTGATTGCAGTCTGGGGAGGATTGCTAGAATTACTTGCAGGCGTCCTATCTGGTTCGTACTCCAGAATGCTCTCCTCGCTGCCAAGGAACTGAAATGAGAAGAGGCTTTAAGGCAAGCGTTCCATGGAGCCAAGTATGAAATTGGTCAATTGGTCAAATTATCCATTTGGTCGAGTTGGAGTTGATCCTTTGGCAAATCTACGATGGATTGGACAAGCGCTGGGAATGATCTTTTTAGCAGTTTCTACATTATACAAAACAAAAGCGAAGCGTTTTTAAATTCAATTAATTTATTTTCTCTTAAATATTTGCTTGAGTCCACGTTTTGTTTAAGGTTTTTAGCAAAAACTATATTTATGTATACGTATTATATCTGGTAATTATAATCGACAACTAATTAAGGCCCAACATTGGAATCTTTATCTTTCACTGGTCTCAGCGGGCAGTTGAGTTTTGCGGATTGTTTTCAGAGTATTTTTGATTCAAAAATGAATAACGAAATTTAAAAAAAATTAATTAAATTAAAATAAAATGCAATGGGTTGTTTTTTATTTTCATTCTTTTTTTTGGCATTGGATCGCAGATATGTTTTCTTAGGTATTAAGCAATTTTCAGAAACTCCGGAACTCATTTCTAAGCACATACAATGTTAATATATATGTATATTTTTCACACCTAGATTTATTCGTTAAATTTTTGTTAATTGTGCTCTTGGATATTTTTTTATTTAAGTTTTCCGCTTAGGGAATCTCAAGCATTTAACGCAGCTATTCTAAACATTTATATAATCAAGCCCATCATCCATGTTGCCAGCTTGTCAAAAAACACACACATACGTACGATATCGATATCGATATATCTCAAATTCTGGAATTACCTTTTAATGACAATTTGCGATGCTCTTAAGAAAAAATCATGTACCAAGAAATTGAGAGAGAAATTAAATAACAATAATAATAATAACTAGCTTTAGATTTATTTAGAAATTAAACAACTAAAGCTAAAAGCAAATACTTTGGCACCTTCGACATTATTTTGTATGAGTGTGTGTGTGAGTGTGTGTGTGTGTGTTGTAGTTGTTGGTTGACTAGCAAAACAGGCGCTGATTTTGCTACGATAATAAAATAATTATGTTGCATTGAATATTACAGCTGCTGCTACGGATCTACGCGTGTTTTTATGATTCATATAATAATACAATACAATACAATATATGTTGTTATATTTATGTAGTAATAGTAGTTATTGTAGTACTTTTCCTCAAACTTGTTTTTTCTTCTTTTTGCTTTTGTTTTTTTTTATCGACAATTGGTACACTTAAATTTATAACTTAATTAACTTAGAACTCTTCTGTATTTTCGGTTTCTCTTTTTTCTTGTGCATGGTTCAGTTCTGCGTCTACAGACTATATTTGTATGAGCTGTAAAACAAGCATGAGTTTAACAAATTTAAAAGATTGCAGCTGCAAAAAATAACAAAAATATTAAATGTCTTTCTGCTTGTTTTACAGCACTGCTTCTTTCGCTGGTGTCAGTATTTTAAGTACACTGCTTAGCATATCTTGACACTGCTTAGCACAATGTTACACTGCTTGTTGCCACAAGCAAGCAGAGCAAAAGCACACGATTTTTACATTGTAAAAGTAGAATGTGGATTTTAAATATATATATAAATACAACTAAATATAAGTATATATAGTATATAGTAGTAGATGTACGAGCATATATATAACTTATAGCTTAGACGTCAGTCACCTGGCGACTGGCAGTGCAAATGACTTGCGGCATTGTCGCCGGTGCCGAATTACGTCGAATACGTAGTTCAGCACCTGAAACATCCTGTTGCTGTTGCTGCAACAGTTGCTGATATTGGAACAATTGCTGCTGCTGCTGCTGGTGACAACTATTGCTAGGACTATGATGATGGTAGTTTATAGCACTAGGATCAAAACTACTAAAATTGTTGTGCTGCTGCTGCTGCGGCAATTGAATGACAATAACAGGTACCTCTTCCGAGGATAAATTTGGAGCAGCAGCAGCAGCAGCAGCAACTGCGGCAGCATCTGTTGCATCAGCAACTGTTGCATCATCGTGGGTTGGATTATTGTGCTGAGGACTGGGCGTTTGATAGATTTGATCACCCACCACATAGCCATAGAATTTGAGGACATCCAGTTTGCACATAGGACAAGTTCGATGCTCAATCAGCCAAGGGTCGATGCAATTCTTGTGGAATTCGTGCCTAGATTTAAAAATTCATTATATATATTTATTTATTTATATATTCTCACTCAACTCACTTGCAGGGCAGTATGCGTATGATGTCCGTCGGTTTGTAGGACTCAATGCAGATGGCACAGCAATCGCTATCCAAATCCTTCTCATCGGTCATTTTGCCCGTTTTTGTTGGTATTTTCATAATTGCCTTCTTTGTTACGGAGCAAAGATTGCGCTAAATATTCAATAAACATTTATAAAATGAATATATTATAAGAATAAGAAATTCACTTACGGATTGCTGATCCTTTGCCTGCATATAACGGAATCGTTGCACGTAGTAAAAGATGAGCCAGACGAGCGAGATAATCATTAGCACTATGAATGATATGGAAACAAATAGAACGGAGGTTCTGCAAATAAGAGAACAACTATTATTATTATTAATATTAGTAACTAGAACTAAGTAAACTGAGAGCTAATAGTATTATTATTTTTACTACCGATTTTATTACTTTTAATATTATTAATATTGTTGATGGACAAAAGCATCGGAGAAGTCAAGGCAGACGATTGAGTTGTGTCCTTTAAAAGAACAACTATAAATTAACAGTTACCTACGCAAATTGCAATTTTCAGCAAAGCTTATTAATTTAAAGCAGTTTCAAATTGCATTCGACTGAAGAGGTTTCGCTGAAATGTAGTATTTGACCACAACTGGCCACAGGGGGACGTAGCTCAGTGGTAGAGCGCTCGCTTCGCATGTGAGAAGTCCCGGGTTCAAACCCCGGCGTCTCCAATCGTTGCAAGTATATTTTTTATACATTTTTGTATTAATTACAAAAGCAATGTGAGTTAACAATAAGATTTGTAAATAATTAGTAGGGATATATTCTAGAATACTGCATCCTTTTGCAAGTAAGTACACAATAATTCCCTTAACAATTTGACGCCCTTGGCCTACGTAGTGTATTATGCTGGGAACTGTCAGATGGGGACGTAGCTCAGTGGTAGAGCGCTCGCTTCGCATGTGAGAAGTCCCGGGTTCAAACCCCGGCGTCTCCAATATAATAGCATCATATCAAATATTTATGCATTTTTCTTTTTAAAAGAACACAAATCAACTAGTCAATGGTCAGTTTTGAAGAAAATGTTTTTTCATTATTTTTTAAAAGTACACTAATCAATTTGACAGCGGTAAGTTTTGTTTGCTCAGCTATCAATTGAACTACAAGCCAATTATTTTACACTTCTTGCAAGCAGTAGAAAGCAGTGTTTACTATTCGATAGAAAGGCACTTCTTTAATCATTGGCATAAGAAAGGCATTTTTCTCAAAGCGCTTCCATGGGGACGTAGCTCAGTGGTAGAGCGCTCGCTTCGCATGTGAGAAGTCCCGGGTTCAAACCCCGGCGTCTCCAGCTCGGAATTCTTATTTTTTTTGTGTTTTTTAATAAGTTTTTGCGCACTTACCGATTTAAACTGCTAATAGGACGAACGCCCCGACGCCCTTCGATAATGGAAATGGTGACATTATGTCCCTTATCGAGATTGGTGGCCAAATCGAGTCCGATCACCTGATAAGTAATCACGGCGGCAATATTACCTGCAAACCAGAGAAATTCAATTATGAATAGAAAGCACCAATGATGATGATCTCTCGTCTCACTTACGATTCTTGCCTTTAATCTGCATCTTCTCCAGCTGCATGACCTGCTTGTCATTGTAGATGATTACCCCTGCCGCATTATATTGATGTACATGCTTCACCTTATCCTCGAACGTGCAACGTCCCCGCCGCACTAACGCTATCCACGACGTGCTCTTCTCCGGCAGTGGGGTGCCAAGTGTGCCTCGAATATACGGCGTACAGGCGAAATCATCGCTAATATCATCAGCGGTGCTAATGTGAATCAATCGTCCTGTCACATTCAGCACTTTACCCTCGCCGTAACGTGCTTTCTCATCGGGAAACTCAATCTCAACGGGTGTATTATCGAAAATGTCGATATACGACCACCTGAGAAAAGCGAAATTATATACATCGATCGCGATTCGTTCCTCGCCGATGCTGGCGAATGAATGCGTTGCATTCGCCGGCCGAAAATAACGCTCCAAATCCTGATTGGCAATGGTCATCGCTGCCACCAGAGTTGTGGTCGTTGTCGTTGAGATCAAATGCGGCTGGCCACCCAACAGGAGCAGCAGACATGCCAACAGCAGCATCTCCTGGCAGTACATCTCAATTATCTCTTAACACTTAACTCTTCACTCTTTTACTCTTCTTCCACTACTACGCAGCTGTTTCGCTCTATCCTTCCAATCTCTTCGAGGTCTGGTCTCTATAAGCGTTGCGACATTTGCCAAAGTCGCGTAAATACTGAAAAGGTAGCAACAAAAAAATACACAAGTCAGTGTTAAGAGACTTTTTTCCATTTTTCATACTCTGATATCGAAGTTATCAAGAGTATATTCGTTTTGTGCATTGTCAATCTGTACGTCTGTCCTTCCACTATGTGGCTAGAAAATCTAAAAGATCGATAAAACTTTCCACAACTTTAAGGCTTCATTCGGCATTTTTCTATTGCCGAAAAACGCGCTTAACTATTGCCCAAACCTGCCCAATATTTCTTGGCCACACCCATCACGGTCTGTCGAAACTGTTGTCAAATGGTATGACTTATTGGTGCCAGAGTATTTCGCAGTCGGCTACGCCCGATTGCAACTTTCTCACTTGTTTTTGTTTTGTGAATTGTACTCATAAAAATACGAATTGCTTAAATCGAAGGCAGCTGAAGAGTTACAGCCAAAAATGAAAAAAGTGTGGGGCCGCTTGCTACAAGACAAGTCTCGGCGATAAGCGTCCATATATACTATATTAATAGCACTCGATGATTTCTTTAATCTTGTATTTATGTGCGCAAACTTAACGCCTTGACAAAGCCCTTATCAGAAGTGCTTGGGTATAATTTGCTTCATTCCGCAGCTGACGAATGCCATATGGAAGTTTCGGAAATGCGAACATTTTCACAATCACAAATATAATAAAAAGTAACAAATATGGATGTACATATTAGAATATTTTACAATAATTGCGGAAAGTAAATTATTTATATTTATCGCGTAGATCTAGTCAAAGGACATGAGAGAACATCAGCTGCTATTCAAACTGGAAAGTGGACAAAGCAAAAGATATTAAGGTTAGGCCGGTAGTAGTATAGAGCTACAAATAACTCAGTACTAAGTCTGCGAGAATTTGAGAGTATGTCATAATAATTTCAGCAAATGGATTGTTTTAGTTTCGTTTAGAGCTAGGGAGAACATCAACTGCAACTCAAGCTGGAAATCAGCCTCAAAATGACAGTCTATTAAACTAAACTAGCCATGAATTTGATGCTCGTTTATCAACCTATTCAAATTGAGGCGACTCAGATAGCTACATATTTTTTCGGTTGTAGGGCACCACTTTCCAAACGCCGTTAAAGCAAAATCAATGTCTGTTTATATAGTGTATATAGCCAAAGTACGGAGTTTCTGGGTCAGACACAAATCATATGAAAACCAAGACGGCCAAAAGCAATCCAGTAATTCAAGCAAACGCTGTTTTCCTTAGTGCTTCCTGCCATTTTGGCCATTTTATTAAGCTTAAGCGCCAGGCTGAAGGCCAATGCCAGTGGCAAGCTCAAAGACGTTGCCACATTAATAATAAGTATGCTCCCCTCCCCCCGACACGCTGCCACATGCAGCCTGCCTGCCTGCTGTGGCAGAGGCAAATGCGATGCATTTAAATATTTTATTTTCTGTTGCCACGGCCAAGTGGCAAGGGGGATGGAGGGGATGGGGGATTAGAGTTGCACGACAGAGTCGTGGGTGTGCGGCTGACACTGAAAAGTGGTTCGGCAAGCCCCAACCAGGCCACCATCAGGCAGTTACCAACCAGCAGTTGTATTAACTACCAGCTCAACTCCGAGAAGAGGCGACCAACTCATTGCAACCAGTTCTCCTCGTTTGCAACACACACAGAATCATCGCTTGGACACCTACTTGTTATACATCTTGACCCCCTCCCCAAACCCCTTGTCTGTGGCCATATAAATTAAATTTGAGTTGCATGCAGTTTTGGTAGTCAACTCAAACGAAGCAAAGCCTCAACAACCAAACCCACCAATTGAATACAAAACTATATTTTGACGCCTATTTATGGATGCATAATTCAACGAGTGTGTGCGAGTGTGTGTGTGTGTGTGTGAGTGAGTGAGTGAGTGTGTCTGCCTCTAACTGGGTGTGTGGGGGCGAGATTGGGGTATTACTCAGCTCATCGCTATACAGCCACTGTTTGGAATTATAAGCCAAATTAGAATGCGCTACGAGAGCGTAGATCCTATTTAATTTTTAAAAACCTGTCGAAGTGTTTCTTCATATTTTAAGTTGACTTTTGGCTTATAAATAATGTATTCATAATCTATAGTTAATCTTACATAAAGCACTGTTAACACAAAAGATATAAAGGGGCTTGCCCAGCTCTGAAAATTTAATGAAAAAATAACAGAAGAAAAACCGTTAAGTTAACTAACAAACTTTTGGAATTAATACACAACTGAATAAATAATGTGAAATAAATAATAAAAGCATATATGTCTGTTGATGTTGTTTGATTTTATCGCTTTTCTTTTTAACAGTTGAAAATTCATATAAAAATGCTAGGACCTATTTTACCCACATATATGTATATGTACATGTATATGTATATGACGAAAATTAAATTCTCAATTAATTATTAATGGGTTCAGTAAATAAAATAGCCCTCTTTTATGAACAATGCACTAAAACAATATTTTACTTAACTTTTCTAAAGCAAACATGATATTTGTAACTCTTATTTACCAATTAATTAATGATGAATTGCTTCGGCAAATAAAATCGCCCTCTTTTATGAACAATAGACCAAAAGAATATTTCCTTTAAAACAGCTCAATTATTGTTTTGCTTTGTTTAAGCAAAAAAATGAATAAGAATACGAACAGTCATATATACATAGATCATATTTACTGGCTTATCTATTCGCATTATTATTAATTTCCTGGCTTTAATTCAGCTAAGACATTTGAAGTGCTCCAAAGCAAACATGATAATTTATTTATAATTTGCAGAATTTTCTTTTCAATTTGCAATCCCCTAGTTGAGTCTCTGATGCGACCAAGTTTTGCCAAAAATGTCTTTTCGAATGTGGACCGTTGCACATTTTGCATGCATCGTAGCATTTTATTTCAGCTTGCGCTCTTCTTCTTCTTCTTCTTCTTGTTGCTGTTGTTGTTGTTGCTGTTGCTGGTTGCAGTTGCTCTTGGCATGTGGCTAACCGGCAGGACAAGGGCAGCGATCGATGTGGATATGAATGAGGGGAATACGGCCAAATGGGGACAGAGTTGTGTTGCTGTGCCAGATAAATAAGCCAGCAACAACAGCAAGAGCAGCAACAGCAGCAGTAACAACAGCAGCAACAGCAGCAGCAACAACAGCAGCAACAACAGCAACAACATCAAGATGAGCACGCTTTGCCTGTTTAGGATAATGACCCTGAGTGTTTTGTTGTTGTTGTTGTTGCTGACGCTGTTGCCAAAAGTGTTATAAGTGCATATATGTATACACATGCGTGTTTGTGTATGTGTGCATCGCAATGTGTGGTGCGTGTGTGTGTGTGAAATGAAAATGGCAAAAATTGAATTTCGTATTCAATTTTTGTGGCATATTTATTTATTGAATTGTTTGTCTCCGAGCTGTGTGTGTTGTATGTATGTGTGTGTTGTGTGTATGTGTGTGTGGTGTGTGTGATAAAGCTTATGCAGGGTGTGGCTGCATCGCATTTTTGGAAATGTATTCGAAATGGCATTCTTTGCTAGATCTTGATTATTGCTGGGTAGCAAAAGCTCGTTGGATGCCAGAAAATGAATAAAAAACATTTTTACACTTAATGTTTTCTTTTCTGTTTCGGAATTTGTTGCAGCATGGGAAATGTTTGTTTGTCACATATCCAAAATCTAAATAAGAATGCAATTTTTTAGACTTACACTTTTCTTTCTCTATGACAGACTTTTTATATTTAGATATTATATTAATTAATTAATGTCGCTATTTGTTGCTGTGCTACGCTTGTTGTCATCGTGGTGTCTGTTGCACTTGCTTATTGTTATTGTTTATTTATATAAACGTTTTTGTTGTTGTTAAATTACGTTTCGCTCATTGTTGGCCAACTGCCAGCGCCACAAAGTATTTTGCCCCATCTAAATAAATAAATAAAGCGTCTCTATTGTTTTTGTTTTTATTCTTTGCTCTCTTTTTTTACATTTTTATGATATGAACACAAGGAGAGTGCGAAGGGGTATTTTTAGTTTATTTATTTAGCGTTTTATTCGTTTTATTCGTTTTTGATCATTTTTGTTGTTTATTGTTCAGATCCACAGGTGTGGGTTTTCCCCATCGTCTTAATCGATTTTTGACGATAAGAAATTTATTTAGTGTTTTCAAGTCAAATTTAGCATAATCAATTGCAATTTGTATGGTTTTTAATAATTTGTGTAGTTTGAAAAGAAGATGATTTCTGTTATTTAAAAATTATTTATGGAACGATGAAAAAATTGCCATATATGAACAATTTCAGTTGATAAATTGCTAAAATCGGAAATGGAGACTATGAAAACTTGACAAAAATAAACAAGCTTCCATAACAGCCGTTAAATAAACACATTCAGTAAAAATCGCATAGATAAAGCCAAAGAAAAAACAAAAACAAAAACAAAAGCAAAAAAAGAGTCATACATAAATTCATACTCATAAGTGCACTCACATAAATATTCGTTTGTTTGCATATCGAAACGTGATTTGCAAAAACGTGATACGAATGTTAATACAAATATTTTGCAACAGCGAATGTATTTTATTTAATGTGCTGCTTGTTTATTTTCGAATGTTTGTTGCCGCTTTTTATTCGCTTGAATAACATTAAAAAAATACAAAAATATTTAATTTATTTACATTTTGTGCGACTAATGAAGCGTGCTTCCAATGCCTACCAACAATCTGAACGCTATAAGAGCTTTAACAATGATATAACAATGATATATGTTCAATTTGAAAAGGGGCACCAAAGGATGCTTGACCAAGGTGTTGAGGAGGAAGTCGGCAACCAGTTGCCTCCCCAATTAAAATGTGATCAACAAAATAATGCGCCATTCGAAATTCAAGAAGTGTACTTCACGGCTCTGTGCCATATGGAATGAGTGGAACACTGAATAAGGAAGAGATCTGTTCACAAATACCAGCTTACAGTTGAACCGAAGAGGAAGTCTTAAGGTAGAACTCAATTATTGTAATCAGTATTCAATATTCCATTAAAGAGACTTATTGAAGAGATGATTAATTTAATTGTAGAGTGTAAGAGGCAGGAAATTACAGTGATTTATTAAACGATTCAGATTTATATTTTCTCACAGTGTAGTTTTCCTTATAAGCGAAATTCTGAGTTGTCGAGCAACATATACTAGATATACAGATATAGATAAAGATAATTTGAATATCTTTTTTGAATGTAAGCAAACGAAATTAAATTTATGAGCTGTGCAATATTGTGTATTAGATTAGCTTACTTTACTTCCTTTGGTTAGAAATTGAAATTGACTTTTCCTGAGACTTGATGAACTTAAATTACGCACTTTTTTTAGCTTCTAAATAAGTTGGAAAGTGGCTTTCCAGGTTTCCTAAATCTGCTCCTGGCAGAAGTGTTCTGGAAATGCCTCTGCTGCCTGCTGCTCTTGCAGCTGCTGCAGCGAAATTTGCTTATTAAATTGTGAAAGAATTTGAAATAGTTTCAGCAACTTGAAGTACTTGCTTAAAAAACATTTCGTTGTGAAAACTTTGTGCAAAATTTAATTGTTATTAAAAATGGGAAAAGAGTGCAATGTTGGTCGTATGGCAAAACCACAAACGGAAACTTTTTACTGGCATTATGAAACCGCTGGCGGGATTTGAAAAGTTTTCATTTAACATTTGAGTGATTTTGATGCGTTTTTATGCGCTCCGTTGGCTTTTAATGCATTTCGTTGAACTCTACTCAGATCGAAACAAAAAACAGACAAAAGCAAGGCAAACAATAAAAAAACCGTGGAGAAATGACAGCAACAATTGCAGGTGCAACAGCTAGGAAATGTGCACTGATTACACATTTAATTTATGCACAGCAAATGATTATTGTTATTCAAATTGTTATTGCTGCTGCTGCTGCTGCTGCTGCTGTTGATTGTGTGTTACGTAAAGAGGCATTGGCAACAGTTGCCGAGTGCATTTACAAATAAATGGCCATAAGCAATTATCATGCTGTAATCATGTTGAAGAAGAACTTCAAATGAATTATTACGCATTTCAATTAGATTTGCGCCATTTGCTTCGCAATGAAGACTGCAACGACCTTCTCCCACATGTCGCCCCTCTCCTACCCCTCCTTCCCCTTCTGCCACGCTTCCCATTGTGCCTCGCTGCTCCCCATTGATTGCCCCCATTGCTAAGCGACTCTCGTTCCCAAAGTGTTGGCAAGTGCATGGGGCGAAACTTTTGTGTCTACCTCAACTTGTACACTCAGAAAAACAATCGTCCTCAAAATAAAAAGTTTTTCTTGGTTTTATCAATTTTGCTCCGCAGATTGCTATAGATCAAGTTATATCAAATAGAAAGCTGCAACTATTAAATTTGAAATTTACTATCTGAATAATTAAATGAAGCTTTAGCGAATTTCTTAAATGCAGGTCGATTTTTTGTTGAGTGTAGTTGTGCAAGTGTGCGTGCTGTATGTGTGAAGTGTCTGTGTGTGCGTGGCACTTGTAAATGTCGTCAATCTGCGCTGTGCGCTGTGTCAGTTGTTCACAATCACTGCCAGTGTCATCAACAGCAATCTCGCAACTGTTCCTCCTGCAGCCTGTTCTCCCTCCGACCATACTTACCCCGCGTCTCTTCACTGCTCCACTTGCAACTGCAGAAGCCTTATCAGCACATTTCAACTTGCCTCGTGGCTTTTACTTCGCTGTCAACGGCAGCATGTGTCAGGCAAGCTTGTCGCAAGCAAGTTGAATAATTTCGCTGGAGCCAAATTGGCAACAGGCAAAGGAGCAAAAGTTTCAAGGTTGCACTTGGCCAAGTGGATTATATTGGTAATTATTTATACACAATATGCGAGTTGCGAAACACAAACTCGACGCAAAAGTCGAATAAAAGTTTTTGGTTGCTTCTTTCTCATATGTGGTGTGAAAATGAAGACTGACACAAGTTTTAGCTCTGGGTTTTTCCGCTCCTCAACTTTTATTTTTTTCGCGCTTTACTCTTTCAATTTGCTTGTGTGCTTGTATTCTTAAGCGTTTTATGTGCTTAGCTAACGATTGCAACAATGTGCAAAATGTGCATTTGCAAATTGGATTTGCATGCATCATGTATGGCCCATGAAGCCATCAAAAATGGCCTTTGCTATGCGAATAGCGATACTAAACTGACATATAACATGCTTCTAAACTGAAGCTTTTCATTAATTTAATTCTACTTTTCAATTGGAGAAGGTTTTTCGTGTTTTGAAATTCCTATTTAAATTCTTTTATCGAGTTTCCCATAGCCACATCTTTGTCAAAACTAAGCCTAATTTCAAAAGCAAGGATGTTTTAGTCGTGGTTTGACCTCTACGTCAATCGTGCATTTAAATTTGAAATGGTGATTCTGAGTCGTAACTCATAAAATAATTCTAGCCAAAAAATTAGCGCATCTGCTAGTCGTATATTGCAACTTGTTAATGGATATGCTCTTATAAAAATATTTATTTCCTACTCTTGTTATACATTATTTTATATGGTTATCTAACTTTGTGGGTGCTGGTAGCTGCCGCTGGAATATTATTTTACCCAGCTCTAATGATGAGTTGCGCCTGTCAATAGCAGCTGACGACTTATCAATGACAGTCACAATAAAAACCGCAACAACTGAAATTAAGTAATCAGCCCACAACAAACAACAGCAGCTATTTATTTTAACTTAAATTTCTCTTGCTACACATTCATTTGTCAGAGTATGTGTTTGATAATTGTCCGAGTTGGATTTGCCCAGACGAAGAATGTTTTATCAGCCCGTTGTTGTTTTTCTTATGATAGCAGGCTATGCGGGGAAACAGGGGAACTGAGTTCATATGCTAATAAGAATCACACTTGCTCTCTCTCAGTCTCTCTCTCTCTCTCTCTCTCTATCATTCTCTCTGTGCCATAATGGTTGGCACCTTGTTTCTTGGTTGGTGTTCCGCTTGTTTGCATATTGCAGCAACATCTGTGCAAGCGAAACCAATTTAAAACATACGCCAGCACATGCTGCACACACACGCACACTCGCACACTCGCACACTCGCACACTCGCACACTCGCACACACGCACACACATACACACACCCACACTTGTGAGTTAGAGAGAGAAACACTCCGTACACAGTGCCTGCTAAAAATAACAACAGCATTTGTCGTTGTCGTCTTTTCCCCCCCTCAATTTCAGTTTTTAGTTTCGGTTCATTCCTTAGTTCTCAATTTATTTTCCTTTGGCAGACTTTTCACCGTACAGTAGGACCTCTTGAACTTCACTTTTGCAGCTCTGTTCAGTTCTTACCGCCGATTTTTATTTTGTGGTATCCAAATTGGGGCGTTGCCTTTTTGGCATTCCAAAAATGTCAGGCCAACTTGTAGTTCATAATTAATGGAATTACTGGAATTTTTGGCATTTCCACTCTTTGATCTTCTGCCGCTGAGATTTCTCAATCCCCAAGGCAGAATGTCGTGTTAATTAGTTTAAGTTTTGTTTGCCTCTATAGTGAATGTTCAGTACTGCATTCATTTTCAGCACTGCGTTTTATTTACACTTAAAAGTATTTTTAATTTTTAATATGAATAAGTGCAGGAGTCGCGCGGTTCACAAAATTATTATTTCCTAATAGATCGTAATGCAATTTCGACAGTTGGAAGGATATATTCTAAAAATTGAGTCTTTTATTGTTATCGGAAATCGACTTGCGTCGATATTCGAGAGCAGTGCAGCAGAGTTAAAATAAAATTAGCTTAATTTGCTTTTGGTAAACGAGAATTTATATTTCAAGTCTTTAGCTCCTACAATCTCTTAGATCAGCCAATGCAGACAGGCAGGTGGACATGGACTAAATCGATTTGTAAGCTTATGCTGATAAGACACATAAATACTATATAGTGTCGCAGATGCTTCCTTCTGCTGTTTTCTTCTTGCACTTCATTCAACCTCATTTTCAATGGCGAAACCTAATTAATCTTAATTTCTTGACTCAAAGCAATAATAATTAGTAGGAATAAATGTGGAAAATACACTTGTTTCGCATTTCTAAGAATTGTTTTTCTGATTTAGTCACCATGGCTAACGCCAAGTAATTCATTAAAGTATCTCACAGAATCTGAAAGACTTGTTTCCATCCTGCAGTTATACATATATATATATATATATATATCATTTGTGCCCGGCCAGCAGAACAACAATTTCCGTGACCTAGATAAGATGATGAAATGAGAGAAAAACAGAAATGCAGCTGCAAAGTTCATCTAAATAATGCACAGACAGGAAATACGCTTGGGGGTTGCCCGAGAGTGATAGAGAGAGAAAGAGAGTGCGAGGGAGAGGGAGGAAAAAGCTCTTCAATTGTTATTTGTTTTATTTTGACACAAGTTGAAAAAGTGCTTCGCGCTTGAGCCAACTGCAAAGTTTAAATGAAGTTGTTGAAACTTCCTCTTCAGTTTTTGAGCAACTGCGGAAGTCATACGCACACACACACACACACACACACACACACACACACACACCAGCGCACCACTAGACCTAAACTCAAACATATTCGTGTCTGCATTTGAGGCACATAAATCGTTTAACAAAAATTATAGACAAATAATGGCGAAACTTGAAAACATCACCAATAAAAAGCAATCTGCAATAACAATTCTTCAATTCTAAGATGGGGCATGCCCCTCCCAGAAGGGAGGGGTGGAGTTAAGTGAGCTTCTAATTACCGCCGGCTGTTGCAAAGATTCAAATTGCGTGATGGCCATTTCAAAAATATTTAGCTCTTAGTGCTCTGAGCACATTTGCTTTCGTCAGGGAGCTCCAAATTGCTCAACTGAGGATTGGGGATTGAGGGTTGGGCTGTTCCGCAAGGAGGAGGAGGCGGGAAAGGGGGGTCTCTTCTTGGCAGTTGGCCAACTGCGCTGAGTGTTGTCTGCTTTTTATTTGGCAAATGCATTTTAGTGTCACTTTGCGGCAAATTGTCATTGCTGCACATTACATTTATCATAGAGTCGCCTCCGTTTTCCCGTCATCCCCCCAATCCCGTCTCTCCTACTTCTCCTTCTATGATCATTTCTCATGTCATCATTGTCTCGTTGTTTAACTAGCTGCTGTAAATGGCGAAAATGTGCTTTTTCTTGTGGAATATCCATTGCAGTTTTTGTTTTTCCTTGGTTTTTTTTATTTTTATTTATAGTGGCAAGGACATTAAATTTGGCTAAGAGAATGCTCAAGGACGTCCAGAAGGAGAGTGAAAGCTATAGACTTGACTTTGTATTCTGTTGTCTGCCTTTAAAATTATGTTTGAATAATAGAGAGAGTCTTCGAAAGGTTTTTTGGTACTTTACAAATATTTTATAGTTCCAAAAATAATGAGCTATGATAATGGGAATCAGGAAGGAATGACTTCTTTCCTGTATTGGCTATATACCAACTTTAGCTGTTTGGTTAAGCAAAATCTGTGTTTTTTATGCGATCTTAAATTTGTTCAGTTGACTATTAATATTTCTGGGTAATTAATTTATCAATTGGATTGCTGTATGGTATCGTAGATACTTCCTTCTGCCTGTCACATACTTCAGCACAATTTAAATTTATCCATTCCATTTTGAATGTATTCAGGGTATAGAAGAAAATCAATTGTTGGCTGGCTAATAAATGTCTTTTCCCATCAGCTCTAAGACTCGAGTGCACTTACATTGTGTAAATTTTGTAGTTTTTGGCTGCTACTGGAAGAGTTCAACTTTTGTTGGAACGCTCGCAATAATGCGGCAAATAAATATTTATTGTACGTGGTTGGCTGCCGATTCTAGTTTATGAGCCGCGCACAGATCTGGACCGTGGTGGAACTTGGCCGGTAGTTGTCTTCGGGCTTAAGCTAATAAAAGCGTAGCAGCAAACCCATAAAAGGCAAACAGAGCGAGCTCAGCATTGTGAAAACTTCTTAAAAAATGCAGTCAAGACAATAAAAACGAATATTGATTGGAATACATTTGATATGGTCAACAACCGGGAGCCCAGCTAGATTGTGTTGTAAAGCAGACAAGCCCATAAAAATATTAACACTCCGATCAGATCAACCAAATGAAAATCACGTTCACAATAGTCACGTTCACAACTGCAACAACAACAACAGCAAACAACAAACAACAAACAACAAGCAACAAAAACAAAACACGCACTAAAATAACTGATACTTTTTGAGTTATGTCTGCGCCTCGTTGCGCTTTGAATATACCCTGTAAACAGCGAATGAACTAGAGTTGTGTGTTGTTTGTTATAAATTGAAAGGTGAGTTACTATATTATTTCTGTAGAATATCTGTTCAAATAATAATAAAATAACGCTAGATTTTATTCTTCCTTAGCCAAAGAACCCACTTGAGCCATGGAAATTGAAGTACCAGTTACCATACAAGGAGAGATCATTTTTAAATTCCTTCTGCACTAGCATTTACCATACAAAGAAATATAATTTGTATAATCCTTTCAATCTTGTTTAGTCTCTTAGTTTTCTAAGCTCTTTAAGGTATACATCTTTTTCAGTAAAACTACTTCTTCCAAAAATGAACGTTAATTAAATTAGAGACTTTAAAATTATTTTATTGAAAAAATGATAAGCTGCACTTTTTGTAGGGAATACCTTAGTCACTAAACATCATCACACTTGACTTCTTTTTATGTACCTTTATGTAGCAGCAAGAAACACTTTTTTAAGGGGGCCTGACTGAGGGAGCGGTGGGTAAAACATGTGTTGGCCAGCGCCAGTCAACGACGTCATAAATCTGTGCACACCTTCCACCCACAACCCGTTTTGGCTGGCAGTCGGGAGCGCAACAGCTGCTCCCTGCCCCACTCCCCCTTCCCCTTTCCCCCATTTCCATTCCACACAAGTATTTTTCATTTCCCATTTCCCATTCCCAGGCCGCAGAGTCACCTTTATTGGCCACTCGAACAACGGGTAAAAAAAATATGTAAAAAACGTGATTTCCGCTATTTGCTTGCTATAATTGTTTACGCTTACATTTAGACAGCGGCATGGCTTTGCTTGGCCTATTGAGTGGGGAAAGGGGGGCAAAGGGATTTGGTGAATCCCACTAGCTGTTTAGTTTAGTCAGTTTGGCTTCCGGCTAAAAGGGAAAATAGTCCGCCATCTGCAGCCACTCAAAAGTGCATGGAAAATAGAAATGCTTTCGCTTGACACTCTGTGACGTTAAATGTCATTCGAAATGGGTGCAAAAATATATCCCCAAGAAGAAGACGAAGAAGAAGCAGACTGCGAACAAGAAGAAGAGACTACTTAGAAATATAAGTAGGACTGACAGACAACTTTCTGACACCTGAATGCAGCTGCCTGGAAAGACTTTTAAAAGCTTGCTTGCCACGTGGGTGAAAAACTTTGAGAAAATCTAATGCTGTTAGGGTGAGGGTGCAGAGTGGGAAGCGAGGTATGTCATATGTTACGTGGCATCAAGTTGGCTTCAAGTGGCAAGTGAACAGCGCAAAGTTCACAAAAATAGTTGAGAGAAGAAATATTAAATTACATTTTTGCTCTGATCAACAACAACAGCTAAAAAAGAAATTCAGCTTATAAGCTTGAACTAATTTATATTAAATCTACATATTGAACAACATTTTAACTAGGGCAAAGTTTACATACAAAATATTGAGGGAACTAATTTTTAATTATAATTCTGCTCAAGTGAACTAATGATTTTATAAGCTTAAGCTTATAATCTTGAAATAGTATATATTCATTTATGTATTCTAAATGTTTTTCAATAAGATGCAGTCGAGAAAAGTAAGCTTATTACTATAAAGTTGAGCTCCAATAGCTTGAACTAATATTTATTAAAGCAAATACACTAAAAATGTAGAGTTAAGGGCACAAATTAGAGTTCACGACCTCTACCTTAGTTGAAACAAAACTCACAAATTGATAATGGCTTAAACAAACTGTCAGCGTTCTAAAAATAAACTGTTTGCAAATTATTGTCAAGCATTATTTAAGCAATTTCGAACTGTTTTTGCTGCCTGAAAATAACCTTTACAGCAATTTGACTTTGTCTATTACGTTTTGCGACACTGTGCTTAACCAACCGTGGCACAGAACTTAGGATTGTTACTGCCAGTGGAAGTGAGACTGCGACTTGGGACTTGTGGGCATGTGGACATTAGGGACTTGGGGACTTGGAGAATGGCACATGCCATAAGGCTTCCTTCCATTTTGGATGGGCCAACAACAAAAGCTTTGCCAGCTATTGATTTTTAAGCAGACAACAGACGAATTTAGCAGAACTTGTACAGATACTTGTTACCTACAGCAGCAGTTATTGCCGTTGTCAGCTGACATGTTTTTCTTTTTTCTTTCTTTTTTATCTGTAGCAATGCAGATGTATAAATTGTGGCATCATCGAAATCAGCACAGTGAAAAGCGTTAATGGTGACTTGACAGCATTTTCCAGAGCCGCATTTTCTGCAGATAATAGTAATAGACAAGCGACCTCAATACGGTTTATGAACCGAAATAAAGCTCAAACCCAATCTCAGTCTCGTTTTCAGTTTTAGTAGGCAGTTAAAAGTTTTCAGTTTTCAGTTTCAATATGCAGTTTGGGTTAAGGTTAGCGACCCACAAAGTTTTTTTTTAGCTCTGAGATACAATTGTATCTGTATCTTGTGCAAATTGTAAATGTGGGCCAAACAATGAAGCTGCCAACGTTGATGATGTTGAGACTCCTCTGTCTCCGCCTCCGTCTCCGTCTCCGTCTCCGTCTCCGTTTCTCTGCTTCTCTGTCTTCACTTCTCATTCCATGCTTCTCCTCCCTCCACTCTCAGATTCGTCTCTCCTTTCCTGCTTCTCAGTTTTTATTGCATTTTAATGATTTTTATTGTTGTTTGTAGTGTGTCGAAATGGTAATTGTTGTTGTTGATTTCTGTTTTTTGTTTGCTGTGAAATTGTGTAATGACAACCTGGTACAGAGTCTGAGTCATAATTGGAATTGTAATTTTACCAAGCATAAAGTCTTTACAATTCTGCTTTGATAATGTACAGAATTAAAGAGGTAAATAGGAGGACACTTCATTAGGACGGCTCATCAGATAAATAGAGCTAAATGAAACTATTTCAATTATGTTTTGATAAATGTTGCAAGTGATTGACTATAATTTGTCTCCTAAATAGGTATTAAAGTACTACAATATATACATCCGTGTGTTAAGAGTTCTAACTATGAGAATCTCAATCAGTAATCTATCTTTGCTGAAAGTTTAATTTTGCTTACTTTGCAGCTTATCAATTAAAATGTTGGCTGAAATGATTGACAATATTAAATATTTGAAATATCATCGATGCAGAAAATTCATGCCGTTGAAAATTTAATACATATAAATGATATATGTATATATATGTATATATGGATATGTATATGTATATATTAAGTGTTAATTAAGAGAATCTCACAATCATTTAG
The DNA here is from genome assembly GCA_035041535.1 of Drosophila cognata. NCBI lineage: Eukaryota > Metazoa > Arthropoda > Insecta > Diptera > Drosophilidae > Drosophila > Drosophila cognata. Next base: position 484,926 of record JAWNLC010000451.1, read on the forward strand.
GTTTAGTATACTTTCTCTTTATCAATCAATTGACTACTATTTCCAAGTATATCTCAATCTTTTATATATGTTTTCGATTCAAGATATCTGATAGTTGAATTCAGTTTGCTTTTTTAGTTTATTAATCATTTGTAGGCATGTCAGGTTCTTCGTTTGGTATTTGGTGTTTCGTATTTGGTATTTACATTTAATTTATTATTTATTTGCCCAGGCTATTACCGCGTGTCTCTCATGAATATCCGAAGCCCCAGCACCACCCACCCACCTGCTGTGTGTGTGTGTGTGTCACACACCACAGAGACAACACACGTGGATTGCCACGCGCTGTCGCCCCTTCCCCTCTGTGCCTCCATCCAAATCCCCAAAACACATTGTAAACAACCGCAATCCCAGTCCCAGCCCCAATCCCATTCCCAGGTAAACAGGGAAACAGAAGCTCAAACAGCTATTTTTGTTTTTGGCATATGCCAAGTTTGGCTATCAGCTATTGAGATGGTTAGCCATTCTCTAGCGAGAACTTAGGGGTCAGAATAAATAGGTAACAGTCTTTACTCTTGGCCAAAAAGAACTTGTTCTTATCTTTGGAATGTGTGCTGCAAACACAGGAAATCTTTTTTTGCCATAAGCTGTTTGGCCAACAAACATTTATCATGCCGTAGATAAGAGCAGGCAGCTTTTGATTATATGTATATATTTGCCCTCGCAGAGATTGTAAAAGAAAAGCGACATTTTTGGCTCATCATTTTGCGCATGTTTCTTCTTTGTTTTAAATTTCAGCTTTCTAATGGCTTCGCCAATCCATAATTTAATTAGTGCTATAATTAATCATCGGTTCTTCACTGACCTATACTGCTCTTTCCGGAGTGCTCCTCAAATTGATTTGGCACATTTAATTGGCGGTTTGACATATTTAATATGATATATTTATGAACTGGCAGGCCAAAATATTTACGCACAATTTACAACAAATAATCAACTCATATGAAACTTACCACAGAGTTTGCAATTTCCACCAGCTGTGCCACACTGCAAAATATTAAATAGAAAACCCAAAATTAAATGCCAGCCAAATCAGTTTAAATATTTAAAATATTCATGAGAATTGCTTGTTGTTGTTGTTATTGAATTACTAGTCGAGAGAGTTCGACTGGAAAATGCCCTGAATAAAAAGTAGGCTTGCTCTGAAATAGTTTGACAATACATTTTGGCTGGTGAAATTCGTGTTTCTTTTTCGATATTAATAATATTTCTCCAGTTGATCAATTAAAAGTAAGCGTATTCTATGTATTGAATATATCGATAACTGAGATTCTAAAGTCTCTTTGGCACAACTGCAAAGAGGGAAACAAAACGTATGCAAATATGCAATAAATACGCGATTAATTGTTGCCACACGATTCTGTGAGTATGAGAGCGTATAACGAAATACGTCAATTACTTATACGCAGTGTGGAACGTAATTGACCCTGACTTTTGGGCGTTTGGTTGGGCTTGTGTGGCATTATATATGTATATTGGCAAACAATTTAATTGGCGCATTTGTTTCGCATTCACAGTGCACTTGGCTTAGAATGGGCTAATTAAACGATGGATTACTGAACGCAATTATGAATGTAGTTTCGCTCAAACGTTCAATTAACGCACACTACAGCTATGATAATTAAAAAAATTAGTACTTAATTTGCAACCAAGCCCAAATGAATTGCCCATTCTAAGGCACGTATTTGCTAAGCTGCAATTTGGCTAACTAGTTTTGTGGAATTGGCTTTTCTAAGTAGTAAATATCGCTGAAGCTTAAGACGCCTTTACTGGCCAATTGTGGCTAACTGTGTTTGCCAATTAGTTCGAAAATATTGTTGGTCAATAAACGCATTGCATATTTCCGAGAATCCTTAAATTAGCAGCCAATCAAAAGGCATTCGCAATAAGCTGTGAATTTAGGGAGAGATTCGCTGAGTCTTGTGCATAAATTTGCCAGAGTATTTATGCTTTATTTACCTAGATCAATTCACACTTGTCCTGATTAATGGCAACGATTTGTTGTTTGCATCCGGCTCTTGTGCCCCTCAACCCACGTTGCTCGCTTGGTTTATGGACATGTGCTGCAAAAACGTGCCACAAACAACAACAACAACAACAACAATGTGAAGAATACTTATATATAGACATTAATACCAGACATTACGGATAGTCTGTAAACCGAGAAATGCGCGTCAAAATGTTTAGCACTAGGTAATTAGTGAGCAGACTTCCACACACACACACCAACACACATACACACACAGATACACACCTCCCCCCGCTTACACTCAATCTTTCTAAGTTGCCCCTTGGCAACATGCTGGCATTTGATTCGGATTTGCTTTTTCTGCTTTTCCCGTTGTTGTCGGTATTTTTGATTTGCGTGCCGCGATTGTTAAACAATATTGATTTTCTTGAAGCGTATAGGTATTTAATCATGCCCCTCCCCGTCCTAGCTGACTACTTTCCATGTTTTCCCCTCTCTCTCTCTCTCTCTCAGACCAACATCGCATTTGGCATCCAATTAGCGGAAAATGCTTTGTTTTTCTCACTCGTCAAAATTTGTTTATGTTTTTATCGATATCGCATTGCTATTGATAATCGATATTCCACGCACAATTCGCATTTGCTGATTCCGTCATTTTGCAATCAATTAAAATTACAAATGAATAGCAACTATTTTCTAAGTATATTTTCGCACAATGCGGAAAGAGTGTCTCTTGTCTGTCTTTCTGTCTGTCAAACTATACGCCTATGCAAATTAACTTTTGCTATATATATATCTATACGTATATATATACATATATATATATATATATATATATATTTGCTTAATATGCAAGGCTAGTCAGTGTTTTATGTGTTGTTCTTACGATGCTCTTTGTCTCTTGGCCATTTAGTGACGTGCAGAACTGGTTCATATGTAGATTCAACCAACTTTTCGATGTCTTCCTTGTTCTCATAGCTGTAGCTGTAGCTGTGTCTGTAACTATATCTGTATTTATGTGTATCTTTCAGTTTGCACAGCAGAATTTCCGGTTGGCTACAGTAAGGTGGTCATGCGACTACCACTCTTTAAATTAACATAATGTTTATTTTATTGTTTATGCTATTTTGTGCTCTTTTCAAATGTGTATATATTTTAATTACTGTCACTTCTTGGTAAGTTCTAATTAGATATTCATCAGCTAGCCCAAAGCTCATATTAACCAATCTAACGATTATTATCTGTTTTTTTTTTAGCGTAATCTATACTTGTCATAACCAAATTGCAATTGGGTTATTTTCATGAGATATTCACTTTTCCAGTCAATCGATAAATAAACAACAATAACCAGATATATGTCACATCGAGGCCAATCGTCGTAAATTACCAGTAGACTTGAAGCAAGCTTATTTAAGTACTATCATGTTGTCATTTAACGTCATAGTAATTTACTACTATTATTTAACGTGATTAGTTTGTAGTTTTGTAGTTTGTAGTTGTGGGCAGCTCAGTCACATGACGTATTTAACTACTCATTATTACTGACAGAGCAGTTGTCTGTATATATACATATATTCTATATTCCATTTATAGATCAGTTGTAGCCATATACTGTTTCGCGTGCCAACCAATTGCGCAAATTGATATATTTTAGCTGAATGAAGTCAAGCGAATTGCGTGATGAGAATGTAATCAAAATTGAATTAAATCTGGGTTTGTTTTGTGTTCAGATTCTTGAGATTTCATCTCCTAGTGATATTGGAGCTTAATATAAATGCAGCCATTAGTATGAATCATTTTGAGTATGAGAGATAAATCTTATTTTTAAAATTAATTAAAACTGGGCCTGTTTTGTGTAGGAAGTAAGTTTGTTTTTCCATTCGAAAGATGTGATCACTTCCAAGTGTGATCTGTTTAAACTAAATTCGTAAGTTTAGGGATGAAAAATAAATCTTACTGATAAGGGATACTTCCTCTTTATATTTGCATTTCTTTTTGTCTCATTCCTCGTCAGACAACACTTTTGACTAAGTGAAAATATCTCAATATTATCTCAAGCAATTGGGAGGCACCAATAAAATAAGCGTTTTCTATTTAGACTGAGTGCTTCGAACGCATTCGAATTCGTGTCGAACTCAAATTGAGTGCCGTGATTTTAGAAATGATGAATACAATAATATTTGGATTTGAGGCAGAGTCGAATCAGATACAAGTGCGCCGGCTGTTAGAGAGGTGCCCTCGTGGGAACCTTCTAATGGAGGAGAGGATCCGGGTCCGCTCACTCGCCAGCCACTTAAAAATGTGCACCACTCAATTCGAATGGAACACGGAGTGGCTATTAAGCATTTCTTGAGGGGGGAGTTGGGGGCAACAATAAATTTGTTCACACAATCAATAGCAATTAACCTCCTTGGCGCGCACTTAATTATAACGCGCACTGTGAGGCAAAGAGCAAATAAAATAAATATTCTTCTTAAGCTGCGCTGGGAGACCAAAGGCAAGTTAGTGAAAAAAAAAAACAGTGTTATGGTGTAGGCTCCATATTTCTCAGAATTTTTACCCCTCACTTTCCCCTGGGTTTCCCCTCACTGATCATTTTCCACTTGAACACGCAGCTGCTGCTGCCATTGGAAAAACAATGAGTAAACTTAAAGAAAACAAAGCATAACTCGGGCGCCTTCCCCCACCCCCTCCTTGGTTGGGGAGGTCTCTGGCTATTCCTCCAACAATCTCCCTCTACCTATTTTCAGCATTTGCCGCTTTAATTAATGCAATGCGTCGCGGAGTTCGTCTGATTCTTATCGAAACTCTGCCTGACAACTTGACAATGACTCATTTTGTTGTTGCTGCTGTTGTTGTTGTTGTTGTTGCTGCTGCTGTTGTTGTTGTTGTTGTTAATGTGTGTACGTGCAAATGTGTCTCCTGCAGCGACGAGGAGTCCCGAAGTCCAAGTCCGTTGGTGGTTGCTTCGTGACGCGCTCCGTGGGCGTGTTTCTGTTTATATTTCTGTTGTCGGAGTCTTTTCTTTGGCAAGTGAGTCATTTACAGAAGCGCCTAAGCCGAACACTGCCATTTTTATGCAATTTACCTATAACGCACACACACACGTACAAATATACACATAGACGCACAGAGAGGGTCACAGGTCACTGCTAGGTCAATAGTCTCGTAGGGGAGTCAATTTCTGGCAACTCGTTTAGTTTCGATGTTAACCAATCGTGTGTACAACCATTGCATCAGCTGCTTTATGAACTTGTTGATTTCCTTATAAATAATATAGCTGACATATTAACTGATATCTGATATTTCATTTCATTGTTTTTGGTCTCTAGATCGAAGCTCGATTTGAAATCTGAAAATCAAATTTAATCAACGTAAAGAATTTTAATCTACTAAGTTAATTTGTTCCACGAAGTAAGATTATTATTAAAATATTTTATTCTAAGAAGTTAACTTCTTCTACCCTTTTATTTTTTTCTTCATATTTCATACTCTCACATAGTTAATTTATTCCTTCGAGTTAGTTATTTCTATGAGTCTATTTTACCAAGTTAGTCTATTTTACCAAGTTAGTTTCTTCCTTTTTTTATGTAGCTTATCTCTTCCCCGAGTTTTTGCAATCATGCCCATATCAAGTTTGTAAATTAACCTTCTATCTCTGAACGATTATTTAAAATTTAATATTTAAAACAAAAGCAAGCAGCTTCGTTGCAATCTAATGAAATTTTCTATCAAAAGCCACAAATGCTTTTCCCAAGAGCTGTTCAAATATTAAATATTCGCATAGTTCCATTGGATTTTGCTGTTGCTGTTGCTGTTGATTTTGCTGTTGTTTGTTGTTTGTTGCTTCGGGTATCACCTAGCAATAAATAATGCAATTGAATCATAAAATTGATTGATTGGGTCTTGGTTTGATTATGTATCTGTTCCTGTTTCTGGTGTCATTGGCCAATTGGCAATGGCACAACCTCTTCTTGGCCAAAGAATATTTGCCAAATGATACTTGAAAAGCAAATATGATGCGTACCCGAGGCTTGCTATTTAATCCAACTGAAAACAAAAAGTTAAATCAACAACAGAAATAACAATCAATGAAAGCAGAGCAAATATTAAACTTTAATGTGATCCATGCATTTAATTTATTTGGTCCGATATTTGCATTCAATTAAAAACTTTTAAATTGCTTTTTAATTGCAAATGTAAAATAAACGCTTTGAAGCATTATACAAATTCCAATTCAAAATATTGAGCGACGAAAGGCTTTATTGAAAGTTAGTCAGTCTCTGAGCTAAATTGCACTTAATCTTATTTAGTAGGTGTGATTATGATTATCAGTTCATTTTTTATTATTTATTTTTGTCTATTATATCGTTCACATTTCGACACCTGCGAAAAGTTGCACATCGAAGTCATTTCTTGCGACTCGCCGTAGACTTCAAAAACACAAATGCCAAAGCAATTAAATCATAAAATCCCAGACACGTTGCAAAAGTTTACGATTGCGTTTTAACGCCCTAACCAAATACACTTCGACAAAAACAAACACACACACACAGAAGTAATCACTTTGGTGTGAGAAGTGTGTGTGTTTTATGTAGAAATAATATAGACGCAATATGTACAAATTTGTCTCTAATTTACTGCATTGAACTCTGAGTTGTTTGAACTGTGGTTCAGAGTTCAACACAAAAGCGTGTACAAAATTCGATACCTAAATATTTTAAGCATTTTTGCACTTTTAAGCCAGACAAAGAGGGAGAGAAAGAGACAAAGAGACAGAGAATGAGAGGGAGAGTGAAAGTGAGAGCCTGTGCAACTTAACCAAGCTAATTTGGCTCTATCATTTAAATAAAGTGTTAAAGTTAGTAAATGAAGTGTTTCTGATAGATTGCTCAAAAATAGTTAGCAGATAATGAAAAGTATTTATTGCGGAACTTGGAAGATGAAAAGAAATTAAAGATGCCAGATAGATGAAAACTCTCAAATGGTTTCAGAACTAAACTTTATAAATAAAAAAATATTGCTCGTTTTAGTTTATTAGGGTTCTCGGTGCCAACAAAAGGTTAAAAAGTCAATATTTCGCTTTGCGCAGTCTATCTTCATTTAGTTGACTTTGATAGACAGTAGCACTTTTGCCTATTAATATTTGAAAGGCATTTGCTATCTGTTTTTACCCTCAAAATTCCAAATATTTTGCTTGCAATTTTAGAAAACCTTATTGTAACGTTTCCGTTTCCCTGTTTAAATTGGCAGTTTTAATTCGTTTTATTAAACAGAAATTGTATTACAAACATAGACTTAGACTAAGCTGTTTTTTCTTCCGCACCTATAGAAATATATATATATATATATATATATATATATAGTTAGGTTGATTGAAACCCGTGAAAACATCATAGCAGCTGTGCTCTGTGAGCAATGCCAACCAACTGGTTTGAGCCAAGTTCTTGGTCTGGAATGGGTTCAACAAACAGCTACCGAAAATTAAATAGTGACGCGGAATGGGTGTGGAGATGGGCTGGAAGGGGTGGGGGAGGGGGGATTAAGCTATACACGGGTTGCCCCTTTCATGGTCATGGACACACGCACTTGTAGATACATTGTAGTAGAGATACAAATCCAGCAGATACATTTGCTGTGTTGACGAATGCCGTCGCCGCCTGACATGCGTTGCTAATTTGCGAATGTCTCGCTTTGTGTATATAAATATTTATATATATATTTTATATTCACACTCTGCTAGGGATAGATTCGCTTTATAGCCGTGGCTCTGACTGGGTTGTTAACTTGTCGAGGCGTTTGAACTTTTAACGTTTTCACAATTTCATTTTGTTTTGCGAGTTGTGTTTTTTTCGCCATAGTTCATTGTTAAATGACTTTTAGCCCAGCTGTGCGCGTGTGTGTGTATGTGAGTGTGTGTGCGAGTGTGTGTGTGTGTGTAAGTGTGTTTGTTGTTACATTTATGTGCCGCTGGGTGCGGAAAGTGTTCGATTTGATTTCAATTGTTATTTCTTTTGTTCTTTCTTTTCTAGCTTTATTTTTTTTCTGTTATTTTTTATGGTCAATTGCCAGCTCCTGCCCCTGCCCCTCCCCACCCCTGAACTGCTAACAAAGCAGTATTAAAATCGATTTTGTGGAGAGGGAGGGGGAGGTCAATATCTGATTGTAATTGCTCAAGTAAGTGCTTACTAGTCACTCTAACTAAATTAGAGGGGTTAAGCAAATTAATATCTATTCTTTGCTTATGTAATTTGAACTCAGAGTGGGGAATACAAAGTAAAGAGAGACTAAACAACAACAGTCACGAGTTTTACGGCTTACAAAATCCAAGTCCAAGTTGAATTAAGAACGTGTTACTAATATTTACAGTAAGATCTATCAAGCAAACAATCTTTCTGAATAAGCAAAGTGTACGTGATAGTGAGTAAGTGAGAAAAGAGTATGCACGATGAGAAGTGCCTTTAAGAGAACTGTTAAATTATAGAATGCTTGCTGAACTGGAAATACTGGGTATATTCTTTGTAAATTGTAGGGCTTTGTCTTTGCACTTATATCCTTTATTGCTATCCGAAATCGATTTTTATGGATCAAATTAAATAAACTTGAGTTGCGTTAGGAATACGAGAATTAACATTCCAAAGTTTAAGGCTTGCTTGGGGGTGGGTTTCTCTATATCACAATTATGACATGTGCACTTACATTAAAAAAATAACAAAATAATTTCGATTTCGATGCCACTTCGAATTTGGCTGGGAACAGCTTCAGTTTTTAGTGAAGGCGAAGGGGGTTGAGGTTGTGGGGGTGGTGGGTGGTTGATTACTGACTGCACTTAAGTAAATCACTTAAAATGCGATTTGCGTGCTGAAACTATCTGAATTCGGAGTAGTTGGATTGCAATCACAGCGTTGGGAAATTTAATTGATTTGAGCAATTGATGGGAGACGAGAGCACTTTCACCTTTATACACACACTTGATCGATATCCCACACACTCCACACACACACACATACACACACTCGATACTCAACGAATCGATTCTTTTCACCGCTTGACTTGGCAATTTTACTTTCATTTGTGGACTTAACTGTTATTTAATGAGTTGTCGCCGTTGTTTTTGCTTTTTGCTTTTGTGTAATTACTCCGCATACGGCATAAATTGCTTTCCAATTAACATAATTCACACTTCACACACACACACCGCACGCACACTGGCGCACGCACACACACACATAAAATTGTGGGTGTCTTCCCCAAGCAAAGTGATTCATGTGCAAAAATCTTCAACAAAGTAAATGTCATGTTTATTTTTTAATTTGCTTTTGCAGAAATAAAACAATATACAAATAAAATTTGCATTTGACCCAAATTTGGGTATTTTAACGGTACCATTAAATGAGAATGGTTTAACCGTTAATGGCTAGTAATAAGCATTTGGTCTTTCCCACATAACAATAATAATAATAATAGCTTGCCCACCTTGTCCACAATATTTATATAATCATGAGCCATCATCCACAACAACAGCTGACCAATTTCGTGTCACTCAGCACTAACAATGCAGAGAATAAGAGAAAGAGTGTGAGAGAGAGAGAGAGAGAGAGAGAGAGATGGGGGAAAAGTACGTGGCTAGTAATTGCTAAGTATTTAGATAGAAATCATTGGCAAGTACAATAATTTTATTCAAGACGTGCAGAGAAATCAACCAGAAGCCACGGAGAAAACAATCAATCTACCCAAATCTTAATGGGTGGCAGTAAAAGCAACGGTAAACAGTAGTTCCAATCTTCATTTCGAGAGATTTGCGAAAATAACCAATTTTACAAATTGTTATGCATAACAGTGCCCAAGTTAAATGAGTTCTGAGTGAGATATAATGGATTAATAGGAGAGCAGCTACAAATTGAATGCCGAAAGTTCTTTCAATGGAATACAAATATTTAGTTAAGGATAGCAGCTGAGTAAATATTGTTAGCTCACTCTTAGAACTATAAATGGTAAGATGCTTGAAAATTGGGAGTTGTATTCAAACGAAACAAATTAAAACACGAAAAATCTATATCAATATCACGTTGAATACTAGAAGAATTTGATATTATATGAATATTAACTGTTAAAATATAATATTTAGCAGAATTGATTTACGATATTCGGAAGAGCAGAGAATAACAGCTGAGTAAATATTAAGAGCTCACTAAATTACCTTAAGAATCGATTACTAGCAATTAGTAAAATGGGAAAATATTATTTCTTTCTCCATTAGGAATATAGCTCAACATTTGGTATGTGAAATTGGGAACATACAATTTGAATAACTTCTTTAAATCATTCATTAAAGTCATTTATTTATTCAATTTACTTAAATCCTTCATTAAAATCATAAATTTTAATGATTTCAGTCTATCTTCTATATATGCTACGGAGCAGTGGCCAATCTCAAGTGGAGCTACATTCAACATTTGTAAAGATTGCAATCTTGCAATTAATTGCTGCTGACAGGTTCGACTTCCTTCCGCTTGACGCACTTGTTTACATTGCCGATACAATTATCATCTATGTCAGAGCAGATATTAATTCTCACAGCTGGCTGTCCATCAGGTAATTTCAGACAGACAAACAGACACACAGACTTGGTGACGTCAAGACGAGTTTGTGAAAGGCGTTAGAAAAGCGGCACATGATCGAAGCGGATTCAAGACAACTCGGCTTTAACCAGCTGACTTGCTCTGTGTGAGAGTTGGAGGGAGATGGGGAGAAACCAGTGCAGCCCGGCCTGGCAAGCAGCTCTATAAATAAATATATATATATATATATATATATATATCTCTTTGCTCGACGTCACGTTCTGGTTTGTTAAGCATTGAATATTACGGCTGCTTTCTGTTATGCATAATTAGCGAATATGGCGCGTGGCTGACGAGAATCTCTGGGGAAGTAAAGGGGCATGCACAAAGAGGGTTTGGGGTGTGAAAGTGTGCTAATCTAGTTTAGACAGCCCAACTAACAGATGCCCTGCATAAATAAAAAGACTACTTGCTGATTGCAGTGTCTGCAATAAATAGTTCTATGATCATTCAAAATATCCATATTAATACGTCGGGGTATGTTCTTTGTCAAATGCTATACCTTTACAAAGGTGTTGTCGATTTATATCAATATTTACTTTAATTGCTTTAATTACAGATAAAATTATACAGACGTGTCTAAATTGAATCGTCTGTTAATGCTGAAGAATGTATATACTTAATTGGCTCAAAGATGCCACTGCTTCTGCCTCTTTCTCTTTCTTCAATCATTATAAACCGAGTAAATCAATGTGCAACCGGTTCAATTTTAATCAAATTGCGAACGACAATTAATTGTTTATTACATTAATTGATCAAGTTTCTGTTTCGGTGCTTTGTTCCTGATTGAATTTGCGAGCTTTATGATTGGAGCCATTGTGGTTGGCAGCATTTAATTGGTTGTGAAACATATAAATTCTAGATTGTTTGTGTGTCTATTGATAAGCTTATCAATGAGTGGAAGTGGTTTAATTAAAAGACTTAAGCTCGTATGTCTGATTTTTGGCAACTTTATAATATGATATATAATTAGCTACTTTTGTGTGTTTTTTTAAGTTGTTTTAATCGCTAATTTGTTTTTAATTGCCGCCCTTGTTGCTTGAACTCGGCACACGCACTGAACTGGTACAAACTGGTTTCCACTGGCCCTGATAAGCCCATCTCTGAGCTGGGTCTTGGACTGCCCTTCATCAGCATCAGATTAAGTAACTCCAACAGCCCATTCTTGTAATGATTTCCACTTGATTTATGATGAACCCAACTAGTCGAAAGGGTATCAGAGTGTGGAACTTGTTGCATATTCATGAGATTACAACAGCAGCAAGAGTTGTTTATTTGCTTCTTAAATATTTTTATGTTTGCCACACACGACAATACTAAACGCACACAGGCCTTGAGCTGAAGTACAAGTTAATTTTGTATTTTATATATATATATATATAAATTATACTATATATTTTATATACTCACTTAAGTTCTCTCTCTCTCTCTCTCTCTCTATCTCTCTCTCCCTCTCTTTGCCTTCCCACTCTTTTTCAAGTCAAGTTTTTTTATTCAATTTGACGTCACGAATGTAAATACTGACCTATGGCAATAGTTCCTGTTTGACATAAAAATGCATTTAGCCCGGGCAAGTTCCGCTTTAGCCGGGCCTCAAAAAACATGCGCATGGAAAAGTCCAGGAAACGCATGGGCTGTAACTCAGCTGCAGGCACGTAACAGCAAAATGCAAGCACCAAATATTTACACCCAGATACACACACTCACACATCTGGGCAGCTATATAAACCTTTTTCCGGGCAGAGAAATGTTCCGTGCGTTAACACAAACATTTCACTTGATTACGAATTTAAGACTGATTTCGCCCTCTGGCCAGAAGTGCAGAGGGAATCCGAGTCAGGAATGAGATTGGTTGGAGTGCAGCTCGCAGTGAATTGGACTAACTGACTTTGAGTTAGGGAGCTACAGTGGAACCACAGTGGGCGGTACCATTTAGCAGATAGCGGAGAAGTGGAAGCTAATAATTAGCTAAGCTTTAGTTAGGATAAATTATGAGATTATAAATTATACGCGACATGTTAAAGAAACTTAAGAGGAAGATAAACTTTAAGCAAAAATCTGTTAAATACAATTAATAAAGATAGCATTAATTTGCTAAATACTCGCTAAATATTTTAATTGCTTTGTTTATTAAAAACTGTAAGCTAATCCTTAGCTAAGATAAAAATAATCAGTTAAATATAATGAATAATATAAAATTACAACAGATAATTTGATAACCATAATTATTTATACCTATTTGCCTCGAATGTTGAATGAATCATGAAGTAGTATTTATGAAAGATCCCTTATATACCAATATTTAGTTATATGAATAATCGTGTTGCTTGAATATGGAAAGTTGAAGCTTAATTTACAAATTCTTTGCAGACTTTTGGACCAGTGCCCAAAAAGCTGGCAAGCTAGTAAAATTATTTTGAACAGATTAAACATCAGTTATCGTATAAATGTAGATGTAGCCATCTCTATTCCCCTCTCACTCTCTCTCTCTCTCTCTCTCTCTCTCTTGCATACTCTATACTCTGGGAGAAATGGTTGTTGTTGTTAAAGCTAAGCGAAGGAAAGTAAATGTGGAAATGGGCTACCAACCAGCCAGCGACAGCTAATAAAGCGCTTTTCCTCAGTTGGATACTCGCTGTCACAATTTGCTCACTCTCTCTTTCTGTCTCTCTCTCTCCTCTAACTGCTATATCTATTAGAGTGTGTGTGGGAGTGGCTAGGGAGTGATTAAATACTTGTTATATGTTCGAGAAATGCTCAGTTGACTGCAGTCAACTGCAGTTCAACGCACTCAATGCCTCGGGGAGAATGATAAATATTGAAAATATGAAGGTAAATATGTATACAAATGTATATCCCTGTGCATACAAATAATGTATATACATATATGTAAATAGGAATATACTTGTGCAAGCATTGAGCGACATATTGGCAATGACTTCTATATATATATATGTATGTATGTATGTATGTACCCAGAGAGAGATGAAGAGAAAAGCCGTGTAAAATTACAGATTAATTGTTATTATCATGGCACATGCAGCCCATATAAGCCAGAAACAAAAGGGTTGCCAGAGGGAAGAGGGACTTGGTGGGGGAGTGGAAAAAGAAACAATGGAAAACAATGCGGAAGCTTTGCAGTAGCCACACAGGCCATTGCTTTGCTTGGCATTTTCACTTTCCTTCTTTGCGGCCAGGTTTGCACTTTTTTTTTATTTGCCACATGCAATCACATCTTCAGCTGTCCCCTGGCATTTGTTGAGAGAAAAGGAGAGGGAGAGCGAGACAGAGATAGAGCAATGTTGGCCAAGTCTGAGCAAACGCCCTGGTTCTATGATAAACACATCCGCTCTAGATATTAGCCAGAGAATATTATTTCAATGTGACCCACTTGAGTGCGTTGCAAGAATCAAAGAGCATCCACTTTAGAGATGCCCCTTCCCCCTCCCTCTTCCCTTACCCGAACCCAAGCAGCCACTTGTTAGCCCAAAGCAAGAGAGAGAGAGCGAGAGAGATAGCTGGTTGAAAGCAGTGTCTCTCTCTCTCTCTCTCTCTGTCTTTCTATCTATTCCCCGGGCTAGTTTTGACTTCATTTGCGCCACAAATGACCCAAATAACCGAAACTCAAAATGATAATGATATCGAGTGCAACACAACGAACATAAGCTATGTATATAAACATACATATATATTATATATATATATATCTAGTCGTGTAAGTGAATAAACATTTGAATAGCCAGGTGTTTCAAATTATATATATAACTATATACATATATTTATATACATATGTATATATCGTTTTCTATCTAGCCAGACAAACACTTGGGTGCATTGCTCAGCAAATTTCGATGAAATATGCAAATAAATTGAGTAAACTATAAAAAAATTGAGATATATGTGTATTCGAAGGGGAACATATTCAAAACAATTTGAAGCAGCTCGACTAGCAGATACCCTGCCAAATCCATTGTGGAGGTAGTTTTTCCAATGTGTAAATTAGTTTTGCCTAACAAAATCTGAGTTTCTTTTGCGATCATTCTTGATTCTATCGCTCATCGATTTGCGTCGATATTCCCGTTCAGTCGTCAATAAAATTAAAAAAGCTTGATCTGTTTATGGTAATTCATAATCAATGCAATGGAATTTGTATCAATAATTTATAATCCGAATCTCTTATAGTTGCACAGATCTCAGACGAACATGGTTAGATCGACTCAATCAATAATATATATACTTTATGGGGCTGGAGATTTATTATTTATACCTCCATTAACCAGGTAAATAAATATGCCATTTAATGGTATATAATAAGAACCTTAACGATAGTCAATTTTGAGTTATAATATGTATTTATATATATAAGTATATATATATATATGTATATATATAGATTGCATTAACATATGCTTTTCCCCTTTCCAAAAATTATCATATAAATAAATTATTTTCATATTCATATTCAAATTTTATATAGTTTATTTACAGATCCGAATAATAAATGGAATATATTAGCGGTATTTTTGGGGACTCAATTTTCTAACTAAGTCAATTAGCCATTGTGTCTTAATTATCTTTAAATTTGTATTTAATTTTCAGTCAGCATTTGTGAATAGACCTTAAAAAAATAAACGCGCACTTTTGTGGAAGAGAGTTCTTTCCACTTTATTGCCACTTTCACTTTTTGCCAAACACATAACCATTAGTGGCTCAATGTTAACTGTCAACTGGCAGCTATCAGATATATATAAATAAATATATATTGCAAATTGATGCCATTGCCAGGGCAAATCTAAAATGCAGAGCTGATGAATGTTGAATGGAAATCTCGTTTTTCAAATACATTTTCATTTGGGAGCTGGGGTTTTGGGTTGGGTTGGGTTGGGTTATGTTGGGTTGGCTTGCTTTGCTTTGGTTTGGTTTGATTTTGGCGTTGCATTGAGTGCCATCCTCAAGATACACACGAGCGACACAATTCTCTGGCCGAAAAAAAATATAGAAATAAAAATCAGGACAACAATAACAATGGCACAGGAAGCGCAGCAGAACAAGTGCCAAGGAGAGGCTGGGCGAGAGGTGGTGAGGGGAAGGGAGCTGTTGTTGTGTTTTGAGAGAGCAAACACAAAAGTCGCGCTCTCTCTCTATCTCGCTCACGCTCTCTGTCTCTCGCCTGCGCCTGCGTTGGACATTTTTTGCCTGGGGACCCGTCCGTTGTTCTTGCTCTTCTTCTTCCTCTTGTTTCTATTACTGTTGCTCTGCTTCTTCTTCCTCGTTTTTCTATTATTGTTGTTGTTGTTGCTGCGTGTCGAGCGCCAAAATAGCGCTGACTACTCTGCTTCTTCTTCTACTTCCTCTGCTTCTGCTGCTTCTTCTTCTACTTATTGTTGTTGCAAGGCGAATTTTGTACTCTTTTCGCTGATGGCAATGACTCCTCTCTGAATGCATTCAACGAGCTGCTAAACGCTCTGACGAGTGCCCTAAATGGGCGTTGGAGGTGGCCAGGGGGGTGGTGATGGATAGGGCGCAGGGTAGAGATTGCTCCTTTTGACGCCGGCTGGCATTAAACTGCACTTGATGAGCGCAATTTATGAGTCGCCCCTCGTTGTTAATTTGACTTTAGTTTTCTAGCCGTTTTTTCTTTGTGTTTGTTTTTTTTGGCTGTGATTCGCTTAATTACAAGCCAAATGTTTAATTGACGCCTGGCGAATGCAACCTTTTGGCGCCGGCAGAGAGACAGAGGCGGGTTGCAGTAGGGGTATGTGGGTGGAGGGGGTTGAGGTATAACAAAAGGCGGCAAGGGGGAGGGATTCCTGGTTGTTTGACGCGATTCGCGTGCGTTTTTATTGATTTTTCACATTTCACACACACCGGAACAACTGCTTGTTGTTATTGTTCGATTGTTGTTGTGCATGTTGTGTATTCATAAAGTTCCTGTTCCTAAACCCTCCAACTAACTAGCCAACTGAATTACTTAGTTGGTTGGTTTTTTAAGTAAGCCGGGGAAAAAAAAAAAAAAAGAAAAAAAAGTATTGTGAATGCCCTTTTTTCTTATTTTTATTTTCGAATACCCCTATTCGCAAGCTACAGAATGGCGGTGAGTTAGGATGTCCTCGTCATTTGAACAAAGAACAAAGGAGTTGACTTTAATATGAGCACATCAAAGTGAAAGTGAATTCGAAAAAAGGGTTAATAAAAAGATTTCTATGCGCACATCAAGTGAAAGTCAATTCCAAAAGGGTTGATAAAAGGATGATATGGAACAATAGAACTGGTCTAAGTAAATAATTAGCTGTAATCAGCTAGCTTTTAAGCTTGTAACTCTGAGCTAATCTCTAAACATGATATAAATGATAATAAATAAATGATTTATCTGTTTGATATGCGACTAGAAGTCATCGTTAACTAATCAAAAATTCTCTAAGATTCTACTCTACTATATACAAAATGTATGTCTTCTGTTTAACATAGTTATATATCTTCTTCCGTTTTACACAATTATACCATATAATATTTAACTGAAAACCCTCAACACCAAAAATTAACACATAGATGTTAACAAAAAGTAAATGCGAGAAGAGTCAGAAAAACAAAAGTGGCTTTGACAAATATAATTATGCAATATATTTAATTAGTTTTTAAGATAAGTGTTTCTCACAAGTATATTATATAACATATTATTTCTTCTAGCAATGTCTTGCGTGTTAATAATAATCCCAGCGGGTTATCAAACCCAAAAAGTGCCAATGACTCTTCCACTCGCTTATCAACAAAGATTACTTCAAAAAAAGAACAAATCCGGCACAATTATCAACAAAATGGCTCATGTTCATGAGAGAGAGAAAGAGAGAGAGAGAGAAGGTCGATTTTACAGTTGTTTCTTAATATATGTAAAAACTCACCTCAATAAAGACGACGGCCCGTAAACATGAATTTTAATTACAATACACTTTATATGCAATTCGAAATTGTTGTTGTTTTCGTCTGCTCGCAAAGATTAGTTCAAAACTCACGAAATGTTCTCGCTGCTGTTGATATCGTTGTTGTTGTTAACGTTGTTGTTGTTGTTGTTGTTGTTGCACCAACAGCTGTTTTGTGGCACACACACACACACACAGCTCTCGATTTTAGAGATACACAGACGACAGCAAAGAAACGCGTTTGCCGAGCAGCCAAAACATAAATAAACAACAAATATTTTTTTGGCTATGATAAAAATTGTTTTGCTTTTTTTTTATGAATTTTCTAGGCGCATATTTGCAATCATTTATTATTGTTGATTTTTTATTTTTAAATATATTTGTATTTTTATTTTGTTGTGCACACACGCGCTTGGAATATTTAATTCTTGTATCTGAGAGATACTATTTTATTTTTTTTGGATTGACTAGCAGTTGGCTTTAGTTTTATTAGCAGAACTCAACGCAATTGCAACAGCGTGCTTGTGTTTTTTTGTAATGAGAAACTAGCTCAACCAACTGACTAACTAACTAACTAACTAACAAGATGCACAGTCCAAGATACAGATACAGATACTTTAGAGACACGCGGCAGGCAGCAGCGCCAATCGAATTGTTTTCCTTCTTTTTATCCAACTCGTTGCAGATACGAAAAGCAACTGATTCCATAGCCCACACAACACCAACTGAGAACTCGCGACAAGCTCGACAGACTCGAGAGACTCGAGGAGAGACTCTCGAGAGACACTCGCGAGAGACTCGGCGCTAAACGAACGAAAAACGAATGGAAAACGAATGCTGACTGCCAAATACTAAATGCTAAATGCTGAACCCGCCCGTTGCACGAGACGCAAACGTGAAACGCAGGCGCCGCACTCAATGTGCTCTCTGAGAAGTACAGTAGTTACTCGCTATGCGCGCAACGGTTCTCAGTTTCTTAAACATATAGTTAAAATTGTACAATAGTATGCATGCATCAGGCAGCAGGAGGAATCTTTGATACCAGAAGGTACAATATCATTATTAATTATATTTGCAGTTATAACGGGGTGTTATAGCAATGATTACTGTGCCCTCCAGGAGAGTTTAGAACCGTTCCAAAGTGGTTTTCTCAATGTAGAATTTTAACTTGATGAAATCAAATCACTTTTTAAGAAGGTGGATTTTTAAAGTTTGGACTTGTTCCCAAGAAATATGAAAAAAAGTGGTTTAATGCAAGGCTTGACTGTAGGGAATTGAGGAGATTAAGAGTACTAACTGCTGAGTGGTAAGAGCAAGTGATAAAAGAAATAGAGAGAGAGAGAGAGTGGAAAAGAGAGAGAGAGAATGGGAAAGAGAGATAGAGAGAGAGAGAGAGAGAGTGGGAAAGAGAGAGTGAGAGCGAACTGAATGTGGTTCGTTTCAATTTCAGTTTCCATTTCCATTTCGATTTCAGTTGCTGTTGCTGCTTCTGTTGCTGCTTAGGCCTCTGTTTGCCAATCTTACCACCAGCTGTGGCATCCGTGTGTTCGTGTCCGTGTCTGTGTCTGCACTTGGGGCTTAGGCTTTGTTATTTTTAGCGCCACTCGATTTTGCTGTTGTTATTCTTGTTGTTGTTGTTGTTGAGTGGTGCAGGTTTGGGGTTGGCTCAATGCGTGTGGCAGCCGCATGTGACATGCCGAGGCGTACTATTGTGTTTAACATATTGTGGCAGCTGCTCGAAAGTCTTGCAATGTGACTACTAATTGCAGGTGTGTTAGCTGGTAGGTGGTTTAGTGGGTGGTTGGGTGGGTGGGTGATTGAGTAGATGGGTGGATGGGTGGGTGGCATTGAGTAGCACGTCATCGTGGGGTGTGGACGGTTCTCGGTAGGAATTAGTGCAACTAATTAATAATGGAACAGGCTACTAAGTGCATGCAGGTGCCTATACTGTCAACAATTTCATACACTTGGAAAAAAAATTGCCCTAAATGATTGGTTATTATATTATTCAGAGAAAGTATATTGCTAAGATACATATCATTGAGTGTATATTGAAGAATTTTTATATTAGAATTTTCTTCCTTATATTCTCAATAAACATTAGTATTTTAGCATTTTAGAAGTACAAACATTTTACGTAGTTTATAAAATTAATATTCAGAAACAATAAACTCTAATATAAAAGCCGAGCTACTCGGGTTTTTTTCTTCTACAAATAAGGGTTTGCATTTCTACTTTTTAGAAATGTTTTCTAAAATATTAAAAAAAAACTAACTTAATATTATTGTGATTGTCGATTTAGGGTTTTAAGTCTTGCCAAGTTCTAGAAATTTAGTTTCCAATATTTGAAAGAAGAAAAACTTTCTACTTTTAAGGTGAATGATTTTCTGAGTGTACTTCAGACCTGTACCTTTGCACCACCGCCTATCGATCAGTTGCAGGAGTGTGCTTGTGTGTAAAACTGATTGGATATTAATATATGAATAGTGCATGCAAATTGCTTTACAATAGGTCAGCAGATTGTAGGAAAAGGCTTGTTTGCATGCAGCTGCCAGCTCAATCTCAATTTCAATCTCATTTATCGCATTCTCGAAGGTTTATACATTATTGATTATAATATTTTTAAGAAATATATTTATGAAAAGTTTTTGTAATATCATACTGGAGATTGTTCACACTCTTAAATCGCGGCCAATAAAAATAACTGCACACTTGTGTGGCTGATTTCTCCCCTAGCGTGTTCTTTGGAGCAATTTTGGCCAAAGAGCAGCCAAATCAAAACACATGCTATGAATTTGTGGCCTGAGGGCGCTGATGGCCAGATTAGCTGAAAAACCCATCACCAAAGTCAAAGACAGAGCTCTGCGAGCATGGGTCAATTTAATAAGCGATTTCTCAACTATACACTGAGAAAAAAATCAGCCTACATTTTTGTAAATCGCCAATAGTTATTCGCCCTAATTTTCAGAAAGTACTTTTCTAAAATTTATGGCAGTCCCTTTTTTAAAATTGGGTTTGCGTTTCTTAGTCTTAAGCGCGGATTTTTCTAAAATTTCGAATAAATATGTGTAATTTCTAGATTGTTTTTGTATTTTATAATTCTTAATGAGCTTTTGTGTTACTTATAATAAAAATTAAACACCAGAATTCTTAACATTTTACATTTTTGTTTAATTTAAAAAAAACAAACTCCCCTCATTTCTAAAATAAAAAAGACCACACTAAATTTTTTATGTCGATTTTGGATAATGGATAACCTTTCATTTTTTAAGAAAAATGTTTTTCTTATGCTTATAAAGTATTTTTTCATAGTTTTTAGAAAATGTTCTATTTTTTATGGCGATTTTTATTTTTTTTACGATTTTTTTCCGAGTGCTGTGTAATCAGCCAAAGACAAATACGAATACGAATGCCAAAGTGAATACGAATATGAATGCCATGAGTTAATGAGCTAAGAGTTGAATGAGTGCTGAGTGCGTCACGAGTAGGAGTTCAATGGCCACATTGAGTCAGAATAGCGTAAGGCAAAAACAGAGAATCCTTGGCTAAGGATTATGGCATGCAAATGCTCAGATAAAAACGGTGAGTGAGGCAGGCGGATAGACGGATAGACAGACAGACTGACGGACAAACAGACGGACCGAAAGACGACGGGCGATAGGAAAGACAAAAAGGTTAGGCAACTGACTCTGACAACTGACAGACTGACAGTTCAACAAAAGGTAGAAGGTTGCTAATAATGCTATTGATGATGATGACGATGACAATGATGATGATGATGGGTCGGCCAGACTGACGCTCTGTCTGTCTGTCTATTCTAATCACATGCTAAGCAAATTAAGCAAATGTTTGTTCAAATTTGAATGCAAAGCTGGCTGACCTGTTATCCTGTGTGCCCTGTTATCCTCTGCATAGTGCACCTGCAACTGGCAGCCAAAGGCCACAAAACTCATAGCAACCTGATGCAAATTTATTGAGCTACGGGTATACAGTTGCGGTCAAAATAAATGAAACACCACAGCATTATACGACGTCAAACAACGAAAACCCAAATGTTGCTCTTCAATTTATGTATATTGTTTAGTATTCACCTATAAATTAAGAATAGTTCTGCTTTTTCAATTATTTTCAATGTATTTTTTTATTTGAAGTCATTTTAGTAAAAACATTAATATTTCGAACCAATCTCTTGTGAGAGCGGAGCTATAACTTTTTTCACAAGTGTATAATTGCCGTATGTGTTGCCGCCAGCATAAAATGCAGCATTACTCAAAGAGAGAGAAGAGGAGGGTAAGAGAGAGAGAGAGAGAGGGAGAGAGAGGGGGGAAGAGAGACTAAGTGCAAAGGGAAATGATTAAATTATTACAAGCAAATATGCAATAATTCTTAATTAAATAATATGAATGTAAATTTTGCATGTTTATTACATCCAAGCACAAGTTCACTGCTAGAACACCTTACTTGTACCTGCTTTCATCATAACTTTCGTTGTGTACTAAAAACATCGAGATTTTACTCATTTAACGAACTGAGCAGTAAACGAATGTTATTCATATACAAATTTACTTACACTCTTATTCCTAAAAATGTCCCGCATACGCATCGTTTGGAGAAACTCTACCATGGGAAACTCTACCACTTTAATTGGCTTGAGCTTAGTTATAAATATATTTGTGAAAATGTTTAAATTGCTCACTCAGCGAAATTATTTGCGAGCTAGCCTGATGAAGAATTACTCACTCAATGTTGCGTTCCAATTGAACGACACAACTTACTCACTCGACGAACAAACCGTCTGAACGAATTTCCTCACGAACGGCATGCTTGACGAAGGTGAGCAAATTGAACGAATTGCCAGTTCAGTGACAAGCACACACATTTATAATCGCCAGAAATTAAGTAAATTCACAAATCTATTTTAATAACACAATTCTGTTCGCACATTGCCACTGATGCAACGAGCAGCTCACTTAACGACTGCTGAGCACTTGAGCATGGACAACCACCTTCACGGAGACCATAGTCAAGACACGCACACAAATCGACCCACCGTCACAATCTATCGACCAACGGAACAATTATCGATTTGAGTAGCGCGCATTTTCAAATGAGAAAATTAACGACTTATTAAAGATAAGAAGATATAAGATATATATTGTTTTAATTAAAAAATGAAACCACAGGTAAATCACTATTTAATGAATAATCTCATTTAACTTTTTATTTAATAACCTTTACTAATTATATGTATAACTTAGACAATAATTTCGGTTGATTTTTGTGTTTACGTTAATTATAATTAAGAATAATTTTACTGTTTTTTTTGAGCTTATAAATTATTAAAACTATGCGCGGGAGAATGAGTCACTTGCCAAGCACAAAATGTTGGCTCATTTACAAATTCAATTACAAAACTGATTACACTTAAAGGGTCTTTTTTGTTACGCCTCCCATTACATCTACCGTTATGTCTTGCGACCTCTATAAATATATGTATGTATTTATATATTTGATGTGCGAGAAGTGAATCAACGATCTACTTATTAATTTCGACTGTCTTTGATTTTATCTGGAATCTGATTCGATTTATACAGTTTCAAATTGCCTAGTTTTTTGGTGAGGGGACTGAGGGGAGGTGTGCATATAGACTTATTGACTACAACTAAATAATTGCCGCTGGTTCGTAGAATAACGCTTTAAAAATTTTGGTACAGTCATCATCAATATATCCATCCATAGATCAATACTACTAAATTTTCATTGTTTGTGTTACAAGTATTTGTTGTCTTATTTCTTCATTTTTTTGTTTTCTTCTGCTAATTGCGCTCCAGGTTGCAAGTCGCAAATCTATAATTTTCGATTGTTGGCCCCACAACCTGAAGAATACCCATAATGCTGCTTGGTTTGGTTATCTCTGCGTCATATTTACAAAAGTTCTCACTTAAACTGTAGTCTTGCAATAGTTTTACGTTTTGATTATATTCTTACTTATATACATAACTAATAATCATAATAATATAATAATAATAATTAAATTAAAAGCATTTAATATTTATATAAGTATTTTTTTTTGTTCTTGTATTGCCTCAAATGCTTTGTAAGCTTTGTCATATTCAGTTACTTAAGCTTAAAATTAGCATTTAAAATCAAACTAAAATTGGGGAAATAGGAACTAAAAGCACCAGCAAAATATACACAAAAAAACATACACTTAAAAAAATTAGTGAACGCTTGATTATTGAATTACAAATTATTGTTTCTATAAATTACAAATATTTAAAAAGGTGGTTAGTAAAAGTAGGTAAAAGGATTAACACTTTAAATCAAATATTGTCGGCATTAAAATTAATTAAATTACTCGATTTCTCATCTAATTCATAAACGCTTGGGAATAAAAATGAATATTTGTAATTTACAGCAATTGAAATTGAGAACTGTGTTTAAAAAATGGAGATTTTATCAAAGTGGATAAAAAGAAGCTACATTTTATCGAGCGATCACTGTAAACAAAATATTGTCGGCATTAGTAATTAAATAATTAAATTACTTGAAATCTCGTCTAATTCACAAAATATATTGCATTCTCGATGTTCACAGTTGGATTTTTGGGTTCTTGGATTTAGGTGCGCAACGACGTCGGAGGCAGTGGTGGCGGCGGGGGTGGGGGAGGAGGAGGCGGTGCCACGCCCACGCCCACTGGGGCCTGAAGCTGCATATGGACACGCTTGGCCCGATAGCGTTTCAGCTTGCGACGTGCCACAAATAAGCTCGGATTGAAATTGAAATCGCGACACGCCTGATGCGAATGCGTGGCAGGATTCGGATGAGGAGGGGGCAGGGGCGGCGTAGCGGGAGTATGAGGGGGTGGGGAGTGTGCAGCTGCCGCATCCAGCTCATAGGGCGGGAAAAACATTGGGTTCGCTGCCCAATCCCGCCACATATTTCAATCCTGCGCTGCCGCCGCCGCCGCACCCGCCTGGGCTAGCGTCGCCGTTCCATTGCTGGAGAGCTCACTGTGCCGCCGTTGGTCGAGGGAGAGGGTGTACTCATCGTCCAGCGACGAGGACTGCTTGGAGCCCACAGACTTGCAATCCTCATCCATGCTAACACCCAAATGATGCATGGCAACGGCGGCATGATGCCGCTCCGCCGGCGGCAACAGATTCAGCATGCTCAGTGGCAGACCTGGAAAACCGCCAGCAAAATCAGGATAGAAACCCTGCGGATTGAACGGGTTGAAGAGGCCGGCGCCGGGTCCGCCCAGCAAATCTGGCTCAGAGCTGCCACTGCGCGGCCCAACGGGCGGACCCAACGGCAAGCCCAGCTCCAGATCAAGTGGACCCAGTGCACCCAAGTCGCTGGGATGATGGGACAGCTGCGCTGGATTCGGGTGACCGGACGAGTTATGATTGTTGCTGTTGTTGTTGCTGTTGTTGTTGTTGCTACCACTGGAGTTGTTGGCAGCTGCTGCATGCTTCTCCTTGTCCTTCTCCTTGCGCTCTTTTTTCTCGCTCTTGGAGGAACCGCCGCCGCCGCCACCTCCACTGATGCCCATTTGCAGCATCTCGATGGGCGGCCCACTGATGCAATCCTTGCGCAACTGCTCCAGCTTCAGACTCTTCCCATACTTGCCCCGCACATACATCAGCAGCGAGTTGTATGGTATGCCAAAGATGCGGGATGCCTGCGAAGTGGTCATCTTCTTGTTCCACACGTGCTGCAGTGCCTCCGTCAGCTCGGTGTTTGTCCAGGAACGGGGCGGTCCGCCTCGTGGCGCCGAATGTTGTCCCTTCGGCCGTGGCACTGCAAAGACAGAGATAGAGAGAGAGAGAGGGGCACTGATTAGCCACAAGATGCAGACAATAAGTTTTTATTTCTGGGTTATCTCAAGGCGAAGCATCTGCTAATGTTTCAATCTTGTGGCCCATATGCTGGGCTAGCTTGGATAGCTGCAAGATTCGCCCATTGTCTTGGTAAGTATGCCCACAGCTCATACACACCCTGTTTGAGCTGCTGCCATATACTCTGTACAGACTACGAGTGCAAAGGAAGAGGGTAGCTTGAGTCAGCAGTTTGCCTGTGACACAGATTGGGTTGTACGAAGATTTTAGCTAAATGGTAGCATGTCCGCACGCAGAAAAAAACAAGCTCACAAGTTGAGAAATTAGATTATTTTCGAAGTACACAAGCTCCCAGCTATCTTTATATATATAACCCCTATTTGACAGACAAATGGTTGAATACAGGATATCTTCTGTCTTGAGTCCAGCTCACTGTTATTCTTGCTGTTGTTGTTTTGTTGTAGTTGCATGTGGCACCTACAACAAGGAAAAGCGATCGCTGTGGTGGTTCCCATAAGCCAAAAGCCCGTCTAGAGTCAGAGTTGGAGCTGGAGCTGGAGCTGGTGCCTCGCCCGACCTTCCCTCGTTCCTTCCCTGCGTATGCAAATTACGAGCAAGCACTCGGCTCACATGCGCCAGCTAAAACGCAATTTAGATCCACAGATATCGAACCTGCCCCACAACTAGAAGATCACAGAGAGTGACAGAAAGAGATAGACAGAGAAAGAAAGAGAGAGAGGGATGGAAAGAGAGGGGTAGAGTTGATGCCACAGGTTCAGCTGAACAACAACAGCTGCTGAGACTCGGAGACAACGTCAACAGATAGCAGCCATGGAGGAGATAATGTAGTATCTGTTGCTCTTGGCCCAGTCTGAATGGCACTTACAAGTATAGTAATAGTATATATATACATTATATATACCCATATTTATGTGGTCCAATGATAATTTACAGTTTATTATAGCTTTTCCTTTTTGGGCCTTCTCTTGCCCGATAATATGCAATTTGGTTTTCGTGGCCGTTAGCAGGAGTGAAAATAAATGTGAGCACTTGGTTTGTGATGATATGGGTTCAACTGAGGGAAAAGTGCCAATAATTTATGGAAATAACAAATATGGATAAGGAAGAAACTAACATAGACTTACAGATGATATCAGTTCAACTGAAAGGAAAGACCAAGTAATTTATGTAAATGGAAAGTAAGGATTAGTAAGAAACTATAAATAAAGAAGTTGCCTCAGAATTATACTTATGTATTTATAATTCTATGTTTATATCTACTTCCACGTATATCCAGCTATCTACATCTACATCTATCTTCATTGACATATTCTCAGAATATTCCTGGACTATGTCTATAAAATCTATAGCCACACCTATCCACCTGAATATCTTCCTATACATTCTTACATATCTTGAGTCAATGTATTTAAAATCTGTATTTGTATGTTGCTTGAGCATTTTCTTGAATGAAGACTAACTTCAGCTGGAATGAGTCCATTCGACTTGGTATTTCTATTTAACCTAATTACTTATTTGTTCTATTTTAAGTAGAATTGAAATACAAATTCCTCATAAAACACAACTGTTATTCAATTTGTTGTTTTTGTTGTTGGTATTGTTGTTGCTGCCACAATTTACATTGGCAGCAGAGGGGGTCACAACGTAGGTCTGACCTTTTCTTCCAATGAAGCAAGAAGAACAAGAGACAGCATTGCGATTGTTTAGTTCTCCAGTTGTTGTTGTTGTTGTTGTTGTTGTTGGTTCTAATAAGGCACCTTTGCAGTCAACTGGCCTGCCCAGGCACCCCCCGCCACTCTGCACCTACCAACTACAAAATGAAATTTGAATTTGTTACAAATCGCAAATCACGTTTCCAACTGTCGAGAAAGAGACAGAGAGTAAGAAGGAGCGAGAGAGAGAGTTTCGAGTTGAGGCGAGGGAAAAAACAATCGCAAAATGAACAAATGAATGTGAACAAATCAGTTAATCACACCCACACGAATGAATACATTGAATGCAGGGGCCCTAGAAAAAACACAAAAAAATGAGTGCCTCTGCTTGCCCCCCTTTGTTGCCAGTGCCACCTGAGGCAATGCCTGTGTACCGTTTCTTAAGCCAAGTGGTTGATTCTTATCAATGCTATTCTCCTTCTTCTTATTTGGGCCACAAACCCGTTCGGCTTTGGAGAGATTCGCCAGATTCGCAATAAAGAATATCGTGCTATACGCCAGATTTGCGCTTTTTAGCACAGTTTGTTGTTATTTAAGCAGCGATTGTCATGGTCGGGATGAGACCCACTCGGAGAGGTGAGAGATGAGAGTTGAGAGGGGAGATGAGCTGGATACCAGGCATGCCAAAACATCTGATCACGACTTGTTTTTTGTTTTCTTTTCTTTTGCCTTGCTATTGATGAGAAAATTAAGCAATTAAAGCGCGCCGATCGAGTTTGAATTGACAGTGGAACGATCAGATCAATGAGTTCCAATTTGAACTCCATATGTATATCATGTGGGTGGATCACAAATTGCGATCTCAATCATATATGTATCAGATATCGCACTTAAGCTTTCTAGTGCTTCACGCTTGGCGCTTGTAAGCTTCACTTAAGAGTCGGGCCTCTAATCTTTCATTCATAAGAGCACTTAACCCATCATCAACGCCAGACCCTCACCTGTCAAATGAACTGTCAAATATAAGATCTCAGGCAACTTCTCACTCTTCTCGCTCTTCGCTTTTTGTTGGCTCTCCGCTCTCTCGTTTGTCAGTCACATGACAATCAAAGGCAATAATTGATTTGTGAACCACATTTTGTACACATATTATGAAAATACTATTTCCCCACACACAGAAAAAAAACTTCATTATCTTTTTGAGGTTTCACTTGCTCTAAAAAAAAAGACAGCGTTTATGGAGCTGAAGCTGCCTATTTGTCAATCAAGAGTTATACAGGCTGGAAAAGCGAACGTTAACGCTTACGTTTACGCTTTTACGATATGCATAGGTGCACATGTTGATTCACTCAAGTAACAAAAAACAAACACACAGCAAAACTCAACTGAACACAGCCCCAACACAATGAGCAGCAAACAGCCAACAGCCAACAGCCAACAGCAAACAGAAAAACAGCAGGAAAACCACAAAAACAAATTTGCCGCCTCACATGATCGCACGAGTGATCGCGTCTCAGCTGATTGAAGAGGGGTGGCTAACAGAGGGGAAGAGGGTTTTTAGAATGTAGCTATAAAGGAAATGAACACGCATTCGAGTTTAAAGCACTTCTTCTTTTGTGTCTTGCTTAAGCGGGTAAAAAAGGGGGAGAAATCAATGATCGGCGTCGAGTTGGGGAATATCGAAGTGTATAAAAAAATAAGTATGTTTATGCCTTGATAAATATATATACTGATGCCTTGATATACATACATATATGTCAGTATGATCACAGCTAAAATATGTATGATATGTAAACACAGCTCAGTTTACATTCAACTGATATTTGACAATGAAGAGCCCCAATATATATTCCATTCCAATAACTGACGATCTCTCAAAAGAGGAAATATATGGAAGCATTTCACAGAGTATTTATATCATCATTGAACAATTGAGATAATCAAAAAATATTTGCTACTGATAAATATTTAGTAATGAATATCCGCAATAAATATTACAAAATGGAATTTCGTAGTTTGCTAAATATCAATCTAAAGTTACTCAACTGATGTTTAAAAATGAAATTCCTCATCTAACGTTTAATAGAGGTCCTATATAAATATTCCATTGCAATCTATGACTAGGTATAAGATCACAATAGACCTAAAGGGCAATGCTCAACTCAAAACTCTTATTGATTTTTAAAGATCAACGATTAGTGTTAGCTAACTTTATGGCCACGGATATTTACCGATCGTCGGTCGATGGAAAGAGCAGACACATACTTAAGTGCAAATGCCCAATTGCCCAATCTGAGAGAGAGAGAGAGAGAGACAGAGACAGAGAGAGACGTCATCCAAAGTGGAGGCAACTTTGAGCTGAACTCACTCGCAAAGACCATCGAGAATGAGAGATCAATCAGTCAAAGAGTCAAGCAGTCATCAGCAGTCAGGTGTGAAGTAAAGCACGAAGCAACAACAACAACAAAAACAACTGCAACTGCAACATTGTAAGGGGGAGACTCGACTCGAGTCGACTCCACTCTACTTCGCTCGACATCATGGCAATCATGTTCAATGGATTTTCAACCTTTCTCGCTGTAGTTTAGATTTGTTTTTTATTGGGTTCGCTGCGGGGTTAATTAGCTGTTTGTTTTTCACGTACTGCAAGGAGGGCGGTAGAGAGGGGGCGTGGCATGGTTGTTTGGGGGAAATTAATTTTTCAATGACTACTCACTTTTCTTTTTGAGAAACGGCGGCGGTCCGCCGGGCATATCGCGAGGATCGCTCATTTCCATTAGAGGATTGTAAAGTTTACCAGGATCAATGCCAGGCGGAAATAAGCCAAGCGGCGAGTCCAGGCCAAACACTGTAAGCAAGAAAGAGAGAGAGAGAAAGAGTCGATTATAAGTTAGTTGTAAGTATATATTTTAAGCTTAAAAAAGACAAAAGTGCTGGAAAGTTGACTTATTTTTTCAACATTTACCAAAAATATGCAAGCAAGTTAAAAAATGGTTTTGATAGATCCACAAGATCTGTTAAGCATTCCATAAATTCAGGTAGATTTTTTATTCTGAGTGTATATAAGCTCAAAATTGAATAATCACTTGCATTATCTTGTGCATAAACTTCAGCTTAAGTCTCTATTTATAGTTTGTAAATGTTGCCATAAGCGACTCATTTTCCAGCTCACTGACTGCATAGCTAACAATGGCAAAGGGGGATGAGGAGGGAGAGTTAGAGGGGAGGATGAGGAGGGTTACACTCTAAGAATATGCCAATTGAGTGCATCTGGATGGGTAAACAATGGAACGTCATTATTCTATTAATAATTTAGGCGACGAGTGCAGTTCTTCACATGAGTGAAACAATTGAAGCACTGATGAGGCGCAGGATAAAGCAGCTCAAGGATATGCAAGGATGAAGCACTATGTGTGTGTGTGTGCGGGTGTGTGTGTAACGCCATAACATTGACATTGTGCTGAATGATTTCATAAGTGCGCGAATGCGAGTCCCAGAGTCAAACAGAAGCTGAGCTGAGGCAGTTGCGGCAAGAGGGGCACATTCTACATGTTATTTGTATCTGCAACTGAGGGCTGGCTCCATGTTATGTATTTGTATGTGTATCTGTATCTGTAACTGCTACTGCTGCTGTTCCGTGCATAATGACACACAATAATAATAACGAGCGCGCATTGTTTGCGCTCAAGTATTCACGAGACATTGAAATTTCAACACGCTGCGTATACGTAATATTCTCAAGATTTTCTTTTTTCTATTTCTTTTCCATTTTGGCATCGCTTTGAAATTAGTGTGGATTTCTTTTCACGGTTTATCCTCAAGGGGTCTAGAACAAGACAGCTACTGACTCTGGCACACACAACACACTCGCACACACGCACACTCGCAAACGTCACATGCTATTAGTTCAATGATTTTCACGCCGAAATATGACTAGCAAAAAATAAATCACATTCTTCATACGTCGTCGCCGTAAAACGTTGCTAAATCTTTTTCTGTGGCTGTCTGCAGCGCTCCTGTTTGGCCTGAGACAACGAGAGTGTAGCGTAAACATTGAAGAGTCGTCTCGTTTCTTCAAGTAAGTTGTAACATATTGGGGGAGAGCGACTAAAAAGGACTAAAAGGATCTGCTTTAAATGGAGCGCTTTAGCTTTCTACTACTTCAATATTCTACTTTCCCCATACTTGTCTAACTGATATCAGATAACTTCCAGGTACTCATTAACTTTCGGCTTGTTCTACAATTGTTGCTTGTAAGTCTGGTTTTCCAAAAAATGTCAAATTAAGTGGAATCCTAATTTTCTGTTACCCACTAACTTCTCTTAAGTCATGAATACTCTTATATTGTCACTTTACAAACTGATTTCCAACGCAATTCGATCTAAGTTTAGTATTCGATTGAATTCTTCATAAATATCGTTCATTAAGCTGCCACAAAGTGTTGCTTTTAAGAGTTTCTTACCCCACCAAGTTAGTGTATATCCTTAGTCGACTTTCACTGACTTTCTCTGGGATTTTCTTTGGATTGTGTCTTGTCTGGTTTCTTTTGCTTTGCTTGTCTGCTTGGCTGTGGCACATTCATTCATTGCCTGCAGCCTGTTTATGCAGTAGTTAGCGTATTGCTGCCACTCCTTGTTGCACACCCCCTCCACCCCCTTTCAGCCCCATACCCCTTTTGTCATTGCCCTGATATGTTGGGCTGCAAAAATGTTTGTCGCATTAAAAGGTATTGCGCTTCCTGCGCGACTTTGGCATTTTCGTACAATTTTTCATATTTTTGTGCCCCCTTAATTTATTTTATATCCTGTGTGCGCGCGTCGCGCCTGACAAGAGACCTGAAGACCTGCAGTTTGAGGACTCCCTGGACTCCGCCCCGCCCCCGCCCCAAAGCGGATATTATTAATATGAATATCGCGCGACTTATATGCAAAAGTTTTCATGCGCAAAAGGGAAGCCAACGTCGAAGACTCCTGGCATTCTTGTTTTCTTTTTACTTCTGCCACCGCCAACGCTGCTGCCGAAGTTGTTTGCCAAAAGGTTTAAGTCTTGTTGCTGTGTTGCACTGTCTCTCTGGCATACTTTAAACACAACAACAACACACACTCTATCAACAAGGGGGCGTGGCTGTTTGGCAACTTAAAAGTCATTTCGCTAAACGTCTGTCGACAGTTTGAACTCCACATTCACATATATCTAAATATATATTTATATTTATATTTATATATGTGGTTCACATGTTGCCAAGACACAACATAAATTTGCTGGCACGCAACTGAATCCTGCCTCCCCCTCCCACTACCCACTCCTCCCCTCTTAGCCCCCACACCCCTTTGCACCTCTATTTCTGCCTCGGGTGACATAAATAAAAAAATCATATATAAAAACCGCAATTGAATTTATTTCGACTGCAACTCCAGCTTGCAACTTTTGCAAGCAACCGCAGCCAGTTCACGTCTGCTTCTCTGCCGCCTCTCCCCTTCCCTTCAACAGTGCCAGACAGACAGACAGACAACTAGTGGGTTGTATCTGGGAACTGAGGGGGGTGGCAATAACTAAACTGTCAAATTATTAGGCGCACTCGCCACATTTCAGTTTTTAGTTCATTTCAATAATTCTTATGAGCTGTCAACGTTCAAGAATTGTTTATGACTTAATTAGGCCTGAATATGCACTATATGCGAGGGGGAACTGCTAATGGCTTAAATGGCAACTTCGTGATTTGGGCAAAGCAATCAAACTTGCAGTTTGGAATGTGTGTGGAAATAATATGTGCAAATATATATGGGCAAAGCGAATTTCTGGGGAAATTCAGCAGTTAATATTTAAACTAAAGTGAGTTAGAAAAGCTCAAATAAGTAATAGAAAAACTGGGTAAGTTAACATTTATATTAAAATGAGTTATAATAGCTCAAATGAATAATTGATGTTATCAGGAAGGGGAGTAGCAAAAGGTTAATAAAATAAATTGACGAGCTATAACTGAGACATCATACTCTTCTCGAGAGTAATGCTTCTAGATATAATATCAATATTTTATTTTAAAGTAATTTGAATTTTGAATTCAGTGGAATATTTGGTAGAAGCAGGGGAACTGGCTAAGGAAGAGGCAAGCGAATTATGCCAGGATATCACTTGAATGGGATTCCCAGATAATGCCCAGAAAATGAGTTGAACTTTAAGCTTTTATGAATGTAGTGCGGTGCTTAAGAGTGTTTGAGTAACCCCCACTATTCTTGCAACTTGTTGATACAAAATAGAAGTCGCAATAAAAGCGACTACTGCAAAAAAAAGAAGTGATGCCAAAGCATGTTGAAGAGTGTGAATTGCCACTCGGTGGCGACACTAATACGTTTAAAGGCTTTGCAACAGCTTTTGGCCACGGCAACGACAAGCCAAGCAGGACCTCGGCAAAGGATGCGACGTTGCAGTCGATGCCACTTTGATGTAGCCAAGGAAGGGGCAAGCCAAAAGAGGGAAGGGACAGAGACAGAGACAGGACGAGACTGTGGCCACATGTTGCATCATGCTGCGGCAAGGGACATGCGAGCATATTAAAAGTAAAGTCGCGTACGTGCAACAAGGAGACAAGTCAAGGAGTCGCCTCGCATCCGAGTCAAAGGAAAAAGAAAAAAGGCAAACAGAAGCTCGCCTGCAGCACTGAGAGTTTATTAGGACTTCCGCTTGTTTCTGCGCAGGATGTGTGCACAGGATAACCCAGTGACCTCTCAGCTTAAGCGGATTTCTATACTCTAATATCGTAGCAAAAACAGTATATTGGATTTTTGCAATGTCCGTCTGGCTGTCTGTCTGTCTGTCACTTGTCCGTATGAGCGTCCGACTTGTTTTTATCTACTTACTGTGCGGCGGCGTCAGCGTCAACGCCGAGGACATGCCGGGAAAGGGCAACGGCGACGGCGGATGCGGCCCATCCTGCGGATTATAGTGGCCATGCAAACTCATTGGCGACGTGGGCGCAAATTCCTTGCAAAACTCTTTGCTAAAATCCTTGCCGAAATCCTTGCCGAAATCCTTGCCAAACTCCTTGCCAAACTCCTTGCCAAACTCCTTGCTCAGCCGATTCATGCTCTCCTCGAGCCGCTCGTGCGGCGCATGCCCCACGCCCCCATTGTGTCCATGAAACGGTGGCAGACCCATCGGCCCGAGCAGATTACTGGCGAACGCGTTGTGCTCCCGCTGCAGCGCCTGCTCGCGTGTCTCGCGCGGATCACGCTCCCGCTCCCGGTGCATTGCTGCTGCGGCTGCTGCGGCGGCTAGCGACATTTCCATCTGATGCTCCATGTGATGAAAGGGATTCTCCCCGACACCAGCAGCGGCAGCAGCAGCGGCAGCAGCAGCGGCCGCCGCATGCATCTGCGCCTCCAGCGCCTCCATGTGGCAGGGCGGACTGTCGTGCGGACGTAAGCCAGGTGGCGGCGGCGGCGGGGGAAAGGACAAGAGGCCGTTGTTGCCATGGGCACAGCTGTTGGGCGTGGAGCTTGCACTCGGCTTGGCATTCAATTGGCGAATGTCCTTCAAGGACAACATGATGCGCTGATTGTTGTCCTGCAGCTTGCTGCTGTTGTTGTTGTTGTTGTTGCTCTCGTTGTCGGAGGAGCAGTGCGAGTCCTTGTCCTTCTTGGTGGTGCACAGATCCTCGGGCCCGTCGCTGGGACAGGGCGACATGGCAGCGGCATTGGCAGCGGCAACAGCCGCCTGACGACGCAGCTCATTCGTCGTGTGTATCAGCTCCTCAATGTCCTGTTCCTCCTCCTCTTCCTCCTCCTCGTCCTCCTGCTCCTCCTCCTCCTCCTGCTCCTCCTCTTGCTCATCCGGATCATGTTGGTGTTGGTGTTGGCTTTCCGCCCGATCTTGCTGCTGCTCTCGTTCATCTTCATCCTCCTGCAACTCCTCCTCGTCCAGCTCCAGCTGATTGCTGGACGTGATGAGGGGCAGCGCGTGCTCCATCTCGCCTGCAGCTGCAGGTGCTCCACCCTCCTCCTCTTCCTGTTCCTCCTCCTCGTTGTCCTGGATTTGCTGCGACTGCTGCTCAGCCTGTTCCATTGCATCATCCTCATTTTGCTGCTTATCACTCGTATCCTGCTCCTGCTCCCGCTCCTCCTTGATCACAGTTTGCAGTGGCAACGTCTCCGAGCACGTCTCCGGCTTGCTCAGCGCAAAGTCATCGCCGGAACGTCGCCTCGGACGCGCTTGCTTGCGTCTCGGCATTGGTGAGCCACTTCCCAGCTCCTGATCGCTTTCCGGCTCACGTTCGCTGTCCTGCTCGCGCTTACGGCGTAGGCTGAGCGCCATCGGCGCATGGCCAGCGCCAGCAAAGAGACGTGTCGGCATTATCAGCTTGCCCGTGGAGGGTCTCATGACCATCGACGGCGATTCATCCTCAAAGCTGGCTGCCAGCAGCGATGCGTCCAGCAGATTGAAGTCATCCGGGGAAGCAGCCGGGGTTGGTGTATGTTCCGGCACCGAACTTTCCACCAAGCCACGCACCTGCAGCGATTCCCCCGCCTGGATGAGTGTCTGCAGGCGCTGCTGGGGCACACTAATCTCGCCGCGATACATGAAATCCACAATTGCCTGGACAACCCAGCCACGAAAGTCCTTCAGGACGATGACAGGATGCTTGCACGGCGTCTCGGCAAAGACGCGCTGAAAGAACGGGGAACAGGCGGAGAGGACCATTTTGTGTGCCCTTATCGAGGTCTCGGCACAGACGAGAGTCACATCCACGAGGGTCTTGGTTTGGAGCAGTCCGTCGAAGGCGCGCAGAATGTGATTCTGATGGTTGTTCCAGCGGAGACTGTAATGATCCTGCGCCGGTTGAGTGGGTGCAGACGTGGCAGGTGTGGCAGGTGGCGTTGCAACTGTTGCACATGTTGCTGTTGCGGTTGCAGCTGTCGTTGTTGCCGTCACAGCATCGGGTGCAACTGTTGTTGTTTTTGTTGCAGCAGCAGCAGCAACTGTTGTCGTCGTTGCTGTTGCCGTTGCAGTTTGGCTCATGTTCAGCGGCTGCGCTGGCGGCGTGGGCGGCGTTGTTGGCGGCGTGGCATGGGCGTGGCTGCCGTGCAGCGACTGCGCGGCAGGCAGAAGAGGCAGCGGCAACTGTTGCAACTGTTGCTGCTGCTGCTGATGATGTTGCTGCTGCTGCTGATGTGTATGCAGATGATGATGATGAGGATGGGACTGGGGATGAGGATGTGAATGATGCAGATCGATGCCCAGGCCAGTTGTTGTTGCCATTGTTGTTGGCGGCTTCGCTAGTAGCGGCAGCGGCAGCGCTGGCGCCACCTGGCGGCCGTAATCGTTCATGTGCAGCGCCAGCGACGGCAGCGACGTCAATTTGCAGCGTTTTATCAGCTCCTCGGCGTCCTTTAACATGCCACGCCAAAAGTCACGTGGCGCAACTCAAGCCTGCTGCAAGCAACTCGTGCTCTGCAAAGAGAAAGGTAAGCAGAGAGGTAGAGGGGGTTAGCGAAGGTTAGAAGGCGAATGGGCAAAAGCTTAAGCCTAATGCGCTGCATAATGTATTCTGCTTCAGTTCCAGCGTGTACACTCAGCAAAACAAAATCTTATTTACATTACATTTATCATAAAAGAAAAAATAGCCTTTCTAATTACAAGAAATTTGTGTTCGTGTGTTCAGAAAATTATTCAAAAAACCAGTGAATCTTTCCAGTTTCAGGTTTTCAGTTTCATGTTAGTGGTATTTGAGTGCCTTTTTATTTATTTGTTTTTTTAAGTGTACTTTTGACATATGATATGTATGCGTTGCTGCTCGCTTCGTGTATGTGTTGTGATAATATGTTAATGAGTCGCGGCATATATCATCTCAGAGATGAGATGCCGTATGCTCTTGCACCCCTCACCCTGTGCAAAACACATATTTGGGCAAATCCCAAGCACAACACAAAGCCAAAAAACAATGCAAAAGCTAAATAACAACAATAAGCAGAAGAATAATAATATGAAGAGGCAGGCAAGGCAGAGCACATGAAGCAATCAGAGACATGGGCTACGTGTCGTGTCGCGTATCCTTGAGGATATCACATGCAGATGTGTGATGTGTGATAATGGCTCACTCGTCTGCCCCCATCCCCCTACCCCTCCCCTCGTCAGACTGCCTACCTGCCTGCCTGCCTGCAGCTTTGTCTATCTGTCGACTGTGTTTATGTTTATCTACGGCTCACACACACACGCACACACTAACACACACATATGCGCACGGTGGTACACAATTCGAAATATAAGTTGAACATATTTGTCTTTAAATAATTTTCATAATTGCATTTTTTAGTTATTATAATTGATTGTTTTTTAAGTAGTTATCAATTTTGAAACTAACTGAAACTAACTATAAATATAATACATAGTGTAATAATCTATATACATATATGTAATATATTATATAAATATAAATATATATGAATCGAGCAACATTCCAACACAAATGGAAAGTCTGCAAAGTTGCAATATTTAAGATCAGCTCTACTTAAACGCATCTACTCAGAGGAGTCGCGAAAGCTACCTGGAATAATTAACATAAGTTAGATACCTGTCCAAAATATGTATATGAATGATCCATTTTACAATCCTTTATTTATCTTCAATTGAGTTTGTGCTCATTTGGAAGTCTTATTTGTCATAATAATAACTAAGACATTGATTAAGTTATTAAAGGTAGAAATAGAGCAATCTGAACATAGATATATATTTAAACGAAAATAATATATATTATATTAAGAAGATTCTCATTTTCCAGTTCTTAATTTAAATCTGTTTGTTGCTGATTTAATTTTGATTTGGTTTGACACCACTGTGCAGGAGCTGAGCTCCTTTTTTTCATACGCATTTCGGTGCGTGGCATCTAATTAATTCAGCAACTGTCTGGCGTGGCGTGCCCCTCACACACCTCTCTCCCTGCCACACACCCCCTTTTTGTTGCACGCTGCGTGTGTGAATTTAAAAGCAGTCGGCAGCTGCCTTAAAGCACCTCACATCAATCCCAATCCCAATCCCAATCTGAATCTGAATCTGAATCCCGACTCATCTGCATTGCCTAGTTGCAAAATTAAAAAACTTTACTTTGCTGCCCCGGCAAAAATAAACATTTTTATTTGCCGTTTACCGTTAGTTGCTGCATGCTGAAACCGCAGCGTCTCTCGAGCGGTTAAGCGGTTGCGAGCAGCTTCTTCATTACTTTCCCCCAAGAAACCGCATATTAACACATGCTGCCGCAGGGGCACCTCCAACCCAGGACGAGACACCCACGCCTGAATGCAACAATGTGCAATTAGCAGGTAGCAGCAGCAGCAGCTTCTTCATGCGGCATCTGCTTTTTTTGTGGCTTGCAACTCATTTACGGTGCCTCGACAACTGTGGCAACTGAGGCAACATTTTTATTTATTTACTCGCGTATTTTACTTTCAAGCGCCGCTAAAAGCGACACAGTTCAGAAAACAGTTAGTATCAGCTCAGCTACCTGAGAGCGAGAGAAATAGAGAGAGACAGAGATACAGAGAGAGAGAGAGAGAGAGAGAAGAGCGAGAGAAGCAGAAGTAGAGACTTAGTCGAGTTTTTAATTAATGTCACAGTAAGTCAGTCAGACTTCCATTTGAATTTAAGACGGTGCAACAAAAGTGAAGCACTTGGCAGTTTGTCACATAGTTAAAGCTTAATTTAAGTTAAGTTTAAGTTTAAAGTGCTTGATCCTATAAGTTATCTAAATTTACATCAAATAATCCAATGTGTTAGTCAATGTAGAATGCTATAATGTTAATCTTGGTGTCAACCAGAAAAACTAATCTAGATGTAGATCAATAATAATATTCCACATTTTAAAATTAGGTATGCAATGTACAATAATGCATTCTCAAGGGATTTTCCTGTATATGTTTTGAGTGTGAAATGAATTAATTATTAAGAGATTGCAATATGAAAAAGGCAATATCCTAACTAATGATCAGTTGCAACACTCTATAAGGCGTTGCAGTATGAATTTGCCTAACTCCCAGCGATCAATCAGTTTCAACAGTAGCAAGTTTAAAAAAAAATCACGACTATTTTGACTAATGATCAATTTGACTTTGCATGGGGTTGGAATTAGATTCACCCTAAAGGGTTAGGCTGAAGTGAGTGATTTCCGAAATTACCCCTATAAAACTTTTCGAATTTTTTATTATTCATTTATTTATTTATTTATTTTTAATGCTCATTTTTGTAATGAAACAGTACATAAATTATAGAAAAGGGTTTCAAAATGCATTTCAAATTGAAATCAGCTTTCTTTTCGCCGATATTACCCTTACAAACTTTCTGATCATTTTATTTAATTATATACATTTAACAAAATTGACATCAATATCAGTGCTAATTTAATTATTTTCATAATTCGAATAAGCTACAATAATTTACTTTGTATGCAGTATTTACTCTATTCAATAATTCTTTCATCTTAAACCTTTCTACGTACCATTCAAAGTAATTTAGTCTCGACTTTTGGTCTTGTATCCCTTCTAATTATGTTGAGTTTATTTGTGAATACTTTTCACTTGGTTAGTTTGTTGTTGGTGTTATCAATATTGACACAGTTCTTAGCACTCGCATCCATTTCGTATGGTTGAAAACTGTAAACACAAAATGCCGCAAGTTGAATTAGAGATATTTGCGTATTATTTTAATTTTGCTCCACATGTGTTTCTATTATGATCGATCGATTGATTGTTCAGGTGTGTGCTTTCAAATACCAAAGATCACAAACACACACGATTTTTTATATCTTTGCTTTTTTTTTTATTTGTATTATTATTTTTTTTCGAGCACCACGTTCTGGTTTTTGTGAGAATAGAGAACACAAGAAACAAGCGCGTCGAGGGTTTGCCACAAACTGAAATGCTTCACATGTGAATATTGATATGCATGGGGCACAAGCAAATCTCACCCTCAAATGGCAACACACACTCTCTCACACACACACACACACTCACTCTCATGTCTGTTAGTTTTGTGGGCAGGATCAGCAGCACTCGCTCTCGATCTTTTGCTCTCGACATGCCGCAAAATTTCCATCTTACTGCAGGTGATAATCAGGTGTGTGTGCGCGTGTGTGTTGACTGTGGAACAGCAAATATAGAAACACGCAAGTAAATAAACACTGAGCAGGTAAACGGACAAACAGACGTACTGACAAAAGATGCGAAGCCGGGTCAGGTCCTGTCGGCAAGACAGGTATTTACTACTATTAAATGGCCGCTGACAGCTCAATTTGTCGGCCCATTTACTGTTGGTCATAAACCAAAAAAAAAGGTAAACACACACACACCGTGTGTATATTTTGTGTGTCTTTGTTGTGCATTCGATCCTTCAATTTGGTCAGCAAATTTCACAGAATTGTTTGGGTTATTTCGTTTGAAAAATCCGCGATTTATTATAGGCGCGACAAGAAAACACTATCTCAATTTCAATTACAGTTTATTTTTGTTTAGTAAATCCATTTATTATACGAACGGAATTAATATCATTACTTATTTGTTTTATTAGCTGTATTTAATCTTTTCATTTGAATTTAAAAAAGACCCGTTGATGCTAAATTCAGTTTAGTAGAATTTAAAGTTTGATCTCTTAATTTAAGTGTAGCGATTTTGAATTCCAAAATAGAATTGCGAGTTTTGAAACGTTATAACTAAATTAAGATTAGGGTAATTTGAACTACTTTAGCCACGAAAGAAACTTTAATTTGGAAACTGTCATTCTCATTTAATCAGCGTTAGCAAACTTACAAATTATATTTGGAATTCTTTTGATTAACAAAAATATTTGTTTGGCTTTAGCACTAAAATTTCCGTTTTAATTTTTGTCAATGTTATAGTTTTAAACTCCATCTAAGATCCGTTTCAATAAATATTCATATTTAGTTGTTTCTGATAATTTTTCACAAAATGTTTTAACATTTTTTTTACCGTATAAATTAACTCGAAAAATGCTCCAAAAATGGTTTCAAATTGTTGTGAGTCGCGTTTAATTCTATTCTATACTGTTATATTATATTTTGAAAACACGTCCATCTTCTCACAGGGCGCACAGACAACTGTCTACTGTAAAAATGTCTTCATTCACATTTTGGCCATTCACATGTGAGCGCACCGAATTTTATCACATACTTTCTTCGCTCGAAAAAAGAGTTAGATTTGCTTTTTTATTTTTCTTTTGAGTTCGTAACGGTAACGCCTCGTTCGTGCCAGTGTGCGAACGAGTGTGTGTGTGCCAGTGTGTGTGTGAGCGAGCGAGCGAGTGTGTGTGAATGTATGTGAATGTCCTGCGGTCGCGTGTATGTTTCGAACCGTTCAAACGTCACGAAGCGACTAATTCAAATGATGTCGGCCCGAAAAAACAGATATGCGAAGCAGCAAGCGGCGACTGCGACGCAGCCGTCGACGATAGCAGCAGCAGCAGCAGCACACACGCGACTACACCCCCACCAAGCACCCGCCTCCCCGTTCCACTCCGCCCACGTGCGCGCACACGTATGAGCCAAAGGCGAAGGCAACAACAAACAACAAACAACAACAACAAAACAACAAACAGCAGCAGCAGCACATGAGGATGCTTTCGCAGCTCGACGACGCACGAGTAAGCTAACGGTAAAAACGACGACGACGATGACGCTGGCAGCGATGCTTTTTACTCCTTCGTCATATAAAATATCACAATAGCAACAACAAGCCGCAGCAGCAGCAGCTGCCGTCGACGTCCTCGCACGTCAAAAAAAAACAATTTATTATATGTATATCGCATGCATGTGTATATGCGTGTGTGTGTGTGTACATTTGCATACACATGCGTAGCAAGCGAACGAGCACACGAACCA
This sequence comes from Drosophila cognata, assembly GCA_035041535.1. Taxonomy (NCBI): domain Eukaryota; kingdom Metazoa; phylum Arthropoda; class Insecta; order Diptera; family Drosophilidae; genus Drosophila; species Drosophila cognata. Next base: position 526,864 of record JAWNLC010000451.1, read on the forward strand.
AGCACGAATACACACGAAGCCGAAACGCAAAAAAAGAGCGACACGAAAGAGCGACGCACCCACTCACACACATACAGACACACATACACACATGTGGAGCTTTGAACGTCGCTCGTAAAGAGTAATAGCCACCACCAGGAGCAACAACAACAACAACAACAACAACAACAGCAGCAGCAATAGCAACAACTTCAACACAACACAACAACCACAGCAAAGACACCCACCCCCGGGTACATTGGTACATTGAAGTCGCCTCGTTGGCTCACATGGAGTTTACACTCACACACACACACACACACTCACACACACACACATACACAGCGCACAGTTGTCACACGTTGGCAGCGACGTCGGCGCCAACATTTTTCATAAAAAAAGGGGCGCCAGCAGCGACGCCGACGTCAACGTCGACATATCCTTTTTGGCCAGCTTATGGAAAACGAAAAAGCGAGTTGAGTTTTTGCTTTCCAGTGTGAGTGAGTGAGTGAGAGCGAGAGAGAGCGAGTGAGCAATATATGTATGTGTGTTTGTGTGTGTGTGTGTGTGTGTGTGTAACGTACGTTGCGCTCTGTGTCTCTGTCTGTCTGCCTGTCTGTCTCACATGCAAAGCTTTTGCTTCCACACACACAACTCTTCTGCTCACAACTCTCGACTGAGACTGCGACGCTGGCTGCGACTGCGACTGCACTTGGTGTTGTTGTTGTTGTTGCTGTTGTTGTTAATGTTATTGTTATTGGCAAAGCTTTTCCAGCTGCTGTTGCTGTTGCTGTCTCTGTTGCTATTGCTGTCTCTGTCGCATGTGCTCGCCTTTTTTAGTATGTTATCTATTCGTTTGCATGCGTTTTACTTTTACATAAGCGCCACAGTTGGCGCAGGACTCCCAACAGGGATAGGAGAGGACACACAGCGAGAAAAAAGAGGAAAATCATATACACAACATATTACACACACACACTCGCTCTGGCATGTGTGTGCGAAAGAGAAATGCGAAAATACAAAAAAAAATACAACGAACGATGGTCGGAAAATCAACCCCTAACCACGCTGCTGATTTTGACCAGAAAAAAAAACCAAAAGAAAAACTCGGTGGAAAATGACAAACCTTGCATACACATCTAAGGGGAGGGTTAGCATGTGTGTATGTGTGGGACATATGAGCACTTTTTGCAACATTTCGATTTGTTGGCGCATTCTCTCTCTCACATACATATGGTTACATACGCCCACATATGTGCATGGGAGGATTAGCAGAGGGTATCAGATTGGTCGACGAACCAATGTGGATGGGAGGGAATGGAATGAAATGGGATAGGATGAGAGAGCCTTGCATTAGGCCTGCAAGGGACGTCCTTTGCACATGCATATAGATACATGTGTATGTGGGTATATGAATATGAAGAATATGCAATGTGTGAAAAGTCGAACAGGAAAATGCAAATATGATAAACTTTCTGTGAACTAACATACATTTAAATACATTTAAAAATCTGAAATTTTTATTATAATCTTAAATTACTTTCGTTTGTTTAAAATATATAATAATATTAAACAGAAAATATCAGCTAAAAATTTCATAATAATAATAATATCCAACTCATAATAACAGCAACGGCAATAATTATAATAAAATAATAATTGTATTTTTTTATATACATTTTCTATATACATATATCAATCACAGAGCAAATACATAATTTCTGTACCCATTTTGTCGGCATTTGGCCGTTTTTTATCTACGTCCTTCTAATTGCATCTATTTTTTGGTCTCTGTGCGGCATTTTCCTTTTTTATCAGTGAGTCCGATGATTTTTCGCATTTTCATTTCGCTTCTCTGCTTCATTTGCATTTTATGATTTGTTTGCCTGCTGCGCTTGCTGCTTGCTGTGCTTGCTTCGCTTTCCTTTGTTTTTCACGTTTTCCGCCATAAATTTTAATTGTTTTTCTTCGATTTTTATTTTGCGGCATTCTTTTCGGTGCCGGCTTGCTCAAAGAAACCAGGTGGGACTGGGGCAGGGGAAGGGCAGGGCGGGCAGCACCAGGTCGCACCTTTTATTGTTGGTGTCTGCGACGAAACTGGAACTGGGTCTGAACTGGAGCTGGAACTGAACTTGCTCTTGGATAGCAAATAAAGCAACTTTTGTTCTCGCCCCCCTTTTTTTGTTATTGTGATTTTTGCCTTTCCTTTTTCTTTTGAACATTACATTTTGTCAAAAGTTTTGCGCTTGGATTTAATAACTTGGATTTATGTTTAAGTTTATTTTGGCCTTTCGCGTAATTGAAATAAATCGAATTTCAGTATTTTCTTTGCTGCAGCGAAATGAAAATTGCATTTACTAGTTCTCCAGGGGACAGAAACAAGACAAGGGGCAAAGTCCGTTTGGTAAATGCTCTTTCACCACTTTCGCATGGAATTCAAATTGAATTTGTAAGGTAGATTGAGAGAAGCAGGGATATAGTAGATATTGAATTTATCTTCATTAACCTTGAAATGCTCTTTCAAGACTTTAAAGTTTAAACTATCATAACTTTATCATAATTATGGCATTTTTTAAAAAGTGTGTATTGAAGTTGGCAGAAGAAAACACCTCTGACCACATAAAGTGTGAATTTATTCTAACATAAGAGCTGCAGCTTCAAATTTTGAATTTTTTCTCGTATACCTTTATTTATTTCCCTTCAACGATAAGTATAAATATCGATTCAAATCAATTTTCAAAAGCAATAGATAATATTATTAATATTAAAGATAATATAATATTATTTTATTAGATAATATAATATATATTTATTTTATTTTTAAAATTGATGCACATAAAGCTAGCTAGAACCTAGAAATTCTCTTAATAGGCTTTTAATAAGTCAACTATTAGCTGAATTGTGTTCTACTAGTTTACTAAAATATCTCTCAAGTGAAACCCAACTCTAATATAGACTTTGAACTTTATATATACATAGAACTGAAATCACTTGCGACTTACCACAACTTTGGAATTTCAATTAACGTCTATGCCCCATGATGCAACTACGCCAAATCCTTGCACAATTCACTCGTTTGCACTAATCCTGCAAATTCGGGTACTCTGCTCGATTTGACATATATATGTATATACAGTTAACCGGCAGCAGGGCTCCTTTTACCAATACAATCCAGGATCAATCGCATCAAACCCTAACAGCTAAAAAAAGTGGAAAAACTGCACGCATGCGCGCCTTGATTATGCAAATGAGCAGCAGTCCCCTCACACCTCACCCCCCTACCCAACCTACGCCCTGGCAGCGTGTTGTGTTTCATATGCAAAACAGCTTGGAGACAAAGGTTTTTCGCCGAGTGTATAGATTTACGCATTTTTTATTTACACCTTTTTAACAATGAAGAAGAAGTTCAGTTTCCATTTCAGTTTCTGATTCAGTTTTCAGCTGGGGTGGCTGGCAGCACTTCCTTTATGGCCAAATTATGCAAATGTTGTTCAACCAAATGCAACTGTTTTCGAAGTGAACTATTTGTTGTTGCTGTTGTTGTTGCATGCAACGCGTGGCAGGCAGGCAGGCAGGCAGCAAGCTGCCGCAAATAATGTCTGCTCTCGACAGCGGCTGCTGTGTTTCTGTGCGTATTTTTTTGCTCGAGCTGGCGTGCCTGGAAAATGCGCATGGAAAACTCACAGCACACACACACACACTTTTCCCCTTGCACACACGTGCGCATGTCCCGTGCCCTGGACCAGAGACCGGAGACCGGAGACCATATCCTGGGCGCATCCACTTTGCTCCATTTTTTTTCTTCTGCTCTTTTTTTGGTTTTTGTTTTGGGTTTTTCTCAATTTTCCACGCTCGCGAAAATGAGCGCGTCTGAGGGATTGGGTATTTTTGAAAATGGGCATTGAAGCTACTCCACTCCCTCTCTCTCGCTCGCTCGCACTCTCTCTCTCCCACACTCTAACACTCTCTCTCTCTCTCTCTCCCACGCTGTCTTTAACTCTTCGGTTAGCATTTGAAATGTTTCTTATATATGTTTGTACAGAGAGAGAGATAGAGGGAGGGGGGCTGCGGTAGGGGGTTGCGATTAGGGTTGGGGGTTCCTTTTGTAGGTGCGCCTGTCCATGATGAAGGGTTTCTGCTTCGGGTGCTTGACTTGCCAGAGATAATTATGAAATGCATGAAATGCTCTATGTATGAGTTATGTGTACATATATATAAATGAGAGGCGGGGAAAGGGTTGTCTAAGTGGGAAGTGGGAAGGGGTTGGAGTGGGGCTGTAGTGGGGGTTGCAACGGCGCCGCCATTAATGGCCAGCATTTACTAATTAAGAGCTCACAAGTTACCGGCTAAGCGTGCTGGAGAGCTACTATCTTGTCTCGCTCCCCATTCGCTTCCCCGTTCCCGGCTCATCTTGCATCTTGTTGCAAGCGCTCTTGAGCGTTGCGCGTAATTGGGGCACGGGGCAGGTGGCAGGGGCTGTGTTTCGTTAGCAATGCATGCTAACGAGATATCAGGTGGCTCTATGCAAATAATGTGGCTTTGAATTTCGCCTCAAGCCTCCGTCTTTTCGAATAACCCTTTAAAATTAGTAGGCGTTCAAGTTAGCTTGTAATTAATAGGAAAATTCACGTTAAGAACAGCCATGTTATCGAGAAGGGGGTAAACTAACACTTTAACATTGCCTGGCAACAGCTAAATCTAGCAGCTACTTAGTTAATTAGTATTTCATTGCACACTATAAGGATCATAATTATAATTCATATTCATAATTATTCATAACTCATAGTTAAAAGAACTCATAGTCAGCTCCTTCCAATTTTCAATTTTCCACACACATACTTTTCTATATCTTTACATAATTTTGTCTTCATCAATTGCTTCGAATTCTATATTAATTTATTCCTTTTATATTTGTTTCAAGTGTTTCAAAAAGGCCTTGCTTAAAGTCAAATAGTATAAAAACCGCAACATTTTAAACAATTACAAAAGAGTGAACAAAATAATCACGCAGCTTCGCAGACACCAGTCCTCGACACCCCTCCCCGGGATGGTGCTACCCCGCTTCTCCTGCGGCACCTGCTGGCTAAAGTCTGGCCAAAAGTTGACAAGGCGTAGACAACGCAAAAGCACAAAAAAATGTCCATTAAAAAAGAAAACAAAGAAAAATGCTAAAGAAAAAGGCCATAAAAACAAAGCTAAAAAATGCGAGCTGGCCAGCATGAAAATTATTTTAAAAAAAGAAGAAAATCAATGTGCTACAAGTGTAAATAGAACTTGACCACCACCAGCGAAGAACAAGAAGAAGAAGCAGCCGGTTCAGGCCAGGCCCAAAAGCGGGCCGCGAGAATGGCCGGCGACGTCCAGCAGAGGAACAGGCGCCCAGAAAGCAGCAGCAGCAGGTTGCTAGAGCAGAAAGCCAAAAGCAAAGCAGACGACGACGAGGAGGCCAAGAAAAAAAGAAAAAAACAGAAAAAAGCAAACAAAATACAAGCACAGGAAAAATGGGAGAAAAAGCGGCGAGAGCGAGAATGAAAACGCTGAAAAAAATTAAATATGATTAAAAGAAAAGAAAAAAGAAAAAAAACAGAGGAAAAAGAATGAAACACGAACAGCGCGAAGAAAATTCAAATAAAAAAAGAAAAGAAAAGTTTGTGGCACAAGGAACACAAGCGGGGTAGCGGGCAGCGGGCAGCGGGCAGCGGGCAGCGGGGGCAACGAGTCACAGCCAGCAAGTCAAAAGCAACAAGCGCAATGGGGTGGCAACAGATGAGGCAGAGGGGAGGGAGAGGAACGAGGGGGCAGGGGTTGCAGCCAGGCGCTAAGATGATGCAACGCAGGCACGTAGAGGCAGGCAGCAGGCACAATCAGACTGGGGCACAACTAGCTCCTCCAAGGAGCACAAGGAGCAGCATGACAAGAACAAGAACTTTTAGTCGACAGAGGGTGAGAGAGAGAGAGGGGTAGGTGCGTGTGTTTGGGGGTCTGGGGGTTTTGGGGTTGGTCCACGTCCAAGTGGACACAGGACTTTTTATGCCCTTTCTGTTTTTAGACAGACTTGGCGACACAGCAGAGCAGATCCTGAGCAGGCTCAAAACGGAACGGTAACATTAACAGGCACATGCATAATAAATAGCAGCAGAGGATGGGAGAGGGGAGGGAGTGGGTGTGGTGTGAAGGGGAGGGCAGTAGGGAGTAGGGAGTAACGGCGACAGCCATCAACGCCATTTTCATTTTGCAACTGTTGACAGGAGGCGACCAGCGAACGCAGATCCCAGAGACCTGAGGTCCTGTGGCCTGGACAACAGCTACACTCAGAAAAAAGTGCCGTATTATTCAAAAAGCAAATTTCTAAAATTTAAAGTGTGTAAGCTTTGAAAAACCAGGATTAGCATTTTTTAATTTCAGGTTGGATTTTTTAAAATTGAGAAAAATCTGTCTAGTTTCCAGAGGATTGTTTTCGAACAGAGAAGAATTCTGTTTTGTATTATTATTATTAATGACCAATAGTATTTCAACAACTTAATATATGAAAAATTGGAATTAGAAAACACACCATATTTCTTAAATTGCCGATTTATATTTCATATATATAGAAATTATTTTTACAAACAAGAAAAACTTTCTAATTTGTAGGCAATTTTATTCGGAGTGTCCAAAAGCAGAAACCAAGCTAAAATCTCAAATTGAAAATGACAAAAACAGCTGCAAGAAGCGGCAAATGTCCTGTTCCGGCCAGGACACGCTAATTGTATAAAGTGCACAGGCTGCAAAATGGCATTGGGAGCGGTGCAGGGAAGAGCTGCTCAACAACAAGTGCTCAAAACTATCCATGTAAGTTGTAAGTAGCAGCAGAAATAATCCAGTTACAGATTCGATTAGGTAATAGTTTGCAATTAGTTTGAGAGCAGCGTGTATAACACAAATGAAATAACCATCTTGGAAGCACCTTAAAATTGGATTGTATTAAATGTAAATATTTAATCAGACTTCGTTTAATGTTTGCGGGTAGGGAAAATTTGAGTAATTATAAATAACTGCTATTGTGCAAAACTATGTAGAAGGCAGAAGGAAGTATCTCTGATCTGTAAAGCATACATATATATTCTTGATCGACATTAACTAGCGAGTCTATTCAGCCACGTCCTCGTCTGCCTACTTGTCTACCTCCTAGTCCCTCACTATTTGGTCAATCTTGTTGAAACTTCTCAACAGATCCGCTTCTTATCATATTCTAACATTTCCGCAGAAAATCATTAACTATCATATGGCTTTATTTTTATAGTGATTGTTCGAAAGGGTAAGGAATTTTAGAGGTGCCTAAGACAACGTTTCTTATATCTATTTAAGTATATTTTGAACAAGTCACCTTCAATATGTCACATTATTGACATTTTAGATACCATAAAAGAGATAGATTTGTTGATAAGCAAAATTCAAATAGCTTATTAATATTTGAGGGACTACCTGTTCGCTAACCTTTCTCACTTGTCTGGGCAGACTTGAGTGGAGGAGTTGCTGGGTAAATAATTGACCCTCACTTGAGAGTTAGATCAAAGGAATCTGCCACAAACGAACAAGTTGCACAGCGGCAACTGCCAGTTGCAGGACATTGACACAGAATTGCGTGGACTGAGCAGCTCATTAATGAAGATAGACAGACGTGTAGGCAGACAGACAGACAGACAGACGACAATGGGGCAATAAAAATAAGAATAAAAAAGAAAGTCAAGAAAAAAGTGTCTAAGAAAGCAGCTAATAAGAAGTAGCATAAAAGTCGAATGTCTCGAGCACAAGGCATTAATTGCAATGAGCGCAAAGGGGGAATGGCAAGAGAAAAAAAAAATGCCAAGTTGGGGACACATTTATTTAGTCTGGAAACAGCAACCACCAAGAAAAGCGGAACTTGACAGTGGAAATGGAAGTCAAGCCAAATGTCCACATATCTACCCAAAACCAATTCCCCCAAAAGTTATTTGTTTTTTGTTTGTTACTTAAAAAACGCTGCTATTGTCTTTTGAGCTCAAATTACAACTTGAGGCAAGAAAAAGGAAAAGGAAAAGTAAGCGGAAACGGACCTGACACAGCCCATCGCCCATCGCCCATCGCCCATCCGAGGTGGCCATGCCAACGGGAATATGGATGACGTCGTCCAGGGATAATACAGGATAACAGGACAGCAGCCTGCACAGCGCCAAGTGGACGTAGAAAAATGAATGGCAAAAATGCTTTGGCAACAATATTAATGAATAAACTGTAAGCAAAAAAAGGACATGGAGCAAGGAGCATTCCATTCCATTCCATTCCAATCTTGGGTATGCCAACTGTCTGCTCGTCTTGGCATTCCTAAAGCTTACAAGATTCCAGCTCATATAGCTCATGGAGTAGAGGTATTCCCTCTCATATTGCTCGTAATGAAAGGCGGACAGAGAGTAATTGCAATTCCTTGTGTAAGGACATGCACAACGAATGGCATAAAGCTGACTGGTTGATATTTATTTTGGGGTAAAGACAGGGACTGAGTTAAGGATGCAGGCTCAAAGACCGATAACAAGCAAGCAGAGATGCAAACTGACATGTGACAAAAAGAGAAACAGAAAAAGAGACAGAAGGAGAAGGAGAGAGTCTCGACTGCTACTTCCTGATGAAGGATAATCTAATTAGGCGGTTGCATTTTACGCAAAGATTTTCATAAGGCAAACAAAAACTTGATATGGCTGCAGCTGCCCTAGAATTATATTGGGCTAGGTTAAATAATTAATTAATTCACATATCATAGTAAGTATTTGCTAAGAATGTTTGAAAAAATATAGGATCCATAGTCCATCCTACCTATATATATTTCGTTACCTATCCAAACACATTTCTAGTGAAATTAAAAAAAATCTCAACTAAGTTTCTCTCTTGTGAAAATAGCGTCACATTTTTGTTAAAGTTAAAGTTTAATACATTTAATGGCTCACAATTATTGCAATTAGTTTAATAGATAAGATATTTACAAGTCCTTAATTAGTTATCTATTCAACTGTAAATATAGCAATTGCAGCAATTGTTTGTTGTTGTCTGACACATAACTCTGTCTATCTTTCAATCTAGTTAATGTTATCTTAGTTTGGCACATAACCAACTTGCCTACTGCCACCTCACCTTCCCTCCTAATTTTGGCACCCCTCAGACTAACTCACACCCTTTTGCCTCTTCCCACCACCTCCCTCTCCTCACCCTCTCGCTTTCACCATTATCAGTCGCCTAATGGACTGCAGAGAAAACAAACTTCCTGTGCCGACCAAATAATGTGGCCCCAAGTCCAGCTAGCTCACACACAGCTACACAAACATACACATACACACACCCACACCCACACACACCACCTCACGTACAACTCATTATAATTCGACGAACGTTTGTCCGTCTGTCGGTCTGTCCGTCTGTCCTTCCGTCCCCATGGCGAAAAGTGAAAGTCCTGAAAAGTGCCTACAACAGGAACAAGAAGAAGAACCTAAAAATGCGCGCATCTTTTCAGTTGCTTCGAGTTTAAGTTGAAGTCTTGTCTTTTGGTCCAGCAGGGAATTGGCTGGAACCCCCCCCCACTTCTTAACTCCTGCTCCTCCCTGACCACTGCTGTTCTCCATCCTCCCCCCTCTACAACCAGCCCATCCGCCAATACAATTGCCTGGCACCACAAGTGCTTTATGTGCCTCCAAAAAAGAGGCGAGGAGCAAGTGCAAAACTGTGTGTGCGTGTGTGGTTGTGTTGTGTTTGCGTGTGTTGTGTGTGAGCTTGCGTGTGTGTGTGTGCGTGTCGACGCTTTTCCCTAACTCTGCAACGCATTTTCCTACACATTTTTCCAAGCATTTATTGCTGCGCACTCGCACACACACACACACACACTCGCACACCCCTTCCCTCTCTCTCACATTCTCTCTGTGCTATTTTGTCGTCTTTGTCTGTCCTCTTCCATCTATCTCTTTCGCGCGTGTGTGCAAAAGTTTTTCCACGAGTTTTTGTTGTTGTTGATTTTCTGTGTGTTTTTTTTTTGCTTGTTGTTTCGACTCCTGCTTGTTTTTCACCCACGCGAAAACTTTGTCGTTGCTGTTGCTGCAGACTTTTCCGAGCTTTATATACATGTATATGTAAATATTAACGTAAGTATGTGCGAGAGTGTGTGTGTGCGAGTGTGTGTGTTATATACCGAGTCAGCTCATATAAGAGTTATGCGCGCATTCATACGTTCCATCTCCAACCGCACTCCCATCCCTAAAGAGGGGGCAGCTGCGAGCCTCGCTTTTTCAGCCCTTCCTATTCGCCTTACAACACACCAAAGAAAAAATGAAAAACATGAAAAACACACACACCCAGTCGTTGTTTGGCATGTCATTGTCCATGTACACACACCCACATACACCCATACACACACACCTAAACACACACATTTGTTCACGTAGAGTACTGTCAATTCGGGGCGTATACGCAATGTGGCTAACATAGAAGTAGTTAAAAGCAACACTATTTATATTTATCCCTGAGTATGTGTGTGTGTGTGTGTGTGTTACTTCAAGGTGTCACCTTGAGCGGTTAGTTGTTGGTTTGAAATGATAAAGACATATTTGTCTACTTAAAGACATGAAAAAGTGCTTAGATATATTTTGAACAGAGATAGGAAATGAATATATATATATGTAAGAAATCTGTAGTTCGCTTATTTATTTCCGACTAATATATAATATAGACAATATATTATAGACTTGCTGACCAATTTCATCCACATAATATTAAAGTTACCCAACGTGTTCTAAACAATTAGCGATCCACATAAACAGTTTGAAGACGTTGGAAGTCATAGTAATCTAATGATTTCGGAGTGGATTCCCAATCCTATAGTATATATAATCTAGCAACACACAATTGCTCTATATATGTATATGTTTAATCTAATCTATCTACTCTATGCATAGAATATTAACGTTCATTGAAGTTATTCTCTAATCCAATACTATTCTTATAATACCTGTGACTACAATACATGTGTAGATATATGTATAAATCTTAAGCAGCGTAGTTCCGTCCGATTCTTTAGTATTGAAGGAAAAGCCCTCGAAACGAAACAATTGTGTATCATATTTGAGATCTGGCTACAAATGACTGGGCTTTTCAGTTTCCCATTGGTCAGCCTGCTTTGGATTATACACACCCGATCATTACTTGGAGAGACTACAGTTAGACCACGTCAATCCCGAACATACACCCAAAAAAAAACTCCCACACTCCCGATGCGCTGCTCAAATGTGAACACATTCAGCAATTACACACAAAAGAGAGAAAAAACACAAAAAACTTAATTCAGTTTTCACACAATTCAATGCGTTTTTCACACGCTTAAATTATAATTTCAGTTATTTTTATATCTAAATTGTGTGTTGTTTTTTGGTGTGCACACACACACACACCTATATGCATATATATTTATATATATATATATATATGTATTTACATGTATCTATGATCACATGAGCATACAAAAACTGCCCGTCTGCTGTGGGGGCTAATTTAAATACTTTTGTGGGTATCTGGTCTTGAGGCTTTAAGAAAGTTGACCAGTCCGTGACTTGTCTCACTGCCTCATTAACTTTCGCACGTAGTGAAACACTCCCTAACTTCCCCCCCCCCCCACACAAACACCTCAGTTTCCCCCTCACCTCGGGGTTTTCTTAGATAAAAATCGATTCGCGTCCAAATGGTCAAGTCAAGTCTCAGTCGGCTGGCAACTTTCCTAACTTAACCTTTATTGTCCGAAAGTTGTTCTTATTACTCTCTCGCCTTCCTCTTGCGCTCGTTCTTCTTTGCTTTTCTTTATTCTATTTTTTCTCTTTTCTTTTTCTTTTTTTTGTTGTTTGTGGAGTAAAATTTACATTTTCCGCCGGCTTTAAGCGCAGGTTTTTCTTTTGGTCTATTTCGGCGTCGTCGGTTTAAGCGATGTTTATCTTTTGTCATAATATGCACTGGGAATCACCTTGGCTGATATTATCACAGGCGCCTCAACTGTGTCTCTTCTTACACACACACACACACACACACACTCACACACTCACACACACACCACGGTGCAGGGGTTGTTGTTGTTATATCTTTATTCGTGCTCTTTCTCTTTGCCCAGCTACTGTTAGATGAATATTGTAATGCCTGCCGTTGTTGACGACTTCTGCTTCTTTTATGGCTATGGCGATATCTGCAGCTACTACCAATTCTGTGCTATTTTCACCTGCTTACACATTTGTTGGTTGGCATTTTCTACACAATGCTCAATGGTCAGCAATTGTTTGTCAGCTTGGCTCACTTCTCAAGTGTCTTTGGAAGGAATCCCACTTTTCATCTAATTGCAGATTTCACATTCGTTTGCTGATTGTGTTAAGGAAAATGTTTTCACAAATTTATCAGATTTATTTCTTCCAATATCATATTCTATTGTTTTAAATTACATTTCTTTTGTGTACAGAATAATCCACTTCAGGTACGATCTTTCTTCTAGTTTTTCTACGAACCCTTCGCGTCAAATTAAACTTTGATTAACTAAAACTAAGTCAAGCAGAGCACTCTGCACCAAGAGCTGGACTAATTTGAAGATGGAAATAAACTTTTAATTGAGCTTCGGTTGCAATTGGAAAATGCAATTATAATTGCTTTAGAACTTTGATAAGTTATTTTTTGTTTGTCCAACTTCTGTAACAAGCTGGGTAAACCAAGAGAATCCATGGCAAGAGTTTACTTTGGGTTGAAAAAATATCGAAGTCATAATTTATGTTGCAGTGCCCCAAACTATGTTTACATTAAGCAACTAAATACAATATTTATGTGTAGCAAAATCAAAAGAAAAACTCAAATGCCAAGCTGCCAATTTGAAGCTTATGGCCAAGGCGATTGTTGTTGTTGTTGTTGTCTTATCCATGCCAAGGCTATGTGTCGAAGGGGGCGCCACACCCAAGACTGCAACAAACAACACACAACACATGTGTGGTGGCACAACAAAAGCCACGCCACAAAAGCCACTCGAATCCCAGGCAACAAACACGTGCCCCCAACAATGGGGCATCATTGAGCTGTACATACAGACGGACAGACAAACAGACAGTCAGACAGGCAGTCGGTATATCGATGGCAACAAAAGACGATCTATGCAATTCTCAAGGAACAAAATTAAAATAAATAAATAATAATAATATTTATTTATAGAGATGGAAACTCTCGATCCAAAATATCTTTATTGTTTGCAATCATCGCAATATTATTGATTTCGCTGCACAGCTGCGATTGCACTCGAGACAGTCGGCCAGAGGAGCCCCACAGGCGTCAGATTCTATTAAGAGCTACTGCGAACCACAGAGAACCACAGCGAACCACAGCAAATATACACACAGCCAAAAATAATCGCCCGCAAATATTCGAAAGATTTTCTTGTTTTTAAAAATATTTTCTAACTATAAGAAAACATTTTTCTAGCAATAACAATTGCTAGCCTAAATGTTTTCCTTTTTCTAAAATAAAAATGTACAAAATTAAGGTCGCTTTTTTTTCTCTGAGTGTAGAGAAACACTGTGGCGCCGGCGCAGTCTAGGAAAAAATAAGAAAGATTTGTTTTGTTGTCCATTGTTTGGGGCCATTGTTTGTTTTGTGTCAGATATATAGATACATATATATTTGTATATGTGTATATGATCGGCCTTTGTTGACCCACAATTGATGGCCCAGGGATATATGCAAGTGGTGCCACATGCATGTGGTGCATGGTGCATCATTTGTCAAGGTGGAACCCATTGCATCATTGCAGCAAGCCACATGCAGCATGCAGCAAGGATGATCATCCTCAGAAGAAGAGAACTCGCTTATCGCGATGCCATTGTCTAGACTCGTGAACCGAGCCGCGTCTAAATGACGGATTATCCTAGCGCCAGGATTAGCAACAGCAGGACTCGGGAATCGGGACTCGTTTGCTGTCTGCAGACAAAGGCCAAATCAAATAAACATTAGCAAAAATCCTTTGCCAGCAAAAAGTTAAGATTAACATCGTCTACCAGAGGAGAGAGGAATGGTGGCACAGGGAGAGGGAGAGAGGCAGGCAGGGCTGCTTTTAGTGACCACAAGACAGGGTTGGCTAATCTGGGGTGCATAACACAAATTAGGTCAGTCTGGGTGGGCGTGGCAGCTGAGTTCTCGTTTAGGAAGTTCTGCTTCTGTTTCGGAAGCGCCGGATTATCATCGAAATTAGTCGAGATCTCTCTGATTGATTGAGTGCGCTTCGTGTCTGACCAACTCGTGATTGACCGACTGATTGACTGAATGCTTGTTGTTGTTCTCTTCGGTTTACGATTACCCAATCTGAAACAGGCATCGCTACGTATTTTAATGAGGCGCAGAGCTACTCAGACTGAGAGGCCCTTTAAATATCGCAAATAGCTGTCGACTGATGGGTTGTTCGGATCTTGGTTTGTAAATTACAATACATTTTTTTTTTTTTGCTAGTGGAATTTAAAAAACCAGTATATGAGATATATTGCGTTTCTAGATTTAAGTGCAGTATTTATCTACAGCCCAAAACATGATCAAAATTATTTTGCTTAAGAGTTTCAAGACTTTAATAGTCCCAACATGCAGTTTTTGCACATAGAATTTAAACATTATTTCGAGCCAGAATCCCATTTCTAAATTTAAATGTAGAACTACTCAGAGGTAATTAAGAAATCAAACAATAATTAAGAAGCCATGGTTTTTGAAAATAGGATCACTTTGAAAAAGTTATGGCTTTGGATAGATAAAAGGTCTATTCATTCAAAATGTGTTACTTTGACTTTTTCGGTTCACTTTTTTCATCAGAATTTTCAAGACAAAATAGTTTTTTCTTTGCTTTGAATATAGTATTGATTTAGAGGGTGAACAACGATTAAATAGAGCTAGTTTTTGAAAATCAGTTGGATTTTGCCAAAAGTATGCTTTTGTATCTTTTTAAGCTGTTCCAATTAAAGATGAGACCTTTGTACAACTTATGCAAATTATATATATATACATATATATATATATATATATATATATATCTGTAAAACATGCTTAGAAGTGCAACTATCCCAAGTGAGCCGAGTGTCCCAACGCGAATGTCAATCTTAATATTCGACCAAGTTGCAAACACTTAATTTATGCACACCCCAAAAAAAAAAAATAAGAAAAAAATGCCAAACCCAAAGTGTATCTTTAGTTGTAGCTGTATTTACATCGGCATCTGTATTTGTATATGTATCTGTGTCTGTTTTTGTATTGGTATCCATCTGCAGGGCGTATTGGCTACTGTTTTATTTGGTTGTCGTTTTAGGAGGAGGTTCAATCTGCGAATCTCGGCAAATTCAGCTGAGATGAGACCACAAATTGTGCAGAAAAACCCAAACCAAGCCCACTATCAACATGCTGTCATATCCTTTTCCATATCCTTGGGCAACCAGACAAAGCCAGATAGTCAGGCTGGGCGGACAAACGGGGGACAGACTGGTGGGGACCACAGAGAACGTCGCTTGTGTTTTTTATTGCCTCATTTCGTTTAGCGATTTGTTTTGATTTGTGCAGTTTGATAACCTTTTTATATTGCTTCAGTTTTGTTGTAGTTTTTGTTGTTTTAGTTTTTGTTGCTTTGCTGTTGTGTTGTTAGTAATTGTTGCAAATTCCCTGCGGATACAAATCCAACGGTTTTGCTTGCAACAATTCAGCCTCCAATTCGCAGTTTTCATTGTTCAACTCTGATTTCAGCTGTTCGGCGCCCCCCCGCATTTCTACTTCCCCCTCCCCGCATGCCAATGAATATTAATCGACCTTATTTTTGAGTCTTGGACTTCGACATTTGCCGGCTTTGTTGGCAAAAAAAATCTTTTCCTCCACCTCCACCTCCCCTACTCCTTTTTTGCCACCCACAAATCGAACCGGTTTCGCTTTTCGGCAACGTTTTTCATATTGCGACTGTCGACAAAAACAAAACCAAGAAAAACTTGCCGAAATATCTATGAAAATGTGCACCAAAAAAATAAATAGTTGAAAATGTGTATCTGAAGCAATGAATGCACTTGATTTATGGTGGGAACTCAAAAGTCCCACTTCACTTTTCGCACTTACTCCTATTCACTTTTTAAGATTGTGGAGTGAAGAATGGAAAATATCCAACTAAGGAACTGAGTTAATAATGGAACTATAGCTTTGCACAAGCGATTATTATAATAACTTAACAAGTTAGATTAGATGATCAGATACTATGAAATATAGACGGATAGTATTTAAGTAACTTAATAAATATTATGCTTGCTGATTGCATATAATAAGTTTTTAATAATTTGAAATCAGCAAGTTCATACAGACAGGCTGGCCTATTCATGCTGATCAGAATAATACATACTTTATGGGTTCGCAGATAATTCCTTTTGCCTGTTGCACACTTTTGCACAACTTTCTTAACCCCTTTGCCAAGTCTTAAAAAGGTTCAGACCTTAAAAATGGAAACTTTTATGAAAGTAAACATAACTTTTCAGAGTAATAAAGTATTTAGCTCCTATTACCTACCCTATATGCGTGCTAAGCAAACCCTTCATTCTGAGCCAAGACATGCAAATAATCTACGAATATTTTTGTAATTATATCATATTTATAGCTGCAACAATTTTGCTGTATTTAATAGTAATAAAAATAAAAGAAATCACCATCTCCTGATCCCTTCTCTGCTCTACTTTTGGTGCTCGTATTGTGTTGCACTTAACAATAATAATAATAATAATACTATAATAATAATACTATATATATATATATTCCTCTTCAAAGTATTCTGAATAAGCTTAGAAATAACAATATTTTTTACGCAGTATTTAATAATAATACTAATAATAAAAGAAATCTAAATTTCTTGATTCATAAGATATTCTGTAATCTACCATCTTGAAGATATTTTCGATGTTTAGATAACATTTGAAGCTTTTACTCTACTATTTTAAGTAAAACTCAAAGAGAACTGAGAACCTTGACATTTTTTTTGCTGATAACCTTAGTTCTTGAATGCAAAACAAAAATAAAATTAAAATAGAAAAAAGTGAAATCAGACGAGGCAATAATAATAATCATTATATTTGGAGTCCATGACAACTTCGACTCCGACTTCGACTGCGACTCCGACTGCGACTCCGACGCGAAAACTCCGGCGGATTGCGTGCTGTGCATATTTTAAGAGACCTGCGCCAAGTGCAATGCCAGCCCAGACAGACAGACAGACACAGGTGGAGCCCACAGTTGGAGCCCAATTCTGCTTCTGCTTCTGCTTCTTCATTTGCTTCAGCTTATGGAGATTTAATTGAACTCACCTTCAACTTCAAGTTGCATGGAAAATTCAAACTGAGCTGGCTGGCGGGGCAGGCAGGGGGGTTGTGCAGGGGGTGTTGAACTTGTGGAGACTTTTTTCGTTTGTTTTTGTTGCAAAATTATTCAATTAAGAAATATTTAAAAATTAATTTAATTTGTGTGCATTTGCTTTATATGCAAAACACTCGCGTTTCTTGCCATGTGAGAATTTATGCAAATTATTGTTAATAATTTTTGTTTTTTGTTTTTGTTGTTTTTTTTGTGATTATATTTGCCAGCTGTTTTGACCCCCACACGACTATTTTTTTTTGTTTGCTAGGAATCTGTTTAATTACATTAAATAATTATTAAGTGATAAATGCATTGAAAATTGGCATTTGCAATTTTTTTGATTGAATTCAATTTTCGTGTGAGTTTTTTTCCCCAACTTTATTTTTTGCTTTTTTCTTAGTGCACTTTTTTTAACGAGCTTCTAATGGCTTCCCGGTGAACTTGAATGTGATTTTTAATATATCTATATATATATATATACATATATATTTTTTAAATATTGATTTGCATATATTTTTAACCGTTTTCCATTTAAAGTTTTACATTTTTTCCGACGGCTCGCGTTTACGATCTGTGTGTGTGTTTTTACGTGATTCGCGTTCGTGTCGTCTGTCTACGATAATCGTTAACGAAACTCCAGTTAGATTGTGAGCAGCATTCGTGCGCCTGCGCGTCCAACTCGCTTCGCGTTCGCCCAGCAACTGACTTGGAATTCGTACTTTGAGCCGAGCTTTGGAGTTCTTCTTCTTCGTTTTTGGTTTCTTCTTTTTTTTGAGTGCTTTTGGTGTTCGCTGGTTGGCTGTGGACTTTTCGGAGCTGGTCGTCGGCTTCATGTGTGAGAGAGAATCTCTTTCGGCTTCTTGTCGGGCTATCGGCTTGACTAATTGGATGGCGTTCTTCCAGTTTTGGCGCTTGAGCAATTAGTTTACGTTCTAATTGGTCAGAAATTATTATAACCGACATTTGCCACACACACACAACGGCGATCGTCGTACAAACGAAACTGGTTTTTTTTCGGCTAGCGGTTCTTTTTTATATTTGAACTGCTTTTCTGATTGGATCTTGACTGGCTGGCTGCTTTTGGTTTGTGGCTAATGGGACAGTTATTAACGGGTTAGAGTATCGCAAAAAAAAATTAAGGTTGCCTTCTGGAAGGTTCTCGGGTTTAATTAGCATCGAGAGCAATCAAGCGGAATTTATTTGTTTTTCATTAGCAAGGTTACACTTAAATTCATATTTTGTGAATTTGAGTAATTCAGTAAAATAAACAATTGAATTGGCTTTAATGTGTGATCTTGTTCAAATTGAAAATATATAGGTTGCACCTGGCATATATTATATCGATTTGTGTGCGTCGTAATTATACAGTTTTGGGATCGTTGCATGTGATTCTTATGCATGATACAAATTAGGTGTAAGCTGATTAAAAAATAATTTGAATACAAATAATAAAGATATACTATTTTGAGTATTACTTGGAAAACTGTAGGACTATTTTGAATGTTTGTGACTGATTCCAGCTAATATGATATTTAAAACACATATTTTGTATTGTTGATTAGTAAAAGAGAAAAGTGTTTTAATTTGTATAGAAAATAATTTGATTTTGTAATGAATAAAAAAGTTTTTAATTTTTCTACTACCTTACTGATTTTTTTTTCACTTTCACGTTGAAAAAAAGTAAAAGTCTCAGGCTTAAAAATTTAAAACAGCCTTTTCCAAATAAATGTAATATTAAGTTTATTTTTTAAGTAATATATGTAAAATAAAGTCTATTTGTAATATTACATTAAAATTTTAAAAAATGTTTGTATCGTAAACTGATTTTATAATTTTAAATTCCTTAAGGCTTTGAGGAAAGTATATCAAGTATATTCCAAATTTCTAAAAGTAAGTATATGTCAAATAAAGTCTATTATGTCTAATGTCAAAATCCAAAAGAATTATTGTATCTTACATTTACCAACCATTATGAATAAATGTCTTTTTTCTTTTTGGTTTCTCATTATCTGAGTCTTATAACTCATAGTCCTTAAAGTCACAGTATTATTAATATTTGATTAATTGCATTTTTTCATGTATATTCAATTTCATAACTTTATGTATTAATCCTTTAAGTATGATTGCCATGGCTTTTGCACAGTTAGATTTTATTAAATTGGATTATTAACTTTATCTCCGCAGTTGTGCATATTAAAATGGGCATTTCAGCTACCAAATGCTATCAGCATGCAGAAATGTGATCAAAACGACAACAACAACAATAATAATATAAAAAGGGCAACCGAGCGACAACAATTTGAGGCAGCAGACAGAGGCAGCAGGAGCATCAGCATCAGCAGCAACAGTTGCAGTTGCCGTTGCTTCCGCAGCAGCAGCAGCAGCAACACGCGGGGTATTCAGATACAAGCAACAACAACAACAACAACTTGCAACAACAACAACAACAAGACTGGCAAATAAATCGTGATCACATGGTCAAGAGGGCCACAGTTCTGTGGAGTGAGGAGTGACAAGGGGGATGTGAGGGGGTGTGTGGGGCGTGTGGGGAGGGGGAGGGGGTGTAAGCGTGTCTGCAGCTCATGTAGGTGGAGTTGAAGCTGCGACTAAACGCTCAACTCCTTTTTAACTCCTGCAGCAATAAATGTTGCGCTTGTCGAGCTGATAAAGCCACACAAAGCGAGTGATCTACTAACAGGCACGCCAACAACAACAAAAACTTGCAACAACAACAACAACAACTGCAACGAGATCATGTTTGTGTTTGTCGTGTCATACGAAAAGAAAAATTGGACAAAGAGCCAAAGAGCCTCGCCTCGCCTCGCCTAGGAAAGCGGGAAACTGGCTACGGTTAACAGCGACAACAACAGCAACAACAACAACAACTACAACAACAACTCGAGGAACCGATCGCATACACAGGCAACAAGCAACAAGCAGCAACAAGCACTATCAACAACAACAACAACAACAGGATACCCTCTAATGAAAATACTTAAGATGTTCATCATTTTACTGATTCTTTAAGGAATTCTTCATTCATTCTCAATTCGATTCTTCTAATATTCAGTATCTGAGTGACTTTTTTTAAGAAATCGTGCAAGTAAATGAAAAGTGAAAGTAAGCGAAAAGTTATGTAAAAAGCTTGGGCTTATTTTTAATTATTTGATTTCAATGTCTGAAACGAGGCTTAAATTAAAAATTAATTAAACGAATGTTCTTAAATTCCCAATAAAATATCTCTAACTCTCAAAGTCTCCGAATTCAACAAGGCTCAAACAGAAATTGTTGGCCTGTTGTGTGAACTTCTCCTTTGGCTATTCACGGCATGACTCTATTATGCTCGAGTTCAAGCAATATTACAGGGTATTCTAACAACAACACCACGTTCTGCTAAGCCTTCGTCTCAGTCTCAGACTCAGACTCAGTTTCAGTTTCAGCCGCATCCTCTTCTCCATTCTAGTCAGCAGCGTCGGCGTCTTCGTCGTGGTGGGGCATTCAAATTTGGCGCTTGAATTTGTTGCAAGTTCAGAGTTGAAGTTGCAGCTGCAGCAACGGGGCGTCGTCAGCAGCAGCAGCAACAACAGCAACAGCAACAATGAATGTTGTCGAAATCGAAATCAAGATCAGAACGGACTCGAACTGCAACTCCCAGTCTGAGGCAGAGGCAGAGGCAGAGGCAGAGTCCACTGCCTGCTGCCACAGATGCCGATCGAAATCAGCAACGTCATCGGCCACGCTGCTGCACGTAACAAATGTGTGGAAGGAAGGTGCTTGCCCCACTCGATGAGAATGAGAATGGGAATGGGAATGGGAATGGGAATAGCAATGAGCATGTGAATCTGAATCTGAATGTGCCGCACATCGTGACGCACAATGAATGTGGTCATGCCGCACAAAGAGGTGTAAGCAACCCCCACCCCACCTAGTTGCACCTCGAAGTTGCATTGCTGACAATCGTGCTTCTACCTGCCGCATGACAGTTCACCAATTTGATTCTAATTGCTGCAACTGCTGCCTGTTGCAACAATTGTTCTTTCCCCTGCTGTCGTCAATGCCAACAACGATTTGTGTCTGTCTACTTGCCACTTTATTCGTCTTATCAGCATCATTTACTCTTATCAATTGAGACAGATGACCAACACTTGAGATAAAAGACACATTCGATGAGAATTTGGTATTTGATTTAAAACATTTACTTTGTGGGAATTCTAAATGTAGACACTCTTTAAGATTTTAGTAGATAAAGAGATAATAATTTAATTCAGTAACTCTCTTAGGAACTTATGTCCTTGCTTCTTAAGCATATTTCACTTTCATATCAACTACTTTAAAAATGAATCATTTGTGATTTTAAACAAGTCGATTTGATTAAACACATCCTTTGTTTATTTGACTAGCTCAGTTCAATCTTTAGTTGAGTATCTTAGTTCCAACTCTACCCTGACTCTTCAAATTTTAAGTACTTTGGTTATTATTTATAAAGTATTTTTCTAGCAACTGATTTGTTTAACATTAAGTAACTCGTTGTTTATAAATCAAATCAATTTTTCAATTGCTTATCCCTTTCAATTCTTCAGCTCATTCATTCAACTCTTTATTTAATTATTTCATACATTTGAGAACTTAAAGTAAGTCTCCTCTTTTTAAACAGTTTAGTTAATCATCTCATTTCCAACTATATAAGTTAATTCTTTGAGCTAATTAGTAGCTGCTCAGCACAAGATCTCCCCTTCCCCTACCATTTCCACCACCCCCTTTTCTAGCCATTATATCTCCAAATTGAAGACTTTTACTATAATTATATGGGGCTGACACACATTCTTCGCAATTTCGGTCTAAACAAATCAAACGGAGCGACGTAATTTAAAGATCGAGGCGAACCGTGAACTTTTGTATCTTTGCTTTAAGCGGCATGTTGCACGCGTGATTAGCGGCTCAACAGCAACAAGACTACCAACAACAACAACAACAAAAACAGCAAACAACTTACATCAAACATATGCGCCTGATCAACGCTTAGCAGATCACACAAACAAAATCCCCCAAGTTGGGAAGAGATCAAGATCAGATCAGAGCAGATCTCAACCATCCGGCAACAACAACAACAACAACTCAGCAAACAGACGGTTCACGATGCCCCCCAAAACGAAGTCCAGTTGTGGCTGTGTATCTTTGTATCTGTGTATCTTTTGCCAAAAGGGTTTCGGTTTGAAGTTTTGGCTGCGGCTCACACAGCATGTGAGCGCTTTCAAATTGTTTCAAGTGTGAAGATCAATTTCACGGCACATTACCGACAAACACACGCCGTCCCTCCCCCGCTCCCCTCCCCCTTCCACCTCTCCACTGCACCTGGCCCCCTCAAGTCAGAGGTGGAAGTACACTCAAAGAAAATATCGAACTGAAATTTAGTAAGTCATCTTAAAATGAAAATCGCTCTAAGAATTATATTGTTTTCTGAAATAATTCGAAAATATAAGAAAACATTTATCTTAAATTAATGTCGAGAATCCCAAATAATTGTTTTTTTTTTATATTTCTTACAAATATTTTCTTTTATTGATGCATTAAAAGTTGAAATTCAAACTGCGATTCTTAGAAGAAATTAAACAGAATTAAGCAGAAATTAAATTACATGAATTCATTTATTATGTAAATTATGTAAGTATGGCGAATTTACAAGATTCAGTCTGATCATTTTTCTGAGTGTAGAAGCAGCAGCGTCAGGCAGCATTTGCATGAATTTGAATACAATTGACGAATTGTGGTTCAGTTTAGTTGAGTTCAGTTTGGTTTTGTCTGCCTGATCTTTATAATGTTTCTATTATATTATATGCGCCTTTTGTTGCTGTTGTTGTTGTTGTTGTTGTTGCTGTAGTTGATGTTGCCCCTTTGCAATTGGGGGCAAATTTGATTTTTTGTTGGTTTATTGTGTGAGAAATTTGTTTGTTGGCTGCTCAGCTGAGCTAAGCTCAGATCAGTGTGTGAACGAAGCGTGAAAATGAATCGCCTGTTTTGTGGCCAAGATAATATTGCTGGGATGCCGCTTCAGATGATCATGGCGTGTCTGCTATTGATCCATCAATTGAGGATCGAACTGAACTTTAAGCTGCTCAGCCAAAGAGTAATTAAGACAAGAACTCCAAATGTCAACAGAAAGTTCAACGGACGAAAAAACGAAAAAGCGAAAAGCGAAAATCGAAAATCGAAAACCGAAGGCAGAATGCAACTCATAATCTGTGGCGATAATTTATTGTTGCAACACTAAGTTGCATATATACTCACAATTCAAACTAGCCCCAACTAATCAGATTGACCCAGTGAACTAGTTGCAAGCCATCGAAATTCGAGTTCGAAATCGAAACGAGGTCTGTGGGCCCAGTGTGCCAGCCCAAAACGTCAACATTATTATTTGGCTTGTTAACTTGTCTGCACGAAATGACATTTTACAGCTAAATTTGCCGTCTGGACGCCAAAAAGATTACCCAAGACAACAACAAGAAACGGCAGGCAAATCCAAACCAAACCAAGTCGAGTCGAGTCGAGTTTGTGTCTAACGAACTCTCGAAGATGTCCAACGCGACTATGTACATCGATTTCGCAAGCTCAAAACCCAAACTCCAAACCCAATCCCGAACTCTGTTCCAATTCCAATCTCAAGTCCCGCTTCTGTCTGCACTCATTTATTCTCTCTTCGGTCTTTTGTTTTTCCTCTAACGAGTGCGCGGCTGGCTAAGTAAATGTTTGCTGCCCAAACTGGCCAAATCAAATGTCTGCCTGGCCAAATAAATCATAGTCATCAAAAGTGTTGCTTTTCCCTCTTCTCTTTCCTTCGCTCGGTGCTTTTCCAGTGACAGTCATCGATGGCGTTTTCCATTGTATTGGTTTTTGTGTTTGTAGTTTTTCCTATTTCCCTGCCATTCAAAATGCCAAACAAATCAGAGTCTCATTAGTAAATTAGCACTAACAAAGTGGAGCAGCTCGATAAGTCGACAGGATATATAGGACTATGGAAGCCGCTGCCTATTCATATACATACATATATAATCTATAACTTGTAAGAGACTCACCTGTGCCACATTGCGTACAGAATATAGATATGAAGGTATTAGAATATATATTTGCAAATCTGAAATAGAAATTGAATTGCTTATATTTTCTTAGCTCAATAACTAATTTTAAAAAATTTAATATTCATTTTATTATATTATTATTCTGTGATTGTATTTATTAATGCTGATTAGTCTGCGAATTGTAAGCTGAAAAAAGTTGAAAAGTATGCGCAAAATTATTATTATTATATTTAAACGTGTAATATAATGCTTATTAGTCTCCGAATTAGTAACTGAAGTAACTATCGGAGTAGCATAAATACCTCAGATAAGTCAAATTTTCCCAAGTACTTCTACAATTTCGAATATGGCCCATTTGTGTAGCGCTCTCAGAATGAATGGCACACGAATCTTTCAGCTAATAGCTAGGCGCAAAATATCGCCAAAGTCATAAATTAAATATTTGGCCAAGCTCCAGAGGAAAATCGAAAAAACACAGTTCAAAAGGGGGTGAAGGCAACAAATACGAGTTGCAAATGGTGCACGTGAAAACAAGTAAGAATGTTTCAGTTGAGAGAGCTCGACTGGGAGATACCCTGAACCTCAGTCACTAGCTCTTGATAATTCTTTGATTTTGATATTTGCAGAATGTATTTATTTATTAAAAATCTATATTTATATAAATATATTCATAAATGTATGGAATTTCTTATTTATCATGCAACATTTGTTGCATCCATCAGACCAAAACCGAATCAGATCATAGTAATCAAGAACTTTTATTCCAAATTCAAAGTCTCTTGCGCTGTTTGCCTCTAAGATCGGCTTGTTCATACAGACAGACAGACAGGCATGCTGATCAGGTATACATATGCTTACTGGATTCATAGATGCCTCCTTCTGCCTGTTGCTTACTTTTGCACAACTTCAATACACCCTTGTTAGCCATTTACGATGGGTCCATCAGACTATATAAAATGCCTAGAAGCTACAAACAAGGCGAGAAATTGTTGTGGGTGCACAGGTAGAGAGGGGAGAGTAGGGGCATGGAGGCATGAGCGCATGGGGAGCAATGGGAGACACACTGAAACTGAAACTGAAACCCCAAAGACTCAAGTTGCCTTTATTTTTGTTTTTTCCGTCTTTTTCCATTTGCTAAATGATCAATCGACGCGATCAAAGGCACGTTTATTGTTGTTGTTGTTGTTGTTGTTGTTGTCAGAGATATTACTCATAGTTGTTGTTGTTGGTTGTTGTTGTGTTGATATGGGCCCATTATGCAAGGGAGCTGCTAAAGACAGCCAATTTGATGGATATTAAGTGAATGAATATTTAAAGAGCAATAAGCAAAAAAAAAAAACAGAAACAAAGGATAATATAAACGATAAACTAAAATTTTGATTGATTTACTCGAGTATTACATAATCGAGAGTGGGGCGTTAAGTGAGGAAGATTCATTAGTTTAATTAAGTACCCGAAAAACATCAGTCTACAATTAGTTAACACCCATAATGAGTGCCCCTCTCGGTCTCTCCATACCCAATAATGAAATTAAACAGTAAAAGTTTTTGGGGCACTTTAATCATTTAATTGAATTTTGACAAACAATGAAAAAGCCAAGCAAATCCATAGAAAACTTGAAAATTGCAGAAACCAACACCTACTAGACGAGGGGGTGGTGGGGGAAAAACATTTTCACTTTCAGGCAGGCAGAGAAAAATGTGAGAAATTAATTTGCCCAAAATGCCAAACTGATTGATTTGCGTAGTACAAAAACTTGCCCCAGGGAGGGAGAGAGGGGCTGGGGAAGGGGCAGAAAAGGGCGCGAGGGATAGAGTTGGAGCTAAGAGTGGCTTGTAGTAAAATTATCAATTAGGCTCCAGTGAATTTTTCGTTAACTGTCATTGATTCATATGAAAAATCACAGTGAAATCACTCAGCGAACACTCAGAGATAATCAGCCAGGGCAAGAGGGAGTTAAGTGCTCAGCAGAAGGGGTGCGGGCGGGGGGGAGAATGTGGTGGGGAGGGCAGGGGATGGTGGGTGGTTGAGTACGCAGGTGTAAAGGCTGCCCATCAAATGATGCTGAATAAATTTTTGGGCCCACCAAAAAGGGTTGCCCAAATATAATGGATTCTATCCCCTCTCCCTCCCCCGCGCTCCTAGCCCCACGCTCCTGGGGCATTTCATTAAAAATGTTGTGCCCATCACAACGGAAGCGAAGCTAAGCAGTTAAGTATCTTAGAGATACATTCGCTCAACTAAAATACACAAATATTTGCCTCAATTTGAGGATGAAAGAAAGTTTGGTTCTTGGATAAACAACAATATATTTAATTATTATAATATAATACAGGCAATTGGCTATTTTTTATTTGACTTCACTTTTAAAGAGCTGCTCGCTTTAAGAAAAACTAACAGACCACGGACAAAGGAAAGGAAAACTGCAGCTGCTTGGCCAGCCAAGTGAATTAATCAATAATTTATACGAGAAAAGTTCAACTTAATGCTTAAGGAGCAAGGGGGAGGAGTGTCGGGAGGCGGGCGCGGCGAGAGGGAGTGGGTAAAAAGATCACAGGTTTTTAACCCTTTCACTATGTGTGAATACATAAGAAAAGTACACATAAAAAAGAGAGTAGAAAAAAGAAAAGGAAAACCAACTCAAAGAAAAAAAGCGCTCAAATCATAAATCACTCATACGCTCAGTGAGCCACTCTCTCTCTCTCTCGCTCTCTCTCTCTCTCTCTCTCTCTTTGACGACTGCGCTGTCTCTCTCACCAATACAGACGAATTGAGTGATTTCTCGCACAGACAGAGCGTCGTCAGCGTTGGATGAGTTTTCCACTGGAAGGGAGCGCTTCAACGGGAAGCGAGTTGGAGAGGGGGTGGGGGAGTGTTGGGGGGAGTCGAGCGTAATTCCGTCGGGTGGCATATTTTGTTTAGGATTTCGCTTCCTTTTACAAATGCACAGATTTGCGTATTTCTTTTTATTTTCCTTTTTTTGCGCCTTAAGTCGGCATTTTTAATTTATTTTCATTCAACGCTTCTCCTTATTTTTCCCTTTTGCCTTTTTGTCTTTCGCTGCTCGTTTCGAGAACATTTCCGTTTTGTATTTGCGAAATTTGTTTTTCCTTGGCCAAGTAAAAAGGAGCATTTCATATTCTGAATTTTTAGTAGCAACTTAGTAGGATTTATTCGGGTTTTATCCCCATAGAAAAAAGTGAATTTTACGTGGGAATCAGCAAAATTAAAACGAAGCTAGAAAATGTTTTTGACGGCAGTTTTTCGAATGACAAGCAAAAGAAGAAGAAGAAGAAACGGGAAATAGCATAATCATTTGCTTGTTATAATTTTTAACCTAATCTTTCTTCATATGAGACTATTAACAAGTTAAAATTAAAGTCAAAGTCACCAGGCTTATCCAAATATCATGTCATTAATATGTTTAATTTAGACGTAAATAAAATATAAATAAAAATTAATATAATAAAAAAGCCTTAAAGGCAATTTTGACGTTAATTAAAGGGAATATAAAGCACTAAACCAAAAAACCTTTAACGCAATTAAAATTATTTATTTAAAAACAAAATAAATATGAAACCCACAAAAGCTTAAGACACTACTTTTTAAATTATTAAGCAATAATATACTAAAAAAATATTGAAGGTAATTTTTATGTAAATGCAATATAATTAAAAAACACAAAACGAAAAAATAAGCTAAAAGCAAAATACAATATACTTAATAAGGATTTAAGGCTATACTAAAATAAAGATTTAAGGCAATATTTCAGTTTTTCTTATATTTCTAATAAATTAGAGCTTTTCTATTATAAACTATATATATTATATATACATTGCTATGTTATATATATTATATATGTATATAAATAATTGTATATATTTATTAATATTATTATAATTTATTTCAATTTATATCCAATCCTGCTCCCTACTCCCTTACAAACATAATTTTAATATTCCAAATATGCGGGGACCAAGCTGAAAATCCCACCTCCCCCATTTATATGCCCCTATATTCATCACAGGCACCTCTGCTGTGACTCCCTCCCCCACTCCACACACAAAAATAATGAAAACACATGAACAATATTCCAACGTTAGACGCGAGCGAATCCCAAAGAGCTGCTGCCACACATACTCTTACATACATATGCTTACATGCATGCACATACACACACATACGCATACATACAAGCACATATAGACGAATCAGGCAGCGGCTCCCCCCCACCCCCAACGTTCACGACGTATGTGTGAATGAGAATGTGCAATGCGATTGCGACGAGTGCTTTTTTCATATACGTCGCGTACATCAACGTCGACTGAGACGCGAGCAGCGAGCAGCGCACGTTGGCGTTGCTTTTCGTTCCAGCCAACACAGCCAAGCGAGAGAGTGAGCGCGCGAGTGACTGAGTGCGCGAGCGAGAGCGAGAGAGAGAGATGTGAGTGAGCGCCACTCACACACATACGGCCTCGCATGCGCTGCGACTGTATATGTATGTGTTGTTGTTTGGCTGCACACGAGTTGGCGTTGGCGCTTTTAATGTGTGCATGTATGTCTGTATGTGTGTATGGGTCTTACATGTTTTTTTCCTCTTTTTTATTTCCTTTTGCGTGTCTGTTGCTGCTGCTGTTGTTGTTGTTGTATCGTTCTCTTCAGTTTTTAGACTCCGCCTTTTTTGTCGTCTGCGTGTCTTGCGCTGTCTTCGTCTCAGTGCCCCCACCCTTCTCCCCAACCAGCATTTGCCTTGCTCAGTATTTTCTTCGTATTTTTACTGTTTGTTGCTGCTGCTGCTACTTCTTCTGCCGCTGCTGCTGCCTGTTGTGGGATTTTTAAGCATCGTCATCGCGTAGGAGAAGGTGGGAGAGGGAAATGGAGGCAGAGCAACTGCTTGGGTGAAAGAGTGAATGTGTGTGGGAGGGAGAGAGCGTAGGAGTGGGGTAGTCTCAATGTATGTGTGTGTGTGTATTCGTTCGGTTCGTTCGCATTTCGTGTGATTTATTCATGCAGTGAGCTCCTCGCTGCTTTACTCGCTGCGTACTTATATGTGTGTGTGTGTGTGTATATGTGTATGTGTGTGTGGCTCATTTTAACTCTCATCCATTCGGTTTTTTGGACTTAATGTGTTTTATTTTTGCTTTTTTTTGCCGAGACCCACGAAACGACGAATGAGAAAACGAATGAGTTTTGTTGCTGCTGCTGCTGTGTTTTTTTGCATCATGTTTAGGTTTATTTTAGCATTACACACACACACACATACATAGTTTATATACTCTCACATATATATATATTATATATATTTATATGTACGTGTATGGGTATATATTCATATACTCATTTTAAATGCGTATGACTGAAATGGGTTCATATTCGTATTGCGTCGGAGCCTTCGTATGTTAGACTGCATACACACATATGAACACACATACACTTAAACAAAAACACACATACATGTACAGATGTACATATATAGAGTGGATTAGGGAGTGGCCCAAAACGTTTTTCATATAGAGAGAACAACAAGAAACGGGAAATCGACGTACGAGTTGTCGCAAATTACGCATACGCCATGTGGTTAGTATGAAAAACTTTATCCATAAGATTTATGATTTAATTTATCTGACTAAATGTATTGCTCAATTATAATCTTAATCTTTTCAGTATTTCAAAATAAGAAATAAAAAATTCTGTAAAAATATAGAAATGGCAATGAAATAAATATAACTATATTCATGCTTTATTTTAGTTTGAGTATTTCAAAATTAGAATTAGAAATATTTCTTATTTTTTATATATGTCTCAGTATTTTATCTGAATAATCATCTTCATAACAAAGGATTTAATATTGTCACCACACATATTTTGTTTACCCATTATTGTGTATCTTAACTGTTCTATAGTCAACTTCATAGCAATTATAGCAATTCATAGAATTAATGTTATCATCAGTTTATTAAATGCATAGTTTATACTATTTGGGGATTAAAACTTACTATGTTTTAATTATATTTCTCAGTATTCTCCGTAAATAATCAACTCCATTGCAATGAAGTTGCGCATACTTAAAAAATAATAGTGGAAATCTGCTGCAGTTCAAATTTCTCAATATCTTGTCTAAATAATGAACTATCAAAATGTTAATATACCATATATTCTTTATATTTCACAGTATTTCACAGTTGTTATCTCAACAGTAAACCGTCTTCCTCAAAGCAGGAGTGCTTACATAAACCTTTAGTTTTTCAGTCGAGTCTCGTTTTGTTCTAACTATTTTGTCAAGAATTCACAAAGGGAGAGGGCCAAGAAAAAGAGAAAAATAAAGACCCCCCCCCCATTCAGTGAGGAGACACTAGGCTTCCACAAAGGTATTAAATTATTACAAAAAGACTTCAAACTGCACTTGGCTATGGCATGGGGGAGGGGAATGGGGAGGAGGGGAGATGCAAGAGCTGACCACTTGCAGAAATATGACACTCAGAGAAGCAAAGACAAAGAGAGTCACAGTAAGAGCGGGTAGAGGGTGCAAGGGAAGCCACACAAAAGAAGAAGAAGCAGTCAACATTTAATAAATGTTTGAGTACAAATTGGAGGCTCTTGTGAGCCAGAAAAATAAAAAGCTGGCCCAAACAGGAGACATTAAAGTGACACTAGAGATTTTTTCTTCACCGAGTTGTTAATTTAATTTTTTGGCCAAGGCCAAGCAGGAGGAGGTGGGGGATAGCCAAGAGCGAAGCAGGTCAGTTAAAGGTCATTCACACGACGCGACGTTGACCTCGGCTACTTTATTACTTTAAGATTTTGCCTTGACTTTGACTTTGAACAACAGTTTTTTGCCGGCGCTTTTCCTTTTTTGCTTTTGCCACGTTTTTTTCTCAGCTTCTTCTACTTTTTTTTACCGACCCGCCGCTTCGCACAATGATTTTTCAGTGTTAAACAGCGGAAAAGCGCAAGTTTTTCCAACGACTTTTTTTCGTATTTTTTTTTGTATTTTTGCTGGTGCCGTAATGGCCAAAAGCCACGTAAAGTCGGCCCCGAGTCTTGCAGCACCTAATGACCAATTTCCCTTCCTTGTTGCCAACAGCAGTAGCAGCAGCAGCAGCAAACTTTAAGCCAAATTCTGTTGGGAGTGCTGTCAAGTTTATATTAACCAAAGTATCTAAAAGTATTTTGTTTTTTCCTTTATAACTTTTATAGCTGCTTATTTTGCCATTTACATTTGCACATATCCAAAATGTTGATGGGGCAAGAAACTCTTTTCGACATTTTGTTTGACATCAAATCCATAAATATTTTACAAGTCACGTGGCAAGTGAGTGTGAGAGAGAGAGCGGAAGATGAGAGAGAGTGAGAGAGATGGTTCGAGTGCAAGCGATTTGATTTGCATATTTTGAGGCGCTGCGGCAATTTAACTTTACCTCTCTCAATCTTGCCGCTGCCCCTTGTTGTTATTATATATGAGGTGGTGTGCCAAGAGGAATGAGGAGATGCAGGGCAGGGCTGGTCCTGACACTCAAACAGCTTCACCGGGCAAACGAATTTTCAAATTTTGATTTGTTGAGGCACGTGTGGCAGATTTCCACTTAAGTGGGAAGCCCAAACGGCACACTCTCAAAATCGAACGCAAATGATTGAAAATAAATAATGCGTGGATTATATATTTTACATATATAAAATGTATATTATTATTATTATTACTAATATTTCTTATTCTTTTATTCCAAATTTGTACATTGTAATTTAATCTATTTTTCACTTGCGTTTGTATTTTAGTTGATATTAAATAAATAATTAAAAAAATGAAACAAAGGCTGGAAAAATGAACATACGGACTCAAAATTATATTTCAACACGCAATAAACTCTAAGCGATTTTTTGTTTATTCATTTATTTATATATTTGTTGTATTTATTTATTGATTCAGTCAACACATAAATATACAAAAAGTAGAATATGAATTAAATTCAATTCAAATAGAAAATTTAATATAAAATGTATAAATTTCAATAATAGCCATAAACAATTTATTTATATTATATTATATTATATTATATTATATTATTTATATTAATATTTACATGTTTCTGGGGTGTTTAAAAGCAATTCATAATCAAGATCCAATACTTATTGTATGAGTTGGGAAAAAGCGCTGAAAAAAGCCGTAAAGAAAAAAATTGTAATTATGTATATAGCCATAGCCAATAAAATTGAATACACATAGTCAGTCTGAAGTAGTTGGCCAACTAGGTTTAAGCCCAGCCCGATTTCACCATCCAATTATGGGTTTTGCATATTTTCGCAATAGTTTTTTGTGTGTGCAGCCACTCAACGCCTTTTAGTCACATCAAATTATGCAAATCCCAAAATCAGCTCAGAGAAAAAATCCATTGCGCCTATGGTGCCACTCCTCTCTGAACGAGTATATTGAAAATGCTAATGGTAATCGCTGAATTGAATGCAAAAGCGAATTGTTGGTGCTGGCGCCATCTAGCGGCCGCCGCTGTCACTCAAACTTTAGCCGCTTGCAAATCCAATTGATTTCAACCAATTTCTCAAACTACCAGCAAAAAAGTAGAAA
The DNA here is from genome assembly GCA_035041535.1 of Drosophila cognata. Taxonomy (NCBI): domain Eukaryota; kingdom Metazoa; phylum Arthropoda; class Insecta; order Diptera; family Drosophilidae; genus Drosophila; species Drosophila cognata. The sequence continues at coordinate 559,912 of JAWNLC010000451.1, forward strand.
GAAGAAGAAGAAGTGGAAGAAGAGGAAGAAGCAGCAGCAGCAGTTGGAAATAAATACGTGCCCAGTTGGAAATAAAGAGAAGACGAAAAATAGCGTAAAATCAATTGAAAAACTTTTGTTCGATGTCAGCGCAAGGATATCTAACGCCCATCTACCACACCCACACCCACACCTACACCTACACACCACTCCCACTCTCCTTTCTATGTACACACTCAAGATATATCGCATGAGTGACAAAGAAACAAAAAAACAGAAAAAAAAAACACAAGAAATTGTGGGCTAAGTCCTCAGCATGGCAGCTTGCAGCATTCTCATTGGCTACGGCAAGCACATGGGTGGGGGAATGGGGCTATAGGGGCTCAACGCCAAAATGTACATCCTTCGAACACATGGCCACATGGATTGTCAAATGGAGTTTGCAACCCAAGTCTATGTATTGGGAAAAAAAAAACAGAAAAGGACGAGCCAGGACTAAGTTCTATATACGAAGGATTCAGCAGCAGCAGCAGCAGTAGCAACAACAAATGTAACAAATAAAATGCAAAAGATGCGATATAAAAAATGACATTCGGATACAAATCGAATAGAGAGTCGACAGATAGAATACGATACGATGGGATATGCCACAAAGTGTGGGGAGTGGGGGAAGTGGAGGCCAATGGGGCAATGGGTACTCATTGGAGAGAAGGAAAGAAAGAATTTTTACTTGCGCCTGGGAATTGAATTGAATATTTAATGGCAGCCAACTGCTGTTGGGCTCCCAGGCATCTTTTTTGTGGATGCGCATTACCATTGGGGGTCGGGGGCAAGTGGTTTGCTGTGCTTGTATGTGTGTGGGTGGATGGGTGTGTGTGGTTAGCTGCCAAATGTGCGCTCACTTTGAAAGCCTGTCGCTTTGACAACATCTTCCACTTCTAGGACTACCCCTTCCCCTTGACAGTTTCTTGTTGTTGTTCATATATAAATATGTATTTTTATTTTTATTTTCCAAATATATTTTTTATAGTATTTCTTGGCATCAGAAGAGCAAAAAATCTCTCGTTTATTTGGCACCAACAGCCAATGACAAAATTGTGAATGAATTCAAGTGAAAACAGTATTGGAGGCTAACGTGGCATTGGAGATAACTTATATTGGTTAGAAAAAAATAACTTTAAGGAAATAAAGAAGATTTTAATTCATGAACTGGGCAATTTATCCAAGTGGACGCAGTGGAAGCAAACAATTTTGGAAATCAATTTAATAGACACACAGTAATCTAAAAATTCATTTTCTGGTATTATTAATTGTCATATTAATATGATTACACAGATATGTATTGTATCTATTATAAATAATATAAGTAAATAAAATACTTAACACCAACTTTCCCATTGCAATATTAATTGTAATGTAATAACTGTAATATTGTTTGAATTTTGATGTATAATAGTTAATATTAATTAGATAAATAAACAGGGTATTCTTTAAATATCACCATTTACTCTAATAAACAACAAACTTTCCAAATTGCAATCTCCGAAATATTAAATTTAATAGCAAATTAAAAACAATCAATGTCTATCATTGTGATCCAATGGTGGGTTAACAAGCTGGCTCAATAAACAGCTACTCCTTCTTGAGCCAACAGATACAATGATGAGAAGTTGGCTAATAACAATTACCTTTCTGCTGCCACTTTCCTCTTGTTGCACTAATTGGGCTAAAAATATGCACTAAATGAGCAAATGGCAAATGGCAAATGGCCCTTTCACAAAACCACCCCCTACCCCCTCTGCACTCATCCTCCCCCTCAACACTGCTCCTTTCACCTTCCAATCACTTGTTGGCTATTCTAATGCAAATTTTTTTCTTCGAACGCTTATCAATATTTCGCCGGTTGCTTTGGAACAACAATTGTGTGCAGAGGTCGTTTTATTGTTGTTGCGGTTGTTTTTGTTGTTGTTGTTGTTGAGGTTGCAACCCACAAATCCCATCACTAAATCAACAGCTACATCCACAACACACAACCCACCCTCAACTCAGTTGGCAGTTGGAAAATTGGCAAACCTGCCTGGCTGGAAAATTCAGTTGAACGTGGAAAAATTCGCAAGCCGAAAATCAGATTGTGTAAAGTCGAGTTAAGTATCCTTTATGGGGTTCGTTGAGTCTGTTCAGGATATGGGCAACATGTTTGCCTAATACTTGTTATGCCACAAAACACCCCAACCCCTGCCCCTGCCCCTGCCACTGATTACGTAATGGGCCGGCACTTGATGATTGTTCTGCGGCGGCATGAAATTGATGTTTTTGCCAATTTCGCAATTGAAATGCAATCAAAGCGATGACGTGAAATGGAACACCCCTCTGCCTCCCTCTCTTCCTCTCCCTCTCCCTCTCCCACTCTCTGTCTCTGTCTCTATCTCTTGCTAGGGGTGGCTACTGCTCACTTTTGGGGTGAAAGTCGTTGCCAAAAAATTATGAAAGTGAAAGCCAAACTAAATTAGGGTAAAGCCGATTTTTCGCAAAGCTTTTTCTTTTCTTTTCTTTTTTGGCACACGACAATGGCCGACGGGATGTGAGGGGGTGGGGACAGATTTGGTGGGTGAGGGGCTGGGGGTGTAACGTTTAGTTTATTGGCTGCAAGCGTTGCATGGGGTTCAGTTTTGTTTGTTTGTTTGTTGTTGTGTTTAGCGGGTGAACAAGTTGCGTGTCATAAATTTTCCCAGCATAAATTTTGCACGACTCAAGCAGGGATGAGTGGGTGGTGGGGAAGGGGAAGGGGAAGGGGGGGTCAGCATGCGGCGCCTGTCAACGCAATTGGGCTCATGCCTTACGCCTCATGCTATGTATGCCAGGTTATAAAGGGAATTGTGCGTGCATCTCTGAGGTATTATTATCTGATTGTCATACAATCTGCGCAACACAATTCTGGGGCAGAAGGGGAGTGCCACATAAAGCAGCGAGGCGGGGAGCCATTAGAAGTGCCATTTTCAGCAATGAGGCTACTGATGAAGAGCTGTTGCTTACGCAGTCTAAGATTATAGAGTTGTGTTGTGTAATTTAAGCTAATATTTATAGCTGCATACATTAAAGCTAAAAGTATCTAGGATAGCTGACAGATATGCAAGCTATACTTATTTTAAGTTGAGACTCAGGCCCGAGGACTGCCTCTTACAATCTGTTAATGAGTTCGTAATAGATGTGAAAAAGAAACTCTAAGCTACACTTTGTTTAACCTTGGGGTACTATCATATAATAACCTGTTAACAAATTTCCCTTTAACTTCAAGTAATTAAGAATGCTCCACTCGAGGGAGCTCGTTTTTGGTATAACCAGAATTCGTAGAAAACTTGTTGATTTTATTTTGTTCAAAGTGAAAACACCTTTTTGGGTTAACAAAATTTGCCTTTATTTGCCAATTTCTACATTTGATCAATTATATGTCAGGAGGTATTATATATGTAGATAGATAGAAAATTACAGTTTAAAGTATTTCCTGTTGCTTGATTTGTGGCAGCATTTTCCTCATTTTCCACATCTTGTAGGTAACGTTGAGCAAACCTTAAAAAGATTAAAATTAGATTGGAACCTTTTGGGCTTATATTTGCATAGGCAATATCAATTTAGAAACTCACACACGCCGCCCGTCCCTCTCTGTCCGGCTTCTTAGTGGGCAGTTGCAGCAGCGACACGCTCCACTCAAATTCATATTTGTACATATTTGTTGGAAGATAAGCAAAAATATTACACGCTCCAGAACGTGACCAATGCAAATGCATATGATCTGCAGATCGAGCCGAAGTTGGAGTTGGAGCTGCAAAAAAGAATGGAAGAGATGCGAGTCAACTCAATTGAACTTTGTAACCCGACGTGTTGCTTCTGCAAGCGCCTGCCACAAGGGACAGTCTTGTGCAACTTGCAACAGTCGCTGCATGCTGCCTGCTGCTGCTGCCTCATGTAGATCATCTGGCAACAACAACAACAATAATAATAAGTGCAGACAATGCCAGCGCAGACTCAGACTCAGACTGAAACTCAGACTCAGACTCAGACTTAACATCGCGTGTGTATCGCATTCTGTGCATCAGCTGCCCGGCGCTCACCTCACCTACACTCAGAAAAAAGAATCGACTTGAATTTAGAAATCAATATTCAGAATGAATATTTCCAAAAAACAAAATGATTAAAAGACAAATATCTCATTTTCGGACTGTTCTTTTGTATAAATACAATCCACTCTAATAATATATTTTTTATCGGTTATATTTTATTAATAAACATTAAAAGACGAACAAGTAAATATGATTAATTACTTGAAAAAATGAGAGTTTGCAATTCTAATTTTTAAAACTGATTTTCTTAATAAAATAAAATATTTCTTAAAAAATTAAGTAAAAATAGCAACATGTTTTTGTGATAGTCGATGTGGGGAGAGTTATTCTTTTAGAATTAGTTTTTCTTATATTTAGAAGTTATTTAAATAACAAGAGAGTCTTTACAGTCTTCTGTGTGATTTTTTTTTGAGTGTACGCCCTCCCGCAACCCATACTAGCCCCCTCTGCTCGCCGTGTAAGCCATCGGTCACGTAGTAAAACAAACATTTTTATAAGAATACGAGCCTGAACTATATGGAGAGCAGCCCCGACTCTGACTCTGACTCTGAGTCTGACTCTGACTCTGACCAGGAGAAACAGCTCATAATGGATGATAATCGTTTATTTCGCGAGCGCCACAACGTGTTAGGGAGAGCCGGGTGAGAGGGGAAGGGAGGGATAGACCAGGAAACTGACAGAGTTTTTTGGCAATACTTTGTATACATGACGAGATCTCTTGTAGCGCCACATGATCACCTTGTTGTTGTTATTGCTCTTCACTGATCGTGTTGTGTTGTGTTGTGGGCTGCCAGTGTGTGTGTGTGTATGTGTGTGGGAAGCGCGTCAACATTAAACTTGCATCTTGCACCTACCTGCCACTTGCAACTTGAGCAACACAATTGCCAGCAATTGCACTCCTGCAGAGCGATGCTCAACTCTTTCAGTTTTTTACTTCTTCTTTTGAGGAACTGAAATTTGATTTGTTTTTTTTTTGTTATTATTGCTTGCACTGATGATCATGTGGCGTGTTCCCTCCTCCCCTTGCCACAGCACACCCCCTCACAACCATAAGCAGCAGATTCGTGTATGCAAGTAATTCAATATGTAAATTGCAACATAATCAAAAATTAGACACGCTGTTGCATTGAATGAATTAAGGTGCATATCAAAGAAATTGAAATTGAAAAAGAGTGCTTCAGATGTGTAGATCAGAGAGTAGAAAGAGCTGCCCCTCTGTCACTGAAGATATTAAACAGCAGCTAGCAACTATAGACATATCGGTATGAATATCGACTTAATATCATATCTTATAATTGAAACGCACAATTCATCTAGATCATTTATAAATATAGCAAGATATAGTATTCCAATCAAGATGTGCACTATTCTCTTACATATTGTTGATCAACTCTAAAGATTCATTAATATTTTCATATTGAACAAAATATTCCTTGTCGAGCCCTACCGAATTGCGAATTCCAACTTGAATTAAATTCAAGCCAGTTATATTAACTTGTGTAAAAAGAGCTGATTTAATCAAGGACATTCTTAACTCAAGCCAGTTAATTTTCATCAGCTGCGTCTGCCTTAAAGGAAAACAAAATCGTGCCCTAAACACTTCTCAGTCAGGATTCAGAAGTTATGAAATAATTACCGCTACAAATTACAACTTAATCAGGAATTGACCCACAACACGAATGCGATTAAAGTAAAACTGGAAATAAGAAGAGAGAGAGAGAAAGGGGCAAACGGGTGACAACTAAAGGTCACTCAATGTCCGTGACGACGGCGAGCAAGAGAGGGGCAATGAGGCAGAGGCAGAGACAGAGACACAGACAGGGACAACAATCATCAACGACTGGTGACAAGCACCGCCAAACCACCGCAGTCAACCACCGACTTGGCAGACCCGTTGACTGACGACCGACTGACCGCACAAGCAAATGAAAATGGGCAAAGGGGGAAAGGTCAGTTCTCGGCTTCAACAATCAAAATGGGCAAATAAAATAAAAATAAAAAAGAACAGGGGTGTAAAATGCGAGCACCCTTCTTGGGCAAGGGTTGAGAAAAACATGAAAAATAAGAAGAAAAAACAGGAGAACAGTTGTTTTGTTGTTATTGTGCCTGGCAAATCAATTAAAGCCCTTCGTCGAGCAGATTGACCCAGGTCAAGAGTGAGGTCAGGGAGTGGGGGAGTTGAGCTTGTGGCTAACAAATCAGCATGGCCATTAAATTAAGCAGCCGGAAAGGCGGCAGCTCAGCCTAGCCAAGTAAAGCCAATTGCCAATTCGCATTTATGAAAATACTCTCAACAAAAAAAATAAATAACAACGGAAATGCTTGGCTTAAAGCACAGAAAGAGAGCAACAACAAAAGAGCAACAAAGAAAAAAGAAAAACAGAAACGGAAGCAAAAGCAGACCAAATGCCAGAAGTCCTTTTAACAAGGGGCGTGTTTTGGTGGGCAATAAAAATTGCGTTGTCTGTCTGTCTCTCTGTCTGTCTGTCCGTCTGTCTGTCTGTGCCACACATAAGTGCTGCGAAATATTTCGCAAGCAATTTGTATTACAATATTTTTTATGCATTTGATTTTGAAGACGTTGCCACGGCTCGCCAGGCAAAGCAGAGGCTAATAACCCAAAGGGGGCGAAGGGAAGATGGGGGAAATGGACGCAGGATGCCCCACAGGAACGTGTGGCAATCACAGTAGCTGCTGTCTCGCCTTGTGTTGCACGAGTTGTTGAACACTTGCGGTTAAATGCAGCAAATGGAGCCACTTCCCCCAACATTTGCCAGCCAAATGGATCCTTTTTCTCTATTTTGCGCATAAGGAGAGGTTGTAGAATTATCCTGTGCCACTACTTGACCAAATTATATATAATAGACATTTATAATAGATTAATGCTGCACTTAAATCTGGAAAAGCTATTCTACGCACAGATTTATACTAAACTTCTAGCCGAAAATTTAGCGTAGAGTCAAGTCACAACTTGGACACAATTAGGAATTTGAAACCCGATTCTGGCTCGAACATCATGTTTCAAATTATACGCTTAAAAAGAGATTACTTCCCACAGCCATAATTTTCCCAAACTGATCCGATTTAAATTGAACCAGGACTCCTTAGCTCTGGTTTGAACTCCGCATCAATACAACATTGAAAGTTTACATAGCAATTCTGGCTTCTAGACATTAGCCAGAAGTATTCAACTTTATTTGTCTAGCTTCCTTATAGGCAACTTTAGTTAAGTTAAATCTGACTGCTAAGCTCTGTCTTACTTCTTTATGCATTCCATTGATATTCAGTTCTTTTTGGTCTTGCACTAAATTCCACTCGTTTGTCACGTTTGCCTGTGTTTTCACGAGCTATTAAAAATTAGCGAGCGCTGAGCATAATCGCGAGCAATTGAGGCGAACAATAACGCAGCGAGTGCCACAGTTACAGATACATGATGCAGATGCAAGATACAAGACACAAGCTACAATAGCAGAGAGATGCAGATACTTTTGCCACACACAAACAACGCTGAGACTCGCACTCTGAACCCGCTCAGTTGTCTGGCATGTGTTGCCAGTTGCCAGAGAATTAAATAAGCCCTCCCCTTGACCCCTTTGCCAGCTTTGTGTCCCCTCTTTTTGAGAAGAGGTCGACGTATTTAGATCAGGTAACATTATGCGCTCAAATCGCTTCACAGACGGTCGTTGCACGTTTCGTGCAAATTGTTGCAGCAGCATGCGGCAAAGTTGCGCCTTGCGACTTGTGACTGGGGCAGCGCCAGGTTCCCCTCCCTCTCTCCCCTACCCCTCCCTCAATCCTCCTCACACTGCTCTTAATGCATTTTTGTATGGATGTTGAGGCCACGCTTTGCGCTACATTTCTTTATTCGCAATGCCACAGAAATTGACCTTGAAAGATTGTTAATTGGCCGAGAGCCAGTTCAAGTTGCTTCGGGCCTAGAATTATTCTGGAATTTGTCGAGACATAGAAGTGCGTAAGATATGCATATAGGTGAATATATACAGCGCCGGCGAAAATATGACAAACTCAAACTTTTCTTTTCTATAATATTATTATTATATGTTATCCTAAGAATTACATTTGTTTCTCCCAAAATGTTAATAGTTATTTTAAGACTCACTAAAATTAATGCAAATAATAAAGAATATTAATTTAATAATTTGCTATTATAGTTATATTTATTCATTAGAAGACATCCTAAGAATTTCTTAACCTCCATTAAAATCGCAACAATGTCAGCCAAGATGCCAACCATATTTTTTCACATATTGCGAGCAACTGATTTGCATGCACCACGCACGTACCATCAACCACCACTCAAGAAGAACCACTGATACACCCACATCAACAACAACAACAACAACAACAACAACAATAACAAGATAAATGACATCAATTGACTTCATTAGCAGTAAATGTCAAGACTTTGCCACATATATTTATATTGTATTCCTAGTGAGCCTTGTCGTGTTAAATGTGCAACAAACAAAACGTGGCAGTAAACCGCCCCATTCCCTGCAGCATCCCCCTCTCCACGACAGCATTTTAGCAACCCCTCACAGATTTGCCAAAAACTGCCAAAGAACGCAGAGTTTCTTGGTGGCTTTTCTTTTAGAGCAGCAGCAGCTAAAGAAAATTTGCATACGCATTTTGCTTGCATCGTTTGGCAGTCAGTCGAGTGCCAAGGGGCACGAGGGGGAGGGATGACAAAGTGGCCGCAGTGACTCCATTACGGGCAACTGGGACACACACACAATGAAACCATCAAAATCCAATGAAATAAAATAAAATTCCAATAAAAACATTTTGGCAAAAGGCAAAATGCGAAATGCGGGCGAAATGGAGAAGAGATAGAGACAGAGGGAGACAGGGGGCAGGAGTTGGTGTGTTGACATGCTGTGTGTGTGTGCAGAGCATTTGGGTGGCTGCACACACACCTAACACACACACACACACAGACACGAATACACCCAGAACTGTCCCCTTTGATTTTCATTTTTTTGGCAAACGTGTGCGTGAGATTTTCACACTTTTCGCAATGTGGCGGAAAACCCACTGGAAAAACAGTTTTTCTTTTGTGCTGCCCAACGTCAGCTGTCTGCTTTCCACTTTTTGGTGTTTGGTGTGTTTGCTTTGCAACTTGTTAGTGTGGTTTCTGTGCCAAGCGAATTGCTAAACTGTCAAATGCGTGAAATGTCAACATGTCAACTAGCTGAGCTAAGGAGCTCAGCAGAGAGTGGGAGAGAGGGGAATGAGGGGGTTGACTGAGGGAGGAATATTGGCGGAGAGGGTAAGGAAAGAGCTAGAGTGGATCTGATTAATACAAACGTGTCAAGACTTTGTTAGCCATGTTAAAACTAACACGATTATTAAAATTTGTATTCATTGAAAAGAGGTAAGAAGGGTATAATGAAGTTGAGCAAAAGTATGTAACAGACATACTTGTAGGGTATATATATTCCACAATGTGTATATTATTCATCATCTATCCTTCACTATGAACAATCCCATCTCAGAACAGATTATACATGTGAACACTCTCTTAAAATAAGCAGGTCAAGTGTATTTACATTTGTTTCATTTTATCGATAACTATGGGAGCAACAATCGATAATATTAAACAAACTCGAGCTGCCTATGGTATATGAGATTGGCGAATATCATTATGAAAATCTGGTCATTTTGGTTATCTTCTAGTGAAGTTGTTTCTATTAAGGCATTGTAACTTATTGATAATTGTCCGATCTCTAGAATACCATATACATAAGTTGAACTCCCCTTACGCAATCCAATAACTCAAGCAATCCGGAGAATGCTCTTAAGGCAATTGACAATCCATAGGCAACATAATTAAATCTAAATATACATTTACAAATAGTAATATATATAAATAATAATCATGTCAGCCGCTTTGCAAATTGTCAAAATAGAATCCAAATCGAACAGGTAATCCAATTGCTTCGCTCTCGCATTGGCCTTTGGCTTGGCAATTAGCTGATAATTATCACGAGTTGCAGATCGCGTCAAGTGCTGTTTGACAGCATCCGCGTTTATTTAGAATACAGGCAATACACCCAATCTGCGAGTATTTGCATTGTGTTCTAGTTTGTGGCATTCCCTAAGCCGCAAACTCGTTTACAGCTCACCGACGCCACATTTGTTTGCGCGGGCTATAAAAGCGTCGCGTTAATTGGGCCAAAGCAACAGTCGCTGACAAGTCAACAACCTGCCCAAAAGAAACCCAAGAAATAATAACAACAACAATCAACATGCAAGTAAGTTGAATAGTTAAGAATTTTTAGTTTTTAGATTTTAGTTGTTCTCATTTGAAATTGTTCTTTTTCTTTTGCTGCAGTTCCTCATCTGCTTGGCTCTCTGTGTTGCTGTGGCTCAGGGTGCTTTCCTCGCCAGCTCACCTGTTGCTGCCACATATGCCGCAGCTCCAGTTGCCACCTATGCTGCAGCTGCTCCCTTTAGCACCTACTCGACTGGCTTTGCTCCTTTCGCATCCACCTACTCTGCGGCTGTTCCTTATGCTGCTTATACGAGGACTGCTGCTTTCAGAACTTATGCTGCTCCAGTGGCCACCTACTCGACTGCTGCAGTTCCAGCTGTCTACTCGACTTACTCAGCTCCAGCTGTGGCCACCTATGCTGCTCCCATCTCCACCTATGCGGCTCCAGCCATCGTCAGCTCCTTCTTGAAAAAGAAGTAAAATATTGTCAGCGCCTTTGATTTCATTCTATTTAATTGAGCATCTCGATAACCTAATTGATTAATAAAATTAACGTAAATTGTGATTGTTGTATTTTAATTATATTTTCTGCTCCTTACAGCTAAGAATCATAATCACAACGAGGATAATTTCATCTCTTCAGCTGATTACTTCTTAAAACTCAATTCAATCAAAAATGAGCTAAAACCCAAATTGAATTCAACTTCATTTCGCAAGCAATAAGAACTCAAACAAGTCGCTTGGCAATTTGTCTAACTTTTGTTTGCGAAAATATTTCACAAGATCATAAAGAATATATATGTATATATATGTATATATATGGTTAGGGTTCTCTATGACTTGTGGCCTGGCCTGTTGCACAGAGCGTGGGCGTCAAATGACCAATCACACGGATTAATTGCCTGGCGATAAGAAATGCAGCAGCAGCTCCCAGCACCCAACTCTGAGCGCCCTCTATAGAGGTGATGGTGGCCTCCTCTTCCTCCTACTCCACCCCCTCATCGCTTGGAACTGGCGAGCTGGTAAACGCGCGTGCTCAAATAAATCATTTTCGAGACAAGGCGCAGGCAGCCAGAGGGGCTACAAGAGGTTGGGGTGGGGAGGGGTCAGACAGGCAGTCAGACACTCACAATCCATTGGCGATCGCATTTCAAGTGCAAAAGTGCCGCAAGTGGCAAGCAACAAAAACAGAAACTTACAGCCAAAAAAAAACAGAGTTTTGACTGCCACAGCACAATTGTGGGTGTAACAAATTCGCCGTCAAATCGCGACCAAATCGCAAAACGAACACACACTAATACACACACACACACACCAATACACACACAGACACAGAGGATCAGAACCAATCGGGACTCGTATGTGGCAGAAAGGCAGCTGGGAGGCATAGAGGCCAGGTGTGGGTGGTGGCACAACGATCACTTCTCATACAGTCAAATGCCTGCTCAGATTTGGCCAAAGTGAAAGCCACTTTGGGGGCGCTCTTACAGAAATGTGGTGGAAGGTGGTTTGGGGGGGGAGTTCAGGGTTACAATTTAAACACCGGAAAACAATGAAATTGACAGCGCTTGAGCTTTGGGCGATCATCTGCTCAACCATTTAGTGGATATTTGTTGAGAATTCTTTGGCTGAGCTGTCTTATTAGCAATCTTCAAATGGGCAGTGCATTGGGCGGCAATAGGGTTGTCAGGTTGCTGCAGATGAAATCAATGCGTGACTTGAGAATCACAAAAGTTCTCGAACTTAACTTGAAAGCAGAGAAAAAATAGAAGGAATTGCTTGAATTATTTCCATATAAATAAAAGGCAGGCATGTTGAAGAGTCTCTAATATGAGTGGAGACATCTCTAAAAGAAAGCAAATATAAATAGATAGATACGGTTGATATGGAAATAAATAAAAGTTGAACTTTATTTGACTTTTTGATACTCTCAACTATCTCTGGTTGAAACTTATAACTTATAACTGTATAAGTAGAAACATCTCTAAACACCCATTTAAACTGTTCTCTTATCTTGCTCATTTACTCTCGTTTTCTTTTAGTCAATCCCTGGCAACCCTGCTCTTGTCGCTGCTCAGACAACATATTCAGGAAGTATTAGGAATATTCCACATTTTATATATAGACCCCTCCTAAAAAAATTACATGAAGTTTTGCTCTAATTGCATATTCTCTAATTTACTTGTAGTCCACCCTGGCAACTCTGATTAGCTCTCAGCTAAGTCTACATATTCAGGAAGTATTAGGAGTATTCCACATTATAGAAAGACATACCTCTTTAAAATATGTCATCTATTGGTGAACTTGCACTTATTCGCTCCATTACTTATCACCACCCTGGCAACTCTGCTCCTGCCTCAGCTCAGTCAACATATTCAGGAAGCATGGCCAATAGACAACGTTAGTGAGGCAACAACAACAACAACAAGAATCACTTGCAAAGTGTTGCCCAAAAATGCCGCACGAACACCGTTCAATTGCATTTAAGAAGCCATATGACCTACGGCACAGCTCCCCTGCCCCCTACCCTTCCCACCACACCACATCCTCTCCCTCAACAGATGAAGCTCACCTATTCACAACTCAATGCCTGTATAGGCCAACACACAGTCCAAGCCAAAACGCATAGCTAACAAGGCTTTCTGCAACTGCTGCCAACCATCTAAAAAAATTCCCCCCTCCGCCAAATCCCTCTTGGAAACGCATACAAATATTATATTTAAGGCAAGAGTCTCTCATTCCGTGCCAAGCATCGATTCCCCTGCAACATCGATACCATCAGCATCATCATCGTTGCATTGGGGCAACAACGGCGCATGCGCAACTTTTTCACTTGAGAGTTTTTCTTTTGGGATGTGAAATTACTTCGTACTGAAATTACAGGCTTAGACTTGGACTTACTCTTAGACATAGACTCTGACTTCAGCTACAGCTGCGTACTTTTGGCCATGTTTGTCCAGTGTTTGGCTTTGGCTTTTTTTTTGCTTTTGTTTTTATTTTCCGTATGTTTTTTGCCAAATTCGTTAAATTGCACGTAAGATGCACTGATAATGATAGCAATGCTTTGCTGCATTTGCTGCATGTGATCTAATGTTGACGGCTACACTTAACTATTCTGTCTATCATATTTATTGACAACTTAGAAAGGAATTTTCAACTAAGATCACAAAAACATATTCCCAATAAAACCAGATATTTATACATTTAAATGTTAGTTATTTTTTGGTAGAGATGCTGTGAAAAACTCAGCATCCATTCTTATCTTCACTTATGCATATACCAATATTGCAAAAGCTATCAAAATATCTACCAAGACTTATTGCAGCAGCTTCTCAGCCTTAGGCAGGGAGGAACCCTTGTACCTTTTAGCTGTTCTTTGGATTTTTCTATTTATATTATATTAAAATGCCACGTATTTATGCCATCGAAGGACCATTAAGTAATTAATTAAAAAATATAGATATTTTTCTTGTAGCTCACAAAGCAGAATATAAAATATAATCTCATAAATCTTATATTTATTTTTTTTAATCTTTTCTTGAGACAAACTCAATTCTCACACTTTCAAGTGAGGCTAAAGCAAACATTTCTAGATAAAAACCCCAACAGCAAGCCAAAGTAAACCCCATTTACCCCAACTGACTTTTACCCCACAATATTTACGTGCAATAAAAAATTAACATTAAAATGGAGTAGCACTGAAAATGGATAAAGAAAAAAGTGCGTGTTACTGATGAAGATGAATAGCCATCACATGTACAGTGGGGCAAACACCCAATTTCAACAGTCAAAACCGGTTGCAAATTGAAAACTCAGAAATTGAGGTAAACACAAAAATAGAAAAAGCGAACAGGAATTGAAAAATCCTTCACCTTCGTTAATACAAATGATGCCCCAAGAGACGCGAGAAGTAGTAGCACAAGGGCGAGGGGGAGCAGAGTGGAGACACTCACACTGAACAGCAGTCTACACACGCACAATAAAAACAACAACAATGGCTAAGAAACGTTCCGGAAGGAAGCTGAGAAAGAAGTTGCAAGGAGCAGCAAAAGAAGACGAAACAAAAAAAATTCATTTACATGTGGTTGGGGTGGGGGAGAATGGATGCGTGTGGAGGGATGATTATTAAATGGGTGGCATGTTTAACTATAAAACGCACGCGACAGCATGAGGAGGCAGAGACAACAACAACAACAACAACAGCAACAAGGACAAGGACAAGGGTGGCTGCCAATGAAGAGGAGGACAACAGAGCCCAGGATTTGCATGTGTTTTTTTATTTTTTTCATAGGCATGGAGCTGCCAGACAGGGGGCCAAAACTTGTGTACGACTCAATGGATGGGAGCCCAAGTAGGCTGGCCAAGTGGGTGAATGGCTGTGTGGGTGGTTGAAAGTTGGACAGGCTATTTGGTGTGACAAGCAGCTGCTGGCTGAAGTACAACAGAGTTGAGATGAGGAGGTGGTGGTAACTTGCTACGTAAGTGCGCCACTTGAAACCGCCTTAAAGCGTGTGTACTCTAAACTGGCCAGCAAGAAGAAAAGGAAGCTGGACCATCAGCAGGAGCAAGAAGAAAAAGAAGCAGCAGCCACTGAATTATGCAAAAGATTTACGCGCACGAAAAGTTTTTTTTCTGCTCTTTTGTTTTTTTTTGGCCGTCACATTGTATAAACTTTCTAGCCGGACGCCAAACGCATTTGACAGTCATATACTCAGTGTCCCGTAGGAGAGAGTGCGAGAGAGAGCGAGAGTGTGTTAGAGAGACAGAGACAGAGAGAGAGACAGAGGGAGAGTGTATTTGCTGCCCACTGTGCGGCGACAGTTGGCATAGACTGATGCTGAGCGAACGCTTGTCAAAAACAAAACAAGCAAAATTTGTTGCAGAAGCCAACAAAGCTCACAGGATTACACAGAAAAGTGCTCAACAGGCCCAAACCAACTTGGCCAACTAGGCAGAGGCACATTTATGCGAATTTATCTCAAACAGAGACAGAGACTGAAACAGAGACAGACAGTAGTTAATCATTTCTGTTAGAGACAGCCGAAGTAAGTATTTTGTAGTAAATATCCTTTGAGTGTTGTGGATTATGGCATACATCAGCCTGTTTATTTCCTAGGTGTAACGAGCTGGGGAGCTTGAAAAGATTATCCATTCCTGTTAATACATAATATAAGGAAATCATAATTGTAAAGTAGAGAAATATTTCAACTGAGAATAGTTATCGAATTATCATTAGTTATCACTAGTACTCTTTTTGCTGATCCTCTGACTCTAATTTTCTTTCTTTCTGACTCTATATTTTTCAATCTCTCTCTCTATCTCTCTTTGCCTCTCTCTTTCGCTCCGTCTCACTCCACCTGTCTTTCTCCCTATCTCACTCCTTTTATCCCTGTCTTTCTCCCTCTTTAATTCTGTTTAACAGATCTCTCAACTCTCTCCTGCAATTTGTCAAGACAAATGATTATCTAGTTTTCTTTTTTTGCTGCCCAACTCTACTCATTTCAGCTAACATTTTCCCATATCAATAATCCCAGAGTTTGCCGGAATAATCAGAAGAAGAAGAAGAAGAAGAAGTAGAAGTAGGAGAAGCAGCAGCAACGCCAAATAATCACTCAATTGAAAGGCAATATGGCGCCAAGCGGTCAAATGGCAATAAAAATCAATATTGAACTCGAACTCAGACAGAAGACTGAAGATTCAAGACTCCAATTGCAGATTCGTGAACTTAAATACGTAGCAAATAAATCGCATGCGATAGAAATGAGCATTGAATTCTATTAAAAGGCTGCTGAATATGCAAAAAGAATAACAAGCGAAAAGGCTTTGATCCAAGCCGCATATGCAACTGAAGAGAATCCAGCAGCTGAAAGAAGGAGGAGAGAAGTATTAGCACAAACAGGAACTGGGAGAGGGAAACAGAAGACGATGGCAGGTAGAAACCGCAGGCATCTTTTGGTAGGGGCGCAAAATCGTTGAAATATTTCAATTAACTTAAAGTGCGCCGCCGCGCAGAAGGATGATCTACAGATGGAGTTGAAGCTGGAGTTGGAGTTTGAGTTTGGGCTTGGACGAGACTTGGGAGACTTGGTCGACTTGGACAAGACGTGGCGACTTGCCGGCTCTGGCGTCGGGACAATAAACAATGTTTTGACAAATCGCTGAAAATTGAGTGCGCAAAATTATTATTTTCAATTTAAAAATCAAAAGCAGAGCCACAGCGAGGCGAGTCCGAATGAGAAGGAGTAGGTGAATCGCATTCGAGTCGTGTGTAGGACGATATATGGGTATTAAATTTGCCGCCTTGCCCCAATGGGTTGTGCGGCTCATGTTGTTGCCTCATGTTGTTGCCTCACGGGTTGCTAATGATTGCAAATTAAGAATTTAATATCGGCATGCAGCGATGCATATATGCCTGGTTATAAATTAGCTGGAAAATTGCCTTGGCTTAGACCAGTTGGCCATTATACTAAATCAGCTGAAACGACCATTCGAATGAAATCTTTTTAGTCTTGCCCAAGAGTTGTAATCATTAACAAGTGCGCCAATGTCCTGACCTTTGGAATAGTTTCACGCCTAGCCTGCAGGGATTGACTGAGTACGATTTTTTCTTATTTTTTTTTTGGAGTATGCCGCCCACTTCAATCAAATTTTTTGATTGGATTGTTTCGGAAGCAAGTCGTCATTAAATCAAATATCATAATTATATAAAAAGCTAACGTGCGGGAGAAAGGTCTCTTTCGAAAAATCGCGCAACTCTATTCCTCAACTTTTTTCTTGATTAAAATCTTTGTTCCACTAGCATCGCTTGGGGCCACAAATTGGTAAAATAGCTGTGGAGAGACCAGGAAGTAGGTAGGAAGCTAACAATGTTCACACATTCACTGAGGCAGCAGCAGCAGCTGGATAAATGCACTCAAAAATATTATAAGTTTTTCTTGTTCTTATTCTCAAAAATAATTTCTAAATGTTAAAGAACATTTTTCCAAAAATCTAATGCTCATAATATTGTAAGTTTTGTCAAATTAAGTTGCATTTATTTTAAAAACTATTTAAAGTAATAAAGTAATAATAATAAAAAATAATGTAGTATAAATATAATATAAAAAGAGCTAAAAGTATACCTTATCTAAACTATATAGATAGAAAACAACACTCTGGAAATTAGACATTAGTTTTCTACAGTTCTTTAAAATCCACATTGAAATAAATAAACAAACCTTGAAATCATCGGCTGTTAGAAAGCCTTCTCAATTTTAGAAATTAAATTTCATTGTCCCCAAAAGTGTGGCTACTTTTTTCCTGAGTGTAGATGGATAGATGGATGGACAGAGGTGCCAGCAAATCAGTATCAGTGGGTAAACTGAACGTTAACATTAACCTGATTATGGGTATTAGAGCCTATAAGAAACAGAGCCTCTCTCGGGACTCTCGATACTCTACGCATTCAACGTCAGCAGCAGCAGCAGCAGCGGCAGCAGCTTCAGTGATCCGTGGCGTGAACTATTCAAGTGTAAGAGAGTACACATTATGCTGATTATAATCAGCAGTCAGCAAAGTTGAACGATTCTGCCAGGGCATAAATACCGTTGGCCAAACAAGAGAGGGAAACATAGAGAGAGAGAGAGACTCAAGTGCAGCTCATTAGCTGAAGGTAAAGCCAAGTGCAGAGAGCAGCTAAATAAAAGAAGCAAAGTGTCTGAGAAAATCAATAAAATTAAAGGAATAGCGTATGGCAAAAGTAACGGCAAAACAAAGCTCAAAAAATCCCTCTAAACTCTAAAAGAAGTTTGCCCTCTCTCTCTCTCCCCTTCTTTCTCTCTCTCTCTCTCTCTATCACATGCTAATGAGTGGAATGAACTCAGCAAATGTGCCCAAGTCTGGCGACGCCATCGTGCAACTTTGTTGGTCCCTGCAATGGGCAAGAAATGAGCAAACTCAAACTCAAGCCAAATACAAAAAGAAAGAAAAACAACTCTGACTCGGAGCACATCTTAAAATTAGTTAAGAAAAATGGAAAAAAGCAAAAAAATAGAAAGCAACCAAATTTAAGGGGTTGCAATTGCTAAAGTTAAGAGTTTGTTAAAAGTTGGCGTCCTATGATAAACTCATATTTACAGCCAGTTAATAATTGATAAATGAAATTCGTGAAAACATTTATGTAACAAAAAGTGATTAGAAGTGGCTTAAAAATTACGTTAACTGATTGAAGTAAGTGGAGAAGTAGATGTTAAATATATATTTCAAATAAATAATTGAAATATGTATTTCAGCTAGATTTAAGTAACGCCCATCAACCTTTCCCTATTTGAAAATATGAATTCGTCACGTATTATTTAATGATTAATTATTTCGTTAATTTATGTACATGTAAGTTACGTCAACTGATTGAAGTAAGTGGAGAAAACAGCCTAAATATAAATTTAAAATAATTGCAAAAGATATTTGAGCCAGATATTAGACATTAGAAAGGACTTAAGTAAGGACATTCACCCTTTGCTCTCATCATTATCCTTATTCTCTATAATCTATAAGCAACATTGAACAATACTTTTTCTATTTCGTTATAAGAATTCATCACATATTAAATAACCGCTTTGGTCTCGCCTTAATTTGAGAAACCTCTAGAATATCTATTGAATATTTCTTTCTTTATCAAAGACACGTTTCTTCCGCCAACAACAAAAACGCTCTCAATTCTCTCAAGTTTCCACACAAGCAACAATGGCTCAAGAGTGTTTGTGTGTGTGTGCGTGTGTGTAGATGTTAATTGTGAGTATGCAAATGGGAATGCGGCAATTCACTCTCGCATTGTGTACTCCTCTCTATTCTATTCTCTATATTTTCTATGCTCTATGCTCGTATTTAAAAATCAAAAGTGCGTGCGGCTGTCCATGTGTGTATCTGTATCTGCATCTGTATCTGTAGCTGTGTATCTGTGTGTGCTTGTGTGTGTGTGTGCGTAATGAGTACAGCAGACTCACCATGTATACACAAAAAGGACATTGCGTCCCTTATGCCACACACAGAAACACACACACCCAAACAGTTCGTGTGTATTCACAGAAAAGAAAGAAAAAAATTACGGGCTGTAATTATGCAAATTAGTTTTTGAGTTTGTGCGACGCACAACCAGAGTCTGACTCCTGTGTGTGTGTGCGAGGACAAACAAGTTTCCGTTATTCAAAAACCTACAGTATCGACATAAAAATCTAAAAAAAAAAATAATACATATATATGTGTATTTTGCATACAGCGATTACAACACGCACACTCATTAATTTTCATCAATGAGCCAAACGGAACTGAGCCTGCTGGCTTACTTGCTTACTTGCCAACAGCAGCAGTGCGGTAAGCAGGCGAATGTGAATCTGAAATTTTTGCATAGAAGAGTGTATGTGTGTGGGTGTGTGTATGTGAGTTCTGTGGACGCATCCTGGCCATCCAGCCAATGACAGACAGACGCAGCGCCTGGGAGCTCTCTCTCTGTCTCGAATGGGCTGCGCATCATTAATTTTTAGAGCTTAGCCAGATGACAAGCCCAACATAGCTGTAGAGATGAGCCGGGGACGGGCTGAAGAGAATGGGGCAGGAATGTGGCACCTCGAGGGCCGAGTCGACTGTCCGCTTGACGCTTCACTGGCAAATCCAATAAAAAACCAGCAGAGCGCAGCGCAACGACAACAAACAGAAACAGGAGCTGGGGCAGGGACAGAGGCAGGGGCAGGGCGTGTGTGTCAAGACAACAACAACTACACACACACACACACACATACATACAAAAATCATTAAAATGTACAGCGAGGGGGGAGCAACAACTGTGTCCTGTGGGCAGGACGACAAGACAACTCCTTAAGCTCAACGCTCGCTCGTCAACATCCT
Source organism: Drosophila cognata (assembly GCA_035041535.1). NCBI lineage: Eukaryota > Metazoa > Arthropoda > Insecta > Diptera > Drosophilidae > Drosophila > Drosophila cognata. The sequence goes on from JAWNLC010000451.1 coordinate 580,123, forward strand.
CAACTTACTCAGCCTCATCCTCATCCTCATCGTCAACCTCAACCTCCCCAGTCTCATCCACATCAAAACATCAAATAGAAGACAGCGCTTGGCAATATTTATGATATTCAAGGATTTTCTAGTTGACGTTTAGCGAAAAAAACTGAAGTGAAATGGGAATGAAACAAACGGCAAAGCAAACAGCAGGCAGCAAGCAGAAAACAAGTCCAACAAGGAAAAAAGCCAAAAGCGGCTTTCACAAATCATTAATATTCATCGCATTTTCCAGTTGGAACAAAAGCAAACCCCCGAAAAAAAACCGCCAGATATTTTATGCATATGCAAAAAAACGGGAGGGGTTAAGGGAAAAGAGGATTGTCAGAATTGCTATAGAAATTTAACGCAAGTCCACGAATATTGTAGGTAATGTAGGCATTAAATAAGAGTTGAAGGCAAAGCGCAGATCGATTAAATAAATTAAAAGAATAATTACTATTCAATTTAAAGACATATAAACACCAAAAATTAGACATAATCAGTAATAATTACTTCCATATTTAAAGAAAGTAGTAATATCAAAAATCTGAAAGTAGTCATATTTTTGTATTCTTATTTACAATCGAAGGGCAATCAGCAAGTCTTATAATTGTAATAATTATAAAAGCTTTCTGATGCCCTACACAAGAACACAGAAAGGATAATTTTATTACATTTTTATAAACTCTCATTAAATGCATTATTTCTATAGCTCCGATTCCAATTATATGCAAGAATTTATGGCAACCAATTTGTTTTCACTTTCAGTGCTTAAACAAAAATGTATTGGATAATGAGCTAGTGCCAAAATACATATAATTAAATATGCATACTATTAATAATAATTACACGAAAGAAAAAAATAAAGTCAAGCAGCAAGCAACCAAATTAACAATTTTTCTTGCACACACTTTTTTTGCCTCCAAAAATAATTAAGTGCTATGACTATATAGAAGTCGGAATATATGACTATATATATAAGTATATATATAAATAAGTATATATATATATATATGTATACATATATATATGTAAAACTGGACTTGTGTGCTTAAGCTGCCATAATGGAGTCCATAACAGAAATCACGCATTTCCGTCACGTATGCCACTTCCGGTCAAGCTCATGTCGAACAGCATGTGTTTCCCCCTCCACCCCTCTCTCTTTCTCGCCTTCTCACATCTCCTCACCCTCTCTCTCTCTCTCCCTTTGCGTTTTTCGGTAAAATGTTGAATCATTTGCTTGGAAAATGACTTTTTAATATGCGACACAGTTTTTGGCGCTCTGCGCTCGCTCGTGCCTAATTTGAATATTTATCAGAGCGGCAGAAATACGCATGAGAGTCCTTGAGGACCTTGAGGCGGAAGTGCGTAGCGGTCATTAGGCTAGCCATTACATGTGCTGCCCCTTCTGCTCCCCTCTCCAACCATCACCATACTCATGTTGCACACAAAGGAGCAAAACGCGTGCCAGGCACTTGTCGCAAGTTCTGGTCATTCACCAAGCCGCATGCCCCTGCCCCATTCACCACATGTCCCTGCAGCAGGACATGCAGCTTGCGACCTGTGCTAATTACCCAAATATAAAAAAATGCTTGTATTTCTATTCTTTTGCTGATTTGCATAAATTACGCATTGGGCATTGGACTGGCACTTGGAAATTAATAAAATCCGGCCAGGACATGGCAGGTGTAGGCTCTAGTTGCCACAAACGCGGCTCACGTGAGTCCTTCTACTTACCGCACCAAATAGCTTTCTGATGGCCAACGGAAACGGAGCTACAATTGCCCTAATATGCTGCTCATATGGCTAAGTATCGCATATATATCGTATATATAATATCATGATATATTTGATTTTATTTTATTTTGAAAGGCCTACAAAAAAGGCGTCAGAGCTTTTTCAGCACTAGATGGTGAAATGAGTTCAATCCTTACACTTTCGCTACACTATAACGAAGTAAAAATTGCTTAAGGGACTTTCACCCTTAACCCCTCGAACACCCCAACGATTCTGTTGCATTGTTATGCAAATGTGCAACAAATGCAATTGAAAGATATTCAGCGAAAAAAAGAAATGCGCAAATAATTTGCCTTTAACCTATTCCTACTATTGCTGTGAATGCATGCGGTTTTGTTTGTTCCGTGAGTGTGTCTGTGTGTGTTATGTGTGTGTGATATGTGTGTGTGCACACACCAGGATTACGGCAACACCCAGAACAACAATAAGCTGACTGACAAACAATGCCAATTCTTTCATTCAGATGCAGATACGCAAAAATCTTTTTGCAATGCCACCACTTGCCAATCTCTATGTCTCCCTCTCTATTTATCTCTCTCTCGCTTTGTCGCTTCAAGGATGTTTTGCGAATATATGCGAAAAGTGCACCCTTGTTTGGGAAAGTGCATTGAGCAGGCCTCAACAAGCCGGCAATTGCGTAAGGATAATGCATAAGTATTTTATTAATGACTCGTGTGTTGTCCTTGCCCAAAAAAGGGGTTGCAATTCCGCAAATTGGCAAAAGGACATGCAAAAGGAATTGCATGCTGCAATATGTACATATGTCTGTATGTATGTAGAAGAAAAAGAAGTGCGTGGGAATTTCGTTAGAAATGCCGTTACATTTGCATGAGAAGGGTATTTCTAGGATATATGTGACTGTTTTATTTGGGAAGGGTTGAGTTGAAAACCGATTTGATGGATGGGCTGTTCAACTATAGTCTTGTAGTATGACAAATGTTGTTTGATTATACGCATGCTTACTTTTACATTATTGAAATAGGAATTTTAGTTGCAAATATCTTTGACGAACAGTGAAAGTCTTTTCCAACTTTAGTCTACAAACATAGTTTTGTATGATTACACACATGTTTAATTTTCTTAGTCTTACATCATTATAATGACCCCTAATTGCCCCTATACTGTACTTTCCATTATTTATACTTAGTTATGAAGATATATTTTATTAACATAATGTTGTTTGGTTATTTGCCTTACTTTTACTTTATTATAATGATAATTGATGTTTAATTGACCCTAAACTATCAATTACTCACATTGCCTGGCTAATTGACCAACAACAATCGCCATAAAATCTCACCCCTCCCTCCCCTCCCCTCCCCTCACACCGCACCCCACCCCACTCCACCTCGCAAAGGACTTTGCTAATTTATGCACTGCCCAAAGCGAAAAGTCAAATCAAATAAAACTATAAAAAAGGCAGGCAAACAAAGCACTTCAGCAGTCAGCGGGTGAGCGAGTTCTTCACAAACCAGTTGACCCCCCAAACTGACCACTTGGGCTGGTCACTCAATTTACCCAGACCGCTAACCCTCTGCCTCTGCTCCTGCCCCTGCCCCTGTCTACTGGTCAAACAAGGGTGCAAATTGGCAGATAACAAGGGAACTGGACATAGGTGACCATAAAAATCGCATTATCATCTTAAATTTGTATAATGAGTGGTTACACTATGCACGAGGGGTAAACCTCACCTGGTTTGCCTATCTTTGTGTGACCAGATGTGGGGAACTTTGTTTGTTTTGCTTGCTTAATGACTGGACACTGGTCAGTTGATAGATACCAACGTGCAGAAACCGGTTCAATTTAGTTGCTAATGAGAGGATCAGCAGCTCTCTCTCTCTCTCTCTCTCTCTCTCTCTCTCTCAATCTCTCTCCCTCTGAATGAGGCGTGAAGATTACAAATGACTTTTTGACTTTGATTAACCTTCTCAAACTGTTGATCAGAATTGGTCACACTGATTATCGGCTGAAAGCAGGCAAATCCAAATCCACAACAAATATGCCGACAGAGTAAGGGGTGTTGCAGGAGGGGAGGTGGGGCAGAGGCATGGACACGTCTGGTGACGACAGGGGACACATTATTTTAATTTTAACAAACGCAACATTTCGTTGAAAAAATACCCCAAAATACGCAGAAATGTTGTAGCTCGAAGGGTGGCAAAGAAAGCCCAATATAAAAATTGAAAATCGTAAAAAAAGAAGAAAACGCAGCGAAAACATTAAATGAGTCTAAATAATTTATGCTGAGCGCAAAGTGTGAGCCACTGCTTGGAGAGGGGTGTGGTGGGGAGTAGGGGGTTGGGGACGGGTTTAGGGGTGTGAGTAGCTGTGCGACATGTGCGTGCGTTAAATCTACTCCTGTCTAATTTTTTAACATTTTTTTCTTATTTTGTTGGCCAGACAATATCTGGGCATTTTGCACCCAAAAAAATAAGAAAATAAAAACACCAACCCCTGCGGCAAGTGTAATTTTCGAATGTAAAATGCCCAAAAACCCCACACACATATTTTTACATATTACGCACTGGTTATGCATATAGTAGATGTGTGTGTGTGTGTGTATTGTAGTGTGTGTGTGTGGCCCAGACATTAATATTTGTTCTCATTTCGGTGCTTGGCAACGCGCCCTTAACGCATTTTTTTAATACGCTCACCAAGGACCTCAAAATGTGTGTGTGTGTGTGTGTGTGTGTATTTGCTCATTAAGCAAAAACAAAGTTAAGCAAAAGTTTTTTAACATCTTCAGACATTTTTTTGGGTTTTCGCTTTACGTTTGTTTGTACGTTTTTTTCTTTCTTTTTTTTCTTCCTGTTGAGCACTTTTCCCTGGTCTTTCACTTCTTTTTTTCGCCGTATCTTTTGCATGTGCGGCCATTGTTTTCTAATTGGAATACAGGGTGTTTCGAGGTGGTGATGGGAGAGTAAAAAACTTGCTGGTTGTGCAGTATTTATTATATAAGAAATGTTTGACATGCCTTTGGTTTGATTAGATTTATATAGAGGATATATGGAGTGGATATTTCCATATATATTATATACATCTTCACTTAGACACCCTGTTTATTTTGCCCACTGCCCAGTGAGCTGAACCTTGCACACTGTGTCTCTGGTCCCTCATTAATTTTTACTTATCTTTACGTCATACAATTTTTATATTCTCTGGCACTTGTTTATCTACGTGCTCACTTGTAGTTCTCTATATGTAAATGTGAAACTGTGAAATCGCTTCCAGTATTCGGTTGTGGGAAGGGGGGCCGAGATGAAGGTGGGATGACACATTTCGGGCAACGTGGTTTGCTCAGTGTCTAAAGATAAGCAAAAGTATTTGAGGTAAGAACTGAATGGGGGACAGTTTCAGAGTTCAACTAAAAGCAAGATGCAAAAGTAATGCTTTTTTGTAATGCCATTCTCTTCAATAAGAACTAAATATGATTTCATGTTCAGTCCAATTTGATTATTTGCAGATAATGTGATAAGTTAAATGTAATACTCATATACAACACATTTACAATTGGAACGTACTTAAATCTCTTGTGAGCTGAAAATAAGTAAGGACAGTTTTCAAAGTATGTTGTGTTGATGTGATAATGTGATTAAAAGCGTTGGATATACAGAAAATTATTTCGAATTGGAATATATTTTAATTTCAAAGATTTTCCGTTTTTATATGTTCACTGAAAGTAAATTTTAATTTCAGTTCATTAAGATTGAGTGCTATGTACCAATAAATACTTTTGTGTTTCAGATTTCCAATTACATACATAGTATTTCATATAAATTCCAATAAAGATTATTTGCCCTAACTCGCATCTAAACATTTTTGTTAATTTGAACCATGAACTCTGCAAACTTATTCAGCTCTTAAGGCGACTATTCAACTAATCTCAACTGAGATTAAGAAAGGCTAACCAAAATGGCTACCACACCACCTTTACCGCCCCCACCTACATTTGATAACCCCCGCGGTTGCTGCTCTCCGTTTGAGCATAGACAAGTAAACCGAGTAAACCACATCACAAGTCTGCTTTTATTTCAGTACATTTTCATAATTTTCATAATCCGAATAACAGTTATGCGCCACTGACGCCACGCGACGCCATCTTGAAAATCAAAGTTAACGGTTAAAGTGGCCAAGCAGCGCAGTCGACGTCGTCGCCGCCAAAAGTCAACCCAAAAAAGCAGCGCAAAATTCGCAGTATTTCATTCGCGGCAAGTAATTACGCATTCAAGTAGAAAAAGTTTATCTCTTGTCGAAAAATTGAAAAATTTTCATTTCATAAAATGAGATTAAAAACTCTAGACTAGCAGTAAGGGTTGGGGTTGGGGGTGGCGATTGTGCTGCTGCTGTGGCAAAAGCAGTGCAAACCACAAACTGCTCTCAATAGACTGTGGCTGCGACGAAGGGCTTAAATCGGCAAAAGTTTGTACTACCAAAAATATTTTTAAGAAAATTACCAAAAACAGTCAAAGAAAGCGCTGCTGCTGCTGCGGTGGGGGTGGCAGAAGCGAGGGGTGGGGCGTTGGGGGTGCAAACGAAAAACTGAACAAGAGCTCAAAGCAAAAATAATAATGGCCGACCAGGCAGCGGAGCCCCAAAGGGTTTTTGCGCTGAGAGGAAGCTGAGGTAGCTTAGGCCCAAGACAAAAATTGTTGTTGTTGTTGTTGATGGGATGCGATGACAGTCTGGCAACGCCAAGCTATCTATATATACATATACACACACATATATATTTAAATAGGGGTTTTTGTGGGGTGTATATTATGCCATACGCACTTTTCAACCCTTTTTCGCGCTGGCGGGGAAAAATTGCGTAAAGTGCGAAATATACTGCGTACTGTGCTGCTTATATACTATATATATATTTGTACATATGTACATGTTTATATATACTGTTTCAATTTACATACACACACACAGAGAGGGAGAAAGAGAGTCAACTGCTGGGTAGTTGAACACTTAGTCCCACAGGCGATACATCGAAAGGGTTGTGTGTCTGCCTCGAAAAATGTTTCATTTTCATTTTCACTTTTTGGCAGTTATTGGATTTCAAAATGAAATCCATTTTGATGGCAAACGAAGCTTTGATATATGGGATACACGTGGTTAAGGCGTGCGGTAGTTAAATAAATTAACAGCCTCAAGGCGAACAGCACAATAGATTGGGCCCAGAGGCACCCAGAGGAAGCGGGAGTGGGGTGATGGGTGGTTTTGATAATAAAAGTGGAGCTTGAGGCATTGGCCAAAAGTGCGCAAACTGTCACCAGGCAGCTCCCAAGTTCCCAGTCCTGAGGGAGTGGGCGTGTGGGGGGTTCATTTCTCAGCAGAATGAGTTGTCATTTACATGAATTAAATATTTCCATGCAACGAGCTCTAATTAAAGAGAAAGTTCCCAGAGAGTGAGTGAGCTCAACGGAGCGTAGGCTAATCCCTTTGAGCAACACACATTTCTTATATTAATTAGTTTTTACTAATATAACTAAATTTAATATAAGCTGACATACCAGTATATATTGTTTTGAAGGTGATAAAAATAACCAAGCTAGCAACCAGCTGAAATGAGAGGAAAAAGTGCAGAATTATTATCAATATTAGCTTCTGTAAAAGTGGCTAAATTAGGCATGCCTTTAATTAGATATCCTTGCACCGGCAAATATTTAAATGAATAATAAAAGAAGCAGACTTATCAACTATCCAGTAATAGAACTTGTAGAAAATGCTTCCATATTCCCGGCGGCAAACCGAAAAAAGAATCAGTTAACCATCTGCACTTCATACGGGACACACAATTGTAACCAGGACACAAACATAAACATCAACCCAAAAACAGCATCCCAATAAAAAAAAGAATCTGTGGCAGCTGCGCTCACAAAATGCAACAAAAAGCAGCGGGAGCGTAGAGTGAACGAGAGATGGAGAGAGGGCAGAAGGGGGAACAGAATATAAAAAGAAAATTTGCATATATGAAACCAATTGCTGAAGCAGGCAATAGCAAAGAAGATGAGGCATGCAACATAGAGAGAAACAAAAAAAAGGATGCTGCACACTTCACATGACAGGCAGCAACTGAAAATCGAATAAATGGAAAATCATTTATGCCACAAAGGCCGAAAGGTGGCAAATATTACGCAGGAATATTTTGAAACGCTTTCATATGCAAATGCCGAGTGGCAAATGACGAGTGGCAACTGGGGAATTTTTCACAATTGAGATCTAATGAAAAAGCTGATTTTGATTTGGCACGTAGCCAGGCACAGATCACAGGTCACAGGTAGGTTGGCCCTACTCTACTCCAGGCTTCACTGTACTCCAACACACTCGACCGTAGAAGTGGGCCTCTCAAGCGTAGAGTTTATGTCCTCCGCTCCTCTTCTCCTCTCCCCTCTCCAAACTCCCCTCTCCGCCTAAGCCTGGTAATCCCTTCTAAATGAAATGCTGCGTGTGCCAAGCAACCGAAATAAAAATAATATATATATATTTAGTGGGATTTCTTTGCTGTTTTGCTTACATTTTATTTTTTTATGTGCGCATAAATTTTCTCTATGGCTCAACACAACCACACACACACAGACACACATACACAAACACACATTTACAAAATGGAGACTCGCAGCTCGCAACTCGAACTAATCCAATTTATTACAGCTCCATAACTTTTTCCTATTTGCTTACTCTCCACCCCTCCCCCTCCCCAACTCACACTCTAAATGCGTCTTATTAGATGAGTGTGCGTGCGTGAGTGTGTGTGTGTGTGGCATGTTTACCCTGCTGTGTGTGTGTGTGTCTGGCTTATAGCGAACTTTGACTCGGCGGCGCTTCGCGCTTCAATTTCAAGCTTCTTTTGCCTATCTGCTGCCTTTTATGATAAATTGCATTTAGCAACCACCGACTCCCAAATGCTGCCACCACCACCACCGTCAACACCCTTACCACCACCACCCCCACCCCCATACAGAATGCCACCCCAACTGCCACCCTCTTGACACAGTTCAAGGAGCGGGGAGGGGGAGAGGGAGGTGTGGCGTGTGTGTGTGTGTGTGTGTGTGTGTGTGTGTACGCACATGCGTTGCCGCTGTTCAAATTGTTCTTCTAAAGGATTCAACTAGCCTTAGAATTTGTATGCACCCCCTGCCACATAAATGCACACAAAATGGCTGTGGCATATAGCTATATCGTTATACGTGATAGTTGCACGAGTTCCATGAGATAGTTGCCTGTACCAAAAATATATGATCTTGATGTGAATTTAAGTTTTGAAGTATTTCAATTGCTGGTAGAAATGACAGAAGGCAAAAGTTATGAGAACATTTAAGACTTTGGCTTAGCTTAAGTATATTTTCAATTAACATTTTCATTTTCATTTACATTATTTTGTTTTCTTTTGCTTACATTTCGCATTCTTCAGCAACAGATTAGATAAATTATACCCTGAATCCATTAAAAGAGAAATGCAGAAGGAAGCATCTCCGATCCCATAAAGTATATATATTATTGATCAACATCAAGAGCCGAATCGAATGAAAAACTATAAGCGATAGAGACTTCAAATTTGGATTAGAAGTTCTATATATACATATATAGCTTTGGTCTTTTTCATCAATATCGATAGCAATAATCGCATAAGATATAGGGCTCTAATTGATATATAAAAAACTAATACCAGCAAGTTAAGTGTGTATTTAACAGCTGATTATAGAGTATTTTTTAGTCGAGTTCTTTCTTTTTCTTAGCGCATTCTAGATTATTTTTCCTTGTTTATTCTTGCATTTTTCATATTACTTTTCATGTTAATTAGCGGCTTGTTTTCCAAAAGCAATTAAACATATTTCCCCAGCGAATTTGAAGGCAGACAGAGCTTCATCAAATTAACTGCAAAGTTTTTTCCTAACTTTGTTTGTATTCAAAGCAATTTAATCAAAACTAATTAGAAATGCAAAACTGGCTAAATGAGTTGTGTCAATGTTCCAAAAATGAAGAAAGAATGCGAGTTAACATTGTTAATAGAACCTATGGTATCAAAATCATAGTAAATTATTTATTATTGTTTATTATTTGGTGATCTCTTCTTATAATATAATATTTATAATAATATTTATATAATACTATAAATTTACCTTATAGCTGCAACACTTAACTCTTGGTCCTACAGCCTAGACACTTTGTGTTCTGTTTGTTTTTGGCTGTGCTTATAAGAAGCCAAAAAGTAACTGCAGCTAAAGTCTATATGTACAGGGCAGCTTTAACTTGCTTTCAAAATACAGGCAGCTCCCCTTCTCTTTGCCCTTTGCCCTTTGCCATTTTCCCTGGCCAACCAACAAGTGACAGCAAATTGCATAAAAATTTGTTTACATTTTATCCGCAGGAGCCACTGCAGCAATAATCTCACAGGACCAAAGCAGGCGTTTATAGATTTCGCAGCATTATAAAAGTAAAATATTTGTTTGGAGAGAAAGAGAGAGAGAGAGAGAGAGAGAGAGAGAGAGAGATAAGAGAGAGGTAAACAGAGAGAGAATGTGTGAGTTAGTCAGTATCTTAGACAGCAGTTGATTTTCAAGCTGATTTCCCGCTGACAAATATGGCGTGTTTGTGCTGATCCCGCGGAGCGTAAACTGAACTGAAGCCGAGTTCGTTTCGTCTGTGAAAACAATGAAAAATTCATGCAAATGAAAAATAAATGCACACCAGTCAGTCAAAGGGGGCAACAACCAGGAGCCCGTTAGGAGCACCACAAAATAGAAACACATTTCATGCACTTTTTGCCTGCTTGCTGGGAAGGTCCTTGTTTGGTGCTTGCTGGGAGCTTGCTTGGTTCCTTCGTCCTTTGTCTGTGTGCCACGAAATTTCAATAAATTATGCAAAATTGTTCGTGGTTTTCGCGCTTTTCCTTTTTCCTACAGTCGTCTTTTCTTTTTTATTTTGCCACATTTTCCTTGCTGTTTTATTCAAATTTGCGTACATTTTTTATTCGCTAAATAAACAAAATTTTCGCACAGCTCAACCAAAAATGTATTTCTTCGCCGCTCTGCTCGAGCACAATACAAATATCAACCCCTACCCAAAGAAGCTGTCACAGCATCCAACTATTCAGCATCAGGAAAAAGAGAAGGGTTTCTAACGAACCCTATTTTTGAGGGATCACATGTCTTTGTGTATCGATCGCGTCTGTTCAGGTAAACGATATATGCAAATTAGTTTGATTAAATATTTAAATGAGGGTTCACCTCGGGGTCACCTTCGCATCTTTTTTGAGAGGGTGCCCAACGTCAAGGCGACAACGACAGCTGCGTTTTCAGTTAGCGCATTTGTACAACTTGTGGAGGCACTCAGGTTCAGCTCAGGTTCAGGTTGAGGCTCAGTTCACCTCTCGAACTCACTGCGAACAGACGCAAATTGCTTTATCAACCTCGCTCCAAAGAAAGAAATTGAACGCAATGTGAGATGAGCGCAGGAGCAGAAGTGAATTAGATAATATGATAAACTTATGTGTGCTAAATAAGAATAAAACGAGTTCCATACTTGAGATGGAATGCAGTACGAATAAATATCATACTTTATCATATAAAATCGGTTTGTAATAAAAGTTGTGCTTATCCAAAAGAGTGCTCTTCATAAAAATCGACTTCAGACTAAACCTTAAATTTGTTGAAACTATTTAATTCAAGTTAAAATGTTCTGGTGGAGGCAGTACGACTGGGAACATACTTTTAAATGCATAGTTTGCTATGAAAATGGGTTTACTTCTTGGCTAACAAACCGGGGCAGTTTTCTTATATTCCGATTTTAAATTTTTTTTATTGTCTCTGCGTTTGGCTTGTTTATACAGACATGGCTGGATATACTCGGGTGTTGATGCTGATCAAGAATGTATATACTTACTGGTATCAGAGATACTTCATTCTGACTGAAGCACACTTTTGCAGAAATTCATGTTACATTTATTCTAATTTTTAATGGCTTTAGGGAAGTCAATTTTATAATACGAAAAACTATATTAAAGCTATTCACAATGATATCTATGCTTTTTCTTAAGAGTGTTCTTCGCAAATAGAAAAAACTGTCATTAAAAATACTTCAGTTTATTTCTCAACGAGTTAGAATATATCAGATATTTACATCAAAAAGTGTACTAAATATTTGTGAGATAATAGTTCTGTTTGCGCCACTTGCAAATACAAGGGAAAAACCCAAACTTTTACAGCTGCCCTTCACTTTTAGCAATTGGCAATCAGTTTGTTCGGCTTCCGTGGCATTCATTTCAAACGAGCAACGGTAATTTGGGGCCCATGTAAGACTTTCTAAAGGCTCTTTGCAATTAGGTCTCTAGTTTTCAGCAATTTCTGTGCACGCATTAAACAGCGAACAGCTAACCAGGCTCAAACTAACAGTAACAACAGCAACTACAAAAATAACAACAACAGTTGGCCACATGTACAATTTTCAATTTTTCACTGTTGGACAGATAACTGTGATTGCGGGGACCGCAGCGTCATAACTAGATAGAAATTACCCGAGTGAGGCTGGGGCATGCAACATGGCACGAGCTCTGTGCTACACAACCAAGTGCCATATGCTGCAGATCGGCTGAGCTGGCGATCTTCTTGAGCAGCAGCGGCAGCAGCACCAGCAGCCACAATACAAATGATTATGTTTATACTATTAAAGTAATTTACTAAAAATGACGCCCAGCCAAAACAAGATGAGTCTCCTCCTGCTGCTGCTGCTGCTGGTGAAAAACAATCTCTGATCGGGGTTCTGGGATCTTGGATCTGGGATCTAGGCAACGGCGATCGATGCGATCTCGTCAAAGTCAACCGCTTTAGCTGCGGGTTAAGCAGCCTGCTGTCTACTTAAGCATAATCTTATACCCAGCCTCACGGCACACTGATCCATCCAATCCAAGGCGGATCGGATGACGATCGTTCGCCAAGCTTTATCACAACATTTTTTGCCATAAAGATGGATTAGTGTGGTCAAGTGCAACTACACTCAGAGAAAATAACTAAATTTATAATAAGTTAGAAGTATAGATAGAAATGGGTTATGGGCATCAAAGTTCTTATATTTCTTGTACTGATAATCCGATCTGAAAAACTAACTCCGCTGATTCGTTCGGAACAATCAAATAGGCAACTTAATAATAATAACAATCTACAACGGCAAGTAGATAAGCAAACTTAAGTATTCCAATTGAGATGCCGAAAGGTAAATGCCAGAAATTATGTTTGTACATATTCTATTTTATCCAGATGTTTCTACAAGGTTCACTTTCAAGAATGGGACGCACTAGTTAACTACAAAGAGTTTCAGTACCTTTTCGACATTAATAATAATAGGAAAAATAACAAATACATATACATACATAATAGCCATTTGCTTTCCAGAACATCAAGTAGAATTTCCTCTCGAGTAGAAATCTGTTGCCATATATTTTATTTATTTACTACATTTAATATTGATTTTTTAAAAGTAAAAATATTTGGCTATACTATAATGCAGCAACTATAAATATTGCTGTAAATTATAAAAATAATTTCCAACTATTTTACTTATTTAACTATAACCGAAAAGCAAAAATTATAGATTATTAGATTTATTTAATTCAATACAAAAATCTCAACCAATTTTTTTTGCTGAGTGCAGAGCACAAGTTCGCCGATCGCAGATCGAAGAACGAGGCAAGAGTCAAGTTGCAGCAGAGTAAAGTTTAGTTGTTTGGTAGCCAAGGTGCGAGATCTGTAAATAATGTGGCAAAGCTGGGTCTGCCCCACGGGTGCTACAGCTGGTGTGCCCCAGCATCCATGTGTGCCGCTTCACTGAGCTGAGCGAAACGCTCCGCTACGATTGGAGATCGTTAATCGAAATCGCACTTGGTCTTCTCTCTGCGCTTAGGAGGAGAAGAGCTACATTAACCCCTCTACCCCCAAACCATTTGCCTCTGATTTGGTGATAACGATCGTAAGCGTAGCGGTACTCTAGGTGCAACACATGTTGCACTTAGCCAATCCTCCTCTTCCCCCTTGCCCCTATTGATCCACCTGCCCACTTACGAGTGCAGCATCAAGCATATAATTTTGGCTAATTTAGAAAATAGGTTTTCTCTGCTCGAAATTAGTATGATTCGTAGCTACATTTATCCTACGTTCGCCTTGTTAAAGAGCTGAATACAATGTCTTCAGAGTTAACTTGGCCAACATGTGTTTTGGCCCATATATGCTTAGATTGCCAAGTGTGGCTCTTAGCACTTGATGTCAGGCATTTCCGCATAGCTCAAGCTGAAGCCGGGGGAATTCAATTTTTCGCGGAAAACAAAATGAATGCCTTGAAGTCGACATTTATTAAATCCATACTCATAAATATGCATGGATGGAGGGGAGCAGAGCACTCAAGTCTCGAGGGGGCGGGAGCTCTTCTAATTACGTCAAGTTAGTCTGGGGCGCTGGCAAAATGAAACAAAATCAAATATTACGACGGAGGGAACACAACTAAGCAGGCAGACAGACGCAGAGCCAAATGAAAGGCCTAAGAATTGTTTTATTAAGTGGCATAAATATGCATGAGCAAACCCTTAAAATAAAAATCCAGCAACGAATAAAAAAATACAAAAAACATAAGCAAATGAAACGAATTCATTTTTGTAGCTACCCCCGCAAGGAGAGAAAGTTGTTTGCTTAGTTGCCGTGTGTTTTTAGCCAACAAATACGAAGGCTGTTTAATCGCATGTAGAACCGGAAAAAAGGTTTACAATTAAACAAAACAAAACCAAAAAGAAAAAACTTTGTCTGTCTGCATTTGGATATCATTTTTACCTTTTGGATGGCATTGTCATGTATTTGTGGCTTTGCGGTTCATTGATTAAAATCAAACTGTTTATTAGCGCCACCCTTTGCGCATTAGGGTTACCCAAAATAAAAACAGCCCCTACACAAAACTAAATGTCTGTGCTGCGTGTGTTTGTTTAATTGAGTTTCTTTCCTTTCTTTTTTGTGGTTAATATTTGCATTGTTGGTTTGTCATTCTCATTAGTGCATAAATATCCATGTCTTGGAGGGTTGCATAACCCAAAACCTTCTGCTTCGTACGGCATTTATCAATCGACATATATATATATATATCATTCACTCATTTATCCATCCATATACATATACATAAATATCTATCCATTTATCGTAGAGGCAGCGTTGTTTTGTTTGCCACCCGCGAAATGATTTCAATTTTAGATTAGTTCTCTCTCGCATAATAAAAAATAAAATTTGAGGAAATCATCCCCGACTCCCTCCCACGCAGTGCATTTGGCATTTGCCATCACATATCATCGTCAAAGTCAAACTCAAGCTGAACGTCATAATATTGACAGACAGACAGACAGACAGACAGACATAGAGGCATGTCAACATACTCATAAGGTCGCTTTAATATTTGGCTTGCATGGTTCTGGTTACTTAATTTAAAAGACACCCAACGATTATTGGTTTCAAATTGCTTGGAACACGCGAATTTTTTTGGCATTTCTCAGCAGGCTGTTTTTATATATTTTTTATTTTTTTTGTTGTTTTCTATTTTTATAGCCCCATTTGATTTTCATTTCCTTGTTATACGCTTCAGTAAATAGGTAGGCGTTGATCCGATCAGCCGTCTCTGCATTTTATTTGTCCATTAAGTCAGGCAGGCAATCATCGACATGTCAGCTGGATGTTTGTGCAAATGCATTTCAAATTAGATGCATATTCAATACAGATGTTTAGACACTGACAGACTTTCAAATCGATTCAGCATTCACAAAATGAAGGCATAGAAAAGTTTTGAGACTTGTCTGTTTTTCAGAATTGCGTTTCCAAATTTGAATGTGATATTATTCTAGAGGTTCAAGGGGTGAGATCAAAAGGCCAAATAAAAGAGCATTTCTAATAATATGTCCTTAGATTTAGTCAGCAGATAAATCTTAACGATGATTAATCTATCTAGCAAATGTTAATGCCTTCACTTTCGAAAATATGTTGAAGCTGTTGACCTTTCAACGGGCCACAGAAGTTGAAGTGAACTTTATTCGACGTCAAGTTGCCAGCTGTGTGGCAGCCTCGCTGCTGCTGCTACGGTAAGGTTGCAGCAAGTAGCGGTGTTCATATGTCTGCTCTTAACAAGCCTTTCAATATAATTCAATGTCGTTCAAAAACCAAATCCATTAATCTCTCAACTCCAACTCAACTCCAGACCTGCCTCCCTCGCCTCAAGCACACGGAAGTCCAACTTCTCTCGGTCACATGCAATTTGTGCTACTTGTTGCTGCTGCTGCTGCTCTTGCTGCTGACTCTGTGGCAACCTTTCACAAAGGAGCTCACAAAGCAACACCTTTGCTGACCAACAGCAACAACAACAACAACAACTTGGTATCTTTTTACCTTTTATGATGCGATTTGCATAGCGTTTAGGTTGCCCCATCGCATTGCCTCACGTCGCATATTAATATTTAAGTCGCCATCCTTTTATGCCATGTTCGGTTTCACATCTCCAACTCTTAACTCCCCCTCTCCCTTCTCCCCACCCACTCTCTTCAGGTAGCTCTTCCCGGTAGCGCGGCACGCCAGTCAAATTCAAATTCAAGTTCGCGTTTCTCACGTGACATGAAAATCTTTTTTGTGCGCAACAAGTTTTTAACAAATTCTCAGCTGATAAATGATATCGCATACTCTGCCTGACTCGATATGCATAGAGTCCCTGTCTCCGGTCATTAATAATTGTACAACTGCATAGCTGAAGCCATCTTTCTCATTGCCTCGCACCTCCCTCCTCCAATGGGCTATTGTCTGCTGCCGAAAGAGTGTGACAGAGCGAGAGAAGGAGTTGAGGGGCAGCTGAGTTGGATTCTCTTTAAGTGATATGTGCGTATCTTGAGCACTTTAATCTCACTGGATTTGTAGCTAAGCTTTTGAGCATTAAGTTTGTTCAGCATAGGAGATTTTTTTAAATTTTATGTATTATTACCTTCAAGAAAAGCATCTTACTTAGATACCAATTAGAAGTAACTAAATATTCTTTTTTTTTTTGTTACCTTTAAGTGATATAAAATATGCATAAAAATTAAATTTACCATTAATGAAAATGTATTAAAATTGACAAAGCAATATCATCTTATCTAGACACCAATAATAAAGAAATATATATTTGTTTTATATTTATATTTTGTTTTCTTATATTGCAATATTTTTATTGTGAAACTTAAACATTTTGAGCATATCTATAAAAATTTCTGAACTTTTTAAATAGTTGTTCCTTTTCCTTCCCAAATATCGCATATCCCCTTAAGAGATCCACACACGGTAAGCCACAGTCTGCACAACCAAAAGCCGTCACTTGACACACTACATCGAACACACACACACACATGTGCACACACATCATACACACACACACTCACACTCGGAGATAAGCGATCTGCACAGCACCACAAGTTGCCACTTGAAAGTGATGATGGATTATTAGTACGTGTTGCTAGCCCGGCTATGAGGATGTATGGATTGCAAGAGGGGCAGGAGGGGTTGCGACTGATTTACCTAAAACACACGAGACTCATTAATCCTGGGCGGCAAACGGAGGCAGGACCTTTAGCACGCTCTTGCCACGACTTATTTGTGCTAAAAACTTTTGCGGCTTGATAAATTGCCCCCCAACAGCAACAGAAACACACAAGCAGCTGTCCTCGCCCCCACCTTAAGTCTGCCACTTGCTGTAAGCAAAATAACAGCATACCATTCTTAACAGACCCACAGGCAGACCGACAGACAGAGAGACAGACAGACTGAGAGACATGTGTGAGTAAAATGTACAAATGGCTTTGGGCTGAAGTTTTTTGGGCAATGTTTTTGCTGCGTTTTCGTTTTGCACTTTTTCTTATAACCAGAAAAAGGGTATACACAGGTAATGGAAAAGAAAGTAACAGGCAGAAGGAAGCATCTCCGAACCCATCAATATATATTTAATCATGATCAGTCTGTATATCTCGTATACCTTATGCAAATTAAGTTTAATTTAATCCTGATTAACTGTCGCCGTTGCCGGAAATATCGATACAAATCGATTTCCGAAACCAAAAAAAAATACATTCATAAAGATTTTGCCTTCTAAGTGAAATAAAATGAACCCAGACTTATCAACTTCACAAATTTAATTAAGATTAAATAAGAAACACAGAAAAATATGTCTTGCAGAGCATTTCCTTGTCGAGCTCTCTCGTTTAGAGCATTCTTACTCGTTTTTTTGTGCCTCAACTTTTTAGATAGGTAAACACTTAGCACGTTTTTGCCAGTGATTTAAATGCTTCCCAGTCCATTGTCTCCTCTTTCTCTCTCTCTCACTCTCTCTCTCTCTCTCTCTTTATCTCTCTATTTGCGAGGCATTCAATCACCTTAGAGTTTGAGATTTGTGGAGTTTTTGATATGCAAATGCTTTTGCCAGAGTTTTTAATGCCTTGTGCTGGGATTCGAACTGAAATTGTAAGGAGGTGAATTCTGGTGTTCTATTCTGTGCCGCTGTCACGTCACTTTTCAAATTTATTTCGTTTGTTTTGAGCGATTGTCACGTTTTTGTGTTTTTGTGTGTTTCTGGCTGATAAATAATATAAAAAATAAATAAAAATGATTTTCGTCTAAAGAGATAAAACTGAACGTAATCAACAACATGTATTCAGATACTTAAAGTTACAACAATTAATAATTTACAGCTTCAAACATTTAGGCTGATTTTAGTCACATTTTTGGTACTCCTAATTTTCATTCTCGCTTTCTAAGTCGCTAGTCTCGGTATCCGTATAATTTGGTAAAAAGGCACCCGATGAATCATACTCGTCATCTGAATCGCTAATGCGTTCGTCCTGTGCCTCATCATCGCCGTCATGCTCCTCCTCATCATCATCATCATCCAGATCCAACTCAAATATCTGCTGCTGATCCTGCTCCTCCTCCTGGTCATCGGTGTTCTGAAGTTGACTCTCATTATTGCTATCATCAGAGTCCAACTGATTTTCATCATATTCCTCGCTATCGGTCGCCGAGTGATTTGTCCCATCTCCATCCTCATCCTCATGCTCCGCGTCACTGTCCAGCTCTAGGTTAATGATCTTCACATTGTGGAGTTCTTGGATTAGCGCATCGCGTTCCAGCGAGTGATATTCTCGTTGCAATTGGCACTCGGTCTGCAGTTCCTGGTTGCGTTCGCGTAGATGAAATATTTCAGTTAGATTCTCATTCTGTTTGTTCACAATGGTTGTCATTAGCTGCTCCAGCGACTGAATGTTCACCTCGTGCTCCGCCAGCTTCTTCTTCAGCAGCCAATTCTCGGCACGACACTTGACCAGCTCCGATACACTGGCAGTTATCTTGGCGTTATCTGTGATGGGCGTCTGCCAGCTGCAGGATTTACAGGATGTTATTTATTAATCTTAGTTATTCTTGTTCTTAGCACACTTACGGATCGCAAGGTCCTTCATTTTCGACGGCTGCATTCTCGTTGCGATTTGGCAAGGGCACTGCAATGCGTTCCTCGTTGACATTGCCCATCGAGGATGTGGCACCAACGTACTGGCATATGCAAGACATTTTCTATTTGGAAATTTCTATGATTTTCATAACCAACAAATATGTTGAAGTAAATTTAAAATAATGCCAATCGCACGCAATTCTGCACAATACATTTATCCCAGGGCCAACTCGATTCTTGAACTCCCATATCATATTAAATCCAATTTAAACTCCTTCCCTGCTCTCTTCTTTTTTAGTGAAGTGCCAGTGAACGCACTTTACGACTTGACATTTTCACACTTTGTTGGCAACGTTCAAACGCCTCTCCTCTTCTTACCTCACCTCATCTCTCCCTCTATCTCTCTCTGTTGGCTTGGCCAAGTCTCCTTGTTGTTGTTGTCGATGCATGTCTCTCGGCTCTCGACTCTGCTCACAGTTTTGGGACTTTTTTTGTGGATTCAAGTGCAAAATTGGTTTAAGTGTTTGCTAAATTGGCAGCAAAATGGCTTTTTCAATTTTATACTTAACGTTTATATTCAAAGTGACGCCAGAGAGATAGACGGACATACAGACAGGCAGCTGAACTTGCTCCATAAAAACTAACAATCTTTGCTGCTATGCTTTTTTGGCAACAAGTAGCCTGCAGCACAATTGATGTGGTGTACGTATATAAATATAAGTATATATAATAAATAAAAGATATTTTAAACCTACATATCTTTTATTTATTTTCTCTCTAAGAGACGACATTTTGATTATTTGGATAATTTTAAATCACTTTCTCTTTTACTGACTTATTGTTATTCACTTTTAATTATTTATCATTTAATGTCCAACTAAAACCTTTTAAAAAATTGTGAACTATTTTTACTTCACATTAAATATATATATATATATATTCGAGTTGTGCTGTTTGTATCTCACTCTGGCTACTTGTAATTACAAAACCATAAATAAATACAATTCAAACGTGTAGCAACTTGAGCACCTGCCACGCCCACCCCATGCATTTCACACGCTTGCTAAAAGCGGACTCTGAACCGTACAACAAATAACAACAACCACAACAACAACAACAAAACAACAGAAAACAACAAGAACAACAAAGCAAAATTCGCGACTTGGCAAGTCGAAGTGAAGCTCAGCTCACACATATCATTTATAGCCGCGATAATCATGGCTTACACCCATGCATCCGCTTTTAGACACACATATATTTTACGGTCCCCTATACGAGTCGCTCTCTCTCTCCCCCTCCCCTTTCTCGCTCTCTGTCCGTCTGTCTGTCTGTCTGTTAACTGGATAGTGTGGTCGAGGCGCAGAGTCTAATCGTGATGCCTAAACAACGCCAAATTACACACCAGAGGGCGCTACGCAGTCCATGTTAACATAAATTTGTTGCGCCTCTTCTGTGCGGACTGCCCCCAAAAACGATTCAACAGGGGCAGGGGCATGTAGGGGCGGTTTGGCCATGCTATAAGCGTTCAACTTTAAACTAGGCAACACATGCAAGCGCACATTTAAAAAGGCATAAGTCATACATGGCTAATAAATTGATTTGCCAAAGTGGATTAGAGGTCATTGCTATATCATCGTATACAGAGTGTTCCATCACATCAAGGGTGTCTTAAATAGAGATTTGCTTACAAATTAATAAGAATTGAAAGGTCTTCAAGAACTTCATATTAAAAAAATAAAAATTATAAGAAGTGATTAATGGGTTCATTTCATGGCATTTACAGGATGTTCTGCTTTGTGATGTTTTTACAGAAAAACACCATGTATTGTGCGGCTGCTTGCCCACAACTCAAGCTCAACTATTTTTGGCTTAACTATGTGTGCATTTGAGAGAACAAATTTTAGCACACGGAAACACGAGATATCCCCAACCAAAGAAAGAGAGAGACGTAGAAAGAGAGAGTGAGAGGGAAAGAGAGAGAGAAAGAGAGAGGAGTTGAATCGCTTAAAATGCCAGTTTGAAGTCTATTATTTGCTGGACACGAGCACATATTGATTGCATCGCCAATCGCAGCTGGAGCAGGCAGGGAATCCCGGGGGAGAGCAGCAAATTGCTTCAGCAAATACAACAAAATGCTCGCAAAATGGGCAACAAAAAAAAAAGCGGCACTTGGATGCGACTTGCAGTTGAAGTTGAAGTTGCAGTTGGTGCAGGAGCAAATCACATGGTAATGGATGCAGCAACATAAACTGAAACAGAAACAGAAACCGCAAGCCGAGCCTGCCTTAAGTTGCAACTTGCTAGTCGCAAGTTGCGGGAGTTTGAAAACTTGTTTCGAAAAAGCAGACTTGGCTTTGGTTTCTGTTTCTCGTCGGCGTCGGCGTCGGCGTCGGCGGCTGCTTCGTGTAGCTCAGCATTTAGCGTCTTGATCGGTTTATCACCGATTAATTAGAGTTTGATAAATACGCGCACGCCGTGAGTAAATAAATCATGACAGCCAAACAGCATTCAGACATTCAGCGTAGGAGTTCCACTTCGAACTCCTCGAACGACCTCTCCACACACACAAACATTCACACATATGTGTGTGGGTATGCGAAGGAAAGTGTGTGTGCACACACAACCATTTGCATATGCCAAATTAGAAACTGAAACAGTGTGTGCCATCCAAAAAAAGTGGGGATGAGAGATCGACTAGCAGATACCCTGCATACAACTTTCATATCTCTATTTATATCTTGATATATACAATCGACTTGCTAATATTAGTTTTCGAAATAGGTAACATAACATTTTTGGGTTAACAAAATTCAATGGAAAGATATATATCTTTAAAGTTCAGGTTTCAATTGCTATCTGAACACAAACACAAAGCTAGGAGCACAAACATAACTCTGATTCTAATTTCTCTAGCTCTCATATACAGACGGGCTACCAAACATAACTACATAACTACTTTAGTTTATGTTGTCGCAGATGCTTTTCTCTGCCTGAAACATTCTTCCCCACAATTTCAAAATACCCTTTCTGCAATTTTGAATGAGTTCAGGGCATAGAAATAAAGGTAAAAATATTGTGTGCACTTTTGCGCGCTTTTGCATTTTATTTTTGATTGTTTCGACTGTCGCTGCTTTTGACATTCGCACAAAAGGCCAGTTTGAAAGAGGGCCCAAATATCTTTGAACATTTTTCTGTGAGAGCATTAATTATGTACCCGAAAAAAAAGAAACCAAAAAGAAAACCAAAACAAATGTCCTTTGAGATGCGACTGATGTTGATGAGTCCTGACTTTCAGCTATGCTCGAGTTTGAGGTTTAGCTGTAGCTAATTTTGGCTGGATTCAAATTGGTGGGCGGGTTGGGTGTCAAAGGTGCTTTGAATTATGCGCTTGCCGCATATGAAAGCAAATGCAATTTTTGTTGTTCAATTTTGTACACTTGAGCTCTGGATTTGTTTTTATTTTTGGCTCAGAATTTTGAATGAGTTTTGGGGTTTGGGTGGCATGACTGGCAATATTAGCGATTAAATGTATGGGGGATCGAAATGAGGGAAGGGTGGCAAATGTTAAAGGTTAATGTGGAAGTTATACAAATCTTTATAAGTCTTATATTGAACAAACTCCATATAAATGTAAATTGCCTGATTAATATAGCTAAGATAACGTAGTGATTCTTTTGAATTACTAAACATGACCTGAAGCCAGCTCAATATCTATTTAGATGAATAACTTCGTAACTAAGTAAATTTTGAAACTACTTCTTAATTATAGGAACACCAGCTGGCATGTTTTTCGGCTTTCAACTTTGATAATTATCTTTCTCTCTCTCCTGATATCATGATTGCATTTTCTTTTGCCAGCCACAAATATTTTACTCTTTGTTATTTGTGCTATTGAAAATTTGAGAAAAATATTTCATTTAATTTGGTTGCTCCGACTGCTCTCTCTCTCTCTCTCTCTCTCTCTCTGGTTCTCTCTCTATCTCGCTCGCCATGGCTCTCTCTATTTTTAATTTGGCCTTTTGCATAGCCACATTTACGAGAAATGAAATGAAATGTCTTTGGTTTATTACCGCAAGAGCTACACTAGAAGCAGTAGCAAAAGTTAGAATGAGGTTATTATTATTACTGCAACTCTGCCCGACTGTTGACTGTGGTTGTAGTTGTTATTGTTGTTGTTGTTGTTGTTGTTGTTGTTGTTGTTGTTGTTGTTGTTGTTGTAGACTCTATGGCACTATGATTGCTACCTTTGCTGCACATTCGCTTCGCATCGCATTCGGCGTCTTTTATTCTTGCCCATGGCACTGGCAAAAATGTTGACCACTTTCTGCTTGGCAGCATTCTTCACTCCAATCCACTCCCCTTCACTCCCCTCCATTTCCCTCCACTCGACTCTTTGCTCCTTTTCCACTTCAACTCGAGCATTGACCATTTTGCTTGGGTTACTCCTCCACCTCCTGCTCCCCCTCTTCCTGCTCCTCTGCGTAGTTTTCTTATTGTCGCACTAAAATTGTGCTCAAGATAACTCAAGGCATGAATGAATGAAATAAAAGGCTGCCTGCTTGGCTGCCTGGCTGCCTGGGACCAAAGTATTTGTGGTCTTTCATATCCTTTTGCACAATTATCCAGATTTCAATATTACTGCGTCATAAACAAAAACTGAGTGCGATCTTACTTGCCGAGAGCGGGGAAAGTGGAGGAGTCTGTTTGGTTTTAGGGACCCATTGCACTTTGAGTATTGTGCAGAATGCTATTATTATTTCTATTATTGTTGACTCAGGAATTTTAAGACAGTGCCACCCCAAAAGGGGGGTTGGAGTTTGGATTTGGGGCATATTGCATGCCTGCATCTTAGGGTCGTTTATATTTATGAAGCCGAGCAGCTCGTTAGTCAGCCAACCACAAACGCTGTAAATCAAGTAAAGGAAATTATATTTTCCATTTGCAGCATTAGACGAAAATTCCCTAAAAGTCTTATATTTGCCAGCTAATTCACTTGGCGTGATTTAATCGTGCCCATTAAATACACTCGCAACTTCTTCTTCCCCACAATTTTTCCATTTTCCGCTCATGCAAATTTTCTCGCAAATTGGCTTAATTTGAAGCGAGAGACGCTCTTAAATCATATAGGGAGAAATATGGCCTGAGGTAAAAACTTTCACTTGCCGCGCATTTCCAAGCAATCAAATCATTACGACTGTAACACACCCATCGCGCGCACATCACCCCTCAAACTAACACGCGTTGACATTTATCAAAGAATTTCAACTGTCATTTAAATTCTTCTGTACTTGGCCACAAAACAACACGCAATTGAACATTCATAAGCTTCATTCTAGACTCGAGAGTCTGCCCCCAACAGAATTGGGAACCCGCAAGAGTACACAATGGGAAACAAAAAACCTAATAACCCAAAATTCGCAAAATTGGCAAGCGGGGGTTGAGTTGGCAAATAGAACCCTCCACGAGAGCTCAGTTTGCCACTTGCCAATTTTCCGATGCTCAAGTGAAAATCTTTGATATGCCAATGCCAAACAACAGTTTTCCACCAGGCAAACACAAAAACAAACAACCCGCAAAGAAGGCGACGACGATGACGATGATGACGACGACACGTGACAATTGTTCTGTTTCGTTTCACTCCCCCCTTGGCAAACATTGCAAAAAGTTTGCAATTTTCCATTTTCCCAGTTGACGTGTGTTTTTCATTCTATTTTTTTCGCAGCAGTCAAGTGCGTAATTTGTGGTTAACATTTAAGGAGGGTGTCTGAGCCAAGAGATTTTCAATGGATTACTTAATTTTGTCGGCTGCCAAATTAGCTCTAAGCATAAATCTATTTAATAAGGAAATTAACTGCAGATAACACATACATATAAACACCTTACAGCTATTATTAATCACTCCACAAACCCAAACAAATCTGATATTTTTCAAGAGCTGCACAAATACACTCAAGAAGACCTATTGCGAAATTAAAAACTCATTTCCAAGCAACTAAATATTTATTTATTTGTGTCTGGGCGGGGGAACACCCTCTCCTCCACCTCCATTGGCATTTCAATTTATTGCACAATTAAAAGTATTTCTCATATCCTGCGAGTGCAGCCCATAAATTCTTCACCTACGCGAAAAACTCTTCAGCACCAAAAACTGGAAGCGGAAATTACGAAGTGCCTAGAAGACTGAGACAAATCTGCATAGAAACACAAAAAAAAACATACACACACACCTACAAAAGTCAATGGGAGAAGAAAAAATAAAAGGAACACGTTAGAATTCTCTAGTCGAGAGAGCTCGACCGGGAGACACCCTAGATGCAAAGCTTAACCTATCCATAAGTGTGGAAATTTTTGAACTAACGCACAGAAAATCATACGATGAGTTAAATCTTTCAAATTGATCATTTTATTGTTATCGGTAATCGATTATTATTAAAAAAATAAGTTATCGAACAAATTATATAAACTGAATCCAAATGCAGCCTCTAAGTCTTATAGTCTGTGTGATTCAACCTCATAATACAGACAGACAGGTATGGATATGTCGACTCGACTGATCAAGAACTTTTATACTTTATAGGTCCGTTCTGCCCTCCGTATACCCCTTTACCCATTTTCAATGAGTGCATGGTAAAGAAAGACATTGCTGTGCCGCTTTTTTGTGGGCTCAGCCGCATCCCGAATTATGAAATAAGTAAAAGCGCACTCCATGCATTAAAAACCTTTTAATTTGCTAAATCGCCTTGCCAGACAACGATGACGACGAAGCACCTCACGGATACAGATACGGCAACGGCAATGGCGAAACCGTATACGGGTTACGGGCCACGGAGCAACGGA
The DNA here is from genome assembly GCA_035041535.1 of Drosophila cognata. Classification (NCBI taxonomy): domain Eukaryota; kingdom Metazoa; phylum Arthropoda; class Insecta; order Diptera; family Drosophilidae; genus Drosophila; species Drosophila cognata. Next base: position 606,238 of record JAWNLC010000451.1, read on the forward strand.
AGTGGATAGACGGAGTCTGTGTGCATTTTTGAGATTTGCAGACGCCTAAAGGATCCGACTCCTTAATGCCCCAATACCCAATCCCCTTCCAGACATAGACACTTGGATTTGTACTTTGGACCTGGGCAAAAGTTCTGCAAACACTCGAAAAGCCCTCAGCCTGACTACTCCCCTCCCAGTTTAACGCCACCAACCCCCTTTGGAATACATGTGGCGATAATTTCCACTTTGTGCTGCTGTTGACTGCAAAATTCCTATGGGCCAGCAGCAAAATCAAGAAAAAGCAGCTCAGTCTGGCTCTGGCTCTGGTTGTGGCTCTGGCTCTCAGACTCTAAACTCATACTCTTTTCTGTTCGCTATACAACCTGAAATAAATCTGTGTTTTTCTCGCAATAACCGAAATTTTGGCATTCCTCAGAAAATAGGCAAGCCAGGAAAAAAAAGAAAGAGAAAAGAAACTCGACTGAAGTCGCCTTTGACAGGACGCACTGAAGCACACGAATTAATTTCGCAAAAATCATAATGCATTTTAATTTTATGCACTCTTAACGAAAGGTATAGCGACTATATTGTGCAGCTTGCAACCACTTTTATTGGGGTAAGACTTATCTTGTATATATTCTTAAAATTATTCAAATATATTTCAATATATACTATTTGTATAAAATCTTTGTAAAAAAAACCTTTAAAGAAAGCTAAATTACTCAAAATATGAAGTATTACTGTTATCACGGATTAACTGCTTTGAAAACTTGTAATGCATATTTTGTGTAAAATATTAAATGATATATATTTTATATTATGAACAATGCGAGTAATGTTTATATATATAAGTTGTGAACAACTTTAAATTGCTCTCAAGACAATATTCGCGGAAGAGTATTGAAGTTTCATAGTGCTCAAGAGCAAATGCTTCTTTTCATATACTTACCTGTCCCATTTATGAGGACAATATTTAAATGGGATTTTGTTCAAGCTGCATGAGGATTATATTAGATTTGATTGAACAAAGTACTCGATTAGAGTTAAGGTAGCAAGTACTTAAAGAGACGCCTCAAAGCATGCTACAAATTGCGGAACACCAAATTAATGAAACGCACAAAAACGCGCTGCATGTGAGAGAATAATTAAATTTGATTTGGAAAAGCAAATGAAATGCAATTTCAGCTCAGCTCAGCCCAGATCGTAGCGTGTCCATGGCAATCATGTATTGTCATTGCATGACTCCACAGTTATCCTGGAGGCAGGAGCAGAGGGAGCGAAAAAGAGAGGGCGATTGCGAGAGGGAAAGAGAGATTGAGAGGGAAGGGGAGAGGGAGAGTGTAATCGAGGGGGCACACGCAATCGAAATTAAGAAAAAGTCTCGCATTCAAGTTAATTGACAGCTCGCGGACTACAAATTCAACCCCCGATGAGCAACACCCAACCGCTAACCGCCACATCCTCCTCCCCCGCTCCCCATCCCCTCCCTCTCTCACCTGCTGCCACAACAAAATGCTCATTAAAAGCGTATTATTTGTAGAATGTCTGCGCTTATCTATCGATGTCTGTCTGGAAGTCTTTACTCCGATTGTTGTTGCTGATGATTTTTGTAAATTCATTACAGTTTATTTGGCAAAATAAATTGCAAACTCATTTAGCGCGCGAAAATCAAAAAAGTTTTTCAAGGACTTGGTTCATTTGGATTGCAAAATCTGAGATTCAGTCAGGCAAAAGCCAAACCAAAATCAAAAACATTCAGAACGTTTTTTCCCCAACTGCGAGTCAAAGTTTGTTTTAACCATTTTTATATAGACTGGTTGCTTATATTTATTTATTTCTATTTTTTTGCTCTCGAACCTAGACTCGCCTAGACATCGTCTGTGGTTAGTCCTGTGTTCCTTGTTCTGTGCTCTGCTCTCAATTTAAATTGTCTCCATGGAGATTTGTGTGCAGCCTCTGCGTTGATTTTGTCATTGAGTTTGCTGCTTGTGTTTTATTTCTTTATTATTGCCATTTGCTGATGACTCGACTGAAATTTTATTTGCTGCTACCCAAATCGATAGTAATCAATATTGTATTGTTAAGCACAATTTGCAGTTTATTTGTCTGTCTGAAACTTGATTAAATTAAAGCCACACTAACTCGCGCAATTATGGCTTTAACTAGTAAAAATTCTCCATTCACGAGAGCTCGACTAATAGATACCCTTTACCCAGCTGTTAAGCACATGTATATTCACACAAATACATCTTTTTGATTGCTTTAGATTTATATTGATAATCGCAAAATGAAAGTAGTTTTCGATAAAACTAAATCATTTTTATTTTGGTATGGCAAACGAGAACTTTTATTCTTAATTTGACAGTCTGACTATTTCAAACTATGACACAACTTTATCATACCTTTTTAAGCATTTTCAATGCAACTCATTTCATAATTCATCATTATCACATACTCAAAAAAAAATTATGAAAATGCACTCAAACAGAAAAAGGTTCGAGATTCAAAATTAAGCCAATTTCATGCAAAACAGCAACGGCATCAGCAGCAAATGCTCTTCATAAATGGCCAGCAAAAAGGAGCAGTAGGAAAAACATACAATTCAATTACCCAAAGAGGAATCAAGCGAGGAGCTGCAGTTGAAGCAGCTGAAGCGACACGCGACCGCAGAAAAACAGCAAAATAAAATAAAAATGAAATTCGCACAAGCGACGCACTCCAAACACATAAATTATGAAAGGCAACAAACACGAAAATATTTTGGCCAAAAATGCAAAACAAGAACCAGAACAACAACAACAACAACAAAAGGAACAACATGTGTATTAAATGTTTAACACGACTTTTCACTCATTAACGCGAGACGCTGAGAAAAAAAACAAAAGCAAAGGCAAAAAACCGCAAAAATTGTTAGAGGGTTGACGCGTGTTTCTGGCATAATTTATGCATGTGTGAGTGTGCAGATAGGGAGGGGGTGTAGAGTGTGTGTGCGTTGAGGTGTGGGTCTAGCCAAGTGTTAATTTCGTGGCACATTAAAAACAGCATAAAAAATCATCAACATCAAATTGTAGGTCTGGCAAAAAGAAGCCAAGCGCCAGATTTTATGATGCGATTTGTGTGCACTTAAAATCGCGAAATCTAACTATCTTAAAGACTTAATCTTACATTGGCTATATGACTACATATACGTAACCAATACTTCACTTAGAATCACAAGGCGCTTTCAAAACAGCAAAATATCACAGCTATCAAAAAATGCTGCTAATCTGGACAGCTTTAGGTCTGCGCTTTTTTGCAGCAGTTGTAAAACTACCTTTAAGACAACATTTTGTATTGGTTTTATGGATAAGTAGATCAAGTCTAGCGTTAGTTTAAAACCATGAGAACCAAAGTAACTATTAATGTAGTTTCTGATTAATTTTTGGCAATAAGAAAAACAATTTTAGCTTCACAAGATGCATATGGAGCAAAGTGTTAGTTTAGAAGAATTTCGAAGCTGCATGAAATTGGACGAATCGCTTATTTTTGTGGCGCGTTTTGCATGATGCATGTTGCATCTTTAGGGCCTTGCTGGTTTCCCATGGTCCACTAACCGATAAAAAATCGCAAATAGAAAACCAAATAGCAAATGGCAAAACGCAATCGCAACTCGCAAATCGATGGCAAAGCCAAAGAGCAGCGCCAAAAGAATGTGACTCAAAAATCAAACTCTGGTAAGCATCTCAAAACTGAAAAGCGACCAGTCCATAATTCATATGCGCCACAAAGTCTGCGGCAATCAAAATGCCAAAAAAAAAAAGGAAAATAAAAAAACCACAGCAAGCTGAAGCTGAAGTTGAAGCTGAAGTTGGAACAATGCTGTCAGCAATGTTGTTGAAGAGTTGCAGAAGCGAACAACATAATTGCAGCCCTGTCTGCGGTGCCTAATGCAAACAAACATGGGATTATGAGAGTCAGAGTCAGAGCACAGCTAGCGATGCCAGTTGATGCCACACAGCCTCACAGCCTCCTCCACTCAGTCTGACCCGTAACAAGTAGCTGGCGAAATTGGGTCTGTACGTGTTGGCCCCGGACTGAAACGCACTCCGAGCCGAGACAGACAAGCATCGCAAGCGGCGAGATCGTCGAGATCGTGCGATAGCTTTTCATTAGCTGCGCCACAAATTGTGGTCTGAACTGAACTCGAACTGAACTTGCCCAATAAATAAATAATGGCAACATCTTAAAACTAGTGCACTAGTTGCAGTTGCAGTTGCAGTTGCATGTGCGAATCGATTTTCAACGCCTGCAAGTTGAATGGAATATGTGACTCACCTCTCGACACTCGACTCTTGCCACACGAAATTATAATTTCACCTACAACAATTTGGCTCCTGTTTCTCTGGCAAACTTACCTCTATCCGCCCCCACCCCTTTCTATCTCTCTCTCTCTCTATATATATATACATATATATATATAAATTTTTCATGGGAATTACATACGTGATAGATTGTTTTAGCCTCAGCTTCAGATGAGCAGCAGCAGCTGGCTGATTGGTTTTGAGTTTCCTCTACTGGCTGCAACAACGTTGCTGCTGCTGCGATTGGCATCGTTTCATATGCGACGTGACTGAGCCTCAGATTGCCAATCGATTTATTTTGGAATATGGCCAAGAATATGCATGCGCCATCCAACAACATGCATCATGCAACTATGCATGGAAATGAGTCAAGATTGCAGCTAAAGCTATCACTGAATGATAACTTTATTAAATATATTTCAAAAGTTCAAGCGATCTCTACAGCCAATGATGTATATCATTCAACAGTTCATTTATGTTTTCTCGGAATCAGATATATAACGTTTTTATCTCAACAAGCATTTTGAAAGATCTAAAATACATTTCAAAAGAGTAAATTACTGAAAAATGGTCAAACATTTGTTGCATAGTTTTGCGAAAAATCGAAAATCCATTTTAGACCTTAGTTCAATTTTTAATAATTTTAATTAAAGAGAAGTATTCATATTATGTACAATGATCAAAAATCCACAAAGCAGAATATGTTGCCTCAGCCAGAAGAAGATCTGATAACTTAATGAAACATATCCTTAACTCGAAAGAAATTTATTCATAAAGATGAATAATACAACTAATACAATAACAAAAGGCAGATGCGAAGACGTAAATTGCTCTTGTTTCGGCAGCCTATTAAAGAATGTGGTAAACAGCATTCGAGCATATATGAGAATAAATCCAAACTAAAAGCGAAGACCACAACAACAAACCGGAAACGACGACAAAATTGAACTTGTTTCAAAGATTAATCTATGGGTATTAAGCAGAAATCATTGCAATTCCAAAACAACAAGCAAAACAACAACAGCAACAACAACAAGGAGGCAGAAGGCGGCGCCCAGTGTGGACATGACCCCGACAAGCGTCGCAACAGGTGGCAAGCAATAGCCAGCAACAAACTAGGAGTGGGCAGCCCACATGTTGTTGTCCAGATAGATGTCAGCTGCTCATTTTGCTACAAGTTGTTGCCCGCAAGTCGAGTCGATTGCGGCGCCACAAAGATCAAAAGTATGGCAAATGATTTTACAATGCGCCGCACACTCGTCAATGTCGCGACAAGGGTCAATAATTGACCAGGACCGGAGTCAAAGTCAGGCCCGGAGTCGGGAGTCGGGAGTCGGGGCGCTTATTCTCTGTCTGTTAATAGAGTCGTGATCAACGGCCACGAATAAAGCATATGCACCCAGGCAGAGGGGGGTGGCGGGGGGACCACCTACAACCATGTATTTGTTTAAGCTTGCAACTGCCCCTTCTTCTTGTTGTTGCTGTAGTTGTTGTTGTTCAATTAAACGTTATGCCAATAAATTGTAAGCAGCAAATCGTTTAATCTAAATTAAGCGCCAGCCGAACAGAGAGGAGTGAGTGAGGAGAGGGGGAGAGAAGAAGGTGGGGCTGGGGCTGGTGCAGCGATTGAACGGCAATTTCCATCAGCTGCATCATGTGTCATAAACAAGTTGCAAGGCGCCGACAATATCGACAATGCTATACTACATGCCCCAACAACGCGCAACATTTCCATAAACGACACCAGAGACCCACAGGGGCAAGTGCGCCTGCTTCCTGGTCGGATTGAAGCAAGTTGCTGTTGCTCTTGCTGTTGCTGTTGCTGCAGCAAGTTGTAAGTTGGCATTCGTTGTCTGTTTCTGTTTCTTGGTTGTTGCTTCTGCCTCAGAGTCTATGCAACCAGCAAGTAAGCAATTTTTATGCTCATGTTGCACGTAATCACTGCGAGCCGCAGGTGGTAAAAGGCAACCATCTATGCTTACCTCCCGCCCCTCCCTTCCCCTCCCCCTTCCACTTCCCCCTCACTTCTCTGTCTGCGCTCATCGTGGCCCCCGAGAAGCAGCGCTGATTGAATTGCACTAATTGCGTATTAAAGCTCAGCATTTTCAAGGCGAGCACAAATTTGCAAGCAGCCAAATTGAATTACAACGAGCAACACCCCAAACCGCGCTCCACTCCCACTCCCTCCCCCTCACCTCTCTTTGGCTGCTAATGAAGCAACGTGAGGAATCCCGTTGCGGGCTTGTTGGCTTTTATTTCGCTTAATTAATTGGCAGCGCCAAAATGTCTGCAGACGTGGTTTCCAGCCAAAAAAAAGGCCATGACAGTTGCCAGGCCAAAACCCCAAAACACCCCCCACACTCTCAATCCCCCTCCCCCTCAACACACCCCTCAACAAATGCAACAAGAAAGCTGTCAACACAGTCAAAAAAGGGGGCACAAAAAATCAGAAAAGTGGGCACAAATCGAAAACTCTTTCCACAAGTTTCTTCAGTGCAGCCCCCAAAACAAGCCGCTGCCGCTGAAAGTCAAGTGTCCTTTGAGAATATGTGGCATGTGGCAGCTTGCATGTTGCAATTCTTTAATTTTTTTCATCAATGCCCCCCAAAAAACAACGAAAAATAAAATAGAAAAAACTAATTGTTACTGATGCTGTGCATATATAAATTTTTGGTTAAGTCAATTTGGGTGGGGTGGTTTGAGATGCACTCTTGAGTCATGTGGTGCTGTTGCATGTGGCATGGAGGGTTAATTATAACACACAAACGTTTGATTCTGACTGCTTTCTGAACAAGGGGCAATTTTAGATATATGCAAACCCAGATATTCAAATTAACAAACTTTAAGGATAGATATGAAGAATACTTTAAGTTAAACTTAATCTAACAATAAGCAAGTAAGAAGGCTCGATAGGAGATACCCCGTACTCAGCAATTAAAAACATAGTAGACTGGCTCAGATTAGATTTTTGTGTATGTAAATACGTTTTGGTTAACAAAATCTGTGTTTCTTATCAGATCTTAAAGAAATTTTTACAGCTCATTAATTATATATGTTATATAACAAATGTAAGGTTATGTATTTGCTATTGTGTCTCTTATTACCATCGGAAATCGATTAGTACCGACATTAGTAAAAGAGGAGCAGTTATAGATAAAAATTAAATAAACTTGATCTCTGTTTAGCACACATGAACTTATACATTTGCCAACATTAATAGTCTCTGAGATCAGACGAACAAGAATATATATACATATATGTACATACCTTATGTGTTTTTAGATGCTCCTTCTGCCTGTCACATATTTTGCCACAACTTCACTATTCCACTTACCCATTTTAAAGGGTTCTCGATGTAAAAACTCTATAGTTCCCGTTAGAATATTTGTAAAATTTAAATCAAGCCCGACATACTCCGACATACATACTACTAAAAATACACTCATCAAGCATGCGAACTACACACAAGAGAAAATGCCAAAAAAAAGAAGAAGAAGAGCAGACTCTACTCCTATTTGCAGTACAATATACATTTATCCCAGTGGAGAGGCTGCGAGTTGAGTTGAGTTCTTGTGTTTGTAATAACAGCATTTTTGCTTAATTAACACAACAAAGCAATGCCAAAATAAAATATGGTAAGCAAAATAATAAAAAAAGAAGGTATCCTCTATTCCCCTAACACAAGTCAAAGGCTCGTCTTGCATTACCACCTGCGAGAGGGGCGGGCAGTGGTGGTGGCAGTGGTGGGAGGGGGGTGGCACGTGAGCTGAGGTGGGAAAATATCATGCAAAATAGCAGAAAAAATACTACAAAAAAGAACAACCACTCACAATGGTGGCAGCCTCTGAAAAACGTTGGCAGACAAAAAGATTTATGTTTTCTTTTCATTTTGTATTTTTACAATTCACATTTTACATTTAGCATTTTGCATTTGAGGCTAGCGACGAAAAACAAATGAACAACAAAATTGTATAAAAATTTCTATAGTCTACTCTCGTTGCATACTTAAAGGCACAGGCACAAATAAAAAAACAAAACGAGAAACAAAAGCAAAGCATAGCAAAGCAGCCAAAGAAAATGCTCAAGCACGGAAAAAGGAAAAGACAACGCGATGCCAAGTGCATGAAAATGGAAAAAAACACACTCACACACACCCAGACACACGCACACATATACAGCAAATGCATTTGCCCAAAGTATTCCAAACTGACTCAAAAAGGGTGCTTTGAATTAATACTTTTTCGATTTGCTTTTGCCTCGATCTCAGCCTGCGAGCTGAGCGGGACGAGAACTGGGAGCGGGGGCAGTGAGGGGAACAACAAAAATAAAAGAGTTGTAAATTTAAGTTCTTGCTGGAATTTAATGAAAAGGCTTCGAAGTTATATGTGCTGAGTGAATAAATATATAATATTAACAGCTGGCTAACAAAGTGAATAATTTATATCTGCAAAGCGTAAAGAAATCAGCTAACAGGCATTTGACATTGGTATTAGTAGCATTCTATGAGAATCTTTTACCTGTCTTGTGTTTCACAAGAGTAGGATAGAAATAGTTCGCATATGAAGAAACGGACAGAAAGAGGGAGAGACAGGCAGACTAGTTCGACTCGGCTTTTTACACTGATCAACAATATATATGGAGTTGCAGAAGGTTCTTTCTGTCTGTTACATACTTTTCCGTGAGTTCATTATACAAGAGAAGAGTAATGACTTGCAGTTCATTAACATAACATTTAATCGCTTAAATATTAATCATTTTAATAACTACATCACTTTCCGCTCAACTTAACTTAAGTAAATGCTAAACAAAACTTTCCAAACAATTCAGCAAATTCAGCAAACTTGCCTCAAATGCATAATAATGATGGAAAATTTGATCTTGGTCAGACAACTGGCGCCACGAAGAGCCCACAAATCATACACTCCAATTCCCCCCCCCCCAACACACACACACACATACTAACGCACACATGCTGATTATATGCGGAGCATGCATGCAACGATAACTCCATCCAAAAGCTGACCGGCAGCAGCAACAACAACAAGAACAAAAGCTAAACAATTTTCCAATTTTCACATTCGAATTATGGTCAGCAAACAGACTCCCCCCACCCGAACTTCACCTGCCCCTCCTCTACCCCTAAACCACACTCTATAACTATTGAAAGACTGGCAACCCACCACAGATACGAATTTTGGAGTGATTGATAGCATGTTATGAGTTAACATGCTATTATTAGACCGCAAGATGCTACCAAACAACTGACTGCAAAAACAACAACAATAACAAACAACAACGACAACAACAACCACATTTGAGAGCCTGTCGAGGATCGTTGGTCTCTCTAAACCGAATGTTTACTCACGACTTTTCGCTGGGGTCTCTGGGCTTTGTTTTTGCTTCTCGATTTTTCGTCATATTTGCCAAAAGTGGAAAATTGTGCAAGAGAAATTGATTTCACATGATTTACGTGCAAGTTTTCGCAACAACAGCAACAAACAGCAGCCCAAAACCGAATTTCTAATCTCATGTTCGCTGCTGCTGTTGGGCGCCACTATTTGGTATGGGGGATGAAGGAGGGGGGGTCTTAGCCAAGACAGCAGTTTGGCATCACAAATCAATCGAATCGGATAATCACATGCCACCCAACACAGCCTCAGCTTCAGCTAGCGACGCAGCTCGTTAAGACCAACTACTGACCAACAGATGGCGCTAGCGATCGTGTTCAGTTAGCTAGTTAGCCTCTTAAGTGCTCTAACTGCTAGTTGGTCAGTTGGCCAACAACAACTAGCTACTAACGCCATTTCAATTGCATGGAGCATTATCCAAAAGCTACTTTTCGTGTTTCATCTATATAGTTTAAGCAATAATTTTCTTTAGCTTGCAAATGTCAAAGACAAACTCTGAATCTCAATCAATATTCAGCTTGTGAAGCGCCGCACAAAGTCAATGTCAATAAATGCTGACAAAAAAACAAAATAAAATTCAGTTTGCCATTTATAGAAACCAAATGTTGCATAACCACTGAATATTAGCTACTTTATCGACTCTATTTAAATATGCGTAACTGTTGTATACTGTTATTCCGCATCCATTTTATGTTAATCAACAAAAGGTCAGACTTCTTCACACGCTTATAATACAAATCATGGAGATCGGACTTGAAGCTATGCTAACTATCAAATATTGAATGAAATTCAAACTATTTTTATAGTTACTTTAATTTTATTATCAATACTATCATTTTTTCAGGGGTTTCTCAATGCCGAGCATGCCTCGCATTTCGGATATCGGTTATCAAAACCATCTTAATATAGATTTTATTATTACCAAATTCTAAGCACACAATTTTTGCTTATTCAGTTACCAATTTAAAGTTAATGGGTATCTTAATGCTAAGCATGTCTTGCATCGCGTATATGCGTTTATTCTAAGGAATATTTTAATCTTAGCAAATTAAACTAAATAGAAATTTGTTCATCATTCAACAACAATTCCTCCAATTTATTCTACACCAAACTTAACTTTTAACAATATCACCAAGAATTTGTAAGGGGTATCTCATTGCCTAGCAAGCCTAGCATTTCAGATATACATATGTACATATAATAAAACCAGCTCTAACGCTATTTTAATGGTATCAAGTTTCGCTAGTTATTAAGCTTTTCTTCATTCAGCAAAAGTTTCTCCAACTTGTTTGACTTTTCATTTGTATTTTTTAAGGAGTAACTCAATGTCAAGCATGCCATGCATTCTTACGCTTTCGATTGGCTTGTTGACATAAATAAAGCATTCATTTGCAGCGAATCTGCCATACCACAGAGAATCAACTTTAATTATGCCTTCTGCATATGTCGAATCATTCTGCAAAAACCAGTTTCGAAGGCGCAGATGAATAATCCAATCAATATTTACTCACCCAGTCCAATGACTTGCCAATTTCCGTTTAATGTATGTACAGCGAGATTGTTGCTAAAAGAATCGCTAAAATCAAGCGTGCCATATAATAAATCAATACCCGCAGGCGAGGAAACCAAGCCCTATATATCTTTGTATATAAAAGTAGAACACAACATATTAAATACCATAATAATTTAAATCAATTCAAATATTCAAATAATAAAATCTCACTTGAATTTCACAGCACAACTTTCGGTAATTTTTGATAAAAGAGTAGAATGCCAAAATACCAAATGGCCAACAAAGAGATCATTTCGGGTAGAATCTCTCCCAGCAAATAGACAAATTGCTTAATTGTGAAAACTAAACAACAATCAAATAAGCTCTCAAACAGTATTCAACATCACAATGCGATCGATCTGATTGAGGAGCAGTGTCTGTCTTCTGCCTCTCTTGAAGTTGCCGCAAGTTGCAAGCATTTAATGTGACAACTTAATTAAAAATTGCTGGCCAGTGTGAAAAGTGAGAGTCAAGCACAAGTTGCGAGAGAAATTATAGCACATCGGCCCAAAACACAGACCTAAACTTGAAACACATTTCACACAATAACAAATATACGAAATGAAAAAAAAACAATAAATACTGGTTTGGTGCTCAGCTCGCTTCAACATATTCAAGACGGGGCATAAAACTGTCATTCCCAAAGAGACGGCTTTACGGCCGGGCCCCCCCTTTCAGCTTGTTTGCATTGGCTTTGAGTGTGGCTCTGACTCTGACTCTGACTCTGACTCTGACTCTGACTTTGCTTGTTGGCCTGGCCAACTGGCTGCCTGTCTGGTCTGGCTCGGCTTGGCTTGGCTCGGCTTGGCACTTAGCATGCGCATGCGCTACCGTTTTCTTGGCCAGTTGTATTTTAGCCATTAGCACGTTCGGAGCTGGAGCTGTTGCCGTCGTCAACAAGTGTGAAGAGTCGCAGAGTCTGAGTCTGAACTAAATGCTCAACAATATACATATTTAAATACAAATAAAAAACCAAAAGTGAACTAAGACTGGACGTTAAACATTTAATGTTGACGCGAAAGCGAAAGTTGCGTGCAGTGTTTATTAGTTTTCTTAGTTACCCCAAAAAGCAAATAACTGTTTGATTAAAGACAACAACAAAGATTATTTTGTAAAACGAAAATCGAACAAACAAAGCGTGCGAAATCAAGAAAAACAACAACTAGAACATCACAGCAACAACAACAACAACAACAACAACAACGAAACAACCTTCGAGAGTTCTTCACCAACAACAACTCAGCATACTCCAGCCCAGTTTCAAAATGCCCGGAGCCAGTTCTCAGTCGCGTCTCTTCTTCTACCTGTTGTGTGTGGCATCTCTGTTGGCCGTCTCCAAATCGGATACCGGTAGTACAAAGAACTCCTACTTTATGTCGTATTTCTATTATCTGATCGTTAACTTTATCAACCCATTTGCAATGCCCGTCTTCTATCGTTTCGCCCACGTCTGCCTAAGCTAGAAGATTCTCCTATCGATTTTGTTAAGCACATGTAAATATTATAAGTAACTATATACATTCTAACTCAATTTGTAAATATCAATGTATATATATATATATAGTTCTACCTGTAAGCTAAGACTGTTATTTGTGTGTTCAAAATGTGATCGGCTAATTGGGTTGGTTTAGTTATTTAGTGATATTTGAATCGTCGTCTTCGTCGTACCTGCTCTCTTTGTGATACACCTTTTGATAACTTGTACAATAAAATATGTAATCAAAAACTTCTTTAAATGTGATGGTGTTTTTATTTCTAGTCTTAAGTGTATATATATCATTTGAGTTGTAAATATGTCATATATTACATACACCAACTAATAAATATATTTAAGTTCTAGAAATTTGAAATTTTATTGATTAAATTCGCATTTTATATATTTTTTATCTCTGCACTTTGACAATCAAATTTAAAGAGTTCTTGAGGTAGATAAGATAAGGAATCTTCGATGATAAGCTAAACTAGTTCACATAGAATTGATTAGACTGGAAATCGAATTGTACCTACACATATTTTCGAAAATGGGGCAGTTATAGGTGAAATTAAATAAAATAGCTCTTATAGTCTCTAACTTGATTTTGATTAAATAAAAATGTTCTATATTTTCTTAAATATTTTACTTTGATGTGAAAACTAAGAAGTAGTTCTTAAAGTAGACATGCTAAGGGCCAATAATATCGATGCAAGCTTTACAGTTAAACAAACTAGCTTAGATGTTATGCAAAAACTAAGTAACTCATAGCTAAACCTAAAATTATAAATAATTATGCTAACCTTGATAAAATAATGATATCTACCCTGACCAAAAAAAAATGCAATTCTGATACTTCAGTTTGGTAATAACAAATCTCAAATTGGCTAAAACACAATCTATGATCAGGGCTGCGAATGCCAAAGAGCCCATAAAACATAAGACACACCACACACACACCACACCACACACACACACACACAGCATAGACACTGCACACGGCGCCAATTAAACATTATACAACAAGTCGCAAGTGCCGCTCGTGCAAGGGCCATAACAAGTTACAGTTGTGGACGTGACGTCTCTGCCAATGCCAATATTCGAATAGACGACTAACTGCATGTAAAACAAAAGCGAATGAATAGATATATACATATATATATATTCACAGGCCAACATTAATCGGCTGTCCACGTTCTCAGGGCACTTGAAGGTTGTGGCTTGCCGCATTATGTGTGGATTACGGCTTCAGCTAATTATCACATGCCACGCAGAATTTAAGCCAAAGGCATACCTGATGATTTATGTGGTATCTGCCAGTCGAGTCGAAAAATTAAATACCAGTGGGTTTCAAATGAGAGTGAGAGTGAGAGTGTGTGCAGTGAGAGAAAGACAGACGCTGATTGTGGAGAGCAATCTTCAGCTGCCAGTTTACCTGTATTTTTTTCACACAGTGTCTCTTCTCTCAGAGTTGCTCTCTTGTCCATGATCTTGACCACGACTCCAACTTGAGTTGAGTTGAGTTGGCATTTGGTAGCTAGTAGTTGGTAGCTCTCATTGACATCAAAAGTAGTCGCAAGTCGCATCGGCAGTCAAGGTCAATAGTTGAAACTGTTAGACGCCGCTGTGCTGGCTAACGATTTGTGTGTTGTTTGATTTTGGTTTTTAGTTTTTCGCCTTTGGCTAATGATTGCCGGCTACGTCAGTGGCTGGCTCTGATGCGGAACTACTTGAAACGCGGAAGTTCACACAAGAGATGATTGAGCATAATAAATTTAAATATTTCTTGTTTCTTTTTTTTTTTGTTCGTTTAGTTGTCGAAGTTGTTTCGTAGAGAACTTGAGCTACTAATCTCGTTAGGTCAAAGAAGTTTTAGAAGACTACTAAATTGGGAACGAGGACTCCACCTTCAAATACTAATATGTGTAATTCTCAAAGTTGATGGTAAAAATAATAAATAATAATAATGGCAATCAAAGTCAAATATGTTAGGCACATGTTTTCTATACAACTTAATATACAAATCGATTTTTGATTTTTATTTGAACTTTATTTGCTTACTACTTTATAGAACTTGCATTAAAAAAGTAAAATAATACATATAATAATAACAAATTCCAAGACCAGTGCTAACTTTTGCACTTAGGGGGAATACTACAAAGTATATATAAACATTTTTTTATTAGTAAGTCAAAGTGATGTTTTTTGGCACAACTGTATATATTTTCTGCCTCATGCTGTCACACATTCACATTCGCACACTCATCACACTCAAATGCCATTCACGAATTCACTCACAGTGCCACTGCCGCCACCTGCCGAGGATCTGGCTTACGATGCCGCCCTACAATTGGGTCTCTTAAATCATCGCCTCAATCAGCTGGCCAATGAGGAGGAATCCAGGCAATTGAGCTTATCCAATCTGACACTGAACGCATTAGTCAGTCGCATACCCTGTAATTGTAACGAAGGTCTATGCAAATGCTGTGCAGGTCTGTTTTCTCGTTACTCATCTGGTACATTATAGGGCAAGTTCTCCAACTTTCTCGATCTCAGGTTTTCTCGCCGTGATTGGCATGAACAGCTGCACGGAGGTCGCCTATCGCCCAGAGGAGTTCTCCTTTGAACTGCGCATGAGAGTCAACGACAAAATTTGGTTCCGCCACAAGGTCTCCGGCCAGAATCCGCCGCCCTTCTGCTTTCGGCCGCCACGCTTCAACTTTGCCCGCGCCTGCATCCAGTTCCACGACATTTGGTTCGTCGGTCGCAACATGCACGTCTGCATGTTCCTATCCGGAGAGTTCCAGGGATTCGAGCTATTCGAACGGTAAGTTTTTGCGAGTAATGCTAGATGACACTACATCCATTTGTAATCTAAATTCCCTATTATTTTCTCTGATTTATTTGTAGTAATTTTGATTGTCTATTGTTTGGTGATCATGGCGTCAAGATCGTGTCACCCGAGCAGAGTTATCCGGTACGGCCCAACGATGTGGCTATTGAGGAGGTCGAAGATGAGATAGAGGACTACGATGAGAATGTTGTACGCAACCTGGCCGAAAGGATGTTCAGCTGATCGAGCCGAGTCAAAAGCACAGAAATCCCTCCAATAGCATAATATCTAACCCATGATCCCTAGACCATTGAACTTTAAGGTCTTATACGAAATCATACATTCGGCATACGGCATTCCAGATACTACCTCATGATCCCGATTCCCAATCCTATATCCTACATACTCCCCCGATTCCCTACATAGCCTAAACTCTTTTTATTTATGATTATCAACTCGTCATTGTTAATTTATTAAAGCATGCGAAACGCTTGATGTC
Source organism: Drosophila cognata (assembly GCA_035041535.1). Taxonomy (NCBI): domain Eukaryota; kingdom Metazoa; phylum Arthropoda; class Insecta; order Diptera; family Drosophilidae; genus Drosophila; species Drosophila cognata. The sequence goes on from JAWNLC010000451.1 coordinate 622,323, forward strand.
ATCACGTCCTTTTATCCTGCGCCACTTGGCTGCCTAATCACTCGAATGCAAAGCACAAGCACCCCTTCTCCCCTCACCACTCCTCCACTCCACTCATCCAACAAACCACAAGGAGCCACCTGATGATTCGCTTGCCAAGTGTGAAAACTGCAAAAGGTGCGACGTGTGATGTTCATCATTGAAAAACCGGCGAACAAAACTCCTCCTCTTGACTCTACCCCCTACTCCGTACTCTCCTTCCCCTCACCTTGTCTAACCACATCATGTGCAGTCAGCGCATCCGCATCCTGTTGTGCCTGCGTCTCTGCCTCTCTGCCTGCCTGCCCATCAGCCTCAGCCATTTCTTTCAAGTGCAGAATAAAACACAAAGCGCATTCAAATTGTAAAGGATAATGCAACCGGTGGCGTTGCATGTGCAACTGCAGTCATACGAGGTACTCCGAGTGGGTAGGGGGAGGGTGAAGGGGGAGTGGTTGTATTCTTTTCGCATATGCAGCAACACGTCGAGCTGAGGATGACGACGATGATGATGAAGTTCAAGCTGAAGCTCTTGCTGCTGCTGCTGCTGCCGTTGCTGCTGCACTTCGTTTGACTCGCAGTTGACTGTAATAAAGGACTTTTCACAGGACCAGAGCTAGAATGCAATCCACACACACACATGGTAGCAGGACAAGAGCTCAAACAGAGAGTCGTTTGCAAAGTATTATTTCGCACTTGAGGCCTCGAATCGTTGCTGCATTCAAGCGAAAGGGCAAGTAGCAAGGGACAGGTGGCATGTGGCAGGCAGGTGTCATGCAAATGCAAAAAGGATTCAGGTGGCAGAATATGCATCTATGCACTCCATGCAATGCAAAACACTTGTGGCCCGCACACCAATTGAAAGAGTGGCCAATAATGGTGTGAAAGATGATTAAAATGCTTGGTGAAAATAAAGAATGGGATTGATTTGTAAATTAGCTACATAATTAGCTTAATTTTAAAGGTGTGTATAAGAGTGTATATCACAAGAGAGAACGACTATCTAAGGAAGATTATTAATATAATTATTAATACTATTATTATTTCTATGAAAGCTACATAATGTAGTAGACCGATTTTGATAATACAATAATAATAATAGTAATAGTAATACGCACATTGAGTAAAGGTTGTTTGGATATCTAGGTAACTAAAAAAATGTTGATAAAATTGTACTTTCATTCTTTTCAGCTGAAAAGAGAAAGCAAACTTTACACTTTCCTCCCTACTCATTTTGTATTTAATCTTGCCTTCCTTTTCAGATTCATCATTAATTTCAGTACGCATTTATTTGTCACTCCTTTCCACATACTTATACTCACTCATTGTATTTATTTCACTCCTTTTAATATTATTATTTTTATTTACTTATATTCATTTATTCATATTCACTTTCACCCCTATACATGTTTATTCTTCACTCTTTTTCACATTCTTATATTCATTCGTTCATATTCACCTTATCCGCTACTCATTGTATTTATTTATATTTATATATATATATATTTATAAGTAAATCTTCAAAAGTTGACAAACTCGTAACCACAACCATTCCATTCAAAGATACTTCCTATATTGACAGACAATTTCCCATGCTTATTGACTTTGTCAGACACACACACAAACGCCTCAACTATGTTGTTGGTCATTGGCTATTAAGCCATTTAAAGGCCACTTGAGTTGCCGTTAAACACATTGACCCCTTCCCATAACACAACGTAAGAAGACCATATGTGTGTGTGTATGTATGAGAGGTGTGAACAACAACTAAGCTGACCATAAAAAGAAAGAAAAAAACGCTGGACAGGGCACCTAATTTAAAATTCAAATTTGAGTGCATTAAGCGTTCAGTAATTGATTTGTTTGCACACACGCGACACCAAACACAACATCAGCAACAACAAACTAGTCGAGTCGAGTCGACCAACTGACCCAACCCCAGACAGACAAACAAGCCAAACTCGACCAGGGGAAAACATGGGCAACAAACTGACCAGCAACTGACCCCTAACCCTCTATTTGTGTGTGTTTCATGTGGTTGTATGTGTGTGTGTGTGTGCGTTGCCAGGCGCAACAGATGCACAGATACAAATCACTTAAGGTCCGCCTCTTTCCTCGCCTGTGGTCACTTGATGCGATTTGCAATGATACCTTTTCATCTATTTTTTTTATTTGTTGCCTGTTCCCTGAGGTCAATTATGTTATTTCCGGTTTTGTTGGGTGGTCAGCCAACAGAGCACAATAAAGTTAGAATTAACTAGAATGCTCGACTCGCAAATACCCCGCTTCTGCTTGCTGGTACCAGTTTGTTCTATAGGAAAATACGTTTTGATGTTTATAATATCTATGTCAATTGGGAGGCTATTTCTTAAATCTATCATTGATTGATATTTTAAATCGATTTGAGCCGATATTCGAAAGAAGGATAAAATCAACTTGACGAGAAACTATCTAATTTGTAGTCTCGACTTCTCCATAGAGACCAGCCTGGTACTTTTGCACAGGGTATTCAAAAAAAAGGCATCAAATTGAAGTGTCGTGGTCAAATGGTTAGATCCGTGCCAAAGCGAGCCCCAGGGACACACACTCACATACACACGCTCGCGAACACATATAAAGTTAAACAGGATATTTTGTTATTATGTCTCACTGTCGATTACACAACCAGTAATTGAATAAGGCATGCCTCAAGGCAAGTGGTCAAAAGGTGAGCCAGCATACGGGATTATTGAGCGAAAATGTGCTGACAAAAAAGTAAATAAATAATAAAATAGATTTTTATATATCAAGTCAATTTCACTTTGCTTAAAGTTCAAATTTGTTAAGCTTTCTCTTTCTTTGCAAGTGTCTGTCTGTCTGTTTATTTGACCAGCGAAAGCAAATTTCCAAACTACCCCCAAAAGTAATTAAAAACATGGTCGTCGGTGGAGACGCCACCAACAACGACGACGACGGCGAATGTTAATCAAAGCGGAGCATAGAAAAATACAAGAAAATACATTCGAGTGCAGCAGCTGAGCGAAGAGCTGAGGAGTTATATACACGAGACATTGTCCTTGGGGTATAATTTCTTTTAAATTTCAACATTTAAGGCCGGGGCAACTATGGGTAAACTGGCGGACGGCTAAAGATGTGCCAACGAAAAATGGTTCATTAATGCAGAGAGAGATTTCAGACGGGGAATCCAAGCGAGTATTCAATATATGTACGCAGATAAGTATGTATTTGTACATGAAGTTTTGAAAATACAAGAATTTGAATTCATTCTAATATTAATGGAAAAGGTCTAAGATATTTATTGAAATTGGTTGGTTAGTTGTATTTGCTGAATAATAATAATTAATTAAATAAATAAATCTTATCCTGTTGAATGTGAAATATAATAAAATCTGTTAATTGGTTCTTTAACTTGTTCAGCTCGGGATTTATAATATTCCATGGGATATGATTAGATGATAAAGACTCCTAAGGTATTCTACAAACTTTTCAATTTAGAAGATATACATATGTAGTTTCTATAAGATAATTTCCCATAACTGTTAACAAATTATGAACATTTCCGACTGAAATGCGGTCTATATTTTTATCAGGGTTTAAGTTTTTACTCTCTCTCTCTCTGTCTCTCTCTCTCTCTCTCTCTTCAAATTTATTAATGTCATTAGCGCATATTATTTACATAGACCCAAAAAATGCTGGCCCATAACAAATAACTGGCGCATTAATTAAACTTATCGAACAGGCCAAGTTATTTCTCTGGCTACTGCATATGGATGAGCCCTGCTTCTGCTTCTTCTTCTATATCTATATCCACACTCTACGCAGATGACGCGCAATTTGTTAGAACCAAAAAATGTGAACAATTTTTCATAAGATATCTGTGACGAAAAATCTTTCACGAAAGAGAGAGACTCACACACACACACATACAGTTGAAAAGCGAAAGGATACGCACAAGTAAGCACACACACAAACTCATGTACATACATATATATGTAAGTATATGTATATATCTGTATAAATATCCTGTATATAGACAGGACTTATGTACAAGGAATGTAAACGCGACTTTCATGCGTGATGTGCGTGAAAATTTCCCCTCTTTGTTGTGCGCTGTGTGTTTGTGTGTGTGTGTGTGTGTGTATTTGCGTGTGTATATAGAATATAAATGCAACGACAGCGCGAGCTTCTTTCGATTTTCGGGGTGGTGTTTTTCTGGCCAAAGGGTTAAAAATCTGTGCGCTCAACATGCGTGAGTCGCGTATGTGTGTGTGTGTGTATGTGTGTGTGTGCGTGCGATAACAGCGTTGCCAGCTTGTCGACAGCATTATCTTCTTTGGAGCACACAAACACTTTGCAAAGAGGACACAACAATGGGAAAACAAACAAAGTCATTTACATAGCTAACGAAGTGAGTGAACCAGAGAGAGAGAGGCAGAGAGAGAGAGGGATAGAGAGTGAGAGAGAGAGAGATGGAGCAACGTGGGGTACAAAGAGGGGGCTAGTATATGTATGAGAGTGTGGCGCGTGTTGGCGGTTTGTGGCAAAAGTAAAATGGCGACAAGGGCAGGCAGGCAACTTACACTTTATGTGTCAATTTTTATACACATTTTGTGTCATCTTATCACAAACAGTAGCAGGAAAGGGGGGTGCAGATGGGGCTAGAGGGGTCGGGCAACTGTCATTAGGTATTCAAGCTGGGCAAGTGAAGCCTTTATTTGCAGCCAGCAGAACAGTAAATACTGATTGTTGTTGCTGGCCATAATGAATATGATGGCTCTTATAAATGCGGTTCAAATTCTGAATAGGGAAGGGGGGGGGGGGGGGGGGTGCTCTCAAATAGGGGAGGGTGTGGGGGGTCAATTCTCAGTTCTGTTACATTGCCAAACTTAGAGCCTTAACCCTTTTGCCATTCGGTACAACTGACGCCACCATAATCTTGCCACATTTCGCCATCGCGCTGCAAACATTAAAATTTTTCAACAATTTGCATACATTTTGAATTTGAATAAAGATGGAAAATGTTTTTTATATGCAAAACAAAAACCATATTCAATAGCAAATGCTTCAAATATATAATTACAAATCAGAGAGAGCGCAAAGCTTGATAACAATACCGATCCATTCTGATCTGATGATCTACAGAACTAAAACACACTATTTAAGGCCATATATCTTATGAGCTTAGTGAAATTTGGCTCATTTATTTGAATAAACTATTTATTAGGGTTCGAGCTGATCGTCAAAGGGCTAGACTAAACGTAACGAGCTTTACGACAATGCACTCTTCTAGGATATAATATGGATAATATCGATTTCTGACAACATTGTTAGCTCGTTAGTTCTGAAGGCTATATCTGATGCCGCTCTAGTTTTGATTCCCATCTATCAACTGTAAACTTAAAGGTCGCCACTAAACTGGAGCGGTTTGCGTGCGCCGAAAAAGGTTAACCTTTGCATATTAAGCAAGAGATGTTACTTTGGATCCTGATGGACTTTCAGTTACTCGTATTCTCATTCAAAATATTTTTCAAGTACCATCTAATTTATGTACAATGCTTGTTGCTCAGCGTCCGCTACGAAAACATATTTGATTTATTGCCTTAAAATCCGTAATAATTCTTCATTTTCAATATTTGTTGGCATGTTATGCAAAAAAAATCAAGCAGAATTGCGTTTTATTAATGGAGAATACTTGTAAAGCGGAAGCGGAAATAAACAAAACTTGCGTCAAGAGTAAAAAAAGAAATCATAAAATATATGGTGGAGTTTAAGGTGAGAGGGGGAGGATGGGGACGGGCAGATGTTATATTTGATTTATAAATACTTGACATGAAATTTATGGAACGTGAACGCAAAAATGGCGCACTTGGCATCGAGAATTGAATGGAACACATTTTGTTACGCGGGAGTACCCCATTGAATGAATGCTGGGCAACCCCTATATGCGAAGAGATAACTGCCAAAGCGTTTTTGTCGCAAATTTCAGTTGTGCACTTGGGGGAAATATGCATATGAGTTTTTTTAGTCTTGCTCTTGAGGGTGTTCAGAGTTGGGAAGGGTTCTCTATTGACGCCATCTTCTCAACACTTTTATTATTATTTCATTTTAGAACTGAGCAATTTACGCCATTTGCCGCTTATATACTTTATGCGGGAGCTGGATATTATATTGCTGTTGTGCTTTATTTGATTGTTCAGAAATTTATATGCTCATTTAAAGAATTAACGACCTTTGACTGATTCGCACTGATGCACACACACACACAGCACAGCAATCGGGTGGGGTGCAGGGGAGTAGTATGTATATGTACTCAAAATTATTGCCAGCAATTTGTACGCCACAGCCATTAAATAAGCAAATATAGCTTCCTTTTTAATATGCACTTTGTCTCAATGCAATTTAATGCGTCATTTTCGAAGAAGACGTCTGCACAAAGGTGATAAATAAAAATTAAAAATGAAATTGTGTTGGAATCTATGAAGAGCATCCAAGCAAAAGTAGAAGCTGCCGCAAGACTTGATCTTAAAACTATTTTGCAATGAACAAGAAAGGTGCTAAAACCGTCAAAATTTTAATTAATTTCGCTATAAATTTAAAAACCGTTGCATTTTTCCTATGAAATATATCTGATGATAATAATATACTAAGCCGAAGTTGATAGTTTTTGGCCCAGTTGAGGGGAGCATAATAAAATGCATAATTAGTGAGTTTTACTGGGATAACTTGTTAAACGAAATAGATTTTCATACAAGAATTCATCTTTCGACAGATTCTTCGTATGGCAGCTATATGATTCGATCCGGCAAGCTCCGACATCCAACACTGACAACTCTTTAGACCTAAAGGCAATTATATTGTGAATCCAATCTAGTTTTGGTTCCCCCTTTTTGGACTATAATTTCTAGTGCATACGCAAATTTTCTAATATTTGTACCTATTCTGCGCCTCAGCCTAAAACAGCTTCATTTTAAAAAATTCTACTTAAGAAAAAGTTACTTTCCTTAAACTCAACATTTGCCTGTCTTTCGCAGTCACTGTTCGCATAGAAAAGTTTGCTCTGTCAAAATATTTACAAGCAGCTCAGCACTTTAAAGGCTGCCTCACTTCTCAGAGGACAAGCCAAATATAAAAAAAAAAGAAAAAATAATTCAAATACAGATCGAACTGAACGTGAACAAATACAAATACTCGGTTTTTGGGGTTCGGTTTGTTTTGCTTTTGTACGGCTTTTACTAGAGCGTTTTAGGAGGGTTGACACAAAAAAGGTGAAGAAAAGAGAACTGCAAGATGCGACTCAGCGACGCAGTCCCAAAGTCAAATTCAAAGTTCAATGAGAAGACAACCCTCGGAAAAGTTTTCGACTTGAAGTGCGCGAGTTTTTCACTTGAAAAGTGTTGCTTGAGATGCGACCAAAGTGGACACGACACAAACCCACACCCGTCATCCTCCATTTCTCTTCCTGCAAAGTTGCCTTTGATAAACATGAACACCTTCTCAATAGGTTGCTCTGCATGTGGGGTGGGAGATATGGCTGCTCGTCATTCAAATGTGTTTTTATTGATGCGCGCTCGCGGCACTGCGGATGTGTTGTCCTTTGGGTTTTCCATTCTAATATCCGCCGGTGATAAGCTGAATTATTGACTAGCGCTTCCAGCTAGCTTCGTCCTGTGCTCTGCTGTCCTGTCTTGTCCCGTTGTCCTGTAAGTCCCAGCTCCTTTTGCTGCTCCTGTCTTGTTGGCCAATGTCCTTTAGCTCGTTAATGTGGGCCGCGTGTTTTTTATTTATATTTTCCGTTCCCTTGGCCGTTGATTTGATTTGGGTTTCTCTCCTGCGGTTGCCAGCCACATTAAAGCGTTGATATCATTTTGGTGCCAGAAGAACTTATCTGATAATATTATTTCATACCCTGCACCCACTTAAAATGCGAAAAATGCTGTAATAAGTTGTGTGGCAGAATAAAGCATCTATATAGTACATATTTTCTTGATCAACCATGTTCATCTCCTCAGAAACTATTAGGGCTAGAGACTTCAAATATCGTATGTAAAATCTCGTATATCCTCCGCAATATAAATCGATCTCTCTCTCTCTCTCTCTCTCTCTCTCGCTCTTTCTCTCTCTCTCTCTAGTCTATTCTAATTTGTTATTGACTGCAGTTTGTAAGAAATTGCCAACCATTCAAAAGAAAATTCTCTACTTTTTGTAGACATTTTCCAATGCCAAATTTAATTTAGTTTTTGGCTGGCAATATAAATTGAAATGCCATTAGGCAACTATTAGTTATATGAGTATTTACACAGTCCGATTGCTAAGTGAAAGTCTGCCATCATTTTTCTTTTGGTGTACACACGCATCTATCATAAATTCCGGGCCCAGACTTTGAGGTAGTAAATATATGCGCTGTGTTTTGGGCCAAAGTGCGAGAATGCGTGTCGTATGTAAATTAATACAAATGGATGCAGAGCAGAGAAAAGCGAAAGTGACAGAAGAGAGAGAGAGAGAGAGAGAGAGAGAGAGAGAACGGGTCATTTTCCAATGGGCCAAAACATGCAAAGGACACCAAAAGGACACAAGGATAGAAACACGCAAGTCTCTCAAGTGCTAATAAACTATATAAACTACATGCATATCGAAAATGCGAATGCGCGTTAATAATTCATGTTGGCTAATAGACGACCAGGGCTGCAAACATCATATGCAGGCTGGCACTCTCTCTGCATATATATGAGCGGGGGGCGGAGGGCGGGCTTTCAACGTCAACCCTTTTTTTAGTGTGCGTATTTGGTAAGCAACCCAAAATAGTGCACAAAATTTATGGGCAATTTCAGTTGTTGTTGCTGTTGCCGTTGCCGTTGCTGTTGCTGTTGCTGTTGCCGTTGCTGGTGTTGTTAGTCCTAGTTGAAATTTACCTTGACACTATCTGGGCCGATATATCTACGCGATACTCCTCTAAAACGATACTTTCCCTATTAGCTGAGCAAACAGTTTGTTGCCTTGTTTGCATATCATGAAGAAGGACATACACACGCATACACACACACTCATACACACATACACATGGCATACACGTAATGTCCTTTCATTGTTTGAAATTTAATTAACAAAAGGGTCAATTGTCGCTTGAAGTGCGGAGTGTGGGTTGAACTCTTGACGCCCTAACCACCCCTCCCCCTCCTAATTCCCCCCTGCTGGTCAACAAAGTGTCCAAGCTGGTAAACAATATTTTTGATTAATTTATGAATATTCGTGTGAAATTTCCCTCTTTTATTATTTATGCCTGCATGAATATCCGCGTTGCGTGTTTTCTCCTTTTTTCCTCTGTTTTGGTCAAAAGGAGTTTCCCATAAAAGTGTAAGTTTAATGAGCGTAATTCAGTAATTATTCTAATCAACATTTTATTGTGCGTAATTGAGACAATATAAACCCAATGGTTTTTTTATGTTCAAAATAATATATGAGCCGCATTTAGCTAAGGCCTCGTTCTTTTAGAGTGTCTGTAATAAAAGTATTTAGATTTCAGGCAACTAGTTCTTGAATATTCAATTCCAACTCCAGAGAGGTAACACTTAAATCACAAGTCATATCACAAGGAGCAGCATCCCTTGAGGCTTTTAACACCAAGCCCAAACACAGCCAACAAGAATTCTCGAGCATGCTTGCCAAAACTATTTTCAAAATCAAATTAAAAGTGAAAACTAATTCCCACACATGTTGTGAATTGTCATGCCTTCCTTCAGGGTCTGCTCCTCAGCTTCCTGTTCTTGTTTCCGGTTTCTGTTTCAGTTTCTGTTTCCCAAATAGTTGACAAAGTTTTTGCTAAAATAATAAAATCAATAAATGACTTGTGAACTTTGCTTTGTTTTTGTTTTAGTTCTGTGTGTCATTTTAAAGCCGTGTTGGGCAAGGTTGGGCGAATTCGCAGTTTGATTTATGATTTGTGTTTTACATAATTTAAATGGACCCAAATGTGAACAACTGCAGATTGGATATTTTAAGGAAAACCCTATGCTAAATTTGGCAAGACTTTAAAAATAAATTTATTAGTAAAGTTAGATCAAGATTAGACATGATAATCATCAATCATAATGCCAATAAAGGCTGTAGATAAAATATATTTGCTGACTGAATAGCCATCATTAATAGATAGCTTTAGTAACTTGAAAGCACTTTTACAAGTTTGGTTTTAATTTAGAAGCATTTTTGCCGTTTTGCTTGCTCAAGGACCTCAACACTATCTATATCTATCTATAATATATATACTATTATCATCCTGCTCCGAGCTGTCTGTGTTTGTTCAGCTAGGTAAGCACCTCAGTGCGGCTGGCATGCCATGAATTTTTCATGACATTTTTGCCAAGTGAAGAAACACTTCAAAGGATGCACTAACCACTCAAGCATGAGGATAACTGGCTGACTCCAGGACGCAGGACTGCAAGGCAGGCAAGCGCGTGCACACATTTTGAGCAAAGTGTCAGCAAACATTGCAGTCAAGTCAAGGATGCTGCAGATGCCCCCAAATGGGATGGAGGCAAGGGAAAGTACGCAGACATAGTGGCACATGAATATTAAATGCGTAGGTAGCATGCAGCAATTGGCAGTTGAAAACATGCAAGTGTTGCAGCAAGCTGGCCAAGGCAATTGGAATATGTGCTAAACTGTTAGTAATTGAAGACATGCAGAGAGATAGAGAGAGAGAGAGAGAGAGAGAGAGAGAGGGAGAGAGAGAGAAAAGCACTTAAGCAAAACACCTCCCACTCCAAATACTCAACTCCTGCCACACACATAGAAACCCACAATCGGACACAGTAGCAATAGCAGCAGGGGCAGGAGCAGGGAATATCCTTGGAATACCCTTCTCGACGTGCGCTTTCGCCACGGCAATTAACTTTACAAATCGCATGTGAGCCTGTGATTAATTATTCCAAAACCGGACACTCCTGGCCCGACTCCAACTCCAACTCCTACTCCTGCTCCAGCTCCAGTGCCACAACGGACAGTTAACCCATTTTGGCCTCAAAAAGGGTTGCACTACAAACAAACAGCTGCAAGTCCTTTATATGTATTTTTGGTACATATATATTTTTGACATTTTAGATTTGTGCAGAGAAAGAGAGACCGTAATGTGATGAATGCTTTTGCTCATAAGGCGTAAATTGAAACTATTCTTGACCGGCGCACGATTCCTATTCTGACCACATGCCACTTAGCACATGTTGTTTGTTAGCTCAACCCCACCCTCTACCCTCCGCCTTCCTGCATATCTACACATGGTCAGTTTCCTCGCCTTATCGGTGCCCCAAATTTTGGCATTAATTTTGATTTGGTCAACACTTCATTAATCACGCCCCAAATGCCAAGGGTTCTTCAAGACCTTCGCATATACTAATCTCCTGTGGTCAAGGACATGTGCCTGTGCGTGTGTGTGTGTGCAAGTGTGTGAGTCAAAAGTTTTATTACAATCTTATCGCGCTATCGAACAGGCTCTTTTTCCAGACAGGGGAAGGTTTTCCTTAAAATTCAAATTCAAATTTAAATTGAATTTCTATTCTCCGTTCAAGGCACGTACACAGGACAGCATCCGGTCTGGGTTAGAGGATCGAGGGGGATTGGCATTTGCATAGGCTGTTATCCTTTCTGAGAGATCGCGTTGCTTGCAGCCATAAAATATTCAAATTTTCATGCTCACTGATCCTGATCCTAGGCATTCGATTCATAACATTATCCTAGGCGCAAACACATAAAACAGCTGTTTACCACATTCAAATATGTTAAGCACCCCAAAAGGTTTAAACGGGATATCCTTTTTGTTGTTGTTATTATATATTTTATTATATTCAGAGTGATGGAAGCTGAGCAAAGCAGAACAGATGACGATTTAGGAGTGGAAAGATGAGGTTAAAGTTCATCGAAAATTAGTAGCGTAAATTTCTGTTAGATGAATCGATAGGGTTGAGAAATTTTAAAATTCCAATACTAATATGAATTTTAAATAAAAAATGTGTGTTTTCTGGTTTATACGCAGTATCTGGTTTGATCCGTTTCCATTACATTCATCTGGAGCTGATTTTTGAAAATCGGTTGAGTTTTGACAAATTTGTGGCATTGGAATGTTCTTCTATTATTATTTATATATATTTATTCCAGTTTCATTAGTCATTATGCATCCAGACAACTTTAAGAACTGCAGTCGAGCCTCCATTGACTTCCCATTTCCGTTCCCATTCCTATCAGAAAACTTCAAAAACGGAGAAAAACAAAAAAAAATCAGCATTTAAAAGCTGAAAAAGTAGAAAAACTTGCTTTGCCCTGAGTGGTAAAAAACAAGCAGCAACTAAATATGAATCTCAATGGTGTATGTAAGTGTGTGTGTGTGTGTGTATGAATGTGCTCGCATGCTCCTTTATAATAAGCACGGCTTGTTGTTGATGCTTGAAAGACGAGGCACAGCAGCTGCAGAACGAACCAGGGAAGGCAAAAAAATGCGAATCCCTTTTAATATGCAAAGCAACTGCCTTAGGTGCAACGCTGTGGGGATTAGGAGGAGTTGGGGGAGGAGCAACTGAGAAGGGAGCTGCAATCTTGGCCAGGCTGCTATCCTTGTAGTTTTTGCCAAAGTTGAGTGGCAAAAAGTTAATGGATTGTTATCCTGCGGTTTCCTTCGGCTCATCCGACAACTTTGTCTGCTTGCCAGCCTGCAATTAAAACGCATCCTTCACATCCTTGCCAGAAAAAACATCTTGAGCTTCGTTTGCAGTTAATGAAATTGTTACAAGTGCACTTGCCAAGCCATGAAATAATGAAACATATCCTTGCAGCATCCTCACTCCCCCACCCCTCTCCCCACACACATAGCCAGCAAAATATTTATGTAACATATTTACAAAAGTTTTTCTCATTTTTGGAGGATTGTTTTTTTTTAAGCAGGTCGTCCAAACTTTTTGCCACATGAGAGTACCAAAAAAAAATTAAAAGAAAAAAAAACTTAAACACGAAAAATGTTTGCATTTGCCACGGGCAAAATATTTCACAGTGGTTTAACAGGCTCATAACGAGCTGATTATTGCGCCAGAAGTGCAAACTGGGGACTGCTGCTGATAATTGAGTTAGATGAGCTATCAAGGAAGCTGACTCACTTACTTATCTTTATAAATATATATGCATATGCAATCTATAGAGAGCAGGACCTTCTCAGAGTCAAATGTCCGACTTAAAGTACCCGCCACTTATGAAACATAAATTCAAGACAAAAACAGAATAAAAATCGATAACCTACATTTGCAGCAATCCAAAAAAAAAAAAAAGGAAACACAAGCAAAAGCTCCAAAAATATACATGAGAAACTTCACGTAAAGAACAAAGCAACAAGGAACAAGGAACGACAACAACAACAACAACAACAATTAAAGCATATAACAACCCTCAATTACGACAGCGAATTTCGGTTTGCTTTGCCAGCATGTGTATTTTTTAATTAGAACAAAAAGGACGCACAAGGATACGCTCCTTGCTGAATGTGATGAATGATGAGAAGCATTGAAAAGATAGCAGCTCAAATATTTGGGTGGATTAACAGCTTTCAAATTATGCATGACATATTTTACAAGTCTGTAGATTCCGTCTTGGTAGATTCGAATTCAAGCAATTTATTGATTCCAAAAACAAGTTACTCTTCACGAGAGAGAGACCGACTGGGAGATACCCTGTTTGTTTAAGATTAAAATACATTTAAGCTAACAAAATCTGTGATTCTTAACAGTTATCATTAATGAAATTTTAACAGTTGTTAAATAAAAGGACTATATAGGAAAAGATATATTATGTATCAGTTTAAAGACTATATCTTGACAATTGTGTCGTTTATTGCTATCGGTTGCAGTTGTGGATGCTTCCTTCTTCCCTTGTCCCACTTTTAATGGGTATCTGTGAAAACACATCCAACCTTTTACCTTGACAGCAGTCACGTAACTCATTCATATCTTGGCTTGTGGTTTGCCTGAACGATGCGTGTATTTGCTTATTACTAGGTGTATTCACAGGACAAACAAAGTCACGTGTCCTTTGACAATATGTGAGTCTACTTTGCCTGAAAGACAGCAAACATGTGCCTTCAAGAAAAACTCGAAACAGACTACTGAGCCTGGGTGAAAGGGTCCTCTGTGTGTCCTGTGTCCTGTGTCCTGGTCATGTCAGTCGCATATGCTAATTAGGCAATTAATATTTGTGGGCGAGACAACTTAATTTATAGACCAAGAAAGCATATTTGTGTCTTGTTATGAAATGCGATACTTTTACGGAAAGCGAGTCCTTTTTTAGACATGGGTGTGAGTGTGTGTGCGGGTGTGTGTGTGAGCGTCATGCGGCAGGACAATAAACTTATCACATGTTGCCAACGCTAGCGTCCCAAAAACTTTTGCAACGAGTTGAGTTTGATTTGCGGTCGTGCCCCCAGCTCACAAATATATATGCTTATATATACATACATCTACACATACACATATATATGGACATATATCCTTGCTTCATACCGACTGGGCTGACTGGGCTGTCAGAGCACTGATATGCGGCTCAGTGGCATATTATTTTGAGCCGCATCAGCAATAATAATAATATTTTCTTAGACACTTCAGTTTACGGCTGCATGCCACGCATAACTTGCCACAGGTTGCGGCAGGCTACAGTCAAGAGGGGGACAGGCCTTGTGGTCACCCAGTGGAGCATGTGCAGCATCTGCAAGATGCATGCCCCACAGAAAAAAACAGAAAGTCTTGTTACTTCAGGCGACATTTGTCAGACGAAAAACGAAGATTGAAGTGGAGTCGACTTGGATTCCAGCTGGAATTTACTTGGATTCTGGCTGGAGTTGAGTTGGGGCTGCGGTTGCTGCTCAACAGATTTGATTAAGTTTGTTTGTCTTGAGGCTGACACAGGCTGGGCGAATGGACAAATGGGTAATGCGATACATGCCAACAAATAGAATTTCTATGGAGAAAGATAGAGCGAAAACTACAAATTATGATTTGAAATGTGCTTTAAAAACTACAGCTACCCATAACTAAGCTCCATTTGGAGTAACATTAAATCGCCAATAAATATATAAGCACTTCTGCCTGCTACTTACAAATTTCGACAAGGAAATAAGTTAATCGCAACTCAAATAACTCTGAGCAATTTTGCAGCTGCTTCAGCGAACCAAAAAGGAAAAATAAAAAAAACAAATTGGAAAATGTAAGGTAAACACACGGCTCAGATCAGCTCAGCTTCTCAGGCAGGTGGAACGATAAAGTTTTCCATTCGAGTAAAGTTGGTATTACGTATACGTAATGCGGCAATAAATGTTGCGCTCGATTAAAAACCCATTGCATACTTTTTGGCGCTGAGGCGCCTCAACGAGAGAAACAAGATACAGTGGGAGAGAAGGGTGGAACGAGGTGAGCGGGGATGAGTTATAGCTACTTGTCTGAAATCTGTTCGGCCAACAATATAAAAAAAAGAAATTGTGTAAACTCCAGACAGGCACAGCAGAGTGTGTGAGCAGAGTGGGTGTGTGTGTGTGTGTGTGTGGAGGTGTGTTGTTAACGCGTCAGTTACAATACACATCTTGCAGATACAATACAACTCCTCCCGCACCCCTTCCAACTCCGCCTCCTCCCTCCCCTCATGTGAAAAGTTGGTTGCTTAAGTAAGTGCTTGCTATACTGCCGGCAGACTTTGCAACCGACGATTAACTGAAGCCGGAAAAAAAGAAGTGCCTCGAGTGGTTTGAGCCATGTGAGAGACAGATGTTTAAATCAGACAAGGTAAGCCTCAAGTTGTAGTCAAGTATGATATGCTTAAGATGAAAATAAGGACAAAGATACAGAAGTTAAGGCTCAAGTATCTATTTTTATCTGTCTCCAACTGCTTTTTTTAGTTATAATATTATTTCTGCATCTTTCTTAATCTGTCTGTCTGAAGTTTTTAAAAACACATCTCACATAATATATCTCTCCTCCTCTGTAAGCTATCCTTTTCCATAATTCTCTCCTCCTCTCAAAACTATATTTCTCAACATTTCTCGGTCTTTTAATATTCCTGTGCTTGACTCCAAACTATCTTTCTGCATCTTTCAATCCCTCTCTAGTTACATAATAATATTCGACTGCTCAGCTTTAAGTTCTTCTCTCCTGCACTTTTATCTGCCATCAGCAAATGGTGCTTTTTGTGTGGCTGGCCGAAAGGCAACCCGAAAGCAGCGGCAACAACAAATTTACAGTTTACGTGTCCTTAATTAGCAACAAGCATGAAAAATGCTGGGAATGAGCGAAAAATAAATGAGTGAAAAGCCAAACTAAAAACTCGCCAAATAAAATGTGCGCTGAAATAGAAAGCGCGCACAAAACTAAGTAAAAAGCGCACAGCAAAAAAAGAAATCACAAAACAAAGCAAAAACTAGTTTTTTTTATTTTATTTGCATTTTTATGATAGAATTTAATTTTGCACCGAGATTTTCCATTCATCTCTCAAGTATCAGGGTATATTTCATTTTTTAGTACTTTTTGAGGCAACAACTTTTGTTGGTGCATGTTTATTTTAGACGGTTCGTGTAACGCTTGCGTCTCGCTGATTCCTTGATGAGGACTGGGCAAAATGATGCTTCAACTTTTTGCCCTTAACTGACGGCTAAGGAGGGGTGATAAATGGAAACCTCCTCCTTAAAGGATTTTAAGCTCAAAATGCAACTGCAAACCGGTTGTCCATTATACCCGTGTTCATTGCCCATTTATCCTTTTGTCCATTTTTCCCCTTCCTAAGCATGTGTGACAATCACAATAGAAACAACAGAAACAGGAGCAACAATCGCTGACCACCAACTGCGGTGTTTGGGCAATCAAATGACCACTTCAATGACTTGAATCATACATCCCTCGCTTTTCCTAAATACCCTACATGCCTACATCCTGAGCATGTGATTATTATAAGCTGATCAATTTGTAAATGAGCCTTGACCAATTTAACGCAACATTAAAACTGACCTTAGGTCATTTACCAAACAGGCTCTCGAGCGCGTGCCCTCAACTCCCGAATCGGCAGCCAACCGGTTTTTGATTCCTAGAGGGAACACATAAACACATAAGTCCTCTGTCTCTCTCTCTCTCTCTCTCTCTCTCTCTTTTTGTCTCTATCTTTTCCCCTATGCAATGCAACCACCAGAGCCCGACGACACGAGCCTGCACTCAACCATTGCCATTTGTCCTGTTGATAGCTTCTGGACAGGGGTCAGCGGTGTTGCCAATTGGTTGCATGACATTTTCATTTACTGTTCTCTGTTTAAACATTTCTATTTGTGTTGCCCTTTGTTGCTGTTGCTGCTGTTGTTGCCACACAGGAGGGGCAAATGCAGTGCTTGGCATGTGCAGCACCCGGGGCATTGAATTCTATTCAGGGTGTCTGCTTGTGAACTGAACTGCAATCCACACACCAAAGAGAGAGAGAGAGAGATATATACTGCTTGATAGAGACAGAAATGTCTGCAGTTCTTCAAGCATTCCATTTCACGATGCATTATCATATTCCTAGAAAGAATGTCGCAATAAATAATTGTTTAAATTGAATGTTTAAAAATTATAACCTAAATTCAACAAACAATTCTAATTACAATAAATTACAAAAGATTATATCCTTAAAAAAGATGAATGGGAATCCTTTGGAATATTCTTAAATATTTTGTTATTTCTTCTAATTACCGAGAAGGAGCTCAGTTACTTTTCATTCATTTTCATTGTATTGTATAACAAGTAATATTCCATTATACTGTCAAGCATGAACTTTGAATCTCAAATATAGCCGCATTGTATTCGAGTTAGTAAAAATGAATGACTCGTTGCAGCGTGTGCGACGTCACATATCCTTTGTAAAGCTGTGGAACGGAGTGAGTATTGCCATTGCAAATATATGCAATCTGAGCCATGTCTACATACGCCCCTTCTCATCAGAGCATTTGTTACTATCCCGAGCAACTGAACCACAACAGCATCGACCTGTGTCGCTTCGTAGTGAACACTCCAAGTTGTGCCTACTTTGTGTACTATATCGACTATCTGAAGCTTATGTTTTGCACTCTGGACTTGAATTGGCATTCTTCGTATTTGATTGTCGTGGTTTTAGGCTTATTATTTGCCTACAGCCTGCTCTACATGATCACCAAGTATTTGTGAGTAAGCATCTCGATATAGATATAGATAGATATATGAATAGATATTATTCCTATATGCAGTTGCCTGCCCAACTTCATGATGCTGATGAAGCTGCTTCCCATCTCCACGTATGCCTATAGTTTCGTCTACTTTGGCATTTGTCTCTTCACGTCGAAATATATAAATTTCTTGCTTATTTGTCCTTATGAGAATGAGTATAAGGCCTCCTTGATTCTTTCCAAACAAATTGGTGATGCTCTGCGCTACTTTGTGGTGGGCATTATGGTGCTCTGCCTGAGTGGTGAGCATCATGTGCAAAGTGTGGTCTGGTGGAACAACATGGCATTCATCTTCGTCGGCTTCATCTATCTTCTCTGGCTGGTTCGCACTAAATATGAAATGTTTGGCGAACTTCATTTGGCCTACAATGACTCGCATATGCTGCGTTTCCATGCCTGGTCATTACTTTTAATCTTCATTTTAGTCCTGTTGCTGGTCCTCGTGATATCCTATTACAACATACAGCGACGACAGCAGCTTGAGAAAACAGAAACCGCCGAAAATGAAATTGAAATTGAATTTGATGAGGTCGATGCCAATTCGGATCTGCCCAGCGATGCGGAGATTACGGGAAAAGCTCCAAAGCGTGAGGATTTGGATCCATTTCAGATTTGGTGGAGCGCTGTAAATGGCTTGGCCAACATGAAGGAGCCCTTTAAATTTATAGTTGTTCTCTTTGTGAGTAGAGAACTTAACCTACACTCAGATAAAAATAATAAAAATCGCAATGGTCGATGTAAAAAGTGTGGTGATTTTTTTCTGAGTGTACATATGTGAATGAAGCTTAATTTCTCTACCACACTTCCCTTTTCCCACACAGACACCCTTCTATTTTGTGCTGGCCATCATCATACCCGTTCTGGATGAGAAGCGACAGATGAATGGCTGGTGCAAGCCCGTCGTGTTCGTTAGCTTGCTGGTGTTCCCAGTGGCATTTATTGGCCTGATGCCAGATCTCAACACCTGGATCGCCGTGCTCATCTGCAGTTGGATTATGGCCTTTCTCGTCCACATCTCATTTCACCCGCTGCGTGAACCGAATCTCGTGTGGTTGGGTCTCTTTTGCATAGTGGGCACAATTGTGTGCTCTGTCTGCCTGCATTCGCTAATACGCGAAATTGATAATCTGGCTTGGCAATATTTGAGCATAAGACTCCACTCGATACCCGATCTGATCTGCCTGATGTTCCTGAGTTCTGGCGAGTTGCTCTGCGCCTTCGTAATGCTCATCTACCTCAACAGATACAAGTTGTTCGATGCAGCCTACGGACTCGTCATGAGTCTGGTCACCTACACAATTTACACCACTCTCCCTCTGCTCACCCTGAACAACTGCTACAACGAGCGGACCTATGTGAGTAGTGTGTCAACCTCTTTAATGAGAATGACTCTAATTGTATATATAATTTTTGTGATTTATTAGATTATGTGCACTGCGCATACGGAGACTTGTTTCACGTTCTTCATGGTCATCTTTCTGGACACACTCTTTCACGTCTCGATGTGTGGCACTGAGTTTCGCATGTCGCTCTTCTACTATCTGATAACCATGTTTGTGACTTACATCATTTTTCAGTTGGCAGCCTACATTCAATGGGTGTATCCATTTGGTTCATTGCACTCCATTCGGCCGCCCAAGGAAAGCGCAAATCATTGGGCTTAGACTAGTTGAAGCAGGTATTGTGATTTTTAATTAGGATTGAATAAAGAACAATGTTTACCGTTTCAGTCTTATGCATTACTTACTCTAGTATAAACACTAATCTTTGCTCTAACGACTTTAAGCCGATTCGTGTATGATTACAAGATATCCCTCTGCCTCACCCCCTGCTACCCCTCACCGCCTGAAGCACTAAGCAACTCTAGTCAGGCTTGAACAAAAGCGCTTTTGTGCTTAAATTTGGTTTGATGCCAAAGCAACCGGACCCAAAAGGGGGCAAGGAGGCAAAATGAGGAAATACGTTGCCTACTTCGGGGGTTGTCAGCGATATTTGGCTCTTTGGCTAGGCAAATGTGTGGAATCTTTGTGCTAACCAAAACGAAATTGATGATTTTTTGTTTTTGCTACAACATTTTTTCTTTTTTTTATTTTTGGCGTTTTAGGGTGTTAAAGAGGAGGTTGTAGTATTCAAAAGATTTTTAGATTATTAAAAAAATTGTTACAAGTGAGAGAACATCGAGAATATGACTTCCACACTGCTACAGGACTTCTTTTCGGCATACTCGGCACCCTTTGGCTTGGCATATTTTGACATTTGCTAAATTAAAGTGAGTTGTGACTTTTTCTCTATTTGTACTTTCCTTTTTTTATTTTGTTGGCACCTTTTGCATTAAATATTAATTCATGCAGAAAGTGTGAAAAAATCAACGAAGCAAAAGGAAAAAAATGATTTGTGGATTCAGTGCAGTCAGCACAGGATACTTTTGTTGACAGGACATTAAGTCAACAACAATACGCGGCTGCTGGCCATCATTTGGTTGCCTCCGATTCACGGTTATACTTACCGTTTCGCCCACACCTGTCATAACTTGTCATCCTTAATTCTTTCATTGATTAATTAAAAATAATTTGTATTATTTTACGGATTTATGTGGATGCGCGGTAAATAGAGAAATAAAATTTATGTGCAGTTTATAAAAACTTAAACTTCATACAAGGATGACAAAAGTATTTGAGAGCGCCACCTACTATTCAACTGTAAAACGCTTCGCCGCAGCGCTTCCACGCCTAGATGGCGCAGGATGCCTCTTCTAGCGCCAGCTACTGTCACAAGACAGAACGTTAAGCAGCGTTCACACGCGTAGATGACACTAAAAACCTTCTGTTATCGCCATCTACTGTTCACCTGGAAACCTTTAGCAACATTATTTTCACACCTAGACGGCGCAAGATATTTCCGCTAGCGCCCCTTTTTTTCCAATTAAAACAGACTACGCAATACAAATACGAAAACCAGGTGGAGCCAGCCAGGTGGCGTCACAGGAAGCTAGCGTATGTAAAGTCTCCAGCAGATGCCGCAGTTTCACTTACCAATATATGTCAAGTATGTGATCTCAAATTTCACATATAGATGTTGACTCACAGCCAACTAAGAAATGCTTAATGCTACACATATTTACACACACATTCATATTTTTTTAAACAATCAGCATTACACTTACACATAGCAAACATCAAAGGAGAAACGATTTATTTATTTATTTTGCATGCACGTTCCACAAAATATGCAATGAACACAATCTGATTTTTCGAGGGCAAAATACACAGTGCCATCTAAGGGCTGATTGACAAACTTGGGTACATTTGACAAAAATTCCCTGAATATGTGGAGCATAATTACCTAATTAGCTAATTTTTCTTTAGCATAGACACACACCATATGTCTGCAAATAAGTTGGCAGCCCGATTCAGAATATGTAGCCCTGCTTTTAGGGCGCCAAATTTAAATAGATAAATACAGTTAGCTATTTTTTATTAGATTACTTTCTTCAGATGCTCAAACCTAAAATACTACAAAGAGCTGTCAATAAAATCAAAACCCCCGTCAAGTGCAAAGCAGCCGCTCGATTGCAGCCCAGATTAGTGAGAGTAACCAAATACTGAGCCTCATCGGGTGTTTGGCAAGCGGGTTGATCGCAGGAGATGTGACCAAAGCCCTGTGCCTGCACCGAAAAAAATAGCGGCGGACAGGGCTCAAAGTCGTAGCCGACACAGGCATCTGTCAGATCATAGCTGTAGGAGCCCAGAGGAGCCGTCGACTCGCAGCTCTCGTCCTGACGCAAGGGATAACTCCCATTACGGAAGGGCAGCTCGTCACGCCGTGAGAAGCAGACCGCAAAAGTGATCTGACTAATGGAAGTGATCTTGAGATAGCGCATACTCCGCCTGCCTGCCATATAGAGTGCATCCAGGCGATAGAAATTTATGTTGCCCAGTCGAGCATATTCCTCGATGGAATCCGATCCATATTCGCTAATGGCGCCATTCGAAGAACAGCGCGGATTCCAAAGACGACGCGGCACTAAAGTTGAATACTAAAGTTGGACACCTTCTGGAGGATACGAAGTGGGGGTACTTACCCTGTCTTATCCTCCTCACAACTGGCAATCCACACTTCTCTGGCGCTTTGTCAATGCTTAGCAAGAGCAAATCTCTGCTCGGCTCCTGCACAAAGTCATGGAATCTCACCAGAGCACCGCCACCATAGTAGATAATGTGCAGATTGGGCAGACTGTGGCGCAGGCGATGCATATAGCGGACACAGTAGTCGTAGTCCCGCTCATCCACAAAGGAGGTGGGACTGGGCACCAGCAGAGCCACCAAGGAGCGTCCACCAAGATCCCCTTCAGCTCTCTCCACATCCAGCAGAACCTCCACTCGAGTGCTGAGTGTGTTTAGAATTACTGGTAAATTTAAGCCAGGTGGATCTGGGTAAGGAATATACTTATATATATATATATGTGTATGTGCACAAGTGATATAATGAGAAGATCGTTTGCTGTTAGATATTCCAATTTATATCTACAATATCTTCAATTGCTGAAAGTTCAAATTGCTTACGCCAATAATGCGATGTGGCATTCCATTGTTCATATACATCGACTATATAGTCGGTGGTATTCACAATAACTGAAGCATCGGAGGCAGCAAAGAGTGTTACTCGGCTCGCATACGGATGTATGTTCAAATTCTGTAAAACGTAACTAGCAAGCAAATTTCAAATTAATACGTATTATAGTTGTGGATCATTCAGAAAACCTTTCATTTTAGAAATTTACTTTCTGAATAATAAGATGAGTTACCCTTGGCCGAAAGTATGCCAAATTCCTAAAGCTCAGTCTGATTTGTGATTCTATAGAATCCAGATAGTAAAAACTTACGCCACATAGTCGACGACCCAAGAATATGGCCAACTGGTGTCCACAAAGACAAACACATCCGTCTTAATGCTCGTCAAATTGGATATATCCGACGAATGATCAAATGGAAAGTAGTCCATGTATTCTATAAGATAGAAAGTTAAATATTGATATTGATGTGGGTATAGATAAATAGATGTATGTTCAATATAAGATTATTCAATGTGGAACCACTTGGGAAGATAGTAGCGAATGATAAGAAATAAACACATTTAGTTTAGTTCTAGTGGGGAATTTATTTGCGACTTAATTTTCTTCATTTTGCACCGGAACTTACAACTTAAATAAAAAACATTATATTAATAATTTAAGACGACGAATGTGTGGGGAATGCGGGGTGGGGGGAGGGGCTGGTAATTTGAACTCGTCTTAAATGGGACTGCAACTAATACTAATGCACACATATCTCTCTCTCGGCCTCACTCTCACTAGCTGGCTGTCTCTTTCGCTCACTTTGGCTTGGATAGTTTACTGCAAGGATTGCTGCAGCAGCAGGGCCAGCAGGAGGGTAAAGAAGCTGGCCGTCAGAGCGGAGACACCACTGTAGCAGCCCATGTTGACAACGGAGACTACGTACCGCCACTGATCGGGCGTCTGGCACTCATCCTGGGTGCAGGATGTGGTGCTCGTGGTGCCCGGCTGGACTGACAAGTAGAGCGGAGGACACTGGGTGATGGTGTAGTAGCCATTGCAGGCATTCGACAGATCGTACGAGTAACTGTTGCCACTGATCTGCACACAGCTCTGATCCGCTGAGGAGCCACTGTTGGTGCCGCCACCGTTGCCGTTGGTTGTTGAGTTCTGCTGGGGCCATTCGTAGGTGCGCGAGCTGCAGACGGTGAAGCTGCCACCGTTCTGGGACTGAATTGTCACCACTCGATTAGCGCCGCTGCCAAAGAAATAGTTGGGCGACACCCGATAGAAGTTGGCGGTGCCAGGACGAATATACTGATACATCTGATCCGTGCCCCAGCTATTCGTGGACCAGGAGGAGCCACAGCGCGGATTGATGATGCGACGGGGTACTGCAAGAGGGGCAAGAAGTATTAGTTAATCTTAGTTAAGTGGAGTTCACATTTGCCACTCACTATTTGTGATGCGCTTGGCAACTGGGCCAGCCGAGGTGGCCACCGTGCTGCCCGTCATCAAGGAGAACAGATCCTTGGAACTGTCGCGCACAAAGCTGCTGAAGCGCTGAATGCTGCCGCCGCCATAGTAGATGAAGCGTAAATCGGGTATCTGCTCGTAGATGTACTGCAGCTGAGTTGTGGCATAGTTGGAGTCGCCATCGTTGACATTCGCCTGATTGGGCATGATCAGAGCCACCAGGGAACGCCCACTAACGGAAGAGTTCGTCTGCTCTCCATTCAACAGAGTCTGGGTAATATTCTGAATGCTGCGCAACACATTCGGCAGATTGAAGCCCTGTTGCACTGCAAGAAATAGACAATAATTTAGTTTGAATAAGACAAGTAAATATAATAAAAAATAATAAAAATAAATAAATAATTAAAAGTAAATAAAATGTATAAAGGGAACATTAAACCATAGATACTAAAAATCATTATTTGAAAAAATTGCAAAACTGATGGGTTTACTTTCCAATCGTAATTTAATAAATATAACTTACGCTGCGACTGTATCGTATAATTCCACTGCTGATAAAAGTCGGTGATAAAATTGGTGGAATTCACGATGATTGAACCATCGTAGGCGGAGAGCATCGTTACCGAGCTGGCGTACGGATGAATATTCAGCTGCTGCAGGATGTAGCTGGAGGGGGAGTGAAGAGACTCAGACTTAAATGAGATGTTACCCAAGGATACACATTTTAGAAACTCACGCTACATAGTCCACAATGGCGCTATACTGCCAGGTGGTGTCCATATAGACGTACAGATTAGTCATGGGCGTAATGATGTCGGATAGATCCTGACTACTGCTGGCCGTGCAGGAGACATCGTTCAAGGATTGCGCTAGGGGAGAAGTGTGAAAAAGAGATCACAGCTTGAACTTAACTTACAAGTAGAGAGAGATAAGTGATGCACGACGAGACCTATCTTAAGCCCAAGTGGTTCCAGTACTCTATATATGAAATTGGGGAATTCTTCTACTTACGGACATAGGTGACCAGCGAGAGGGAGGCAGTATTGGCGAAGTCGGCGATGGCAGCTGGCTCGAGGGTGACCTTTAGTTGCATCTCGCGATCGAGGACCTGGGCAAAGGCGCTCGTTTGCAGCTGCATCTCCTGGGAGGGTGCCACATTGGTGAACTGCTGCTGGCGACTGCACGCCTGAATCCCCGAGCTGAGCACACCCGTCGCCGAGTAGTACATGCGCAGCAGCTGTGACAGCTTCAGGTTGGAG
Source organism: Drosophila cognata (assembly GCA_035041535.1). Taxonomy (NCBI): domain Eukaryota; kingdom Metazoa; phylum Arthropoda; class Insecta; order Diptera; family Drosophilidae; genus Drosophila; species Drosophila cognata. Next base: position 647,860 of record JAWNLC010000451.1, read on the forward strand.
GCTTGTGTCCGCCATTGCTGCACATTCATGGCAATAATGAGACCATCGAGACCACCACGAATCTCTGCATCGGTTGCCTCCAAATTGTTGCGCTGCGACAGGAAGTACCAGTGCGGCAGAACGGTATCGTTCCATCCACCGGTGGCTCCAACTGTTGCCACATTATTAACGGAGACGGGGACCTGGACAAGCGTCACCTCGGCCAGATCACCAGCGAGAGTCGCCGCCCAACGATTGTCCACCGACGACGCCGTTGTCTGGGATTGAGGGCGTCCACCACCACCACCACGTCGTTGTGTGGCCAACTGGAGCAGCGTGTTTAACGGTACGTTTTGCTGTTGCAAGCCGGTGGCGACACCTGCAATCAGAGTGCCCGCCGAGACAGTGCCCCAAGGGGTGCGCACAACGCCATCCTCGACGGGACACTGACTGGTGCCTGCCTCATTTCCAGCGTACGCCCAATCGGAATCATAGTCAAGTGTCTGTGCGCCCTTCTGCTGCACATAGTTGGCCCGTTTCGGACGAGTGTCACTCAGCCACTCGGCATCCCCGACAAAGTTATTGCCCCTGTTCAGGGCACGTGGCAAGCGCTGAGCCCGATACTGCGACAACTGGCCACAGACCGTGTTCTCATCTCCACGCTGGCGTGTGTCGAAGGTGCTGGACAGCATAAAATGGAGCGAACAACGCTCTGTGCTGCTCAGCGAACTGTTTGGGAAATTATTCGCATTGCCCGGTAGCAGGCGGGAGAGCAGAATCCGTAACTTGGGAAACTGGAAGCCCGTCGGACTGTACGGGATAACACCTTGAACGGCATTCACACCGGGTGCTCGCTTAATGCCATCCTGGCGGAATCGATGCAGGAGTGCAACGGCTACGGTTCGTATGTCCACCTGGTAACCTGTTGCCACATAACTCTGCTCCACCTTCTCGATAAGTGAGATCAGCGTGTCCATGTTGGCCGGTAGTCGATTGTCCCGATTCATAAAGTATGAGGTATTGTAACATTCGATCAGCGACGGCGGTATCTGCAGCTGTGCATTCTCCTGGGCCAGCACCGAACCCGATCCAATGATGCCAAGGATCAGGCCCAGCCACATGCAGACAGCGGCTGCATTTAATCCTAATCCTACTCTCTGCATGCCTTGGTCTCCTTTGATGATGTCGTATTTAATGTATTTGATGTGTTTTCGTTAAATCGATGGCAGCTGCAGGAATGCATATTTAAAACATAATTAGTTTTGTGGGAAACATACAAGCAGACAAAGAATTCCCCCGAAATTTAGAAAGCTTTTCTTGATTTTAGATTACATTTATAGATTAAATTTTTCTTTAAATTAGAAAGGTTTGCCCTAAATCAACATTTCTGTTTTCTATGTTTTTCTTAAATATTTTCTGTAATTCCTAAAAGTATAATTTTTATTTGTTAAATCCTAAATACCTAATGTTTAATAATATAATTAACATAAAAGCAGCTTTAGGAATTCTGCTATTCACATATATAGAGAAAATAAAGAATTCTGAATTCGGAGTGTACCATTTTGTGGTCTAGTTTATAGTTGACATTTGGGCAGGTTAGTATTGTGCTACAAATCGAATTAGTTGGAAAACTCTCGACTTTATCGAAATGACCATGGCCCAAATAAGAAAAATGAAAACTATGTTGAGTCAGCGACCGCATGGCTTACAGTTTTCCGCGGCCCATACTAACGCCCCAATAATACTGATAAGAGAATATCAGAAGAATGCCCATTGTATTCCTCTTATCAGCCGCAAACCAACAACAAAAATAATTCGTCGTGTTTGATTTACGCTTATGTGTAAACTGTGTTATCCTTATCGCTATACAAACACTTTGGCTCGGGCTTATATGGGTGCAAGAAGTATTGATCTGTCATCTGATAATTCTAAAGTGAGTCAATTCATTAAATTTTCTATTTGAAAGGCCGCAATTCTGTATTGAGTCAGGTGTGGAATTGAGAGAGCGAGTTAGAGACAGGTAGAGAGAGAGCGAGAGAGTATGGCAGATAAAATCTGTGATGGCAACCAAAGAAACATTTGACTGAGATTTGATTTGTAGTCCCTAAGTGAAATTTTTGGTTAGATCGGAGGAGTTTAACTTATTTATGCGAAGTTTCTCTAAAAACATATCGGAAAAATTTGAAGCATGCATAAAGCATAAAAGATCATATTGGAAAGTCTTTAGCTAATTATTAGAGATAACTTTATGTTAGATACACATCCGCCTAGCGTGAGTCACTTCCTGTCTGTAACACGATTTTTACGACTCTTTGTGAACTTTCTTTATAGCCCTCAATGTAAGCGGCTTATAATCATATTCTTATATACCAGTGAAACTGATGTCATCAATTTTGTCGCACACTCAAGCACTTATCAAAATTGGAAACATATACATGATATATATAAATACTATAAGCGGACAATGAGTCAAATCGCCTTCATATGGCGTTTATACGCATTCAATTTAGATCGGTTATCAGCTATCAGTAAGGAATTTGTTGGAAATAGATTGGCAGCCAAACCCACCACAAACTAGCAAAAAATAACTATTGCTTATCTGACTAAATTATAGAGAGGCGCGTGAGTAAGTCAGTGGTTAAATTCTTAGCATAATGTTGGGTATTCATAAACATATATAGCATATAGTTTGCACATATAGTTGTACATTTTTTGGTCTCTTCACTTCACTGCGATAAGATAAAATTTTAATTGTTTAAGCACAGTTAGTTTTGAATTTTTTAAACACTCTTTTTTGAACTGGGGCGTTTTCCCGTCTGGTGTAGACTTATTTTGTAGACCTTATTTTAATTGTTATACAATTTACACTATCTACTTTAAGTTGATTTCATTAGGTTGCACAATTTTTGAGTCACTGCAAATAGTTTATGGCCTCGCTTTTATTACAATCTATTCCATCACATTTATTGCCAGATAGGTTTTACAGCGTATTCAGTATTTTTACATCCGTTAGTTATTTGCCGCTTTACCTTGTTTCACCTGTTAAACTATTCGTACTGATTCTTTGGTTTTTGGGCTCGCAGGTGCCTCACCTATTTGGACATGCAGCGACGAGTGTTGTAATCTCAGTCAAAGTGCTTATCAGTAGTCTCCATCCACACATAAATATATACCTATATCACAGATAAGATATGGCACTTTTGGATCTGGGTGAATAATACAAGACGCAACTGCGAAAGATGTGCAAATTAATACTTCTGCTACTTGCCAATCTCTACACGCATGAGAAGAGTAATACAACTATAGTATTACATGTAAAGGATCGAGAAACTCCTAAATTAAGCGGGTACCCGATAGCTCGAAATCAATAACGGCGATAATTAACTATCGATTAGCTCAAAATAGAGGGAAATTTGCTTGAAAAGAAGTTTTTAAATTTCGCGCCTACAATCAGCAGGGCTGCACGACTTGCTTACCAAAATATATATCGATATGCTACAAACGTAATCACGGCACAATCAGATACCAAACTTAAAGAAGAAGCAGAAGCAAAAAATAATCAATAAACAACGAAATGTAAATAACAAATTTTATTGAATATTTTGAACTATATATAAAACAAAACAATGGATATTGCAGGGGCAAACACAGGACGGCGCAACAGGACGCGATTTTCGTGGCCTTTATGGAGCGACATCCGATAATAGCCAAGAACTACTACAAAGGCGACAAGTTGGCCTGCGAAGCAGCCTGGCAAAGATTAAGCAGGGAATTAAATAGCGTCGGACCGCCAGTAAAAGAAGCTGTCGAATGGAAGCGTGTAAGTTAACATCATTAACAACACTTAATGAATAAACCCCTAATAAGTTAAACTCTGTGGAAATTCCATAGGTGTGGAAGGATTGGAAGAGTTGCATACGCAAGAAGATAGCCAACAACAGATTGGAACCGAATGCAACTGGAAAGAGTTCGCTGTACCAGGACACCTTGACTCCACTCGAAGATGCAGTAGCCACTATAACCGATTTGTATGAGATGGCAGATGTGATGGTTGAAGCACAGCCAAATCAAAAAGTTCGCAATGGAACGAACACAAATGCACAAATGCGATTGCAGCAGATAAAAACAGATCGAGACGAAGATGTGTCCGACAATAATAATGGTAATAATCTCAATGCTATCATCGATATCTCCGATTAATATGGGATTTCTTTAGAGGATGACTATGAGCAGGAAGAGGAGGAGGATGATGTATCGGCTGAATCAATCAACGGGAGCAATGTCGGCGTTAAAGTCGAACAGCAAGTTCAAAATCAGCCGACAACGGCAAAAAAGAGGAAATTGGACAGCGATCATCTCAATAGTGGGGGAGTGGGGAGCACAGTGCTCCTGGACATTGCCAAAGAGTTGCGGGATCTGAACAGACAGACTCGAGTGAATGCCCAGCGCACAGAGGCCAATACGGAGGCGCTACTAGCGATGGGCTCCCAGATATCCGATCTGATGCAACAGCAACTCAAGGAGCGAAAACGACTCAATGCCATCATGGAGAAGTTTGTGCTCAAAATGGAAACTACCGACTAGAATAGATTAGTTAGTTTAATATAAGCTAAGGTTTATACATATATAAAAGGTAATTATTTATCACAAAAGATATTTTGAATTGTATTTCAAACGCTTTACCTCGGATGTTATCGAAACGTCAATTTATCTAAGCATCGATACTTCGCCAGCAAAACACGATCGATTAATTGACGAAAACAAAGGTTGTCAATAGCCGTAATCTCATCACTAACTACTCAGATACCATCACTATCTACAAAACAGCGCCAAATGTGGCAGAGGCAATTTCTAATTTAAATTAAAAAAGCTTTTAAACGAATTTATCAGCTGTAATCAAGAATATGTCGGCCACTTTTGTGGTGCGGGTATGCAAGCTGGGCGAGAAGAATCAAATCGGGGGACTGCGCGAACTCGTCAAGAAGACCAGCGTCAAGGAAGTAAGTTGGCGTCCCAATTTAATTTTAAGGTGAAAAAAAAAACAAACCATAAATGCAGGCATTATTTTACAGCTAACAGCAACGCTTAGCGCCAAGTTGGCGCGAAAGGATTTTATTAATTTCTGGAACTATCTGTTGCTCGGCTGCGACGGGAATAGTGTCGAGATGCAGGAGAAGAGATTTGCCTGCGTGCGTTGTTTTTTGGAGGGATTGCGCTCTGTAGAGATGAGTTACAAGCTGAGTATTGATTTGATTACCCGGCTGTGCCAGGATTTGTCCAGCTACACGCCGGATCAGTTGAATTGGATCGTTGAGCACTGCATGGACGATATGCGGGCGGGCGATGCCAAGTGTGTCGCCTGGAAGGATCTGTTGCCAGAGACACTACTCGTATTGGCCATTCGACCACGTCTCATCATCAATGGGATTGCGATGAGTGGGCCGGAGTTGAGGGACACCACTGTGCGCAATCTGAGCACCATGCGCTGGCCAACTACCATACTAACACCCATTGCGGATATGTTCAGGTGGGTAAACAATTTGACTTTGAAAGCTGAGATTATTCTTTGCCTTGCTTTTGCAGCACACTCAAGCTGAGCATTGGAGAGCGCTTAACGGTGCTGAACAAGTTTGCTGGCGCTCTGCAGGAGCTGTCACCTATGGAGCTGCCTGCCTTGTGCTATCAGCTCTTCTCCATGTGCACGAATGCCGCTCAACTGATTATTCCACTGCTGGCGCTGGAAAAGTATTTTCATCGCAACTACTACAAACGTCTGTTCTCCGATATGTGCAGCAATTCCACAGATTTTGATAGTATCGGTTCGTGATTAACAATCCAAAACTCTCTCTTATTGCTCTTGTAATCAGCTTGTTCCATCAATAGATGCCTATTCGGACAAGGAGCTGCGCGAGGCGGAGGAGACGGTGTTGCATCATTTGAACTACTGCACCATGTATCTGATGAGTGAGCAGCATGTTGCAATTATGCTAAGGGTAGGGTAATCACATAGCTATCTATATCTACAGCCTAGGCAACTTTTAACTGCCACCTCCTTGCAGAACTTTCTCCATATGCCTGATGTGATATTAACGCCATTTATGCTCAGCGCTATCATCTCGATGACATCAGTGAATCGTGATCCGGAATCGGCGAGGTTTTCCAGCTGCATTCTGTTGCCATATCTGCGCAACGTCATCAAGCACAACGAGGAGGAGCAAACGATGGCCGAATTCTCGGTGTGGTGTCGCGATACTCTGCAGCGTAAGCATGTGGATCTGTTGCAGGTATTCACCGTGCTCATCGATCAGAATAAGGATGGCAAGGATGTGGTCACCCCAGGTCTAGTTAACTTGGCCTTTACGCTGCTCAAGGCGCACAATGCACCCAAACTGAATACGTTGGCCATCACATTTCTGACCAAATTCATACGACGACGCTTCATGTTCGGACAGGGCATCATTAAGCGCGTTGCCGAGTGGATGGTAGTCGATCAGGAGCAGAATCAGTTCTCGGGTAACTAGCGTATTTATAATCTATTCTCTCATTAAGTGTTGATTGATCTTTCACAGAATGCCTCACAATGCTGAGCGTGGCGGATACTTATACCGTCTCCGAGTGCCTGGAAACGATCACAACGGTTATGGAGGACTTTCTATGGGTAAGTCATTTAGTTTTCCTTGCTTAAAGATGCTAATTATATTAGTTTTATATTCCAGCTGCCTGGCGATCAATCCATGCGCATGATGAACTTCATTTTGCCACTGCTGAAGCTCTCCAATCGCGTGCGAGATGCCTTAATCGAAGTGCTACGCAAGGCGATGACCAAGTTAGTCCTACTTCCACCCGTTTAAACTTTTTCTAATTATTTGTTTTTTCCTTTTCTTAGGGACTATCGCACACGTCGCATGGCCATCTTTGGCTATTGCATGATCCTCAAGCAGCTGAACAACAGCAACTCGGCGCGTCAGTCGCAGCATAATGCGAGCAGTTTCTGTACGCAGCACAGCATCTCTGGCTACTCGATGATGACCCAGAGCTCCTTTGGCATGCGCAGCAGCAGCAATCCACAGCGCAATTTCGACATGCTTACACTGGAAATTATTGGCATATTGCGCAGCTGCTTCGAACAGCAATTGGGCATCAGACGCACACTCTACGAGAGTCAGTTATAGTTAATAGCTATTATTATACATTATATATTACGTTCGATTATTTCTTTGTTACAGATCTCCAGCGTGCTGTCGAATTGAATGCTAAACTGGTGCCGCATGTTTTGCAGTTTGTCGACTTTCATTTTCGTGGCTTCTTCGATACGCCACCTGTTGAGGAGGCTGGCGATGATTTGGACACACAATTTGGCATTAATTATGATCTGCTCGTTAGCGTTAAGGATGAGCAGTTGGAATTGAAGGATAATTTGGGCTGCCTGGTGCAGTTTGTGTCGCATTGCTTGGCGATTTTTGAGGGTGTACCTTCGGGCTGCGATGTGCGGGAAATGCAACGGTTGCTGACGTTCTGCACTCAACGTTTGGTGGCCAACAGATTATCATTAGAGGATACGGTGAGTAGTCAAAGACGAACCTCTTGTTTAAGATCCTTACTGACTACGGCCTTCTTCACTGCTCAGGGTACGCCAGCTACTCCAGAGAAATGTGCACGCATTCAGCAGCAGCTAAATCTCATCGAGGGACTCATTTCACATGCGCTGCTCACCTCCAAGCAGGGCAATGATGCTTTGCGGCCAGTGTTGCCCCTTTTTAAGGCGCATCAGAAACTGCTGAAGGATCTGCGTGGCTTGGCAGTCGCCACCTCAAAGAAAACGCAAAAGAGTTCCAGGCATCACTCAAACAGCGATAGCAATGCGACTGTTAATATCAGCGAAAATACGGTTAAACTAAAGCAAATATGCACACAACCGGAGAATATTTGGGATCTGGCTATAATCGAGAAACTGCTTCATTTACTGCTCGAGTGGGTGGAATTAAAAAAACATACTATAACTCAATTATTAATCGCAGTACTCGCACTCTTTTTGCAGCGATCACATACCATTTGCTAGTGTAACGAGCACAGCTCCGCTCCGGAGCTATGAGCCTCTGGTGCGTTACGTCCTCGAGATTGCGGCTCTGAAAGTTCAGGGTATACGCGAGGAGCCAGACTATAAACAGCTCTCCTACAGCAAACGCACACTGAAACTGCTGACAGACATGACCAAGGTAATCTACGAGCGTTGCATTCGTCGTCTGCCCGAGCTGTGGCGGGACTTTGATCTAGAGAGCGCCGTCCTGGCAGCCAAGTGTTTTATGCAATGCACTCGAACAGCGCACGTGACATACAGCAAGCGTTTCAAGGAGTTTGTGAAGGGCTTCGGTAAGTTGTAGCATTAATTTAAGTATATGCTCCTGGTCATTAAGATCCCTTCAACAGATATGTCCGTTATAAATAGAGGGAAGGAAGTCAGATATGTGTTGCAGGACGTGCTGGTCAAGTATATGAAGGAGGATATTGGTAACGATGAGGCTGCAAATCAAGCACAGCTCAGCTCTGATAAAAATGCAGCCAAACTGCCTGTTTATTTGCTAGAAGCACTGGAGTTGTTCTACGATCACATTGGATATGGCGAACGTGCTGCAACTGATTCCTACGCATGGCTGCTTGAATTCTGTCGGACGTATGAGCTGCCCAATCCCGAAATGGGATTGGTGCATCGCATGCTGTTCACGCAACGCCAGAAGACGCATTCGGGTCCGTTCTTTGATGGCGTTGCTAGGCAGTTGGGTCAAGTGCTCGGCTGGCAGAATGATGACAGAGTAACCGAACACTCGCCGTTGGGTTTAAAGTCGTTAAATATGAATACGACAGCGAGTTGCTTGCAGTATTTATACGCAGCGGTGCAGAAGCAACTGGAAGATGTTGAATACTTTGTGATCAAAGCCAACAATTTGAATTACAAATGTAATATTGTGCCAGATTCGGATCGTGTGTATTGGCGTGGCAATCTGGATGCGTTGGAGGGCTCCATCTGCACTCAGCTAATTCTGATAACGCGCACCTTGGTGGAGATAACAAATGTGTGCATTCCACTGGGCAGCCACATGGATGGCCTAATGAAGCTGCTGATACAACATTATATGTGCCTCAAGAATCTAGCCAGACACTACTTGGGCGCCAGCACAAACAAGAGCCTCAAGTAAGTAAAGATGTGATCTGATAGACTGTATTCATTGCTTGCTACTCTTCTCCTGCAGATTTGAGCAGTTGCTGCGCAATGTGGGTAAATCGCTGCCTGCGAATATTTATCAGCTAATCTCGTATGTGGAGTATAATATACTCGATGAGGAGCCGGCAGGGAAACGCAAACCGCAAGCAGAACGCGCCAAAGTGTTGCGAGAGACGCGTCTCATTCCGAAAGTGATACTGGGCATTGAGAACTTTAACAAGCACATCATATTGCTGTCTAAGAAATTCAAATCCTACGATCGTTTGGCCGATCATTTGCACTTTGGCGCTGTGCGTGATTTTAATATACAATCGGGTGATTTGAGGGCTGTCATTGAGCGAACTTATTCGCACAGCAGCCAAATTGAGGTGTCCGATAGCAATTTGGAAGTGCCCGATGAGGAGCAGGAGGAGGAACAGGAGCAGAAGGAGGATGTGCCTGTGACCGATGTGGAGGATGAGCAGGAGCAGGAGCAGAAAGAAGAATCCTCGCCACCTAAGAAGCAATCGGAAACCTCCACTCGCAAGGCTCTACGACGCCGACGCGTTGCCAGCAACGATGTGCCTGAGGAGTCATCACAGCCGAAACGTAGGCGTGGTAGAAGCACCAAGAAATGAGAGCGTCAATCATGGTTACGTGGATGAGCTAACCTATATGCTGGGTGCGGGGAAAGGGGCAGGCGGACAAGCGCGTGCCTCTGCATCACATCATCAACAGCAACAGCGGTGTCCATTTAAGTTTTTAACTTGTGTTTTTTATGTACTTTCGGCGCAAATTTGATGCCCGCACGCAATAGAGCAACTGCCTCTTCCCTCCCACCCCCGTCAATCCCCCTCCCAACATCATTTTATTGCACTTGAAAACTTAATTAGGCCAAAATGCGGTGTGAACGCCTATGTTTTTCTCGTTCTGTATTTGTATCAACGTATTTCTCTCCAGCTGTGCGAGATTTTTATTACATGCATCAAATGTAATTTGTTACCAAAAAATTTGATGTGTTTCTATCTTCTTGAAAATGGCATAAATAAAAGAAAACTTCTACGAGGAGGCAGGCAGGGTGGGGCGGGTAATTTTTGGGGGTTGCAACTGCTGGTAGTGATGGTCTGAAAACTGTTTTTCTTTTTGATTTTTTTTGCTTTTCGGCCATCATTTAAATGCGTGGCAGGTTTTATGGTCAGGTAAATTTTGAGTTTTACTTCGTATCAAAGTCAAAGCTAGCGTATTATTTATAATGTATTTAGCTTATAGTAAAGGGCCAATCCACTACATATAGGGAAGTGTATTTCAACTACTTGTTGGATTAGTTTTGCACGCCTCAATCGTGTCCCATCCCCGTTCCGCCTCCCTGTCCTCTGTGTGGCAAGAGGCAACTCGAGCGTGCATTGGGTGTCAAGGGTCAGCGCGCTTCAATGCAGCGCCAAGGGGCTCGAGGGGGTTGCTTGTGTGTGTGTGTGTCTGTATTTAACTATTTTTGTGGTTGCTGTTGCAATTGTTTCAGTGGGTTTGCCTCCTGCAGGCTCTTCACTCATCCATTCGTGCAGAAATGTGCCTTTTGTCATTGACTGGCTTTGTTCTCTATCATTTTTATTTTTTCGGTTTGAATAGATGCATTTTGAAAGTGGGTACATTTTCAATTGCAGTTGTGCATTCATTGAGTTTGGTATGAATTTGTTCATGTCTAATTCCATTCTAATTGCATTCAGTTAAGACATTCAACTTTGAATTGTTTTGGTTTTGGTTTGGTAAAAAAAGCATAGGGGTTGTAGATTTTCTCTTTCAATTCAGCTTTAAGTCAATAAATACTTATGAATCTTATTTGTCTAAATAATACTATAAATAAATACTATATTATTATATGTCTTTACAACTGCGTTTTGTTGTTTGACAAGTCTTTTTAATTGTATGTTTAGTTTTAATCGGTTGTTAAGATTCTAGTACCAATATTCAGATTTTGTATACCCTGAACAACCCATTAAAATTGGGAACCAAGGGCATCATGAAATTGGTCGACAGTAAATGAAAGTGCAAGCGGAAACATGTATGGAAAAAGCGATCTCTGAGGTAAAATAAGATAAGAGCTAGTTTCTTATTACCCACAAGTAGTCCCTCACCCTTCGAACACCCCACTGATATGTTTTCCCATACTACTGTCATTTGTAGCTATGACAACCAACTCATACCCTCATCACATTATTTCTGTATTTGCTTCGTTAGCAAAGCTCTCCAAATTTACATGGAAAAACATAAATTTGTTGTTTTTCTTTTCAAATTGTTCTTGCCATTGTATATTGTATTCTTGTCCATCTAGTTTTGTGACATTCGCGTGCATTTTTAACAAGTTTAGCGCCATGGCAAGTGTTTGATTTTCAATTTTCCCCCTGCGTGTGGTGGGTGGTGTGTAAATTTATTATTCAAATTTCCGCAGTTGATTTGCTTAGATTTATTTTTGTGGAAGCAAATGTTACAGGCGCGATTTAAGCATTTTGTTATTAATTCACTTAAAACAACATAAATTTAACTTTACATGCAAGTAAGCTCACGTGCCCCAGGGACAAGCCAGGCCGAGTAGTGCGTCAAATTTCCAATAGATACAAAGATACAAAATGTATCTACGAGCTCGTTTTGCTTTTTTTGTCGTCGAGCTTTGAATCGCGATTTGCGAGCTGTGAGCTGTGTCTACAAGTTTGTCGTCGTTTAATTTAATCAAAAGCCAAGCGTGCGACTTAACGAATCTTTAGTCGATCAGTCGAGCGCAACGACAACGGTTCACTTTCGGTTTCTCCACAACGCAGATCGGTTCGGTTCGGTTCAATCAGCTCAGTCTCATTCGCATTTCTCTCGCAAACACTCCTTGAGCTTAATTCATCTCGAGATGATTACTGATCGTGGCTCTAGTCTGTTATTGCTGTTTCTTGTGCAGTTTTTGGCTTTGTGCCAGTGGAGCAGTGCCAAGTTGCGTGAGTATTATAGAGTATTACAGGGGGCACAATTGGATTGTCGGAAAACCCAACCTACAATCTAAAGGTTGAATGCGTCAGACAGCTATTAACCAATCTGTTGAAAGTGTGCTCTGCTAGGCTTGCATTCATACATGAAGCTAACGATTCTTGTCAGCTAAAACACAAAACAATTCTCATTTCAATTAATTAGCTTATAGAAGCATACAAAAATAGTTTGATGAGCAAAAACATAGTTAACAATTACGGATAAAGTAAACGGAGCAGTCTCCACTGCTAACTTTGGTTTAGCATTTTTATATTATTAATCTAGAGACTAAATCTTGATTTAAAAGCCGTAAGAGCCCTTAAATTTCGAACTGGGATAGCGATTTGTAATTTAGGAGCCAATCTATGATTAAAAAGACTGGGTTTTTGAAAATCGGTTGAGTTTTGAGGAAGTTCAGAACTTTCATCAGTACTATTTTTGAGAATAGAATCTCGGTATTAATTTATATTATTAATTAATTAAATGCCGTTCCTCTCTAGAGACTAAACCATTATTAAAATACCCAGTTTTCAGCAAAATGGTTACATTTTGGATAAGTTATAACACTGACAAGTATTTTACAAACATACTTAAAAATATATTAAGTTATGATTCACATTTATTCATGTTGACTGCGGAAGCACTTTTTTCTCAAAAATAAATTATTTAGCTCTAGTCTTATGGCTAGATGTGCTACCCATACCAAACCAAACGACCTCTTATGCTTCTGCTGCCACTAAATGGGGGCCACTGACCTGCGCCCAGTCAAAACAACAATTGTTGCAACAACAACAACAACAATAAATCGACAATTGCAGCTGTTGTGCATATTAATTATGCTCGTCGTGACGATGAAGGCCGAACTCACAAAAAATATGTAAGCCCCACACACAAAATATTAATCAAAGTGAACGTTTCGTAGAATCGCGAAGGCAGCAGAAAATTGGGCAGATTTGAAGGTGGCACGTTCTTGATTCAAGTTCAACTGAAGATGTTTGAGAGTTATGTTAATGATGGTTTTCTTTTGAATTTCTCTTTTCAGCATCCAGCATAACACCGTGTGCTCGCAACGATCCTCAGCTGGAGCGTTGCATCATCAATGCCGTCTATCAGCTGCGTCCTCTCCTGGTCCATGGCAATCTGGGCGATGGATTTCGGACTCCTCCACTTGAGCCACTGCAGCTGGACAACATTGAATTAGGAGGCGGCAGTCAGTTTCAGGCAACATTCGCTGAGTTGGAGGCATCTGGTGGCAGTAATTTCATCATCGATCGAATAATGTAAGTAGTAGTAGTAAGCAGTAGTACTTAAAAAAGAACTGCTTTAAATCCCGATTCTAGTGCCAAACCTGAGGATATCTCGTATGATTTGTGGATAACTCTTCCTCGCATTGACTTCAAGGGAAAGTATTCCATGCGACTCAATTTGTTGGTGCTGGATATTAAGGGCAAGGGCAACATGCGTGGCTATTGCGGTGAGTATTACACTCAGAGATAAAGAGAAACATTTTTGGGTCGATTAAGGTCAAGCCCTTTAGAAATAATTTCTAAATATAGAAGAAACCTTCCCTTTTTTGGGCGATTTTTTATATTTCAGTTTTTCTAAGTACCACATCCAAGCTGATTCAATTATTGAAAGCTAACTTGAATTCTTTCCAGACAATGCCAAGGCTGCTGTCAAGATGCGTGGCACACGCTATCTGCGCAATGGTCTGGAGTATGTCAAGTTCACCAAGATGACGATGAGAATCCAGTTTAGGGATTTCAAACTGCGGCTAGACAATCTCTTCAACGGGGATGGTATATTGGGCGATGTGGGCAATAAGCTCATCAATGACAATCAGGATCTGTACTTGAATGAGATTGTGCCGGGATTGGAGCGTGGATTGTCCAAAAAGTTTCTGGATGTGGCCAATGAGATTTTGGCAACGGCCACCTTTGATGAAATGTTTCCACCAGGTCGCACTGTGGTCAATCCTATTCATTTTCCCAATCCGGCAGCAGGTGTGCCCGGACCATCCATATTTGAGCCAAATTTTTCCTCACGGAATCCTGTGGGCGGCATTTTGGATCAGCTGCCACCCAGAAATAACAATCACAATCACAAACCCAAACAACCGACAAACAATAATCCTGGAGGTGGTATTTTTGGCGAGATAACTCCAGGCGGAGGCATCATTGATCCCAGACTGAATCTGGGTAGTTAGAATTTGTATATTTATTTGTTTCTTGTATTTAATGTGTTTTTCGATTAAATAAAGTTATTGGTTTCTTTTCAAATAATTGAGTGAAATGTGGAATGTGATGGAGTTATCAGTTAAAGATATATAAATAGATGTGGATGTAAATGGTAAAGCCCAGCAATTGCTTGGATAAATACAATTAAATAAGATAAGTAAAAACAAGAGATGTTGTGGAGTGAAATGGTAAAGTAGCAGAAGTTTTTGGATATTAAGAATCTGTAGTAGTTTCTTGACTGTATACCAAGGACTTTTAGATTGAATATATACTCTCTATAGCTTGCTAGTTTCCTAAGATATTATATATAATTTGATTGAATACTTTGAATTGAAATTTTTCTTATGATATTGTTCGATTTTTAACTGATAAAAAATATTAATTTTTTTTGTTAATTTCTTTTCTTTCTGCCAAGTTAAATGATTATGTTCGGATTCTGAATATCTTAACTGTTTTAGTAAAAGCTAAAATCTATGGAATGTTTTCAAGTGCTTTGTAGCTGTGGCTTTTAGACACCTGACGCTGACTTAGGGGTACAGTTGCCAGGCTCTCACCCAAGCACTAATTTGGCTAAGAGCGCTTAATGTCTTACTCCATTTGCTTGTCGTTGGCTCAGAGAGTATAAGAGAGTGAGAGTGTGAGAGAGAGAGAAAGAGGGGAGGGGGGAGAGAGAGGAGAAAGCTTGTGCAAACTTTTTAATCCACCGCAAAGCTGGAACAGTTTTGCATATTAAGCGCAAAGTTTGCGACTTCACAACACCAGGGGGACACTTTAAGGGCAACACACACACATTTTACACCTGTTCAATGGGTAGGTTGAACACGTGGTCAGCGACAACGACAGAGAGAAAGAGAGAGAGAGAGAGAGGGTGAGAGAGAGTGGGAGAAATGGGGTGAGAGAAGAGCTCCACGGCTCTTGTGATTAATCACCGGCAGCGACAAAGATGAATTTACAAAGATTTTGTGTGCCTGAAAAGTTTTTACTTTCGCCCGGGCAGTTAATTGTGTTAGCCAGCAGATGGACTTGGCCAAAAACAGAGACACAATCAAGAGCGAGAAGTGCATAGAGAAGAGAGCAGAAGCATCAGCAAGAAGTAAAAAAAAGTGTTGGGCGTCGCTAATTAAATTCATGTGACGCAGCTGTCGGGACAAAAAGCATTATCGACTTTTAGGCGCTGAATATTTCAAATGAAAATGTTTCTGATGTAAACACACGAAGGAGCTGGGGCAGCAGCAGGAGCACAAGCAGGAACAGGAGGAACAGCCGTTACTGCCGACCTGGGTCCAACGTCAAAGGAAACCCTTGGCAACTGCTATTTTGGCCAAGGACTCGCCTTGTCTTGCTTTGCATTGCCTTCATTTGCCTGTGCAAAGTGTCGCCGACATTAATTTCATTTATTAATTTTTAACTACGCCCACGCACCAAAATAAAAAGCAACTTGATAAATGGGAGCACCAAAATTTCCAAATCTTTCGTTTTTTCGCGAGGCGCATTTTCATTTTTTCCTTTCGTTTTTTTTTGTTCCTTTGTGCCACCCCCCATTTTTGGACAGCGTTTTCTCGCTTTCCTTTTGTTGTTGTTGTTAATTTTTTTTAATTCTTTGCTTTTCACTTGAAAGGCGCTCCAAATGTGAAGATGCGCCGCGGTCCGCTAATGTCCTTTCTTTTATCATTAAGTAGACAGCAGCATGGGCGACTTGGGGTTGCTCTCTGGGGCGTGGCAAACGGCCATCAAGGCATTATGCCTTAGCGTTGGGGTTGGGGTTGGGGTTGGTTTGTAGAGTGCTGCCTGTACAGGTATTTGCGGCCATTAGCGAGCAGGAACGCGCTGTCGGCTTAAAGTTCTAAGGTTGCGCCGATGAAAAAAAGGAGATAACGATAAAAAAATATATATATTTATATATAAAACATAAATTCCATGAAGTGCTCGTATTTATATTTATCATTGCGGCCCAAAATTGATTTTTTAATAATTAATAAACGCGAGCAAAAACAATTAAAATTAAAAATTAATGTGTCTTTTTCATGTATTCCAGATAGCTAACAAAATATTAAATGACCAAAATGCTCGGTAAAAGTAAAGAACCAAAAGCCAAAACAATGGACAATACAATAGTAAAGTATTAGTATAAAAACAAGTATTCCAAAAAAATAGAATGTGCAAGCAGTACAAGGTTTACTACAGATTATTGTGGTATGGAGTAGATAATTGATAGTCTAGTTGAATTTATTAATTTAATGTCACGTAACTTGAAAATAAAATTAATTTTAAATTTAAATTAGAAAAAATAAGATATGTTTATAAGATTTCTGATTGCTATGTGTTTGCGGAATACATATATGTAAGCTATTAGGTTTTTATAACTTATGTCTCTTTATAAGGGCAAATACCCTTTAAACAGCGTAAGAGAGCTAACTCAGTTTAAAACAAATCTGACTAGCTAGGTTTTTTCTTTCTGTATTATAAACAGCTTTTCCTTAAACTCTCACACAACTATTTAATTCTAATACTACACAACACTTCAACTGAGAAATTGAAAAATTCGTGTTTAAAAAGTAAATTTCATTTTCATAAGTTGGTTATTATATATAGAGTAAATTTGTGCTGATATTATGGGCACCTGTGGGCGTCGCTTTCTCTGCCCCAACAAGCCCGTATGCAGCACGGGCTGTCGCTCTACTTTTTACTATCCGGGCGGAGGCAGCTACACGGGTTTTTGGCTGTGCAACAAGCATCATGGCTGGGGTAAAAAGACTACGGCGGAGCGTAGCGCCGCGTACTATGCGAACAAGAAGCAACCGGAGGGTCAGCTCATCTACAACGGGCACTGGGCGCAGGGGAAGCGGCAGGGTTATGGCTCGATGATACGAAAGAAGGGCACAGATCTGCAGACAGTGTATGCTGGACAGTGGTACGATGACATGAAGTGCGGCGTGGGCAAACAGTCTTATCCGGACGGATGCGTCTACTTTGGATGCTGGCTGCGGAATCGTCGTCATGGTCTGGGCATTCAGTGGTACGGCGATGGAAGCATCTATGTCGGCGAGTGGGAAGCGGATTTCAAGCATGGATTGGGCGTACACTTCTATGGTAGGTACTACAACACTCAGAAAGAATAATCGACTTGAAATTAAGTAGTGTATTCATTAAAACATCTGCTACAATTCGAGTTTCCCTAATCTCAACCAGCTAATGGCAATCGCTACGAGGGCAACTTTGCACGTGGCTATAAGAATGGCGAGGGCATCTTTTATCACATGCACACGGGTCAGATCCAGAAGGGCATGTGGGAGAATGATAATGCGAAGACATCGCTGATGCAGGATGAGCCGGATATTAGACGCAATGATGCACCTACTCCATATCCGATACCACGCAACTATCTAGCGTATCCCAATGAGATAATGAGAGAGCTTTTCCAACGGTATAGACCGCGGGCGGAATTGGCCCATCGTCGCTTCAATGACAAGGTCAGTCTGGAGTTTGTGCATAGCTTCCGGCAATTTGCCTCATTCGAGGAGCGACTGTCGACTCCGACGGCTCTCGATCTCCATCCCAACTCAGGCTATGTGTGTACCTGCAGCTGCAATACTGAGATACTAACAGTTTTGTAAGTCTGTTTCGAATACCATATTAACTTATATGGGACAAACGTCAACAACACAAAACATATTTGGGGTTAGACCAACAAAAAAGAAAATCAAATAATAGACAGCAGGCTGTGTGGAGGAGGAAAGTGTGAATTGTGTGTGAAGTGCAGACACCTGGTTTGGTCAGCATTTTGAGTCTGGGTTCGCTGCTTTTGGGCCTGCTTTTGTCAGCGTTGCGTAAATCATTTCACATGCAAATTTGATGGTCGAGTTGTTGCCTCCTTTGGGGATCCCATTTAAAAAAAGGAAAAGGTGCTGGTCCTCTTCAACACAATATTCAATTTAATAAAGGATAATTTTGATAGTGAGATATTTGTTTTTTTTTTTTGCATAGCTCAAGTGGGTCTTGATTGAATAAAGCAAGTTGGGATAAGCTCTTGATGGTGGGCAGCAAATTTAGATAGACCTGTTTATGAATTTAGCTTGGAGTAAGGAGAAATCTGTATGCCTAGATACCTGATGGAATAATCGAAATATTGCTTGGGCTTTCAAGCTATGAAAAGAGAAATCTGTATTCCTTTTGATAAGTTTAAATAAGAATAAGCGATTTTGTATATACTTTATACAAATTATGAAATATTGTATGCTCTTTCAATTAATGCAATGTTTAATTTTCATAACGAAAGTATACCCTTTAATTTGACAGAACTGATTACAAACTTGCCGTGAGTAAAGAGAATTCTGTATCATATATCATATTTATGATAAGTTTAGGTACTGGATAGAATAGTCGACTCCATATAAACTTCATTTGATGGAATTGATTATAGATCAGAGAAGAGAAATCTTTACTAGCTTCGATAAGATTAAATACTGGATACACTAATCGACCATATAAGCACGCTCCCTTAAGCAATCACCTAATGTACTTATC
Organism: Drosophila cognata; assembly: GCA_035041535.1. Taxonomy (NCBI): domain Eukaryota; kingdom Metazoa; phylum Arthropoda; class Insecta; order Diptera; family Drosophilidae; genus Drosophila; species Drosophila cognata. The sequence continues at coordinate 666,805 of JAWNLC010000451.1, forward strand.
AATATTCATAACTGAAGCAGACTCTTTCATTTCACAGACATTCTCTAAAATTGTAAATCATTTGAATCTCTGGTTATTCAATCTGCACTTACAAGAGTGGTAGATTTTTTGTTGTTATTTTTGTACCCAGCATCAACCCTTTAGTTTTCTATGATTTTTTTTTTCATTTGCATAAAATGCAGCTGCAAAAAAAATGTGTGGTGTCATTTTTTATGTGTGTGTTGTGTGTGTGTGTGTGTGTCCCAGCCATAAATCTAACTATGCAAATGCAGAAGGATGTGCAATCGACGCGTGCCTCGAGAAATCTTTCATATGCTAATTCTCAAAGGTTCCGTCAATTAAAACACCGATCTGCTTTTCCGTCAGCGTATTCCCTCTATATCAGCTGATAGTTGCACTGATTGCCTATCATCGATAGTTAAACAGTTCGTCTAGAGTAGAAATCTGTGGATGCTGTTGATGGGTGTTGTGTTTGTGTGTTGGTGTGTTTGTGGATTGGATAATCATTAATTAATCCAAAGGTTCCGAACAACAATTGCACACGATTAATAATTGATGGCGGCTCAAGGAAAGCCATCGTTGAGATTTCTCAAGACAACTCAATGGTTCGGTTGGATTTGGTTAATACGGTTGACTGGATGGGAGGGGGAGTTGTGGGAGGGGTGGCAGGAAGTGAAGCGATGCTGCCTGGCGGCCAAATAATTGCAAGTGACAGGCGCTTTAATTTTTCTTCCTCTTTGGCAGCTTATTTTTAGACGTGGCCTAGAGTGAAGAGGGCGGGGACGGAGTGGGGCGGTGGCCAGGCCCGGTTGCCATGTTTATGATAAACTTAATTCAGTGTAAATGAGCGGCCCCAATGAGCGTTGACAGCTAAGGTGGGGATACTGTTTTGGGAGGGGGTTGCTCCATAAATGGGGGAGGTGCGTTGCTGGTAACCACAAATCGGGGCAGCAGCAGCAAACTTTGGCACAAAACTTCAAATAAACAAATCTGTGAAAGAAAAGCAAAATGACGAAAAACAACAACAGCAAAAAATAAATACAAAAAATATACAAAAACAAAAAACAGTCGAAAACGAAATGAAGAAAACAGCTGAAACTTTTTGTTCGATAGCTTTTCCGTTTGCAGTTGAATGAAATGGAAAATTTTAATTGCTCTGTGTGTGTTCTCTTACGTGGGTGTGGGCGTGTGTGGGTGTGTGTGTGTGTGTGTGGGTGTAGGCGAATGGAAATTCAGTTATCTGACGTAAAACATTTTTGCATATCGATTAAAAACATTGTCGAAAATGTTCAAATATATTTTACTTGCTCCAAAATTGAAGGAGTGCCAGGAGTGGTAAAATTTAAATATGCAAGCAAAGTTTTTTTTTTGTATTCACACATAAATCAAAACAAAATGGAGAAGAAATCATAAATGGTCAAATTTTGCATATTTGGAATTCTAGCCTATTAATTGGACCGTTTAACTAACTTAACTTAACTTTATTGCCAATACTTTGCAGAAAAAAGGAGGCAGCATTAAGCCAAGCAGCATTAAGCCAAGCCTTTCATTAAGATTATGGCCCATAAAAGGGGTTGTTGTGGGCGTCCCAAAGTAATGGTTACCATCTAGTCAGCCCGCACCCCCCACACACACACACTCTTTTTATATCCCGCTCACATTTCTAATGAAATTTAAATTATTGCAATGCGCACACAAGCGCAAATGAGGACACGACAACGAACATGAAAGGACTCACATGGAAGCCAGTGACAAGGACGAAAATGATGCTGATGCTGGATGCTGATGACGACACTCAGACGCAAAAATTTGCGTGGCCTTTTTCTCATTAAGCTGATGCGAGTTGGAGAGTTGGGGAGAAATGAGAACCCAAGCGCGAGTTAAGGCCTTAGCACAGTTGTGGCAATAGGCAGCCAGTGGAACTCCAACTCAAACTCGAGCCACACACACGGGTCCCATAAATTATGCGGTGCGGAGCCAACCCTTGGAAAAGCGTCGCGCTAACTTTTTACACAAGACTCTTCTGCAGCAGGAGTAGAAGCTGAAGCTGAAGCTGATGCTGATGCTGATGCTGGAGACGCAGCATTTGTTATAAATTAAGTGATGGGGGTGCTCAATGTGGCAACGACAACGAATGGGGTGTGGGATGGGTGTGTGTGTGTGTGTGGGAGTGGGAGTGGGATGTGGGCTGGGGTTGAGACCCTTGGAAGGTGGGCTCATTACCGCTGGCAAGCTGGCTGGCTAGCTGGCAACCCTGCGACTTTTAACGTTAACAACAAGGCGAAACAAAACTGAAATAAAATTGAATGACAATTGCAAGAATTCCAGCGGCGACTATTTGATACTCTGACAAACAAATAAAATAAAGATTGAGCTAGGCTATAGTGAAATACTGATTTAATTGAGAAACATATCGATCAATTAAAATAAGTGCTTAATGTTGTGAGCAATTTATTTTACTTCAATTAATATGTCATATTTTCACTTCTCTTTAAATTTATTTATTAGTTTAAAACATGTCATTTGTTTTCGGTTATCTTTTCTAGTTGCGAACTTTATTAAATTAACAAGATCCATAGATCAATAAATTGAAAATGTATAGAGTTTGGTGCATCTGTTAGCTCTTAATGTCTTCGATTTTCGTTTCAATGTTGTAAACTTAACTTTCTCAATGCTTGCCAAACAGCACATCAAAGTATAAACTCTCCTTTTTGAGAGTGTGCGTATTTAAAAAGTGTAATGAAAAAAAATTTGCATATTTTACATTTGGCGGCAACGGCTGCTGCTCTGCAGATGGGGTTGTTGTTCTTGCTGCTGGCACGTTTGAGCTTTTGGCCATAAATAAAGCAGCAAAGAAGCAGCAGCAGCTGGAGCGGAGGGTAAAAGTGCCAGGGTAGGGGCAACAAATATCGTTGCAATGATGGCTGAGAGTAGAAAAACTAATTGCATATGCAGGCGAGCAGAATGTGCGGGTTAAAAGGGGTGGGAGGAGAGTGGGTTGGGGTGGGAGAGTAAGAGGGTTGCTCTGCAGCCATTGCCAAGCTCTTTTGTTTTAACCCTTTTGCTGTCCCCTCAAAAACTGGACACGAAGTTGGGCCAATGAGCAGGCTTAACCCTTTCGAAAAAGAGCTTGAGGAGGGTGAGCTGACATGAGCATGGCTATTGCCACACCCACAGCATGGCCGCCCATTCTCTATCTTCCTCTGTCTCTCGATCTCGATCTCTCTCTCTTTCTCTTTCTCTTTCGCTTTCTTCGTTACCGCATCACTTATTTTGTGGAGTTTTTTTTTGTTTATGTTGGTTGAAAACTTTGATTTCATTTGATTTGCTTAAAATGCGCCAAAGTTTCTTCAACTGGAAAGCACAACAAAAACAACAACAGCAACAACAAATTGGGTAAGCAGAAGAAGAAGAAAAAGCTGAAAAGTATATGAGCAGGCAAAATAAAAAATAAAAAAATATGCGGCAAAACAAATTAACAGTCCAGTGATTATTGTCAAAAGCCAGAAATGAGGAAGCAAAACAAGTGCCTATCAACATGATGGAACTTTTTCAGAGCACAGCCTGGCCCCCTGCCCTCACCTAACCACCACGCCCCTCCCCCACCCCCCCTCATCGTACAGGCGATTCAAAATTAGAAAAGGGCATAATTTTAATGAACTTTTTTCTAAGAAGTTGCCCATTGGCCCACTGCACCTCCCCCACCCCCCTGCAATTCTCGCCCCCGCCGCCTGCCCCACTGTGTGGCACTCATGTAAGCAGCAGCAGCTGTCGAAAGGACTTACAAGTTTTTCCCGTTTTTTCTACTTGTGCTGGCTTTTGACTTGTTTCGCCAGCCTTCTTTGATGCCAAACGCGCACTTGGCTCAAAAAGTTTCTCTTCACTCGGCTCTCTGCATCTCTCTCCCGTCTCCCCGTCTCTATCCCTGTCCCTGTCCCTGTTTCTCTATCGTCGCTCTGAAGAACATGAATCCTCTGTACCTGCCTGGGCATTAATCACTTCCACTCAATCGCTGCTGGGTTCTAATTGCAACAGCCTGTGGCACCGTTAACCAAACAAAGCGCGTGCCTCGTCTCCGCCCCTTATCCTATTATCCAACTGTAAATCTAAATGTGGCTCAAATTGCGAGTTGCATGCTGCATGCTGCATGCTGCATATTGCATGCCAAATTGACGCACACCTGCCCCGCCCCTTCTTCTGCTTAAGGTCTTGCCTCACGCCTGATTGCCGCCAAGTGTCCTGCAAATAAGAAGAAATATCTACAGATCCTTAAGATCTATTTCATTATGCAAAATGAGAGCACTCTGTAAAAATGAGAGTAGACCAAGCGGGTGGGGAGGGGTAAGCAGCATCTGAATACAGATGAAAGATACATTTGACAGCTGCCGACCGATGCAGGTGAGATGTAAATACTTTCTATCTTTTAATAAGAGTTGAACAATCTAATTTTCAATTGAAAATTGTTATGATTTCAAGAAATTACAATAAATAAATAATAATTAACTTATAGTTAGAGTATAACTATCGAGTTTTCCTTAAGATTTACAGAATTAAGTAGGAACGACTAAATTAGGCAAGCCCAAAATTAAACACAGCTAACTTCACTTGGGCAACAAACTAATATTCAGTGAGTTGGTTTGGATAGCTTAGGGACAAAAAGTTCACTTAAGAACTTATCTTGTATTCATATACTCACTCATTTATATATAGTCATATAATCATATAGTTTATATATCCCTTATATATCCTGCAAATATCCTTTTAACATAACCCCCACTCTAAGAAAAAAATCGACAATATTCATTTTTGAATAGTATTCAGAAAAGAATTTGAAGGATTCCTCAATGCACACACAGCTAATGAGTGTGGACAATGAACTCTTCTTGTAAAAGAAAGAAGAAGAAAACAGTTAGAACATTGCAAAAGAAATTGTCAATATGATTGATTAGAGGCACCTTTTTGGGCCAGGTAGCTAACCCAGTGGTTAGCTGCCACAAACAATCTTGCCTAATATTTTACGCTCATTTAGGGCATTTAAAAAACCTAGCGGATTTCTGCTTACTTTCTGTTCTTTTCTTGTGTACTTTCCAATCCGCCTCTGAGATACTGTGAATGGTGTTAACTCTTGAGCGAGGGACCCCCACAAAAAACAATTGAACGGATGGGAAAACTAAAACCCACGCCCGCTTGACATTTGGCTGTTGAGTAAACAAAAAAACACCCAGAGAGGAGAGGAGAAGAAGAAGGAGAAGAACTGTCTGAGAGGCAGGTCAACAATCGGTTGCAACAGTTGCAGTTGCATTTTCTGGTGTTGCCTTTCAGTCGAGCAGAGAGAAAAGAAATACAAGAAATTCGCCATAAAACTGAAACTGAAATTGTGTCATTTCATGCCATTGCCAAGGGCAGGACGCAGGACGCAGGGACGAGTGCAAGGACACACCTGGTCCTGGAAGTTCTCAGTTCTCTGCTTTGTTTGCACTCTTGCCTCATTTTTACTGTCAATTTTAATTGTTTGCTGCCACAAAAAAGAAAAAGAAGCAAAAAATTCAAAGGCATACAATTTATCGAGTATTTTGTTGTTGTCGTCCCCAAAAACGATCTCTTGACTTGGCCAGCACCCCCTCACCCCCACACCCCACACCCACCCCTACCCCTCTGCCGGCCCCCCTTTTTTGCAGCTGCCCATTAAGCTCACTTTTAAGTGCCATTCTGCTTTCCTCTTTCGTTTCTCGTCTTGTGCTTTGCACTTGAAATTTTGCGCTTGCACAGCAATTTCTGTTCTGACTCGTCTCGGTTCTCGCCTTTTATTATTTCATTTCTCATTCTCTCTCTCTCTCTCTCTCTCTCTATATATATCTCTCACTCTCTCGCTCACTCGCTTTTCTCATTTTCCAATCTTAATTTTTGTTCGCTCTTCGCGCTGTTGTTGTTTTTTTGGGGTTGAAAAAAATAATTCATTTATGCAAATGAGGGGTGTTTAAAATTAAGCAAAGAGCACGTAGGCCGAAAAGTGGCAGTACCAACAACAATGGCAACAACTACAACATCAACGACAACAACAAGAACATCGACAATAGGTTCAGCGGCCATCCTGAAGGAGGTGAGCATCCAGGCTTTCCAGGCACTCCCCTGGCATCCTCCTGGCATCGTGGCAGGACACAAAGCTGCGACAAGACCAGAAGAAGGAAAAGATACAAAAACTTCAGCCACGCAGCACGCGCATTGGAAAATGATAAAAACAAAAGGTTTTTCATTCATTCACCCAACAAAACGCCCAACCCTAAAACTGCCACCCTTAGCAGGCAGCCCCCAACCCTCCAAACCCCCAACTCTCAACTCCATCTCTTAGCCACTCATCTCGAGTATAAGTTACAATTTGTAAGGTTTTAATGGTGCTTTTGCTTTAGAGGGAAGCATGAGGTTTCTTACGGGAGGTAGACCAAAAATCACAAGGTAGATCTGTGCTTTGGGGCAAGGGAGACTTAATAACAACAGTTGGTCTACGGGGCAGCCTTTCCCAGTGCAAACTTATGTCGTCTACAGGTCTGGGTTTCTTTTAAAACTATATATAAAATAAGGAGAGCTCTGAAAATGTTTAAAATATACTATCTATGATTAACCGGAGAATTCAACAGTTAAGTCAGACAACTTTTTGAAGAAGTATTTTTAAAGACATGTATATGTGGAATTTTGAATGGCAACTGATTGAATTGATTCTTAAGAGTACAATGAAATATGATACTAACAAAAATGATTGCACAGTCCAGAAAAATAGATTTTTTAAATCACTGAAAGAAGTCTTTAGGCATCCATTGCATTTGGTCTATTAGTTAGATTTATGGATTTTAAATGTGTACATAGTATGTATATATATATATTCTACATAGAACTGCCAGCTGCTTTTGACACCACTCGTCCCGCTCTTCTGCAGCTCCTCCCCTCTGCTTTTTCAGGCCCATGGGCTGCTTGTTTGTCTTCGCTACACGCGCATAAATAAAACTCATTTGTGCTTGGGGGTTGGGGTTGGGGGCTTGGGAGCGATTATTCGCCAAAAGTTTGACCAATGGAATTTGTTGATTTTTCGTTGTTGAAGTTTTTGTTGTTGTTGTTGTTGTTATGTTGTGCAACCGAAGATAAATGGCAATGGAATTAATTAAGTTGTTAATTTCCCATTAAGCAGTGCGAGAGAACAGCACGTAAAGCACACACACACACACACATGTGGGGGAGTTGGAGACGTTTGCGTATGTGTGTGTGTGTGTGTGCTGACAGCACTTGACAAAATTATGTGCCTAGCGGCGGCATTTAACCTTTCAGCGACTGGCAAAACAAACACCAACTACACCTCCGACCCCGGCCACAACACCCCACCTAAAACACACATATGTGTATGTGTGTGTGTGGGGGGCAAAGTCGACCGCAGCAGCACGCGTCAACATTTAGTGTGTGTTGTGTGTACGATGTGTGTGTGTGTTGTGTATTAGCATATAAGAGTCTCGCACCCGCACGCATTACAAAGCGCAGCCTCGTCTTGGAGTCTCACCCTCAAATGCGAAAGGATTCGCACGCCTGCACACCACACACACCGCACATACACACACTGGGAATTTGCTGTCGCTCATGTGTGTAAAAAAAAAAACGTATAAAAAACCACCGCAGTTGAATTGACTACCCATTATTATCCTGGCAGAGCATATCCTGCCTCCTCCGCTAATAGAGCATAATAAATGTCATGTTTTGCTGAGGCTGAGCTACTCCTTTCACTTGAGCCTTTGTTGCCTCTTTTGTTGCAACTGCCACAAGGGTCACACACACATATGTGTGTGAGTGTGGACAACCCTTACGCCTAGCTATCAATTTGTGAGTGAGCTGTTTATTTGCCGATTGCCGTCAAGGCACTTGGCCAAATGATTTTAGATTTTAGAGTTTAGATTTTAGACGTCAGATTTCAGTTCGCATTCTATTGATTGATAAGTGGCGAGCAACCCCAAAAGCATATGGATTGAAACTGCATGTGTGTGAGGCTAATTTTATCAGTTATCGGAGAGTGTATCCGTCTATAATTCAATTGACAGTCATATATTTATGTGTGATGGCACAGACTGCGCAAGTGGAAGTTAGAATCAAAACAAGGAAAGAACACGCTAGTTTGCCAGTTTAAAATAATTAATTCCAACGTTAATACACTTAAGCTAATATTCTTTTCCAATTTGATTGCGCTCATAAATAAGCAATAATTTCATTTTGCTAATATTCGCATGTTAATTCCAACAGACTGACAGATAAACGAAAATACTGGAGCTCTCCAATATTATGAACTATAAAATATTCATATGCATTTTGTATACTTGTATGTTTGTATCAGGAAAACACATTAACAAATTTGTGTGTGTGACCTGAGAAAGTAGATGAAGACGGCTTCTCCACTCATCTAATTGCATTAGAAGAAGCTAACATTGAGATTTGAGTTGGGAAGTGGAAGTAACTTGGGTGGCAAACCCTCAAGGATATCCTTATGTGTCCTGGAATTGCATGTGCCTAGGCAGAGAGGCACATGTTGTCATGTCCTTGTTTGCTTGTCTTCTGTCTGTCTCGCGCTTTTCAAATTTTATGACATTTTTATTCGCTGCTGCAGGGGTGCAGATTACTGTCGGGTGGGAAGGGGGAGGGGTAGGGGGCGGCATATGTCAAGTCACCTATGGCTAAGAGCCATCCCCAAACCTCCCCAGCCACACATCTCATTTGTTATAATATGTTGTTGTTTTTATTTGTGCGTTGATTTCGCCCAAAATGTCCGACAAAAACAAAAACATGTTGATTTTATTTTCTGTGTTTGTGTTTTTTATGTTTTATGTCGCAGCTTTTAAGTTTTTATTACAAGTCATAATTGGCGTAATTGTTTTCGTAGTTTTTTGTGTCGACTGCATTTTGAAAGCTTTTTGCTGTCCTTTTGAGCACTTAGGCCTCGAATTATTCTACAAACTTTAATGCAGAGCAATAAAAAACAGCCTTTTAGTAAACGTATGTGTTTTAGTTTGGGTTTTAAGATAGATCATTCACAGGCAGCAACTAAGTTCAAGTAAAAACAGCCTTTAAATACATTTATGACAGCCAGTAACTAAACTAAAATAAAAAGCTGCCTTTAAATATACAAATATGTTTTAGTTTAGGATTTACAGAATTAATCTATGATTACAGTAACTAAATTAAAAGTTTAAGTTAAGTTGGGTTTTAAGACAGACAATTTGCAGTCAATAACTAAATTAAAAATATGTCAAATATTTATTAGAAACGGATTTTCACACAACTGTACCCAAAGACACCTCGATTCACTCATTAGCACAGCCTTTGCTTGGCACACACACAGATCAAAAGAGTTGCCAAGGATATGAGCCAGGCCAGAAGGAACAGACAGACAGACAGACGGACAGAGAGAGAGAGAGAGAGAGAGAGAGAGAAAGGAAGTGAAGAGTAAGCGAGCAACAACGCTCGAAGCGCCAAATTGCAAACTTAATAACAAAGGCTCGTCGATGGAAAAGAAGAAGGGTGGCAAAAAGGCGCCTGTCTATATAGATATATATACATATATATATACATTATATACTATATGTGTGTGTTTGGGGCGACGATGGCCTCATAATGAAAACGAGGCAAATGCAAATGAACAAAAGGCAACAAGCGATGGCAGAGGGGATGGGGGGAGCTGCTCAGCCACATCAGCGTCAACATCCTTGGCAGGAAAATCAAAGCGCCAAATGAGAAAAGCCAAAAGCCAAAGCTAAGGAAACGCATCTCAAGAAACAAGAAATAAAAAAAATAAAAAAAAAAATGCCAAGGAGAAATTGCGAAAATTGCGAAAAAATAAAATTAAAATATCGATCAACATTCGGCAGCATCAGCTAACGAACTCCAACCCCTTTTCAAAGGGGGGTTTTGCGGGGGTAAATGAGAAAGCAGACGAAAGGGCTTCTGATATGAGCTTTTGCTTTTGGCGACGCTGTCTTCCTTCTTCCACCTCATCGTTGCCAAGCGGAGAGTTTATACTGCCAGGGGGGTAGGGGTAGAAGGGGTGGAGGTGGCGCTGTGCATGTCCTCGACGTGCGCTCTTAAAATTAAAAGCATGTTTGATGAGGAAATTGAACTGGCATGTAAAAAAGTGTGCGCTTCTTTCTATATGTGAAAGTTTGTAAGAAAGCAAGTACACTGAGCAGAAAAATCAAATATATAATATAATATATAAATATTTGTTCTTTCATAAATTTATATTTTAATATTTAAATTGATTTTTAATTTCATTTATTTATTACTTTTCGTATTTTTAATTGATATTAATAAATAAATACAAAGCAAGAAGCTAGAAGCTAAAATAATGATTGCTTGCTTCATTTATTAACAGGCAGAAGCAAACATCTCCAAAAACCCATAAGGTATTGACATTCATGATCAGCAGCAACAGACGAATTGATCTAGATATGTCTTTAATATCAAGCCGATCTCTCAAACTACAGCTAAAGACTCAAGTTTGGAATATAAGTCCTCGTTCACATAAAAATCAAATCAAGTTCTTTTAATTTTAACGACAATTTTTCTCTGTGCACTTTGAAAAAAAATTACCCAGGGTGGCGCTGTTTTTTTCCATCCCCAACGCTTTAATTCATCAGAGGATGCGTTATCCTTTGCCGCGGTGATATCTCTGCCTCTGCCTCTGCTGCTGTCTCTGCTCAGCCTCTGCCACTGCTCTGCTGCTGCTGCTGCCTCTGCTCATTTTCTCATTTCTCTTAATTTCCATTCACCCTTTGCAAATGAGCTGAGTTGAGCTCTGCTGAGGGGGTGGTGGGGGCTAAGGGGGCTATGCCCGCGGAAGGGCAAGACAACAACAAATTTTCCACATTATTTCTGACGTTGACGTCGACGTCGCTGCTGGCGTCGCTGTCGACGCTATTCAAATTTTCTACTTTTGCTTTGCACGCGCGATTTTCCTTGTTTTCGCTTTTACATTTTTTAATAGCTAGAGAAATTTTTTGCGCCGCTGACTCCCTCCGTCCCTCCGTCCCTTCTCCCCCTTTTTTGTGTCGAAGGGTGGCACATTTTTTTTTAGCTGTTTCTGTTCTGTTTTCCCCCCGTCGCTGGCAGCACGACAACCCTGGCCACTTTCATTGTGTGTGTGGGTTCAGCACTTAAAACGTTTTTCTTTTAAAGAAAGTTGCTTTGCTTTTGCCTACCCCTCCCACCCCACCCCACACTTGCGGGTATTAAACTTAATGTTGATAGTGTAATTTTATATTTAAGAGCGGAAAAAAGCGCGTTAGGGTTGCGCGGTCTCTATGTCGAGACATCTGAGTCTAAGTTTTTTTTTTTCTTTGAGGGTGTCAGTTTTTTTCTATGCCAAAACAATTTTTTTTCAGTGCCGCTCAACGGGTTCTAATTGAAGTCAAGTTGCCTTTTAAAGGGTGTGCTACCAAAAAAAAGTTAAACAAAAAAGAAAAAATATTACGTAAGGATTAGCTCAGCAACTTTGTAGTTTTGAATTGTGAAGACTTTGCCTCTAATTAAAATTGCATACATGAAAAATAGTTGAAATATTTGTTCTCCTTACTTTCGCTACCTATCGATTTATCTGATAACTTTCTTCTTTTTTCGGGTAAGCACAACTCTTGCTCTTGGCTAATTTGAAGCTGTTTCATGCTTCTCAACCTTTTCGCCAGTTGCTTAAATAGAAATTATTTCATCGATTTTTTTACTCTTCTCCCATACCGTTGCATGTCTCAAATAGGCCGCTGGCAATGAGGACCAGGATAAGAGGCAAAAAAATCCAAAAAAAAATGGGTCTAACGCGCGCTTCCGTCCCTGGTCGAAAGACCCACACACAAAAGATAGAAACTGAGAAAAAAAAAACTTGGGGCTCACGCAGCTTTTCTTTTTCTACTTTTTTCAACGACTTTTTAATTTAAGGGTAGCTCTCAGCAATATTTTTCATTTGCTGTTGCGCATCCTTTTCGACTCCTTGCCCGGTCGCCTAATGAAAAGTCACCGTCAATTACAGGGTCGCCACGTGGCCAAAAAACGCAAATGAAATTAGACAAAAAAATGGAGAAAATGCAAAAAACTTGCTGAAAAAATGCAGAAAATGTGACCAAAAGTTAGCAAACACGAAAGACCCTTCATCAGGAATCCTGTGTAAGCAAATTTGCCGCACAAATGAGCCACGAAAACAAAAAAATATAAATTATGTTGAAAGACAGACACTTGATGAAAGAAGACCCAATCCTGGGAAAGAGTGAGTGAAAGACGTGTCTGCGCATTTTTGAATAGTTTTGCTGCATAGTTGCTGTAAGGACACATGTTGCTGACCCACAGAAGTGCCTGCCACATTCCATTGTCTTGTGTGATCATCGATGGCTGATAAACCCCATTCAAATCTGTTGCAAACAGACAACTCTTTCTTTGCCCTCGTTCCCAGATCTCAGCGTGTAATTGCAGATAAGCCACGTCTGCATCTGGGATTGCTAGCTCTAAGCTGCCCTTATAGATATGCTATGGTTATTTAGATACCCCTTAAGCGTGAACGCTAATTTTAGTGGGTATATTGATCAGAATAAACAACATTTAAAATAAATATACCTTAAATAAATATTTAAAACAGACACATTTTTTTTGTTCAATAAAAATTTACGGATAACAAAGTAATTCACAATTTTCAAAACTCTCTTATCATCACTTATTGTCAGGGCTCTAAAATAACTATAACAAGTTTTAAATACTAAATAACAGATAACTTATAATTAATACGTACGTATATTTACTTTTTCTTATGTACAGGATATCCTGTAGTAGTTCAACAACTACTGTCAACCAGTCTTTGTTCGATTTTGTTGTGATTTTTTTGGCTTTGTCTACCTGCTGTGCACGTGTGTGTGCCTCTGTCAATATTTGCCACATGTGTATGAGTGTGTGTGTGGCACGGAAGTAACCTGATTTGTTGTGCAAAAACAAATCGAAAGGTCAGCGGGGCAACCCATGGAGCCCATGTGTAAACTGCAATGTCCTGTTCTGCTGTGTTTAGACATGTGTCTGCACCGGCAGTTTGACCAGAGTCTCATGTTTGCCCAAGGCATCTAACGGACGACTCTATTTGGCTGGAGGGGGAAGGTTCCTTGGATCGAGCTGCGCCGCAGGACATGGGCGCCATTGGGCAGCTGTCAGCAGCAGAAGCTCTGCTGAGCAACTGGCAACTAGCAAGCCTTTGAGGCGCAAGCGCTTCACCTTTGGCGCAGCTGTCAAAAATGTTAATAGGCGTAAATGAGACGCCCAATGACCGAGATGCGACGGGTGAAAGAAAGAAAGTAAGAAAGAATGAAAAAAAGGAAAACTAATTTCCGTTGCCGGCAGGCGAACAAAGGTCTAAATACTTGGCCACAGCCAGGACGTGTGCCAGACGCGCATCCTTTGCGCAAATTGCATGCGCTGATCTTGCGCCGTGTGCGGCCCCGTAAACATGGATTACGGGTCCACATGCAAAAATGCAAATGGAAAATGGGAATTGAGGAAAAACTGCAGGCAAGTCAATAAGCGCAACCGAAAACCCTTTTCAAAATCCCAAGCTCAACAACATTGATCTGTCTGTCTGTCTATGGGGTGTAGTTTATTTTTTCTATTCTTTTTTTCAAATGCCGGCTGCATTTGCATACGGCACGAAAACGAAAAAAAAATTAAATATTAAAAAAAAATAGTGAGACTGTGGCTGGCAGGACACACGACACACGCGCACCCCTCCTGATTTTTTATTTTTTGTTACCCAGACAACGGCTCGAGTCCTGCGGCTGTGCACAACCCTTTTTTTAAAAGGGTTCTCCACAAGTTCTGCTTTTTATTTCACTCGACGCACTTTTAATTTGCATTTTTTTTGGGATTTCGAAAATCAAGTTTGAAACTTACCCCAGACGGGCGCACAAATGTTAGACTCGTTTTTTGTATTTGACAAGTGAATATTCATGTAATTTTTTTTATGCAAGGGTTAAAAACTTTTCAGGGCATCGCAGCATGCAGAGAAATCAACAAAAAAAAATATTGAAAGTAAAAAACGTGGGTACTTTAGCATGTGCTCGTGCAGAATAATTTGGGTTGATTTGGTTGAGTTAAAAAAGAGGAAAAAGAGTTGAAAAAGTGATGCAGGCGCTTTTTACAGGGTGTTGCCGTCGGTGTGGATTGAAGTGAGGGGTATTTAAAAAGTTTTCAAAATAAAGTTTTTAAAATTTATTATCAGTGCTATGCTTAAGTTGTTAGCTATTAGAGCTGTAGAAATTATTTAAGATATTATTGATTTCAAAGCTTATAAATATATATTAAACTAACAGCCTGTTTCTCTCAAAGCTTATTACAGTTCTTTACACCGACACCCTGTTCATAAGTTTCTGCAAAAAAACTACCCGTAATATCCGCTTAAAAAACTCAAAATTCATAAAACTTGGCTGGACCAAAAAAATAAATAAAAAAGTACTTATGCGCAGACAAGCAGGCAGCCCACAGCAGCCAAAGGGTTGAGATATATGGGCTTGAAGTACAAAATAAGCTAAAAGAAGAAGCACGCAGCGTTGCATGCAAAACGAAAGTTAATCACAAAAAACGTAACGGTAACAAAAAATAAAAATAGATGAACAGGAGAAAAAAATGAGGCAGACGCGCGTTTGTTGCTGCTGTTGTTGTTGTTGTTGTTGTTGCTTTTGCTGCGCTGCTGCTGCTCGCTGCTCTGCTGAGGGGTTAACTTAATTTATGCGCATCGCGAGACTGAAAGCGTGGCAGCAACGGCGACGTCGACTGCGACAGCAACTGGAGCTGATTATGCAGCACGGCCGCGGCGCGAAATGTTTTTTCTTTTCTCTTTCTCTTTCGCGCAATTTTTTTTTCTCTTCTGTTTGGTTTTTAATTTGAAAAATATGCGACGCTTTTGGTTGTTGTTGGTTTGTTGGTTGTTGATGATGTGGCTGGAAAATCCTTTATTGGAAATTATTGATTTATGATTCGCCATATGCCAGCGATGTGAAAAAACAAGAAGCAAATTTGCACTTTGCTGGTTTTTTTTCTGTTTCTGAGCTGTGGGAAATCTACGGAAACAGTACAAGTGGAAATTTAATTTATTAATAGCTAAGCAAATTTTATGGTGAACAAGTGCAAGTTATTTGTATCTTAAAAAGAAAACTTTGAGAAAAATACTTATATTATAGAATTCTTGATAGAAGATAAATATACCTAAATCACAAACGATTTTCTCCGCATTCTTTAGTGGTTTGGAGGCCTATAAGAGGTACGTTATTTAATGAGTCAAATCATATGAAAATAATAGGAATAGGAGAATAGATACAGTTCTATTAAGAGATGGGAGATAGATGTTCGATTTTAATTTGTTAAATATGATATTTGGTTAACGAAATCTGTGTTTCAACCCTAATGAAATCTTTACAGTTGATCAATTATATGTCTGAGTATATTGTTATTCACAAAAATGACTCCGTAACCTAATATCCGAAAAGGTTTTGTTTTGGAGCATATTAACTGTAGGTTAGGCAAGGAATAAGCTTTTACTTAGAACGGACTTATTAGCAATACAAATTATACGACATTTTAATGAACAATTATAAAGAGGGACCTTAAGGAAAATGTTGGTTAACTTGATGCAATACAAACAGTGCCTAAGAACAGATACAGTCTCAAATACAGTATGTCTACTTTTTAGAGCTTCGCCACCCATTTACCTTTGCAAGAAGCAGTTCCCACACCGGGGCACTTTAGCAGCAGTTTCTCCGCCTCCAACGAAGAGCACACTTCAAACACCAATTAAAAATTATAAACAGGCAAAGTAAACCCACGCCCCGCTAGACCCCCTCTAAGTACGCACATCTAATACCATCTTTATGAAAAATACAAAAAAAAGAAAAAAAAAACTGAGAAAATTGTACATTAAACAAGGTAGAGGAAGAAGAAGAAGCAGGTCAAGCAGAGGCAAAAGTGTGTGTTGCCACCTGGGCGAAGCGGCGCCAAATGATGCCGTTAAGATGCTTACAGGCAGCATATCCCGTCGAATGGCGAATACTTCAAAAGGCATTAAAAACAAAAAAAGAAAAACGCTCACAAAATGAAAGCCAACTGACCCCCCACAATCCCCAGCCAACCACCCGGCCCAGCTGCTGCTGTTGCTGTCACAAGGGGCTGTTGCTGCTGTTGCAGGAAAGGGTGGCAAACGAAATTAAATTTTGTACTTCGCATAAACTTAATTACTCGCCATGGAAGCGCCCTCAGAGGGGGTGGTGGAAGAACTCTAGCGCAGGCGCAGGCGCAGGCGAGTCGCGAGTCCTTAGCTGCTTGGTCCTTTCATTAATGGCCGCGCTTAATGGGCAATATTAAATTATGCGCTGCATTGTCCTTAGCTGTCGCGTCCTTAAAACAAACTTGCTGCACAGGACGAGGACCAGGCTAATTTGAAGCCACCCCTTTTTAAGCAGGAGTGGAGGGGTTGGGGGTATTCTTAACTGGACGCCATTTGGTCTTTTGTCCGCAGCGCGGTGTCAAACAGAATCATTTCCATGTTAATTGCACGCCATTTTGTTGTTGTTGTCGTGCGCTGATTATCCTTTCATTTATGCAAAGAGTCCTGGTTGCTGTTAATTCGCTTATTTGCCGCTTTGGGCCCTGCTGCGTTTTTGTCTGAATTTTAATTAATGTTTTCCTTGTTGCTCTTGCTGCTGTTGTTATGCAAAGGAGCTGCTTATTAAAAGGATAAGGCTAAGGATATGACTTGAGAGCTGACAGCGTCTCCGGTCTACTTTTGCCGGATATGAGAGGTAATTAAAACATTTTCATTGCCCTGTTAAATTGCGCTTTACATATTTTGCGGCGCTGTCTCCCCCAAGCCTCCCCCACCTCTCAACAAGGAGTCCTGAGCCTTAGTCCTTTGGCACTGGCTGACTTTGATGTGCTGCTGTATGGCAATGGCATTAAGCTTTTGACACGCACTCAGAGAAATAATAAAAACAACTAAATTCCAATCTAAAAGCTAAACCAGTAAATTTCATTATTTGCTCCTGAATTTTAGTGAGGATGTTTTGTAAAATTCTTGTTTGCATTCTACTTTAGAAATGCATTTCTTAGTAATAGAAATAATTTGGAATTGATGAGTTAGCGCAAGCCTATCGAACATTTAGTAATTTTTTTATTTCATATGCTTGGAAATTCTTGCTAAAAACAAGAAAAACTTTCTAGTTTTCATGTCGATTTTCTACAATTCAACGCGGTTGTTTTTCCAAGTGTACAACCACACTTACACACACACTGTGGCGCAAATTAGTTCAAAGGCTGGTTCAAGTAAAGGACTCGAATGTCCTGCCGGCCTAAGCGAATTATGGCAACCATTAGAGCAGCTCAGCTCAACAGCGGCGTGTGGCTCTTCAATGAAAGCCTGAAAGTTGTGCATTATTTAATAATGTGTGCATACGCCTCCTTCCCCCCGCCCTTACATTCAATATCCTTGCAAATCCTTTTAGCCGCTCATATATGGGTTATAATTGAATCAACAGTCCAAAAAAAGACAGCCCAGCTGCCCAACACGCCCAGGAAAAAGAGCTCACACACACACTGACCTGTACCAATGTACCCACACAAAAACATGACACCCTCGCACACTCACTCATACACCCTAGCACACACGCATGTCAACATATGCCTGAAAGTATGCTACGCTTTTTTGCATAAAAACCCGCCAAACCAAACATAAACAAGCAGAAAAAAAGAAGCAAAGCTGCGGCCAGCAAGAACCCACAACAAATCGCTTAAATCGCATCAACAGTTTGCCAAACACGCACACACACACACACACACATGTGGAAGCCCTTATCACACACACACAGAAATGATTTGCATATGTGTAGTGAATGATAGCTTGTTGATAGCTCACTTTTCCTGCTTTTCTTTCTGGCACAAAATGTCAACACGCATCCACCACTCACCCCACCCCTTACCCCATCTTTACACCCCCGTCAAACCCAACCTGCCTCTCAGTCGCCCTTATGCATATGATTTTCAAACGTTTTTCGCATTTTTTTTTCTTTTTTTTGATACGCTAGCTTTTCACTTGATTTTCGCTAAGCAAATTTTCTTTGGCAAAAGGGGGAAAAAGGGTCGCCGTTTGTGGGCCTCATATGTCGACCGTTATATTGTGCGATGGTGTGTGTGTGTGTGTATGTGAGTGTGTGTGCAAGTATGTGTGTGTATGAGTAAGGCGACCCACGGGACCACCCGTAATATATCCACGCAAATCGCGTGCGTGTAGTTTTTTGTTTTTTTTTTTGTATACCCTGCAATGGAGTGACAGAAAATGGGGAGTTTATTTTCGAGGTGTTGATAAAACCATGCTATAACCGACACCTTAAGCATAGATTACCTAACCCACCCTGATTTTAAAAATTTTTCTGACGCAGACATAGATAACACTAAATACTAAGTTTATCAGAGAATAAATCAAGTTTTCTTGGGTGGCATTAAAAATCTCAGCTAAAATCATTACAAAACAATGTAGGTTACAGGGTAGTTGATAGCGACTACTGTTCGCTTCCACGACTGCTACATGTGCTTGTTGTATTTGGCATTTATTGTCGGGCAATTGCCGTTTCCGCCGCCCATGTCGCGGTTTATACATGTAAATTTGTACAAAATTGTCGAAATTTTGTGGCAAATAAAGGGCAACGCATCAGGGGCAGCAAAAAGGGCAGGAAAAGGGGAGGTGTGTGTGTGAGCCACTTGTCTAATGTACGCGTAATCATCAACGTTTTTATCATAGAATTGCCATTATTCTGGCTGTCGTTGCTTGGTGGGAGGTGTGCAGAGTGGGAGGATGTGGGTGTTTGTCGGTGGTTGGATAGAGTTGTGTTATGGAAATTGATATGTGATATGCGTAGTGAGTGTGGGTGGAGGAATCGGGAGCAGAGCATGGCAATATTTGGGTGTTAATATTGCCATAGGTCAGAGCTTTGTACACATTTGCATGTTGCCTGCCATAAAATTAGTGAAAAGTGTGTGTGAAACTTGTAAAAACAATTATTTGATGACACACAAATTATTATTAATGTTAAAATTCATTTAAGCAGATATTAAATGAATAGAAATATAAAAAACTCTGGAATAGAACACGGATTAAATGAATAGAATTATTAAATGCAATTCGTAGACTTAAAAGAATTCTCAAAAAGTGTATTGCAAGTAATTCCTAAGATTATAATTTTTGTTCCGAATTTATTTTTATTACATTTGGGAAACATTAATCACAACAAATTACTCAAATAATGATTATTATTAATGCTCAATTGATACAAACACAAAACTGATTTCATAACAGGAAGCTGATACATACGTATTGAAATCCTTTGCGTTAATAACAGTTCATCAAACAAGCACAAAAGGACGACTTTGTCTAAGAAGAGACGCAGCATAAAAATTGAGTTGAAGAAGCCTTTTACGAATATGCTGAAGCTTAAGTAGTTAAGCAGAGAGACGCGTACTTAAGCAGCGACAGAGACATCTGATACTCTCTACCAAAGTAACTTTCCATTTCCCAACCCCTCATCCCCCGCTGCACTCCAAACCCCCTCCCCCTTCCCCCTGCAGTACAGCTGGTTCATCAACCTGAACACTTGCACTCAAAATTCTTTGGAAACTTAAAGTCTCGCATTGGAGAGTTACACCCAAAAAAAAAAATAAAATGTGTGCTACCCCGCACCCCGCACCATCAATCCCTTATACCATCACATAGCCAAAAAGCGCGGCTCCAACCCCTAGCAGCAGTAGCTCCCTCCCCCTACCTATCCTTGCCTTGCCTTGCTTGCGACATTAATACCATGAATAATATACGCTCATTTCTTTTGCTTTTGGCTTTGGCGTCAACCCCAACCCCCTATCTCCTCCATATCCCCCACCGCACCTCTCCCGGCTCTCTGCTCAACTTTTGCTGCTACTTTTCTGTGTTTTTTTTATTCCGCTGTCGCCTTAGAGAAGCCAAAGGGGTTGTTTGTAATTTTTTTAAACAAAATTTTCTTCATTTCGCTTTTACGTTGATTTTCGTGCAACTTGAGAAAAACAAATAACAAAAAAACGACAAAGGGGGTGGAGTGGGGAGGGGTGGGGGGTGGTAGCAGTGGAGCCTGCCTGCAAACGTCTCAATGAGTTTTACGCTGCTTGCTTGATAATGAGCAGCAACAGCAGTAGCAGCAGCGAAGAAGAAGCGTCAACGTCGACTGCGCATTCAGCCAGCATTAAACTCTTTGACTAAAGCCAAGAAGCCAGAGCGAGATGGTGCGAGACCAGAGCATCTCGCTCGCACACAGACGCAGGTGCTGCTGTTGCTGCTGTTGCTGCTGCTGCTACGACGCCATTCGCACAAACAACAGCCGAGAAAGGGGTTGCTGCGTGGGGGGTGCAGAAGAAGAAGAAGAAAACACAGTGGAAAGCGAAAGCACTTCGTATGCAAATGAGTTTGTCGTTATCGCTGCTGCGTCGTTGCGCTGCCGACGCTCGCGTCGCTGCTCGCGGAGAGGGTTGCTTTTTGTGACTGTTTTTTCTCCTATGGGGTTGAGACGGTTGTTGATGATAAGCGCGAAGCTGTTGCCAAATTAGGAACAGCAACTGTGAGAGAGAGAGACTAATTTTAAAGGTTCTAAGATTTTTAAAGATTTCTTAAACATATTATTTAAGATACAACAATTCTCTCTAGTTAATCTAATTTTAACATTTATTTATTTCATCATATTACAATTTATATTAAGTCAAAAAATAGATTTTCATTCATATTAAGCGCAAATTGAATAACTTAATTTGTCAATGTTCTCTTGATATATATCCTAAGCAATTATCCAGAATTGTTAAGCATAGTTTTCATTGAAATTTGTATTTATTGCAGTCGTTCTTTGTTGAAAAAAAATGACATTAAATTTACACCAACAGAGAGAGATAGAAAGAGAAAGAGAGAGTCAGAGAGCGAGAGAAGTGAAAGGAGTGCAAAATGCTAAAACTGTATTCAGCATTTCTGGTATTATTTTTTTATTTCGCATTTGTTTCGGACCATTGCAATTTATTTTGCCACCGGCAACAACAGAAACTTGCAACATGCTGCGCGTAAATGTCCTTGAGAGTTGTGCTACTTTCTCTCTGTGCAACACGGCTGCCTGCTGTGTGTGGCCAACAAAATTCGCAAATGCCTGCAAAATTGAGAAACTGGCATCGCTTACAACAGAACAAGACTAGGAACAAAACCAAGTCGAAGTATTTGCTCTGCCTTTCTTTCTACCCGCTGGCTGTTAATTGTAGCTACGCACACACATACATATATATGCTGAAAGGTTTGCCAAAAAAAATTTGCATGCCTCACAGGGGGGGTTTTAGGTGTAGGGAAAAGGAAAAGGACCTGGCAACAAATTGGCTTCAGTTTGTGCTCATTCATGCGACATTTTGGCATTTGGCATTTGGCATTTCTTTGCTTCTCTTTCTGCTCTTTGCTCTGCTTCACCATTAACCCTTTTGTTTACCCATTGCATTATTGATCCTGTTGCAATTTATTGTTGTGTGTAAGTCTGTGTGTGTGTGCATTTGATTGATATCGTCTAATCCCCTTTGTCTCTTCTCTCTCGTATTATCCATTCTTTTGTTATGTATTTCACAATGCCTGATACCTATCAAAATGTAGTAAAAGGATTTGAAAGGATATTTTAAATACTCGAGATTGTACTGTGAATGCACAGTAATTTAGGTATTGAAAATGTTGTTTTCAGATTTTTGGAAATTTATTTAAAATACTCCGCATCTTTAATTCAACTCATTTAAGCATTTATCTATATCTATATTTATACCAAACAAAAACTCGCTTAGGACATTAGATCTCTTTTAAACTCTAATTAATCACTCTAGATATATTTTAAACAAATTTTCAGAATTCATAAGCTTTGTACAGCAGTCGCTGTTGGTTAACAAAAAATAAATAAGTCTTGAGGTTTTAAAATTATAATTATATTATTTGTTATAATTATAAAATTATAAGTTTTGCACCTAAATCAATCGTACATTTAAAGTTGAAAACGTGATTTTAGGTCGGAAGACAAGTAAAAATAAGTCCTAAAAATACGCATTTGGGCATAGGTCGAAACTTAAAAATGCCATAACTTCGTCAAAACTCAACTTATTTTAAAAAGCGATGTCTTTTTGATCATAGTTTTGCGCCTAAATCAATCGTACATTTAAAGTTGAAAACGTGATTTTAGGTCGGAAGACAAGTAAAAATAAGTCCTCAAAATACGCATTTGGGCATAGGTCGAAACTTAAAAATGCCATAACTTCGTCAAAACTCAACTTATTTTAAAAAGCGATGTCTTTTTGATCATAGTTTTGCGCCTAAATCAATCGTACATTTAAAGTTGAAAACGTGATTTTAGGTCGGAAGACAAGTAAAAATAAGTCCTAAAAATACGCATTTGGGCATAGGTCGAAACTTAAAAATGCCATAACTTCGTCAAAACTCAACTTATTTTAAAAAGCGATGTCTTTTTGATCATAGTTTTGCGCCTAAATCAATCGTACATTTAAAGTTGAAAACGTGATTTTAGGTCGGAAGACAAGTAAAAATAAGTCCTAAAAATACGCATTTGGGCATAGGTCGAAACTTAAAAATGCCATAACTTCGTCAAAACTCAACTTATTTTAAAAAGCGATGTCTTTTTGATCATAGTTTTGCGCCTAAATCAATCGTACATTTAAAGTTGAAAACGTGATTTTAGGTCGGAAGACAAGTAAAAATAAGTCCTAAAAATACGCATTTGGGCATAGGTCGAAACTTAAAAATGCCATAACTTCGTCAAAACTCAACTTATTTTAAAAAGCGATGTCTTTTTGATCATAGTTTTGCACCTAAATCAATCGTACATTTAAAGTTGAAAACGTGATTTTAGGTCGGAAGACAAGTAAAAATAAGTCCTCAAAATACGCATTTGGGCATAGGTCGAAACTTAAAAATGCCATAACTTCGTCAAAACTCAACTTATTTTAAAAAGCGATGTCTTTTTGATCATAGTTTTGCGCCTAAATCAATCGTACATTTAAAGTTGAAAACGTGATTTTAGGTCGGAAGACAAGTAAAAATAAGTCCTAAAAATACGCATTTGGGCATAGGTCGAAACTTAAAAATGCCATAACTTCGTCAAAACTCAACTTATTTTAAAAAGCGATGTCTTTTTGATCATAGTTTTGCGCCTAAATCAATCGTACATTTAAAGTTGAAAACGTGATTTTAGGTCGGAAGACAAGTAAAAATAAGTCCTAAAAATACGCATTTGGGCATAGGTCGAAACTTAAAAATGCCATAACTTCGTCAAAACTCAACTTATTTCAAAAAGCGATGTCTTTTTGATCATAGTTTTGCACCTAAATCAATCGTACATTTAAAGTTGAAAACGTGATTTTAGGTCGGAAGACAAGTAAAAATAAGTCCTAAAAATACGCATTTGGGCATAGGTCGAAACTTAAAAATGCCATAACTTCGTCAAAACTCAACTTATTTCAAAAAGCGATGTATTTTTGATCATAGTTTTGCACCTAAATCAATCGTACATTTAAAGTTGAAAACGTGATTTTAGGTCGGAAGACAAGTAAAAATAAGTCCTAAAAATACGCATTTGGGCATAGGTCGAAACTTAAAAATGCCATAACTTCGTCAAAACTCAACTTATTTTAAAAAGCGATGTATTTTTGATCATAGTTTTGCACCTAAATCAATCGTACATTTAAAGTTGAAAACGTGATTTTAGGTCGGAAGACAAGTAAAAATAAGTCCTAAAAATACGCATTTGGGCATAGGTCGAAACTTAAAAATGCCATAACTTCGTCAAAACTCAACTTATTTTAAAAAGCGATGTCTTTTTATTCATAGTTTTACCCCTAGATCAATCGTACATTTAAAGTTGAAAACGAGATTTTAGGTCGGAACATAAGCTAAAATTCTGGCCTGAAAATCGCCATATGGGCATAGGTCGAAACTTCAAAGTGCCATAACTTCGTCAAAACTCAACTTATTTTAAAAAGCGATGGCTTTTTATTCATAGTTTTACCCCTAGATCAATCGTACATTTAAAGTTGAAAACGTGATTTTAGGTCGGAAGACAAGTAAAAATAAGTCCTAAAAATACGCATTTGGGCATAGGTCGAAACTTAAAAATGCCATAACTTCGTCAAAACTCAACTTATTTTAAAAAGCGATGTCTTTTTGATCATAGTTTTGCGCCTAAATCAATCGTACATTTAAAGTTGAAAACGTGATTTTAGGTCGGAAGACAAGTAAAAATAAGTCCTAAAAATACGCATTTGGGCATAGGTCGAAACTTAAAAATGCCATAACTTCGTCAAAACTCAACTTATTTTAAAAAGCGATGTCTTTTTGATCATAGTTTTGCGCCTAAATCAATCGTACATTTAAAGTTGAAAACGTGATTTTAGGTCGGAAGACAAGTAAAAATAAGTCCTAAAAATACGCATTTGGGCATAGGTCGAAACTTAAAAATGCCATAACTTCGTCAAAACTCAACTTATTTCAAAAAGCGATGTCTTTTTGATCATAGTTTTGCACCTAAATCAATCGTACATTTAAAGTTGAAAACGTGATTTTAGGTCGGAAGACAAGTAAAAATAAGTCCTAAAAATACGCATTTGGGCATAGGTCGAAACTTAAAAATGCCATAACTTCGTCAAAACTCAACTTATTTCAAAAAGCGATGTCTTTTTGATCATAGTTTTGCACCTAAATCAATCGTACATTTAAAGTTGAAAACGTGATTTTAGGTCGGAAGACAAGTGAAAATAAGTCCTAAAAATACGCATTTGGGCATAGGTCGAAACTTAAAAATGCCATAACTTCGTCAAAACTCAACTTATTTCAAAAAGCGATGTCTTTTTGATCATAGTTTTGCACCTAAATCAATCGTACATTTAAAGTTGAAAACGTGATTTTAGGTCGGAAGACAAGTGAAAATAAGTCCTAAAAATACGCATTTGGGCATAGGTCGAAACTTAAAAATGCCATAACTTCGTCAAAACTCAACTTATTTCAAAAAGCGATGTCTTTTTGATCATAGTTTTGCACCTAAATCAATCGTACATTTAAAGTTGAAAACGTGATTTTAGGTCGGAAGACAAGTGAAAATAAGTCCTAAAAATACGCACTTGGGCATAGGTCGAAACTTAAAAATGCCATAACTTCGTCAAAACTCAACTTATTTCAAAAAGCGATGTATTTTTGATCATAGTTTTGCACCTAAATCAATCGTACATTTAAAGTTGAAAACGTGATTTTAGGTCGGAAGACAAGTAAAAATAAGTCCTAAAAATACGCATTTGGGCATAGGTCGAAACTTAAAAATGCCATAACTTCGTCAAAACTCAACTTATTTTAAAAAGCGATGTATTTTTATTCATAGTTTTACCCCTAGATCAATCGTACATTTAAAGTTGAAAACGAGATTTTAGGTCGGAACATAAGCTAAAATTCTGGCCTGAAAATCGCCATATGGGCATAGGTCGAAACTTCAAAGTGCCATAACTTCGTCAAAACTCAACTTATTTTAAAAAGCGATGGCTTTTTATTCATAGTTTTACCCCTAGATCAATCGTACATTTAAAGTTGAAAACGAGATTTTAGGTCGGAACATAAGCTAAAATTCTGGCCTGAAAATCGCCATATGGGCATAGGTCGAAACTTCAAAGTGCCATAACTTCGTCAAAACTCAACTTATTTTAAAAAGCGATGTCTTTTTATTCATAGTTTTACCCCTAGATCAATCGTACATTTAAAGTTGAAAACGAGATTTTAGGTCGGAACATAAGCTAAAATTCTGGCCTGAAAATCGCCATATGGGCATAGGTCGAAACTTCAAAGTGCCATAACTTCGTCAAAACTCAACTTATTTTAAAAAGCGATGGCTTTTTATTCATAGTTTTACCCCTAGATCAATCGTACATTTAAAGTTGAAAACGAGATTTTAGGTCGGAACATAAGCTAAAATTCTGGCCTGAAAATCGCCATATGGGCATAGGTCGAAACTTCAAAGTGCCATAACTTCGTCAAAACTCAACTTATTTTAAAAAGCGATGTCTTTTTATTCATAGTTTTACCCCTAGATCAATCGTACATTTAAAGTTGAAAACGAGATTTTAGGTCGGAACATAAGCTAAAATTCTGGCCTGAAAATCGCCATATGGGCATAGGTCGAAACTTCAAAGTGCCATAACTTCGTCAAAACTCAACTTATTTTAAAAAGCGATGGCTTTTTATTCATAGTTTTACCCCTAGATCAATCGTACATTTAAAGTTGAAAACGAGATTTTGGGTCGGAACATAAGCTAAAATTCTGGCCTGAAAATCGCCATATGGGCATAGGTCGAAACTTCAAAGTGCCATAACTTCGTCAAAACTCAACTTATTTTAAAAAGCGATGGTCTTTTTATTCATAGTTTTACCCCTAGATCAATCGTACATTTAAAGTTGAAAACGAGATTTTAGGTCGGAACATAAGCTAAAATTCTGGCCTGAAAATCGCCATATGGGCATAGGTCGAAACTTCAAAGTGCCATAACTTCGTCAAAACTCAACTTATTTTAAAAAGCGATGGCTTTTTATTCATAGTTTTACCCCTAGATCAATCGTACATTTAAAGTTGAAAACGAGATTTTAGGTCGGAACATAAGCTAAAATTCTGGCCTGAAAATCGCCATATGGGCATAGGTCGAAACTTCAAAGTGCCATAACTTCGTCAAAACTCAACTTATTTTAAAAAGCGATGGCTTTTTATTCATAGTTTTACCCCTAGATCAATCGTACATTTAAAGTTGAAAACGAGATTTTAGGTCGGAACATAAGCTAAAATTCTGGCCTGAAAATCGCCATATGGGCATAGGTCGAAACTTCAAAGTGCCATAACTTCGTCAAAACTCAACTTATTTTAAAAAGCGATGGCTTTTTATTCATAGTTTTACCCCTAAATCAATCGTACATTTAAAGTTGAAAACGAGATTTTAGGTCGGAACATAAGCTAAAATTCTGGCCTGAAAATCGCCATATGGGCATAGGTCGAAACTTCAAAGTGCCATAACTTCGTCAAAACTCAACTTATTTTAAAAAGCGATGTCTTTTTATTCATAGTTTTACCCCTAGATCAATCGTACATTTAAAGTTGAAAACGAGATTTTAGGTCGGAACATAAGCTAAAATTCTGGCCTGAAAATCGCCATATGGGCATAGGTCGAAACTTCAAAGTGCCATAACTTCGTCAAAACTCAACTTATTTTAAAAAGCGATGTCTTTTTATTCATAGTTTTGCCCCTAGATCAATCGTACATTTAAAGTTGAAAACGTGATTTTAGGTCGGAAGACAAGTAAAATTCAGTCCTGAAAATCGCATTTGGGCATAGGTCGAAACTTAAAAATGCCATAACTTCGTCAAAACTCAACTTATTTTAAAAAGCGATGTCTTTTTGATCATAGTTTTGCACCTAAATCAATCGTACATTTAAAGTTGAAAACGTGATTTTAGGTCGGAAGACAAGTGAAAATAAGTCCTCAAAATACGCATTTGGGCATAGGTCGAAACTTAAAAGTGCCATAACTTCGTCAAAACTCAACTTATTTTAAAAAGCGATGTCTTTTTATTCATAGTTTTACCCCTAGATCAATCGTACATTTAAAGTTGAAAACGAGATTTTAGGTCGGAAGACAAGCTAAAATTCAGGCCTGAAAATACGCCATATGGGCATAGGTCGAAACTTCAAAATGCCATAACTTCGTCAAAACTCAACTTATTTTAAAAAGCGATGTCTTTTTATTCATAGTTTTACCCCTAGATCAATCGTACATTTAAAGTTGAAAACGAGATTTTAGGTCGGAACATAAGCTAAAATTCTGGCCTGAAAATCGCCATATGGGCATAGGTCGAAACTTCAAAGTGCCATAACTTCGTCAAAACTCAACTTATTTTAAAAAGCGATGTCTTTTTATTCATAGTTTTACCCCTAGATCAATCGTACATTTAAAGTTGAAAACGAGATTTTAGGTCGGAACATAAGCTAAAATTCTGGCCTGAAAATCGCCATATGGGCATAGGTCGAAACTTCAAAGTGCCATAACTTCGTCAAAACTCAACTTATTTTAAAAAGCGATGGCTTTTTATTCATAGTTTTACCCCTAGATCAATCGTACATTTAAAGTTGAAAACGAGATTTTAGGTCGGAACATAAGCTAAAATTCTGGCCTGAAAATCGCCATATGGGCATAGGTCGAAACTTCAAAGTGCCATAACTTCGTCAAAACTCAACTTATTTTAAAAAGCGATGGCTTTTTATTCATAGTTTTACCCCTAGATCAATCGTACATTTAAAGTTGAAAACGAGATTTTAGGTCGGAACATAAGCTAAAATTCTGGCCTGAAAATCGCCATATGGGCATAGGTCGAAACTTCAAAGTGCCATAACTTCGTCAAAACTCAACTTATTTTAAAAAGCGATGTCTTTTTATTCATAGTTTTACCCCTAGATCAATCGTACATTTAAAGTTGAAAACGAGATTTTAGGTCGGAACATAAGCTAAAATTCTGGCCTGAAAATCGCCATATGGGCATAGGTCGAAACTTCAAAGTGCCATAACTTCGTCAAAACTCAACTTATTTTAAAAAGCGATGGCTTTTTATTCATAGTTTTACCCCTAGATCAATCGTACATTTAAAGTTGAAAACGAGATTTTAGGTCGGAACATAAGCTAAAATTCTGGCCTGAAAATCGCCATATGGGCATAGGTCGAAACTTCAAAGTGCCATAACTTCGTCAAAACTCAACTTATTTTAAAAAGCGATGGCTTTTTATTCATAGTTTTACCCCTAGATCAATCGTACATTTAAAGTTGAAAACGAGATTTTAGGTCGGAACATAAGCTAAAATTCTGGCCTGAAAATCGCCATATGGGCATAGGTCGAAACTTCAAAGTGCCATAACTTCGTCAAAACTCAACTTATTTTAAAAAGCGATGGCTTTTTATTCATAGTTTTACCCCTAGATCAATCGTACATTTAAAGTTGAAAACGAGATTTTTGGTCGGAACATAAGCTAAAATTCTGGCCTGAAAATCGCCATATGGGCATAGGTCGAAACTTCAAAGTGCCATAACTTCGTCAAAATTCAACTTATTTTAAAAAGCGAGGTCTTTTTATTCATAGTTTTACCCCTAGATCAATTGTACATTTAAAGTTGAAAACGAGATTTTAGGGCGGAACATAAGCTAAAATTCTGGCCTGAAAATCGCCATATGGGCATAGGTCGAAACTTCAAAGTGCCATAACTTCGTCAAAACTCAACTTATTTTAAAAAGCGATGGCTTTTTATTCATAGTTTTACCCCTACATCAATCGTACATTTAAAGTTGAAAACGTGATTTTAGGTCGGAAGACAAGTAAAAATAAGTCCTAAAAATACGCATTTGGGCATAGGTCGAAACTTAAAAATGCCATAACTTCGTCAAAACTCAACTTATTTTAAAAAGCGATGTCTTTTTGATCATAGTTTTGCCCCTAAATCAATCGTACATTTAAAGTTGAAAACGTGATTTTAGGTCGGAAGACAAGTAAAAATAAGTCCTAAAAATACGCATTTGGGCATAGGTCGAAACTTAAAAATGCCATAACTTCGTCAAAACTCAACTTATTTTAAAAAGCGATGTCTTTTTGATCATAGTTTTGCGCCTAAATCAATCGTACATTTAAAGATGAAAACGTGATTTTAGGTCGGAAGACAAGTGAAAATAAGTCCTAAAAATACGCATTTGGGCATAGGTCGAAACTTAAAAAAAACGCCATAACTTCGTCAAAACTCAACTTATTTTAAAAAGCGATGTATTTTTGATCATAGTTTTGCACCTAAATCAATCGTACATTTAAAGTTGAAAACGTGATTTTAGGTCGGAAGACAAGTGAAAATAAGTCCTCAAAATACGCATTTGGGCATAGGTCGAAACTTAAAAATGCCATAACTTCGTCAAAACTCAACTTATTTCAAAAAGCGATGTCTTTTTGATCATAGTTTTGCACCTAAATCAATCGTACATTTAAAGTTGAAAGCGTGATTTTGGGTCGGAAGACAAGTAAAAATAAGTCCTAAAAATACGCATTTGGGCATAGGTCGAAACTTAAAAATGCCATAACTTCGTCAAAACTCAACTTATTTTAAAAAGCGAGGTCTTTTTATTCATAGTTTTACCCCTAGATCAATCGTACATTTAAAGTTGAAAACGAGATTTTAGGTCGGAACATAAGCTAAAATTCTGGCCTGAAAATCGCCATATGGGCATAGGTCGAAACTTCAAAGTGCCATAACTTCGTCAAAACTCAACTTATTTTAAAAAGCGATGGCTTTTTATTCATAGTTTTACCCCTAGATCAATCGTACATTTAAAGTTGAAAACGAGATTTTGGGTCGGAACATAAGCTAAAATTCTGGCCTGAAAATCGCCATATGGGCATAGGTCGAAACTTCAAAGTGCCATAACTTCGTCAAAACTCAACTTATTTTAAAAAGCGATGGCTTTTTATTCATAGTTTTACCCCTAGATCAATCGTACATTTAAAGTTGAAAACGAGATTTTGGGTCGGAACATAAGCTAAAATTCTGGCCTGAAAATCGCCATATGGGCATAGGTCGAAACTTCAAAGTGCCATAACTTCGTCAAAACTCAACATTAAAAGCGAGGCTTTTATCATAGTACCCCAGATCAAGTACTAGTTGACGAGTTGGGCGGAACATAAGCTAAAATTCTGGCCTGAAAATCGCCATATGGGCATAGGTCGAAACTTCAAAGTGCCATAACTTCGTCAAAACTCAACTTATTTTAAAAAGCGATGGCTTTTTATTCATAGTTTTACCCCTAGATCAATCGTAATTTAAATTTGAAAACGAGATTTTAGGTCGGAACATAAGCTAAAATTCTGGCCTGAAAATCGCCATATGGCCATAGGTCGAAACTTCAAAGTGCCATAACTTCGTCAAAATTCAACTTATTTTAAAAAGCGAGGTATTTTTATTCATAGTTTTACCCCTAGATCAATCGTACATTTAAAGTTGAAAACGAGATTTTAGGTCGGAACATAAGCTAAAATTCTGGCCTGAAAATCGCCATATGGGCATAGGTCGAAACTTCAAAATGCTATAACTTCGTCAAAACTCAACTTATTTTAAAAAGCGAGGTCTTTTTATTCATAGTTTTACCCCTAGATCAATTGTACATTTAAAGTTGAAAACGAGATTTTAGGGCGGAACATAAGCTAAAATTCTGGCCTGAAAATCGCCATATGGGCATAGGTCGAAACTTCAAAGTGCCATAACTTCGTCAAAATTCAACTTATTTTAAAAAGCGAGGTCTTTTTATTCATAGTTTTACCCCTAGATCAATTGTAAATTTAATAAAAAGCGAGGTCTTTTTATTCATAGTTTTACCCCTAGATCAATTGTACATTTAAAGTTGAAAACGAGATTTTAGGGCGGAACAGAAGCTAAAATTCTGGCCTGAAAATCGCCATATGGGCATAGGTCTGAAACTTCAAAGTGCCATAACTTCGTCAAAACTCAACTTATTTTAAAAAGCGATGGCTTTTTATTCATAGTTTTACCCCTACATCAATCGTACATTTAAAGTTGAAAACGTGATTTTAGGTCGGAAGACAAGTGAAAATAAGTCCTAAAAATACGGATTTGGGCATAGGTCGAAACTTAAAAATGCCATAACTTCGTCAAAACTCATCTTATTTTTAAAAGCGATGGCTTTTTATTCATAGTTTTACCCCTACATCAATCGTACATTTAAAGTTGAAAACGTGATTTTGGGTCGGAAGACAAGTAAAAATAAGTCCTAAAAATACACATTTGGGCATAGGTCGAAACTTAAAAATGCCATAACTTCGTCAAAACTCAACTTATTGTAAAAAGCGATGTCTTTTTGATCATAGTTTTGCACCTAAATCAATCGTACATTTAAAGTTGAAAACGTGATTTTAGGTCGGAAGACAAGTGAAAATAAGTCCTCAAAATACGCATTTGGGCATAGGTCGAAACTTAAAAATGCCATAACTTCGTCAAAACTCAACTTATTTCAAAAAGCGATGTCTTTATGTATAATTATTCTTGATCATGATCACTATTCAAGTCCATATAGCCATGTCCATTAATCCACCTTTCTGTCTGTCTGTTTCTATGTGAACTATTCCCTCGGCTTTGAAGCTAGCTTCTTGCATTATATTTGTTTAACAAGATATCCAAACTGAAATTACTCAATATAATCGACGAAGAAATAATCTGCCTGTTTTCTCAAATTCTGGTCAAATTTGAATATCAGCAGTTTGATTCTCGACTGCAAGGGTATATAAACTTCAGCGTGTCTGAGTTAATCGTTCCTTCTTGTTTAGATAATACAAATTAATTTTGTTTTTCTTTCCATATATATTTAATTTCTTATCTTTCGGCCTGCTAAATTTAACTTTTTCGCGGATTTACAAAACGCTCCCAGCTGCTATTACTCATAAGCCAACAAGAAAGGCCCATCAACCCAAAAAAATTGAGGAGCGCGAAACAAACCCAGGCAAAAGCCCAACCATATTAATAAGGCTCATAATTTTACCCATTTAATTGAGGCGAATGGCCGCAGGATAATGAAAGCAGCCGCAGCCAATGCGGCGGCATCAGCTACCCCACTCTGCTGCCACACCCCCCGCACCCGTAGCCGCCCCCACACTGCCCCTTCTATAGTCTATTGCACTTGAGGCAGCTTATTAGAATCGTTTGGTTCGCTGGACGCCAACTTCGGACTTCAAGTTCTGTCCTGCGTCCTCCGTCTTGGAGTCCTGTATCCCGAGTCCTGGGCGCAAATCATAATTTTTCAATTTGAATAATGAGCAGCGCTTGGCGAGCAAAGCGCAGAAGAAGCCTTTAAAATTTATTTCAACTGCCTTTTCATTCTTTCTTTAGAGAGAGGCAACAACAAGCTAGTTAAAGTGAGCATGACCGACTATGGGTACCCTAATTACTGGGAAGAAAAGTTACCAGAAGATGAGGCTTTTAAGCTGGCTGAAGCGGGAGTTGATGGACTATTAGATATCATAGTTATAAGTAGTAAATGTTGATTAAGAGTATTATTAGAAGAAGCTTTTTATCCTTTCAGATATTCAAATCAAATAGATATAAACAGTTAAGTTATTTGTCACATTTCTTTGTTCAAAGTCAAAAATGAACTGGACAGTGTTGCATAAAATTAAGAACATTTAAATTAATCTATTGATTTGGCTTGATAAAGGTATTATAATAATATAACTGAGCTATTAAATAATATTAAGTGGCCCGAGGACATCGCACCTAACAAAAATGTTAAATGTAATTATATTTAATTTTTGCTCAGCTTTTATTTTCACAATTTTTAAATGAGCATACCCCACGGCTATTGCATGCATAGGGTATTGAAATCCTTACAGCCAAACACTCGTAAACTCATTTGGTAGAAATTCTGGCTACCCGAGTCTAAATCATTTACTCGCAAGGCAAAACTGGCGCATTCAGCGAAGAAAGGCTGAAATGCTAATAAGCAGCGCACGACGAACCCCTCCCCCTCCGCCTCCCACATTGAAAAGTGTGGGGGGAGGGGAAGGACATCGCTTCGTCCTGTGTAAGCACATAAGACGGCTTTTATGTAATACATGCTGCCATTTTGTACATAGAACGAAGCCTTTTTTGTACTTGGCTGCTCTGCTTTTGCTGCTGCTGTTGAAAGGGGCACAAAGAAAAAAAAGGAAAAAGGAGGCGTTGTCGCGTTGGGTGGCTGAAAGGTTTCACGAGGGGTTATGGTGGGGGAGATGGGGTTTAGGGGGTAGCTGCTGCTGCTGTTGTTGTTGTTGTTGTTTGCTCACTGGAGATTAAATGGGAAAACACTGTGACATTTTCTGGCTGCGCGCGCGGCGCGTTTTTTATATACAAAGATATATATATATATGTATATAAGGGTATATATATTTTTCTTTTCTTGCTCAGCTGCCGTGCGGCGCAAAAAAATTCAAAATTGCCCGAGTTTGGGGTTTTGGGGGTTGCGGGGGTCGACGGCATTAGTGGGGCGTCTTGTGGCAAATGTAAAATAATGCGAAAGGGCTTCGTTTGCATAAATTAAAAATTTATATAATGCCGCCCGTTGTCGCTTCGTCTTTGGAGTGGCGCGGCGCGGTGGGCTCTAAATTAGGCAGGGGATGGGGAGGGGGAGGGGCATATTGATTTAAAACATTGCTCTGGGTTTCAACACAATATTGTAATATATATATTTGTCGCTTTGGTATATTCACACAATTCACAAATTCGCCATAAACATAATAATAATGATCATAATAAATACTCGTACATTTAAAATTAAGGATTCTGCTGCTTGAGATTGATACACATATATATATATTTTTGTATATATATATATAATTAATATTTATATAATATATATATATAGTTAAAATGCTTGAAAAGACAACAACAATAAACGAGAAAAATCAATATGCAAAGCAGAGCATGCCTTAAGTAGATATAATTATAATATATATATATATATAATTGGTTTATAAGTCAGATAATAATTATTAATTTCGTTATTAATTTTTCTAGTTTCATGGTTAGTTTAAGTGCCGAAAATTGGTTTTTTGTTTTGTTTTTTTTTTACTACATATTGCACATAAGGAATAATGCATTCAGTATTTACAGTTAAATTGACTTTACCGATTAAACATGAGAATATATATATATATATGTAGATATAGTTTTAGATATAAAGTTATTTATTTGTACACTTAAGTTTAGGTTTAGGTTATGTGTTAAATATTACCATTAAATATACAATACATAATTCATATGAAACATGTGAGGTGTGTGTACAAAGCGCACTTCTCAGGCCAGACTTGAGTTGCGTTGTTTTTACTATTTGGGCTTTTTTGTTTTGTAATTATTTAATTTTGAGGAACTTGTATACCATACACTTGAATGAACAAAGAAAATTACACAATATTTTGTTGCATTTTTGTTTCCAAACACAAATAAATAAACAACCAAAACCAAAGATTGCACTAAAATTATTCTGTAGTGTAAGTTTTGTTGATTATGTACAGCTTATAGAATACATACAAAGACAATATATATATATATATATATATATATATATGTGTGTGTGTGTATATTTACACTTATCAGCTAAGTTATATTTCAATATGTTTTCTAAATGCTTGTTTTTGGAAAATCGTTCGTTATGCCTTAGTCCATAAAAAATATGCATAAAAATTACTATATTTAATTTATTTTTGTGTATATCTTTTGTTTAGCTCCCATTTTGTTTATGTTATTTGTTGTATATAAATTCAGTTGAATTGTACGATTGCCCAATTTATAATTATTGTAAGTATATATTATCTATATATGTATATATTGCATGTGTGTACGTGTGTGTGTGTGTGAGTATGTGTGAGTTGCTTAATGACAATCACAACAAATTGTTTTTTATATAGAGGTATTGGAGGTATTCGGTTATAGTAGTTCTTCCTGTTTACTTGGTTCACGACTTAAATCTAGCTTTAGACTAGGTTTATTTTGTATATTGGTAATATTTATGTGTTTTCCACTTTTGATTTCCATATGAGTTATATATACTATACATATCTGTGAAATTGGAAGTGTGTGCATAAGGGAGAACTTGGGAGCAAATAAAAAATAATAATAATATAGAAACAAAATGAAATCGAGTGTAAAATAAACGAAAAAATAAACCGTTTTTTTCCTCTGATTTTTATCAATTTTATTTTTCATAAATCTTATGCCGCAACAGTTTTGTTTTTTTTTTTTTGCAGTTGCAACAATTTAAAATACAAACTAAAAAATAGCGTTACGAATATTAATGAGAATAAAAGTTGCTCTTTTAATCAAAAAACGAGATTCATGCAAGAAAACATTAGCGACTAAACTAAATAATATTTATGCGTAAAAAATTTATAATTTATGGCAAACAAAACAATTGGCATTAAGCATAAAGAATTTATTATTAGTTTTCTTT
The DNA here is from genome assembly GCA_035041535.1 of Drosophila cognata. Lineage (NCBI taxonomy): Eukaryota > Metazoa > Arthropoda > Insecta > Diptera > Drosophilidae > Drosophila > Drosophila cognata. The sequence goes on from JAWNLC010000451.1 coordinate 702,968, forward strand.
TTTTTGCGTTTTAACTTTAACTTAAAGTTAATTTTGATTTTTGTGTTAATTGGCTTGTTTTTTCTTTGAGAATAAAAATATGTAGATATAATTAAAATTAGACTAAACAATAATGTTTTTGATTTTGTCTTGTGTTTTTGTTTTGTTTTTTTTTTTGGATTTTGGAGCGCTGTATAATTTACAATTGATATAGATATATATATACAATTAATGAACAACCAAGAATTAAACTAAAACTATAACTTTTGAGAATGGCACAACATTAGCTGGGTTAAGAGTTTTTTGTTTATCTTAAATTTAAAGTGTTTTTGTACAATTTTTACTTGATTTATGTGCAAATGTTTTTACTAAAAATTAATATTAGTATTATTTTTTTTTGTAATTTGCAAGCTAATTGTACTTGACATAAATTCCTGTTCGATTCAATTGAGGCTGAGGCTGCATCTGATGAGCGCCAGTCCACAAAACTATTTACAATTCTTTATACTTTTTATTCTTTTCCTTGGAGGAGGATGAGGATTAGGAGTAAGTGCATCCTCTAGTGGAGCTGCTGCTGCTGCTGCTGCTGGCGCAGATAAAGCGCCGCAGCATCGTCGAGCTCATCGAGATCGATGTCCTCGTTTGGCTCATGCGATTCCACCGAACGTGGCGAATGCATGCTCAAATCCTCCGGCTCCGTTTGCTCCGGCATCGCACTTGCCACATGCGCAATCTGTGGCGGTGGCAGCCGAAAGACACGCCTTATATCCTGAGCCTTGCGGCGTGCATTGCTGCCACCACTGCCATTGCCAATACACTGGCCATCGACAGAACTGCCACCGTCCTCGGAGAGATCGAGTGGTGCATCTTCCGCATCCTTGCCCAACTCCATGGACTCCTCAGAGCCACCATAACTGGCGCACATCTGGGCAAACTTATGCGTTGAACTCTCCAGCGCCGAAGCTGCAGCAGCTGCAGCTGCCACTGCCGCAAGCGGAAAATCACCACTCATGGCCGGGGAGAGGGCGGGTGTTGGTGGCGGGGATTGAATGCCACACTTGTGATTCATCAGATGATGTCGCCGACGGAATTTCATGTGGCAACGATCGCATTCGAACGGCTTCTCACCATTGTGCACCAACATGTGCGACTTCAATTGATTTGAATCACTAAATTTGCCATCACAAATCTCGCAGGTGTAAGGACGTTCCCCAGTATGGACCCGCAGATGACGTCTGAGATTGGCCACTTGGACAAACTGCCTATCGCAGTGGGAGCAATGATAGGGTTTCTCCCCGGTATGGAGACGCATGTGCGTCTTCAGGTGATGGTCGCGTGTGAAGCGCTTGTGGCACTCGGGACACTCGAAGGGTTTCTCACCGGTGTGGGTGCGTTCGTGATTCTGCAGGACATGCTTGTAGCCAAAGCTGCGCGAGCAAATCTTGCAAGTGAAACTCTTGTCACGCGAGGGATCCTTTGAGGCAGCAGCAGCTGTTGCAACTGGTGCTGTTGTTGTCGCAACTGTTGTTGTCGTTGCTGAACTTGCCTCGTGTGCGGAGGAGTTTGGTGAGCTGCCGCTGGAGGGCGGTGAAATGGGTCCAGTAGGCGTATGATGATGATGATGATGATGCGAATTATGATGATGATTATATAGATCACTGACACTCATGCTAATCTCCGTTTGGAATTCCTTTTTGACGGAGAGCTTTCGCGATTTCTTTAGAGGCTCACCCAAAACCATATTTTGTTGTTGCTGGTGCTGTGGAGTGCTGTTTGGTGAGCTCAAGCTGTGCTTGCCAGTGTTGCCTAACGGCGAATGAGGACTCGCTGGCGGCGAGTGCAAGTGCGTGCCGCCAAGTGGCAAGTGTTGTTGTTGCAACTGCTGTTGTTGCAATTGATGCTGCTGCTGTTGATGTTGTTGCTGCTGTGCCGCCCAGGCGCCAAAAAGTGCCGCTGGATTGTGAGGAAAGAGCGTGTTTGCCAATGTGCTCATTGGCAGCTGTGCCATAAACGCAGCCGCCTGACGATTGGCAGCCATGAGTTGTGTTGGCGACAACATGCCGAATGCAGATGCAGCAGCTGCCTGTTGCAGCCCCATCGCCGGGTAGAGGCTATTTGTGGCTGCCACCGGGCTGCTGGCGGACGTGTTTGCCGACATGGGGGGAGATAGCGACATCGACCGATCCACAACCATTTCCTCGCGCTTTATGCCAGCCAAGGCAGCAGCAAGGCCTAAAAAATAGGACAAAAAAAGTGTTGCAAGTTAGCAAAAGTTTTTTTTTGGTTTACGTAAATGGAAATAAATTTTTTTTACTTGTTTTACAAGCATTTGTTCTTTATCAGTTTTTTTTTTGTCTGTCATCTGTTTACGAAAATCGAACTTTGATTTTGTATCTCTCTACGAATATCTAACTTTAATTTTTTGTCCTAGCCGCGGCAAATTTTCTTGTTTTGGTAAGTTTATTTTTTTTCTTCTTTTGTTTTATTTCTATTTTTTCTGCCCTCGCACGTGTGACAAAACTTTTCAAGAGTAAACCTAAACAAAGAGAGCGCTTAAGAGCAGCAAAAACACACACATCTGCGTATGTGTGTAAAAAACATGCATGAACTTTTTGCGCTCTCTTTGTCACTCTCTCGCTCTCTCTCTCTCACTCTCGCTCCCACTTTCGTTTGTTTTGGTGGGCGTTGCGTGAAACGAGTTAAATGCCGGTTTTGTGAGCAGCACAAAAAAAAAACTTGTAAACAAAACTTAATTGCTGAACATGTGTGTGTGTGTGTGTGTGTGTGTTGAGCAAAATGGCGCCTAATGCTAACTCGGGCACATTGAGACGTCGTTATTGCTGTGTGCGGCTCTGTGTGAATGTGTAAGTGTTTGTGTGTGCTTAACGGTGCTTTAATGTGCGCTTTAATGCGTTATAAGGAAATTGCTGCCTTTATTGACTAATTTTTAATATAATAAGCGAATTTTATGACTAATTTATATTATATATAGATTTAAAGTATTTATTATAAATATTGAAATGAAGTAAGATAAAAAATAATCTTATTTAAATTCTGAAGAATGTGAATTTTTGCTAAATATGCTTAGCATGAAGGGAGATAGAAATTTTTGGTAAGCTTCAAAATTAGCCAAAAATTGCGCATAGAATTTAGTTTGCATTTTCTGTTAAAAGTTTTACTTCGGTTTTTTCGACCCTTTTCGTTCAAACAGTGCCAAACTATCCTAATTCACTCGCTTGATGCGGCTAAGATATTTTTATAATTTTCAAGATTTTTTAAGCTTCAAAATTTTTCAAAGTTTGTAGCTTAGTTAATACCTTACAATTTCCAAAAAATGTTCTGCCATCTAAATTTATATTCTAATTTACTTTAGCTTGAAGTGGTTAGAGAGTATTTCCTTTTTATTTTGGGGTTTCCAAGTTTTCTATATTTCATAAAGTAGTAAAAATTGCACCTAAATTCTGAGCTTGAATTTTATTATTATTCTGTACTGGCAGCTAATATATGTTCCATTTTTATTTATATTTTATTTGGTTGCTTAATTTAAGTATATACGTACTTCGTGTTTGGGCGTCCTGCAGCATTGATATGGCCATAGCTGTTGTTTCTGTTTGTTGTCCTCCTAGCCAAAAACAAATTGCAAGCGTTCAACTTGCAATTTCACTTAACGTTTTTGATTTGTTTCCTTCAGTTTTTAACACAAATTTTCATTTGAGCTATGTTTTTTCTTTTTCTTGTTTAACTTTAAATATTTTTTAACAATTTGTTTCGCGCACTTTTTGTGTGTCTTTTTTTTTAGTTTGTACTTTGAGGTAGTTTTTTTTTTGCACAGTTTACAAAAGTTCACGATTTACAAAATGAGGTAGTTGAAATTTATATTTTATTTTAGTTGTTGTTGAGGTATTTGGTTTTGTTGTTGTTGTTCAGTTGTCACACGTTTCACAACAGATATTTTGTATTTTATTTGTATTGAAATTGAACTAAATTGTTGCTCGAGTTGTGACTGTGACGAGTTGTCGCTGAGAAATGATGTGAAACGAGCGATTGCAACACGTTTTTATATACGAGGCGAGTTGAGTGCGAGAATATCCTTTTTGCTGTGTTTATCCTTTAGAAGCAACAAATTCAAAAGAGCGACTGAGTGTGAGTCTGTGTGTGTGTGCGTGTGCTCCTCTCACTGTCAGTGCCAAAACACGAATGATACGAATTCGCCGCGTGCGCTAACTATAAATACGCTCACTGAACTCACCCTCTCACATACACACACGCACACACATTCACACTTACGCACTCAATCGCTCACTTACTCGCTCACGCACACATCGTCAAGCAGTCAGTCAAAGGGAGCAAGAAACGAGCCGACAAACGACAAACGAATCCGAACCCGAAACCGAAGCAGCAACAGCAACAGCAGCAGGTAAATTGCTCTGCTCTCCTTTCAATGCTTGCTGTGTGTTTGTGCCTCTCTCTCTCTCTCTCTCTTTGAGGCTGTAAAACAGAAAAAAAAACTAAGTACTCAAAAATGCCTCAGCTCTTTTTTTGAGCTCGTTTCTAGCTGTTGTTGTTGTTGTTGTTTTGATTGGCTATTTTACCTAAGCTCATATGCAAATTGTGTGTACGAGAGAGACGGGACTACATTTCTATCAAAAACTAATTTCTAGCACAAAACTATTTTTTAGCCAACTCGTCTTTAAAAAATGCTGTAAAAACTTTTATGATTTTATTGCCGAGGCGTTTTTTATTTACTGTCGAGCGTCATAAAGATAAAAAAATAATTATTACCTAAAACAAAAAGAAAAAACTACCTTAAAAAACTTGCGTGTACTTCCGATTTTTTAGGGCCTTCATAAAAAAAACACTTGACGCGTGTTAAAAAAAATAAATTTTGCCATAGTTAAAAAAATACTCAAAAGCAGCCAGGAATTAACTCATTTGAGTAATTTCCCCTTTGCAAACATGAAAAGAACTCAAAAGGGGGTTGAAACGGAGGAGCGAGAGAAAGAGAGAGAGAGAGAGAGAGAGAGAGAGAGAGCGAACGCCAAAAGTCAAGAGAGGGGTAGGAGCAGAGGTTTGTGCAGAGGGGGAGGGGTTGTTCTAACTTCTTTCTTTGCTTCTCTCGTTTCGTTTTCGGTTTACGTTTTTGGGAGCGTGCGCTGTAATCGTAAACAGGAAGTAAACAAAACGAAACGAATTCGACTCCAAAAAGGGGCACTCGAAGTGAAAGTAAAACCAAAAGGGGGGCAAACAATTTTGAGTGAGTTTTTTCTTCTTTCGCTGCAGCCTGTTGAGGAAGCAGTTCCTCATTGATGGCCAGCAGCTAATTGCCGGCACACGTTTACAAAAAAACACACCAAAATCATAAAAAACACGAGCTAAAAAAGATAAGTAACAAAAAAATTAAACTAAACTGCAAAACAGGTAAAAAAGCAAACCATTTCTAAAAAAGTGCAGTTCTTTTTTGCAGTCTCATTTCTTGACTATGACTTTTGCGGATTGACTTTTAAATGGTTTTATGTAGATTTTTATGACAGCATAACTGAATATTATATAGCTGAATATTTATACATTAAAAAAAATATATATAAATATATTTATATATAAGAATACGTAAATATACTCAGATATTACATTATATTGAGTAGGTAGGCCAAGGACGCGATCGATGCAATGTCGCGACGGGATGTTAATTTCAACTACCGTGGAAATTTTTGGCATATTTTCGAAAGTGAAAAACTACAATGGCCAGAAAGGACCTTTGTCTGTCTCTCTGTTCATAGGTCTGGTTCTCATCCTTGCTCTGTATAATGTTACGTAAAAGTGAGCAAAAATGCAAAACGGCAAAACTGAAACAATTCCCGACGGATTAACTGAAAATAATTGTTTTTGCAGAAACTGAAATACGCAGAAACCCATTAAAAATGAAAATAATATTGTTGGACAAGGCAAACCAGACACAAACTGACTGACTGACAAAGATTTTAGATTACAATTCAAAATATGACCCCTTTACTCGCTTTTTCCTTATATTCTTGTATGATTTTTGGCTTAGTCGCCTGTTTAATGTTGATAAGATTGAGCATTTTTAGTTCCAAGTATTGGTTTAGCTAATTAGTGATGCTCCGTCTTCTTTTTCGTTTAAATCCGGTCTTTAGAGATAGTATAAAGTCAGACTATAGCCAACCCATTATCAGCTGTCTACGTTGCCAAGAGAAAGTTACGAGGAAAACACAGCTCAGCTCAGATTAGATGATATGGATTTGAATACAGTTCCATGCAGCCTCAAAAACGTGCTACATGAATAATAATAATAAAATATGCTACAGTGTTTTCATATGTGGGCCAGCAGTGCGTAAGATGCGTAAGTTCTTATCAAGTAGGAAAAAACTAACCTAGCCCAATACAAATTGCTGTAATTAGTGCGTAGCCACATTGACCTTGAACTTATTCATTTGTGCTCGTGCGAAGAATCACAAAATTATAAAAAATTGTACTTTGAGTCACACAGCTGCTCAAATGTAGTATATAGTTTTGCATAGGCTTTGCAAATTTGGCATGGCAGTGATTTAGTTTTTAGGTTAGAGATGAATTCGTTAGTATTTGAAGTAATCAAAATAGTAATTTCATCACTGAATGAAATCATATCTAAGACAAATTCGAAGAAACTGTTAGCAGCTCAGAAAATAAAATAAATAATTCAATTACAGTTACGACACACAAATCTGATCAAAACTAAATTAAATATTTGTTCCCTGTATCTAAAGAATTCCCACACCTACCATTAAGTTATATACTAACTAAAAATCCTGTATCACTATCAGAATTAAATATAAACACAATCGAACTTTTTTAAACAAATAAATATATATATATATATATATACTCGAATATATATAATAAAATATTATAATAAAATGAGCTAAAGATAAAAAAAAGAATTTCAACTCTAAGGCAGCAGCTGCACTATACAAATAAAATCTAAAACCTGGTTTTACGCTCGTTTCATGTTACAGCTGTTGCCAGCATCTACTTGCATCCAGTCTAACCCTACCGACAGCAACTTGCAACAAACAAAGCGCAAGCCAAACAAAAAACACAAATTTTCAACCCAAAAAATAAAAATAAAAGCGACAAATTTTTTACAAATTTCGCGAGCAGAAAGCGGAGGAGAGAAACAAGGGCTGTCAATGGACAGATAATAACGGTGCAGGACTCAAGCCAAGTGCTTGGCAAATAGAGGCGAAGTTGAAAAAAGAGTGAAAGTGGAAGAATGAAAGTGGAAAGTGGAAAAGCGCACGTTGCGCATGCGCCACGCTGCGGGGCAGATTTAGGGTTATGGCTACGATTAGGGTTAGGGTTAGTCATAGGGTTAGGGGCACCCTGTGGCTTAGATTAGGGGTAGCCCAGGGTGCGTTGTCATGCGATCTGTGTGTGCAGACATATAAATGTGTGTGTGTGTGTGTGCCCACAAATTTTTTAGCCATTTGCAACAGGCTATCGAACGAGCTGAGAAGGGGACTTTTGATTTTTTGATTTACAGTCAATCGAGCGATGAGCTGATAATGTGCTGATAATAATAAACATGACAAATCAAATTGTAATTGATGCATATATCTATATATATATATATATATATATATATATATACATGTACCGATAATATGTTCGGCGCTTAATGAACTTGAAGCAGCCGAGGTGATGCTTAAGGAAGATGCCTAATCCTGCAGCTTAATCCGCTGGATGAGATGAGCACGCGTCCAGGCTCCGAGCTCTGAATGGAATCGTGAGAAGGAAAGGGATAAGGACTAAGCCACGCAATCTTGAGAGTACGGCACTATTATTCTTTTGCATTAGACAAAATCCGCTTTTTAATGCGCCGCAGAAAAACCCCCTTTCGTGGCTGCTGATTACCCTTTCGCCTAATGAGCGCGGGCTTTAAGGGAAATCTACCAAAGTACTTGCAGACATGTGCTTGTGCTCGCAAAGAGTTGCAGGAAATTACGAGTCACTCTTTCTTCGAGAGAGATTATCTAAGCCGCTTTCCAGGAAATACGCCCCCAGTAAAACTTTCCCTCTCTCTTCCAAAAAATATACTTGAAATTTAATATACTGATTCTGGGGCGTGGCAGACGTCGACCTTGCCTTTTGCATATGTGTAAACAAGCTCTGCGCTGTTTGCGCTGACAGCCGCAGCATCCCTCAAGGACTACAAAATAAAAAAAAGGATCTTTTTGAATTTCTATTTGGTTTTTGTTTTTTAGGTCGCAAGCAGCTCAACAGGCTAAGGATCATGAGTCGCTTTGATATCAAATTGATCGAGGGACGAGCAAGAGACACAAAGAGAGGGCGAGGGAGAGAGGTAGTCTTGGGTGCAGCTGCAGCGCATGCCAGACACACGACGCATGCCGCAAGTGGCAGAGTGAATAACGAATGCAACTCAAACTCAAAATTGAGCTTGAATGAATCTTTCAAGGCTCAATCTCATTCCTCGGCTCACGCTAATCCGAGTGATTTAATTAAGCCAGCGAGTGACGTCAGGAAGCAGATTAGCTTGAGCCTGGGCACACACACACACGCACACACAATCAGTTCCTATTGGGCTTAAGATTAGGCAACCGCTAAGCAGGTCGGATTAGCGACTCTTTCAGATCTCTAGGGAATATTTTAAGCATTCATATGTATTCCGGGAAAAAATATTCACTCTTTCTTCTGATGGAGATATCTATGTAATGGTCTAAGTTTAAATTATAGATAACATTTACAGCAATGAAAAGATATTGCAACATATTAGAAATATAATTCCGGGAAAATATTCACTCTCTTTTTATGATCGGTATATGTACATCATTTTGTTAGCTGTTGTTGCATCTTCTTCTGGGTAAGCAGTTGAAAATTGCAACCATCGAAAAATTGGCCAACAAACATTTTGCGCTAATTGTTTTGGCCGCTGTGTAAATGGCCGTAAGGCATGTAAATAGAACACCCAAAAACTCTCAAAGGCCTCTAAGGATTAAGCAACTAATCCGCCACTCTCTTTCAGTCTTTCTGTGTCCGCGTTGTCCTTCAGCATTTTTGGTGGGCTGGTCCCAGCCTAATTCTAATTACAAACATACGCCAGAGCCAGAGTCTGAGCCAAGTGTTGTCCTTTTGCTCTGTAGAAAATTCTAAGGAAATATTTATCAGCTAGTTGCTGCTTCTTAGCAGCTGCACATATAAGCATAAATTGTAGCTAAAGAATTATGTAGATCGGTTGGCGAAAGTCATTCAATATGCGCTTGCAGTTCAGCAACCTCTCTGGACTCATTAAAAAACGGCAAAGCAACAAAAAACAGGCAATAATAAAAACAGGTAACAACAAAAAAATTGAAGACACGTCTAAAAAACGGAAGTGCGTTTAAAACAAAAACGGCACTCGTAAAAAACGGGACCAAAAAAGTCAAACCGCGTACATTAGGCAGCAAGTCAAGGACGAGCATAATTAAAGCAGAGAGCGAGCCTGCCGAGAGAGAGAGTCCTTAGAACTCTCACTTTCTCTCTCTCTCTCTCTCTGCGGCGAATTTATTTTTATGATCGCATGCAAATGCAAAGAGTCTCTCTCTCTCTCTGCAGAGAGTTTAGAAAAAGGACATTGCTGTTTATGACGCAAGTCCTTTGGCCGTCGTCATTCTTAAGCCGGATTTAGTTCAGCTTTGCACATTTTTTTGTCTTTTTGTATTTTTTTCTTGGCTAAAATTGACTTCTTAATTGCCCAGCGACCTCCAGGCTGGCTCTGACTACCTGAACCTCCGACTGCGACCTGGGCAAAGAGGTAACCCACGCTTACAGGTAGCTTCTCGAGCACTACTTCTGCCGGCTTCTCTTCTTTAGGAATTCCATAATTATGATCCTCAGTCAGCGGAGCAGTCACCTCGATTTGCCTTCTAGCGAAAAAAAACATAACACACACACACTCCCACACACACACCCGCACACACACACTCTGCGTGCAGAGTCGCGAAAAAAATCGCGTCGCACGCTAAGCCGGAGATTAGCCGACGGATTTAGAGGAAAATCCATCAATATTACGCCCATGTCTACCCGGAGGATCAAGCTCTAATCGCCGTGCTTAACACTGACTTATTTTGCTGAAAAAATTTAATCCGCCCGAGGTAGGCGCAACGCGTTTTTTTTTTTTTTTTTGCACTCCTCCACTAATCCGGGAGTCAGTCAGCTGCACGGCGTAAAAGAGGTAAAAAGACTAGAAAAAACAATATAAAAACTGAAGCAATATTCAAATATTTTTATTATAATCCATGTGCAAATAAAAAAAATTAAAGCCCCCGGATTAAGTAAAAACAGTTGGCGTTGAACCAGGGAACCTGCGCAAGCAGGTAAGAGTCGCGAGTCGCGAGTGTCCGGAACATCTTGCTTAGCGAGTGGATCATCTTGGATTATAGTTAACTTAAGGCGTGCGATTATCGAGATCTGAGCTGATCTGGTCTCCTGCGGCTGCGATTAGCGCCAGGATCTACAGATTTGTGGCGCAATAAGCAGCCACAGACAGAGTGATCAAGTTCCGAGGATTTCGACTTGATCTCGAGGATTAAGTTAGTCCCAGCAGGAGGCGAGCGTGTGTGCAAAAAATACACTCTGAATGAGTGGGCTTCTGGGAAAATTGTGAGCAGAAGGAGAGAGCAAGGATCGCGCATGTGAGAATAAGGATTAGGCAACTCGAGCTTTGATAGAAACACAGACAATATTTATCATATTATTAATTATATTTATTATTATATTTAGTTCATATACGTAATGATTATCTAACAAACACAGAATGATCATCTCTTGCTAAATTATGGAAATATTACAAGAAAAAGATAAAGCGGCCCAAGAACTGGACTATTTTGATTTGATAAGATTTATTTAGATACCCATTATAAAGTGTTGAGCAAGATTGATAGCAGATTTTGAATGTATATGCTAATGCATATTTAACGCTCTCCTTGGATTCATTATAGATTATTATTTAATATATTAGACTTCCCTATGGATTGCCCTATGGCTTCCACTTCGCCTTCCCCAGGGAACAACACCTTCTACGTAATGCACTTGGATGATTCATCCTGCGTCCTGCGTCCCTCGTCCTGCTTAGTGCTTAGTGTGCTCACTTCCGTTCTGGCCTTTCAACTATTTCCTTAACTGTTTTTATTTTTGGCCATTCAATCAATATCTTTATTTATTTTTGGCAACAACAAAGAACTTCAACTATTGCTTACTGGCCCTTTGGCTGCTTTGTATTTCTGGATTTTGATGCAATTTGTCCAAGATTGCGTTTGGATTCCGTTTCCTGTGCGCTTCTTACATAACTAGCTGCTAGAGGATTAACTGCTATAGAATTCTTTTGGAAGCGATCGATTGTTTCGAGATCCGAGTTTTGAGTTGTGCATTGTGAAAATGTAACGATTCTGTTTCTTGGCAGATCTAGGTGTGTGGGAGGGGTCAGTGTCAGGAGCAGGGGTTGAAGTCGGAGGCAGGCAGCGCAGTCAACTCTAAGCGGCTGAAGAATAATTTGGCAGAGATTTGTGTGCCACTTGGTGGCATCCAGTCAGCTCAAAAAAAAAATAAAACAGCAGCTGTTTGCCCCTGTTTGGCTCAGTTTGCTAAGCGGCTTTTTAGGCCAATGCCAAAACGCGTGCCTTGAAGTCAGCTACTGTTTAGAGGACACACATACAGACAGACAGACAGACACAGCTGGCTCTTTATCAGTCACCAGATGCAAATGAGTCCCCATTGTGTAATTAAGCAGCTTCTGTCACTCTCTTTCTCTCCTTCGCTCTCTCTCCATCTCGCTTATCAAGCATTTTTTGGCCCGCCGGCAATGCGACGCAACTTTTATTTTTATATTATTCATTTTTTGAGAACTCATATCAGTTGCTATTTCTTGCATTTCAGATGCGGCCCCGCTCCTTCTCTTTTTAGTAGAGGCAGCAAAAAAAACAGAAAAAAGTCGCGTTTTTTTAAGCGGCTGCCAGTTAGAGAGTAAACAGCAAATGGTTCACTGGAAACGCAGCAGCAGCAGCAGCAGCTCAAGATCAAGGACTTTCAAGCGCTTATCAGTGGGTCGAGCAATGCACCCGGGCCACATTTACTCAACGAGTTTCTTATCAACGCGTTTTTTTTTTTGGCAAACATCAAATCAACGAAATCTCCGTTCGATGTCAAAGAGTATAAAGAATATGGCGACTCAGTGCAATCTGCCTCAATGGGCAAGAAGGGGGCACAGAAAAGGGGAAGGGGCAGGAGTGTAAGTGTGTGGGGGGGAGGGGTGTTATATCGGCAAGCACTTGACGACAGTGTAAGGTAGCTCATAATTAAAATCATAATTCGGCATAATCAGACATCAGAACTGATGACAGCTGAATAACAAATGAAAATTCTGAATATTAAATCAATATTTTCTGCATGCTTCTCATTATGTAGTTTAGTTCCTTTAGATAAGTATTGCTAAATACATATATACCTAAATATGCTTATGCAATTTATGCTTCACAAAAACATGTGAGCAAACGATGACATCGCAGCATAATTAATTATACTAAAATAGATTCATTATCATCAAATTGAGCGCTGCACAACAAGTCATTAAAAATTGGAAGAATAACATATTAACCTTCTAGGAGCAGATTAACATAATTACATTCTCTAATGGGTTTTTCTATTTTTTGTTTTAATTGTTTGCATAGACATCATTATTAAGGGGTTAATGTGCAATCAAATCTAATGCCGAACTTTGCTTATTGTTGATAGCAATACTTTCTTAGAAACATATTTTTTTATATACAATTGAAGAGGGTATTATGATTTTGTCTTAAAGTTTGTAACGCAGCATCAACTACGATTTGAATTGTAGAAATTCGCCATACTTTTGGTGCAAACGGTAACTCAGCTTATTGCTTAGTAAACATATTTCAAAAGAACGTAATTCTCTATCACTATCATTGTATATTATTAAGAAATATATTTCTTATTTAAATTTATGTGTTTGCTTATGTTTAGTAATAATTTCTACTATATAAAATCACTTTGTCATATAGCATTCGTAGGATCAATCGGTCAAAAGATGAATTCTTGAGACACCATTTTGCTTAACAAGTTATCCAAGCCAAGCTCACTTGACATCAATTTTATATGATCCTTAGATTTAGAAAGAATATATATAAGCAACAAGCAATCGATTTTCTTATTATGTAATGAAATCAACCGTTCCGCAGCTTAGCAATGGTCTAAAAAGGTATTTAATCGTCGGCTTGTCGTATCTGGTCGTTCTCTCTTGCTTTTAGAATTAAGTTAGATGAGACACTCAACCTGGGGCTGATAAGGTCGCAGTCATGGCCGTTCATGTCCAGACGCGTACTACGTGCGTTTTTAGAAAAGTGTTTTTTTTTTTTTGGATTTTTTCGATTTTTGCGGCGCCAAAAGTTGCGACGATCTTTTCTTCTTTTGCAAAAAAGGTGCGAGAATGCCGAAGATGTGTTTGCCCCGATGACGTGGATGTCACTCACACATGTCCACATGTCCTATATGTCCCACGGACTCAACTCGAAATCCAATTAAACAAAGCGGGAAACCGCACAACGGCTGACGACGACTGACAGGATAATCAGGCGCAATTGTTATACAATTAGGCGACGCCGTCGCGAAGTCCTAGAAAAGTCAAACCAACAAAACTAGGTATTTTAAATGCTAAAAAATACAAACAACAAAAAAAGTATCGCATTGCATACGCTTGAGCAGCTTTTCAAGTCAAACTTGAAGGACATTGTGGCGGATGTCCTTTGTTGTTGTTATTGCTCTGGCTGTTGCTGTTGAGAGCTGTCAACGAGGCCGGCATAAATTTGCAAAAATGAAGCTGTAAATTGCATTGATTGGCCGTTGACAGCTGTGCGACAATTGACAGCAGGACGATAACGAGGGCAAGCAAGGGGCGAGGCGGGGCGGGGGTCAGCACAGGACCACACAGACGTAGAGAGAGAGAGAGAGCGGGAAAAATTCGCAAGGCTAACTTGTCAACAGGCGCGCCGAATTGCAATTTGGAAACGGGCAACAATCCTTTGGGCCAACAATTAATCAAAGCCAAACAGCACCTACAACAACGGCAGTCAGCAGCCAGCAGTCAGCAGTCAGAGGAGCTGTCCTTTAATCAAAATGCATGATTTATGGTTTGGATGTAGGCACAGCTCCTGCGACACTTTGAAAATTGTATAAAAGTCGGCGACTTCGATTTTTGTTTTCTTTTTTAGTTGCTTCTCTCTTTTTTTCATTTTTTTGTCAATGGCCTTTGGCTTTGTTTGGATCGGCGAGAGACCATTAAAAATTCGGCCCGGCCACTTGGCCAGCACACTCAGGCAGTTGGCCAACTTGGCTGTTGCCAGCTTCATGTTCATTAATCATAATTCTGCTCGTCGACATCATTTTTATTTTACTTTTTTTGTAGCTGCAGATTATTTCTTGTTCTTGTGCAAAAGACACAAAACTGCAGTTGAAGAATTTTCAATGGCCCGAAGCGAGCAACTTTTGTCGAGTTTTCCTACTGCTTATTTGGTGTTTTATGTTATTTTTCTTTATTTATTTTTGGTTGTATTTTTTGAGTCCTGTGACACTTTGTCAAATATTCTCGTCATGCGGCGTAGTTCTAGTTATTCAACTTGGTCTAATGAAAGGCGCATTCAGAGGAGCAGCAGTCGCCGCTTTTTATACCAATTTCCCCCAACTCATCGACCTCCTTTCAAGGCAGATGTCTCCTCGTGTCCCTCTCTGTTGTTAGTGCAAATCTACACAGAGATTTTCTTAGGTTTAGTCACATCTAGCATAAGCTCACTAATTAGATGAATTTTTCGTTGTGCAATTCTAGCATTAATTACGAGGCCCACACATTATCAAGATGTGCATAGCGAATTTCAAACGAATCTTGTGAAATACTGCTAAATTTAAATATAGCATAAGCCATGATAAGAATTAATAATCGGTTGCGAATTTGACAAAGTTATAAAATTGTTAATTGCAAATGATTGAATTTCAACCTTGAATCGTCTTTTCACCTTTGAATGCAATAATAATCTAAAAGCTAAGCCATTTAATTAAAATAAACCGGATTCTTGAGAAACAAATCGACTTATGTCATGGCAAAGCTTGGAACTGTTTCCGCTGATATTTTTTTTGGGAATTTCGACTTGGAATAGAGTTCTCAGATTTAAATGTAGTATTATTCTAAAGAGCAAGCCATAATTAAACAGTTTTGTGGAAGTTATGGCTCTGGATTGCTTGGCATAAATAATTCTGACTTTAACTGATTATTTTGAATAATTTGCTTGCCATCTTGAATATACCAACATTTTCTTAACTCTTTCTGCAGTTGCCCCTCAAAAAACCATTTATTATATTCATTATTTGATAATAATATATCAAATATTTCTGACTTTAACAGACTTTTTTAAATAATTTCTTTTCAATCTGGAGTATGCCATTTTCCCAACACTTTGATCAGTTTTTCCCTCAACCAGCTCGCAAATAAATTTCACAGGGCTTAACAATCGCCTCCAAACCAGTTGAAGACTCCGTGCACATATCGCAAGCAGCCAGATTACGACACATCTGAGGGCCCGCCGTATTATTCAGAGATATTGATGCCCGAAACTGGCAACTTGTCACTCCGAATGATGCTGAGAGGCAAAGTGCAAAGATGCCGCTGGGGGCATCAACATCATCAAAGGACTGCGCTGCAAAGGGATAATCAGCTGGCCGGGGATGCGTGTCTGTTAATTTGTTATAATATCACGTAAGAATTGCCGCCGAATCGATTTTTTATGTTAATGCCGCAAGGTGACAACTCAATTTGTCGCCCAGCCAAAAAGGGAGAACGTGTTCGCACAGTGGGCCCAATTGCTTAGCAACCAGTTGAATGGGCAACTATTGGCCAGCAGACCAGTACAGGCCAACAGGCCAAACAGGACGTGACCTGTTCCCATCAGGAGAATTCAATTGCTAAAAACCCTATACCAAAAATCGGCACAAATCTTGGCTGCTGGCTGCTGCTGCTGCTGCGTTGTTGCCTTGACGCCATCTCTGACAGCATGTCCTGGACTATATGATTACTTACAAGCCCATCCCTACAGTCAAAAAAATTACACTACATTTCAGAAATCGCACTGAGAACTAGAAAGTTTTTCTAGAAAGCAGAAATGGAATCCATTATTTTTAGAAAACTACTTTGCAAAATTCAGAAAATAGTAATGAAATTTGCAATCCAAAATCATAAACCAGAAACTCTTGGCGCCAAAAGTATGGCTAATTTCATAAAGGCAGTGCAATATTTTTCTGAGTGTACTCTTACCCTCACAGGACATCACTCGCAACTCGACTGCTCCAGCAATAGCAACAAATAGAAATTCTTGGGTTTCACGCAGACGTATTTAAATTGGGTTTTTAGTTTCCTAAAACTAGATCCTGGCAACGACGACTTCCACTTCCTGCCACTTGTCGTTGTCCTTGCGATGTCTGCGCATTGTTTTTATTGCACTTTTGTTTATACAGTTGCTGCTGCGGCCCCGTCGACGACATCGACGGCATCCTTTTGTTCACCCATTGTGCAATTGTCCGTTGCCTTCAACTTCATCCTTGCAGCATGTGAAAAATGCCGCTTGAGTTAGTTTTTTAGTTCAGCTTGAACATTTGGGCCACTAAACGGATACTTGAGTGTATTTTGAGCGTATTTTGAGCGTCATTTAAACTCACGAGGAGTGTGAACAACTAAGTTAGAGAAGGTATAATTCATTTATTTGATTTTAAAAATTTTAAAGGAAAAGACGTACTACAAAATCGATTTGCCTGTTTGGAATGCTCTCAGTTGAGAGAGCTCTTCCAGTAGTTCGCATGTTCGGCTTGCTGACTTTAATTTGTTCGATATGAAAATGTGTTTTAATTATCACATCCGGCTACTATTACTCTTAATAATCTCAAAAGTCATGTTAAATCTGGTTCAACTGTACATCAGTTTTCCCCCAAGTACATTTTCCCACCTTTTAAATCCAAATCCTGATCACAGCTGTAATTCGCACACATTCCGCATAATAGTTAGCGAATAGCTCATTAATCGAATATTAAAGGTTTTTCAAGTGTTTTCGGTTGTCGCCCGCATTTGGCCAATGAATAGCATTCCCCTTCCCCAATCCTCTTCCTCAGCCACTCTTCCCTTGCAAACTGCCCGCGTCTCGGAACTATGACAACAACGAGAAGAAAAAAAAGGAAAATTCCAAACAATTAGCAAACAACACCAATCGAAAAATTTGGCTAAACAATGAAGCAGACAAGGCAAATGCATATATACTTTATT
Organism: Drosophila cognata; assembly: GCA_035041535.1. NCBI lineage: Eukaryota > Metazoa > Arthropoda > Insecta > Diptera > Drosophilidae > Drosophila > Drosophila cognata. The sequence goes on from JAWNLC010000451.1 coordinate 720,309, forward strand.
TATGTATATATAAATGATTTGAATATGGTGGAGAATCCTATTGGACGGACATTTGTTTGGGCTCTCGCAATTGTTACGCCTCCATGTGGCATAAATTAGAGGCCACTTACTCGAGAACTTGCAGCTAGGGGCAGGCAGTCAGCTCGCAGCAAAAATTGATTAACAATATGCGGAAATATTTAGTTATGTTTGATTGCAGTAGTTGAACCGAAAAGAAAAGTGCCGCATCATCATCAGCGGCGCCAGTTTAAGTGGCCATTGGCCAGGGTTGGGGGGTAGGGGTAGGGAGTTAGTAGTTTAGAAAAGAATGTCACGCCGGATGTGGCAGTTAGTTGTGGCTGCATTAAACCGAGCTGAGGTGGTTGACTTATGCGGGCATTCTATGTGCATGCTTAGGCATAAGTTTTATGTACATATATCAAAAAAGAAAAAAAATACTTTCACTTAACCACGAACAGCGAGCCGCCCCTTGCCACGCCCCTTTTCACTTTTCAGATATCGATTTGCAATACGATAAGCGATCGTTACCTGAATCGAAAACCCAATGGAGACGACCTGCAACACGGAAATGAAATTTGAATGTGGTTTTTGGTATTGGTTTTTGATTTTCGTTTTGGGGCGTTTTCGATTTTCCATTGTGCCGCGATTTGATGTGGAAATTATAGAAAATCTGTGGCATAAAAATAAAAAGCGAAAGTCGCAGGACAACATGCTGATACCGGAAATGGTTTCACTCTTATTGACGTCCTCATCCTCGCTGATTTATTTGTGTGTGTGTGCCTAGTTACCCAAGTGTCAGGTTACGCATTAGGAATGCCAGCACACCCAACACACAGCACACACAGCACACACACACACACTTTAATTGCTTCAAAATATATACCGAAATTCAGCGAGGCATATGAGTTTTTATACATTTTTTTGTGTGGCGCTTGTAACTTTTTAAGGGGCAGGATAACGCATTTTGCATGCTTGAGGCAACTTGCTTGGATTTCCCTAAATATATTTTTTTCTCACTTCTCACTTATCATGGCTAGCTGGTCAGCAGGTCAGCGGGTCAGCAGTCCATCGTTTAATTCGTTATCCTTTTGCGCAAGATTGCACATCTTTTGCGTGGGATACACGCAAACTGAGAGGGATATATACAGTGAAAGGGAGAGAGAGAGGGTGAGAGGGGGAAAGAATGGCATTATACGCATCTTGATTTCGGGTCAGCTATACAGACTGAGATTTGTTACGGCCGAAAAAAAACGGATTAATGCTGAGCTGGCTCTAATGAGCCCAATGCCAACACTTGACTGGAGTTTCTTACACTCAGAAAAAAGTCGCTATTCATTTTCAAAAAGCGCTTTGTTAACTAGAAAGTGTTTCTTGTTTTTAGAATTAATTTTTAAGCATATAAAGTTTTTCTTTTAGCAAATCATGCTGTAAATGTTCATAATAATGTGCAACAAAAAACATAACGTCAAGAGTTTCCAAAAGTATGACGAATTTCTAAAATTCAGGACAATTTTTTGGCTGAGTGTATGGATGTCTTTTTTTATAAGTTCCTTCAATGCTTAACTCCATGCTGTTCAAGTTCCCAGGTGGAGAGTTCAAAGAACCCACTTTGAATAAATGTTGGTTGCTTGGCGCCACAAAGCAAATTTAGACATTTAATACATAAATATATTTGAACTGACCAAATAATGACCAAAGTCACTTTGCATGATAAGACAACCCAATAATGATCATCATCATCATCACCATCATCATCAGTAGTCTCCTCGTCATCAGTCACCCACACACAATTCACAAAACACAACACACAACACAAAGAGGCCAAGTTCAGCAACATTTTAATTTGTCAAAGTCAACGACTATCTCTCAAAATGCATTTTCCACTACAACCCCGCCCCCTCTCCCACTCTGCCCCCTCCCGGGCGCATTTATTTTTGAGTTCAGCTTATCAGGGAATTGCAATTGAGTAAACAGAGCCGGAAATGCATTTGCTTTCACCAAAAAAAAAAAAGGAAAGAGAGTGGCGATCCCCTCAGAGACCTTTGCGTCTTATCGGCAGCAGTTTGTGGCTCTTAGTCTCTGATTGTCAATTGACCCCTCCCCACTACCCCCTCTACAAGAAAGTCGAAAATTTATTTGCACGATTGTAATACACTCTACACACACACAAACACACACACAGAATGTAATGAGTTGTTGTTTCGATTTCGAGTATGGTTTGCATTATCTTTATGGTTTGTTTACTCATTACAAAAGGGTGCACATCGTCTGATACAGCGCCAAATTGGGTTCCATATATTTATGTGTATTTTTTTAATCGGTTCTTATTTATATTTAAAACGGTTAAGTTTTGATAATTAATATTATGTTATTACAGGATGATTATATGCACCGCGTGCTATTAGATCTACAATGTTGAATCTATTGTTGGGTTGTCGGATGCTATATCTTCCTAGTTTAAGACTTGTTTCACTAGGATACTGCATATTTATTTATTTATTTATTTTAATTTATATATTTTGATAAGAATATGCGTCCACTTTAGCCTTTTAATAAAAGGCGATATTTACTAGTCCAATCCAATCATTACTGTTCCTATTCTATTCCTTAATAACGTTTCCAATTTCAAACTCACTTTCACATGATTTTCATAGCCTATCATTTACAATCTAGTCCACTTAATTTCTATCCACTGTCCATCTGCATCATTTTTGACTTGTTTAACTTCTCAATTTCCTGCATTTAAGAATCTTTTCTTTCATTAAGCCCCATTTAGAGAGTGCATTGATTGAGCTACGTGAGAAGCTGAGAAACTCCAGCAAAATGGAATTACTAGGAATTTGACTAGCAATTAAGACAGTTCAGATGCAGATAATTGGCGAAGGGTAACACTAGATGCGAAGACTTTCTGCAGCTACTGTGAGACACACCTGATACTCGCTTGTCTTTTTTTGTATTTTTTTTGGCGATCGCGATAGGAGAGTTCAATCAAGACAAGCATCATGAATGACATTTTAGCGCCCTCAAATGAACAGCGATCGATGTGAAGGACCTGCTCAATCTATCCGAAAGTATCAGATGGCACAACTCACAAGATTCCCACACAGACGGAGATAGGGAGAGAGAGAAAGAGAGAGAGGAGAGAGCGAGAAGTGAGATAAATGAGAGTTGAGATGCAGATAAGCCTGCCGTCAACCTGCCTCCTGTTTTTGTGGTTGACACTGGGCTCCATTGTTTGTCTGTGTGCTCTCTCAGAGCCGGTAGTTGACATTGGCAATATGTGGCAGCAGCAACTCAATCAGCTGTGGCAGCTGCTGTTGCAACGTTGCCGCATCTCTCAACTCGCAACCACAAACAAGTAATACGAAGCCATTTTGTGCCGGACACTGCCCAAAACTAGACTCGACTGCAACTGTCTTTGCCAAAAAGAAAAACAGGAAAATAGGAAAACTGAGCAAAAGAATCCTTTGTCTTCTGCGCCTTCGATTGCTTTTGTCTGCTGGCCATATTGTCTACATAAAAAAAATGAGAAAAAAGGTTTAAGAGTGCTCGAAAATTTCGCAACATGTTTCACATTATTAATGATGAGCCGCACTTTAAGCAGCGATCCCTTTGTCCACGCTGACCATTGTCCTTATGCCTCTTGCTTAATGCACCCCTGCACTCCTGATGAGCGTCTCATGAGTTTTCTATGAAAACGAGCACAGCTCGCAGCGGGCGATCCTCTGAGTAGCCTGCCTGGGATCAGGGAATCATACTCCTGCTCCCACATGTTGATCTGCAGTTTTCTGTTCTTTGGCAACTCGGCAACTACTTGCATAATCTACGCTTGACCAGCTCAGCGCATTCCCAAAACTGTTACGCCCCCTTATTGTGCGTAATTCGTGCACTGAAGATTAATTAAGCAGCACTTTCTTCGAGTGTAGGTGATTATCTGTGAGATACTTTTGCCATTGGAAGTAATACACCCTAACATACGAATTTTATTAACCAAATCGTATCTTAAACAAACTACTATCAGAATCCCGCTATATATTTAATAGCTGGTCTTAGGAATTTTAACTTGCAACAATTACTGCAAGAAAAAAGAAAATTGCGAGTGTCCTTTTATTATTTTATTTTTGCAGCGTAATGGAAAATCGGTTAGGCATTGCCGGGGATTAACTGGGAAACACATCGGCAATCCTCTCACAGCAGCAACAACAATACAACAGGGCCAAAGGATGCGCAATCACTTTCCCATGACTGTGTGGCAAGTGTTGGCGTTGTGGCATGTTGCATCCTTTCACATGTGTGGGAAAGCAAACACTTTCACTGTGCGCACTCACAACAATGTATCACATTACAACACACAAGAACAACAACAACAGTGACAACAACAATTGCTGCTGCATCCTGTGCGTGCAACCTGCAAAGGATTGATATGCAGCTGACAAGTGTCAAACTGTGACACACATTTTCATCGTTGATAAATCACTTGCCACAAGGCGAGATGGGGCAGAGGCAGGGGCAGAGGCAGGGGCAGCGGCAGATCGAACTTGAATTATGCACAACTAGTTCTCAAACTAATAGAAGGAGAGATAAAGACAGAGAGAGTGGAAGAGAGAGAGCTAGGCAAATAAAATCAGCCACTAGGCTGGGTCCTAAAAAGGATATTAGGCGCTAAGTGTCATCGAATCGTAAAAAGGACACAAATGCAATCAACTGCAGACATTCCCAGCAACAGCAAAACAGCAGCAAAAGCAGCATCGTCTGAAGGATATTTTTCGCTTACACGCGCAATACTCGTAAGTGTTGTCCTTGCTGTCCTTGTTGTTATCCTGGCGTGGCGCTTTTATAGCCACACTCACACACGCACATTTGACACTTTGCCACAAATTAGTCGACTGCCTGCTGCTTGCCCCAACGTCTTCTTCTTCTTGTTCTGTCGCGTGAACTACTTTTTTATGCTGAACGCTTTACGCATCCTTGCTGGCATTAAACGCCACATTAAGTGACCCATATATATATATATATATATATATGTATATATTTATATATATATATATGTATAATTTAGCTAGTTCCATTTAGGTTTTGTTGTTTTTGGTTTTAGGTTTATGGATTGGCAACGCCTTCGTTTCGGTTTCGACTTATTTCGCGTTGCATTCCAAAATAAGGATACTTAAGGACACATAAGTGACTTTCCTTGTTGTCCGCAGTGTTGGCACTGTTTTTATAGATATTCCTGTGCTTGCTGATTCGATATATCTATATAAAAGTATACTCCGTGTTGCAAGATTTTGTATAAAAAGAAGAAAGAAAATTTTAACCAAATCTGTAGAAGATGTGCTAAGCAGATTTCGTTAAATCTACTAAAATTAGATAAGATTGTAAGTATAAACTTCTACAATATTTTATCATGTCTTATAGATAGCTTTTGATAGATTTTATAGTTAGATTTCAAAGTTCTGGATTGGAAAGTTATTCGTGAGAAGGATGTATGTATATGAAGTAAGCTTAAAGAATTTTCGAATTCCATCCAAATTCTTGAAAAATGTATCTGTAACTGATCCAAGAAACTTTCTGTTCTCAATCATAAGCTGAGTTTGTTCAACCTACCAACTGTAAATATTCCTAAATTTCAAATCTAAATTTCTACAACAAAAACAAAGTAAATTGAACAATTTCACTTTCCATTTTATGCCCCACACAGAACTTTTGCCAGTTGGCTCAGCTGATTGGATGTTTCGAGTAGTAGCTAAACCGACACCTGGCACATCTCTGTCCCTCTTCTCCTCCTCCACACTGAGGAAGCGGAGGGGGACCAGAGTAAATAATATAAATGTGCTTGGGGGCAGCATTTCACAGAGGGCGCTATTTTTGTCAGCAATTCATTCATTTTGTTCGCTTAGGCGTTGCAATTGGTTGACTAGGCGATCAGTCCTCATTTCCCCTGCCCCCACTCCTGCCACATGGTTGCATGCGTATCTTGCATCGGGAAGCGTGCCTCACTCGCCGCATTTCAAATGTTAAAAAGTTCAAATATTTTTTAACAAAACCCCAGCAAATGTCTCATTTCCTTTGCAACGCTTCAGCTCAACTGCAGCAATTGTCTGTGCAACACACAGCAAGTGGTGGCAGGGGGCCAGTTGCTTGCCGCATATGCTTGCCACTTGGAGAAGAATTTAAATAAATGATATTTTTTTTGTCGTCTTCCTCCTGGTTGAACGAGGGGAGTCTTAGAGAGAAGTGTCTTATTCTCCGTTTCATCTGCGCTGCACATTTTTCACCTTTGCTTGACCTTGAGTGCGTGCCTGGCAGCTGGAATCAACTACAACTGGGGAGGGTGATGGGGGATGAGGAGGATTTGGATGCAGTGATGCCAGCTAGCATTAGGCCGACAACTTTTCACTTAGTTCATTTATAACAAAGGCAAATACTTGAAAGACAGGACAACGAATGCATTTCATTAAAAGCGAGCAATCTATTCTAATCAACGCATTTTAAATAATGTTGAAGAATATAATTGAGTTGAACATTGTAGATATATTATATATATAAAGTGCAACCATGTCCACAATGATCGGGGCATTGAAAATAGCTTCAGTATTGTGATAGAACATTTTCAAACACATCAACTTTTTGGGGAAAGAACTTAATATGATTTCAGAGCCAGAATCGTGCTATCAACTTTGAATATAGAATTAAACTAGAGGAATTTGGAACCCTCTGCACTGACCATGATAAAATAAATATTGCTTTTGAAATTCGCTTCAGTTTTGACCAAGATACAGGCCTGGGAAGATTAGATATTTATTTGCTGAAGAGTTGCACAAGGATGAGCACTAAAGGGCCAAGATCTCGATGTCCAAGGAGCATTAGCTCATTCGATGAAAGGAAATCTGGGCGAGTGGACAGCAAATACAAGCCCAAAACACCTGTGAGAATGTTCAACAAAGCGCAAACGATGCGCAAAAATTGCATGAAATGAAGAGTAAATAACGCAATAGAGAGAGAGAGAGAGAGAGAGAGAGAGAGGGAGAGAGAGAGAGAGATGGAGCGAGAGTGAATACGAAACCACTTGAGGGAAAACAAAGAGACACGCAGACCGCAAATAGAGGACCCATTCTTAAGGTTTGCATTTTCATTGATGATGATAACAGAAGCAGAAAAAAAACTCAACCTGAGTCGAAGAGTGAAGTGAAATGAGATGAAATGAAGTGCATCCGTTTGCATTTTCACTTTCACAATGAAAATGGAAACCGCAGGCTTACATGTATATCTAAATATACATCTATATACGCATGTGCAGGATACGCCTGTGTAATCATCATCATCATCATCCGAGTGTCCTAGTTTTGCTGGAGCAAACAATAAACCGGACACTGCGATCGAATTGCCACACAACACAAAAAGCAGATTGCATCCACAGACATATATATATATTTATTTATATATATAAGAAATCAATATCACACATGCCTTCTGCGGAAATGTCGAAAAACATACCCAAAAAATGGCATGCAAAAAATAATAAAAGTAGAAAGTTGTTCACTCGAAAAATGAAAAATTCTAAAGTCATTTATTATTTCTACAAACAAGGTGCTGCTTCCTCTTCTTTATCTGTTGCTTCTCCTTCTTTTGCCTCTTCTTCTGCATTTAACTGTTAACCCTAACACGCCCTAAGACAATATCTTATCGCCTTGCTGGGCATCTTTACTCCTTCCCCATCTAGTTTTCAATTTGTTGCGCTTACGATTTCAATCATTGCTCAGTTCTTTTTTTACGCTCATCCTCATCCTCACCCTTCTTTTCGGCTACCCTTTTCACTCCGCTTTGCAAGTGCAGCGACTTTCTTCTTCTTCTTGTTTGTTTTTCCTTTTGTATATCCTGAACCCATTGCAAAAAGGGTATAATGGTTTTGTGCAAATTGGAGATAGCAATCAAAGCCTTCAATTTAAAAGCCAGAGGCTTCCTATTATAACATAATATAAAGCAACATATTATTGATCAGCTGGACAAATATCATCAAGATTGTATAAGAAACACCAAAGTTATAGTAGAAAAGGTATGCTAAGATACGCGTAAGAAATGAAAGCAATTCTTACATTTTTTTAAAGGAAAATTTAGCAATAAAAATTAAATCTATTTTACAGCTCTCTTAACAGGGTATATCGTAGCCGAGTCGAGTGAGCGACTACTGGATTCTCACTTGTTTCTGTTTTTCGTTTTGTTACTTATTCCCTATTCCCTATTTGGTGACAGGCTCAGCTCAGCAGTCAACCCTATTATGGGCAACACCTTCGCATTCTCTGTTTTTATTGTTATCCTCTGTTAACCTTTTACTTCCCATGCGCTTTGAGTCATTGTCAATTGTTATTCTTGCTTATTCTCGGTAAATGCAACCCTGTTGCAAGGTTACATGCCGTGAGAACTGATTGCAATTTAATCCTTTGCGCAAATCCTTACCCCCACATAATGAGTCATTGGTCAACACAGGAAGGGGGTGGGGGATTGGGGGTGTGTACTAACTGTTAATAAAAAGGGAATCCCCAAATGTATGCTCATCAATTTAATGGAGAACAACACAACACAAGTCTACCCAAAAGGCCAAACTAACAAACAGAGCACGTAAAACAAACGAGTAAGTCAGCTTTACGTGTCGGTGCGGGGGTAAGGGGGTAGCTTAAGCTAGTCAACTATTACACATGTACATATATGTGTGTATATGCATGTGTGTATTTATGTAGTTACCCATTCTCTTATTGCTCTCCCATTCATTACTCCTTTCTTACAGACCCCAGCTGCGAACCAGTGAATGACCTTTCACTACAGAATGCATTCTGTTTGCATACATCGAAAGTGATTATCCTGTATGCAGAGTTGTATGTAGGAGCTTAATAATAAATAATAAATAATAAATAATAAATAACAAATAATAAATAATAAATTATAAATGATTATAGTAAGCTTTCTATATATTGAATATATATACAAAACTACACTTGGAATATAAATACTGCACACAATATGTACATACTGCTATGTGGAGTCGTATAGTATACCGCCCACACAAGTTATGAGAGCCTGCAAAGTGCATAAGAAAGCTTCTGCCAACGCCTACAAAATATAGATTGTGAATCCAATTCGTAATGGAGTCTTTTCGGTGCTGGGTCCTTTTTACAGACACAACACATTTTTGCTGAAAGCTTTGCCGACCACAACAAACCGTTAGATGTAATAACAACAACAAGAAGAAGTAAGAATGCTGTAGTCGTTCGGTCGTCTCAACTACAATATACCGTGTTAAACCAACTGTTAAAAATATTCTAGTTTTATTGGCAAATTAGCCTTTTGCACACACAAATGTAAACAGGAATAGAAATATAAATGAGATCAAAATGTATAGGTTTGTCAATAAATATTATATATCAATACTCTACAGAGAGACGAATATGGCTATATCGACGCGTCTGGTGATGCTGATCACGATTAAGTATACTTAATTGGGTCGAACATGTTTTCTCCTGCTTCTGTTGCATACATTTGCACAAAGCCAATATACCCATTTTCATATGGTTCAGTATATAACAACAAGAAGAACAGCAAATATGGCCGCCCACTCATAGACACACAACACATACGAACAGTAACAGACACATACTCACACACACAGTCATCGCACGCATGTGCTCCAGTTTAACACTTTCGCTCTCTTTCGAACGCACATGTCGGCAATTTTAACCCTTTTAATGCCGTCTCCGTCTGCGTTGTCGTCTGCACTCTCGCACACACACATATTGTCGGCCATTGACTTGTCACTGTCGCACGCACACACACACACACGTGAACAGCCTCCCAATTGGGGCCCGACTCTCTTAACTCGCTAAATTCGCTTTGCTCACACACACACATGCTGCTGTTGCTCGCTCTTCGCCGCGTTCTCTTGCTAAAGGGGAAACGTCAAGCCTTTTTCTCCCATACCCCTTCTCACACACACACACAGTCGCTTTGAGTGAGTTTTTCTCGCTCACTCATTTTTTATGCACGTAGCTGAAAGTGAAAGGATTTTGGCCACACTATTAAAAGGGGTGAGTGAGCGAGAGCGCTATTCATTTCTATTGATTGCTTTGTGTGCGTGTGCATGTGTGTAAGTGAGAGAGACCAAGAGCGGAAGAGAGCGCTATGCGGCGAGTAATTGAGAGCAACTCTGTCATTTCCATTCGCTGCATTCGCTTTAACTCTTTTTCTTTTCTTCGGCGACCACCGCGCATTAATTTTATTTTGACAGCGCCTGTCATTTGCCGTCCCTTGTCTGGCTACACAAGTGTTTGTGTGTGTGCGTGTTGTGGCGCTTTGTTGTGTGGCTGTGCGTGTGTGTCGGTGTGTGGTAGGCGGAGTTTGATCGATATTATTGTTGAAATGGCGTCGCAACTCTTTAAGTCCCAATGGAATTTGGGCATTTTATTGCTGAGCAATTGGAAGTAGTTTAAAGAGCGTGATAAAAAGTGCAGAAAGACAATAAGCAATAATAATAAATTGTGATCAGAGTTAAGACATATAAATATATATAAAATAAAGTAAGTTAAATATAAATAAGAATTTGCAGTATTAGTTTAATAATAGAAATTTGGCTACTTTTATTTCAATTATAACTTCAATATAATAAATATATTTCAATTTAGTAATTTGATTTACCAATTGATTTTTAAATGAAATAATCATTCTAAAATTACTTTTGAAACCGTTTAAATAAACCGATAAATATGGGAAAAAGTCAAGAATAATAATAATAATAATATTATACATAAAAAAATAAAACTTAATAATTTTAATTAATATTTAAACACATTTATACTTTTGTTAAATAATTTACTTCCTTTTATTTAAAGTAGAACAACTTAAGCATGTATTTATCAATTTAATTATATTTTTTATTTTTTAATTTTACAATAATTATAAAAACACTTTTCCAGCATTTACGCATGCAAAAGCAAATACATAAAAAAATAAATATATGTTTATGTATTTTTTTTTTTATATATATTATGGAAACACATTACATATGCGCATCCAATCAACAAGCAGTAATATATATCCAACATAATCACACACCCCCCTCAAACTTCCCCCGGCCAACTTCAACTTCCGTCTTTGCAGCTCAATTTGGACAACATTTTGATGAATTGCCGCCATTCAAATCTTGGCCAAATTATATATATATAACAGACAAACATATGTATGTTAAGAAAATGCATTTGCCAAGCCCAATGGAAAAACAGACATACAAAACAGATACATCATCCTTCAGGACGTGGATGTGGGACGAGGACGAGGACAAGGAGGATTTTTAAGAGCAACTGCGGCGTTGTCCAAAAGTAAATGTGAATGCAGAAGATGTTTGTATGTTGAAAGAGCAATCCTGGCAACCCTTAATAGCGCAAAAATTATAATGATGGGGATACTACACACACACACTCGCAAACACACAGACACAAGATTCGAATCCATTGCCAATCCGAATCCCATAACGTGTTCATTAATAACTAATATCCTGCGGCCGCAAATAGCATTAGCCAATACATATAAATATATATATATGTATGTACATATATATCTATATATATATATATATATATATATATATATGTATATATATCTGTGTGTATATAACATCTATATAATCGAGCATTGTTGTTTTTGCCTTTGGTTTTCAATTACACGAGGAGTTGTGGCAGCAGCGACAGGAATAATGTGTGTGTGATGTTGGTTGTGTGTGTGTTTCTGTACAATCGATGAAAGTTTGAAATTAACACCCAAATATTGTGTTGAGTCCGTCGTAATTAATGAGTCCACAAATATACGTGGCAAACTTTTGCCTATGACTGGCCAACTTTTCTCAGTTGGACAATCGCTCAAAGCCAGCTGCTTGGCAGCCCAACAAGCAAATGATTTTAGCCAAAACACACACAAACAAATACTTATCTATATTATATACATAGTTCACATATATATATAGAGAGAGTGATTGCCCGAAAAATACATTTTTTGAATTTTTTAAATTCATTATTATGTAGACCACAACAATTATGACTATTTGAAACTACAATTATTGGCCACTTCAAATCAACTCTGCAAAAATTTTTAACTCAGTTTCTTATTAAAATTCTTTCACTTAGCGCTCTGAAGTAAATTTTCCCAGCATAAATTCCAATTAGGCCATAATTAAGTTGTAAAGCGCACAATTTCCCACACACATAACTCAATATAGATTCGATTTATTTAAATTTGGAAAAACTAAATGCGATAATTAAAAACGCCATAGTTGGCAACCCTAACAAATCGTGGGCGTTAATTGAAACTGAAGCTTCTCGATGAGCACATCAAATAAAAAAAGGGGGCGCGTTTGCGTGTCCAAGTTGATTTGGCTTGATTCCTTTGCTTTCTCAAGTGGCTACAACAATGCCGCATTGAATTGAACCACTTTCTCACATGTGGCACATGCAACATATGTATGTATGTACGTATGTACATACAACATTCACTGCCCAATTGGACAGGAAATGCCGTACGAAATCTCAACCATAATCCGTTGCTCTTTAATCGCCTCAAATCACACGCTTTTATCGTGGCACATTCAAAAAAAAAAAGAACAGAATGAAAATAAACCGAAAACTTTTCAATTCGCACACAAAAGCCTCATTCAGTTTTGGGTACATTTTTTTTTTTTGGGGCATCCATCCGGCATTTGCAACCGTTTCGACATTGGCGCCTTTTGTGAGCCTCTTAAATGGGGAAGGTATTGAATTGAGTTGAGTATTTATGGCACTATAAATCTGTATATATACATACATATATAAATATACAGAAATGAAGAGCTTGCTGCTATTGTTGTTCTTGCTGCTGTTAATCAGCGAAAAGTGGGGAAACACTTCAGTGCCTCCCCTGCGTTGATCATCGTTTGTCATTATTATTATCATGTGTGGCGAGTTAATGAAACGCTTCTCTTATCTGATAAACTAAGCAATGACATGAAATGTAAGGCGAAGAGGTTCTCAGTGATATTTGGAGATACAGAACTACAATATTGATTTATTAAACATACTTGAATCTCAAATGAATATAATTATATATGCTATAAAAATCAAAACAAAAACCAAAAGAGGGATTAAAAGAGATTTCTTTAGAACCCAAGATTAACCTCATTTAATTCATTTAATTTTAGCACCACCGCTGATCAAGAATATGTATACTCTATGAGAGGTTTCCTTCTGCCTGCAGCACACTTTTCTCATTTCTGTGTTCTGTGCAAAACTAATGAAAATTATAGTTTAAACAGATATATTAATAAATACTCTATACATAGTACATACATGTATATAAAATAACATAATTAACAGAAATGAAATGAAATAAATATACTATAAAAATGTAATAAATAATACATCATTTGCAGTAGCTGTCCCAAATAAAACAAGACTCTCAACAAAGCGATCTTTAATGAACACATACAGCAGTGTTCAAGTTAAACGACTGACCATTGCCAGGCCTTGTAATATCTGGGTAGACTACTGTAAAAACCCAAACCCAGAACACATCAAATGCCACGGCCCATTGAAACTAACGAGCGACACATGCAACTAGTTAACACTGTTGTTCGGGGTGTATCTATTGATATATTGATATTAATGTGCGATCAAACATGGCACCCGTTCATTGGCTCTGCCAAAGATGAACAGGAAGTCCAAAGGGGGAGGGGAATGAAGAGGTAGCTAAAAGCAAATTGGTTTTTTAGTTTTTCCATTGAAATGCGCGAGCTGCTTTTTTTAATAGAAACAAACGCCCACGCGGCGGGCAGCCAAGCGATCAGAAGAACCAAGAACCAAGAAACAGCCAAGCCAATTAATAGAGTCGCAAAACAAATTAACCCCAAAAGAAATCAACACGAAAGTTCTGTATTGTTGTTGTTGTTTTTCAGTCCCCTGACACACGTCAGGTTCCCAAAGCGATGAGCGCCATATGGCAAAAAAAAACTTGACTAAGTGGAAAAGAAAAGAAAACAACAAATACAAAATATAAAATACAAAAACAGCAGAAGCAAAACAAATAAAACACAAATCTGAAATCGGAACGACTTAGAAATGCGGCATATGCTCTGATTTCGGAGGCGACGCGTGCGGCAAGTGTTGCCAGCAGTTTACTTGCAACCCTTTTTGGGGCAACACAATGAAGATATTTACGAAAAGGAAAGAGAAAAATAGGGATCAGCTTGTTAGCGAAGAGGGGCGCCCCAGTTAAGAAAAAGATGTTGCTGATCACTAAATTAAGGGTTAGAGTTCACAAAAGCAAACAAGACGCTTATAAAAAAAGAAAGAGGGAAACAAGCAAAGGGTGCCTTTGATCCCGATCTGGATCTTGATCTTGATAGCATCGGGGTCGCGTTCTTAAGCGGCCTGCTAATGAGCTCACATTTCCCTTCCCTGCCCTTTCCAACTTGACTCACGTGACTTCCTCTCTGGCATTGAATTATCTTGCGGCTGCCTCTTGTGGCATTTTAATGTGTTTAAAGTGTCGCCCCCCTCAAAGAAAGAGTTGATGTGGGGGACCGCCCTGGAATAGCTTCCCGGCCTTCTGGAGTATCTCTCAAGTGGCTTGGCTCACGTGTCAAATTAATTATTTATGGCCAGTGTTTAGCATTGTGACAGTCAGCTGATTTAGGGGCTAAGATCGCATCAGGAATTGATTAAAGGTTGACGTCTAGGATTCTTGAGCACTTAATATTAAATAATCGGCTAGGTTTTGGAGAGTTGGGAAACTCAAAACCAGATGCAACTGATTTGGAAATAAAATGCATGAGTTACGCCAACGCGAACTCTGAGGAAGGTCGGCCAGGACACAACAGGAATTTTAATGAAGATTTCTGTTGAGCTGTTTGCCTCTTTTAATACCCTGTAAGTTTTGCTGATATAAGCATCAGAAGGAAGCATCTAAGAAATCATTAAGTATATAAATTCTTCACCAGGTTCAACAGACAGAGTCGATTAGCCATGTTACTTTGCCTGGACTAAAGAATAATTATTATTCTTATTATTTTAATAATTATTATTGTTACTATTCTTAATCTATTAGTTATTAGAGTATCTGCCAGTCGAGCTCTTTTGACAGAGTATTCTAACTTGTTAATATTCACATTGTAACCTGCCATTTACATTTTATATACCAATGCTTTCCTAATATTTTCACCACCTGTAAAATTCGGATTGTTGTGCGCAACAAAATAATCGAAATGCTAACCAGCAAGCCGACGGGTGATGTAATGGGTCAGATCTCCTTGTCGATCTCTCTCGTTGTTCTATTTGAACGGAGGACATATATGTAAATACCTCGATGCCACAGCTAATTTTAGTTTTGATAGTAATATTGACTTCGCAAAGTAAATAAGAGATTGAATAAACTATCTGCACGCATTTCGAGCAAACCACTATCAGCTCCACCCAATAATGTAACTTGTTTTATATATATTACGTAATAACAGTGAGGATCGATTAGTGAAGGAAGACATCACATATATTAGGTGGGTGATCTTAATACACGACAACCACCCCATCAGCCATAACATATGTATTCATGATGCTTGAGCATCCATTGAGATGCAGGTCAAGCTAACGCTCATTAAAGTGTCTCAGTTCTCACCGATCTCCAGTACACACACACACACACGCACACACACACACACATCTAACACACATCCCACACACTCACTTTCGCTGAAGTCTGAAGTTCTCACAGACACAAACAAGCAGTTTTTTTCACATGCGGGCTGCGGTTAGCCGAGACAGACGAGAAGCAACCAAAACTCAACTGACCAACTCGGCTAATTACGCGAGTCCGTCAATATTTGTGGCTGATCGACAGAAAGAGTGAGATAGAGACAGATAGGGAGAGGGAGAGAGAAAGAAACGGAGCAAAACACAAAGCATTGTGGCAGTATTGACTAACCCAAATCGCAGGCAAACACAAATAGAACACAAGATGAAAGGGAGGATGGCGACGACGGTTGATGATGGAAAGGATTCCCAGTTTAGTTGAACTTGAAGTGCGCACGCGGCTCAGGTGTCAATATTTGCACAAGGATAACGCGAGACGCGCGCTGCGGCTGGCTACAAAAAGGATGTTTGCGCTAATTGCCCAAAAACACAGCGATGCGGTTGATAAAAATAGAGACCAAAAATGAAATAATAGCATACATTTTGATGATTTGTTTAGGACGCCTTTTTTTGTTTTGTGCTTGTGTAATTTGCGATAAGCGCTGCAGTTCAATCACAGATAAGCTTCAATCAGTGGAGCCGAAGCAGGTTCTTTTGTTTCGTCACAGGATGCCAGCCGTGTACAGGTGACACCGACTACAACTGATAAGCGCTTGAGGGGGGTTTGCGCAAATTGTTTTAGGCGTTTTCCGGGAAGCAGTGTTAAGTTCATGTTTGCAGCCTATTGTTTCTGGGAAAATGCAATCGCCAAGTCACAATTATGCTTATCTATGGAAAATCACATCCTTTGTCAAGTGAACGTAAGGCAATCAGGACATAAAACAGATTAACAACCTTAGTGTGACGACCAAAGTTGAGAATTCATAGTACTCCTGGATCGGAACGGAACGGAAAGAATCAATTTAAATTTCCATGTTTAACTGAGATATTAGCAGATGTTTTTTTGCATTGTAGATACCGTCAAATTTTTGCGATCAACGGAAACTAACTTCTTGGTGGACTTCAGCAGAATTATTTTTGACAAACTTAAGCGAGGCATCGCGCTTTTAAGTGGCTTTCATTAAACCTACAGTGCTGCAGACCGTTCTTAGATAGTTTGGCTTTGTCAGCAGTACTATTCAGTTAGTAAGTCATAAATGTTCGAACGATCAATTTCCAATGAAATTCACTAATTAAAAATGAAAAAAGTAAGAGTGAAAATGGGGCGTTAGGCAACAGCTGTTGCCAAAGAAAGTTGCGAAGGGTTTTCCTCTTGTTGCAAGTGCGGGGCGTAAAGAGGACGCTAACTGGCGGCACATGGCACTGAGGACCACAGGCAATGAGGCAAAAGAAATGTGAAACATGTGTTTGACTGAAGGTGAAAGAAGATGAGTTAAGTTGAGTTGAGTTCAGTTGAGTATGAGGATCGATGATGATTCGAAAACGTTTGCCTGATGGAACGATTATGATTATTATTATGAGGCAAGGCAGACCCGTGCCGCAACGCAAACTATTCACTTTCATTTTCTGTTTTGATGCTCGTGTGTGTCTAATTGAGGAACTCAAGGGGTTGCATATTACACTTTTCTCTAAATGCGTCATAAAAAAGAGAGAAGAAAGCGACAACAGTTGTTGCAAGCAAAGCAAAAGGAAAAACCAATCAACTGACTGACTGACATTCCTTATTTTTGTTTTGGGGTAATGGGCAGCTCAAAGACAAAAGCCGCAAAATGCGCGCAAAGGATTTGCGATTGGGCTTAAGGATAGCAAGAGACCAAATGGCAACACATCATCATCAGCAAGGCGAATCCAAATCCAAGTCCAAGTCCAAGGCTTCAATGGCAATACGAGTCCATGTCGCGCCACGTCATCAAATCAAACACATGGCAAAAACCTCACGCATCAACTACAACAAGTAGTAAAAACTTGTCCGAGTGTGCGTGTGTGTGTGCGGGTGTATGTGTGTGTGTTTATGAGATGATTTCATTTTGGTGTGTGCATGTCCCCAAACAGCAGCAGAGGGGAGCAGGGGGAGCAGTTTGACCATTGTTGGCGTGTTGAGCGGCCATTGTCCAACCCTTAAATCAAAGTGTACGCAATTTCGTTAATAATCCTCAAGACAATATCGAAACGCCATAACAATATCCTTTTGATGATTATCGCTACTCCTACTTGCCATTTACTTGCAACACACTCCTACCTCCACCCCATCCCCTCTTCGTCTCCCTTCTCGACTCCCTAGCGTTTTGTTCGCCTGTCTATTTGATTCGGCTGCCGCAGTTGCTTTCATGTTTATTGCTTGGTTAAGGCGAAAGGATAATGGCCGCTGAGCAGCAGCAGGTTACTTAGTTACAACCAATACACCACACCACACACACACACACGTACACGTACACACTCACTCGCAGTTAACCATGTCCCACACTTGGAGAAAAAATTACAATGAATTTTAGTAATTTGTCATACTCTTAGCACAAAGCTTACACAGCTTATTATTTAGGCAATATATTTCTAAACTTTATTATTTAAAATTATTTCTCTGAACAAGAAAAATGTTCTAGTTTTCAGGGCGATTTTCTTAATTTGCGGTAGTTTTTTTTTCGTAGTGTATTCGAGCTTAGCAGCTGTTTCTTTGGAACAGCCCCACTGGTTTTCTGGATTTCTGCTTATTTTTCCTTTCCTCCAAATGCTTTTTATTACTTATCCCAAAAGCTGGCCTCATTAAAGAGATGAAAACTGTGTGTGTGTGGCAGGGAGGGGTGTAGCAGTGGTGTTGAAAGAGGGGGGGGGAGGTAGGGAAATGCAGTTCGCTGGGGTTGCGTCCCGTACGCATTTCAATTAAACTGCTCTCGTTGTTCAAGTTCAAAACTTTGCTTTTATGCTAAAAATGCTAATTTAAATCACACGCACAATGTAAACAAAAGAAATTCTCAGCCTTCCCCATCAGCGAATATTTTATACTCTTTTTAGAGAGGGCATCCTTGGAGACCGCCCCTTTTATGTCATAGTTAATATGAATTTCATATTTCGCCGCCGCAGCTCAGAACTAAAGAGCATAATGATAGCAGGCACTTAGGCCCAAAAAAAAAACACCTGATGCGAAATGGCTGCCAAAGGATTCCCATTTTTTTGCTGGGCAGCAGGACACTCATTTCAAATGCACAGAAAGTTGGTAAGCAAAAAAAACTCAACAATGTTTTTCAAACTTTCGACAAAACAAAGCCAGCAGAGAAAGGAGAAAGAAGAAAAAAAAAAATTGGTCGTAATGTTTCAGAGCTGAGCACAACTGGGGCGGGCCAACTCCTTTTTGGTCTCCTGTTGGTCCTTGCGCTGGCCATTTAAAATTCTTTTCATGTCTAAGCGAGCAGAAGCGAAAAGGAAATGGAAAAATGGAGAAAAGAAAGGGAAAATATGTAAAAACTGTAAGCAAAAATATTAAAAGTATTAAAATTTTAATGCAAATTGTTATTTTATGCAGGAATGTTCGCCGGCCGAGCAAGGTCCGAGCACGTTTCATGTCCTTGCGCCGTGTCCTTGGCCCGACGACAAATCCCCCTTTTGTAAAAAGGCTGCGTAAAGGATTTTTTTCCGGGCCCTTAAGAAATGTTTCTGTTGTTGTCTGCTTTTTATTTATATATATATATCTCATGCAGAAAAGTCGACTTCGAGAGCAAATGACCTTTGCCTGATCCAGAGCTCTGTTGTGCAAATATACGGCAGGATATGTGTGTGTGCGAGTGTGCGTGTGTGCGTGTGTGTGTGTGTGTGGCCTTGGTTACTTTTGGGCATTCATATGCATTGCTCGTCCTACGCAACTAAGCCCAATTTCCTTATGGCTTAAACCTTTAGAGCCATTGAAGACTCCCGAAGCCAAAAAGGATAATTGAAATGCGGCCAGCTGCGCATCTGCATGCAAATGATTTACAGCTGCCTCATTACTTGAGATACATACTTGCACACATACATATATATATATATGCACATATAAATATACATTTACTTGTGGGCCACAGTAAATGAATTATTTGACCGCAGAATTTGTTTTAAAAATGTATAAAAAAAATGCGAGTTGAAGCCGACTTGGGCAACTCGCATATGTCTGTTTCGCTGATGGCTACACCCTAACCTGAAACCGTCAAGAGTAATGGCTATAATGGCTATGGCAGCAACAACAACAACAATAGCAACAACAGCCAGCTAAATGACATTAGGAATTTAGTTTAAACGAGGGTTGCGCCATTTCCCAAGTCGTTTCGTTGTTGCTCGTCAAAACGACGACTTCGTCAACGGTTGGTTTTCTTGCTTGGGACCTTAACCCTAAATGCAGCGTCTGTCTCCCTTCCTCCCCCTCTTCCCATTCTCTTCCTTTCTGCTTATCACCTTCTCCCTCTCCCACTCGTTTTCTCTTATGTAATTTAAGCTTGTTGTTCAACATATACCAGTTACGAAAGGGGCTCAAAGCCACTGGTTTTATTTCACTTGAAATACTCTTTCTTACTCAAAGTACTTTTGTTATTATGTACAGTTGCCTGATTTCAAGAATTGCAAATAATATCAACTATCTTTATTTATTACCATTAAATTATATTATTAAATGTATATTAAAAATAGGTTAAAAGAATCTTTCTCTTTCTCTAATAGAGGGCATTCCCGCTTCGATTTATTAGCTGCCAAAAAGGTTCGCTTATATTTGTTGTGTATGTGTGTAAATGTAGTCGAGCGTGTCTGCGCATTTCGAAATTGGATACAAAAATTCGTAATTTTCTATTTCTATTTCTATTTCTATAGTTTCAACCAATTTCGAATTTGAGTTTTGGCGAGTTTGTTGAGGCGAGGGTTGGTTGTGGGTTGTTTGGTTCTTCTCGGTGTCGCAACTGTTTAGCTCTTTTATTTGTCACCCCGTAACCCACACACACACTCCTCCCCCCTTATTTCACCCCCTCACACACATCCACCATTCACCATTCACCATTCACCATTTCGTTTCGTTCCGTTCCGTTTACCCGTTCCTTTGACTCTGGTTCCAGTTGTGTGGCTCTTGTGGCAAGTTGCCCTCTAAAAAGACCTCGCGTGTGCCGTTGTATTTACTTAAATGTCCTTTCGCGTTTTGTGTTAATTACACTGCCAGTATACACACTCACACACACACACGCTGTGTGTACTTATCGTCGCATTTAAATTGAAAGGCGTGTCCAAAAAGAAAAGTCCAAGTTTCCAAGTTTAGGCATTTGTTTGGTTTTTATTGCCGCTGCTTTTGTTGGCCGTTGAGCGGCAATTAACCCCTTTCCCAGCATAGGGTTGTCAAGCACTTGAACAGATGCACAAATCACAGACTTTTGCTAGACTTTGAAATATGGCTTAAGTGAGAGTTGAAACACAATTTAAACAAATATTAAGCAAGTTAGAGCTTAATATTATTCATTTCGTCTTGTTTACTCGTCATTTATTTCCCGCATTTTAATTTAAATTTGGCGATAAGAAATTACTATTAAATAATTAAAACACTCCCTAAGAAAACAAAAACTTTTAGTGTGCTTGACAACCCTGTTTGAGCCTGTCATGCTGGCCCATTAAATGCGCAATCATTATTCATAGCCCAGTCAGGCAGGCAAGCAGGCAATCAGAAAGGGACAGGTGGGGCGTGTGGGGTGGGGATGGGGCTGGCAACCCACTCAGCTGACAGCAGCGTTTAATTAAAAGCCAAATTCTGACATGCCGGGTTAAACGCTTCTGCTCCAGTTTAGCCCCTTGGCATGCATATAATTAAGGTCCTTTATGTCCTTAAAGTTTTCGCTCTCCCTTTTCTCTTCCCCGTGGGTCCTTTTATGATTTGCTTTGTTTCTGATGGTGGTGCGGCAATTTCTGTCTGCCATTTTGTAGCCAGGGGCAACGCAAGCAACCCTGGGCAAGGGGTGTAATATGTGAGAAAGGCTTGCGAGTTTTGGTTGGATTAAAAAGGGTTGCAAAGGGTTAAATGCCTGGCAGAGCGCAGCTTTCTTTACATATGTGTATAGAGAAATATGATGTAGCCAATGGCAACGCTTAGAAAATAGCAGTAAGTAAAAACATTGAACAGTTCATATGTAAGGGTTAGTATGTTTTGAAAGGAAAAAAATGCATATTTTATATTTATATTTGAAAAGATCTGAAAATGAAAAGATACTAAATCGAATAGTGATTCCGATTTCCAATTCAATCGGTAAGTTTCGATTAATGAAACCGATTCTGGTTTGTTTCACTGTAAGGGATTCAGGGAATGCCAAATATGTGTTTCGTTTCTGTATTTGGATTTCAATTGCGTAGCCGCAGCTTACAGTTCCGATTCGTGTTTGATTCTCTGTCGAGAAATCAATCCGGATCTCAAATGCATCCCTGTCAAACGATTTATCTTTATTGAGAGTTCCGATTCCGGTTTAATATCCCGGTCTTATTGACATTATCCAATTCCATACGATTTATGCTACTAGTCTACTTTCAACCGATATTTAACTTTATTCAAGCTACACCAGTTCTATGCCTAAACAACATACACCAAGGCCTATCCCCTCCCCCGCTCACTTATGAGCTCTCTAATTGCATAACTGCCCCAGTTCGTTGTTGCTGCATTGACTATTAAATTTCCTAAGCACTTCCTGACAAAAAATATCGCATATGAACAGTAGGCACTAAAAGTACGCAAATGGTCATATATTTGTATATATACTGTACAGTGGGCACCACAAGCTCACATTTGAGCATTACTAAACGGCCACTAAATACAAATTTCCATTAACTTAATTAATGGGCCGCAATTATGGTCGCTAAAATAAAACAAAAAAGGAGAATGGGAAAGAAACGCTGGCAAACAGAAACTCTATAGTTTTTAATCAAAAAGTCATTAGGGATATATGTCACAGCGTGTACTCTGCTTAGAACAAGAAGAAGAAGAGGGCCTTAGCCCCCTGCGCCCCTTGCCACCTATCTAGCCACCCACCCAGGCCCCCAACCATATAAATCAAGCAGCATAAACAATTTGTCGCCCGCTGCTAAATTTGCAATAAAAAAATCTCTCAACACACAACAACACACACAGCGCACACACAACGCACACACAACTCACACATATGAGAAGAGAAGGCGCAAATTAATTTGCTGTTATTATTGCCGCCTTTTATCCTTTTGAGTACATCGAGCGACATCCTGTTGATATTTTTAGTGTGGCCACAAGGTAATAATTATTGTGTGTATGTGTGGAGTACTCATAAAAGACCCAAACAAATAGATCGGCAAGGGGGGAGGGAGAGGGGGAGGGGCATACCCTTAACCCCTATATGTAGGGTTCCCTACCTTAACTCCTTTGCTTGTCCTGATTGAGTGCTTTCGCTTTCATTGAAGGAACAACTATTGTCAGATGCAGCAGCCCTCATTCTCAGCCTGAACCTCAGCCTCAGCCTCATTGATGATGCTGCTGATTTGATGATAAAGTTCGGGTTTATCTTTTGTTTACAATTATTGTCATTTTTTATTGTTTTGTGCAAAAAGAGAAAAAATAACCCAAAGCAACCCTTAACAACGTGTGTTGCCCCTAATCCGCAAGTTGAACTGTCTTAATGCCGGGGCACGTGTTTGGCTTTTGAGCAAATTGTTTAAACATCAGCTTCGATTGCGATTGTTTTGTGCGGCATTTTAAAGTCGGTGAAAGTAGTCAGAAAACCAAAGGAATATATAATATATGTATATGTTGAGATTATTAAGGAATGCTGTAGTCGGGAGAGCTCGACTAGAAGATACTCAAAAACCAAAGCAGGCTTGCTAGTATTAGTATATTTAATATGCTATTAGGCTCAGATTAACAATATCTGCCTTACTCATGCGACCTTTATGAAACGTTTACAATTAACAACATCTTAACAACATCCTATATTTTATTGCTATCACCAATCGATTCGTATCAATATTCGCAAAACGGGTGAATTTATCGATCATATAAACTTGATCTAGTTATATTTGAAATGCTCTATACCCAATTCTCGACAGACGCACCTGTCTAGATCCACTTCATTGTTAATGCTACTCAAGAATATATATTCGCCCGGAAATGCTTTCTTATGCCTATTACGTAATTTAGCGCAACTTCATAATACCCTTTTTCCCCATTTTTAATGGATTCTAAAATATGAATAATAATAAATGTAGATTTGTGATGCTTCATCAAAGTGCGTTCCAGCTCCTTAACCTCAACCACATAGCGGAACAGAAAGAGAAAGAGAGCTAATGAGATCAAGTGAGAGAGCGAGAGAGAGAGAGAGAGCTGAAGCAATAAAGCAATGGGCACAAAATTAATTGAAATTTTATTTCAAATGTGAACTTTGACATGGTTTTTTCCTGGAAAACCGCACACCCAACCACTGACCCACCCAACCACGCAACTAAACCCAGCTACAACCTCCGCAATAAGGCCTGCGAAATATTTAAACGCGACAACAACAACAAGCAGCATGGGGAGCAGGTGGAGGACTGGCAGCTCTCGCGGGCATTTTATGAAACGGATATGAGAAACAAGCAAATGCAGGGACAGCCCTTAAACAGAGGCACGGTGGGGATAGAGGGACGGGTGGGACAGAGGGAGAGTTAGGAGGGAGAGTGGCAGACTCTTTGCTCATGACTCAGAATTTTTGCGTTTGTGAAAATTAAAAAATGTTCGTCCCAGGACGCGGTTGGTTGGGCGCTAACTACGCGGGGCTGCCTCCATATCCTGACTGTATCCTGGCTGCCCACGCTCCCCCCTCGCTGTTGCTGCTTCTTGTTTGGGGTAAACAAAGGATCAAAAGCGCACTAATTGTTTTCTACTTAGGCGTAGGCCAAACGCATTGGGGGTGCCACAAACCAACTTTAAGATTGCCCGTATCCCGCACCAGGCTAATCTTTCGCCCGGACTCCGTCTCCGTCTCCATCTCTGTCTCTGTCTCTGTCTCCGTCTTTCCTTTGCCGCGTAATTTTTCAAAACGTAATTTGCAATTAAAGACGGACAACAAGCGTTGGCGAGCCACGCAATGCGTAACCATCAGCAAACCCCCCAACAACCAATACCCAACACCCAATCCTCCCAAAGCTCCAAAGGAACGCCTCGAGCCTTGAATTGTGAGCTTTGAGCTGGCTGGAACCTTATGACGTTTCATTTTCATTGCTTTAGCATTAAGATTACGGGGCTACAAGTTTCTCCAAGGATGGACTCGCTCTCTCTTTGTAAAGGATGTTTGCTTCAGCTGATTTACACAAAGAGAATTTTAATTAATTTTATTGCCTGGCCACACAACAACTGGCAGCCAAATGCCATTTACATCAAGTTCGCTTATTTTTGAATTTAAAATTTGACGCGAATTTATTGAAAATGTTCATTATTTTTTGAGGGAGAAGGAGCTTCACATATAGTTCTCCTGCATATCTCAATCTAGATCTAAGCATTTATTTCCATTATATATTAAGCAAAATCTCAATTTACTTTTTTCAATCTAAACCGAAAGGTTGTCTATATGTTTCGCAATAGGTTAAATAAGTAATAAAATAAAATAAATTAAATCCACATGTTTCATATTTAAAAATATGTTAAGCAAACCAACAAAAAAGTCGACCTTAAAGTGTTCAAATCTGCCAGGTTTGACATTAAGCAAGCACAGGAGACTTGGACACAAAAATCCATGACGCCAATTTATCAAAGCACACACACACACACACCGCACACACACACCGCACACACACACACACACACACACACACACACACACACATATACTAAGCAAAAGTTGAGGGTCCTGGCATTGGCGATAGAAATCGATAGGTCGTTTTGTTTTTGGGCACGCAGCCGGCGTATGGCGTCTGAATTTGCTTGATGACATGCCTCCTTTTGGCAAACTGCCCCCTCTCATCCACCCCCTTGGGCCCGCGAGTAACCCTTATGATGATGGGCCCGAGAGTAAAACCAACAACCCTATAACTGACTGAACAGCAACCCATTTGATTTCTTTCTTTTTTCGTTGCTTTTTCCCTTTTTTTTTTGCCGCTGCTGCTTTTGCTGCTCTGAAGACGACATGTGGCTTTTGGTTAGAGAATCGAGACCAGAATCGAGACCGGTTTGTCCATGTCCGTTCAAGTTCAAGCCAAACAGCAAGGACACGCGCTACATGCTGCTGGGGTGGGTTTGCAGCATACACACGCACACACACTCGCACGCACTCAACACACACACATGTATAACAAAATAAAAACTTTTTATAAGACACAGGGTAAACGCAGCTCAGAATCGGGTCTACACTTTCGTATATACATATATACAATATATATGCTACATAAACGAGTTCTGCGAAGGGTTTGTCACATGTCTGTGTGTGCGTCTGTCTCTGTGTGTGTCTACATATACATAAAAAGCTGTCACACACACACACATACTTACTAGAGTTTGCTTTTCACCCTTTTTATTGCGTCTTGAAGTTTTATGTTTCGGCTTATGTACTGCGCCATAGGCACAAAATGTGGGTATATAATATATACATACATAAGTGTGTGTGTGTGTGTGCGATTGTGTGTGTGTGTGTGTTTGTGTGTATATGCATTTATGTATGCGTTGTTGGATAACCGGAAATATGAGACATCAAGGCTTTTATAAATGGCGCACGTTTGCCTCTTGCTTGATGCTGATGTTTGATGGCAGGCAACTTGCCTTGGGAGGGGGTATGTGTGGGTGTGTGTATGTGTGTGTGTCTGTCTGTTGATGTATGTGTTTGACAGGCCACATAAGGGGGTAAAAATTGAGTTTTCACATGGCGCAAGTTTTATTCCTTAGCATTGTTTGCTTTGACCAAAGAAACCCCACACACAAAAATTGAAGGCGCCTCGTGCGTGCCGCATGACGTGCCACATGCGCACACACACACACAGAGCTACAGCGAATTTAATAAATGACTTTATAGTTATTTTGGCAGTTCGTTCAGCTGGCGTTGCCAAAAACCCTTGCTGTGCCCCCCATTCGTGATCCCAATCCCAATTCCGATCCAGGCAGTCTCTCCCGTTTTATGTTTGCTCCTTGTTTGAATGGAGCGAAACGGCGGCTGCAGGGACTATCAAAAATTAATACTTTTGTCTGCATGTGCCCCACTCACTACCCCACCGCCCTGCCCCCAACCACAACCACACTCCTCCACTCGCCACACACAACACGTCATTTTCACGTAATACTTTTTGCGACCCGAACACGAACAACAAAAGTTGTAAAAATTTTAATTTTCCCTTCAATATTTTTGGCATTTCAGCTGCTGGCGACATATGTGTGCCAAATAAAAACCAAATGCATTTATATATATGTGTATGAGTGGGCGAGTGTGTGTGTGTGTGTGCGGGAGTGTGTGTGTTGTGCCTCCTTTGCGGTAGTAAAAATCTGTGCAAAGAAATAGGCCTTAATGTGGCGCCACATTGCGAACGCATCTTAAGCCTTTAATAGCTTTAAAATGGCCACTTTATGGGCGAACAACTTGTGCTTGTGGGCGTGGCAGCCGTGGCAGCTAAGCATTGGCTTTTAAGCAACTTGCAACAGCAACACAAACGACGAACAAATTAAACGAAGCTACGAGTATATCGAGAAAGGCAGCAAATTCTGTTTTTTAGTTGCAATATTCGAGTAGAGACAGCTCAAAAAAATGCCAGGGCATATTTTATATCTATTGGTAGACTATTTCTCTACAATTGTATCTTGTATTGCAGGCGGTAATCGACTTATGTCGATTTTCGCAAATCGGTTTATTATCGCATTTATCGATAGAATGAAATAAATGATAACTTATATTCCAAATTAGAAGTATCTAGCTTTTATCGTCTCTGAGAACCTCAATTAGAACCTTTCCAAGCATGCAAAATTTGAATAGGTCGCCGCGTCAAGTGTCGTGTGGTAATAATTTCAAATTTTACATAGATATTTTCAGCTGCAAGCCGGTTTCATAAATAAGACACAAGACACAAAAGGAGCCACAGCCAGGCAATAATTTAGTTTTTTAATAACATGGTTAGCGAGGCGAGGGATCGGCTGGGTTCTTTAATCTGGTTTGAGAACGAGACGCGGAACACGACCACACAAAGCCCATTAAAGGGAAAGTAAAGAGCGACCGACTCAAAGACTGAAAGACTCAGAGACTGAAAGACTGAGAGAAAGACAGCTCGAGGTCGAAATAATTGGAACAATTTCCTATCAAATTTATGTGCTATAATCGGGAGCAGCAGGTTCAAAGATAATAATCGAACCGAGGACCTGCGAACAGGTGAAAGTGCCTGCGACAATAGAAAAGGATGCTCGCTTTGCAACGGGGGCAGGCAAAGAGGGAAGGGGCGGACTATATATAGGTTCAGTTGTCGGTCGAGTTATTTTTATGACCACCAAAATGCTTTGTTAACAATGATTTTTATATGTGACTATGTGTATGTGTGTGCCACCGTGTGGCAAGCAGACAGGCAGACAGCGAGCCACTCAGGCAGTGTGGCAAGCAACACTATTTGTGGTTAGCTCAACTCGTTAGAACGCCTTGTTATAACCCTCCTACTTGCCCCAGTTGTGCTGCCCCATCTCTCCTCTATCCTTGCTGCTGCTTATCGCTGACGTTGCATCTTGATGGCGACGTCTTGACCAGTGTATGTGTGTGTGTGTGTGTGTGAGTGTGTTAGTGTGTGCGTGTATATAAAACGGGATGCGAAGGATTGTGGATTGTGAATTGCGGATTGGAATTGGTAATAACCGTTTTGTCCTGCGTCCTGTCACAAATGTCTCAATCGTGGCTTTTATAAATTGGCTCGGGCCCATAATCGAAATTCCATTGAAACGTAAAATTGCCAAGAGAGAGAGAGAGCGAGAAAGAGAGGGAGGGATGGAGGGAGAGTGTTTGTGAGTGAGAGCAATGAGGCAGCTAACGGTTTGCTTCAACCGCTGTCAAACATTCTTAGGCGCCATTGTTGACATTTCTTGTGTACCCTTTTCTAATTCTCTGTCTGTTTTTTGCTTGGCTTCCCCTTATTGATTATTGCCCGATAAGCAGAGGCATCATCCTCAGCAGTTTTTTATCTTTGGTCAGTCAGACATTTTGATAATATAATGCGGGAAAGGCAGGAATAACTGTAAGTGAGTAGCAATCTCATTTTGTAGGAGTGAGTTTCAAGGGGTTTCGCTGGAAGCGAAGTTGTTGACAGATCCGATGAAGTTGATAGCACGCAGCTCAGTGTTAACTGTTGGACAAGTTATGTGGTGGGAGAATCGTTCGTTGGTAAGACTGGACTGGAATATATGATAAGCAAACTATTGCTTGATAGAGTTATGATGGATAGTAATCGCATAATAAACTAGAAAAGAGTAGCGCGAAGCCGATTCTCAAAGATTGACTTTGAAGATATTGTCAGGTAGCCAGTCAATACTGAATACAAATGTTGAAACATAATTGGCCTTTACTTGATTCCCTTCAACTATTTTGCTCACGCAACTATACATAAATTTACAGACACCTGTGGATTGGTTGCACAGAGCTAGTTGCCTTGGTTGAATATTGCAGAGTTCAAGAAAGATATCAGGAATTTAAGTATTTTCCATCAATGAGCTGAGCAATGGCAAAAGAAGTCCTGAATCGATTTCTCTTACTTCACGTCAACTTCTAAGGTAGTTGCTTAACAAATTTCATTTGATAATTCTTTAGGATATTTTAAGGATATTCAGACAAACTTCTCTCAATCTAGAGTTCCTTTTGGAAATAAGAGTAAGTTACTTGCCATATTCAACTACAGAAAATGCTGCTTAACCGGCTAGAAAAGTATTCAATAAATGATTTTGGTTATATTTATAGAAATTAGACATTTTCTATCAGTATAGACTCAAAATTTCTTTACAGGAAGAAAACTTAATAATTATTAATTCCTTTCTTAGTCTACGAAAGAAATCTACTTCTACACAGATATATTGAAATATATAAGACATATGTGAAGTATCCAAATCCAATCTAAATAGCTGAAAAGTAAACTGACTCAACAACAAGAACAATTTTCAGCTTTCTTTGCAAGTCGCTTGTGGATTAAAGTAATTATCTTAAGACAACCTAACTCAAGTTAAGAGTTAGGTGCTCGGTGTGTCATATTAGTGGCATAATTAAGAACTTATGATCGATTATGAACTACTGAGCACCTTGCCAGGTACCTGCCTTGCGCCAAGAATTAAAAACTCTCTTTGGCAGCTGCTTTTGCCCAGAGAGGCCAAGCCGAACTAATCTTATCAAAAGGCACTCGTCAGTCATTTGGATTGGAGTCTTTACGAAATGCCGACGACGACGTGGAAGACAGCGATGAGCTGATCGTTGGCAGGTGTAGGCCTGGCCAATAACAATAACAACAGTAACAACAACATTTCATTTCATTTGTTACAATTACCCAAAACATTTTGCGGCGCGAGCGCAAACTCTTAAAAATGTTTTCCAGGAACTCGACTTTTGCCAACTCGGTCTGGCTGATAAGATAAATAGCAAAACGGTTTCATCCACATGCCACATCTAGTCTGGGCATCTAGCCAGGGAGATATGTTGTTACAGCTCAGTGCCTGCCGTGCAACACCCGCTGTGGCAAGCAACGTGCGACGTGCAACGTGAAACTCAACCTGCAACTGCAACTGACCTCTGCTGCCTTAGTCTTATCATTTTTTACATTTGTAATTCTTTCGCACAAACTGACCAACAGTTTGATGTGCATTTGATTAATTGTGTCCGAAAGAGTTTCGATATATTCAGCATATATATTTGGTTGGCTGCCCCGCTTGCTGTGCACTCCACAGGGTGCTCTACTTTGTTTGCAACCGATTGTAGCACACATTTGTACCAAAAAAAAAACAACCAAAAAATGTTTGCATTGTTTTGAGCTCATCTAATTGAAATACAATGCGAAATGATTAATGTAGAGCATTCCAGTTGTAGATCAGCGATGCGGAACACAAAGGATTTAGGTGGAATCGGTTAATGATTACCTTACATTATGTTTTGTACATATATATTACAGGTTTTATATATATATTACATGTATTAGCTAAAAGGTAAAGTTATCAACAAAATATTTTACAGTAGGTTAAAAAATATGAAGAGAATCTCAAAGTTAGATTTTTGAATTCCCATCCTAAATCACAGGCCTTACGAGACTTTCAATTTGGATATATAATCTGTAAAATATATTATACACTAAAAGGTAAAGTTTTCAGGGAATACTGCACTAGGATAGACAATAATTGCAAGACAATAATAATTAGAAATTAAATAATTTAAAATAATACATAATAAATATATTGTTCCATAATTCCGGCGAGATTCAAATCAAATTATATACAACAAGAATGAATATTAGATAAATAATATAGAATACTTAATATAAAAATAAATAGTTCTTTAATTTGGTTGGGAATCAAATCGAATTACTTACCATATTTTCAACTAGTTTCGGAATTCTATCTTGAGCACTGCCTGCTTAGTTCTCCTGGGTTTCTCAGCTTTCAGTTTCACTTCAATTCACCAAATACTTTGCGGCCTTATTCATGATCCATTTTTGGTTGCACAGCACACACGTGCCACGCCCCCGTCGATGCCTTAAACTGTGCCCCCTCCGAGACCCGTGCCCTGCCTCTAATTACGTTCTTCCGGCTTAGAGCGGAGTGCGGCTTTCGCTTTCGTCTGGCGTCCTCTGCTGCAGCATGCAACACAATTAGTGTCCTTTGACACGCCTCCCACCCCCGCCCCACACTCTCTGCTGTGTCTTGGCGAATGAAGAAAACGGAAAACTGAACTGAATTCAATTGAGAAAATGCGTTGCACAAAGGAAAACCTTTGCTTTTATTGATACGAAAATTGGGTTTACACTGAAGAAAATCGCTGGCAGCTGCCTTTGCCTCCTGCCTCTTCTTCCTTATCTTGACATGCGGGGGCAACACCTACAGGGCACATGTGTGTGTGTATGTGTGTGCAAGTGTGTGTTTGTGTGTGAGTTTTGGACACGCGTTGATGAAATCTACTTTTGCTGTTGTTGGCTGGCTGCTTTTACTTTTGCATCTTTTTTTTTGGCCAACGGCGACGCCATCTAAGCAAAACATTTCAATTTTCTAGGCCAGTGGCCAGGCGGGAGGGGGGAGAGTGGGGAGAGAGGGGAGAAGGGCGTAGAACTAGGCTAGAAACTACGATGGCGATGAGAAGGAGCCCATGGGGCCGTTGTCCTGGCGAGCGTAACCACGCACAACGAAGGATTCGCAGCCCAAGGATTTGTTTGTCAAAAGCAGACAACAGCAACAACTACAACAACGACAACAATAACAAATGGACTCTTTTTAGGACTCTGGTTTCCAGTTCGAATCCTGGTTGCCTGTCAACTTTCAAGTTGGTTTATTTATTTTTCATTTTTAGGCTCCTCACCCCCGCCCATCTTTGTGCACACATTGATGAACCTTTTGCCTAGCTTTTTTCTCTTTTTTAATATTTGCAGCTTTGCTGTGTTTGTTTACAGTTAAAGGACACAACAGCAGCAGCAACAGCAGCAACCCACAGGAAGTGCTGGGCGTAGGCCCATTTTTTGTCTGTGTGTATGTCTCCAGTTGGTGGGGATAAGCCAGGCCAGATTTTAGACGCCAAACCTGGCCCCAAAAAATAGATTTCGTGCAAACGAGAAATAAGAGAAAACATTTCGCCTTTTGCGCTTCCTTTTTTGCCTTTGGTTTGCTGTTGTTGTTGTTGTTTTTGTTGTAGTCTCTTGAACATTTTGGGTAAAGGAAGGGGGACGGGAGGATACCTTGAACGTGGCTCGGATTTTTCATTTTTTCAATTTACACCCACAGCGTTGATGACAAAGGCACATTTCAGTGCTGCGCCAATCAGTTCAAGAAATACTTCAACTATAATGCTTTTAAGCAGTTGTTTGGGAATTGCGTTTGGATGTGGACCTTGGAAAAGTCAGCAGGCGCTCTTTATGCCTTGTGTGGTAACCGTTACATACATATTTAGTTTTAAAGTGATTGGCTTGAGCCTCAGCAGCAAACTCTTCCACCAACCTTTCTTCTTCAACTTCAGACTTCGTCTTCAACTGGGCGAAACTAAAATTGCGAACTTAGAAAATGAAGCAAATCTGAAAGGTTAGGCTTTATTTGTAATTTCAAGAGGGAGAACTGAAAACCTTAATATAATAATATTAAATTGACCTAAAAGTATTGTCTTTCGATTTCAAAAATTCACAAACTCCTTTCATTGTAGATTTTGATATCTTGAATCTAAGACTGGCCTCAGCTATAAAAGCGACCTTTAGGCGAAGCCAGAATTACCAGAGAACACCATAAAATATAATATAAATATATATATAGCCTAAGGTCCACTATCTTCTTTAAATATCAACAAGCCACATTCCTCCTATAATGCTGCTCTCTCTACTCAAGTATTTCGATTGCAACTTCACCTTCAACTCAGTTAACAACGAAACACACACATAACTCTAGTAATCTAGCAGCGACATCGGAACCTTCATTTACATTTCTGGTTAAGGGGAATTATGTGAGCAAGCCAATTAACCAATTAAAATGTGAAAAGTTGACCAAGGGGAAACCCCAAACAAGGGTTAAACAAGCGCCGGGGGCTGATGACGTTTTGTCTTTTTTCCTAGATTTGGTTCAGATGATAAGGCCACACACACACACACACCTGCACACACCAGACACACTTCCGTTGGTGAACGAGTTTCTAAAATTGGAATTTACGATTAAGATAATGCCTCTCCCCTTCAGCAGCAGTAGCTCAAGTCGAGGCGAGATAATGTCATTTTTGGTGTGAGAGTTACATCAATTTAGATGAGCAGCAACTGTACTTTTTTGTGGGGGTTGCAAAGGAAAACGATGGCATTAAGGACTCACATTTCTTCAAAAGGATAACAACAAATTAAAGGATTTGCTTCTTTGTGCCTCTTTTGTTCGACTGTCTTTTTTGCTCCATTGTTCGACTTCTACTTTATTTTTCTCTCTTTTTAAGTGCTTGCTGTCCAAAAAGGATTCCTGGAAATTGTTTACTTTTTCTTTATGTAATTCAAGGTAAAAAAAATGTTGCGCAATTTGCCGGAATTTGTGTGGGCGTGGCATTTGCCATTAGGCTGCTGCAACGAATGTCTTGAATGTTGGCCAAAAAAGAGAAAGAGAAAAACTGTCAAAACAAGCGAAATCACATTTGAAGTGTAACTAAACCCTTTTTATTTGTGGACATGCCACTTAACTTTACCACAAGCTGTTGTTGTTGTTGTTGTTGACGATGAAGTTGTCAAGTCAACCCCTCGATAAAGTGGGAAAACCCTTTCGCGATGCGCAAGCGCAACATTTAATGGCTTATTAAACATGAAGGGTTGCTGGCAACGGAAGGGGTTGCAAAAGGGTTGCCTGAGTGTTGCCGCTGATGACACCGCTAATTGCTGGCTAATTTGTTAAACATGGGCTTAATAATGAAAGGGTGCCATGAGTGGTATTGCAAGTTGTCACTCAGAGCAGTGTTGAGCAACGTCACATAGTTGCACACACCTGCTGAGAGAAGAGGGAAAAAAAGAAAAGTTGGCAAGGAAGAAGTCGCTGCGCTCAAGTGAACTCATGTGAAAATTTCTCATTGCTGGCATTTCCGGCGCCAGCGGCGTGTGATAATTAAAAACTAAGACAAACGATGACAGTCCAACGACGGACAGTAGCAACGGGAGTAGGGGCAGCAGCAGCAGCAGGACAACGATGTTTGCTATGCAAATGACAGCACAATGGACACTTGTGCCAACGAAACGAAACGAACAGAAGCATCATCATCATCATCATTATCTCAACATCATCATCATTATCACTCTGAACAATACAATGAAAGAATACACAAAATACAGATACCCAAATGGATATATATAGGAAAAATGTTCAAGCAAAGCAAGAGCCCAGCGAAGCATCTGCTGACGAAGATTTAATTCCCTTACAGGATATATCTAGTTGACTGGATTATATAGAGCATACAGTATGGGTTAAGATAAAATCCAGACAATAGCAAGCAGCTCTAAGAGAGGCTGAAGCCAAGTCTTTAACTATTAAACTAAACATTAAACTGATAAATATTATTATCAATATTATGTTCTAGTATATACAAACCCGATGAGAAAGAGACGGACATGGCTAAACTGAATCAGCTTTATGTATACAAATGTTATCAGGTGTTGAATCCATACGTTATATACGTTAATTTTCTTTCCTATTCCAAGTCTCACATTGAATTCATTCTAATTTAAAAGATGCCAAAGATTCCAATACGACTTTTGTAGCAGTTTCATTTGTGGCCAGCTGAAAGGGAGAAAATACCAGAAATTAAATTAAAAATTAAAAAAATAGAAATGACTGTGTTTAGATTTGCCTATTACAAATGTGGCTATGATAACCAGGTAGAATATACTCCAGTTAATAAGGAGATTTAAAAATATATTAAAAATTATTATTAAATAAAAATGCGCTGACAAAATCGAATACCCTTTTTTGGGTAGTGTATACAAAAAATGGCGGCTAATTAAAAACGTGGCCAAGCAAATGCCGCTGAATAAACAAGAAGAAGAAGCAAATGATGAAGAAGAAGAAGCAGAAGTAGGCATCGCGATAATGGTCGCACCAAAAATGAAAGGACACGACGGCCAGATAATGTCCCTGGCACATCATTGGCCATGGTCAAAAAGGATAACCAAAAAAAAAAATGAAAAAAAATGAAACTGAAAAGCAAGAAGAAGAAGACAACTTTTCTGCTTGAGCTTCTTCTGCTTCTTGCTCGCTTTGCTGCTGCTGCTGCTTTTGTTTGTGGAAGCCTCTTTTAATATTTAAGGCACACGAGCGTAATTTGCGCTTTGTGGAAATTAAAAGCGAAATATGCACAAAAATAAAAGCAAGCGAAATATTTGCCACCACTCATTGGACCAGGCCACTAACTGAAGTGGAGCTTGTGGGAAGGGGAGAGAGGGGTGGAGCAGTTGTCCTGCGCTTGTCGCGCTTTTCCATTGTCCTTGGCAACGTTGGCAGCCCGATAAGGTCGTCCCTCTTTTCATTGTTTCTCCGGCAAGAATGCAAAACAAACTTTGCCCCAAAACTCGTGGGCGGCAGAGTGGGAGGTGAGCGGGAGAGGGTAGGTGTAAAGGAGGCGCAGTAGTAGCAAGTGGGCGTGGCTCAAGTGCGCCTCGCTGCCTGCGCACAAAAGCCTTTATTTAATTTAATTTTTGAGTGCGATTCTTCTGGTGCTCAAAAAGCTTTTTCATTAGCAGCTGCCCCTGTTTGGGGCACTAACGGGGAAGGTGCGGGATGGGAGTGGGGTGTTGGGGCAGTTGGAGCACAATGTAAACGAATGGTTGCCTACAAGTTGCACAAATATGAGCTGCGTGGGTTGGCCTTTAAGGCGGGGCTCCACAAAAATTCTACAATAATTACAAATAAGTTTGAATATAGCAAAGAAAATCTTCATAAATCGATTACATTAGCTAAATATTTTATAACAAGTTAGAATGTGCTAGTCGAGAGAGCTCGGTGAGGATATAAGCTGAAATTAGCTGTAAAATATAGAGC
Organism: Drosophila cognata; assembly: GCA_035041535.1. Taxonomy (NCBI): domain Eukaryota; kingdom Metazoa; phylum Arthropoda; class Insecta; order Diptera; family Drosophilidae; genus Drosophila; species Drosophila cognata. The sequence continues at coordinate 756,648 of JAWNLC010000451.1, forward strand.
TGATTTTAGTTGGCTTAACATGAAAAAATGTTTTGGTCACAAAATCAGTATTTCTTAGGCAATCTTAAGGAAATTTTTCCAGTAGCTCTATAATTGGTCTGTGTATATTATGTATATATTGTAAAGCTATATCTTTAAAATTGTGTTTTTTATTAGTATCGGAAATCAAAATAATTTCGATGTTCCGGAATCGGGGGCATTCATCGATCAAATGAAATAAACCTGATCTGACTCTGGTATACAAGAACTTACATTCCAACTGAAAAAGTCTCTAGGTCTTCGAATCTCTGAGATCAGCTTGTTCATACAGTCATACAGACGTATTTGTCTAAATCGTGTCTCTTATTGTGATTGGAGATTGCTCCCTTCTGAATGTTACAGACTTTTTCACAATTTCGTTTTATGCCCGTTCCCATTTTGAATAGCCTTTGGGCTTAATTAATATGTTTATATATATTAACAAATCTAAGGTTTTAATTGTTAGCTGTTGAATTGAATATGTAATATAAGCTCCAAGTCTCACACTGTTAGTTACACTGCCCCACGCCCCTTCCCTCTCCTACAGCTGAGTAGGAAACATTAATCTGCTATGTAAATCAAGAGCAGAGTGTAAGCAAAGGCGTCGTATTTGCGCATTTTTAAGTATCGCCGGACAAAGATGAGCGTCCAGCCAGGCAGACGGGCAGACGGCAAGCAGGCTGGCAGCCAACACCCACCCCATCACCCCACCACCCCACCACCCACGCACATTCATTGAGCCACCCACAGAACAAACGTTGGCCAGCATGAAAGTTCACTTTTTGCGCGTTGTCATTATTCATCAGTTGTGCGTGTCGAGAGGGGTGGTGGGTAGGAGTAGGAGCAGGTGGTGCGGGGTGTTGTGTTGAACTTTCAGCTGCCGTGCAAATGCTAGAAATGTTGGCGTTCCCCTCCACCCATCACCCCCTCAACTACCACCAATACCCTACCGTAATGCCATTTTCATGCAATGCGGCTCCCCTGCCTCGGACTAGGGGTCCTTTTATTCTTTTGAATACCCTGACCCCATTAGGTCTGGCCAAAAAGGGTATAATCAAGTTGGAGAAATGTATGTAACAGGCAGAGGAAATCATCTATATATATTCCTGATCATCCGATTAATTGGAGTTGGAATTTTGATTCTCTTATTATAAGTTTATTTAATCTATAACCATCTATTCCGATATAAGACACAATTGTGAAGATATAGCTTTGCAGTTGATACATAATAAACCCTGATATATTATTCAGCTACTGCCGAGATTTATTTAAGATGAGAAACAAACTAATATTAGCAAATCTTAAATTCATATTACGAATGATTTTAGGGCATCTGCTAGTCGAGCACTCTCCACTTCTAACTTATTTTTTACTTTTACCCTAACAGCACATTAACCCACCGAAAAATGCCCATTAGAAATGTAAGCAGCGAGCGAAAGAAAAATTAAAATTGGCCACGATTTTCATTTCTCGCTGGATCTGGCGCTATCTACGTGAATCGTTTGTCTCTCTCTCTCTCACACTCTGGTGAAGCATTGTTTCATTTCATTTTTTGCTCATTTTTCACTTGAAATGAGCCGCTGGGCATTCATGTCATGTGCCCCATCCCAATCCCATCCCATCCCATCCCATCCGAGCCCAGTCCATCTCATCTCCTGGAGAAATAACGACACCGGCCGGGCAGATAGCGTCGTTGTTGGAGCTGGCTTTCAATTTACGCGACTGCGTCCGGCATATCCTTTCAGCGAGTGTGTCCTTCGAGTTGAAAGCAGCTTAAACAGCCTCCCAGTTTCAAGTCTTTGTTTGCTTAAACATTTCGGCTGCTTCTCTTCTTTTTTTTTGCTCGACTTTGGCGGCATTTTCCATTAAAATTCCGACACTTTTCTTATTTTTTTCTTGTGTTGCTCTCGAGCACTCGTTGAACAACAACAACAACAACAACAAGAAGAACAACAAAAACAGCAACAAACAACAGCTTTGAGCCGGACGAAAATTTAGAAAAATAACGCAAGAATTTAAATAATAAAGCAAGCGCGCACAAATGAATCTAATTTTTTACAAAGGGGGCAACGGGCTAGCAGGGCGGGGGGTGAGTTTTGAGGGGGTTGGGGTTGCGTGGAGGTAGTTGAGTCCAGTTCAGTTCTTGCCCCGTAAATTGCTCAAAGTGGGGTAAATGAAAAAGTGTTTTTTGGTTTCTGCCGCTTATTTTTGTTAATTTTTTTCGCCACTTCTTCGCACTTGAAAATTAATTTTATTTCGCCTCGGTGCGCCTTCATCGGCTCCATTGTTGTTGTTCTTGTTGTTGTTGTTGTTATCCTTCGGAGCCGTTGACAATTTCTCTTAAGCCTAATGGTCACCGCCAAAGAAAGGACAAACAAATGGCCTTGTGGACCCTCTGGTCGGCCCTAGCAATGTGTCCTTCCTTAGTCGATTAAAAATAAAATGTTGCCACTTTTATGATGATATTTTCAACATGATTTTTGATGGAAAATCCACAAAAGCTTCAAATTCTTATATATAAATATATTTATATAATATATGTTTATATATACGTGTTGAAAAGGGACTAGAAATCAATTTAGTTTTCCAACATGAATTATTAGTTAAAATTTTGACCTTTCTCTCTCATTTTCTGCCCTTCAAATAGGTTTCACCTTCTTCAAAGCCGAAGAATATCCAAATCTCTTGCTATAGGCAACAGTTTCGGGAGCTACAGCCAATACTGAAAAGAAAAACAACCCTATGATAAATTTAAAAGCAGTTTTAAACACCTTTCACACTTTATTTTTCTATTATTTTTCAAAAATTTTCGACCAGCTCGAAGTTTTATTTAAACTCGTTGCGTTAGGGGTGGCCCCATAATCAAGTGTGACACATTAAGGACACGCACACCCTTTCCCTTCATCGCCGCTGCTGGCAGATGAAACCAAAATAGCAAAAAACAAAATCGTTAAAAATGTTGAAACAAAATCGAGAGAAAAAACACAAACACATTGTAAAAACACAACAAAAAATTCGCATTTCATGTCACGCTTGGCAAAGTAGCTCAAATCACAGCTGAGCCGCCCCTCAGCCCCGCCCCTTCATTAAAGCGAGGGGCTTAATCAACGTGCAACGCGCAACGTGCAACGTGCAACACCACCACGAAAATCAACTTGAAAATGGGTGCAAAAAATTGCAAATTGATACAAAAAATACAAAAAAACGAGGCAGCGACAGGCGCACAAAAGGCGCGCCGATTTCGCTGTCAAAGGGGCCCTCTGTCAGCTCGTGCGTGCCTGATTATAGGGTTGAGTCTTAGCTGGATATGCCACAGGATAACGGGCACGCGCGCAGCGAAAGGATTTAGGCGAACAACACAATAAAAAACCAGAGCGTTAGAGTCGAGAGAGCTCGACGCGAAGATACCCTGAACCTCAAACAAAATCTGTGTTTCTTGTCCGATCTTAATGAAATTTGTATAAAAATATATATATTTAAAAATATAAAATATTTGAAAATATATTATAATAATATCAGAGTATATCAATTGTAAAGCTTTATCTTTACAAGTGTGTCTTCTATTGCTATTGGCAATCGATTTATATCGATATTAGCGAAATGTGTGCAATTTTCGATAAAATTAATTAACACGAAATTTAATCTCAGCTCAAATAAGTTATATACTTATATACTTTACATATATGCCATATAGGATTGTCACTGCTTTGTTGTGCCTATTACATCCCCTTGCACAACTGCAACACACCCTTTTTGCAATGTTTTCAAGGGCATAAAAACTGTAAATTTCATTGATTTTCCACAAGAAAAATGCGTTAATTTTTGAGCTAGCACACTTGCGGGTGCTGCTAGGGCCGAAAAGGGATGACTAAATTGATCAGGATGACGATGATGATGATGACAATGATGAGGATGCCGATGAGGATGAGCGGGTGGTTGTTACATAAGCCGAGTATATACTGTGTGTGTATATAGAAGAAGCCTTTATGTGTGTGTAGCAAGCAACCCCTTTTGAGGCAAGCGGCAGGCGCAATTAGATGACTCGAAGAGTGGACAGTGGACAGCGGTTGGACACGCACACAACGGTCAGTTCTCGAGACTACCTTTTCATTTTAGTTGTCTATTTTTTTGCCATGACCAGCAGCCGACCAGTTTCGATATCCTTTTTCGGAGCAACCCCCGAAAATAGCATGCAGAACTCAACAGCTGGCAAGGAGCCGGAGTGTAGAGGTCAGCGGAGGGGCGGGCAGCAGAGAGTGACCTACAAATGCCGCCAAAAATGGACAGCAAATAAAACGCTCAAAAAGGATGCGCTCTAGATTCGATTATCCATTTGATGGACGCACCCAAAAACTGACACTTTTAATGAGGCAGGCAGCGAGGCAGGCAAGCAAATTTCCACAAGCTAACAGAAATTGCATGATTTTTGCTTTTTCGTTGCCAACAGATTACGTGGCAAGTTCTATTTGCAGTGTCGGGGGAGCCTTGAAGGGGGGTTGATGAGGGGAATATGTCGGAGTGGTGGAGTCCTGTGTTCCACGGAAATACGCGCCCGGACATGCAAAAGCGGCAGCTGTGCGGCTTCCTCACACACACAGCTCCTAGCCGTTATGTGTCGCCTAGATAACCTTTGGCCTCTGTCCATACACACACACACACAGAGCGAGAACAACTGGCACAAAGGATAATACACAAAGGACCTCCGAGCTGACGCAACAATGGCAGCCCAGAATTTTTAAAAATGTTTTTGTGCCGTCAACTTTTTGTGTAGAAACTATAGAAAAACGCAAAGAGCGAGACAGAGAGAAAGAGAGAAAGAGAGTGCACCCCATGAGCCACGTACCCCGGACTCCGTACCCTTCTCCTCACCCCTTGGCCTGAAGCCATAGCAATGCGAATTGCCTATTGCCACTTCGATTGCTACATTGCCATATATGAGGGCTGCCTCGGCGCGGCATCATAGCGTGTGTTGCCACAATTCGTCACCGAAGAATCCACTGAAAAGTTGTTACCAACAAAAAATAAATAAAACAACAGTGAAAGCAACGATATAAATAATTGAGCTCACTGTGAACAATGTTCAACATTGGGTTAAGTTGCTACAAATAATGATAAAAGTTTCACATTGCTTGCAACTTGGCGTATGAAGAGTTAATTTGCGGGTTGCAGCAGCGAAGGCAAGTGTGCTCGATTGATTGATGACTGATCTAATATTCGTATTTCAAATGTACACCTTTTAAATATGATTTATATTTTAGCCATATCAGATCAGTCAGTGGTTATATGGAAGAATTTTAATTTGCGTATAAATAGTTTAATGCCAAAATCGGTCACATAAACTCATTAAATATATTTATTATTATATTAATATAGGTTCCTCATATTCGGTCAAAAAACCATTCACATCTTGTTACTAATCAGATAGCTATCCTAGTGAAACTAAAAAGTTGACTCGGGTTTGCCTAAGATAGTCTCCCTTACATGCATTCTACACCACAAATACCAGCTGTAACTGTATGTTTCACTTGAACTTACACTTGAAATCTAATGACAACCTCTTCCCTAGTTTGTGTCGTATACTCTCCCGATTTAGTTAGATATTTAGAAGTCTGCTTTGAACTATGAACCACCAAGTTGGCTGGCATCGCTTCGCGTTAGTCAACATCAACACTGAAAACCGCCCCCAACTCGTGACTCCCCCTTCAGTTTTTCTTGTGGCACGTGGCTGCAGTCATCAAACCACAAGAGGCAACTTGCAGCCTGCCTGCGGCAAGAAGTCAGCGAACTCTACGAGAAACAAAAACCGACACTTTTCTGCTCGCTTTCCTTCTCTTTTCTTTTCTTTTCTTCTCTTCTTCGTTTTTTTTTTTGTGGGTGAAAAAACTTAATTTTTTAATCGTGCCAACTGTGTTTGGCGATCAAATGACAAATCAAACAAAAAGTTGACAACTACAAGGGGGATGAGTCCGGGGGGAGGGGAAGTGGTATAGCTCCACTCGAATGTCAAACGAAGTGTGCAACACATTAATTCCCCTGCCTCTGTTCAGCCCCCTCCCTCCCTCTCCCCATTTAACTGCAGCCAGTCTAGTTTCTGCTCCCCCCACAAAGTGACAGCAATTAAAAGCCGCAAGACACGCGTCGTTTTCTACACTCTGCCCCTCTCTTTCCCCCCTTTCTATCTGTCTCCCTCTCAAACAATTTGGATATGTAAATGTGCGACTAATGAACACTTCAAAATGTCGCCTCGATGCCTCCTTGCCTCTCTCCCCTCTTTGAGGCAGCTGCTACTTCTTAAAAAAGTAGAGGCAACCAAAAAATAATACAGAAAAAACCAGACGCGCGTTGAAAGTGCAGCAAGAGTCTGTGGCAAGCAGCCAAGGATCCTAGTCGCGTGCTGAGGATGCTGCTGCTGCTGTTGTTGTTGCTGTAGCCTACCCTCGATGTGTTTTTTAATGCTCCCTAAAAAAAGATGAAGAAGAGTGTTGCAGCAGCTTCCTTAGGTCTCAGGACTCTCGTGCCTGGCTCCTGCTCGCTGTCATCCTGTTTGTCGTTTCCCTATCATATTTTGTGTTTCTCTCTCGCATCTCATCTGCTTGTCTACCTTTATTTTTTATAGGTAAATCTGCTTTTAATGCCATCGATCCGCTTGTTGTTTGTATTTTGTGTTTTGTATATTTTGTGTGTGCGTCTTTTTAATAGGATTTTTTATAGACTTCTTCGTTTTGGGTGCAGCATCTTTTTATTTTGTATTTTTTGGAGGGGTTCCCTCTGCTCTCAGCTCACTTCAGTCGCGTGCTTTGCTCTCCGTTTCTGTGTCTTTTTATTTTGTTTTGATATTTTTAGCAATTTTATTATCTTGTCTTTTTCTCACTCTCACTCTCCCTTTTTTTATGATGTATGAAATATTGATGGATTTTTTATGGGAAGGGCAAATCTTCGTTTAAGTGAGATCACTTTGACTTCGACTAATTGTTGAGCTAACTTCAATTGAGCAGTTTAGAGAGAAAATGCGGTCAATAGAAATTATTATGGTACGACAGTAGATCGATTTTTACATTCGCCTTTCTTCAGTTTGTATTTAAAAAAAAAAAAAACTTTTCTTGCCATTGAAAATTGTTGAATAACAAACCTCCCATAGATTTATCGAAAATTGCACAACAAAAGAAAAACTTTTCGAGAGGGAAATGAAAATAAGCAACCCCTTATTCATTGAGTGACAGTTAAAATTTACTTTGCATAGAATTTTCGGCATTTGCCGCCCAAATGACCGTTAGAAATCTGGCGAAATGTCATAAAAGAAATAGACGTAATACGGCTTTTGTTCAGCAAAGACATTGACAAAGTTGTTGCAGGACATTCCAGCATTCACAACTAAGTGCTGAGGAGTTGGGGTATAGAGGGATATAGAGGGATATAGCAGATACTCCTTAGAGCAATTGTTATAAGAAATGCGCCGCATCATGCAAACGGCAAATGAGACACGCAACATTGTAGGGGTATTCGTACTTAGGGTCTGTGCTTGGTTTTGGTTTTGGGTTGGTTTGATTTGACAGAAATGTTTTGAATATGAAAAGCAGACTGTGGGAATAACTCAAAAGTTTGAGTATGAATTCAGTTTTAGAAGGTTTTAATAAGATTTCTGTGAGTTGATATAAAGCCATAGATCTTAAAGATTCGATGCATAGAAATTAAAGATTTGATTGAAAACATTAACTACTGATACTCAGTCTTAAGATGTCATTGAGTGTAAGTTGTAGAAATCAGTAAAGCACAACATTTGAAACATTCGAGATATTTAAATTGAAATGACAATTAAAGTGCCCTTATTTTCTGCGTAAAGTATATTTATATTGTTAGATATATTATTTATATAAGAAACTGGGCTTTTCATTTCTAGGGTACAACAGACTAGACTAGAGATAATACAATTTTCCTTTGGCGTCCCTAAATGGCAAAAATAAGCTCCCAAGTTGCTAACAGAAGACATCGTACTGACTCTGCCTCGAGGTGATCTCTAGAACATTTTCTGGTAGAATCAGTAAGCATAGACTTGCTCAACTAAAGATCTCTAAGACTGGTAGCAATCATTCCCTATAGCTTAAATTATAGTATATATACAAACTCCACCATCAATAATATCTGTATCTATATGATAAAGAAACAATTTTAATATCATTTGTTCATTTATATGTTATGCAAAACATAAAATGCAATCAACACGGCTGAAATCAATAAAAATGATGGCATAAAAGTGCAATTAATGTGCCATGACCCGATGATGATGATGACCACGACTGCCGACTGGCAATTGACAATTGCCAATGGCTGCCGTGAGGATTAGTTGGACAAGGGTAACCCCCTCGCCTTGGATATGCATGACTAAAGCTGTACATAAAATATATAAAATATGTGTGTAGAGAGAATAGCAACCCTTGCACGCTTAGAGATATACATATGCATAATATGCCACCCCTTTTTTGGGCCATACACCCACCCCTCGTGCGCTTCTGCAGCCCTCGTTGTTTTGGGGTTAAGCCAAAATGGCGCGTGTTTGCCTCAAACGAGCGGGAAAGAGAGAGCAAGATATTAAAATCAGAAGAACGTGGCATATCAATTTACGCAACATATGCAGATCCGATTAAAGGAAACGTCGAGGAAGAGAAAAAAACAAGGGAGGCACCACAAAAAAATGGTTGCCACAGCGCGTGGCAAGGCGTCTTTCAGTACGTCGCGTGGCAGGCAGGCAGCATCCTTAACCTCTTTGCATGCAACACAGATAAAAAATTTAAAATTAGGAAAAAAATACATGCAACACACAAATTTTTAACAGCCAAAATAAAAAGCGGAAAAAACAATGTGAAAAGTGCCCAAAAAGCAGGCAAAAATTGCATTTGTGCTGTGTGTGTGTTGTGTGTGTGTTGCATCCCTTGTCAACAATGGCACGAAAATCCCGTTGCTGACCTCACGATGACCCCAAGCCCCTGCTCCTGTCCCCGTCCCTGTGCCTGTCCCTGTTTATGTTGCTATTTCTATTTTGTGTTTTAGATGCTGCTGCTGCCGATGATTTTCTAGCTCTCCCCTTGGACTTTATTCGGGCCGCAAACAAAAGCCGGCGTTTTTGTGACTGATTGCGTTGCATGCAAACGTGTAGCAGCAGCAGCAGCATATCCTTGCATATATCCTTTTTGTGTGCCTGCGCCTGGCGCTTTGACCAAACAATGCTTTTGCATTTGGTTTTGTGCACAGTTTTGTGCGCCATTTGCATGTTTTTCCACTTCCACACCAAACACATTTCTCATTTCCCGCATTTTCCGCATTTCCATGGCACAAAAATGTGCAAAACGCTAAATGCAAAATGCAAAATACATATGCATAAAGGGGGCACACCCCGATCCTCAACCCTCCCCTCTCTAGCTGTCTGTTATTTATGGCAACAACTAGGAAACGAGGGGGTTGCCTTAAATGGCGTTATGCAAAAAATTTATATATAGAAAGAGGGAACAACTCAAAAAGGACACCAGACACAATGCGCTGGTCATCGGTTGCTAAATTATGAAAATGCATATGAAGAATTCTCTGGCATATATTAAAACAAAATAAAAGATACCAGAACCAAAAGTAAAAATGCAGCAGTCAAGGAGCTCGACTAGCAACTAACCCGAATCCAAGTTTTATTTTAGTATATTAGTATATATATATAAAAGTACAAATCTTAGAGTCAAAGAGTTCGTATGCATATCGGATCTTCATAATTATCTATCCATAATTATGCATTTACACAATTGTTTCTCAGCCGATCTTGGATCTTGGTCAATTATTATTACTATTATTTTTATAATTATTAGTATTATTATTACTATTATTTTGAATACAGAACAAATGCAGTCATCAAGTGAATAATGTAGTCTTGAGGGGGCTTATAGCATGCCTACTGTGGCCTTCAGGGATATGTGATATAATCTGTAAAATTCGCTTAACAAGGGAAATGTTCAAGCCATGTCTTGAATTTATAATGCTTTTAAAGTATATTATTGATTAAATTGAACAAAATATTCCCACAGTAACGCTTCTATTTCTGGGAAACTGAAGAAAAAACAAAAACAAGCCAAATATAAAAAGAAATTTCAAATAGAGATGACATTTTTTAGATTAACATATTTCGCTAATCGAATAAATGAAAAACATCTACAATAATTTTTCAGTTTATAAAAAAGATCGAAAGCCAGATAAGATTTCATTTCCAAGAAAACTAAATTGCATTTCTCGCAATTCTGCGCCACTTAAAAATTTGACCTCAATGACCTGGACCTGGACAACATATGCAAAGTGATCGCAAGGCGAAACAACATCAAAATATTATGCAAAAAAAGAAAATAAAACAAAAAAGAGAAAAGGAAACCCAATTTTTTTGCACGACTCAGTCACTTGACCTTGAGATCGACCCAGGAGACATTTAAAAAACCATTTGCTAAGCCATCAAAAATAAGTCTCATTTAAAGTGGTGCGGAAAAAACTAGGTGATGCCCGGGGAGCGACAGAGGGAGGAGGTGAAAAGGGACATTCGCACGCCGCAGGACATCGGGCTGAAAGTCGCATATATGCAAAGCAATGTGGCAAACCTTGTTGCATTGTTGCCGTTGCAACAGCTCCTAGATGTTGCTCCTCAGCCTTGCTGACAAGCGAACAATGAGCCAAAAGAAATATATATTTTTGCATAAGGCCGCATTGTGCATTATGCAAAAAAAAAAAATCAGCAGCAGTCTCAAATTATTACTGCTACCTAGCAAAAACAGAGCTCTCTCTATCTCTCTCTCTCTCTTCCGCTCTCTATCACTCATGACGTTGCATTTTGCACGCCTGCTCCGTTTAATTAGAACAAACAAAACCAGTCCCAAGGCGCACTCCGCAAGATGCCCTTTTCCCATCCCTTCCATTATTTTTATTTTTATGTCTATTTTTTTGCAAGTAACCTCGCTGCTGAAGGTCTTGTTTACTTTAGCCCAGAGGGAATGCGTCTGTCCGTTTTGTCCATCGGTGTGGGTGGCTTAAAAAAACACTCAGCGCATCGAGCTGTAATTATTGACCGTTAATTTGTCTGGCTTTAATCCTTTTTTGGGTAAAGTCATTTGTGCGTTCCCAACAAAAAATTTACCAGCTCATGGCTCATAATTGTAGGATTGGCTTTAAAATAAAATGGGTTCGACTTAAGGATTCAATTTCGACAAGTAATGCACTTGATATCCTCCTAGGTGATCTCGCTTGGGGATTAGGCAGTAATTTAAATCGCTCAAAGGTAGCAATATTCAAAAAGGATTCTTTTATGAAATTATATATTAAAATAAACAATTATTAAATGTTCTCTAAAAAAAACAACATAAACTTTTATATGATAATGATATATTTCAAATTGCTTATCAATTGAAAATTCCCCTTTTGCTCAATAATATAATATTTAAATTCCCCGCCAATTGAAAATTATCTTTTTGTTCACTTGAAGAGTGCGACGAAATTGCCTTGAAAATTGATCGACAAAAGGGAATTTATGTTTACAAAACTCTTTTGCTCTTCGCACGTTTCGACCGCGAAAAAGTGAGATAGCTATACAGAAAAGTACCGCGCACATACTCACACTCGGGGATATACAAAAATTCCCAGCCCTCACACACTCACAAACTAATTGCATATGTATAATACTCGCTGAAAAAATTAGTTCACTGCACTGAAAATGAACTGCGTTCGTCGTCATCATTGCCAGAGCAAAAGTGTAGAGAAAAAAAATCGCATTGCTTACTTTGGTGCTTATTGCGTGTTATTATTGTGTTTTATTTATAAGCAAATTAAAAGTGATTGCAAATGAGTTCACCAAGTTCGCACGAATCGGATTTAAGTTTGGCTTTTAATGCAGTCGATTTGGGTACCCGTTCTTCAACGGCACAAGGGCTGCCTCCAGTTCAGCAACCAACTGAAAATGTGGAAACAGCTAGAAGTGGGCAAACAGCTCTACGAGCGCCAGCTTCCCGGGTGCGTCGCAAGCAGGCAACGCCTTTAATTCGGGCAGAAAGATTACGCCGGGAAATACGTAGGCTGCAGTCAACTCCGCAGTTTTTGATACCACGTATGGCATTCGGTCGTGTCGTGCGTGAGATTATCTTAAAGCACACGCTAGCTCAGACACCATTTCGCATCACGATGTCAGCACTGATTGCACTGCAGTCGGCGACAGAGATGTATTTGACACAGCGCTTCGAGGATTCCTATTTGATGACGTTGCACCGCAATCGGGTCACCCTGGAAGTGAGAGATATGGCTCTGATGGCATACATCTGCAATCTACATGGACAACCTTAACAGCTGTCCAGTTAAATTTTTATGTGTGAGTATGGTTGTGGGCTCACTTATCGATTATTTATCAATATGTCTTATCGATGTATATTTATTTTGCTTTCAGATATCAGATATGATGCCTGCCTCTGTTAATATTAAGAACTTATATATAAGCAAAGCTTGCTCTGCATAACTAAAGAGTGCGAGCGAGAGATCCGATATTTAAATTTCTATTTCCAAGCAAATTCTGCTCTCACTTGATAAAATGTCTTCATTGAACTTTGTAATATATATATAATATATATATATATATATATATATATATAATATATAATATATATAATATAATATGAGGCAGGTAGTTTTTTTAGTTTTAAGTATATATACATATATGTATATTAAATTCGTTTCAGCAGCAGTTTTGATATTTTTACATTTTAATTTCTTGCAAATTAAAATTCCCTTATTTTCGCTCACTGCGCATCAAAATTTCCCAGCTAAATGATCAGCCAAAAGGAAATGTGCACCAACAGAAGTAAAGTTTGGGCTGCGTAACAAAAGAGTGCGAGAGAAAAAGACAGAGCTCATATGTTGATGTCCATCTGTTTCCAGGCAAATACTTGGCTCACTTTGGAATAATTCCAGTGGTCTGCTAATCTTAAGCACAGTTGATTAAAGAGAACAAATTCCCCATCCAAAACACAATCATTAATTTGCATGAGAATGTGAGAGAGAGAGGGAGAGGGAAGGCGAGTCGACAAAAAGTTTTGGCCCCAAGTGATTACTCAATTTAAATGGCAAACAGCTCTTCCTCCCCAAAGCAGACTATATGCTAAAACAAAAAAAAACCCCGAACACAAATCGAATTCAGAGCAATAAGCTGGATGCTAATGCATCCAAATCCAAATTGTGCTCCCAAATGGCTGCGGTCGAGTGTCTTTCTCCTCGTCCTCCTCCTCCTCTTCCTCTTGTTTTTCTTCCACATGTGGATTGGTTTGCAATGGAAGGGGGCGGGGTGTGTGCATGTGTGTGTTAATATTTTTATTTACACCCTTATAATGTTTGTGTGTGTGTCTGTTGGCCTGCTAATCTAATGCACACAATCGAAATTTGCCTAAAAAAAAACTGGCCACACCTCGACAGCAGTGTGAGGGAGGAGGAAGAGGTGGGGGAGGGGGAGTAAGTTCTTTGGTCAGCGTGTCGCAGATAAAAGCATTATGAACAAAACTTTCCACACACACAGAAACACACACACACATATATATATATATAAGTCTATTACATAGATCATTTATTACACGACCAGCAGCAGGACGCAGGAGGAAGGACGAAAGACTCTTCTCGGCTGTTGACAACGCAACGTGTGTTTCTAATGTGATTTTTTATTTGGCCACACGCATCCCGTAATGTCTTCGGTTTTTTTCTTTCTTTTTTTACTCCCCCACTATTTTTTAGCGCTCTCTTATCGAAACAGTTTTATCTGGTGTTGGCCCACTGTGCCACCGATTGCTCAATTTTCCAAGGCACTTGGTCCTCAAGTCGATGTCCTGAGGATGTGCAGTTGAAGCAAAAGTTTGCTGTCCGCAACGATTCAGAGATATGAGAAGGGAGCGGAACCCAAAGTTTAGCTTAAAAAGCAACCCTTACAAAAATAGCAGAAATCAGGATTTTTTATGTGAGGAGATTTTGGGAATTTATTTTAAATCGTTTGACTTATAAATGAATATGAAATATGAATGAAAATAAAGTTATGAATTAGAATTGTGAGGAAAACTTCTGAATTTTATTTTAAATATCCTAACTAACAAATGTATATTATTAAGAGCTAAATTAAATGCGATAAATTTGTTTTTGAAATTAAAAAAAATTATACTCAGGTAAAAAAAAAATTGCTTTTAATTTTACATTATCTGCATCACAAAAAAAATTACTAAATATGGAACTAAATTTAAATAAATCTAAATAAAACAAAAACTTCAGCTCATTTGAATTAGGTAAAGAGTAAGAAAGAGTTTTAAGAAACCTAATACAATAAATATACGACAATTGAACTCAACTGTTTAATGCTAGATCTAAGTCCAGTTGAAATTTACTTTTTCCTTTTGAATAAATAACTTGTAAAACGATATAAGAAATGTAATAAAATAAGTTATTGAAAACTTTATTGTTTAATGCAATGCAATAAATATTACTTTACTCACCTGAACCTCAAAATTGAAATTTTGTGTGTCTTTGGAATGTAAGACTTCGTATATTAAAAGCTGATCAAGTTAATTGCATTGTATAGATAACAGCAATCGTTTCCGATGGCATTAAAACACACAATTGTAAAGATAAAGCATCCCAATTGATATATTATTCATACACTGTACAAATCTCTGTACAAAGATCTGTTACACCTAAACATAATTTCATATTAAGCAAATTAATATCCAGATTGCTGTTTATTTAACATCTGGCTACAGGGTGTATGCTAGTCGAGCTCTCTCAAATAGAGCATTTCAATTTGTTAATCCCAGATGTACCCCTCCTCAGAAATACTTATACACTAAACTCAACCTCAACTTTTAAATTTTGAATATCTTCGAGCTATTTCACGTTATCGTTTCTCAGGCATTTTTCTAATCAGTTTTCCCCCGAGCTTGCTGCCACTGGCTCCTATAACTTTGGTTTTAGTTGCCACAAACACAACTGTACGATTGCAGACCCCCTCCCCGTCCTTCACATCCCCTCCCCCCTCTCCACTCCCACTCGAGTCGAATTCTAATCAAACTGTCAACTGGCAGCCAAAAGTCCTAACCCAAAGGCCCCGCCTCTCGTTAGTCAAAGCAAAGAAAAAACAAGAAAAAAAAACGAAACATGTGAGTGTGGCAAGTATCTCAATTTGATGCTTTTTCTTTGGGTTGCTCTTTATTTTTTTGGTTTGTTTTTTTTTGGTGGCAACTTAATTTACTACGGGGAGCATATGCTAAAAAACCGAATGGCCATGACTTCAGTTTCTGTTTTTTCTGCTGCTGCTTTTTTGCGCTTATCAAAAGTCAAGTAAATATCTGCAGCTAAGAGATTCAGATACAGATTGGCCCCAAACACACACACACTCGCACACACACTAGTTGATGATGCCGATGATGCCGATGATGCTCCCGTGAGATAGTTTGATTAATGGCCAAAAAGTGCCCAAACATTTTCCGTTTTCTCTGTTTGCTATTTGGGTATTTGGTATTTGGGCATTTTCTAATGCGAACAGTTACAAAAAAGCGTTAATACACATGTGACTCGATCTGTTTTCCTTTTTTTCCTGCCTTTTTTTTTCTTTTTTTGCTCTCTGAGTGTGCTTTACTTGTGGACACTATTAGGCGCACACACCTCCCATTCTCAAATAGTATTCACAAAAAACGTTGGCCTAGTGTTTAGAGCCCGTTCCGGAGGGCGTTGTGATTCTATCGAGCTGTTTGTGACTATTTGCAATTGAAGAAGATCTCTCGTTTCCACTTGGAATATATATTCTTGATCAGCTTCACTAGCAGATTCGAAAAAGCCAAGTGGTGTTTTCTTAGACTTTATATTAGTATTCATATTTCAATGGCTGAAATTAGGTAGGGTATCTAAGGTATGTGGAAAAGTGTATGTAAGCTTCGTCTTTTCAAAGGGAGCCCTTCTTTCTCCCTCTTCTTCTTCTACGACTAGGTTTCTTTTTAGATTTTTCTTGTGGACATATAAAAAAGTTGGCTGTTTATAACGCGAAATCATCAAGTTAACGTTAACGCTTGATTTATGGCATGTTACGCTCACAAATGTATTGGTTCCGTTCACATACAGTGGCGTAGTGGAGATGGGGTAAGGGGGTGTTGGTAGAGATGGTGGAGGGGGTGGTGAGGGGTGGTGCCTGGTTTAACACACACAGTTTGCGTTTGTCACGCGAAGGCATTTAACGGGTCTTTTGCAGTCATCGTCTCAGTCTCTCAGTTTTTGTTGTCGGCGTCGTTTTATTAATCAAAATTTCACCATTCTGCCCGTCGCCAGGTGGCGTGTTTGTAGCGGCATTTTATTTAAATTGCTTACAAACGCCATGTTTTTTGATTGCCACACGAGTTGTCTGTCCGCCCGTCTATCCCCCTATCTGTCTTCCGACTTGGCAGCCATTTGACAGGCGGAAAGGGTTCGCTATTGACTTATGACTCTTCGATTTGGGCAACCTTAATAGGTAGACAAAACCAGCAAAAGCGGAACCCCCCAAAAGTGTGGCACGACATGCAAATGGCTAAAGTTTTCAAGGTGTTTGAGTAGGCATGGAAATTGCTGGGGAAAATATTTGGACGATTGTTGAAATCTTGTTAAGGGTGGGAGGAAAGGCATTGCAACTTGCCTAGAAGAAATTGACGTTTACTTTTAAGAAGGTGGAGAAAATGTAATCGAAATCATTAAATATTTTCTAAATAAAGAAAAAATAAATATCACTTTTTGGCTGTTAAATACTGTAACAAAACTTTGTTGTACTCCTTTTATATAGTAAATTATATATCAAGTTATTATTATCAAGCTGCACACAATTATTTTATGTAGTTTACAGAAACTGCCATTGATTTTTGGGGATAGAACTATTGGATTTCATAACCTTCTGTCGGCTACAAGTAACTCTAACAGGCTTATATTTTTCAATTACTGCCCGGTGAACATTGACTTACCCCATCGCTGTAGTTTGATCTCATCACTCATCGCTAAGGTCATTAAATACACCCGCACTTAACCCTTTAATTGCCCTGGCTGAGGAAATGTGAAACCCTCTAGAAAACAGCCATCAGACCCTACTCATATTCATATGTACACACAAATAGACGCACAGACAACAGACAACAGACTGACAATAGATCATATGATATGGGAGAAAATGGGTTAAGATATAGTCGGCATACTCAGTTCACTGTTCATTCTAACCCTTGAGCAACGGTCAAATTGTGCATTTCCGTTGGCCACTACAAATAAGCAGGGCAAACAAACAAATAATATTCCTATTAAATTCAAATTACAGGCACGAACAGTTGGCGCCTCCCACACTCCCAGATACCCTACCCTACCTTGCCCTGCCCTGCTCAAGGGTTAAACTGACCCCCGTCCACTTGAACTCTTAACCCGTGAGAGACCCGCACACATGACGATATATTTATGTATATATGTTTTTTTTGTGTGCCATATTTTTGATTGTTTTCAAAGCAATTAAGGTGTAGAAATTTGTCTAATCGCGTGCGGGTGCGGCAGGGTTGAGGGGGTGTTGTTGGAGTGGGTTAGGGGTTAGCTGTTCTTTTAAGGGTTCTGTTGACGCGTTGTAATTTAAGTGAAGGGTTTTAGCTGCAACAGCTGTGCTCGAGGCCAGAAGACAGTTTCTTCTATAATCATTTATATATCTTCTTCCCTCTAAATCCATATCCTGTTTAATCAGAAACTAGTCAAAAACTTTAAGTTCAAGCTGAAGCGTAGCCACACACACAATACACACACACGCACACACACGCACAACAACACACGTGCCAGTTCAGCGAGTATGCCGCATAAGTCCCCAAAAACATATAACTATATATATATACACATATATAGACGACCCTCATCTGCATGCGTTGCGCATAAATTTTAACCCAAAAATACGCCCGACAGCTGTCTCCGCCCACCAACTCCCAACCAGCCCCCTCACTCCCCCACGCCCCCACATCTCCCTTCATAGCAACCGCTGTCGTTGTCTGCCTTCCGCCCATTGGCGCTCAAGATGAGCTGGCTTACCCCGTTTTAATATTATGCCATCGGGAATGAAGGAAAGAGTTTCTTATCGTAATGCCTGGCCTATAAAAAGTATTAGGCGACTGTGGCACTTACTACGTATATATATCTATATATAGTGTGTGTGTGTGTGTGTGTGCATAGAAAATGGCTGTCATAATTTGGGTGCTTGGAAAGTGATTCGTGATGGGCTGCACTGCAAGAAAAGTTGTGATGTAGATACATAAAATAAAACTCGAAAATCGGAGCAGATTAATATATATTTACTTAGAGGATATCAGCAACACTACATGTATGCCAAGAAGATAATTATAAAGTAATTGATTAAAGTAGCTTTTGTGAAAGTCTTCAATTATGCAAATTATTGCTATTAAGAATGCTCGATTATTTTTTTGTCTGCAACTTTATAATCTAAGAGATCTTAGCATAGAGCAACATTTGAATCTACTATATGCACATTTTATTTTATAAATCTTAGACACTTTCCTAGAATGTCAATGTCAAGACTTCAAGATTACAACAATATCTAAAAAGTTTCGCTGCATGTGTAGCCAGCCTCAAGTAGGAGTAGGAGTAGGAGGAAGACATCCTACTCTGCCCGCTTGCAACCCAAAAATAACTCAGTCAAGTCATCTCGATATTAAAAAACAACACACAGCAACCAAAAAGACAGAAAAAAATAAACAAAAAAAAGCAGACAGAAAATAACACAGCATGCAACCCCAAAAAGTGAAGGGGAGTAAGCGGTAGGGTGTGGGGTCGGGGGAGTGGGTGTCCCCCAGGGCAAAAAAAAAGCGACAGCTTTTCACATACGTGCCCGCCCCGACAAAACCATATCCACTCCGCAGTCGCATAAAAAATGAAAATGTCAAAAGGCAGAAACAAAAAAAAAACTGCCGCACTCGGTTAAAAAAAGCAGAGCGCACAAGATACAAGCAAAAGATACACACAACGAGGCTGAGTTGAAAGGGGAATGGATGGAAGAAGGGGCGAAGGGGGACGCAAGTCAGGCAGTCAAAGATGGCGTCTTTGCCACCCCTTTTGTTTGTTGCTCCAATGAGAACGCAGACTGATTAGCATATGTGTAAAGAAACGCTCTTTCTATGCCCAAAAGAAAATGGCTGCCACATTTCAAACTGTACATCCAGAAAAAAATCAACCTGAAATTTAAAATGATAATCACCCTGAAAGTTAGACAGTTTTTCTTGTTTTTATGAAAACATTTTTGTCTAAATTGCTACTTTGCGGAATTATTTTCTATTATTAAGAAATCATTTCAAAAAGTAGTCGATTTAGTTATATGAATTTATAAACTATGAAAAATGTTTATATATGTGAAAGCTTAATTATAAATATAAGCAACAAGAATTCTATGTATACACATAGAAAAACTAATCCTTGAAACTGGACATAGTTTTTCTACATTTTAGAAAAAATAAACCCCGAAATGAAGAATTGCGAACCCTGATTTTTTGGAGAGCCACAGAATTCAATTTTAGAAATGTAGTTTGTGAATAATTAGACGAATTTCTAAAATTCATGTCGATTTTTTCTAAGTGTAAAGATCTGATGTGTGTTTTTTTGCCCTGCTTGCCACAATTGTTGTGGTCAGCACTTGACCAGACAATTGAACATATGGCGAGGACAAACTGCAGGACATAATTCTTGCATAATCATTGTGTGTAAGTGTGTGTGCGTGTGTGAGTGTGTGCGAGTACATCTTAAGGATCGGCTGCAGTAGCTACCCTCGAGGGCAGCAGGCACGGGCGCGCGCCAACATGCATAATCTGTCTTTGAGTAGGGACCGTGTTTGATTAAGGATAACCAAGGATAACCAAGGATGGCAAGGATAACCAAGGCTAGCCAAGCAATGCAATGATTGCATCGAAATTGCAAACGAATTTTCAAGAAGTGAAAACGAGTTCTCTTTCAAAACAACAACAGCTGCCAGTCTCACTGGGTGTGTGTGTGTGTGAGTTTAGTGTGTGTAGTGTGTGTGTGGCGTATGCAGAACGGATGCTAAGAAGGAAAGTCGAGGAGAGAGGGTATCAGGTAACAGTAGCTCTGTTTATTTGTCTCTTTGTGTGTATTTGCATTGCACAGTGAAAGTAATTGCTTGAATCTCCCCCGAGGGTTACTCAATCCAAAAAGGAGAGATGCAAGAGAAGAGTCTGAAGAAAACATGTGCTAAAAACAAAGAAATTGAGAATTGAAATCTATCTCTCTCTCTTTTTCTCTATCTCTTTCTCTTTCTCTCTCTCTCTCTCTCTCTCTCTCTCTCTCTCGTATATATTCCCAACTCAGTTTATATGATATTGTTAGCATAGATCAGTTTGTATGAGCGAATTGGCCTATTCAAAATTGTTATTATTCAAAAGACAAATAAAATAACCCCAAACATTATTTTCGAATCGAGTTTTAACTTGAAATTCGAGGCTGAATCGCGTTTCGAAACTTTGAATAGTATTAATCTAAAGGTCATGACTAATAAGCCCGCAGCTATTTCTGCAATTTCGATTATAACATGAACTTCGACGCAGATTTAATTGCAGTTTTAAATTCAGACCTAAACTTATCCATCAAGTCAAGGCATTTAAAGATGTGTTCACTTTTGAAAAACTTATGGCAAAAGGGAAACTAACAGCAACCAGGAATACGCTTCAATGCAAACAGGATTCCTGGAATAAAGTTGCTCGCAGGTTGCAAAGAAAATCTTGAATGGTTTCCCATTATATAAAAGGCATACAAATAGAGAGTTTTCAGTTGGCACATAGCCTGTCGGAGCCGTATCCTTTAGGTGCGTTGGCAACTTATCAAATCGCAAACAACAATGAGTAAAAATGCCAATAAATCAAAACACCTACAAGAAAAGGCAATGAAGGCATTCCTCGGCATTGGTTAAAAGGTTAAGCAGCCTCACAAATAGGGGTAAGCAGCTCCAGATTGAGCATAAAAAATCGAACAACGATAAATCGTGGCAAACAAACTCAGTTGCAGGACACAAAGGACATGAAGCACCATTAAAAAATCTTTAAAGAAAAGAAAAGGAAAAAACGCAACTCAAAATTTATAGGGTTACATTAGGTGCGAAGAATGCACAATGGCAGTAGCCGCTAGGGGAGCAGAGCAGGAGAAGGAGAAGGGTAAGGGGAAGGGTACAAAATGCAGCCAGGGGTTGCCCAAACAATGCCGTCCTAAGTTACCACAAGGATCTTGGGCCAAAGCCGAAAGGGTTTCCTTCAAACCGAAGGTTACAAATAGGTGCGCAATAAAAGTCGCCCGAGAAAAGGGTAGACAAAGGGCAGGCAGGGGTTGGGGGTTATTGAGGGGCATAAATTCTGTTGATAACATGCCTAAATCGTAGGTGTTAAAAGTAATGCGGCAAATGGCTGCTCAGCGGGTGCTCGAGTCTTAGACAAAAGCCGAGTTGGACTTAAAGCAAATGTAGAAGCTTTAATTTAAGTGAAAAATATGTTTTTGTATTGAAGAGAAAGATTTTCTTTATTAATTTATATTATTTTAATATTATTATTTTTAAACCCTTGCAGGGGCTACCTTAAGATAGATATATAGAAATTTAACGAAATTTGCTCTCTTGTTTTTCTAGAATTCAGGGTTTTTTTATTGAACGTAGAACCACTCTTTAAAACTATAAACTTGCCACATTTCTAAAGATCAACTATCAGCTAATGTAATTTTTCCATCAACTGACTGTCTGATTCGAGGAACAGAGCTCCTAAATCTAAATTTAGAATGCAGCTTTTCAGTTAGTTCCGTGCTCGGTTTGAAATGTGATGAACTAACCCCAAAGCCAAAGACTGCTTTTAGACATTATCTAATTAGATTTACGCTTGACATTGTCAGCTACTCTAAAGTAATTAAAAAAGAGCAGAAAAACTGTGCACGTGTTGTGCACAGGAAATCAGTGTGTGTGTGTGTGGGGATTCTGGGAATCGTGTGGCAAAGGATGCTAAGTCAGAATAGTGTCACATATTGTCCTATCTTCCGAGCTGTTCTCTCGTCCTGTTGGTGGGCGTGCAATTGTCGCAGCTCATAAAAAACAATAACTAGCTGCCTGTTGGAATAAAAAATTTATGAGTTACTTTGGCAGGGACATGACTAAGAAGAGAGGGAGAGAGAGAGAGAGGGGGGGGGGAGAGGCAGGACATCGACATGTGTCCCAACATGCCTGACAGCGGCGCTGTTTGCAGGTCGGGCATTTGTTGCATTTTATGCGCCAGCTTAAGTTCAACTATGGCCCAAAAACAAATTTTCATATGTATGGCGAAAAAGATAGAAAAAAGAAGATTCGAAATAATTTTGTTGCGGGATTTTAACACGAATTAAGCACTTTTATATGTGGGGGTCGCCATTGAGTTCAGTTGAGCTGAGCTAGCCCCCAAAAAGCAAAGCCGCCTAATGGCCACTTAAGTGAATTTACTTTTATGGCAAAATGACACGGCACAGGACTATTTAGTCCTGGCCAGGATCAACTTGATAGACGGCTCGGTTTACAAGGCTCAGCTCAGCTCGGCTCGTCTTTGCTCCGGCTCCTCTCACAAATCCCGTCCAATTTCATTTGTTAGCAAAACTTCCGACACTTGGCTTAGACAAGCCGCTTAACCCTTAGTCGGTGTCGATGTCGGTGTCGCTGTCAGTGTTATCCCAATCTAATCCCTGTTCCTGGAAACATCTTGTCTGGCATTTCAAAACGTGCCGCAACATTTGCAAATATGCAAATACTTCTCGCTCTCTCTCTCTCTGATCTGTAGGTGTAGACGTGGGCTGCAAATTAGCCAAACTGTTTGCAAACTCGGCGCAGCGCTTCGTCGGCTTAGTCCTGCCAGCAAGATCCTTGCGATCAGCAGCGCAGGATTTGCTCGGCGAGGCGTGCTCTATTAGCCGCCTAATGCCCACTGTTTACTTTGCTAATCAGCGCGGCTTTCTTTGCCTCTCAGCCGTGGTCTGGTTTTTGCTCATTTTTCAACGCATTCCGGCCACCAGCTCTATTTTAGGTAATTAGCCAAAGAATGCAGCTGTTTGCAGAGCGTGTTGGACAAAGCCTAGGCGGTAAATATGAAGTAAGAATGGTTACCTCAGGCAACCCGAAGATTGTATGAGAACATCTAAAGTTCGCTTTGAAAGCTATTTGATATAGATATTGTGAAGAATATTTAGTATTTTAATCGACTAAGGCTATACTTGTAGTGTAAGTGAGAAAAACTGAAAAACATCACACAGGGTGTTCCAGGTGCACCGCTCTTTCCCCCGGCTCTGCTGTAATCCTTTGCAGGCAAGCAATAACATCAAAGTGAAAGAGCGCTGGAAAATCCTCAAATCCGAGCCACCTACAAAACAAAGCGATTAAACGCAAATCCCCGAAGCCGACAAAGTGCGTATGAGAAATGAGAATTGAGAAATAAGAGACGAAAGGGTGCATGCAACATTGTGGCAAGGTGCCTAAGCGAGCGGATTACAGAGCGAGGCAGAACAAAAGCAGCAGCACGAATAAAAAATGGGAGCACTTGGCAAATAACAAACCACAAAAGCCAAACGACAAGAAACCAAAATATTTGGCGAAATTAAAAACCGCTAAAAAAGAGGGAAAAAACAGCTGGAGCTTAATGCGATGCAGCCAAGTGGAAAGCCGAGAGTGCCGCAGTGCTTGCCACACAAAGCTTTAACCGCCTGTGGTGCAAGGTAAACAAAATAATGAATTCAACGGCCATTGAAGAAGATGCTTGGCAAGGCAAGCTTTCATTAAGGGTTGCGCTTAAGGGCTGTCCTGTGGCGTTAACCCTTTTGTGAGTGCCGAGCGTGCAACCAATGAAAATGAGGCAAGCACTTTTGATAAATGACTTTGTGGGTAATTTAAAACTTGTAAATGAATCGAGCTGCTCAAAATATTTACGAGCGCCGATTAGAAGAGCTGCCTTTTTGTGTGGGGAGGAAACAGGATGTGTCAAAGGATCAGCTGCAGATGGATGCCCAAAAACACTTGGACACCTTGCCCCAGAGACAGAGAGAGAGAGAGAGAGAGAGAGAGAGCTCTTCAAGTGCCACAGGATATGTTTGGGTTATTAATGAAGTGCGGGCATTGCAACAATTTGAGTAGCGTGTGAAATATGCAAATGCCACAAGGAATATAGTATGTGGCAAGTAAGAACAGTGACTCTCAAACCAACTGACTAGGCTAACTCTCGTCGATCCCAGACGTTGTCTATATTAGACTATTGTCGATGGTTTGACTAACTAGAGTTTAAAGTGAATATCCTTGCTCCTTGCTAGCTGATCCTTGGCTCCTTGGCTGCTGCAGGACTGGCGTTGCATGTGTGATAAATGGCTTTGGTCGCCGGCAGCTGACAGGAAGTCAAACGACAAATTAACTCGACTCGACATATTTTTTTGTACGGTTTTATTTTTATAGCCGATGACATTTTTTTAATGAATTTCTGAGGCTACCCCCAAGCAGGACTATATGTGTGTGTAATGCACTCCTCTGTCTGCATTTTGTATATGGGGCGAGGGGGGTAAGGCTGCTGGGAGAGGGGAAGAACTGCTGCTCAAGATTTTCAAGTGCCTTTGATGGCGTTCATTTAGACAGTTTGGAGTGTGTGTGTGTGTGTGTGTGTGTGTGTGTGTGTGTGTGTGTGTGTGTGTGTGTGTGTGGATGTGTATGAATGTATATATGAGTGTGTGTGAATGTCCTTTTGTATGATAACACAAATGGGGTATTTTTAACAGAAGAATTATGTTTTTAAAGGATACCACATTTGGAATTTTATGAGGCGTGCAAGTGGAAAAGCCGTTTGATTTATTATGATCATATAAAATGAATATTTGTTTATCATACAAATATTAAAAGAAATTTCAAAATGTTGCAGTTCATATGTCAAACCAGAACTGCAACTTGAATCCTAACTCAGAACCATAACTGGAACCAAAATTCAACTTTCATTGAGAGCCAATTTCAGGAACCCAAAAAAAATGTAGCCAACGAATGGCCTATAAGGGATCTCTTAACTTTACGTACCGGAACCGGAACGGTTTCATAACCTGGTTTATATAATTCTGCTCTGGTTTTTAGGGAGTTATCGAAACTTTTACAGGTAATTCTTTAGTCGCTTAGCATTCAATTTGAAGTTGTCATTTAGCTTCTTTTTTCGGCTTTTTTTCTTTTTGTAGTGCTGTTGAGTTTTGATTGAGACGAAGTATTCGAGAATTTTGTATTTCTGTTGCGGCTGTAGGCGGTACATGCCACATGTGGCACACACACACGCTTCCTCTCAGGTATATTTCAAGCATAAGCTGGCCACGCCTACAGTCCCACTCCACCCATTCCCCCCGCATTCCAGCTTTTCATTTTAAGCTACGTTTTTGGTTTTTTGTTTTTTTGTTTGGAAATTTTTTGTTCCTGGCTCCGTTGTTGGACATTCAGTGGCCTCATATATCCTGATGCTCTTGGGTCGTCGCTAGGATACCCTTTTGCTTTTAAGGCACTCGCCTGTTATTTGATGCCTTGTTAACTTTCATCTGAATTGAGGGGGGGCAGGTTGAAGAGGGGCGAGACAGGAATTCGTCTTGTTTTAGCCAGAGATTCTTGTTTTTTTTTTGTATTTATTTTTTTGTTCAATGAATGTCCTTTCTGGCTAGGAAAATGCGTGTTCTCGCTGCTGCTCGTTTTTCGTCTTTTTTTTCTTCTTCTAATGAAAAGAAAAGTGGGCTTTCATTTTTCATTTCTTTTTCGTTATTTCTTCAGTTTTCTTAGCCCATGTTGTGTACTATTTTTATTTTTTATTTATTTTTTGCTTTTTTTACTTTACAGTTGCTCTGAGCTGGGATGAGTCCTTTTTCGCTGCGTGGTATTCGCTTTCATGTACCTCAACAGAGTTTATTAGCCTTAAGCTGGGGGCAACGTGTTACTCTCTGTTTGTCTCCCTATGTGTGTGTGTGTGTGTCTATATTTGTGTGTGTGTGTGTGTGTGTGTGTGTGTGTGTGTGTGTGTGTGTGGACAGCTCTTTGGGTTACCTGGACAGCGGAGCGCCTTTGAAAATTAAAGCAATTATCGCGAGCTTCAAAAATTGCTTCAAAAATACTCCCAACAAATTGTTTAAAATTTCTTGTGTAAATTTGAGTTTATTGTAAAAATAAATAAAGTATTCATTTTTCAATTTAGACTGGAACAATCAAAGACAAATGAAAATACGGAAATGCCTAAACTTGCTCTGCGAAGGGTTTTCGAGAACTTTCATTCCAAATTTGGATCTCTAGCTTATATAGATTGGCTTGATAACACAGACATAGTTTATGGATTTTGAAAAGCTTCCTTTTGCCTGATTATTATTTCAATTTAAATTAAATTTGTCTGTATTTATTTTATATGTATTTCTCTTACAAATTTACATTCGCTTTTATTAGTAATAAAACCACAAATAGTTTGAGGGCAACTGTTGCTAACTGGCTGGCTACAGTTTGAGAGCGACACACGCTGGACACTTGTTTAAAATGCGCATTAGCACACAAATATATAAGGACACGCGTCCTTATTCTATGTGGTTCATGCTTATTTTTCTAATGCCATATGTGGCTTTCGTTGTTATTTATTTCACGCCGCACACTTTCGCCTTTTTCAACCTTTTCGTCCTGACATGGAAATTTGTTGCGCCTGCGCGTCCTGGGTCCTTATCGTCCTTATTTTGGCCATATCGAATGGCATTCGCTGTGCCACATAAATTCATAATTGGAAGCAGGGCGCAGGGCGCAGTGCGTCAAAGGATTCGACAAAGGATGCTGACCAACGTTTAGCGTTTATCCTTTTAGCCGGCGGGTGGCGGGTGGCGAGTCCTGCAGGATATACAGACAGACAGCTGCTGTTACTCTTCGGCATGCTGGTCAGCCATAAAACTGACCATAAATTACACAACATGTCCTGCATCGAGGCAGGACTCGTTGCACGCAATCCTTTTGCTGACTGCATTTTTGGCAAAATTCTCCTTTTTTGATCTCGTCCTGCGTCCTGCGTCTGCTTTGCAATCAATAATTATTGTCCTGCATTGTCCTGGCCATTATTTATTGTCCTATTGCGCTGTTTACCTTTCCCACAAAGCCGACGCCATCATTCGTCCAGTGTCCTTTTTGCCTTTTTTTCTATTGATTCCTTGTTTGACTCCTTGTTGCGTGTGTGTCCTGTGTGTACTGCCTTCTGGGAAGCAATGGACTGTGATTTTTACAGATATCCTTGGAACTGAAATTCTGGTAAAATGGATCTAAACCCTTTGAATAGTTTGTCTGGAAAAGGTCCTTTAAACTTCCCTTCATCATTATCCATGTTGGCTAGTTAGTCCACTTACAACCATGGCATGCCTGGGCTAACCTATAATTAAAACGACAGCAGTGGCAGCCTTTTGCGCAATTATCCTTTCACTTAGAGCAGAGGGAAAAGAGTGGGCGTGGCTTCAGGACGCAGGATGTTTGATTTGCTAAATGGCTTGCTTTGTTCAAAAAGGACACCGACGCAGGTACAATTGCAGCCACACACCGCTTTTTCATTTATTCAATCAGTATTTATTTATTTTAAGCAAGTTGCCTAAATTTGAAAAAGGACTCGAAAGTTTGAGAGTAGCTGTTTAATGCTTAACAATGCCGTTTGAGAGCAGCTGTGCATTGCTTAGCCATGCAGTTTGGGGGTATTTGTAAAAAACATCGCATAGCATTGCTCGAACAACAACAACAAAAAATGGCTTGACAATCCAGTTTGGGAGCAGCTGTGACAAAACACCGCAGAGCATTCAACAAGTATTTGGGTAATAAGTTCCAGCGGTTTGAGCACACACACAACACAACTACTGGTAAAATTCCAGCCACACATCGCTTTCCCATATATTCAATCAGCATTTAAAAAACCGCACTAGAAATAATTTATTTTAAAGATATTGCTTAAAATGCAAAAGGGCATTCAACAGTTTTACAGTTGCTGTGTATTGCTTATCAGCGCACTTTGAGAGCGACTGGAAGAAAATACAATGCAGCGCATGCAACTAGTAAATCGAAGATAAATTGTGGCGGTCGGTCGATGTGAGCGACAAGTGTGACTGCTAAACACGATTTGTAATTCAAAAAATACCAGCGCATTGTTATCGCTGGCCATATTTAGGACATTTGTGCGTCGATGACAGTCAGTCTTCTTGTGCCCGGCAAACAAAAAAAAAAAGGAAAGAAAGAGAGAGAACTGATAAACGTAACGCAAGCGTGCGAAAATTTGTTGAGATATGACCAGTTTTCGCAAACGGACCGTACAAACGCCAATCCGTGGCACCCGCACCAGCCCCCACACCGCCCAGGTGATCACCTCCAGCGGCAATCCGTCGCTCGATGTGATTTTAGGCGGCGGTCTGCCAATCGGCTCAATATGCCTCATTGGTAAGTCTACCTGTGTGTGCGTGTGTGTGTGTGAGAGCATTTAAAAATGTGCAAAGGAATCTTTTGATGTTTGCTGCCCCCTCCCCCAATCTCCACTTGCAGAGGAGGATCGCTTTATGACGCACGCCAAAGTGTTGGCCAAATATTTTCTAGCCGAGGGTGTGCTCTCCAAGCAGGAGATATTCCTGGGCAGTCTGGACGATTTGCCAGCGGAAATGTTGCGTCGACTGCCCAAACCACTGACCGATGAGGAAGTCGAGCTGGAGCAGCGCCAGGAGCAGCTGGCCAGCGAACAGCCAGCTGATAAAAATGGTTTGCGTATTGCATTCCGCTACAGCGATCTGCCGCTGGTCAATTCGGAGCAGGCGGGCCGTAAAATTGGCCATCATTTCAATCTGATGGAGCACATGGATTCGATGATGTTGTACTATGCACAGACAACGGTCTGGGATGATAGCTACAAGTATAACGACATTGTTGTGAAGGAGGACAATATTAGCAACTCTTCCAATTCGCTGGAGCAGACGGCAACAATTGTTGCTGATGCATCTCCTGCTGTTGCTCATGTTATTCCTCCTCCTGCTGCTGTTACTGCTGGCGAGGATGCAACAATCACTGCTGTCATCAGCAGCAGCAGCAACAATAACAATAATGACAATAATACTGCCAGCACAACTCCAGCAACAGCAACAACAACAATAGCTATGCCGGCCACACAGCCACCTCCACCACCACCACCAGCAGCAGCAGTAGTCGCAGTCGCACCACCAACAGCAGTCGCACCACCGCCACCAGCACCATCATCAATGGAGCCCCATATCTTTTATAATCTACGCTATGGCCGCCTGCTCAGCGATGTACAGCAATTGCTCCGCGACGATAGTTTCGTGCCCGGCACCAATACGCAGCAGAAGAATCTGTGCCGCGTCTGCCTCACCTCGCTGGGATCACCGTTGTGGTACGATGATCATTTCGCCGGTGACTTGCTCAAGTTCTTGACCATTTTGCGGGCCAGCGTGCGCAGCTGCACCGCCGTCTGTTTCATCACAATGCCAATGCATCTGATAGCCAAATACGTGAGTAACCATTAGATAGGTTACATCTCTAAACAATTTAGAGATATAGGTAGACATAAGGTCTATATAGTCTATAGTCTTTGGTCATATGTTGAGGTAGAGAAGATATAGATATAGTCTATATTAGATTGATCATACATCGAGGTGGACAATATAGATATATTTTATTCGTTTACTTTGCTCATTAGGATACCAGTTTGGTGCCTAAGATACGTCAACTGGTTGACTACTCGATTGAGTTGGAATCATTTGCCGGTTCGGAGCGTGAAACGCATCCGGCCTTCAAGGAGTACAGCGGTCTGTTGCACCTGCACAAGATGAGCGCACTGAACACGCTCGCCGTGCACATGCCGGAGACAACGGATCTGGCGTTCAAGTTGCGACGCAAGAAGTTTGTCATTGAGAAGCTGCATCTGCCACCAGGTGAGTCAATGGATCAATAATTAACCAACAACCTGATCAAAATGGGTATGTTTTTTGTAGAATTGCAGGAGACGTCGGAAAAGTCGGCCGCTGCTGATATTATGGCCACGCCAAATTGTGGATCGATTGTGTCTGGGAATTCGAATGTGTCTATGGATTTCTAGTGCCTCATTGGCCCCCAACACACGCCCCACCCCCGAAGTTGATGGCCATTGCCAAAAGTTTTGTTGGTTGTTTTATGAAACCTACTTTTTTATACTCTGTCTCTGCGCAACAATCCAAAGCTGTGCGAATGCAACAAATCTTTTGTACGACAACTAAAAACAACAACACACACAAAAAGTGATGAGTTTATATATAAAAAACAAAACAAAAAAAAATACATATATATATATACATTATAGAGAGATGAATTGGTTTTTAGCCGATCTTCTCGCTCATTTAGTACAACCGATTTTACAAGTTTTCTTACTACAAAAAGCAAATAAGAACATATATATATAGCCGAATATGTAATGTATGATATATGCAGAGAGTGTGCACAACAACAACAACAATTCCAATTTCCATATGCGAGGTGGAGTACTTTTAATTTTTCCAAAAAAAAAAAAACAAAATGAGATACGAGCAAAATTTTTAAGATTTTATGTAGTTATGTATGTATTAAAAACAACAACACAAAAAGCCATTGAAATTTTTAAAAGTAGTTTTACACAATTGGTTTGTTTTTCAATTACAATTACACACATTTTTTAAGTACAATCGATATTTGTTTTGTTTTTCTTTAATAATTATTTAACTTATCATTTTCGTGGCAGCTAGGCAGACATCATGGCCATATTCCCTTTGCTGTTGATGCTGATCAAGTTTATATATACTTTATTAATAATATTTCTACTGTTCATGAATATGAATTGGCCATTGATAATCGATTTTCAGTGGATTTAGCGTATTCCTTCAGGACATAAGGACGAAATGACAATAATTAGTCAAGGATAAAGATGCGAGTTGCATAACATTAAGAAAACTTTTATTTCTCCATCGATATCATTTGCAAAAGGTAAGATTTGAATAAATTCATTATAATAAAATCTTATTCATTGTAATATAGGCCGATGAAATTACATCTGCTCGTGTCGGACAAATATGCTATATATATATATATATATTCCACAACTCATCTCAGACACTTATATATACGGATATCGGATATTGGATGAATCAGCTAAGCTTTTCAAAATGTATAAGGGCATTAACCATGTGCAGGTACCAGATGTGAGTCACACATCTCCAGTTTCTGCATTTCTCCATTTCCCAGCTCCTGTGACAATATATCTGTTGAATCTGTTTTTCTTCTTCCTCAACATTTTGAAAGATGTTCAAGTTCATTGAACGCCCCCTCAGCAAGACATCACCTCTTAACCCCAATAAATCCCAATTTTTGGACTACTTAGACATATATGCAGATATATGCATGTATATGTGTATGTGTGTATGCGTGTATCTGATTAGCTTTACTTTGCATCTTTGCCGCAACCATCAAAACACCCATCCACCCACACACCCTTTGGGGCATATACAAGTGGTTGCAGCAGTTTTGACCCCAATCGCTGAAGAGTGAATGAAGTAATGAATGATTTAATGGGCCTACGGGGGCAGCAGCTACTAGTGTGTGTGTGTGTTTGTGTGTGTGTGTGTGGGTGTGTGCAAGTAGCAGTCGTATTACGCAGCAGCAGCGGAAATGCCAGCGCCATGTGGATCACAACGGTAAAATGAGAACGGGGCAGCATAGAACATACAGAGAGACAGTGGAAAAAAGATAGACACAGAGGGGAAGAGAGAGGGAAAGAGAGAGAGAGATAGAGAGTAAATCGCAGGTCAACAAGAAAATTCAATTAAAGTGTCGTCAAAGAACAAAGCTATTGCGAGTGCTGCTTGAAAAATAAATACAAATTATTGAATCAAAAATAAAATATAATATTGAAAGTTATTTAAGCCCACTTTGACGAGGATTGCTTCTGGAGCTTGCTTAAGAGAGCCTAGGGAGAAAAAAACTAAACATTATTTTTAGCTAATAAAATTGTAGTGTTTTCACAGGAGATCCTTTAATGTTGACTTATTTTCAGTATTGATTTTCATAATGTTTGAACAATATATAAAAAAGGCTACTATTATTTTGATTATGCACAGCTATTAATATCTTTATAAGAAATGCTTCCTACAACTTTGGTAGCAGCTCTCGGTCCCAGATAGATAAGCTTGTCCAACTAGTTTTTGAGGCAGCGTTCTGTCCAGCTCCAAGAGTTGTTGTTGTTGATCTATTGTTTACAAGCGGTTCCATTTGGCTGCAGCTGCAGACATGCTGCCACAGAGAGAGAGAGAGAAAGAGAGGGAATGTGTGTGTGTTAGAGTTAAAGGCAAAATGTTAGTTTCGAAGAGTGCATAATAATCATAAAACAAAAAAGTGAGCTCAGAGCGCTCTCTGTATCTCTCCCTCTCTCTCTCTCTCTCTCTCTCTCTCTCTCTCTCTTCAATTCTCTTTCCCCCTCTCTCTCTCTCTCTGTTGAACTTGCCACAGCTTGGGGCAGACAAAGTTGCTGCTGCTGCTTCTTCAGGCTTTTCAGTTATTGTTTTGCAGTCGCGAGCAAAGCGCGCGTCGCTATTTCGGAAAATTCATTGAAAATTTCAAAACGCGATCGCTGCAGTTTCCTATAAACTTTTCACCCCGCTGCAATGTAATGAAAGTCAAGAATTTGGAATAGCTGATCGCTCAATTGTGCTGTTTTCTAATTTAAGTGAATTAATTGATAGCCCCCACTAAACAAAAGATAATAATAATAGCAAAAATAATAACACGCAACATGGGTCGCTGTTTCAATCACAAATTTGTGCTCAATTTTTGTAATTTTTTATTTTTGGTAGGTACATAAATAAATATATAAATTTTTATATCTAAAGTGAAATCTAGAACCTATACAGTGGTGCAACCTTGTTGCACTTTGTCGAAGTGCTCAAGATTAGAGAACATCAAATGAAGCCACTAAATTTTCAATGTGGAATCGTCGGTTTCTCTTCAGCTAACAGATTTGAATTTTCAGTTATCTTATCTTGAAGTCAGGCAACACTTCTTCTTCTTCTTTATACCCCTCATTTTATTTATTTTGTAGAGCATTTGAGTTTCGTTTCTGGCAACATTTTAGACCATTTTGTTTGCTCGTATTTTGTTGATTGTAATATTTTTTGGTTCTGCTTGGCTGATTGAAAGCATTTGAATGGGGAGCTGGTGGGCGGAGGGAGGGAGTGGAGTAGGGAGGCGTGGAGACCAAAAAGTTTTTCGCCAATGCGCAGGCGCAGCTTGGCACCACCAAAACAAAAATTTAACAGGTAACAACAAAGTGCGAGAGGAAGAGGAAATGGCGAGATGGCGTCATGGGGGGTGGGCGGGAGGGGGCGGCATACAACTTCCGTTGCGTGTGTGTGCAGACCTCATGTTGTTCACACACACTCCACGACAACAACAACAACAATAATAACAAGCAAGAATGTTGCCGCAGAAAGTAAACGACTGTCTTCATACACTGTTCACAATTGGACAGCAGCAACTTTTTGCATTTGCAGTTGGCCATTTGACAAATTGTTTGTATTCCGACTTAAAATCATGTTTCCCAATTTAAATGTAGTATTCATATAGAGTTCATACTTTGATCAAATAGCTCTGTTATTTTTACATGTGGTTATTTTATGCAATTATAACAAAAACAAAATTGAGAATCGATTGATAATCATGCTTCCATCTTTGAATGCTGTTTTAGAACTGAGGTCAAATCGTAATCAAAAAGACTTGATTTTTGAAAATCCAACAATTTTTTTTTACAAATGAAACAAATTAATCCAGTATAGCGTATTCAACTCTGAATATAGTTTCAAACAAGAGTTCAAATCATGATGAAATCGGTTTACTTCTTCACGGGAAGTTCAGACTCATAACAAAATTTCCCAAAGGAATTTCCCTTTTAGATTGTTTTTTTTTTTAAATAAGACGCCAGCAAGTAAAATGTAAGCAACGTAAAATTACAAAAATTGCCCTCACCGTCAGCAGCAAATAATACATTCTCAGAATGTTGCCTCCTCCTGCGAAATTCAGCTACGTACAAAATACAAAATAATTGCCTATCACTCTGCTCGTCCTCCACTTGCCAGCAATGAACTGGTGAATGACCCCTTTCATTACCGAATGCATTCTGCATGCATGCAATGTAATTCATTGCTTAGTAATGCTCTTGTCTGCAGAGACTCTCTGCATTACACATTTCTTATATGAATTGGTTTCCTATCTGTTTTACTTTCTTTTCCAGTTAGTGGGCAATTTCTGCGCTGCTTGCTGCTTGCTGCTGCAGCTGCAACTATTTATAATTATATCCTCTCTCTCTCTCTCACCCTCTCTCTCTGCATAGGTTTGTGGCACACTGCTTATTGTGGCCGGCTGTTATTTGTATACGGACAGCAAAAGGATATTGCTGTCCCGCCTCCTGGCCGCGCCCAGTGAACAGCTGAACTCGCTGCCCCAACCGTTGCTCTATTATATAGCTGTGGGTCTGGCCATCGCTGGATTTGTGGCAGTTGTGGCCGCCGTTGTGGGCTTCTGGGCGAGCTGTTTGCACACCTACTGCTTCCTGACCATCTATTTTCTGAGTGTTGTGGTGCTGCTGCTGGCCGAGTCCATCATCTGTCTGGCCATCACACTGTGGCCCCACTGTTTGGGCATTAGTCTGGACGAGGCACAGATGGTGAAGGCGCTGCAACGCAATTACGGTGTGCCCGGCCAGGAGCAGTTCACCAACGCCATGGACTTGGCCCAGACCCGTTTCGGTTGCTGTGGCATGCGCAGCTCTGTGGACTATGATACTGCGCTGTGGCGCCTCCAGGGCTATGGCCAGCGCAATTGGGCCGTGCCCCTCAGCTGTTGTGTCCTGGCCAATGCACCACAACCGCTCGCCTTCCTCGATCCCCAGCCGGCCAATGAGTCGCAGTGTCAGTCGCTGGAGCGCTCCATCTACGAACGGGAACGCTACACGGAATCGTGTCTGGAGCATTTGAATGGCTGGTATCGGGAGCAATATGGCATCTTTTTGGCCGCCAGTCTTGTGCTCGCTCTAGTGGAGTTCAGTGTCCTGTTGGGCATCATACTCACCTGCACGGGCATTGCCTCGCGACGTGCCCGTCTGGATAAGACGATGCCAACACTGAGCCAGAGGGGCAGACGACGCCCCACGGCGAAGTCGCGTCAGGCGCTCGTCGACAACATCTACGAATCGGAGGTGCAACTGCGTCAGGGACCTGTGCAAGGATCAGGTGCAGGTCAGGGCATGTGCCGGCATGTGAGCCGCGAGGACTTCAAGGAGCTGTACGTGCAGCCGAGGGATCTCTACAAGCAGCGCCATAACACCACCTTCAAGCCCATTGCCAGCGACTACCAGACGCCAACCAGAAGTTATTTGGTTTAGCAGAGACGGGAGCAGCGGAGCAGAGGATTAGGTAAGTGGAAAATCTATACAAGGAAGCATTTTCGATATATATATATATATATATATTCTTGATCAGCATAATTTTGAAGCAACTATTATTAACGGGGTACAGGGTATCTCCTAGTCGATTCTAACTCACAAGAAATGAGAATTTTAAGCACGCCAATGATTACGTAGACCGGAGTTAAATTTACCAACAACTAATAATATCAACTCAGCTAGCGATACTGATCAGGAATACATATACCTTAAGGGGTCGGAGACGTCTCCTTCGCAATTGGAATGGAGGGTATTCTAAGGTATTCAAGGGTATACAAATAGTTATCAACTGGGAGGGGAACATTAGACAAACTTACAATATTCCGATTCTTCATATAATGTCCAATGTCTATAAGAAATATATATAATTATGATCAGTTACAAATTACAATATCATTATAGTAAATTCACAGTTCGGATTGAGGTACTTCGACTTAATTACTAAAGTATTTTACAATTTGATATATTTGATAATCTTCCTATTTTTACAGGTGCCTGAGCGGAACGGAAAGCGCACAAAAACATAAATACGCAAAACCAAAGTATTAAAACAAAATAAATACAAATAAAGTAATTGAACATAAATTGTTATAACTGTTATATATATAACAAATAAACAGATAAATCCGAGTCTATATTCGAATTAAAAAGGAGCTGACAAGCAGCAGTGGGAACAGCTGTTAGGCAGCAGTGGGAAAAGATGTCTAGCTGAATTGGGAACACTTGGAAGTGCGCTGGGAACACTTGGGATTGGCATTGCCAATGATAACATTATTATCCTCACTGAAACTCTCTCAGGGAACAGCTCTCAAAGTGGGCACACTTGGGATTAGGCATTAACGAGGACCACATCGTCTTCCTCACTGGAATCGCTGACCACTTGAATGCGTCGCCTTTTGCTCCTCACAGCAGTTGCGGGGATTTGGACTACGCCACGTCGTCGCTGCCTGCGCTGCTCCTTTAGAATGCGCTCTGCCCGCTCCAAAGGACATTCGCTTATATCCTGGCTTCGCTCATGCATCAAACTATCATCGTTGACTACAAAGGAGGAGGGATAATATTGCGATGGCTCCGCTTCCACATCCTGCGAGTAAACGGAGGCATCGTTGAACAAACGCGGCGCTGGCATCTTAAAGGCACCCGGACGATGCAGTGGACTCCTTAAGGAGGAGAGAAACATATTTAGGTTAGCTGAAGAGCAGTTAAGTCCTTTGAGATCAGAGTCCCACCTGATGGCCTGCAGATACAGGGCATGTGCATTGGTGTCATTGTGCTGCTGCTGCTCCTCATCATCACTGGAGACAATGACCGAATCCTTGATATAAGCGCCAATTGTGTGTTCCGCCTCCTCATCCTCGTCGTGATCTGAGCCACTTTGTGCCGCCTCCTGCAGCACAAAAGGATTGCTTTTCAGACGCTTGCGACGATTGCGTCTAGGCGGCTAAAAAGGAAAGGGTTTTAGTTGCTTGAGGATGGGGCGTAATCCTGACACTTACCAGCTGCGTGGCGGGCACCTGTTCAAAGCTATCATCAGTCAGGAGCTGTGTGCAGAGCACATCCTGCTCCGCCTCAGGCACCTGCTCCTCTTCGCAATCGGAGATGTCGTAGATTTTGCGCTTAGCCGGTCGTCGGCGCACAATTGGTGAGTCCTGCTCCTCTTCCTGTTCCTTCTCCTGTTGGGCAGCAGGCAAGCTGGTCATTCGATGTATGCGCCGCGCCTCCTTGGACAGCTGGCCACGCCCACGCATGCCACGCAAGTAGCTCTCGAATATGCTGGGCGATCTCTCCAGGTCAGCAGCTTGGCTTCTCGCTGCACGCTGCGGGGATGAAGCCTGCTTGCTGGCAGGAGTTTTAGCTGACTTTGGTCTGCATGGTGAGGTGGACTCATCGGCAAAGAGATCGGGCGACAAATTGCGTGGCACATTCTTGGCGGGCGTCGTTTGGAGCAGCTGCTCCTCGGGCAGTGGCTCTAGGAAATCATTGAGATCAAGACCGAGAATCGCCTCTGGCTGCTCCTTAATCGCCTCAAAAGCGGACAGATCCTCATCCAGCTCAGCCAAGAGGCTGTTCGACTCCAGTTGCTTCTTATTTAGGGGCGTGCTTGCCGCACCCATCAGGCAGTTGAGGCGATTCAAATTGGACGCCAAGAGGCAGGCGTCTTGGGCAGGTGTTGGCTGCTGTTGCACTTGCCGCAACGGTGTCGAGCTGTCCACGGCTTTGTTATCCTGCCACTGACTCTGATAGAGTGAAGCGTTTTCCTTGCAGGATTCCTCGAGCTGCGTTTCCATTTCATGCTCCCAGGGATCCTCGACGGTTTCATTGTCCAATTGCTGCCAGTTGCTGATGGTTTCCTCCAATTGGCGCTGTTCCAGTTGCTCCAATTGCTGCTGCAACAGCTCATAATTATCCGCGCATAAGCCCCGCTCCGGCAGATCCTTAAAAATATCCTCAAGGAGGGCGGACTGATTCCTCGTCGTCCTCGTCGTCTGCAGATCCCTGAAGCTTAGTTCCGTCGAGTTGTTCTGGCTTTGGAGCAGCTGCTCCAGCTGACCTTGGCACACATCCTGCACCAGTTCATGGATGCGACGGGTGCGTTGTTGCCGCGTGTTCAAACGTGCCTCGGCAAGTTGTAGTTCCTGTTGCTGTTGCATCTTCGCATGCGTTTCCCGCACAAATGCCACATTGCATTCGAGCAAATAATATTTGAGTGGCTGTGGCAACTGTTTATCCTGCAGCTGTGCAACAAGCTCCTGGCTGCGCTGCGAGTCGCTTACCAAAGGCTTGGTGGCACGCAACAAACGTTGCAGCTTTCTCAGACGCTGCGACTCCTGCAGGACAGGGATTGGAGCAGCTGCTGTTACACCTGGCGTGCTCTGCAGAAAGTTGTCAATTGCAATAGGTGCAATAGGTGCCATCTGTTCTTGCAACATTTGCTGTGTTGCCTCACTGGGCTTGTAGGCAGGCTGATCTTGCTGGAAGCGATCCTGGCTCTGCTTAAAATACTTGCGCAAATCCTGGCAGCGCACAGGCTGCTTGCGTGCCTTTCCCTTGGGCGAAGAAGTCTTGGATTTGGTCGGAGTTGCAGTTGCAGTTGGAGTTGCAGCTTCCATGAAACGCAGCTCGCAACGTGGTTGAAACTGGGGGGGCACCAAACGAGGCGCGTGTGGATAAAGCGATGCCTTAATTAGGGTCGATGTGTGCAGTTTGCGATTCGTTTGATCCTTGCTCGTCAGCACTTCCTTGAGCAGCTGCTGTTCGCGTCCTTCGGTGACCAACATGACCACGGCTCCCTGCCTCTTGCGACCAGTGCGTCCGATGCGTTGCACAAAGCGCGTCGGATTCGAACTGCTAATGTCGAAGCAGACAATCAAATCCACCTCGCCCACATCGAGTCCCTCCTCGCCAATGGAGGTGGCCACCAGCACATTGCAGATGTTCCCCCGAAAATCCGACATGACTTGCAACTGTTCCTTCTGCGTCAACGCACAGATTCCTACCCCGTTGCTGCTCTGGCCCACAAAGCAGCGAGGACGCAGCAGCGGACGGTGCTGCAGGAGTAAACGTTGAATCAGCATCACCGATTCCCGATACTCACAGAAAACAATGGCACGCGATTCCGACTGCGACTGCAAAAGGGATTAAGGATAATATAATACAGTTAGGATATATATCTTATAGTTTATACATATTTAAGCTTGCGCAGCTCACCTCGAAATGCTGGAGCAGCACTTGGCGCGCCTGCTCATATTTGGGATGTCCAAAATCGAGTGTGGCAGGCATTGCTGCCACTTGGCCGTTGGTCATGGTGTGTGTGGAATGATCCAAGGGATTGGCGCCCAGCTGTTGACGCACCTGCTCCACCAGATGCCTGAGTGCCGCATCTCGCAACACGAACTTATCGCGTCCCTTGTCATCCGCCTCGAAGTTGTTGACAAAGACACGGAGTCCATGTCGCTCCAGCAGCTCCAGCGCATAATACAAGCTGATGCACATGGCAAAGTTGCTAACGATCTCGCTATGCTCCGGATGACGTCGGGATTCGCTGGCGGCACGCTCCACAAACCTGGCCTGATCGTACAGCAGATTGTTCCTCGAGATGTTTCCGCGGGCACCCTTCAACACATTCGCTGCGATTAGTTGACGCAAATAGGGATCTATGATCTGCAGGAGACTCGCACGTGGCTCCTTGATCCGATCCTTGAGGGGCACAACAATTGTGCGGAGATTACGCTTGTGGACATAGGGACGCACGTCGATGGAATCATCGCAGCGCACCTCCAAGTGCGAGATATACAAATTCCTGCACACAGCAGCCACATCCTCCATATTCCGACCGGGCGTCGCAGATAAAGCCAACATGCGAAAGTGTGGATTGCGTGCCATTATCGATTCCGTGACCTGGCGAGGATTGAAATATTTGTTAGTATGTATGAATAATAATAATATAATAATAATTATAATAATAATAATAAAAATGTCGTCAATCAATCAAACAATCAATCACCTGCGTATAAGCATATCGTCCCTTGGCCCGATGCGCCTCATCCACGACGAGCAACTTGATGTCCTGGAAGGGAAACTGGAAGCCATCTGCTTGTTCCTGCTGCAACATATCCGATTGCACCACTTGCGGCGTGGCAAAGAAGACCCGCTTGCTGCGCCACAACTCGGCACGTTTGGCGCGTGGCAAACGACCCGTTAGCTCCACAGCATCCGACTCTGGCAGTGGCATTATTTTGTGACAGGCAGCAATCTGTTGGGAGACCAATGGGCGCGTTGGCGCCATAAAAATCAACTTGCCTCGAGGAAACCAGCGATGCAAATTGTACATCACAACCGATGCAATAAATGTCTTGCCCAGCCCCGTGGGCAGCACAACCAATGTATTTTTGTACAAAGCCGATTGCACAATATTGTGCTGATAGCTGCGCATTGGTAAATTACTCGGATAAATCCAATTATTTCCAGCACTCGAATCAAAACCAGCAAATTCAGCGATAATTATTGGCTCATTTTGCTCCTTATTTTTCTGCTCTATTTTTTGGGTTTTCGCATCGAGCATTTCCTCGATTGCTGCCAGGTCGAATGCTTCGTCACCGTCGTCGTCGCCCGGCCAATTGTTGTTCATTGTGGAATTTAAAATTGCCAATTTATTGTAAACATAGAAAAACGCAAAACAAAACAAAAAGTAAATAAAAATTGTGCAAATTTTAAACAGCTGTTAGAGTTGCCAGACTGTCACAGTATTTTTGTATTTTCGCAGATCAATATCGATCGCGTCGATAAGCGTCAATATATACAAACAAAGGTATAAATTAATTACTAGTCTAGGTAATTTGTATATTTATTTCGGTCATAAATGTATTTGTCTCTATAAAGTCATATAAAATCTGTACAGGCAATTCGATCACTCTCTGTTGACACCTTACAACACTGCTTAGCTTGTTCGCACTTCACACACAACTACCGACATTTTTACGCTAAAGCGGCTATGGTCACACCATTGCATCAGTTAGTACCGCTTTTTTTTCTGTTGCAAGCAGAACACGCACGCGGTGTTTGTCATACCGTATTTTGTGGTGTTTTTCGTACGCCAACAAACCGAATTGAATAGTAAACAAACAACAACAACAGTGCGTGTGTGTATTTAACAATTTAGTGTGAGCAGAAAAAAAAGTGAATAAAAAAAAAATAATAAATAATATATATAAATTTTTGGCCGCGTCCTTTTTGTGTGTGCAACAAAAATGTGTCCTGTTAAAAACTGCAAAGCTGATTATAAATTAATATTTTTCAGAAATCTGCAAACACACATACAAAAATACACACACACATGCACATAAACATAGCGCAAGTTCTTTTACATTTTACCGTTAGGGCCAGTCTCGTCTGTGTGTGTGTGTGTGTGTTGTGCTTGGGTGCAACATTCAACATGTTGCAGCAGTCAAAACAAAAGCCAACAACAGCAATAATCATAATAGCAGCAACAACTACTACAGAAACAACAACAACGATCACAGCTTAATTTTTTGTTGTTCTTTTTATGATTTACTCTTCGCATTGAGCGCTCTCCCTCTCGCTCTCACTCGCTTACTTGCTCGCGCTCTTTCTCTCTCTCGCTCTCGTTGGCCATGCTCGCAACTCTCAGTTGCCGCTATGTGTGTTGTGTGTGTGTGTGTGTTTTTGTCGTGTTTTGTTTTGATTTTTACATACACACACACTTACAATTATGAACTGATTTCCGCGCTGCTCTTCTTCTGCTTGTTGTTGTTGTTTCTCTGTTTGCAATCTAATAAAATTTTGTCATTGTAGTTGTTGTTTTTTTTTTCGTACGCGTCGCTCTCAAATTGAAATAACAAACTAATGAAACGAAAAAAGTGATCAAATTGGATTATCGCTAAGCGCACCACTTCTAATAATAATCACATTCTTGGGTAAGTGACAAAGCTTCTTCTTGCTCTTATTCTTCTTACTTATTGCGTATGTGTGTGCGTGCATGTGTGGGTGTGCAAAGCTTCAAATTAAAGGCCTTGGCCATTAAATAAATACTTTGCATTAATTGTCGCTTCGATTTGCGGAGCGCTTTTTTCTCCGTTTTTTGAAAGAGCTTTTTTGAGCGCTTTGAAACTGAACTAAAAATAGACCAAGCCGCGGACCAGTTTAAGTGTTGGAATACTCTAACTCTAACAACAATAAGCACGGCGACAGGCGATTATCAATTAGTGCGAGGGCGGCTCTAAGAGTTCGTGAAATATGAAGAAAAACAAAAAAATAAATTTCTAAGTACATTATATAAATAACTTCGATACATTTCAAATTACGATTGATATAGATAGCTAAGTGCATACATATGTATAGCTGTCTAGTTCGTTTACAATCTGATTTGATTTATTTAATGTCAACTAATATAAGACAAAATAGAGAAAGTTAATTAAATAAAAAATTAAATGTAATAATTAAAATTAAATTAAAAAACAAAGAAATACATTTACAAAATTTATTAAATATAATTTTCATAATAACATTATTAAAACCCGACCCAAAAACGTTAATGGCAACCCTCGCAAATCGAACACAGCTTGCCATTGCACTTTGTTGTTGTTATTGTTCTGCCTTTTCTTCTTCTTGTTCTTGATGCTCTCTAGAAACCATTGCCTGGATTTTCTTTTGGAGTTTAGTTCGCATTGCACACAACGACGAATGATGGATATGCTGCGGCGACTGCTCTGCCGACGCTGACGCTGGCAGCAGCATTTGCCGAAGTCGAAAAGTTGTCGGTTGAGTTTTTACTCAGCCTTTTGGCTTAGGTTAACATTTATTTTTTGTTATTTGCCTTTGCGTTTTGCCCTCTATCGCTACTGCTGCTGCTGTGTGCGCTGTCCTTGCTTGATCCTTTCAACTGTGTGTGAGAGAGGCAGGGAGGTGGCGGTGAGGACAGAAAGTGCTCTCTAACATTTTAGCCACTGTTTCGAAGC
Source organism: Drosophila cognata (assembly GCA_035041535.1). Taxonomy (NCBI): domain Eukaryota; kingdom Metazoa; phylum Arthropoda; class Insecta; order Diptera; family Drosophilidae; genus Drosophila; species Drosophila cognata. The sequence continues at coordinate 799,717 of JAWNLC010000451.1, forward strand.
AGATCTATCAAGAGCCAAAGGAAGAGGAGCAAATTTTGTGTTTTAGTAATGCCAGATTTATATGTAGTATTAGTCCAAAAGTCAAAAGAGCCTGCCAATCGCCTTGAAATTTTAAAGTTGTTTCAGTTTTGACAAAGTTATAACATTTATAAGTTTTGAAACGATTCTTGTACTTGAAAATTATACACATTTTTTAATACTAACAATGATAATAATAATAAGAATATATAATGAAAATTTGGATGTTATCTTTTGAAGATTTTCGGTACCATTATCTCAGAAGTCTTAGAAGAAAAACGAGAAAAACAGACAACATAATATTTATAACTTATTTTGAATAGTAACAAATTACAATATCTTTATATCATAATATAGAGTGTAAAACGAATGCTGTATGTAATAGTAAAATAAATAGATTAATAGGGAACACTTATTAGCACTTAATTTATATTATTTATATATTATAATTTGTATAAGTATAACCAGAAAATAGTCATTGAATTTGTACTCGCATTTATAGATCAAATATTTCAACTCGAATTTCGAGTTGTTTCCACGACAATCTTGGGCACGGTATTGCCCTCTCTCTCCCTCCTCTCTTTCTCTCTGTATTTTACTGTATATCTACCTAACACTTGGGCTCTCTTTTGTTGTGTCTTCTTCTTTGTTGTTGTCTCTTACCGGAAGTTGCTGTGCCTCAAAAAGTTTTTTTTGTGTGTGTTTGTTTTGTCGAGCAAGTGAATGACCCAATTAAGCTGGCCTAAGATCGAGTTGGGCTTAGGTTTAGGCCAACAAATGTAGGTGGTGCATATAGAGAGAGATAGTTTCAGAGAAAGAGGGAGAAGCAGTGAGTTAAAGAGTCGTAGTTAACTTTAAACTGGTTTCCCTTGCAGTTGCAGCAACAACAAAAAAAAACTGGCAATAGCCTCTTGCTCTTTTTGGCCATCAGCTTTTGGGGCCCAGGCATTTTTGTATTAAATATTTCGCACCATGTTCTGCATTATTTCGATTGCCTGATCTGAATCTGATCCCTGCTGCTGCTAGCCGGACTCTGCGGCATATTTTGTCGTTGACTCAGTCTTGAGGTCAATGCTGCTCAGCTCAGCTCAGCTCTGCTCTGTTCTGCTCAGCTCAGCTCAACTCTGCCTGCTTCTGGCCAAGCAAACAGGTTTGGCAGAGCTTAACAGCCTCGTTGTTGTTGTCTGTCTGTCTCTCCCACAGTTTTGGGACAGTGCGCGCATTGAACCCCGTCGTTTGCTCAATATGCAAGTCGAAGCTTATATAAAACAACCCCTTTCAACATGAAGACAGCCCTTAGCAAAAGCTGCTGTTGAAAATTGGCAAAGGGCTTTTTTTATACCCTCCTGAAGCCATTAAAAATATGTTCACAAAGTGAATAAAGTTGTGGTGAAGTATGTAATAGGCAGAGGGAAGCATCTACAACCCCATAGTGTATATATATTCTTGATCAGCATCAATAGCAGAGTTGATTTAGCCATATCCCTCTGTATTATCCAGCCGATCTCAGTGACTATAAGAGCTAGGGAAACTGCAAATTTTATTTATGGATTATCGATACAAATCGGCTAACAATACCAATAAAATAACAATTTTATAGATATATATTTCGTATCTGTTAAATGAATTGTAATCTTATTAACAACAAATGTTGCATTTATTCTCTCGCATTCAATAAATAACTATCATTTATTGAGAAGTGTTCACTCTATTCCACATTCTACATGCTCAATATCCAAGTTTTAAATACCCTGCACATAATAAATAAATGGCATATTTAGGCAGCTCTTTTCTCAGAGTATTTACTTTAGGTCAACAAACGTTGCATCTTAAATATGTAAAAATGTTTAGCTTCGGCAGGTGTTTCTTGTTATCAGTAAACATTGATGACTCAATACGAATGCATGCAACATCTGCATTAGCTACAGGGTATCTCTAAAGCAGTATTTTATTTTGTTTTTGCTTGTATACGTTTCGATTCCCATTGCGTTGATTCCCCGATATCCCATATCCCATATCCCATATCCCTGAAATTGTATGCCCCATTCCAGGTGTTTGTCTGTGGCCTCGTAACAGGCGCTCAGCTGTCGCGATTAGTGGCAAATTTATGTTTTTGCTTGCTTGTGTTGCATGTGGCACAATGCACAATTGCACAGACAGACAGCGAGACAGGCAGACGGACAGAGAGAGCGAAAGACAGCAATAAGCCAACTATTTGCACCGGTTTTGGCTTTCTTTCCGAGACACCCCTCACCCTCCCCCCGTCCTCTGTGTGTGTGTGTGTGTGTGTGTGTTTTGTTGTGCAGCTTTCAGCTTGCGCTTTCTTTCTAGTCGCCTGTTTCTCGTTGCTGCCACAGCGGCGGCAACAGTTGCACAGCTGCACTTGCTGCAAACAAGCAATTGCTCTTGGAGGGGGACTTATTAGAGCAGAGGGGTGGAGAGAGGTGAAGACTTTGAGCATGTTGTTAAAGATTTTTTGAAGCAAACTTTTGAGTTAGTTTTCAACAAACCCCAAATAAAGTCAACTTAAAAGTTAACTTATTTTAAGGTGAGTTGGAGAGTAAAAATTAAACCTATTTAAGTATTAAGTTTTCAAAATACAAATCAACTCTAAAGCTAAGCTTGGAAATTTAATTATAGTTTTAGTGGGTAACAGCTACAAATATGTAGTTTAAGCTAGTGAGAGCGACTAACCAAGTTTAAATATGATTGCTGACGACATTTGGGGAATATTGATCCTTGATCAGAGATCGGGATCTCAGAGACTTTAAATTTGGAATATAACATCTCGGTTATTAGCTCAAGCACAGATGTATTCAATTATTGTGTAAAATTATAAATCTCCGATTTGAAATTGCTTTAAACACTGAAAAATTCTTAAAATACTTTAAGCGCAAAATGCTCAACAAAAACGAAGAAAAGCACGCGACTGAAATGCTTTAATCAGCATGAAATCTTAAACAAAACATATATAAATATATGTACTTATATATCTATATAAATATGTATCACATATCAATGACATATATATATATATATATATATCTTGTACTTACTTTTACACTGCAAGATTATAATACACAAAAATGTACAAATAAAAAAGCATAAAAAAATGAAAAATAAAAAATACTCGGAGAGAAAAAAAGAAATATAAACAAATAATTAACTGACATATCCGTATGCTTATCGCGCAACAAACCACAGCAGCAGCACCAAACAGCACATACAAACACACACACACACTCGCACACACACACACACACCAACTCAGAAGCGAGCGCTCGAGAATCTGAATTTTATATCTGACAAAATGCCATAATGAACGTGCTGAGTGGCGTCGTCGTCGTTGTTGTCGAGGCCCGAGATACAACAACGATAACAACAACAACGACAACAGCTCAAATGTATCTACAACAAAAGTATCTACAACATCAAACGTGCGTTGCGCCGACGGCAGCAGAGGCAGAGACAGAAGCAGAAGCAGCAGCACCAGCAGCAGCAGCATTTGCTCTCTGTACATTTTTTCGGTTAATATAAATCAGTTGGGCGCACACACGAAACACACACACACACACATACACCCATGGCGTATATGTACAGTTGTATGTACTAGCTACAATTTTTGAGGTATAGATAGATATGCTACGTGCTACAACATGCCACATGCCACATAAAGCAGGCAACTCTTGCTGCTTATGCGTATAATTATAATTATTATTATTATTATTATTATTATTATATATACCATATATGTTATTATATATTTATCTAAATATCTTGAAAGATTTAAGAGACAATTTGTGCCAGAATGAAAGGCAGAGAAAGGGAAGGCTAAAGAAGAACTCTTGGCACGTGTACCTCCTCGCGACGTTGGAGTCCAGAGTTGCGTTTGAGTTTGAGATTTCGTCCAAGGTTGCCATAAATGAGGCATACGTTACACTCAGCAAAAAAAATGTACCTCAATTTTAGCAAATCGCCTATTTCAGAAAGTAAGTTTCTGAAAATTTATGTTTCTTATTTTTGTTTCTAATGTTTAGAAATTCTTTCTAAAAACAAGGAAGAAATTTATAGTTTTCAGGGCAATTTCATTTTCTGAGTGTACTTGGCCTATTCGCTAGCTAATCATAGGGTGTTACACAACAAAAACAACAACAACATATAACTAACTACACACAGATGGGTGTGTGTGTGTGTGTGTAACTGGAACTGGTCTGGATTGCATTTTTAATCAAGCCCAAAGCAGACAAAACCAAAACAACAACAATTTAAAATGCTGAGCTGATACTATTTTGCCACAGCGTGGGAACTTTAGTCCAATATCTCTACAAAATATATATATATATATATATATATATTTATGTGTATATATACCCTACATTCGACAGGCATTGGCAGCTGGTAATGATGTTTTCCGTTTGGGTCCTAAATGAACATTTTGTTAGCTGCAATTCATTTGCTGTCATCATTAGTAAATACTTATTTTCCAGTTAATAACTTAGGTTAAATTCCATAAGCTCAGAGTTGTGTTTCCCACAAAAAATAATGATTGACTTAAACAAAGAATGCCCGAGTGGAGTGAGCTCGATTGAAAGATACCCTGCACTTACCTGTAAAATAAACAGAAGGCTTGTTGCGATTAGTTTGTTAGACATGAAAATTGATGCTGAGCAAGAATATATATGCTATATGGGCTCAGAGATGCTTTGGCACAATTTAAATTCGAATATATGAATAATAATGATTCAAATACATTTCATTCCGAGAACAGAGTATCGGCGCAGTCGAGACTAGCTGCGACTATCGTAATCTGAATTGTTTGTTAATATTAGCGATCATCAAGCTGATCTAAATGGAAAATAATTAATCGAGTTTCCTGTTGCGAAATATCGTTAAATGAGAACAAATGCGAAATAAATTTATGATAACTGAAATTTCCTTGATTTAGCCAAGCCAATATTCAATTGAAGTAATGTTAAACAAGAAATATAATTTATGGGTTCAGACATGCTTCCCTCTGCCTCATATACTTTTAATCGAATTAAGAATGCCCTCAAAGAAAGCGTATTTGAACTTTATTCAAGTCTGCGTTCTTCTCACGACCTTGTTTTGCTATCAAATAAGAAGTGGCTTCATTGGTTTCATATACAAATTATTTAAATTTGCTGCAATAAAAAAACACAAAAAACAAAACCAATGTTCTGTGTCGTGTTTTGGTTTGTTTTATTATTATTATTATTTGTTTCTTTTGTTGCCGCAACAAATTTCCTGCACAATTTTATCGATTTCGAATTGGCTCGACAAAAATCCAAAGCAAGAAACTGGTTTAGACACATCTGGCAACAATTGTTGCCACAGTTCACATACCAATATATATCTCTATATATATATATATACAGGCGGGGGTGATGTTTGAGAGAGAGAGAGGGATTTGAGATACGCTCAAGATTTTCATATTCATTCATTAATTTTATGGCGTGCCAAAGACGCGACTTTTTTTGTTCGCTTTTTGCTTTGCTTTTGCAGATGCATACTAATTATCTTTGATTATTTTTCTTTTTTTTTTGTGTTAGGGTATTATTGATTGTCAAGCTCGTAGTGCATTGAAGCAGATTGCTGCAACTCTATAAGGTATATATATTCTTGATCAGCAGGCAAAATGGATGACTTCTGTTATAAGCAACTTTTTTACTTTTAAAGTTATTCTAACCAAACTCAACAGTTATGCAGTTATCAGATGTTTATTTCACACATACCTTCCATCGGAACAATCGATCGTTACAGGTATTTTAGAAAGTAAAGTGCAAATGTATGCCAGGGTATGTCATCTTCGGTGTGCTCTAAAACATGCATTCTTTCCTCAGTTTTTTAATTTTTTCGGTAAGGAGGGACTCTATTTATTTAGCTTGTTTTTTTTCTGTTGCCAGTTAGACTTTCACTTTTCTGCTTTGTTTCAAGCAGACATTATTTCTTTTACAGTTTGCTAGCTTTTGTTATTATTGTTGTTTTTGTTGTAGTTGTTGTTGTTTGATTTTGAAATTACGTAAAGATGAATGGCCGCCTATTGTCTGAGGCGCTGCCTTTGGAATTTGGAGCGTTGGAGGCGGGTGTCGCCGCAGGTCGTTGCTCGATTGCAATATTAATCTTAATGAATATATAAATGCAAATTCCAATTCCAAATCAGAGCAAACTGCTTATTTGACTATGCATTAGATACCTTTCTGCATATCTTGAGAACCCCTTAGAAGCTGTAATATTTCTTTGTAATTATTCGGTATATTTATTCCATTCATTTATTCCACTTTGTGCCTAATTAAATGTTTGCCATCTACACAGACCTCGTTACATATACAAACTGCTTTTGTTTTATACAAATATAATTCTTAATTTGGCTCTTTCTCTATGTACCTTGTTCTCCACTCTCTTCTTACTTTTCTTAATTTCCACCTTCGCAAATGTTTTACAAAGTTTTCGGTTTGTATTCGTAAGTGTTTCACAAAGCCCAATTAGTAGATTGAGTTATTTCCCTACAGTTAAGACTCCACCTACCAATACATCATTGTTATTTACTGTGCATTCGATAAATGTGTCCGATAACTATTCGATAGCTGTCAATTGTCAAAGTAAATGAATGGCGCGCACACCTTTATGAACATTCACATGTCATGAGCGCAAAAAATAAAGACCGAAAATAAAAACAAAATTAATTTTTTACCTACAACTCTCGACACTGTCGAAATCAATCAAGGCCACACACACAAAATACACACACGCACACACACGCATTTAGACATCATGACACATTTCATTGGAAAATGATTGTAGGGAAAAACAACAACAACAACAACAGCAGCAGCAGCAACTCAAAGATGTGGAAAAACGGGCCCCGCAACGAAAATGAAGTCAATTTATAAAAGTCGGCTGCGAACTGGACAACAAATAAACCAACTATATATGTGTGTGTGTGTGTTCGTGTGTGTGTTGTGTGTGTCGGCTTTTTACTCCTTTCTGTTGGGTTGTCAACGTTAATTAATCAATCATTGTACGCAACTTTGTCAGAGTTGCATTAATCATTTTTCCCCAATGCCTGTAAAACTTCAAATTTCAATTTTCAAAGACAGCAAGAGGCAGATAGATAGAGACAGAGAGAGCGAGAGTAGGTTAAAGGTAGACCCAGCAGCGAAAAGACTTCATTATTTTTCACCACACAAATTGCTTCTGTCCATTTAAATAAATAAAACTGATAAGCAACCAATAAATGTAAGAAATATGTAATAAGACAAGTTTTTGCTTGGCTCAGAAGATACACCACACAACTGTGCTTACGAGTGCATTACTAGGTAAGGACTTACATGGTATGCAAACAGAATGCATTCCGTAATGAGGAGTAATTCACAAGTTCGCAGCTGGGGACAGACTGATGAAGTTTCATCATTCAATCATTCAATGCAGCTTTAAATATTATTTCAGTTTTTTGTTTTGTTTTGTGCTGTTATCCTTTTCATAGCCTGCCCCTCTCCTCTGCTTCACTTCTCCAATTTCGCGTTTTGCTGCTGTGGCTTCTTCTTTCTTTCAATTTGTATAGTCAACGCTGCTGTTGTTGTTGGACATTTGTAAATCAAATTGCATGGAAAACAAAGTGACCAAGGATGTGGCTTATGCGTGGTGGAGTGGGGGTTTGGAGGCGTGGTGAATTGACCCGAGTGAATTGGCCCTCAGCATTGAACGTGCGCTGACCCAAGCGGAGTCACAAATGTTGTTTTTTTTTTCGCAAAAGATAGCGAAGCATTTGCCAAAGCCCAACAGAGATGCGAGCAAGATAGAGAGAGAGAGAGAGATAGGGACAGAGAAAGAGAGAGAGCGAGATGGAGACAAAGGTAGATGGAGACAAAGCGACTTGTTTGGTGGGGCCACTCAACACGTTTCTGACTGCTCTGTGTGTGCTTGCCATGTGTGTGTGTGTGTGTGTTGGTGTGTGCTTAAGCATGCGACCGCACTTGTGCCACGTACAACGAAAAAAATAAATAAAAAACAAAACAAAGCAAGTAAGAATGCCTAAAGATGCTCAGTGAATGACCCACTCAAAATACCCTCTAATTAAAGTACCAGAAGAGAAGAAGCAGAAAAAATTTCTTAATGAGTTGCGGAAAGTTATAGTGAGTTCAAATTGAGAAGCTCGCTAGCGAAACTCTTAAATTATAATAACCAATATGCAAAATCCAATTTTAAAACAAATGAGATGAACAAAAAACAGGAAAATCCAAACAGAGATATCAATGAGAAGAAAAGAAAGGGAAGTCATAGGAAGATCAAGAGAAGCAGTTCATTTGAGTATGTGAATATCAAGAAGCGAAATTCATTCAAAGAACTTCATGATTACTTAAAGTAAAATTATATTTTCAAGGTTATATTACAGTGAAAAATCAATGTTCCCCAAAAGGGAATTTAAATGAATTTGTAAGAGTACTTAGAATCTATCGTGTACAAGGCTAAACATTCACTCTAGTTAAGAGTGCAACATATGCTAGTCAATGCTTACCTCAGAGAACGCCAAAGCCAATATGCCCCGCCAATAAAACATTTCCAGGGTATGCGAAAAGTTTATTTGAAGGTTTTTCTTTTACGCTGCGAGGAGTTGCAGATACACAAATTTTTTATGCTTGCCGCGCCACTCGAGTATATTTTGGTGTACTGTTGTTTGTTGCTGCTGCTTGTTGCATGTTGTCTTGTTGTTCTTGTTGTTGTTGTTGCTTGTTGCTTGCAGCACTTGAATTCGGTTTGGCGCGCTCCATATAAAAAAAATAATACCAGGCTCGTAGAGCCAAAGCCAAAGAAGCACTGATTGCACTCATCGTTTGTTTTAATTGGGCATTTTTATGTATTTTTTTATTAAATGCAAAAGCAAATCGAGTGCAACAAAAACTCAACTCTTGAGTAAGACGCAACCAGCCAGAAGGAGAAGGAGGCTGCCTGCCGCTTGTGCCACTTGAGGCATAACAAATTTATGATATGCCCCGCTCCACCCCCTTCCCCTTCTCCTGTTGCCCAATTTCAGTTTATACTGAGACTTTAATCTGTGTGCGTAAAAATTCATAACAGATAAGCTTCTTAAATATATTTACTCGCACATAGGCTTTTGGGGGAGGTGAGGGGTATTTTTCTATAAGTTAGATAAGCTTTGGGGAATTTTAGAATTTGCACAAGATTTTGACTTTGCATAAGATGAAAGCTTGAGATTTGATAGACTAATAAATACTCTGTTCGAATTTATTGTTTTAGATCTTTAGATACTATTTTTTTGTTTTATTAAATGCCTCATACATCTTCAATTGAAGATGTGATCGACTGGTATATGCTCTGTAAGGAATCATTATGTTAGATGTGGAAATACTTTAGCATATCTTCCAGAATTATTATTAAATTAAAATAATAGAGATAAGATTTTTAAATATTTACTCGCACATAGATTGGGGATTTCTATAAGATAGATAAGCTTTGCGGAATTTGCACAAGATTTTGCCTTAGATTTGATATGTTATATAATCTGTTAGGATTTATTATTTTAGGTTTGTATATACTTTTGTGTTTTTTTGTTAAATTAAGACTTTTAGATTAGGGATTTTTATAAGAAAGATAAGCTTTGCGGAATTTGGACAAGATTTTTTTAAAATTAAATGTCATTATTTAGATTTTGGAGATAAGGTTTTCATATATTCACTCCGTCATAGATTGTGGCGATTTTTTCTATTTGATAAATTTTTTTCACAAGCTTCATATGAACTGGTATATATATATTTCCCTTAAAGGATTTTTTGAATATAAATTTTTAAAATAACTAAACACATTTTTGAGTAAATCGTTCATAAAACTAAATATCATTTTAATAATCTATTTATAAACCAATCAGGATATTTTGAAACTAACTTCGGGATTACTTGAAAGTTAAAAGAAGTTCTAATTCGATTAATATTCATAAATGCATTTAAGACGAGCACTCAAAACATTTACCGTTTATTTCAAAGCACACATATTGAATGACGGTGAGAGGGAGGGGTTTCCAAGCATGAGTTCTTTGTAACATTCCATGCCACATAACCCTGACAGAGACTGTTCCATGCTAGTTCTGGCTGCCCAGTAATGCTTGCTGTTGAAAGCGCCACAGCGACTTTTATGGCAATAACTGTAAATGTTGTTGATAGAAGACATAACACAAGTATTTGCTAATGAGAATTACTCTATTATCCAATGGAACAGCAGCTTTAGCATAGCATAAACATGTTACGGTTACTTACAGAGAGCACCGCACGCGCGCAAGAGAGAGCGAGTGAGAGAGCGTTACAGAGCAAAAAAAATAAATATCTGCATAGGGAAGGAAGGCAAAGGCAAAGCCGGTCGGTCAGCTACACATGTAAGAAGAGAGCAGGCGATGGAGGTGAGAGACACGAGAGACAACAGCAGCAGCCACCACAATGTTCTTGATGGCCGATGTCCGTGTGCAGTCGACGTCGACGTTGACGTCGCATCGTGGCCTGCATGTGTCACTGCACACACACACACAGCAGCAGCGCAGCTACAGTGCAACGACCTGTGACAAAAAAGCAGCGACAGCAGCCGCCGACGCTGACAACGTGTGACGCATCCGCAGGGATGTTGTGTTACGTGCTAACAACAGTCAAAGAGAGCGCGTGAGAGAGACAGCAAGAGAGCGCGCGCAGGCAGAGAGCGCAAGCATTGACTGCGTGCATGCATGTGAAGTGTGTGTGTGTACGCTTTTGTACAGCTGTTAACAGACTCCCACGCTCTGTTCACAGAATGCGTCGCTGTTGTTGTTTTTGTTTCTTTTTTTTTCTTGCGCGGCTTCTTCTTGTAAGGCGCTGTTGTTGTTGTTGTTGTTGGTTTCTACGTGCATGCATTATGCGGCTTGTGGGCGAACGGGCGGGAGGGTAGCGCTGTTGGTCATTTTGTTCGTTGTTCTCTTTATTTGTTCGTTCATCGTTTAATTTTCTCTCTAGTAAAAATATTTTCCATGAAATTGCTTTGTTGTTGTGTACAAACAAACAAACAAACAAAACAACAAACAGGTTGCCGGGCAGCCCTGCAGGAAGAGCAGCAGCTAAGCTATTTCTTCCAAGTCTCAGTTTCAGCATTCTGTAGTCTCAGCTACATTTGCTGTTACTGTTACTGTTGCATTACATTAATTACCTTTATTAAGTGCGACTGCGTCTGTTGCTGCTGCTGTTAAGCATGCGTTAATTAGTGGGTCAAACATTGCCTATGGGCTTAGTATACACATGCATACATACGTATCTCTGTAGGCACGCATAAATACACACATACATGTATAGCTCTTGCTGTTCGTGCACTTACATGCACACCCAGCTGCGAACTAGTGAATGACCTCTTATTACCGAATGCATTCTGTATGCACACAATATAATTCTCTACCGAGCAACACTCTTGTATGTAGATTTGTATGCTGCAGCTTCTGAGTCAAGCTTAAGCTTGGCTACGCGAAAGCTTCATCATGAAAAAGCTGTTTGTCAATGCCTTATTACATATTTCTTATATATGTTAGTTTCTTATGTATTTTACTATCTCTCTTAATTTGGCTTTACTTGTTCTAATTTGGATATACGCATCGTAAAGTATTTTTCCCAATCAGTTATGCAGTTTGTGTAGTGAAAACTGAAATATGTTTTTATGTTTATATTCAAAATTAGGACATATACTAGAATGGGTCATAAAATTATATAATTATAATTAGTTTATAGATTATGATAGTTACTTTTCTACATTTTAAATATATAAATAGAACCAACTACTGCAACTGCATTACAGGCGCATTCCTGCGCGAGCCTGTAAAGCGATAATGCATACTTTTCACATTACAAAGTAATGCAGCATGTGGAGAAGTTATCTTATGCTTATAGAAAAGTAATATGGGCTGTGGTATGGACTCGAAGCAACACCGCCAACAAAGTGTAGATTACGAGCCGAATGCGTAGTGTGCTCTTTTCGCTGCTGGGTTGTACATGCGTATGTAGCTTTGGCTGTTACTGCACATACTTACATACACTCATGCATACGTGTAGATGTGTGTGTGTGTGTATGTGCGCATTTCCGGCTGTTGCTGCTGGGAGCTGTCATTTACCTCTTCTCTTCGCTTCTCCTCTCTTCTGTTACCTTCTCATCCCTTTTCTTCTCGTCTCGTTTAGTCATTTGTACAAATAAACGCAACTCGTCGTCGCATGGATTAATTAATGTTAATCAACTTTTCGATCCATAAACAACAACAACAACATGCCAACAAAACAGTCAAATTAAGTGGCACGAGACATTTGATAGAGAGAACTCTGTTTGCCTCAGCCTGGCATAGATAAGTATTTATATAATTAGAGCTGATTAGCACTATTTATATACATACAGACAAATAAATATATATACAGTTATAGTTATGATACTTATTATTGCGTTTCAGACCTTGTTAAAATGAAAGACCTACGGCACTCAATTTGTTGTTGAATTTGGTCAATTCGTAATGAGATTAAAAATATAAATGTTTATTAAAGAAATATTGCGTATTTATTAAGACAGAAACTGTAAGAAATTTCTTAACACATTTTATTTCACTCCTTAAAATGTTGTTGATATAGAAATATAAATCGAATAATAAATATATATTCTCTTATGTAAGACTATAAAGTCTATTTTCTATTTTAATGTTCTACTTCTTTTCCAGCATGAATTTTAAACAATTTAGGGGACTTTAAAAACTAAAATGAACATTAAAATAAAAAACTAAATTAAAGGCAATAGAAATTGATCTTTTTTATTTAGGCTTATAAAGTTTATATTCAGTTTATATGTTTTTCTTTTATATACATATATTTTATAAATCTATTATATTTTTATATTCTTACTTCTTTCTGCCTTACATTTTCAAACAATTTTAGTAACTTTCAAAACTAAAATTCACATGCAATATTATCTTTTTCTGTATTCATAAGCTAACTTCGATAAGCCAAGTTTCATGAAAACAAATAGACAGATATATGGATAATGGAACATGGCTGATCAAGAAAATATACAAAATATGTAAAATATATACATATATAAACATATAAATAAAAACAATTAAAATACCGTTTCTGCAAGCGTGTGAAAATCATTAAGAAATATTTCAAAAATATTTGTACATTTGTAATTCTTTAATTTACCTGTTCACTCACTTTCCACACAAATTCCAGCATAGAACTCGTTTTGCTGTTGTCCATCACAATAATAATTGTTGTCAATTTTGCCAGCGCACACACAGATTTCCCTATGCGCGCACACACACATATAAAGCCAGAACACTGCTTAAATCCGGTTTGAGGACGAAGAAGAACAATGTGCGTTACTTGCAGACAGTCCTTAGACAGGCTGGCTGTGGCTGTGTGTGCGTGTGTGTGTATGTAAATATGCCTGTCTTTTTGAGCAGGTGTGCTTGGCAAGAGAGAGAATTTACTTTTCGCTCTCCCGCTGCCTTGCTCTCTCTTTATCTCTCTCTGTTGCCGCTGCTCTGCTTGTGTGTGTGAGTGTTTGCAATGCCATGCTCTGCTGCCTGTGCACATATCCTGTGTATGTGTGTGAGTGAGCGCAATTTAAACTTTACTGCGGTCGCAGTCCGCCTCTGCCTTTGCATTTGCTTTTGTGCCCTGTCCGCTGTACTATTTTGCATTATTTGCAAATTTAGACGACGGCTAGCCACAAACACCCTGTGTACCCCTCGTCCCTCTTCCCCTTATCAGCTTGTCCCTTTTTGCCTATTTACGGCGTTGCCACCCCTCGCAAAAAAAAACGCGCTTGTAATGAAGTCGAAAATTGCGAGTCATTTCGCAATGCTTTTTGCTAAATTAACACACACACACACACGCGCACACACAGAACAGCGCACAAAACTATAAAACCCCAAAGCCCAGCAACAACAACAACAACACTAAGGGGTCCGGTCTACTCTGCTCCCCTCTCGCCTCTCCTCTTCCTCTTCGTCGTTTCGTTTTAAATATTTATGAGCTACTCGTGACGTCGGCAGCGCCATAAAAACGACGCGCAGCAGCAACAACAACCACAACAGCAGCTCGTAACATGGCAACAACATTAACAGCAACAACAAGAACAACATTAACAGCAAGCAGCAGTCAAATGTCGCCTTTAAAACTAACTAACTAGCCAGCTTATGGCACTGTTTATTATTAAACTACAACTCGTTGTTGATCTTGTTGTTGTTGTTGTTGCTGTTGTTGTTGTATTTGTTGTTGTTGTTGCTATTGTTATTTGTTTAAGGCACATACACATTAAAGCAAAAGTAAAAGAAATAATATAATAAGCAGCTAGAATACTCAATTTGTGTTCGTTTGTTTCTCTTCTTCTTTTCTATAATTTCTATTTACACTTTCACTTGCTAATTTATTATAATAATTATAACATTTAAAGCGTTTCAAATTAAACTTTAACCATAGACTGCAAGCCAGTTCGTCAACTAATCGAAGCTGAAGTCAGAACTTTGTTGAACTTTGAGCCTCAAGATAAATAGGAATAACTAGGAATTGATAATGGGTGACAATTAGATACCCTATAAATAAAAATTAAGCTGCTCAAAAGTGTAGTCAGATTATTAGGTTCTAAAATATCTATTAGATTAGGGGGAAATAGTCACATGAGAATTAGGTTAAGAATAGGCAGCCTGTGGCAGTAGTAGATACTCTGCAGTCAGATATAAGACAGGCTTCACATTTTATCATATGTGGCTGTGGTCGTTTTTCATGGTAATTACTGTACTTGCGTAGTGTTATTTATTTTGCTGCAGGATATGCTGCGCTCTTAATTCCAACTGCTTTCAAATGGCATTCGCATTGCGATGGGGTCATCCGCCTACCCCTCGCCACCCACCCCCACTTGCTACCCACCTCATTCCCTGCCCCCTTGCCTCAAGTCAACCCCCTCCCAGAAGATGGACTAAACTCAGCGGCGCGTCAACTGTGTGATGAGTATGCGAATACCCCGTACTTATTTGGAATATTGACTTGGGCATATTGAAGTTTTGCGTGTGTATGTAACAGACAGACAGGAGAAAGTTTGGATTCTTGTAAGGCATATATATAATTGGGTAGTATGTTTAGTAAATATAAATATAATAATATAATATAAAATGGAGTTCTTAATGTTTCTGTGTCTTGCGGGTTTAACTAATTACCTAAATGTTTATTATGTATATTTATTTGCAATGTTCTTAGCTGTTTAGAGAGCATCTGCAAGTCGTACACACTCCTCTTTAAAAATTCTTTCTGGTTCGATTTGCTGCTGTTTTTCTTGTTGTCGATTGTAACTTCTTTGGCTTCATTTGCCACCCAAATGGCTAAAGTCAAAGTCGAAACCGAAATGAGAGAGCGAAGCCAGTCCAAAGTATGCCTCATCAATCGTAACGTTTGTTCCCCTGGCTGCACCTCCACCCCTCCCCCTGGCCATCCCCCCTATCCGTTGCAAGGCGCAGCTGCGCCGTTTAACGCATGTTGTACAACATTTTAACGGCCAACCACTCGATGGATGAATGTGTGGAAGGAAGGATAGAAGGATGGTGCAGCTAGGTGTGTGTGCCTGTGTGTGTGTGTGCCTGTGTGTATGTGTATGTGTATCTATAGCTCGCTTGTGCGCGCCTTTCGGGTAGATACAAACACACACACACACAGACACACACAGCTGTAGCTACAGATACAGATACACACACACTCGCAGGGGTGACTTTTCCCCGGAAAAAAGGGATATAAAATTAAATAAGTAAATGGTATTGCTGCCTGGCCTGCCTGAAACTGCCAACCGAGAGGACTCTAAAGGACTCGCTTTTAACTTTAATTAATTTTCTATTTCTGTTTGTCGATTGATAAATATATATATTTATTTATATATATGTATGCATTATTTTTAGATAGCTTCGCTTGCTCTTTAAATAGCACAAGTCTCCCAGTTCCAATTACAGCTGTCCCAATTCAATTATGCCATATTAAACTGGGTAAATGAGAACTAAAAGAAGCCAACTAGATTCAAACCTCATTAAAAATGCATAAAAAGTGCTCTAAAAAGGAAAAAGCAAACATCTGTGAATATATTAAGTATATTATTTTATTATTACTTTACTAAAATATTAAATACAGGAAATTTCAGTCACATTTTTAATTTGTTCTCAATGCAAAGAGCATTCAACGAATCAGAAAACTAGATTAAGTATTTCCCATTTAGATATTTAGATCTGCCTAGTGATCGATAATAATAAAAAACAATTCAGATTGCGACAGCCACAGCTAGTCTCGACTGAGCGATACTCTGTTCTCGGAATTATAAAAGTTTATAATGAGGCAGAAGAAATCTTCTTCGACCCCATAATGTACATATACATTCCTAATAAGCATCAAAAGCAGGAGATGTGCTCAGCGACAATAGATTTTCAATTTATATAATTTAATTTAATTTAATTTTTTTTAAATTTCTTCAAGCGTGTTATTGTTATTGATCAACTGTACAAATAATAAATAAGCATGTTTGTCCACAATAACATTCTTGATTATTATGTATTGTGTGCTTAGTGATAATATGCAGAGAGATAAATAAATCAGATAAATATTATTGCGTGTTATTTAACAATTGTTATTTAACACTCGAGTGTTGATTAAACTGCTCATCTTTTTGTAAGCACATTGTGTAATTTGCTGCGAGCTGATAACACGTGAACCCAAGCCAAGTGATAGGCAGTAGTAGTATATATATATACTATAAAATATAAATATTAATTATACTTATTTATTAAGCGAATAATTCGAAATCAGATTTGGTTTTCGCCAGCAAAATCTGCCTAAGGATTCTTGGAATGCCTTAGCTGCTCAGTTTATATTAAGTGAGCAGCAAAGAATGCAAATATCTATTTTATGTAGTATTATTATTAATATTATTATTATATTATTATATATTATTATTTGGTGATTCTTTTCATAATTTAAATACTTGTTTTTGTCTATCGCCTCCTGTCGGGATTCGTCTGCAGGTAGAGTTTAAGTTAAGTTGAGCTAAGTTTTGTTTTATTTATTTATTCTAAGCTTATTGCGCTACATTTTCCCGGAAGCAAGACAAACAAAACTTAAATCAGCGCAAAAAC
Source organism: Drosophila cognata (assembly GCA_035041535.1). NCBI lineage: Eukaryota > Metazoa > Arthropoda > Insecta > Diptera > Drosophilidae > Drosophila > Drosophila cognata. The sequence goes on from JAWNLC010000451.1 coordinate 816,917, forward strand.
AGCTGCCAGAAATTATCATAAAATTTGCTAAATCCGCAAGAAAAACATGAAATTAAAACAAAAACTGCAGCAAACTTTTCGACTACATAAAAATCATATGCAGAAAGTTAAAACGGTTTGATGCATACAGGGTGGTGCACTGCTACAGGGTGCCGCTTGCCACAGGGTGTTAAGCGACATTTTTGGCTGCAGATTAAATGTGGCATGAATATATTAAGATCAATAAAAACAAACAAAGCCAAGGAGCAGCAGAGCAGAAGGGAGAAAGAGAAAGAGAGAGAAGGAGAGAAGGAGAGAGAGGGAGAAATATAAGGGAATATAAATCAATGTCGCATGCTGTTTGCTGCTGGGCGCCTGTGTGTTGAAGGGAGCACAGCAAATGGGAGACGCTGATGAGGAGACAGACAGACTGACTGACTGAGAGACAGACAGACAGAGAGAGCAAGAAACAACACGAAACAAGAGCAACAACAACAACAACAACAACAACAATAATTCCCAAGTGGTTCAAGTGTCGCTTTTGTCTACTTTTTTGCGCTAGTTTTGCTGCTGTTTGAACCGGTTTCATTGTTGTTTTTGTTGTTGCTGTTGCTTTTGCTGTCTGTTTCTTGTTTGCTTGCGAATTTTCCAGGCTGTGTTTATGTATATATATATATATATATCCCGATTGGCTGCCACTTGCTGCATTTGCTGTGCGCCGCATCGCTGGTGGCACGAAACAACAACAGTGGCGCCCTCTGCAATGTTGCAGCAGCAGCAAAATGTTGCTGCTTGCTGCTGCTACAGCATGTTGCAGCTGTTTGCTGCCACTGCCACATGTGAAGCAGCAGCAGCAACAGCAGCAGCTACGGTGGCAATTCCAGACGACATCTGTTTTTTTGCTGCGTGAACCTGTTGTTGTTGCCGTTGTTGCAGTTGCTGTTGCTACTGTTGCTGTTGCAGCTGCAACAGCTTGCAACAGTTGGAGCCATCATGTCGCTGACAATTTGCATTTGATTTACTTGTGGGGCTTTTCCTTTTTGCGGTTTATTCTTTGCTGCGTCGTGTGAACCAAAAAACAAAAAAAGCAACAAAAAATATAATAATAATAATCTAAATATTGCCACACTCACGGCGTTGTTGCTTGCCACATTTGTGGCATATGCATTTATTTGTGCAACATTTCATGATATGAATTTATAAATATTAAATAGGTGTTATTTCAGAAAAGTCGTTGGTTTCTTAAAGCTATATTTAACCAGTAAAAACAAAATTTGATTAAATTTCAAATAAATGTTAGTAAAAAAAATAGAAGAAATATTTATAACTGTTAACTGTAGTTCTGTTCGTTTAGCTTAAGTGACATGCAACACTTTCACATGCAACTTGTGGCAAATCAGTAACTACAATCTGCTGCTGATTGCCACATTGCCAAATTGTCGTCTACATTGCGATTGTTATCTGGCTGAGAAAGCACATGCCACAGTAATAGTTGACATTTTCACCCAATCAGTGTTTCAACTGTTTCATCTTTGCAGGCAACAACAGCAACACTGCCACACTTGCCACACTTATGGCCAGTAGGAAAAACTGCTTTTGGCCAACAAATTTAATTGCCATTGTACAAAAACTGTTTATTTGCTGATAAGAAGAGGAAGAAGAAGTCAGCAGCAGAAGCCCCCCCACCAGCCACCACTCCAGCTCCGATTCCAATCAAGGGGTAAGTTTTGTGCCACGCTATCATGCGGCATGTGGCGTGTGGCATGCGGCATGTGAAGTATTCAAGACGGCGAACATTGCGCATGTCCTGTTTCTTGAGCAGCTTTTTCAGCGAGGGTTGTTTATTAAATAGCGGGCTATGTTTACGCTTCTGGTTCACAGTTTCAATCAGCACCGGTTCTGGTTCTCAGTGTCAATTTGTGTCGGTTCTGGTTCTCAGCTTAAATTCCACTTCCAATTCGCTGCTAAAAACTCATTATGGAATCGTGAATTGAACAAGCATGTTTTAGTTTTGCATTGATTTTTGACTCCATTTCCATTTTTTCATTCCATTTTTTTAATATTTTTGATTCTGAAAACATTTCACAAATGCTTGCATCATTTTAAATGCACTCATGCGTTAAACTCTGGCTTTATAGAAATTCAAAATATTATATTGTATTTAAGTTTTCGCTTCTGTTAACATTTAACAGCGCGCAGTACTTTCACATTCTTATCAGCAATAATTCCTCTAGCTTTCACCGCGCATGCAACTTGAACTTATATATATGTTAATTAACAGAGCTGCCCTCGCTATAGTACAGCAACTGTAACAGCAGCAGCAACAGAGACAATTAAGCTAATTGCTGTGCTAGATAGCACAAGCAGAAGAAGAAGCAGCATCAACAGCAGCAAAAGAAGAGACTGCGGTGAGACACCAACCAACTACACCTCACTCGCTTGCACTCTCACACACTCGCGAGCCGACCAACCAACCACCCACCCACCCACAGCGAATGCAATCGCATGTTGCTCTCTCGACACGCTCTCTCCCCACGCTCTCTCTCTCCTGAGTGTTGGCAATGCTGGTTTGGGTTTGGGTGCGTTTTTTTTTGTTCGCTGCAATTGCGAGCTGAACTAGCTCTAAAAGCGGATCTTTCTCGCAGTTTGGATTAGGCGCCCAGCTGCCAGTTGAGCGAGTGCCACAAATTTCGCGCTTTTCCGCACAGCTTTTCATTTTGCCATTTGTTTGCTTGTTGCCTGTTAGATTCCGATAAAATTGACTTTTTGTCGGTCGTCGTCAGCAGCGTCGCTGTCGCCGTCGTCGTCGTTCACCGTTAGCCGTTCATCGTCTCGTCGGCACCATTTTGTTTGGCGTCGTTTTCTAATGGGCCAACAGGCAGCGCAGCACATGGATTTATTTGTAGCCTAGGCAAAAGCGCTTTTCTTCTGGGTTTGCAATTGGAATCGGAATTGGATGGAGTCGCGAGCGTTTTTAAACGCTCGCGTTTTTCACATTACACGCAACGCTGTTGTCCCATTAAAATGTGCCATAAAAGAAAATGAGTGGGAAGGTATTGTGTGGCGGCGGGGGAGGGGGCGGTGTTGTATGACAACGCGTTATATGTTGATTATTATTAATGAGTAATCGAAGTCATTGATATACTTTTGTACTTATTATCTAATTACACGAAAAACAAACAGAATCATTTTTCATTTATTTTTTCATTTCCGTTTTTCTTCTTTTCATTGTGCTAAAAAAAGAACATTTGATAAATTCAAATAGACGACTGTTGATTTCATATTTAATTTCTAGACGTATATATTTTTGACTTGTAATAAATTATAATAGTCGAGATTTTATGTTTAATTTCTAGACGCATATATTTTTTATATTCTTGTATAATTTCTCTCAGCTCAAATTACCCATCGACCACTGTGCCTATTTCTAATTGCCTGCCAAAAAAAAAAAAATTTCGGTGTGTGTTTACATTGGAAATCGCTTAAAACTTTTTAATATACTAATTTATGAGATGTAACACACACTCACATCACACACATTCATATATACGCTCCTTCAGATGTTATAATATACTCCACTCAATGCTTATGTTGCTCTCTGCAAGGGCATACAAAAAAAACCAATTCATGCTGTTGTTATTGTTGTTGCTGTGCTGCTCACACATAAAGCGAAAACAAATGCAGACATACAGCAGCACACATACTAAATACACACTTAAACATGGCGAGACAGTCGTTGAGGCGAGACAGCAGATAGAGGCTAACATTCACTCAGCAACAGCAGCAGCAACGAGCGAACGAGAGCGAACGCCACACAGCTGCTCTCTCACACTATCGCGTACACTCTCACACACACTCGCACTCACCCTCGCACTCACGCTCTCTTTACTCTGCTTCGTTTGCTTGAACGTTACGTCGCTGCCTACGTTTGCTGTGCGCCTGTTCGTTTTTGCGATAGACGCGCGACGTAAGTCGCCGTCGTCGTTTTGCCTGAAAAAGTCGCCGTTGCACAGTGGACACAAATTCTACGTTATATTCGAATTTAACCAATAAATTTCGTCATTCATTTTAGTTTTCGACTTTAGCTGTTGTAAAATTTTCCACTATTCTTGTTTGCAATGCAAAGTGTGTTGATCTTGGGTATTTAGCGTCATATTGAGCAAATAACATGAAGCAGCAGCTGTGCGCTTGTTAGTTTATTTGACCACTGTGCGCGCGATTGTCGTCGTCGTCGTCGGGCCGACGACGTTGCTGCTTGAACGCGTTTTTTGTCGTCGCCGGCGATTTTTTTTTCTGATTTGCGCCGATTTTGCAATTTTCCATGCCGGCGGCAACTGTTACTTAACAGTGGCGAAGCAGACACAGTCTCAGTTAACAGAACGCTATGCGAACGGGAGAGTGAACGTCTCACACTCCCTCTCGCTCTGTCTGTTGCTTGCTTCTCGCTGGCATTGATTGCGAGAGCTGCTTAAAGAGTTTATTTGTTGTGTGTTGAAAGTAATTAAGATGCTTGCATAAAAAAACTTTGTTTTTATTAGTTTTTTAAATCAGTTTAAAGATGATACACTGGTGCAAAAGTAGTTGTATATTTTATTTATTTTATTTAATCTACTTTATAAATATGTAATTATATGTTTATCTTTATTTTAAGTGTGCAAAAAAAAAAAACACTTGTCATAGAAATTCTGTTGCGGCTTACGCCTGCTACTCAACCCCCTCTCTATCTCTCTTTCTGTCCCTTTTACGCCTGTGTTATTATTTTGTTTGAACTGAGTTGAAGTAATTATGACGCAAATGATGAAGATGGTACAGCAATGCTCTGCTTGCTGCTACTGCTGATGATGATGATGATCATAATGATAATGATGTCAAATTGAGTATCTCAAGTAAATCTGCTCATCTTCTTCATTCCTGTTTTTACAGTTAATGCTGTAAACCATTTTGTGACTAGCCAAAGCCAAAGCCAAAATTTACTGCCAGAATTTTTACTGCACGAAATTTTTATGACTGTTATCGATTTCTTGGCCACCCCTCATTCTCTTCCTCCCGCAGAACAATGCAAATGTCAGTCGGGATTTATTTAGAAGAAGAAGGGCATGTAAAAAAAAGAAAGCAATTCGCACTTTTTTCTTAATTAAATGCTCGAGCTCGTAAAATTTCTTATCGATGCTTTTGTTTGTTGTTTATTGTTATTGTTGTTCGTTCAACATTCGTAGTTTAAACTGTACTTTGAATAACAGTCGCTGCTGCTGCTGTAAAGTATTGACGTCATGTGACGTCACGTCAGCTGTTTGCTGCAATTTTAGAAAATTGCATTACTCTGCTAATTGCTAGCTGTAAAAAACCCTATCTTAAATATTAGTTACACATAAATACACACATACGTTTGCAATTAACTGAATGGGTTTTAAAAAAAAAATACAAAACAAATAAAAAAAAAAGCGCGTGGCTTAGTTTCCTAATTAAATTCAAACAATAACAACAACAATAACAGCGAACAAATCGCTCGCCTTCAAATTTGACCTTTTTCGCTTTATGCTATTCTTCTCTGCTGCTGCTGTTGCTCTCTCTCCCGCTCCCGCTCTCGCTCTGCCTTGCCAACCTGTGGGTGGCGAAAGAGCGCCAGTAACAGTAACAACAACAACAGCAATGTCAAATGTAAACAATGCTCAGGCCAACTCGCTCACACCAATGCAGGAGAGCGCATCTTCTCGCTCCCGCTTCGTTCACTCGTTACGTTCTGCAGTTCGTTCGCTTGCGCTCGCTCCCTCTGCCGTTGTCTGTCTGCATCAGCTGACTGCCAATTTCTGTTCGCCTGTTCAAGTGTTCGGCCAAACCGCCGTTCGTTTGTATGCGAGCCGGAGTCCGTCGTCGCTGCTTGGCTGCATTGCTGCTGCTCGTTCGTTGTTCGTTGTTCGTTCGATCATCGAACGCGTCGCGTCGCGAGTAAAATTTCAATTGTTGTTGTTGTTGTTTTGGTTTTGTGTGTTCTTCTCAAGCCTGCAAACCCGTTTTGTGTTTACAGCTTAATTTGTCGTCCCTTTTTGTGTTCGCTGTTCACGTGCCACTTTGCAAAAGGTTTTTGCTCATTTGCGCCCACTGTCACAAACACACACAAACTCACACACATAGACGCATAGACACACACACACATGCAACTCCAACATATTCGTTTGGGGTTCGCTGCTGCTGCTGCTGCTGGTGCTGCTGTCAGTTTGTCATTCATTCATTCAGCGGACCGCGTGCAGGCCAGTTCTCAACGCAGTCAGTCTGTCACTCTGTCAGTCTGCCAGCTTGCGTTTAATGCTTTTAATCAGTTGTTATTATTTGTTGTTCTTGTTTTTGTGTGTAATTATTGTTGCTGTCTTCTCTCTTTTACGCCTTTCTTTGGCATTTCGAATGCACTTTTTTATCGTCGTGTTTTCTTGTTTTGTTTTGCCTCGCTCTATTTTGCATTTTGTTATTATTATTATTATTATAATTTTTTGTGTGTGCTTCTATTTCCTTGTGTGTGTTTGTGTGTTGCTTGCGAGCACGTAGCACCTTTATTTTTATTCTTCTTTTTTTTTTGACTCATATGTCAGTCCGTGTCTTATCAGCACTTTTTTTTTGTTGTCGCGCGGGAGAATCCATAAGAACTAAAATGAGAAAAGTTTTTGAAAAATAGCGCAAGCAAAAAAACAAAAAAAGATTCAACTTAGTGGCCGAAGTTTAGCGCAAAAAAAGAACCAAAACAGTCGTAAAATGTTTGATCGGTTTTAAATATGCCACAAAAAGTATCTGTTTGTTTGTGTGTGATTAAGTGTGCAATACAAAAAAATGTATCTCAGATCAATCTGTGGACATGTTTAATACGCAATAAATACCGTTACTATTATTAACTGTTGTTAATTCGGCTTAATGGGTTTCCCATACATTGATAATATTTTATCAGGCAATTCTTAATTACGACAAGTTTCTAAACAAACTGAACTGATTTTTCGTAACACTTTGCACTAATTACAGTTGGCGCTCAATACAATGAACTTTGGAGTCACTTGAAATGTTTTTGATATGAAATTTATAGTTTGTTATTTAAAAGCTTGCCAACGAGACAAGTTAATCAAATGTTATTAACTAACGACAACTTTTAATAAATATTAGATTGTTTATGATAAAAAAAAAACGAATTTGAAATGGGTTGCTACTGAGTTTAATTAACTAAATGTAAAATGATACAGTGCAGCCTCGATATGGTAGACTGAACTGGAGTAATAAAAATAAAAATGAATTAGAAGTAGATTGTAACAACTTAAATATGGTAGGTTAAAGAAAGTTAGCTGACAAAGCATTTAAGATGAGTTTGATAAGAAAATTAATTATAAATGGGTTGTTAGTTAATCAGAACTTGGATGAATCGGTGCATCTTCTTGAAAGGCTCTAACTGAGAGAAGTCAATCAAAATTTATATGGCATTCACACGAAACTTTGTCTATTTATATATGCGTCTTTGATTATAACATCGATAACATCGATAAATGTGCATCGATAAGAGCACATAACAAATTTGGAGTGCAAATTTCCTGACAGCATTCTCATTTGCTAATCTTTTATTTTTTATTTGATTTTACTTAATTCTAATTTCTTAACCTGCTTAAATCGTTTACTAATCACAAATATTTTTTGTTTCCCTCTTACAGGCACTGCAATATGTCCAGGCGATCGTTATATCGCTGCCTCATGCCTCACGACCCGCCACAAGGAGCAACGTAGAGTTTTCTTCTTCTTCTTCTCGACTTGCCACAAATGCTTCCAACAAAACTGCAACAACAATTATTAGTAACAATAGACAACAAACAAACGAAAGACGTGCAACAAGTACATTTTTTTCTACGATAAGTACCAACTACACTGTGCGAAAAGCAGGTATTTGTTGTTGTTTTGTTTTCGTTTCTTTTGGGGGGGTTGGTCTTCGTTACTTCGTGCTTTCTTCGTTCGCCGTCGAGGAGGACGAGAGAGGCGAAGCAACGCAGCCCCGTAGCAAGAAGGCCTCACCACGGACGCATTTATGGATGCGGGCGGCCTGCCAGTCTTCCAGAGCGCCAGCCAAGCAGCAGCAGCCGCCGTCGCCCAGCAACAACAGCAACAACAACAGCAACAACAGCAGCAGCAGCAGCAACAACAACATTTGAATCTCCAGTTGCATCAGCAGCATCATTTGCAGCAACAGCATCAAAACTTGGGCATACACTTGCAGCAACAGCAGCAGCTGCAATTGCAACAGCAACACAATGCACAGCACCAACAGTTGCAGGCGCAACAACAACAGCAGCAGCAGCAGCAGCGACAGCAGCAGCAGCAGCAGCAACACTCACCCTACAATGCAACAGGCGGCATTGTTGGCAACCTTGTCGCTGGCGGCAACGGAGCTGGCGGCGTTGCAACTGCAACACAGCTCAACAACAACAGCAACAACAGCGGCAACAACAGTGGCAACAACAACAGCAACAGCGGCAACAACAGCAACATTAGCAGCGGCAACAATTCACCCATTGATGGCAGTGGCATGCCAACGAAACGGCAACCGATTGTTGAACGCTTGCGTCGACGCATGGAAAACTATCGCAGGCGGCAAACGGATTGCGTGCCACGCTACGAGCAAACCTTCAGCACCGTCTGCGATCAGCAGAACCAGGAGACAACAGCGCTCCAGAAGCGATTCCTCGAGAGCAAGAACAAGCGTGCAGCCAAAAAGACTGAAAAGAAACTGCCGGAGACACAGCAACAGCAACAACAACAGCAACAGCAACAACAGCAGCAACAGACACAAATGTTAGCCGGACAGCTGCAGAGCAGCGTGCATGTGGTAAGTGCAACAGTTACTTAATACTCTTATCTACTTATCTATCAGAAATTGAACCCATCGCAATGGGAACTTGTCTCTATCTCTGAATTTCTTGGGAGTAGCTTTTTGAGTGCAAATGTTGCTTTCAGATTTAAATGTGGTATTATTCTAGGGGTCTCTGGTTGGGGGAATCGAGTCGCGTTTTTAACTTTAACTGTAGTTTTATTCCAGAGATCAAACTCTGATTAGCCCTGCTTTTGCTTGGGATGTGACGTGATTATGATGTGATATTTGATTCCCTTGGATGCACTTCTAGCATTACGTACGAAAATGCTGTTAATTTAAATTGTCCCAAATATGATTTAATTCAATAAGAAAAGTTTTGAATAAAATGAACTTTATTTCTTTAAGAAATGTGTGTTAATAATTTGGAATCATTTTTATTATTGCTTTGGCAGAAAGCTTTGAGCTAAATTTGTTTTTGCCACATGTGCAAATGACATGCATGTATATCGAAATATATATATATACGTATGTATGTGTGTGTGTGTGTATGTGTGTGTCATGTATTTAGATGTATGCGAATTCCGGGTTCGCTTTTGGCTTTGGTCTCACTCAGTTGGATGCCTTGCAGCCGTCGCAGTAGTTGGACGTATGCATGCCTAGATACATGTGTATCTGTCAGATACGTCTATCCATCTCTCTCTGTCTCTCTCCCCATCTCTCTCTATGCCTGTCTCTTTCTCGGCATGTCGGCAAGGCTCATTGTGCCGCTTATTATTATGTTTTGGGCGCAATATTAGAGCTGGTGCACGAAACGAAGCCAGCACACTTTGAATTACACACATACACACACACACACACTCGCACACACACACACATCGGACTGCACACTAGTTGTGTGTACATAATAATAATGAGGTCAGCGTTATTTTTTTTTTATTTATTTATTTTGTCTTTTTTTCAGTTCGGTTCAGTTCAGTTTCACTCGCTGCTGCCAAAGTTGTAGCTGCAAGATACTTTTTTAGTTATTGTTGTAGGTACTGCGAACTGCTTTGGCTTGTGCATTTTAAATACCTTGAAATTATTTTGTAAGCCAAAGATTTTTCTCGTGAGAGAGGGGGAGGTAGAGTGAGAGGGAGAGGGAGGGAGACTCCCTAGGTATTGTCTCTCTGTCTGACTCTCGATGCATCCATCTCAATCTCGAACTCAGTTTCAGTTGGCTAGGCTTGCAACACGTCTGTCTGTCCGTCTTTCTGTCTGACTGGCCAACGGGGTTGACTAACTGACAAACTGGCAAACTGACTGACTGATTGCAACTCTAGTTTATATAATTGTTGGTTCTGCCATTCGCCATTCGCCGTTCGTTGTTTGTTGTTTGTTGTTGTATTTTTCGTTGTTGGTTGCTGCAATTCTAGAGACCAACTCTCTCGGCCCCGTGTAATTGCCACAAATTTACACAAGTCAACTTCATCTCAATCTCAATCGCAAACTCTATCGTCATCGTCATCGTCATCGTCATCATTATCGTCTTAAGTTTCTATTTCTTTTTATCAGCTTTTGCAGCGCTGAGTTGAGACGTGATTTATTCGCATTTCTGGCAGAACTGCCCAGTAGCCAATCTATGAACTCAACTCAGCCAAGATGTGTTCAGTCGACTTGGATTCACACACTCTCAAATACCCTCCACTGGAACAAATTTAGGGCTCTTGTTTAAGCAATCTTGCTGATTGCATACTTGTAAATATCTTTTATCAATTTGTTGTGGAAAAGGTGCTATAAAATATGCAGAGAAATGTTTCCAGCGGATTTGTAATATTTATTTTAGATATAGATATCAGATTTTGTTGAATTGCTTCAACTGTTGAGTAGATGATAATTTATAAATCGAAATTATCTTAAAATGATAAAATATCTTCTCTTTTTTTTATCAAAATATCTCCCCCTTTCCCTCCTATCTTTATACATATTCCATCAATATATTTCAATATAAATATGTGTAGCTTCTGGTTAACCAAATATCTCACACTACTCGCTTTGCCTAGCCTTGTGGATAATCAGTCTATAAATAGAAATTTCTCTTCAGGGTACGAGTTAGTCATTCAAATTTGATATATATTATATATATATTGCTATATATAGCTTAATGGCTGGTCGCTGTGTTATCTATATTTATATCTAATCAATCGATTGAAATAGCTCTTTACAGGGTATCTCCACGTCACTGAAGATTGATGCATAGTTCGCTCTCGTTAGTCAAATTTAATCTTTGTATATAATCCATCGATAAATGCAAATCTTTTTATTTTTATTTATTTCATTTTATTGATTTTCTTTTTTTAATTTGTTTCTTTTTTATTTGAATTTTACAGGACATTTTGTAGTCGTTCAGATTTAACCTTGTTTCATTTCTACTTTTTCCGCATCCGTTTGCAATGTCATTTGTGTCATGTGCGACCGGTAATCATTCACTTGTATGTGTGTGCGTGTATGTATGTGTCTGTATGTAGTCAGTACCCATTACCCACTCTACCCTACATTCTACCCTCTCTTCCTCTCCTCCTCCTCTCCTTTGCTTAACCAACCTCCTCCCCAGCGGGGTTTGACCGATGCAAAGTTTTTGTTTAATTTTAATTGGCTTGCAAGTAAGTTCTTTGTCGTCGTTTCTCTCTGGCTTTTCTTGTGCTCTCTCTTTCTCTCTCTTTCTTTCTCTTTGCAGCTAATTCACTTTGGAAAGATTTAGCTCTTATCCGTGAATAATAACTTACAAAGAAACAGCCTTAGCACAATGCGCTAAATGCTGTTATTATCGCTATTTGCATACCTTCGCCATTAAACGCTGAACAGCTGACCAGCTGACCAGCTGGTTGAAGGCCCAACTTGTCGGTTAACCGCAAAAACTCGAATAATGTAGAAAATATAGAAAATACAAAAAAAATACTCAATTTGTAGCTTTAATGGCGAGTTGATATGAAAAATCATTTTACATAAAATGATGCAAATATTCGATTATTTATTCAAGCAGATTCATTAATAATTATTCAAGTTGTCAAGCAAAGCTTGAGGCTTACATAGAAAACTCTTAAGAATATTATGATTTCTGGAATTTGTCAAGCAAAGCTTGAGGATTAACTAGAAAATGCCTAAGCACAGTTTGGCTAAAGATCTTAACTTAAATATAACTCAAATATTTGCATTTTGGGCACTTTGCAGATTGAAGTCAAATTGGCGACATCAAAATTGTATTATAAGTCAAGGAAAGCCAACAGATTGTTTCTTTGACAGACTATGGAACTCTGGCTTAATTCCAAAGCTAACTGTATAAAATTATGGACATAATTTGATTCTAGTGCAGTTTGCCCAGAAATGAGTGCAATTTTGAAGCAATTCTTGGGAAATCTCCTCGCTTGGAGCAGATAAGTGTTTGATTTGTGAACACATTTTGCACTGTGCCTAGTTATTCAGTGAAGCGACTCGGCGACAGGTGGAATTAGAAAAGCGCAAATGAACGATTGACGGATTGAACGATTGAATTGAGTGAATGAATGAATGAATTAATGATCGACTATTTGTTGTCCATCGAGCGCATCCGGCCACCGAGCAGGGGGTCCCAATCTAAACTGGCCAGGCTTTTCACTTTTCTTTGATTTGGAAAACTTTTACTAGTGTTTACTGTTGTTGTTGTTGCTGTTGCTGTTGCTGTTGTTGTTGTCGCTTCTGCTGCTGCTGGTGCGGTTGGCAGTGAAAATCATTACAAATGACGGCCAACAATTGCAACATGCAAAACAAGAAAGCAACAATAACAAAGCATATTGTTTATAATGCGTTTTTTATTTGGGAAAGTCGCGTGTTGCACTTTTTTTTTCTTCTCCTCTTTCTTTCTGTTTCTGTTTCTCTTTCTTTTTTGCTTTTGAATTTTTATTATTATTTTCTTGGCTCTGTTGTTGCTGTTGCTGTTGTTGTAGTTGTTATTTTTTTATTGGCTTCACGTTGTCTTTGCTTGTTTTTCATTGTTTGCATTTTGTTCGCAGTTGTTTTTGTTGTTGCCAATTTTCACTTCACGTGGTGGCAGTTTCTGACACACATCACTCAAAGAGTCAAAGCGTTGCATGTTGTTGCCTACCCCCACACCCTAACCCACTCCCCTCTCCTCCCCCCCCCCCCTCAAAGCTTCATTTACCCTTCTGCCAGCTTTCGACACCTTATACCCCAAGCCCCAAGCCTCCCCCAACCCCCTAGAGTTGCCAACTTCCAGTTTTTCGTGCTGTTGTTTCAAGTGCGAGATTGCCTTGTTGTTTGTTGTTGTTGCTGCTGTTGCTGTTGTTGTTGTTGGCTTGATTGACAAGTGACAACATATTATTGGCGTATCGCTTCAAGCTCAACCGACTTGTTGTTAAGTTAGTTGCAAAAGTTGATGTTGCTTTTGTTGTTGTTGTGGCATTGTGTTTGCCCACTTTGTGCAACTAGAGGTGTTTCTCGCTTTAAACATATATATCTATATATATTACGGCGATTTTATCTATACAAATTGCAACACAACTTACAACAAGTGCTGTGAAATTATTTGTTTAGCCTGATTCTCTAGCCTTTGTGGGCATTTGACAGGTTTTTTGCACTTATCTAGAGATTCAATTGTGTGTGGATAATTTTGGATAAGTCCGGATAAAAGTATGCAATATCTTATCTATTTCTTGACAGCTCTGATTCTGTTTCGGATAAGTTAAATATTGGATAAGGACGGATAAGTTTATATAACTGTGATCAGGCTTGCGGATAAACTCGAGTTACTTCGGATAAGCTTAAATAAAAGCGGGTAAATGCAGTTACTTAGATTTAGAACTGAGTGTGCCCTTTGTTCATATAAAGATGTATATACACGGATAAATTCGGATAATTGACAACTTTGACTTTGTTTCGGATAAGTTCAGTTAAATCAGAATAATATTAGATAAAGCCGGATACAGTCCAATAAGCGCAAATAACTGAATTTGATAGCTGAGTGCTTCGACAAGCTTGGCTAAGTGGCGGCTAAGCTTGGATAACTCCAGATAAATTCGAATAAATGAATATGTATCGAATAGATGACTTTATATATATATATATGCGCTTTGGAGTATCCTTCAGCTTCAGCTTCAGCAAATCCTCGAAGTCGATTTGCAATGGAAGCATTAAATTGATTTGATTTGAAATTACGCCCTGGAGATTAGCATATAAGCTGCAAATGTATAATGTATATCCTTGTGTATCCTCCAACTTGTTTGTCGCTCCTTGTCTCCTCCAGGCACTCGTTCCAGCTGCATTGCAATGTGTGTGTGTGTGCGCGCGTGTGTGTGTGTGTGTGTTGTGGGCGTGGTGTTCACTTTAAATTTTATACCTAGCCATGTGCATAATTTATGTTTTTTGCGTTATACAAATTTGTAAAATGCATCATTTATCTTCGGGCCGACTCCGGCTCCTCCGAAGCGAAAAACCTCCCCAGGCAACACGGGCTGCTATCCTCCACTTGAGCCAGCCCCTCTGCAACCCTCCAATCCTCCACCCCCCTGCTCTTCTACCTAGCAAGCACACCCTTTGCGTGTTGTGTCTTTTCTTTGGGGTTTATTTTATTTTTCTTCATTTTGGTTTTTGGGAAAGCTAAAGTTGGTTACGCTCAGGAACTGGTTGCTGTTACTCTTAGTGGAACTGGTGGCTCAACAAAATCGATTCCCATGTCGAAGTACCCCCAACCCCCTACCCCTACCCTCTTCTCTCCTCTCCTCCCTTACAAAATGCAACACTGGGGCGCATTCCTGTGTTGTGGCCCGTTATTGTTTGGCTTGTTGTAAATGAGTTGGTAATGCGAAAATTATAAATTATACTTGGAAATGAATACGCCAGCAGATTATGAAGTAGCACAGTGGTGCTCGGAAACTTTCAACTATTATTGAAAATTAGTGAAAAGGGTGCGCTGAAGTTGCCTCAGGCAGAGGGAGGCATCCACAGCCGCATAAGGTATATATATATGTGCTTGATCAGAGAACATAATAGCTGGAGTCTTCAAGTTTGGAATACAAGCTCTCCATTTCCAACGATAACTGTTCCCATATCGTCAATATCGATAAAAATCGATTTGCGATATCAATAAAAGACACACAAACATATCAACTGTAAGAATTTTATTCTGATCTGATTCTGTTCAACAAACACTATCTTCATATCAAACAAACCACTATCAGCAGGCCCATTGTTCATTTTACAACTGAGTGCAGGGTATCTGCTAGTCGATCTCTCCCGACTCGACTTGTTTTGTTTGGCATTGTGAAGAAGAAGCTGTCTTCGATCCCATAAAGTATATAACTAAACATGCCTGATCAGCATCTGGCTTCTGATTTATATATGAACACAACTCTGATATTTTAAAGTAGTAAACTTTAAACATCTGTGCCACTGTGCACAGTGGTGTCAGTTTGTATAACCGTATCGCACTGCGTTTTGTTCCATAAGCCAAGTTCGCCACACATTGAGGGATGGAGTTGCCTTCCTCGTTTTGTGAGCTCCACTCGTATTTGGCTCGTATAACACACACTCACAAGCACACACAAACACACACACACACACGCACACATACACATATACACACATACACACATACATACATGTGTACACAGTGTCACGTTGAGTGTGTGCTTTTGGCGCACTTCAAAGGCTTTTCTGCGTTAGTTGCTGGTGTCCCCCTGAAAAAGGGGGCCAGCGGAACCTTTTAAAGGGGTGTTGGAGGGTGGTGCAGGGGATAAGGGGTTGCGGGGAATAGCTGAAAGCTGAGAGCTTCGCTGAGAGAGTTGGGCGTAAAATGCATATTTGAGAATTTACATCTTTTATTTATTATGTTTGGCAAATTTCATTGCATATTAATAATGCAATTTTCTGTTGCACTTTGAGCTTTGAAATTGAGGCGAGCAGCGGCTCAAAGAGCTTTATTCGATTTGCAACCCCCTCCCCCTTTCTTTTACCTGTTATAGCTTCGTTGTAATTGACAGACGCCTCCCCCTCTGCCACGCCTTGTCTTGTCGGGGAGCCCAATTGTCTTGCAAATTTTAATTGCTGTACGTTTGGCTGTTGCCCTGGCCACAAAATAATAATAAACAAGACAAAGGCGTTGCAGCGACGTCACCAACAGCAGCAGCCAAGAAAGGGGCTGGGGGGTGGGTAAGAGGGTGTCTGAGGAGTAGGAGGAGGGGGTGCTTCTTAGACATTGAGCTGCTCTTTAAAGTTATTTGTAACCCTTAAATAATATGTGCACATTTTTCACTTTTATTTTATATGCACGTTGCATGAATTTATTGAAAATTGCACATGAGAATCAAGTGTGGAGCATACACACACACACACAGACACGCACACACATGTATACTCACACATACAGATCTGTAGACCAATACATATGAGAAATGAAATGAATGAGGCTGCTGCTTTTTTGCTTTCGTTTCCCTTTCTTTGCTACACTCAAACAAAAAATGCGCCTTGAAAGTTGTTTTTGCTTTCAGCAATAATTTCTAAAAAAAAAATGAAGAAATTCTTTTGAATTGAAATTTGAGTTTTTTTGAATAATGAGATTCTCATCTTAAAGTATGCTGAATTTTCAAAAGTCAGCTTGATTTATTTTTCAGAGTGTAGCTTTTGCTCTGCCCCTCGACACACACACACACACATACAGATACACACGAGTGCACAGCAAGACAGGCAGTCAGCTCTACTACCTGCCCTTCAGTCAAATCCCCACACTCCCTCCCCCCAGCTGGCAACCCCCTAACACACTACCCTTGCCTCGAGAATGTGGCTTGCCTTAAAATCGATAAACTCATTTTGAAGTTCTCGCTTGCTCTCGCTCGCTCTCGCTCTCTCTTTCTCTATGTGTGTGTGTATGTGTGTATTAGTATTTCTGTGTGTGTGTGTGTCTACTTTTATTTTCTATGCGCCTATTTACTCCCTCCCCCTTGTTGGCCATAGGGTGCTTCAGCTTTTAAGGCAGCTTCTCATCTAGAATTGCGGCTGTTGCTTTTGCAGGCCAGCAATAAATTTGCCTTACGCTCAACATTTTTAGCTAATTAATTTAATTAAATTTGTATGCTTCAAAGCGAACAATGGCAGTTTCTATTACTCCTCCCCCCCCACGTGTCTCAGTGGGCAGCTAACAATCTAAATTGCGATTGTCACCTTTTCCTTTTGTTTTCTAATTTCATTTTTTAATTTGGGTTAGAGGATTTAACGTTAGTGTATTTGATGGATCTATAAAGATTAAGGGGGGCTGCTCAGCACAATCACTGCGCATTAATCACACTCGCTTCAAATTCACCCTCTGCATTTCTCCTCCTCCTCCTGCTCCTCATCCTTCTCCTCAATCGGAATTGTGCAATTTTTGGTCTTCCTGTCTATCATTTTCTTTGCGATCTGGCAACGCTGTCCGTTGAGTGTTAGCTGACTAACAAAACCGCATTTTCTCAACCATAAATGCTGACAATGTTGTCACTGCTGGACGTAGGAGTTGCCTCCTCACCACAAGTCTGCACACAAGCCTGCACCACCTGGACCACAAACGCCAACTAAGCCCAAAAGCTCCCTTTTTATGCCCTGAAGTGCGAAGACGAGTCGACTTAGCCATGTCCGTCTGTCTGTTTGATGAAGCCGCTCTCAGAGACTATAAGAGCTGCAGACATTATCCTTGAATTATAAGTACTCGTATATGCAACACAAACAAAGTTTGTTTAATTTTATCGATAACTGCACGCGTTTCGCGAATATCGATATTGATCGTTGGCCCTGAAATATTATTGATCAACTGTACCAATTTCTTATAGATCGCATAAGAAACACAGATTTTGTTATTGTTATTTTCATATTTCATTTAACAGCTGAGTCCAGGGTATCTGCTAGTCCAGTCTAACTTGTCTGGTGTGGATTCGCTTTGTTCTATGCATATCTATGCGTATTTGCAGTGGGAAGGGAAAGGAGGGGAGACAGAGGATAACGGCTCAAAATGCCAATTGGCAATTGGCAGACGGCAGTTTAAATTGTGCGTTGGCATTTGCCAATCCTTAGACTGCAGTGCCTTGCCACCTGCCCCTCCCCTCCCCTCCACTCTGTGTCCTGCTCTCATCTTTATGCCAAATCTGCATTGTTTCACGCATTGCACTTCATCGTCATCGTGGCTGCTGCTGCTGCACTCGACCCTGCCACACTTGGTGGCGAGTGTCGATTGCTTTTTGTTGGCTGCTTGCCGGGGATTATTGTTGTGGGGTTGCTTTTCTTCGCACTCGCATGTCAAATTAAGCCAAACAAGCTAAGCAAACCTCTTCGCAGCCGCAAAAATACTTGCCACTGATTATTTCGCCCCAATGCTGCACGCATTTAATATTCAACGGCCCCCAAAATATATATTAGCATTTCAATGGCTTATGCAAGTTAAAAAGCTCTTCAAAAGCTCAGATGTGAAACAGAAGAAGGAGAAGAAAGAGCAAAGCACAAAACTAAAAGCTCTCCAAAAGCTCAGCTGAAGAACCCTTTTGTTGAACAACTTATTCGAAAGAAGAGATTCTAATCTTTGTAAGCACTGCTTTGTGAGCTCACTACAAATATCGGTCTCAATCGGTCTGGATCGGTCTGCTATATCAGACAGCGTCAATAGAAACAACCGGTCGAAAGATGAGTTCATATATAGAACCATATAAATCATGGAAATCATATAAGATAATTTTCATTTCTAGTAAAATGTAAATAAAATTCACTTCGTCCTGCCTTAGATAGACAACGGACCATTCATATCTATATAATATGTTTCTCATAGATACTTGACCATTATCTATGCTATTCCAATTCGATCTATATCTTTGCCAAAGATCTTTTACACGAGGCAGAGCTAACTGCTTCATTTAGCATTTCCTTTTTTGTGTGCAACTATTAGTTGAACGATAAGGCCACATACACACCTAACTTGGCTATAACTTGGTTCATTTGTGTGTGTTTGCTGTTGCTGTTGCTCTGCACATTTCAAACATCTGGCAACGCATAATAACCATAACAGTAATGTCCGAGCAACATGTGACATCAGCATCAACATCAACATCAACATCAACAACAACATGCAATAACCAAGTGGGCGGCAAAGTCCTTTCTTTGCTCTCCTCTCCCCTCTCTCAGACTGACCGCTGTGACAATCAAAATGTTTGTTGGACATTCTTCATTTGATTTGCTGCTGTTCTGGTTGTTGTTGTTGTTGTTGTGATTGTTATTGTCATTGTTTCCTCCACGTTTGTCTCACCTGCAGCGCAATTAGCTCGTTAGTCAGGACTGCCCGCTGTCTCTTTAAATTCCTGCCCGATTTTCATGCTACACTCAGAAATTTGAATATAGAAATTTGCCATTATTATTCAGAAAGTAAAAGTTTTTAAAGACTATTTTTGAGATTATCCCTTTAGCGGAAGTCTTTCTAATTTTAGGATATTTTTATATGTCTAGAAACTATTTCTAAAAACATGTAATTCTTGCTAGTTGGCAGTGCGATCTTTTTTCTGAGTGTATCAATTTGCATATGACAAGGGCAAAGGGGAGGGGGTGGAGGGAGTAGGTTGGGATTGGAATTGGGATTGGGATTGGGTGGTGTGTCAGCTCTTTTAATGAGCTTTATGCCGTGCGCTTTGCTGCCTGTCGCCACTTTGATGATTGAGCGGCAACTGATTGTCATTTAATGCGGCAGTGTCCCTTCTGTTTGAGATATTCCCCCCTGCCCTCTCCTCCTTTCCACCCCTCCGCTCTAGCTTTATTTGGGCTTATGTGGCGTATGCGCAATATGCGAAATTGTCAAGCTTTGAAAATTGAGCTGCAGTTTGCTACCCTTCACTTAGCGGTTGATTAGCGTTCGGCTTGGAACAATGCACAACTGCTGACCACTTGCACAAGGGGTGGCCGGGAGGGTAGGGGAGGGGGGGGGGCGGTGTGTATAAAGAGGGGCTTTTCATTTTCGTAGCAAGAGCAAAACATTTTTCATTACTTCACTCGAGCGGAAATGGCAAATTAACTGCACAAATAAAAGAGAAGCACACACAAAAACACACACTTGTCTTTCTCTCTCTCTCTTTCTCTCTCTCACTCGATGTGTGCTTGCTCATTTATTCATTATACACATCGTGGGGTGGGGAGGACGGTTGCCTGACACGCCCCCTTCGGAAAATCGCTGGATTTTCTCTGCCTAACTCATTTCAATGACTGACCGACGAAAAGTCGATTTGGATTTTGCCTTTTGTATTCACAGCTACACTCATGAGTGTTCGTCATGAATACTCGTGGGTTATGTTGGTCATTTGAACAAAGATTAGTCATTATTCAAATCGTTTCAATACCTGCTGTAGAAACAGCACCACTTGCAGATACCCTTTAAACAGCTGTCCGATAAACAGGGTACATATAGTGAGTGTACAGAATATATATATTTTTTATGGCGTCGTAAATGCCTCCTTCAAACAACTTTATTATGGCCTTTTTCCCAATTTAATTGTGCTCAGGTCATAAACCCATATAAGCAATAATTATTATATACTTATATACGGTACACATATAATAATATGATATTATAATCATATTATAAAATCGCAAATCATTTTAACCACATCAATTTGCGAACATTTTTAGGCTTTTTATCAGCGCATTTTTGCACGCTATTTTTAAATATTCACTCAAAAACAAAGCAAAATTCAGTAGAAAAAGGATGATGATGAATAAGAATGGAGACAGCTAATGGAACACGTCGAGACTTCCATGTCGTCATCATCATCATCGTCATCATCATCATCACCAATGTCAACTGCAACGAAATTGTTGTTGGTAATAAACAAATGCCAGCAACAACAACAACAACATCATCAGCGAAATCAACGACAACAAATAGAAATGTTTAATGAATCGAGCTTGGACAGTTGCAGGAAAGGTGCTGCAAGCAGACGAGGGAGCTGAGGCAGGGTGGTTGGGCAGAGGGAGGGGGACGGTTCAACAATGAGCCCGCCCGTTCAACGATATGTAGAAACATTTACGTCTGAGTGAACAGAACAGACGCACAACTGCTTGCTGTGGGGTGAGGGGAGAGGGAAGGGCTTGGGCTTGGGCTTGGGCTGGACAGTTAAATGTATCAACAGACGTCGCCGCCAATGTGAACGCCAACGCCTACGACGACGACGACGACGACGACAAAAAACAAAAATACAAAAAAAAAACGGAAGTTCAAAAGGTGACAATGACAACGAGAAAGACAACAACAACAACAACGATGATGACGACGATGGGGCGACGTCTACGGAAAATGAGTAAAGGAGAGAGGAGGAGTTTGGTATATACACAGAGAGAAATATCCATGGGCCTTAGGCAAAAAACAAAGTAAATTATATTATTAAAATGATGCATTTTCTCTTAGTGTAACAACTTGATATTAAACTAAGAATCTAAAAGTCAAATTAGAATCAAGTTTAAGTTGCTGAAAATGAGAAAGAATAAGAAACTTATAGAAGGATTCAGCTGATCGACCTGCCTTGAAGTTGTCTTTTTTGGATATATCATCTGTAAGTGATATTAATAAAAAAAAAAAAACAGGAAATACTCTAAAATTCCTTGAATATGGTTTCTTATGACAATCCTACAGGCAACAACTTAATATTCTGTCGATGTTCGAAAAACAAATAAATTCCTTTTCGAAGAGTCTTGAATGCATTTTGTTGCATTCACTTTGTTTCGCTCAGTGTAGTTGACAGCGGCTGACAACTGGGCAATTTTTCTGCACTGAACGGCGGCGAAATTCACTTTAAACAATTAAATTTATGTGATTGTCGCTGCTCTTATTGTTATTGTTTGTTGTTTGTTGTTTGTTGTTGTTATTGTTGCGGCTGATGAAAGAAAGCAAGAAAGCAGAGAGGAGGAAGAAGAAGAAGAAGAAGAGTTGCCCGGCTGTAGCGGAAGGGATGTCAAAGGTTAGAACTAGGCAGAAACTGAGGGTGCAAAAACAATAAGCAACATAAAAGCAAACACACAACTAAATATATATCTACATATATATATATATATATATATATGGGCATGTATATGTATATATATATATGTATATGTATCTCTCAAGTCGAGTAGCGAACTGAGTGGGCTATAAAATTTCTTTGGTTTCGCATTTAAATCCGTAATTTCAATTCAACTTGTCGTGTTTACACACACAATGCATAATTTATAGAAATTTGTCTGCAGGCCCAAGCGTGCGAGCGAGATGGCGATGCCAATTGTGTAAGCGTGTGTGTGTGCGAGCGAGATGCGGAGAGTCGAGTGTATGCGCGTGTATGTCAGTGTGTGCGCAGCTCGTGTAATGTCAAGTATACGCCGCGTGCGACTTGCCAATACAGTGACTGCTAAATATTAATGAATGAAGCTAGAAAACACAAGATTTTTCCATATAAATATTGTTCGGTCAAATATATTCAGTTTACCGAATATAAGCAATAAATATTAATGAATGTGGAAGGGAAACGAGAAGCTATATAACAAAAGTGTTTATTTTTCGATTTTTACAAGATTTAGTTGGTTAAATATTATTCAATATATTTATGTGTAATAAATGAAGAAATGTTATTAATATAATCAGAATATTAACAAAGACAGGCATTAATTCTGAAATACATGAAAAAACTATGCTTACTTCATATATATAATAATTAAATTTGCTGACAGACTCCATTTCCCATCAAAATTATTAGCCGTATTCAAATCGAATGCAATACGAAAATTAATATTAATAATATTTTGCACTCTAGCACTATAACTACCGTTAGTAAAATATAGTCATAGGAAATAATCATTGCCCCTCTTTCCGATTGTTTTCTGGGCTTCTCGAAATTTAGATTGCTTGAGCCAAACTTTTGGCCAACATCCTTGCAAGCATCCTGTCAGCTGTTTCTCGGTGCTCTTAAAACATTTGCTGTAGTTGTGCGCATTCTTTTCGCACCCACTGTATTTATAGGCAATGGCACGCAGTCGACAATTGTTTGAGTGTGTGTGTAGTGTGCTCTTCCCCTGCCTGCTCTGTGTTCTCCACTTGAATTTTGTGGCGCATATGGCTAGCAGCGTGTGCCCAGCATAGTTGACTCCCCCTCCCTCCCCACTCCCCCTCCCCTAACACCCCTCTGCCTCTCACTATATGTAGCCTGACTCCCCTTACACCCGCCGCTTGGGGGAGCTGTAATAAGGGGCGCCGGTGTCGCAGTCGTCTCTACGTTTGCCTATCATTGTGTGTAAATATATGTGCGTGTGTGTGTGTGCGAGTGTGTGTGCGAGTGTGCGTGTATTTGTGTTAAACTCAACGAAGCTTAAAAGCTTTGTTTGCACCCATAGACGACTCAATATTTGCTCCTGGTGCTGCTGCTGCTATTGCTGCTGGACTGCGTTGAGTTTTTTAGCCCACTGTGCAGCAGCCGCATAAAAATATATCAAAAATAATGAAAACATAGTTAAAGAAAGCAAAAGCTGAAAGTAAAAACAGAATTTTATTTAATTACGCCGACTAATTAGTAATGGCCAAGCAATTAATTTACATTTTGTAATTAAGCAAGAGAGAGAAATCTTTGCAAACTAAATACTTTGCATATTTTTTATGTATATTTATATATACATATTTATATTTATATATATGTATGTATTTGTATACATTTTGCTGCCAAGTTTTCTTCAAGACGCTGTCCAATTGGGGCATGTTGATAAGAATGTGAGTTGTTCTTCTTTCTGTGGCAGTCAACAATCAAAACTGCAGCGTGCAGAGAGAGAGAGAGAAAGAGGTAGAGAGAGAGAGAAAGAAGCGGGTTACGGCAGAATATGTGGGAAATGAGTAAGGCAAAAGGAGCAAAACGTAAAAAACGAGAAAGAAGCACACCGAAGCCCGAATATCCTGGCAAATCAGAGAGGGCAGTTTCCCTGCTGGCATCTAAGTTTCACTGTTCACAATGTTCCTAATAACTCTTGTGTTTCGTTTGAATGTCTTATCAAACATAAATGATTTTCATACAAGAAGTCTTCTTCATTACAATCTTTCTCTATACCCTGTACGTCCTCTCGAAGGGTATACACAACGTAGGCATTTGACGCACTAGTTTTCCACGCGCACCGAGCAGTAAAAATACGCGAGCAGCAGCTGCAGCAACAGCAGCAGCCACCACATAATCCATTTTATGCGCCCCCCTGCCTCATCTCAACCCCTCCGCCTCCGCCTCTGGTTTCGCTTGCCCCCTCTCCCCACGCTGTAGTTGCTTTTGTTGCTGCAGCAAATATAAAAAATAATTGGAAGTCGCTTGCAACGATGTCGTCGTCGTCGTTGACGTTTTGCTTGTTAGCTGCTGTTGCACCTAACCCCTCCCTTGTGCCTCCCCTTTTCCCACTTCCCTCCCCCCACCACGTCACCCAATTCCCCAGTTTTGTCATTGTGGTTGAAAATCTTTGCTGCTTGCCTGGCTTCTCTTTTGATTTGACTTTTGTTTGCTGGTGATTAGGGCCAGCCAGTCTAGCAGCTGGCACGGGAGGGGCAAGGGGACAAAGGCGGTGTGGCAGTGGCAGCGTGGCAGCGGCAGCCTTTTTCCAGCTGGGCCTACTAACTCAGCGTGTGTGCGCCATTTGTTTCTAACAAATTTGGAACGCCTATTTCAAACATATTTCTCCCTTTTTTTCAGCAATTCCTGACGATTTTTAATTGATTTGCAGTTGCTGTTTTTTTTCTTAGTTTGCCAGCAGATTCGCATGAAAGAGAAGAAAAGGGAGTGGGCGGAGAGGGAGATTGAGAGAGGGATGGCAAATGGGAAATGGCGAGGGAAATTGGGATCTCAAGTGTTAGCCCAGTTAGGTGTTCAGTCAGTCGTAGAAAGTGCTTGCAAGAAATTGCTTTTTGAATTTGATTAAACTTGTTGTGCAAAACACGAAAAAGCGAAAAAGCTAAAATGAAAATCAATTAAATGCATCGGCTTTTATCTGCTGCATTTATTATTGTTACAAAGTAGTTAACGATATTAACTAAACGTTGAGCAAATGTGGAATCGCTGGAAACTTGTTTCACAATACTAATAAAAATTATTGTTATTAAATTATATAATTGGTAAAAATTACATTTATTGTATTTTCAATTCTATTCTAAAAAAAATCATCTAGCGATTTTACTCTTTATTCAACGATTATAATTTATTTACCTTTACTGCTGCCTTTATTGCTATTGCTCATATTATTAGTCCATTGTTTGTTGACTCTGGTATTAAGTTTTCATTGAATCAAACTTGCTTATGTGTAATTATCGATATTTGCAGCTAGTTTTCCACTCTTTATCGAACTTTCCCCATTTATTCATCCATCGATTTTACTATTTATTCATCAATTCTCGATTATTCGCCTTTATCCAGCATCTCCAATCTAGCCTCCTCCTCTTGCCACACATTTCCCCCTTAAATCTAATCAAAAAATATTTTTTTTTCCGCTTGCTGCTTAGATTTTCACTTCTCTACTTATGGAGTTGGCTGGCTCTTCTTCTTCTTCTGCTGCCGCTTCTTTTTCTTCTTCTTGAGGACTATTTCCCCTCTGTGACGGGCATTGCCACTAAATTAATAACTAGCATCGAACTTTAGCCAGTTTCATTCGGAGTCTGAGCTGCTGTCAGCACATTTATCGTTAGTTCTCCTCTTCTTTTACACCCTCGCTGCACCCTGTTGCTGTTTTATAGGGTGTTTCGTTGTTGTTGCTGTTGTTATCGAGTTGAGCCTCGCTTCTCTGCCGCTCATCACCATCAACATAATCGTAATCATAACTATTATTATTAACGACACAAACAGCCTATTTAGCCAAAATCACACTTTCAAGCTCAACCAGTCGCCCTCCCACTCCTCCCCCTCAACTCCCCCAAGCACACTCCATGCAAAAACTTTAGCAAGCGATAAAAATTTGTCTACATTAGCCCCGAAAAACACATACACAACCAACACACACAGAGACACCACAATGAGCAGCCGTCACAGGTTTTTAGGGGCATATGCTTTAACAGACCCCCTCAACACCCAACCGCCCCAAAAGGCCCCTAAGGGTAGAGAGCAACCCCTAACTATCTTGGCAACTGATATCTTTGCAAGTTGTTGAGCCGCAGCAATGTCTAACGGTGTTTACTATACCACCCCCTACACCCCTACACCCCTTTTTTAAATATATATATATATATATATATATATATGTATAGGTATCTATCTGTCTGTCTGTCTGTGTGTGTGCAATTTGTGGCCTGGCTTAAAGTCCTCGGCTCTGCGCATGTCTCCTGGCCATAAAAGTCAGCTTCAGTTTTCAGCTTTTCCCTTGCGACATTTGTCTTTCGTCTTTTGTGCGCAAAAATCTCAATTTTGCTATTGAAAATGTTTCAAGTTTTGGCAAAGCTGACGCTGCTAATTGGTTGCAAAACTAAATAAGTGCCACCCCCCCAAACCACCCCCCTCTCTATGGGGTTTCATTATCAGTTCAGTTGACCCTGTTTATGGGGAGCTTGCCAGCGTTTTCCGTTTATCGAATTAACTGATTCTTGATTCTGATTTCTGCCATATCAACAAATAAAGGCGCGCACCAAATAAATAAACAAATGGAGTTAAATTTAATTTCATTAAATGTCAGCCAACGACGCCGACGACGACGACGACGACGACGACGACGACGACGACGACGACGACGACGACGACAAAATCTAATTGAATATCGTACACGATGTCAGCTTCGTCATCGTCATCGTCATCGTCGTTATAATTCTCATCATCATCATCGTCATCGTCATCATCATCATCATCATCATCATCATCATCGTCATCTTCATCGTAGTCACAGTCTCAATGCCTTCGTCATCGTCGCCGTCGCATGACAACAAACAGTTCAAAACAACTGCGGCTGCCTGTTGCGGCTCAAGCAACGCGACTAGCAC
Source organism: Drosophila cognata (assembly GCA_035041535.1). NCBI lineage: Eukaryota > Metazoa > Arthropoda > Insecta > Diptera > Drosophilidae > Drosophila > Drosophila cognata. Next base: position 843,697 of record JAWNLC010000451.1, read on the forward strand.
CTACCCTGTAACAAGTAGTAAAAGATATAGTTGCCATATGTAAATATATCCATAACTTTAACTATTCGTATATCTGTTCATATTTCTGTATCTATATGTATTTCTACATCTATATCGAATATCGGATTCATTCCGAAACATTCTGAACTGGTCTCCTTCGATTTTCGGTAGCTATAATAATAAAGGTTCCCTTAACTGGGTTTTAAAGCAAATGTTGAAATTCGATGGCTTTTCCGATTTCAATTTGACATATGAATTTTGAAGTTCATTTCGTTTGCCCATTTTGTGTTGAGACCTAAGTAATTAAATATTCCGTATACTCCGTAACCACCAACTAACTATCTTACAGGGTATAACAATTGCAGCGTTTCTTGCGCCAGTCTCCCTTTTACACTCTCTCTCTCTATCCCTCTCTCTCGCCCACTCTCTCTCCCGTAGTGAGCTTTTTTAAAGCGGCTTGTGCATTGCATCAAAACAGAATTCAATTTAGTTGATTGCAAATCGTGTCGTTCCATATACAGTTAAGAAATTCCGAGGGGGGCGGGGCGGCAAGCTGTCAAGGCAAGTGTAAATTGCAAATGGAACACTTTCTACAATAATATCATAATTATTGTATTATACATATTTTATTGAAATGATTAAAGTGCACATGGCGTATACTTAATGTTAAGCAATTATATTCGAAATGGATTCAAGTGTTTTTTACATATTCATTTGACATGTTTATCGCATTACGTATACGCTGCGTATTGCAGGACATTAACTACGCTAATTGCTCTTTATAGTTTAGTTAAGTCGATTGGCATTTGTGAGGCTTTTGTGTTGACCTTCTTTTAATTGGACTTTTACAGTCAGCCTTTGCTTTGGCTTTAACAAATAACTGCAAATATTTATAAGCTATAAAATCAGTTAAATATTGTGTATTGGGCCCATTGAAATTGTGAAGATGGGTATATTGAACATGTGGAAACATATGTAACAGGCAGAGGGAAGCATCGTAGTCACTAATGCTGACAAGGGATTTTGAATTTGTTAGCTAAGTTCTCGTATATCAAACACATTTCAAGTTAATTTTGCTTTATCAATAACTGCAGACATGTCTTTAATATCGATATTTATCGATTTCTGATAGCTATGAGAGAGCTTGCAACAACTGCCACAACACCAAAATATTTAATTTAATTTTTTTTGGGTTACAGGGTATCTGTTAATCGGCCTCTCTCTACAACAGCATTTTATATTTTATTATATATGTGTTTTTTTTTCATTGTGTGTTTTTGCCATAATGCAATTTTCATTTCACACATTTGCGCGTTTCTCTTCGCACTTAAAAAATCCGCCCAAAGCTATTCAGTTGTTGTTGTTGTTGTTGTTGTCATCTATTGGCCGACTCTTGTTGCCTGGCTAATTGAATTTGTCAACACGTCGCTGCTGCTGCTGCTGCTGCTCCTGCTGCTTATGCTGCTGCTGCTGTTGGCTATCACTTGCATTTTTGTACATATTATTAATATTATTATTTTTTTCATACGCAGCGATGCTTTTTGTTTAATATTTTACGCACAGAGCGTCATTATTCAGATGCAGGCGCATATATATATATATATATATCAGCTTAATAAAGTGCAAGCAGTCATAGTCAGTTGAATATATACGCCCAGTAATATATGTACTTGTTAATACAAATTAAAATTGTTTAATTCAGAATTGTTATTTGGTTTCTATGCAACTGGCTCGGAGTATTGTAAATATACCTTTGTTGTACAAGTATGTTTTTGCGTATTGCTGCCATTGTTGCTGATTTATTTTTAACACTTGCGTGCTGTAATGTATATTAATAAATTAACAAAACATGTGCAACACTTGCAACTTTAGCAACAATAAACAATAAACAACAACAATTAAAACAAAGTGTTTAATCAAGCTAACAAAGTTAAAAGTCGCCACAATTTTACTATCAAGTTGAACAAACTTGTCTTTCATTTTCGTATATTTGCAAAGAAAACAATGTAAATCTTGAGAAAACTACCAACAAGAAAATGAAACACATATAACAATGCCAGAGAAATTTTCATTTTAAAAATTTAAATCACTTTTATTATATGTATATGCGTATGCTTTGTTGCTATATTTAATTTGGCACACATATACACATTTATTAGAACAAAGCCATTTTGTGTGGTCAAACGACTTATTTTTAAAAGCGATTTAAGTCTCTAATTAATTTATTATGTTGTAAATTGCTTAACAGTCACAGCTCTGTTAATTGGGAAGGCAGCTGTTAACATCTAACAGCGCACTGTTTAAAATCGCCCCCATCGGTTTTGTCAATCTTTTGTTTTGTTATGCTATGCTGCGAATGTTTGTCTATGTTTTCTTGCACTCACTCACAGCCCGCTCTTCCCCTATACTCCAACTCTGGCGCCTTAATGTTTGCGTTTTACGTGAATAACGTAAAGCTTCTGTGTACATTTTAATGGCAAATCTGCTGCCATTTGCGGCGTACTTTTCACGTACAATTTTCATTTTTGTTATGCCCACATATTCTTTTTCATAATGAAGTATGGGATGTATGGTTGTTGGGAGGGGGGTTGGAAGGGCGCACTTTACATTTGTTTTGTTTATTTTGGCGTGAGCCGTTGCCCAGAGCTGCATGAGAGAGTGAGAGAGGGAGAACGGGAGAGAGAGTGACCGGCTAGGCGAGAGAACACACAGTGAGAGAGTGTGAGTGAGTAAGTGTGAGTGAGTAGTTGACGCTGCTGCTTGTGCTGCTGGCATGCCATTTCCCGTTATCAGTGGCAGACTTTCTGCCAACCTGCTGCTGCCGTCTACAGCAACGGCGACGACGACGATACCACTGTGAACGTCACTGTTGAGCCGTCGCCGTCGTCTCTCCTCTGCTCGCTGAGCACCGCTGACGTCGCGACGTCGTCGTCGTCGCAGCTAATTTTGGATATTCTAAGCGAACGCAAAATATTTTTAGCTTCACTTTGACGTCGTTTGTGCAGATTTTTGCAATTGTTTGCCTTTTTAGGCAGCTGGCGTCGACGCCGACGTTGACGTTGCTGCTGTTGCTGCTGTAATTGTTTTTGTATTTTTAGCCAGTTGATTTATCATTCACGCTGCATTTCATGTTATTAATCAGTTTTACTCCCTTTCTCTCCATCTCTCTCTCTTTACAGGTGAGTTACATTTTTCGTGTTGTCAACACTTAATTATAAGTGGCAAAGTACGTAAGTAGCGTAACATAAGCAGTAATCACAGTGGGAATCGATGAGTGACGGATATTAAGAGCATATGTGTGAGATTATTGCAGTGAATACAGTGAAAGCATGGATAAATATATTAATATTATGATAAATATATATTAATAAAAATATATATATAATATTCGATACGTAATATATTTACAGCAAAAATAGACTTGGTAAAATTTTAATATGAATTTTAGCTAAAAATTGCTATAATATTTTAATTTAATTTCATAAATGTTTTGCGGTGGGAAGTTTCAATTATCATGTGCTGACTTTGACTCTGTTGTCCTTTAACTTAATCAAATCATGAACAACGCGGAGAGAGGGGAGAGACATAGAAAATCAAATCGTAGAACAAATCAAACCTTAGCAAACAAAGCTCAGTTTAAGCACACAAATACAATTACAAACAAACACACACAGCATACACATACTAGGTGCGAGTGAGAGAGCGAGATAGCAAAAGAGATTTAGAATTGTGTCATCGCGTAAACAAACAAAGTCTATTTTCACAAATGTGTGTGTGTGAGACGATATTAAAAGCCAAGCCAAGCCGAGTCGAGACTCGCACTACCGAATAGCAAAGCGCAGCAAGCATAGACCAAGGCGACATCTCTCTCTCTCCCCTCTCTCGCACGCCCACCCACCCATTGCAAGCGCCTCGGCCAGCTGCTCTGCTCTGCTGCAGCGATTTACATTGCAGTGCTGCAGCGTCGCAGTCTCTGCTACTGCTGCTGCTTGTTCTTTCTTTCCTTATACTTTTCTTTCACATTTGTGTTTTGATTTTGTTGTTCTTGTTTTTTTCCCCATATTTGAAGTGTTTACATATTGCGTTTGAATTATATTCGAAATTGATTCTCCCCCTTTGCATTCGGTTGTTATTTCTCTTTCTGTTGCTGGCCTCTTCACTTTCATATTGAAGCTAATTTTAGTATTTAGCTTTCCATTTGTAGTTCAATTAGAAATTGTGTGTGTGTTGACTGTACTTTTTTGGCTTTTATTGTGGTGATTTGAAATCATTTTGTCGATATTCGATTTGAGTTCATTTCTAATACGATTAACAGCCAAGTGCCGATCGTACACTGAATGTTATTTAACAGATACTGTTAACAACAGCGATTAGCTTTATTGCAAGTATTGCAATAAATAACAGTTAACAGAGACAAGTGCAGCTGTTAACGAACGATCGCGCCTAGTTACTGTTAGACACGCACTGTCTGTTAATAGACACGTAAGCTCAGCTTGCAGTTCGCTGCGCTGCTCTGCTCTGTTCTGCGCTGACCTCGCTCTTCGCTGCTGCTCAAGTCAAGTTTTTGTGCGTCGCGTCGCAATTGAAGCCCAGTTTTGCGTCCCTTCAAGCGTTGAGTTTTTCAGCAACGTTTTTTCTTTTTTGCACTTCGGCTTGTTTGATTTGCCTTGCTCACCTTCGGCTCAACGAGTGGCAGCAGCGACAGCAGAAACAACGACGGCAGCAGACGCAGCAGCGGTAACAGCAACAATAACAGCAGCAGCAACAGCGGCTCGTGCTGGTTACATTTGAATGAGCACGTCGCTGCTGCAGCGCTGCTTTGGCCGCTTTGGCAGCTTTGGCTTTGGCTTTAACATTAAGAGGTGGCTGATGGGCAACAACAACAACAACAACAGCAGCACACAACACTGTAGCTGTCGCCGTTGCTGTCGCTGTCGCTGTCGGCGTTCCTGTTGGCGTTGCTGTAGTCATTTATCACCGGCCTCTTTGCTCGCACTCTGATTCTGATTCTGACTCTGTTTTTAGTTCGCTTCCACACCCCCCTCCCCCCCCCCCTCTACCCTCTCCCCCTGCCGTCTATCGCCTTGCCCCATAAATATTATATTAAATATTTGCCATAGAGTCGTTTTCGTCGTCGCCGTCGTTAGCATTACCGCCAAATGTTGTCTGTTTATCTCGCTAGTTATTGTTTTGCAGCCATATATATATATATAATATATAATAAATGTGAGGGAGGGGTGTTGGGGGAGGGTGCTGCATATTTAGGGGTAAATTTGGCAAAAAGATGGTGGTTGTTGTTGCTAACTTTTTGTGCGGCATTCGCCAGTTGATTGGATTGCCATGAGATGAACTTGGCATCACACACACTCACACACACACACAGAGAGTGCGTATGTGTGTGTGTGTGGCATGTGATTTATGAGTCCCCAGTGCTGATATGCGATATGTGAGATATGTGGCATATATGGAATATAGCATAAGGGATACAACTTGATACATTGTGATTAGTTAAAGAGGGTGTTGCCAATAGCAACTAAGTTCTATTACTCTACCACACACACACACACACACACACACACACACACACACACACATACACACGTATATTTCTTTGTAAGAAATTTTAATTTTCACACGCTTCTTGTTTTTCCAGGGTAGTTTACCAGTTGATTCTTTTTTTGCACTTCATTTCACATTATTCACAATAAATTTCTCCTGGAGACAGGTGTTTTTTTACTGTTACTTTGTTTTTCAAGTAGCGCTTGGGAAATGAGTCAATGCGACTTTGAAGCGCCATCTTTCCATCAGAACTGTGAATTTGAATTTGAAAAACACCTGTAAATGTTTTTTTCAAGGCTGTTTATGCCTCAGCCAAATAAAAATGGATAAAGTGTATTTTGCACAAAGGAATGTGGCAGGCAAGAAGAAGCATCTCCGACCTTATAAGAGGCATAGAAATTCCTGGCCAGCATCAATTGCTCGGAGACAATGAGAGCTAGAGAATTCAAATTTGGAATATAAGGTCTCGTACACCACGAACAGTAAAAGTTTGCTTGATCTTATCGATATATATCGATATTATTATTACATAAGATACCTTAACGTATTCTTGATCTACTGCAAATTTGATAAAGATCGGTTAACACAACAGCCAAGTTATAGATAAAGATAAATATAATACTACCACAAATATTTCTACAACTTAGTTAACTTTTCCAAAGTCATCTTTCCAGCAACACAAATTTTGTTTGTTTTGATTGGCAAATCTCGAAGTACACTAAATACGTAAAAATTTTGACTTGAATAATCCAAAATAAACATGTACAGTTCGCTGTCCGCTAAGACTCAGCTGTTCACCTGTGGCTTCGAGGTATTCGGGGAGGTGCAGGGTGTCCAAATGCGCAAGGCAACCCGCACCCTGGCCTTGTCCAACGGGGTGCGGGGCTGGGTGATGAACACGGACCGGGGCACGGTGCAGGGGGAACTGGAGGGAACCCTGCCCAGTGTCAACGAGCTCAAGTTTTGGCTGCTCTGCTTTGGCAGCGAGAATGCCATCGTGGATCGGGCCGAGTTCACGCCCACCTTGGAGATACCTATCCACAGCTACGACGGTTTCACCATACGCTATCATCCAGATCGGAGGTGGGAATTCTGACGTTTCTGATGAGATCTATCTAGCCGGCCATCCACCATCCATCTATCTATCTGTATATTTCAAGGCGTTGACAAAAATTGATTGATTTCTTTGATCGTGGAAATAAATCTGTTTAAGATCTTAACCAAGTGCGAAACTATCCAACTATCAACTATACATCTCTCCATCTATCTATCTATCTATTTATCTATCTGTCTATTTATCTATCTGTCTAGCTGGCCATCTTTTTTCTTTTTGTTTTTCCGTTGCTTTTGTTTCAACATCATTTATTAAAACTCACAACTTGCTGCCAGCAGCTACTAATTAAGCATTTGCCCAGGCACACACTGATTCCAAGTATATCTATAGATACATATATGTCTGTGTGTGTGTGTGTGTGTGTGTGCATATATGTATCTTTGGACAGACACCTGCAGCCTCTGGCTGGCTGGGCCGCATTTCCAGTTGAGCGCCGCCGCCCCAAACTGGCAATGAGTTTTAACGACGAAGCAGCCAACATCGAAGCAACAGCTACAACAACAACAACAACAACAAACAGAGACAACAACAACAATAAGCAAATGAAAAACTGAAACAGAAACAGAGCCATAGAAATGGGCAGACATTGTCGTCGTTGACTCTACTTCTCAACTTCTACGTCTCCGCTTCTGCTTCTACCTCTCCCTCTGCATATTCCTCTTCCTCTACATTTACCTCTCCCCCCTCCCTTACCTACCTTACCTCTCCCCTGCCCCCTTCCCTTATTCACCACATGACGTTGCCAAATTGCTGGCCAGAACGATTAACTCTTGTGAACATGGCCTAAGCTCGGCAGTTCCAGATTACAGATAAATATACTTTAAAGTATAGATGGAAGACTACGGCTAAAAAACTGTAAAAAAGTTGGTTAAACTTGAAATATGTTGCCAGTAAGCCAGTAAGAGATATACGAGGAACAATGAATGGCCCACAATCAAATGGAAAAGAAGCTAAGGGCTGAGAAGGGGGATCACCACATCAAATAATAGAAACACTCCGCATAATAATAAATAGATTGAAAAATTGGATAGAAATGATGATATTGCGAATATGTTGCCTTAGCTAGAAAAGGATGTAGTAAATAGTAGAGGAATAACCCGGCAAAACTGTGATTGATGGAGGAACTATTGGATTGACAGTGGGTTCAAAATATCTAATAATAATCTTATCCTAATATAAAATAAAGATACGGCTGGAAACTTGTAAAATCTGTAAGATAATCTAAATATATACTGTCAAAGCTTGTAAAAGATTAAGTATTACAACGGAACAAACCTCAACCTGACAAAGGTAGATCTAATAGGTAGCTAGATACTATATATATATATATATATATATGTATAGATTGAATGAGGGACTGTGCTTTAAAATAAAACAAAATTTAGATAATCTCGATATTGATTAAACAGTCTTGATGAATTATAACAAGAAATAACGTCTATCTTGGGCATGCCGAAGCTTAAATACCCTTTACTAAAACCGACTTATTTAAGATAAATGTAAATAAACATCTCAATTGTCTGATTTATTATCTATCTTTAGCTATCTCTAGACACTTATTCTACTCATAAATATTTATATATATGCATATTTTGATTACTTAGATACCCTATTTATTTTTTGAATAGCTAGCGTATCTGCTAGTCGCTCACAGCCCACAGCCACAGCTTGGCTGCATATTTTACATGTTACTCATGTTGTTGTTGTTTTGGTTGTTGCTGTTATTGTTTTTGAGTACTCGAATGCCCTCCATGGGTCGCTGGCTACAGCGCGACGCTGACGCTGACGCCGACAGTGACGCCAATGCTCGTGCACTGCGCATAATCACAACAAAGTCAAATAAATGAAAATAACAACAGCAACAACAGCTATTTAGCAGAGCAAATGACGCCAGCGTCGCTGCTGCTGTGGCTGCTGCTGCGTACCATTTGCGCGCGCTGCTTGTGTGTGTGTTGGCAACTCCATTGCGTGCGTAACAGGCGCACAGCGCTAAAGAGCAGCAACAGCAGCCGCACCACATAAAACGCAACAGCAGCCGAAGCAGCAACAGCAGCAACAGCGGGCAGACAACATTTTCCATGCTGCTGCAGTCGGAAACCTGCTGTGCGTGCTGTTGTTGTTGTAACATTTGCTGCTGTTGTTGTAACAATTGCTCTTGCTGTTGTTGTAACATTTGCTGCTGCGGTATTTTTATAGGTTAAACTGCAAAGTGCGTCGTGGTGAGAGTGAGAGAGTGTATGGCGTGTGAGCGAGGTGGAGGGGTACCTCTGCTCTTGTGGCTTTTACTAGCTTACAGCCGGCCGGTGTTGTTGGCATTTGACAGACAGAACGAACGAGCGAACGATTGAGAGAGCGAGTGAGTGAGAGCGAGAGAGAGAGAGCGTGCTTGCTTGCTAGCGAGAGAGCGCTCAATAGAGCGTTGGCTCTCTTTCGAAGTCTTTTTTTTCGATGGTTTTTTTTTTTTGAGTGATTCTTGCTTTGGGCTGCTGTTAACGCCGCTGTTAAAGTGCCCGCAGCGTCAGTTGGCACTCAATGCGGGCAAGGAGTGGAGGGATATGGTGGGGTGGGTTGTGTAGAAGTAAATTGAAGGAGTCGAAAGCAGTCGCCGTTTGACATTCCTTTGCGCATTCCACGCGTTCGTCGTCGTCGCTGCTGGCGTCACTGTTGCTGTTGGCGTCGCTGCTGCTGTTAGCTGACTGGCTTTGCTTCCGGTGTCACTTCCTTATTTAGTTGTTTACATTGTTGTTGCTGTTGTTGCTGCTGTTGTTGTTGTTCTTCTTGTTGCGAGGGTTGTGAAATTTGAGTGTATAACCCAAATACACCCCTCATCCCCCTCCACATGAAGAAGTTGAGTTGAGTTGGGCAAAGTTGGGCAAAAAAAAACATTTCAACTTAATTTAACAGTCATCAAAATGGGGAATTCAATTTGCCTGAAAGGCATCCACAAAAAAAAAAAGCCCCAATCCTGCTCCCTCTTTCACCTGCTGGCAAAGTATTGTCATTAGTCGCATTATTATTAGGGGCTATTATGTAGTAATCAAATTTATAGCACAATTTACACACACACACACACATACTTATAGACGACTTGCGCCTGGCAACGGAAAAACTTTTATGACGCCAAAAAGAAAAAAAAAATACACAAATAATAAAAATAACATACAAAATTATTACGATGAAGAAGAAAATGGAAATTGAAAATGAGCTGAGTGGCACACACACACACACATACACACATACACACACACACACACATATATGCAAACACTTTGCACAAATATTTGTGTCATTAAACAAATGACAAACGAATTGGTTCCAACATGAAAGCGGAAAGCAGGCAGACAGCGACGCTGGCAGCGCTGCCAATGCTGACATGCAACAATGCGCGTTTGGCAAAAAGCTAAAAACACAAAACTGATAAGCCAAGTAACAGCGAGCAGCGACGCTCTGTTATAGTTAACAGACAGACAGAGATATGTTAACGTAACATGGCATAGCTGGACAGCAAGCAGTGCCACCCCCACACACACACACACACATACACAGAGACGCAGCGGCGCACATTTTACAGCGCTGAAAAATTCGCTTGGCTGCCTCTGCTGTGCTGCTGCTGCTGCTGCTGCAACAATGCAAACCCAAACGCAAACTTTCTCGCTGCTGGCGTCAACGTACTGCTGTCCGCATTCGGTTCGTGCTGCTTCGCTGACAGCGGCTCGTGCCAGTTATAAACCGACTGCCAAGCGACTCACGACAACAGCAGCAGCAGCAGCAATAGAAGCAGCAACAGCAGCAGCAGCAACTAAAAAAGCAACAGCAACAACATAAAAACAGCAGCAGAAGCAGCAACTGACTGAGAAATCAGAAGCCGAAAAGCAAAAGAAAAAAGCGTGCTGTGAATAAGAAATAATAATAATAATAATACAATAAAAACACAAATAAACAAAAAGTGTGCAAGGCGGCTAAAAAGTGCTTACACAAAAGAAAACAACAACAACAACAACAGCAAAAGGCAACAAAAAATTATCATAAAAAATCGCTTAAAAGTGTTATTCTTTCGTTTCTTTCGATATTTACAACATATTTGAGTGCTTTCTGTGAAATTATCTAATTGACAATTAAACAATTAAAATGAATGCATTTGATTTAATGCCCAAGTGCACAAATATAATTTGGAGCAAATAGTTCAATATAAAAATCAAATATTTGAATACCTTTTCCAAAATAACCTAAACAAATTGAATACTTTTTAAATGCCCATAAAGCATGTGAATAAAAATAATAATAAAAAAAAAACATCTCAAAATAATAGCAAAATACTTGCATAAATTTACAAAAGTAATGTAAATAAACAGATTTGAAATTGTTTGTGTTTTGAATACATTTATTAACACATTAACCGTTCCACCAGTTTGTGCTTTGAATAAATTCAAAGAGTATTATGATAAGCAGATTTCAAATTTATATTTTGTATAATTTTGTAATGTAAATGAAAACAGATGAACTAATTTCGATTTTCTTGGAATTCTTAAATGGTTTTTGTTTTCAATATTTGAAAACCAAAATAAATATTCGCTTAAATTGTAAATACGTTTTGAGCACCTAAAATATATTCATTGCAAATGAAAATTTCCAAGAATAAAAACCAGAAAAAATAATTTCAAAATATATTTCGTGCAGCTAAAAAAATATTCTCAATAAAATGAAATTTATTGGTGTAATACATACAAAATAAGACAATAAAAAAGTTTGCCACAAAACTGATAAAAAACACACACACATACTAAGACAGTTAAACGTGAATAACTCATTAAAAGCATAAATCAAAATTAACAATTAAAAATTGAGAATTTGCATAAAAGGCATTCAAAAAAACGAATTCATTGAAATTGCTTTGTTTATTTTTCGCGTCATTTTCGCGATGACAGACTTAATAATTATTCGCATTTCTTTTCTTTTGCACATTGTTTTCGTTTCGTTCTTCGAAGAAAATTCGGGCAGCTCTCGAAATCTTTTTGAGTGTGTGCGAGTGTGTGTGTGTGTGTAAGTGTGTGTGTGTGTGTAAGTGTGTGTTTATTTATTTGACATTTGTATTTCCTCTAAAGAAATTATGCATAGCGAATGCAAATTTATTAGCTGTGCAGACTCATTAGATGATATACCCCTAAGACCCCCACCCATCCCCTCTGTCCACTACTCGATCTCTCTGTCTCGCTCTCTCTACCCCCAAACAGCCCCTATCTTTTTTCTTCTCAAACGCGAGCGAAATTAGAAAACATAAATCAAAATATGCAAAATAAATCAACGTGAATTGCGCTACAAATAACAAAAAAAAAATGCAGACAATCTATTTGCTTGCCCCCCTCCGCCCCTCCATCCCCCTCTTTCCCTCTCTCTGTCTCTCTCTCTCTCTCTCTCTATTGCTCACTTAATCAAGCGAAGTGCAAGCACAAAATGAAGAAGATGAAGTGAAAGGAACAAATAAATAAGTCAATTAATTAGACACATTTTTGGAATATTAACCAGGAAAGGAAAAACTGTACAAAAAAAAAGACTTTGGCCATATTCAAATAAATTTGAAGAAAATTGCGCTTTTTTCAATACAGCAGCAGCAGCAGCAGATACAAACCAAAATCTGGGCAAAAGATACATGGAAGAAGAAGCAGCAGCAGCAGCGGCAGCGGCAAGAAATGCCATTAAAATACTTTCAATTCACGTGTGGTGTGTGGTGAAGGGGAAGGGGAATGGGAAGGGGAAGGGGGAAAGGGTAGGGGTAGGTTGGGAAATGGATACATTTCCTAGCTGCGCAAAACGATGAAAACTTCCAACAATATCATATTTGCCTAACGCCAACAAAAATATCAAAGAGATTTTCTACAAAACCCATTACGAAAACTGAACAACCAAAAAAAGCAATATTTAAATTAGCTGTTAGTTGTGTGTGTGTGTGTGTGTGTGTGTGGGAGTATGTGTGGGAGTGTGTGGGTGTGCTTAAGACTGCTTAAAGAAGAAGAGCAGCAACTTGATCAGATATGGCCATAAAAAACGAACTCAATCGATGGAATATTGATATGTTTTCTGCTTAATTCTGGAATAGGTTCTGCTTAAACCTCATCAAACTGAACGAAGAGAATTTAATAGAGTTGAGCAAAAGTTTGCTTACTTAATATACTTTTTTTGTTTTAGTTTGCAGTTAGAAATCACACTTTTGCTTATCGATATATTTTCTATCGTCTATCGTTTAATAACTTGAACATCAAAGATGTTTTTACACTTGGCAAAAATGTACTCAAAACTTTTGCAACATCTGCCATATTTTGTACAATATTATTATAAATATTATTATTGATTACGTGTTGAGCAACATGGAAGTAATTTGTATATTTATATATACCGAACTGTAGAGCAGTAATCGGAAGTTGTATCTGTATAATAATTTGAATATCTAATAGGTTTTTTGACTACTTTCAACTCGTCGTTGCTCAATGCGAATCCCAATTGAATCGTTAATGAATAAGAAAAATATTCAACTTTATTCACAATTCGTAAGCGTTGCTTTTGTCTGCTTCTTGCTACTTAATAACAGACAACAACTACAAATAGGTATATCAAATGTGCATGCAACAACAACAACAACAACAACAACAAACAACAATAATAACATGAAGAAGCAGAAGCAAGCCAAGTTGCAAGTTGCAAGCAAATCAAAATGCGGTCGCTGCTGTTGATCATTTCTATGTGCATTAGATGTATGTGTGTGTGTGTGTGTGTGTGTGCGAGTGTGTGTGTGTGTGTGTGTGTCTACAATATGATTATTATTTTAATTACAAAGCAGTGTTCTGATTCCGCTTCCTTTTGTTAATGTTATTTTCTTATTTTTATTGTTTCGTATTTCGCCTGCGATTTTGCTCGTAATTAAATTTGCCATCAGAATTTCTCATTAGTTTTTCGCAAGCAGTTAAATGAGTTGCAAAATGATTTATAATGCGAACAAATAAAGAGAATATGATTTATTTTGAGATACCCTGTAAAAAAAACACCTACAAAAAATGGTTGATTTGCAGTTCAACTGACTTTGAATTCTATTTTCGCTCTGTGCTGAATCAAACTCGTAGACCCAGCAGATGCTACACATTTCCCATGCAGGGTATCTCCCAGTCGTTCACTCTTTAATTGTTGTTATAGTTTTTTAATTTTTTTTGCTGCTGGCCAAGCGCGAAATTTCCTGATAATGTGCAAAAAAATTAATAGCATGGAAAATGTAATCCAAGCACAAGGCACCAAGTGGGCGTGGCAACAACAAGTCCTCCTCCACACACACACACACTCACACACGCACCCCTATGAATGATGAGGGGGCGTTGGAAATGGCTGAAATATTACGAATACGCCACGGTTAACATTACCAAGAATTAATTGGGGAATAAACTAAAGAGCAAAAATAGGTGAATTTAAAACAGGAATACAGATAAGGTATATATGTACTATATAGCATATAGCATATAGAAGTCAGATGATGGAGTCGAAGTGCACTTTAATTAGTAGCGAGTGAGAGAGGTAGATCGAGAGAGAGAGAGAGAGCGAGTGAGTGAGTGAGTGAGTGAGTTGCATTAATAATGAACGTGATAAAGTAAATGCCTTTAATTATGGCAACAACACCAAAAAAAAAAAACAACGAGAAACCAAATTTATTAATGAAACGTAGAAAATGATGATATACATTGTAGGCAATCAATTTCAGACAGATAACAATTAATCACTTCTCAGCTCTGACAGCTCTGCATAATAAGCAAACAAACAGAACAGCACAACACAGATATACCCTATGCGACTCACTTTTGAAGGATATTCAGGTTTGAAATGAGAATTTTAGTTTTGGTAATTTGTATAGAAAAAGCGAAAACAATTGAAGGGGTCCTTACAAATTTGGTGACTCTACCTTTACAACTGTGGGAGCCATGCGGTGTTATCGATGTACGCTTTCATATCGATTGTTATTTTCAAAAAACATTTATCGGTGGTTGCCACTAAAATGCCTTACAAATTGGGTGACTCGATCAATTTAGAATGATCGATTTTTCTCCAATTTTAACACTTTGTAGCAGAGTATAAAAAAGTGTCTTAATTTTATAATTCTTTTGATTTATTTTTATCGAATGCCAACATTTGCCAGTTGTATTTTCATATAGTTTTTGTGAATGCATTTTAATAATTTTCTTTTTTATCGAATGCCAACTTCACCAAGTGTTTTTTAAATGTAATTTGATGATTTACTTTTTTAGTGAAGTTAATTTCATTTAGTTTTTTTTTAAATGCAATTTTACTATTTTCTATCTGTCTAGCGAGTTGTCTTTTCATTTACCACCCCCCGCACTCACCCCTAGCGTTTCTATTAGATTTGATGTTTTTTTATGGGCACACATAAACAGCAAGCAGTTAAAGAAAAGAGGAAAATTTCATTGTCATTATTGAGAAGCTTGAATCCATTTTATATGCTTGACGCTTAACGGATTACTTTCGCACTTATTAGCAAGCCTCTCGCTCGCACACGCAGTTCCTTAAGGGAGTGCCGAGGAGGGGAGGGGGGAGAGAGAATGAGACCTATCAACACCTACCAGACAGTAAGCTCAAAACTTGAGACTTGAGTCTCTCAATTCGAGTGCTCAACTCGCGAAATAAACAAAACAAAAACTCAACAAAAAGGCAAAAAAAAAAAATTCGACGCAACTCAATTGGAATCACGCACAATAAAAAAAAAGAAAGAAAGGGGTGTAGTAGAAGAGGAGGGAGTGGAGGGGTTGTATCTGACACAAAGGTTTTCCACGAATTTTTCGACCACTTCCGTTTTGCTTGCCGACCAGCTGAGTTGGTTTTGAGCAGTTAACAGTTAAAGCTCGCTGCTTGGCTGCTTTTTCACTCATTCGTCGTTGCTCTCGCTTCTTGCTTTGCTCACTCTTCTCGCTTCTCGCTGCTAATTCGCATTAATCATACGCCGCGTTGTGGACGGCATTTTATTTTTATTTATTTTTGCATCGCAGCATGAAAATGAAATTCAGACAAAAACAACAAAAACAACAACAGCAAAACATTTTTTCACATTTTTATTTTTACACGCAAATTTACTGACTGGCGACGACGCTGACGACGCTGACGACGACGTCAGGTTTTGCCGTCTTACTCACAGTGTTGCTGCTGGCTGCGCTGCCAGCGTCGCGGCTGTTTGCTGTTTGCTTTTGCTTTTGCCGTAGTTGTTGGTGCTTTTGCTGTTGCTTATTTTAATGTGTCAAGGTTCGCGGCATCATATTTTGCGCTTTATTTCAGTGCGCTTCGAGCGTACAATATTATTTTAGTCACTGATAGAGTGGTGTGTGTGAGAGAGAGAGAGAGAGAGAGAGAGCGAGGGCAAGAGAGCTCTCTTTAATTTCTGCACTTTCTTCGCAATTAAAACTCGGCAGAAAATAGAGCTTTTCAAAAGTGCATATAAAAAATGATGGCCAGTGCGGTGCTGAAAAGTGTGCTGTAGAGTGGCAAGAAGAAGAGGACGATCGGCTAACTGCCAGTGCTGAGCGTTTAGCCTTTTCTTTGCATGTCTGAGAAGCAAAACAAAAGTTAAGATTAAAGTTATGAATATTAATTTTTATGTATGAATGTATTTATGTATATATGTACATATATATATGTAAGTATTTGTGTATGCATTACTTGTAAACTCCTTAAAAACTAAAGCAGCTGTAATAAAGTTAAAGTGATGGCAAAAGCAGCAGAGTAGGAGGAGGAGAGGCAAAGAAAGAGGACAGCGACGACGAAGACGTATCGATAAATGTAAATGCAGCATTAACTGTGAGCGTAGGATTGGTTTAGGAGTAGAGTAGGGGGAGGGGAAGTGGTAGACAAGAAGCAAATGCTAAACGAATTTTT
Source organism: Drosophila cognata (assembly GCA_035041535.1). NCBI lineage: Eukaryota > Metazoa > Arthropoda > Insecta > Diptera > Drosophilidae > Drosophila > Drosophila cognata. Next base: position 860,285 of record JAWNLC010000451.1, read on the forward strand.
TGTTTCTGTAGTTGTGTAGGTGAGCTGCGATGGAGTGTGTGCGTGTGTGTGTGTTAGAGAGGGACTATGAGGAGAGGCAAAGGAAACTCGATGTGTGTGCGAGCGAGTGAGAAAAACATTTTTATTACCGCAGCGGAGAGTCGTAAAAAGAACTAAATTACTTTTAAGTTTGTAAATTGTGCTGCGAGCTGTGAGCTGCGCCTGTCTATATGTAAATATGCATGTGTGTGTTTTAGTGTGTGTGGAGCATAAGTTTAATATTATGGCAACTTACATACAGTCCCCCTCCCCCTTTCCCCCTTCTCCTCTTCAAAAGTGTTTTGCATTCTTTTGTGTCACGCGTTCCATTGCGAATAGATGCACACAGCGAGCAGATGAGAAAGCTCTGCAAAAACCAAAGCCAAAAACAAATGAAGTAGGAGGAGGGGGAGGGCTTAGATAGAAAAAAATGTATGAAAAGGCATTTATTCATAATGAGGCAAGGCGTGTTATAGGCGAGACGGGTGGGGGGAAGTATTTGTATCGCTTCACTCGCTTTTTATTATGACCACAAAATGGACATTAGGGAGAAAGAGAGAGCGAGAGGGAAGATTGCGAGCCCGAGGCAATTGGGTATATTGCATGGAGCAAGTGTGGTGAGTATTAGAAGTGTACGTGTGTGTGTGTATGTCTTGTGGTGTGTGTGTCTCATAAAGTTATTAACTAGTGCAAAGATGAGGGAAAGTGCTTGATTATATTGAGAGTGTGTGAAGGAGAGGGAGAAGTACACATAAAGTTTTTTATGATGAATATAAATATCGAAGAAGAAGCTTCAATTGCTTTTTCTTGTGTCTGTTCAAGTTGTTTGCCAAGAAGCAATCACATTGTATATATTATCTGGCAATTTTATTTAAAGACATATTCTCGATATGAATTTAATAATTTTGATGAAATGCTTATCGTTTAATATGTGGTTTTTAGTCATAACGAAGTTATTTCTGAGAAATAATAATATTTTCCATAATGTTTTTTTTTTAAATATGTATATAAAGGCACTACTATGTACTTCTTTGAAGTGATTACAATTAATATGCTAATGAGTCTTTTTTGAATACTTGCAAATGTTATAAAATATTTTTAATGTAATCGCAATATTGCATCTCATTTTTTGTGTGCAGTGTAACATTTGCTTAAGAACTAACTGTATGTACCCACACATAAGTGAGTACCTAAAGCACTCAGTAGGTGTCGCCACACACACACAGCTGCTTCTTGCGACGTAATCCCGTGTCAGTTTACCGTTCAATCCATTTCGCAACTTCCCTCGCGTTGCGCACATACATAGCTGTATATTAATGCATGTGTATGTGTACTCTTCTCTTGCTGCCTTTTGTCAAAAGCTCGCACAAAAGAAAGAAATAAAGAAACACAACAGAAGCTAGAAACACTCGCTTTGTGCCTCCATACCCGCTCTTCCTCAGCCGACGACCCTTGCTGCGCCTATGCTCCTATATTTTTTTTGTTTTCATTTCGCATTAATTAAAAACAAAATAAATAGCAAAAGTCGCGCGCGCCGAGCCGAAGAGAGCCGAATCGAGCTGAGCCGATCAGATGCGAGCGCCGATTGGCAGCCGAGGCGTGAAAATAAAACTGTAAAAAAAACAAAACACAGTCTTCGCTTTAAATGTGTTTGGGTTTTCTTTTACTGTTTTGTTCTCGCTGTTGTTGCTGTTGTTACACAAGCAACAAGCAAAACAAAACTCTATCCCTCTCCCTCTCTCTTTAGTTGGCTTTATGCTGCTGCTGATTAGAATTGTCTTTGAGTGTTTTTTTTCTTCTTGTCTTTGCGTTTACGATTTTTTTGCCCCTGTTTTGTGTATTTTCAATAAGTATTTTTTTGTCGTCGTCTTGCATTGAATTTCTTTTGATTATTTGTCAAGCCAGCGAAATTTGCATTTTGCATTTTACGCTCGCTGTTTTTTTTTTTGCTGCTATTCTCGTTGAACTTTTGTGTATAGTGTTAATCGAATTTGGTCGCTTGTTCTTTTTAAATGCAGCTGTCAAGTCAAATTGCAATCGAAAGAACTCGGCAAAAAACAAAAGAAGCAAATAACAAAGAACAAAATCAAATAAAAAGAAAACAAAAACAAAACAAAAACAGAAACAACGCAAAACAAAAGCAAATCAAAAGCCAAATGCGCGCACGCAGCAAACGCAACAAAATGCACAACTGTCGACGCTTGGCAACACTGTCGATATTCTACAACACTGGACGACAGCGCCAATATTATCAAGTCTAAGCCGAGAATCAAAAAAAAATAAATAAAGTACATTAAAAGTGACAAAACTCAAAACTCGCTTCAGTTTTCTCAAACATAGACTTCAATTCTATAAAACTTAATCTCAACTCTCAACTCGCTAAATGCTCTAAACTAATTTTACTCTTTGAAATACTTTGCCTAATCGAGCATAAATAACTTAAAAGTGTATCTATGAATATTTGGGTAAGCTACTATAAAATATAATATATTTGATATAATTTATTAACTGAATTTAATATAATATTTTTAAAAATAAATTGATAAGTCTAGTGAAAAGTTATATAATATTGATTTGACATTGACTTGATTAGGGGATTATATTTTCATTTCTAATTACTAAAGTAATTGACTTAAGTAATTAAACATTTTCTAATTTGATCGACTATTTCGTTGCAGCAACAAAAATTCCTAAAACGACCCGCGGAGGATGTTGACAATGGCGCCGACAACTTTGAACCGCCGCACAAGTTGCCCAACAACAACAACAATAACAACAATAATAACAATAATAATAACAACAATAATAATAACAACAATAATAATAACAACAACAACAATAGCAGCGGCGTTGGCAACGGCAGCGTCGGCGGTGGCGCCTCTGAAAATCTAACCAAATTCTCTGTGGAAATCGTGCAACAATTGGAATTTACAACATCGGCGGCAAATTCACAGCCTCAACAGATAAGCACAAATGTCACGGTGAAGGCGCTGACCAACACCTCGGTCAAGAGCGAACCGGGAGGCGCCGATCAACAGCAACAGCAGCAACACACACAGCAGCAGCAGCAACATCAGCAACAGCAGCAACATCATCAGCAGCAGCAGCAACATCAACAGCAACATCAACATCCGCAACAGCATCAGCAACACCAGCAGCATCAGCAGCAACATCAACATCCGCAACAACATCCGCAACACCAACAGCACCAACAGCAACACCAGCAACATCAGCAACATCCGCAGCAGCATCAGCAACACCAACAGCAGCAGCAACAAGTCGGCGGTCTGGGTGGTCTTGGCAATAATAATGGGCGTGGCGTCGGTGTCGGTGGCGTGGCACCAGGCGCTGGCGTTGGCATGCCCCAAGCACCCCCAGGCCTTGGTGGTGTCGGCATGGGCGCAGCAGCCGCAGGAGCTGCAGCAGCCGCCGCCAACATGATGTCCTCCGCCCAGCAACAAAAATCGGCCCTTGGCAATTTTGCCAATTTGGTTGAGTGTAAACGTGAACCGGAACATGATTTCCCCGATCTTGGCTCACTGGACAAGGATGGCGCCAATGGACAATTTCCCGGCTTTCCCGATCTACTGGGCGATGATAATTCCGAGAACAATGACACCTTCAAGGATCTCATCAACAATCTGCAGGATTTCAACCCAAGCTTCCTCGACGGCTTCGATGAGAAGCTCGACATCAAAACCGAGGATGGCATCAAAGTGGAACCGCCAAATGCCCAAGATTTGATTAACAGTTTGAACGTGAAATCCGAGGGTGGTTTGGGTGGTGCAGTGCCACACGGCTTCGTAGGAGGAGGTGGTGGTGGCTTCGGTGGTGGAGTGGGCATGTCCCTCGATCCGCAGTCGATGAAAATGCGCCCCTATCAGAATGCAGCAGCCAACGGCAATGGGAATGGGGCAGGCAACAACAACAACAGCTCGGCGGGCTTGATGTCGGAGCATTCGCTTGCCGCACAGACCCTTAAGCAAATGGCCGAGCAGCATCAGCATAAGAATGCCATGGGTGGCATGGCCGGTTTTCCACGTCCACCGCACAACAACCTGCAACAGCAGCAGCAACAGCAGCAGCAGCAACAGCCGCCGCAGCAGCAGCAACATGGTCAGCTGATGGGCGGCGGAGGTGGGGGAGGCGTGCCGCCTCCAGTTGGCCAACAACAGCAAGCACGTTACAGCGACTATGTCAGCGGTTTTCCCAATGACTTCAACATGGGTCCACCCAATCCCGCCCAGCAGCAACAGCAGCAGCAGCAGCAACACTTGCCGCCGCAATTCCATCAGCAGAAGCAAAGTTTCCTGGATATTAAACAGGAGCTTTTCTATTCCACACAAAATGATTTCGATCTCAAGCGTCTGCAGCAGCAGCAGCAGGCCATGCAACAGCAGCAGCAACATCATGCGCAGCAGCAACAGCAGCAGCAACATCCGAATGGACCCAAAATGGGCGTGCCTAATTTTGCCAAGCAGCAACAGCCGCAGCCGCAGCAACAGGTGCCAACGCCGCAGCAGCTGCAACAACAACAACAACAATACTCGCCATTTAGCAATCAAAATGCCAACGCCAACTTTCTCAGTCGAGGCAATCAGCAGCAGCAACAGCAGCCGCAGCAGCAGCAGCAGCCAAATCGTGCCGGGCCGCAGTCCAATGCGGGCAGCGCTGCTGGCAATGCGACGCAGCAGCAGCAACAGCAGCAGCAGCAACAGCAGCAGCAACAACAGCAGCCGTCAACACAAACAACAACGCTGCAAATGAAGCAAACGCAGCAATTGCACATCAGTCAACAAGGCGGCGGTTCACACGGCATTCAGGTGAGTTTGTTTTCTTATTTTATATTAAATATTACTATTTATAAAAACATATAAATAAATATGCCATCTACTTAACTATTTATAACTATTTAAATATGCCATTTTGACACGCATCTAAATTTTCCCATGCAGTCTTTGTAGCTTTGGCAAAAATCCCTCACTGCTGAGCAGCGACGCTGTTTGTATAAAGTTTTGACTAAAAAGACACCCCCACACACACACACAACTGACACACAAAACAGCCACGTTATATATACACCCGCGGTCAAAATAATGCACGCATATATTTTTGAAAAATTAAAATAATTTTATTGGTGCCTATGCTAGATTAAAAAAATAATTATAAAAAAATAGTCAAGCTCTCTCGGCTTTCTCTGCCACTTAATAATATTTTAAGAAACTAAATATTATGGGTGGATGTATTATATTACGTTGACTATTTTATTCCAATAAAATGAGCCATATTTTTTTAAATGATTTGAGAAGAATCAGTACTAATATTTTGATCGCAACTGTATGATACGCATATAAATTTCCCTATGCAGCCGTAACTGCTTTGACAAAAAATCCCTCAGCAGCAGCAGCGACGCTGACGTCGACAACGCTGTTTGTGTAAAGTTTAGTCTAAAAGCCCACACACAATTGACACACAAAGCAGGCAAGTTGTAAGTATGAGCCCGAGCAGCAGAGACTTTTTTTTTACATGCTGGGAATTTCACTCCGAAAGTCACTCAGCTCAGCACAGCTCTGCTCTCTCTCTCACTCTCTCTCTCTCTCTTTCGTATTCACCCCACTTCGCGTTTAACCCTCCTTCGCAGCGTCGTCCATCCAAAGCTTATCTCTGCCCATTAATTTTACCACACATCTGTTCATAAAATTGTCAGTCGAGCTGGCGTTCGGCTTCAGTTTGTTGCTCGTGTCGCGTCGGGCAGCAGCAAACGGAGCAGCAGCTAGCGACTGTAGCCATGTGCGCCATTTTCATTACGTGCCGCACAATTCACGACTGAAAAGGGAAAAACATTAATAGTTGTTGCTGTTGCTCCCATTTATGCTGCTGTTGCTGCTGCTGCTGCTGCTGCTGCTGCTGCTGCTGCTGGTGCTGCTGCTACTGCTTTTGCTGTTGCTGCTGCTGTCTAGCAATGAAATTCGTCGCAAAAAAAGATGATAAAGTATTCGTCAGCTATTCGTCCTTTCGGCTTGTCCTGTCGCATGGGGTTGTGCCTTACACAGATTCTCATTTCCGTTAGGCGAGAGCTAAAATTGTAGTTAATCGCTTTGAATACCTGTGCTGTGCTGTGCTGTGCATACTCCTCTATTCCCCTAACCCTATGAATAAAATATGTAATTATAGATACACGATTATTCATGCTTTCATAAGAACAAACAGTATTCACTCGTTGAGAGTTTCATCTCATGCAGTATTCAAAGAATTCATGAGTGTATTCAGTAATAATTTAAATTTATTCAATTAAATTTTGTAATGTCAAGAAAATAATTCTTATTTTAATTAGTATTCAAAGTACCCATAAATACACTCATGAGTGTATTCACTTATTCACTTGCAATATAAACAATGTGCTATCGATCTACAACAGCAATTTCCCAACTGTACATTTTTTGTCGACTATGTTATTCACATTTAATTATTCAAAATAATTTTATTGCATTTTTCCTTTATCTCGAAACTTTTACTGCACTTTAGGCGAGGACCTAATTTATTTCTTCCTTTCTATCTCTCTTTTTCGCATTCTCTGTTTCTCTGTCGAGGGTCTCATTACAAGTTGTACGGCTCTTCACTCAAATGATATTCTTATATTCAGTCATGGCTCATGGTGCCCTACCTAACCCATATTCATTATCCGCTCCAAATTGTTTTCCTGTTATTTCATAGCAGCAGCAACAGCAACTACAACAAAAGCAACAAAACATTTCATTTACAAAATGAAAGTGCAAAACTTTTTAAGTTAAGTTTTATGTCGCTGAGTAGTTTTCATCAGAAAAGCCAAAAAATAAAACACGTAGAAGAGCTGTAGTCGAGTGAGCTCGACTACAATATACCCTGTTAGGCCAGCTGCTAAATATATTCTAGTTTTATTGCCAAATTTCCCTCTACAAGTTTGGCACACTCAAATGTTTTTGTGAGAGGCTCAGATACTAAAGAGTAGAAGTGCAACATGTAAAATATTGATCAATATTGTAATCGATTATGTTATCGATTAGTTTATGCGCGGAGTGTTGATTAGATTGATTGATGCTTTATTCTAACTGGTTACATAATTGAGCACAAAATCATTATACCCGTTTGTACACGTTTTCTTTCAATGGGTTCAGGGTATCAAACGAGGAGCGACCAGAACAAGAACGAACTAAAACTCGTTGGGTTCTCGAGTTGTTGTTGCTGCTTTTGGCTTTGGTTTTGCCTTTGCCTTTGCCTCTGCTAAAGGACACGACTAAAATTTCCGTTTTGCACTGAGTCGCAGCAGCAACAGCAGCAGCATCAGCCACCAAGCTCAAGTTTTCCCATGAATTTTGTTCATGCATTACAAAGTGGTAGCGAGCTGCACCCCTCTCCCTGCACCCCCTTTCCCCCCTCTGGCAATCCCCACCCCTCATTTTTGCAGTCTATTCGGTGGTCAGCAGCATCATCATCATCCATCCCCTGCTGTGCATGCTATGTGTGCACACAGAAATAGTTGTGCAACTTGAGAGCCAAGCAGAACAGATTGGCAAAAAAAAAGAACTTGTTGACGATTGCGATTGAAAATTGGTTTAGTTGCTACACTCAAAAAAAAAGCAATAGTTAATCGCCATAATTAAATTTCTAAAAGTTAAAGTTGTGACTTTCGAAAAACCAATGTTTGCATTTCGTAAATTGTGAGTGGATTTTTTTAAAATTTAGTTGTAGGGTGTTGTTTTCTCCATGTGTGTACATAGAAGAATTCTTACATAAAGTTTCTTCTTACTTATATTATTAATAAGCATTTTATAATCGAAAGTTTATTTTAGGAAGATTTACTAAAATTTGGTGCGATTTTCTTTTCGGAGTGTACCCACTCCACTCCACTCCCTGCTCTATGCCAGTAGAGTTGCCACCCTGCTGCGGAGATTAGCGTCCAGTTTGACAAACACCTACCCTTTTTGCTTATGCCGTTGTCTAAATCAACGCATTGACTTTTGAGGCAAATAAAGAGGGTTTGCGTCGTCTTCTTATCTTCTAGTCGAATGAAACTCTCAAGTCAACACGTTTTACACACACACTTGGCTCTAACGATATATTTGCATAGGACTCATTAAGGGCCCAAGCAATAGCCCCCAGCAACCCCCCCAAAAAAAAGAAACAAAAGCTTTCGCACAGGGTGTAGAAAGTAAGCAGCAGCCACAAAAAAAATTAAATAAAAATAAATAAGAAAAAACAAGAAATGAACACGCAGCGTGTAAAATGTAAAATGTACAATAAATATTACAAGAAAAAGAATTTAGAAGATGGAGAGCGGTGGGGGTGGGGATGGAGTGGAGTGGAAGAAGAGCTGAAGGAAAAAAATAGTACGCAAATGAAATGAAAATAAATCTTCCTTGTAAATATTGGCCTAACGAGCTTTTTAGGAAGCCCTAACGAGAGAGGCAGCGAAGCAGAGAGAGAGAGAGAAAGACATAGAGAGAGAGAGGGAGAGAGAACGAGTGGGAGAGAGAGAGAGAGACAGAGAAAAAGGGGTACAAGCCAAATGCATAATAAAGTCAAAAGAATTAAAATATAAATGCAAAGAAAGTTGAATGCTGGAAGCAGATAAATGTCTGAAGGAAGAATTTCCTTATTCTTTTTTTGCTTAGTGTAGCCATAAATATATTTTGCTTAGTGTAGTCATAAATATATTTGAGATGTGTTTCTTAGAAGATTGACTTTTCAAACAGACATATTTGCGATAAAGTGCAAAGAAAGTTGTCTGAAGTTGTTGGACTTGAGCAGTCTGCTCTCTCTTTTGCTTATATAGATTTTAATAAGCTTAAATCAATCATTTATTTGTACTTTAATTTAGCAGTTCTGTTTTTGCTACCTCAATAACTAAAGAGCACTATTCTGTTGTTGATTGATCGTGTTATAGTTTAACTATTTGTAGTTTATGAATTTTCTATGAATTCTACTGAAACGAAATGCAATTAACTGTTTTTTGTGGTAGTTGACATTTTGAAGAGCATATCAGATGCGATATTCTTGCCACTCACTCTGATTTGGCATCTCCCACCCTGCCTCGCTCTCTCCCTCTCTCTCTCTCCCTTTATCTGTCTATCTGTCGCTGTGCCCACAACATGACGTCGACGTCAACGAAGTTGCAATAGCAGCAGCAGCAACAACAGCAGCAGCAACAACAGCAACAACAACAGCAGCGATAACAACAACAGCAAAGCTAACGACCATTAACATTGGCGTTGGCGTCTGTCTCGCTATTACTGTTGTTGTTGCTGTTATTGCTGTTACTGTTGTTGTTGTTGTTGCTGTTGTTGTCTTTGGTCGTTGGGTTGTCGTGTAAAAGTTCAATGAATTCAAAATGTTCACATTTGCATGTCCTGCATTAACTCGTTAAAATGCCAGCAGCAACACAAGCGAAACAACAAAAACAACAGAAACAACAATATTGCTAACCAGTGGAATTGCCAAAGAATTTGGATAAAATAAAATAATGCACGATTACACACACACACACAAACTGTGTGTGGAGCATAACAAGGAGGAGCGGCAACAGCAACAGCAATAAGAATAACATGTAAAATGCCTGGACGCTCAAAAGTATGCAACGGAAATGTGCGAAACGTGAAAATGTGCGGAAATTATATTTTTCAAGGGTGCAGATTTTCGAGTGGGGTTAAGGGTGTAACGCGGGATTGTGTGGAGGGTGGTAGAGTGTCAGATTTTTATGACTTGCCGCGCCAAGTTAATGAAGTTGCAAGACGCGAGCTACACATGCGACCAGTGAAATAAAAAGAGAGATATAGAGAGCGACAGAGAGAGAGAGAGAGAGAGAGAAATTGGCAAATAGTCTTTGTAATGGTTCCCGTACAATAAATAATTTATAGCCATAACGTAACAGATCCTAGAGACCAAAAAAAAATCTCAAGAATTGAGCAGAAAAAGCGAGAAGAAGACGAGTCAAAAAGAATAAAAACGAGTCGAGTCGAGTTGAGTCGAGTTGAGATTCGTTTCCACTGAGAACAAAACGGCTCAAAATACGAATTGGAAAACGAGTCGAGTCGAGTCGAGTCGAGTTGAGACTTGCGATTTTCACTCGAAACGGAAAACGTTCAGTGCGCCGGCGCCAAGGCAATAAAACGAAGTGGGTTTCCCTGAGAGAGTGTGTACGATTAGCCTGACTGAACAGATACCCTGTACGCAGTAGAGCCAAAGGCATGCTTTACATATTTCTACATAAATAAATAAATATATAAATTTATTTATTTATTCATTTATTTAAAAGAAAAGCTTATATGATTTGTGCAAGCAGTTTTTTTTATGCCCAAATCAATGTTTAGTTACCGGCATCATTACAGTCAAAATGTAAACTACCCACTGGTTAGGCAAGCGTAGGGTATCACAATGTCTTGACTGTCTTTTGGGTGCCTTGTTGACTGCTTGGGTGGAAAGGAGGGGGCGTGGCAGGCAGGAGGGCGACTGAGTTAGAAGAAGCTACACAGGAAAACATTCGAATTGTTTAACAAACTCGTGACATAATTCGTTTGTTATGTCGTTGAGTGTGGCTACTCTCTCCCCCCAACCCCCTTAGCCGCCAAGTCTGTCCAGAGAGGCGAATTGAGTCGAGGATTATTGTAAAGTTATGCAAAAGTGTTTTAAGAGGGTTATAAACACGCATACACAGATGTATGTGTATATATCTATATATCCATGTATATATATTCGTACAGTTGTTGCTGTCGTCTGTCTTTTACAATAATGAACCTGGTCTCCTCTAAATATATGGCCAGTCTATAGAATGAAGCCATCTTATCGTAAGCTACAATTGAATTTGGGGAAGGGAAAAAAACTTATGCACTAATTTGTTGTTGGGGAAATCACCTGAAATATATTTATGGCTGAAACTTTAACAACAAATTACGGAAGAGGAAGAGCAGTTGAGGCAGCAGAAAATCGAGGCAGCCATTAAATCTATGCCAGGGTTGTCGCTTGCTCCGCAGATGCATTCATAATTCAAAGAGGCCCGAATATGGCAATGGGGGCATATTGTGTGTAGTTGCTTTTGTTCTGGAATGGAGGGGGTGGCAGTTAGGGGATGGGGTTGCTGGTCGGGGGTATATCCACTTTAGCACATCCTATCAAATGATGAGCCGCTGTTGCCCCGCCATTTTGTTTTAGGCCGCCATTACGCAACGCATTTGATGCTCTCAAAGGTCACATTATCTACCTTTTATATTCCCATTCGTGTGTGTGTGTGTGTGTGCGTGTGTTTGGTGTGTGTGTATATTTGTATTAGGGGGTCTTTACTGTAATACAGTATTACAGTAACAGTTGGCAAGTAGGGAGGCCGCAGTGGGAGGGGGCGTGCCAGAGTTCAGTTTGATGCTGCTGGCGAGTTTTTTAGTGCGCATCGCAAATATTTGTTGAAATTTTATCTGTTTATTTTCTATTTTACTTCGACTGCCTTCTGGTGAAGATGAAAAGAAGGTTTCGTAATATTTTCATCAACAGTCTTTGGCTGCGTTCCAATCCATTTTCCAGGTGTTGAAGCGTTGAAAGTGCCGCCGAAGGGCTGAACCGAGGGGTGGGCTTGGGGGATTGCTGCGCCCCTAGCGGATAAGTAATGAAATTTGAAGTTTAATGAAATTGTGCCTCAAGTTTAGGAGGGAAATTCGTTAATATATACTTATGTATGCCTATAAATGTATAAATTTATATCTATGTTTGATTCCCTGGTTTGATTCACTCTGGAATTATCTACTTTATGTACTCCATTCGAAATATAACATTGACAATATAGTTTCTAACCAAAATGCCCTTTTCCTCATTAGGCAAATATTTATTTGTTTTTTATTGCTACTTAAAAGTTGCATTTGTCTCCTATTTCAATCTCTGTTTTCCATTATTACTGCCGCTGCTTCTTCTTCTTCTTCTCGCTGCTTACTTTTTGCTGTCTCAAAATCGGATTTTTACCTTGTCAAACTTCAATTTTCGTTATTTTCCGATTGGTTAGCCAAGTTAAATGCTTACTTTGCTCGAGGACAGCAGCAGCCAACACCTGGTCAGCGCGGACACCTATTCCTCTATCAATTTCCTCTCTCTCTCTCTCTCTCTCTCTATATATATATATATATATATATATATATATACATACATGTGTATTTTTATATATACTTATATAGGGGAACTGTGAACTGGTTGTTTGCTGCTTTCTTTCTTTCGCTTAGTTCATTCGCTGGCATAAAATTTAATATTTGCGCGTGTGCTTAGCCCCAACCCGCTCTTCCCCGTCCCCCCACTCCCTCATTTATCTATCGTGTGTGCTTGTGTGTGTGTTGTGATTATTATGCCATGTAATCTGCTTCACGACGCTGTTGAGCGTAAAGCGTGGCAAGTACTTTTAATACTTTCACCTTCTTCTGCTTTTGCTTCAGGTGGGGCAACTTCCTGCAGCTTCTCTTCTCCCCCTAGGCCGAAAGCGCTTCAGCGTGCGACCCTTGGGGAATTATCCATACATATTCATCGCGCGCACATACACACACACATACATACACACATATTTATATACATATATAAATATTTCAGTTTTTAATCTATTTTAATGGATATTATTTGAAATGAAGCAAGCAAATTTCTTGGCGAGTGAAATGCTCAGGTTTTACAATCTACTTTCTATAATTTTGCTTGTCGTCATGCACTCTCTCTCCCTCTCTCTCCCTCTCTCTCTCTCTATCTCTCTCGCTCTCTCTGTTGTTCTTGGTAAGTTTAATTTTTCTAATCTGGCCATAGAAATGGCAGACAAATCGTCGCGTTGGACGCAGAAAGTATGCAACACTTTTTGTCTGCTTCTCGACTCGCTATCTACCATCACTTGTATCTCTTGTTGTGTTTGTGTGTGAGTGTGTATCTGTGTGTGACTGTGTCTGTGTTTGTGTATGCATGCTCTGCAAACAGCTCACGTCGCATATTTATAGGCTGCCAGGCATAAAAAGCGATTTCAACTCGAGCTCTTCTCTTCTCGAGTCGCTTGCCAAAAGATTTACAAAATGTTATTTGCCAGCACTCGCTAGAAGTCCACTTCTATGTATGTGTGTGTGTGTGTGTGTGTGTGTTCTATTTGTCTTACACACACACATTATCACGTTGAGTAGCTTTTTTTAAACAAATTATAAGAGGGCAGATGCTAAGTGCAGACTTCAAATACCAACTTTTAACTTTTGCTGATTGCGGCATCTAAATAAAGCTGTTGTAAATTGCTTACAAAATGGTTAATAAATAGTTTAAGCTCGGCTTAACTTAAGTCCTTGCCAAATTCATTTCTCTTATGTGATCAGGTTGAAATTAGTTAAACTACCCCGAAAAACATGAATAAATAAGTTATATTAATAAGCAATTATTTTGCTGAATCCAGTGAAGCAAGGCATGTGCACAAGGCAAATAAATCGAACATTTACACACAAAGGGTATTCACAAGTCGATTACTCCCCAGTGCAACACTTCTGCTATCCTGTGTAGTTTTTTTTTGTCGCTTTTAGCTTAGTTTTTAAGTCGCAAGCGCATTTGTTTAGGCCACTGGCTCAAAGTTTGTTATCACCGACTGCAGTTGAATATTCAAATTAGTTTTTATTTATATTTGGGCCAAGACCAAGACAGCAAACAGTTGCCAACAGCGAAAGAGAGAGAGGTATAGAGAGAAAGAGGGAGAGGGAGGGAGAGAGACAGCATATCAAATAGTGTTTGTACAATTTGTTTAAATTTCATGCCACTTCAGACAGAAATTCATATAAAATGTCTAGGTGTGTGTGTGTTTAAGTGTGTGTGTGTGTGTGTAAGTGTAAGTGTGTGCGAGACAAGCAAATAATATAAAAATTGCTTCATTCTATGCAACTGTCAAAGGCAGACGAGAACAAACAAACGAGCGGGTTGAGCCCTGGTCAAGTGTGAATTGTTACAAAGAGAGATGAGAGAGAGAGCAGAGAGAGAGGGATAGACATCTCTACATACATATATACAGAGGGTAACAAATGTTACACACACAAAATTTGAAATTCCATTAAAATTTGTTGCTGCTGTCACACAGAAATTTTACACTTACCCAAACTATAAACATTAAGGAACATATTTAAATGGTCGGGGCTGCAGTAGGGAAAGTAGGGAAAGTTGGGAAAGTTGGGAAAGTTGGGGTAGTTATTGGTAGAGCAAAGCTCATTTCATTAACTGTTTACCGCAGCACAACGCACAATCTGTTGCCTCTATATCTGCTCATAAATATGTCTGTGCTGCCCACTCTCCTCTCTCCCTCTCCCTCACCCTCTCTCTCTCTTTCTCTTTCTCTTTCTCGCACTCTCTCATTCTCTCCTCGCTTGCTAGTCACTTTATCAAATTAATTACTTTTTCAACAACAATTGGGGAGGGATTGGTCAGAAAGTTGTTGTTACTTACATTTGCCTTGTTTTATTGCCCCCATGGCATTATAATCACGCACACAACTTGAGCTGCAGCTTCAGGAGATTAGGCATGCCCATCCTACACTCGGAAAATGAATCAGCCTGAAATTTCGCCTAAAAATGAAAATCCACCTGAAAACTAGAAGGTTTTTCGAAATAATCTATAAATATACAAGCAAATATTCACGCAAGTTAGCCTTGCCACCAGAAGTAGGGCCAGTTTTTCTTGAGTGTATAGATTGTCCACAAGAGAGCATAATGAGAAGCTGTGTTGAGTTGAGTTGAGCTGCGGCTGAGGCTGAGCTCTCTGGCAGAATGGAGTATTGTGCACTGAATTAAAAGACTTTTAGCCAAACATGCTGCTAATAACCGTTATTCCTATTATAGACTTGTATGCTTAAGTGGCGCGGCGCGTGTGTATTTTTGTAGTTCATTTTTTCTGCTCTTGTGGCGCCGTTAAATGCAGTTAGTTGCCGTTTAAAAATAGTTCAAGGAGTGCGAAACTATAAGCGACAGGCCGTCCGACAACTAGGGAAAATCAATAAGAGCACAAGTGGAACTCTATAAGTCACTTAGTAGAGAATTGCGTTCAACAACCGTTTCCCTCCCGTCCACGCGCCTTTTGCCACCCCCCCTGCTTCATGTGTGGCGCTAATAATAAAGTAATTTAGTCATATGTCAAAATATTTGACAAATTTCCATTGCAAATAAAATGTGAAATGGCAAAAAGGACGAACGAGTGACGGCCACTTGGTAAACTCTCAAACTCTCAACTGAAAGAGGAAGGGTGTGGGGGGTGTTTGGTGGTGGGGGTGGGCTGTGGGGTGTGGGGCGTCGAACGGTGTTGGTCGCTAACAAAACCCCTCGAAACACGTGACAAGGACAACGCGCCAAAGCCTGTAATTAAAAATATAAAAGAGGACTTGCAAAAAGCACAACACACACGAACACACACACACACGCACAGCGCTCTCTAATATAACCACAACAAACGAAAAAACGACAAACGACAAACAGCAAAATTGTAAACAGTAAACAGTAAACAGTAAACAGTAAGCAGACAACCTGCAACCAGCAACCAGCAACTAAACATTTAACCCACCTGGCCAACATGGCGTATGTGTAATTTAAATTGTCAGTTTTTTCTGCTTTTTCTTTTGATCTTTGCCATATAGCACAAGGCACAAAACTATAACCAAGGCATTAAGCTAGCTGCTAACGAGATGCCACACACACACACACACACACGCACAACCAGGGCTAGGCTGGCCGGAAGAATGGGGAGACTTTAAGGGGGGCTGGAGGGTTGCCAGGTGCGTGTCAGCCGCTCGTCACTTCAAAGTCCTTCCGTAAAGTAATTGAAAATGTAAATGGGCAACACGAGTAGAAAATGTTGATATACCCCTCTCTCTCTCTCTCTCTCTCTTTATCTCTGTCTACTCAGCCTCACTCTCTCTCTCTATCTCAGTTGTAAGTGTGTATTCAAATGGACAGAGTATTAGCTAGTCGTTTACTTTGTGCGTGCAAACTGCAGACGCCGGCTGCTGCTGCCAGTAAAACGTTTACGAGCGAGACGGGGGAGAGACAGTTTTATAGAGGCAGAGAAAGAGAGGGAGAGAGAATATAAAGTATGAACATGTCCGACAAAATTTCAATATTGGTTTTTGGCTATTGAGGGCGGATTCAATAGACAATAATCCAGGTTTTGCTTTTAGTACTGCCCGTAAAAAGTGAACGAAATAGTATTTGAAAAGTAAATGGGCGGATAAACCTTGTCTATACGTATTACTTTGGATCAGGAGCAGGGGCTGAGGGAAGTGCTGAAATGCTGATTGAATGAGAGCATAAGAAGGAGCATAAGGTCCGCAGGAATATTTCCATTTCTGTCAGCTACTCTTTTCATTGAGATTAAGATCGGGTCGAATACGCACTGAACATTCCAATTTAAGTGCTTTATAATGCCTTACTTTGTGTAGCTTGCTCTCATCGTGTGGCTTAGTAAGTTATCTTTCATTGTGTAGCTTACTTTCAGCGTGTAGCTTACTTTTATCAGATAGCTTAATTTCTTCGTTTGGCTTACGCTCATCACAGAGCTAATTTTCAGCACAACTTACTTGCCTCTTACAGCTTACCTAAATCATATAGCTTACTTTGTTCAAATGATTTCAATGGCTTTTACAGGGTATTTTAATGCTTGCTATTGGCTACTTGATAATCTGTGCAGGCCCCAACTATAATGGCTCAGTTTTTGGGGCTTAATTCGTGGTATCCATTTCAGTTTTCCTTTTTTGTTGACATGTTTTGTTTAGCCTGCCACATTTGTGGCTTGCCAAATGTTTTGTTTTTGCTTTTATTATTATTATTAATTGCTTATTATTCGAATACGAGAGCAACAACAATTGGCAATTGAGAACCCTTTATTATTGGCACTGTCAGCTGCAGCTGCAGCTGTAGCTGCGGTTGGGCAAATAAATTAAGTAATTAACTTTAACGGCTGCCACTCTCGGTTTTGGGGATTTACTTAATTGCGATTTAGTTCAATTTTTATGCCCTGAACCCAATAAAAATGGACAAAAGGGGAGGGGAAGCTAGTTGTGCTTAGAAGGAGGCATGTGCGATGTACATGTACCTGATCAGAATCTGTAGACGAGTCAAGTCTCAAATAGCTATAGACTTCAAATTTGGAATATATTTTGTGTGGGTTGTCAAGTTTCTTTCATTTTTTCATTAAGTTCGCATAAGAAACATTTTTTTTTTTTACTAATACGTATTTTCAAATAGAACTATGAACTGGCTGCAGGGTATCTGCCTGTCGAGCTCTCTCGATTAGAGCCTGCTTACTTGTTCTCATTGATTTTTAGTGGCAGCTTAGGCAACAAACCCCAAAATGAAAACTTTCCCCCCCCAACCCCGCCCCGCACTTAGTCAAAGGAATTTAGTGCAAATCAATGCGAGAATTTCGAAATTTGGAATGCGAATTGCATTGAATACAACAATTTTGTTGGCCAGGTCTATTTCCTGCTGATGATGTTGGCCCCTAAAGAGAGTAAGGTACTATATACTAGAGGGGGGAGGGGCTGAGTGGGGGGGGGGGTACTGTGGCCATATCTCATTTTGCAGTATATGCAATAATTTCCCGCTGCGTGTTGCTGGACAATTTGTGAGTTTATTCCATTCCATTTTCCATTTCCATTTTCCGCTTATTCTGCTGCTATTTGCCGTGTTTTTGCAGCGACTATTTGGTAAGTGCGTGTAAATAAAATTAGCGTGTGTTGAACTTTTAGCCATGTCCGAATTGACAAACATTTGAAAAGTACCCAAAAAGAAGAACTTTTTCATATCTAGACTGTCTGCTAATTAAATAAAAATGCGACGAAATTGCATATATTTAAAATAACACGTAAATATTACTATTATTATTACTACTAGAAGAACTGTACACTCGAAAAAACCAATTACTATGCAATTTAGAAAAAGGAAGGAAAATTTGAAAGTTATTCATGTTTTTAGCAATAATCTCTAAGTACAAGATAGGCTTGCGCTAAATAGACACTACCAAAATCGGAAATGCTTATTAATTTATGTAAGCCACAAAAAACTAATCTTTGAGCTGCTTATTTTCATATTTGTTCTAAGTTGTTGAATTGTTCTGATTTGTGCTAACATATATTTTATCTACGAAGGTGAGCCGAGTCACCCTTGGCGACAAAAAAGTACAGCGAATACTGAGAATTCCATTATAAAACTCGATTGTGAATAAGCGTATTTGCTTTATCGAGCGCCATCAAGAACTGAGTACCAAATCAGCTTGAAATATATGAGTGAAATTATGCATGAGAAAATTGTACTTATCTTTAGTTATATGGCAATCTTGGTTGTGCAATACTCTTCTTCTTGCCAGTTTGATGCAGTATTCGTTTTGGGTGACAAATAGTTTTGGCATTTCATTTCCGCCCCTTTTCGACGAGTAACTCGACAATTTCCATGCATTCACAATGCATCTACAGCAATGCATATCTCGCAGTCTCTCTCTCTCTCTCTCTCTCTCTTCCACTTCTTCTTTTTCCCCTTCTGCTACTACTACTGGGCATATCTCGCAGTCTCTCTCGTTTCTCCTTCTTCTTCTGCTTCTACTTCTGCTACTACTGGGCACTTGGCACGTTCCGTTTGGCATTTTAATAATATCGCAGCGCGATGCTTGGCGAAAAACGCGCGCTGACTCAGAGGCGCGAGTTGTGCGCGTTTCTCTAGCGTTTTAATAGCGAGACAGATGTTGTTTTTGTGTTTGCTGCTGCTGCTGCTGCTGCTGCGCTGCAGTCGAAAGAATTCTTCTCATTGCTATTTTGATTTCGAATTGTCTTCTTCTTCTTCTACTGCTGCTGCTGCTGCTGCTGCTGCTGCTGCTGCTTCTTCTCCACCTCTTCTTCTGTTTATTGTTGTTTGCTGTTGTTGCCATGCAGCTGGTTTTATCTATCAGATGCCTTAGCTTTGACTCATCGCCGAGCAAGCTTCTTGTTGCCTTATCTGCTGGAGCCAAACAAGATAAGTGCCTCACAAGATACATATATATAGAGATATATATATATATTCCTATGAGAAGGCAATTATGCTTTGATCCAATTACAACACAGATTGAGATTGAGTTTGTGGATAGCTCATTATCGGATGCAATTATTGTTGAATTGATGAGATGTTGTTGAAGGCAGCGCGCCTCCTGCACGCAATGTATATATTTTTGATAAATGCCTAGCAACCATTTAAAGCCCAACCAATCAACAAGCATCAGCTACTGTAAATCAATTGTATACATTGTATATATGGATATATTCTTAAGTCGTTAACAGCTGAATGGTTGAATGGGTTGCATATACCAGGAAGCAAGTCAGTTGAAACAACTCGAAATAATTATTAGTCACGATTACAACTGAGTTGCAATTGACAAAAGCTTCAATCGTAATTTTTACAGGAAATGTTTTTAAATAGATTTATATATATATATATATATATATATATATATTTGTAAAATGATCATTTGTTTTGCATAAAAATCGAATTCATATTTTAAATGAATCGATTGAATCGATTTGTTATCCTTAGCATTTTGAGTATTTTGGAAAAAATGTAAATAGCTTTATTAAATATTGTATAAAGATATAATTCATTAAAAAATCAAAATCAACTGTACGCTTTTTTTTGTATATAATTATATATACATATATTATGTATGCAGTTCTTCTAGTTTTTTTTGGGTAGCGAAACCCAGACCTTTTGGCCTGACCATTTACACGAGGCCATTAACTTTGACAAGCGATCCATTAAAATGCATTCATAAATTGTAAAGGTGTGTGTGCAAGTGTGTGTGAGTGTGTGTGAGTGCGTGTGTGTGTGTGTGTCTGGTATGCAATACCAGGCTGTTCTCCAATGAGCTGGACCTTAAATTAAACCAACAAAGTTACAAATCGAATGTGCAGAGCAAAGCAAGCAGCCCACAAAGCGGCCCAAATGATTTAAGCGACAATTCCCCAAACTCGCACACACACCACTGCACACCAATACACACACATATATGTGTGAGTGTCTGTGTGTGTATATGTGGCTACACTCTGTGTGATGTAGTGCAGTTCATTTGGGGCTACAGTTGGGGCGCCAGTTGCATGTTTTGTTGCTGTCTCCTCTCTCTCTCTCTCTCTTTCTCACTCTCTCGCTCCCTTTAATACTGGGCTTTTGGCTTCTATACGCGCACCCCTTAACCCCCTCCCTTCCCCTAGTTGCTTTTGCATATGGCGCTCTCATGCCCATTTATGCCAAAATTTAATTTATAATTATTGCTAGTTTAATTTATGATCATTGACATGCTGCAGCATTCACACACACACACACACACACACACATACACTTGGGGTGGTGGGTGTGTGTGTGTGTGTGTGTAGCTGAGATTGTAACCTCTTTGTGTCTCTATACTACAACTATGTGCTCTCCTTGCCACATGCATTGTGTGCTAACTGCAACTGTTTCAAAAGTTTCATTGCATATACAGGCAGCTATTGCTCTCTCTGTCACTCATTATGTCAATAGCTGCATCTCTTTCGCGCACACATACACACACACACATATATATATAGATATACATACATATATTGACATTTACCCTCGAGAATGTAACTCGAATCCTTTGGGCCACTCACCGCTCATTCAAAGTTGCCTCTGCCTCTGCCTCTGATATATACCCAACTCTTGCTGTTGCTGTTGCTGTTGCTTCTGTTGTTGTTGTTGTTGTCGAGCTGGTGAAAGTTGTCGCTGGCTGCCCGGGAGACATCAAACTGAGCTGCTGTTTAGGTTGTGTTCGTAATCCAGAGTGTATAATCTAAACAGCCTGCTTAACTAGCTGCTCAAGCTGCAATTTCAAATTAATATGAAAAAGCTGTGAAAAATTGCATTTTTCTTAGAGAATTGCAATACTTTTCAATAAGGCCAAAAACTATTGGGTTATACATCTAGGTATCACTATAGTCTTCGCTAAGTCTCTCTGCATTTTATAGACAAAGAAAGTAACGGAAAGATATTCACGGCAAATCCATTCTTCTTGCGTAAACTTTGGCCCTATCTCTGTTAATATATATATATCTTTGCAAATCTGAAGTCTATATAGTTATTTATCTATGTTATTATATAGTCTTTGTTAATGAAGCTCCAATCTTCAGTTACAGCCTTGGAATACTGCCCGTTAATATTCACTTTAGTTTGTTTAGCACAATGAAATATTACTCCAGAAAGTTGGCTTTAATATATTATCTTAATATTGATATTGTTATAAACTATTTGCTTTAATATATTATCTTAATATTGATATTGTTATAAACTTTTCCAAGCAGAAATTATTATGCCATTTGATAGGAAACGCATTAACTTTGGTATACTTAATCCTAAGCTCGTCCAAGTCGATAAGTGTCGATAAAGTTTATGCTTTATAGCATTTCATCCACTGCCCCTCCCCTTCCCACCCCCTCCTCCTCTGGCCACCACTCATTTAGTAGCTGTCATTGCCAATTAAAAAATCAAATTCGCTACGCTTTAGCGCCTCGCCAAATGAGATTCCTCCTGCACCTTTCTCCTGCTTCCCCCTCTCCCTCTCTCTCTCTCTCTCTCTCTCTCTCTCTGTATCCTTGTCATAAATTTGTTAAATATCGCGGGCACCTCTACACACACACACACACCAACACACACCAACACACACACTCACAGAGCTCTGCTGAGTGAAATGGAACAGAGCGCAGCTAGTTTATGTCACACAAATATCCAATGACAGAGACACCGTCCTACAGCCACTCCCTCTGCAGCCCCCAGACATGCATACATAGCAGTCTGGTGTCTCCTGGCCAGGACACGACACATTCTCTTGGCTTCGTTTGGATTTTTTGGCTTCCGTGCCAAAAAAAAATAAACCAAAGGGAAAAAAGCAAATACAAAATGAAAATGAGGAGGAAAAACAAGAAGAAAAGCGGCGCATAGACGGACAGGCTGGTTGCGCCCCTCCCTCCGTGCCCAGAGCAGGAGGCCGGGGCGTGGACGAGGGCGTGGGCGGTAGGCGTGTTCCCTTGCTAATTTCATTGAGTCTCCGCTGGTCGGCTGCCAAATAAGTGCATCCAACCCAGCCAGAGTTCGATGAGTGGGCGGCTGTTGCTTCAATTGCTTCAGTTGCTTGAATTGCTGTCAATTGCTTTCTGCTTCTCCTTCTCCTACTCCTGCTTCCTCTTCTTCCTCTTCTTCTTTTGGCAGCAAACTTTAAGTAACTTCAATTATCCATGGTCCTTCGTTCTACTCCAATCGCTCAAGCAGCGCATAATGCAAAATCTTGTCAGCCTGAATAGAACTCGATTGATCAATTGGCCAACAACAAAAAAATCAAGTAGTAAAAAACTATTGTTGAACTTTCTATAATCAGATAAGTAATAAGAGTGTCACCAAGTGCAGTGCTGTTAAATGTTAAGATAGTAAATAAATGACGCATTTTAAAGAGCTGTTTTCAGATCGAGAGAAAATGTCGCTCATGAAATTGGAATGTGTTTTGTGTGTGGAACCTTAAAGTACAAATGTTTGCAGAGAGTAGCAAAATGAAGTGCCTAAGTTTATCGCCCCTTTTCTTAATTAATTCAAACTATTTCTGTCGATATAAATCGATTCCGATTGATATATAGTATACCCAGTGACAGTATTGATCAACTGTATCAACTTTATTAAGATTCGATTATATCTTCAAGTGGAGCTCTCTCGACTGGCGTATTCCAAGCTGTTTCCCTTCTCATTTCTCAGTGTTACATGGAATGAAGAGGAAGTGTTGCATGAGCCATGAGCATCGGCACAAACTGTTACGTTGTCGTATTATCCAAAAAGATATATCGTCATCTTGCCAGCAGCAAGACCCACACACTCCCACACTCACACACACACACACGCATACACAGTTCATATGAATGTATTCATGACTACTTATGCATATTTTGTGTGTATTCATTTTCAATTATTTTAAGTGCTGGGCAACAAGTTTGCCACTCAGTTTGAGAGTATTGTGTTGATTTGTTTTCGTATCGGGTACAGTTGCGTTCTCCGTTTGCAACTACTTATGTTTGTGTGTGTTGTATGTTGTATGTTGCATGGGGGCCAATAACAAGAAGAAAACAGCCCTCGAGGCTGCCTTGAAGTTTCATTTCTTTTTGTAGAGCGACCCCAACACACACTCGCACACACACACATATGTCGCACACACATATTGTGGCATAGTCACATATATCATTGTCAAGTCTATATGCAAGGCAGCCCAAAAACCCAAGCCATCCTACCCCCACCCTCCTTCCATCCGCTATCGCTGGCCACCCACAACCAGCAGCATTCAAGTTGCCCTCTGCTCAAATATCAGTCCCTTGGCGGGGCGAGAGGAGCAGGAATAGTAGGGGGGTGTGGCAATCTTTTTGGCTTGTCAAATGCGCATTTCCTGCTTACGACGAGTCCTTGCTCTGTATATGTGTGAGTGTGGGCATGTGGGTGTATGGGCATGTATGTGTACACTCAGAAAAAAATCGCCTTTAGAAATTCAACATACTTTTACATACCTTACTGTGCAGTTAGTAAATTTCTAAAATTAAAGATTTATATATTTGCCTGGAAGAATTACTTTATTAGTTTTTTCCTTACTTTTATTTATCATTAAACAATAGTATTTAAAGATTTCACATGTTGCAATCGACAGAGAACATTTCGTTACTATTTTCTGAGTGTGGGCTTGTTGTGTGTGTGTGTGTGTGTGCGTGTGAGCTGCCCGGTTTGTCTCCAGCGCAATCAATATGGCGGCGCTGGGGTAATAGCTTAGGATTTACGCGCACAGCTTACACTGCAGAGAGAGAGAGAGAGAGAGGGAGGGAGAGAAAGAGAGAGACGGGAGTAGAGGGGGGCTGTAGTTGCTGCTGCTTCTGCTGGATTCAGTTTCTGCTCCGGTTGGTATTCCTGTGTTCCTGTCGTGGTTGTCGCTAAGTCGTCGCAGTTACCTTTAAAATTTTCTTTTTTTTATTTTCTTTATTGATATTTTATGTATGTAGTCGTTGCTCCTTGTGCTGCTTCTTCTTCTTCTACTCGGCCATGTTTGTCCTTTTATGAAAGCTGCTGTAATGATTTGTTTTATGAAGTCGTGTGCAGCTCAATAACCTCATCCTTCTGCCACCTGCCCCATGCCCCATGCCCAAAGGCCACTCCGTCTCTTTGTCGAAGGTGCGCTTCAAAGTATGCTAGTAAAAAGTATGGGTCGCGATTTGTGTGTGTGTGTGGGAGTGGGTGTGTGTGTGTACCCACTTTATTGTTTGCCCAATGACTTAGTTATGGAGAGTCCTTACAACAGATTTGTTCAATTCAACTAAAGGCAACTGCACAAACGCACAAAAGTGTTGCTTTCACCTTGCCCAATACTTGCGAATACTCACTTAAATCGATCAAACACTCACTTTGATACCAGCTGCAGCTGCACCTCTGCTGCACTCGCTTGCAGCTAAACATGATGGATGAATGTAGTCGTGATTACTTCGCGTCTCTAGACAGTGCTAATTCCAAGCGAACATGTAACGCAAATGCCTTCTAGCATCCACTGCGTACACTCTAAAAAAAACAAAGCCCTTAATTATAGAAATTGCCATAACCAACAAATTAGAAAGCTTTGCTTGTTTATTGGGCATAATTTGTAAATATAAATAAAATATAAATAATAAACATTTTTTCTTAAAATTAGAAAGGCGACAATCCCACAAATGTGGCATTTATTCATTTTTATTTATAACTATTTTCTGTTCTTAAGATGTTCATTCCCAAGAGGAAGAAAAGTAAACGCTGATTATTAGAAAATTCCCTTTCTGAAATTCAAAATTCATCCTAGAAGTTAGACACATTTTGTGTAGACAGTTGACATTTGAGTGTAGAGTGTAGTAACTGGGAATATAAGCCAAATGCTTTCTGGCGCACAGTGCGTATACGCAATACGCATCCTCTTCGCAGATGCAGGCAAATTCGCAGGCCTTAATCATGCTGCTACTGCTGCTGCTGCTGCTCATGCCACTGGCATGCAAATGATTTATGAAAAGTGAGGAAGCGAGTCAGAGAGAGAGAGAGTGAGAGAGTGAGGCAAACAGAGTGAGTGAGAGAAAGGGGGGAGGGGTTGGTGGTGTAACTGGTGTGGCAGGGTCAATGGCAACACTTTGGCTGTGTTTGCCGACGTGGCCATTGTTTTGGCACTAAACTTCAATTAGCTCAGTGACGATGAGTCCATGACTTTTAATCAGTGTACTTTATGCCACACTCACGCACACACGCAACACTCGCACACGCACAACACACACACACACACACGCACACATACACAGGCTGACTACTGCATATGCGTGAGCCACAAAAACGTTATAAATTAAACCAACAAGCAATTACAACAACAGCAGCAAAAGCCACAGCAGTGGCAAACAAAAAGGGGCCACAAAGTTGCTTAGTGCGCTTTTTGGGGCGCCGCCAGACCGCAGAGAGCAACGCTGACTGTGACGTTGACGTCGACGCTAAAGTCGTGTCGCCAAGATTTATTGGCGCTGGCCTATGCGTCGAGTCGAGTCGAGTTTGAACGATGACGAGGACGCGGACGAGGACGAGGACATGGACGAGGCCGAGGATTCAGTTAAGGTAGACGAGGACACGGCTACAACAACAACAAGCTGCCACAGCTCAGGGGCAAGCGATTGCCTTTCGCACATCTGCAGGCACAGCATTGAAATGTCACCTCCTCTCTCCATCTCTCTCTCTCTCTCTCTCTCTACACTCAGAAAAAAATCGTCAGAAATGTTAGAAATGTCCATACTCTTGGCGCCAAGCCTTCCTCACCATATTTACTCAGCAAGCAAATTCATAAAATTAAAGGTTTCGAGCTTATATAATTTACTCAAAATGTTTTCTTATATTTAGAAATTATTTCTAAAACCAAGAGAAACTCTGTGGCGTTTTTTCTGAGTGTATGAATTAAAATAACAAATAACACAAAAGAATATCAACTGTGGTGCGGCTTCCACCAAAATCAGATGCTAAAGTAGACTTTGGAAAAAGTGGCAAAAGATTTATGTCTCAATATTCTAACTGACTATCTGTCTGACTGCTGGTCTTTGTGTGTGTGTTTGTGTGTGTGTGTGTTTGTGTTTGTATGTGTGTGTGTGTGTGTGTGTTTGTATGTGTGTGTATGTCAGAGTTTGGCAGCTTTTGCAAATGCGGATGCGAATGCAGTTGGGTGGCGATAATAAGCCTCAGCCAATGATGACGACTCGATGTCTACTTTAAACACCCCTAAATCCAGTGCCAACACACACACACACACACACACACACACACACTTGCAGACACCAACCCACCTGCTTACACCCACCTACACCCACACACCGTTGTCTGTTGATGGCAGTCAAAGGCTGTCAACTGTGAATGGCAAAGAGATGTTGACCAGGTTTCTTAATCTGCCACTCTCTCTCTGCGTCTCTCTGCTGGTGACTGCGTCATGTGCCTTGTGCCGTGTGCTTTGTGCCTGGTGTCTCTTGTCCTGTCCCGGAATTAACCTCAAAATCTTTGACTTTGGCTCAGGCAGTCAAATTTCAAACACAACGCCTGAAAACTTTGAAGAGCAAGTCAGAAAACGGACAAAGGCTTACCTGCAATTAGCAGAGGACTGCCCTGCCACATTGGTTACTCGTTATGAAGAATTGAAGAATTGGTCTGGCAAATTAATTGTTTAATACTTTCGTAAGTATTTGGATGCTGCCATTTTAAACAACATTTTAAAAATTGTATCCTCCTGGAGAATATTTGCCCAATTATTGCAAATCGAGATTCTCCTCAATTTGATATTGACATAGATCAACTTGTATTGGATGAAATACTCAACGAGTTAGCCAACGATGCATTAAATGCACTGGGAATATTACAGATTACTGAACTATGCCAACTACTCAGCGAAAAGCCTTAGCAGCAGTTGTGACTTTTACTATAGCCCAAACAGGAACATTGAATCTAATCCAAACTCACAATAAAATCAAAAGCTTCGCCTTTCAGACTGTATTAGCCACAATCTTAAATGCAATTCTATAAAAATCAAACGATTTGCAGTCGACAGTATTTTTCAGTTTCGTACATTTGAATGACCAGTTCAATTATTCAAGTTGAGGATTGTTTGCGAGGAGTGCCATTTAGTATTTGGTGGTCATATTTGTGTCGTATTCATATTTGCGCAACTGAATGCGTCGAGTGTATTCAGTTTCCACATGTTTCTTGTGCGTCAAATTGTTGCCCTGTCATTGGCTGTGAATGTGGCCTTCAATTACTCGAAAATAAGCAAAAATGCTATTGAACTACAATCTCTGAACTCTGACCTATCATTAACCTGCTCTCTCCCTCTCTCTGTGTCTATCTCAGGTGTCGGCTGGACAGCACTTGCATTTGAGCGGCGATATGAAGAGCAACGTTTCAGTTGCCGCCCAGCAGGGCGTCTTCTTCAGTCAGCAGCAGGCGCAGCAGCAGCAGCAGCAACAACCTGGCAACTCTGGCAATCCCAATCCACAGCAGCAGCAGCAGCCGCATGGAGCTGGAAATGCTGGCTCGAACAACGGCGGTCCAAATGCACCACAGCAGCAGCAGCAACCAAATCAAAATATGAACAATGCAAATGGTAAGTGAATGCCAAGTGAATGAACAGTGAATGCCAAGTGAATACACTCATCTAACATCTACACACATGGTTCTCTCTTTGAATAGTACCCTCCGACGGCTTCTCGCTCTCCCAAAGCCAAAGCATGAACTTCACACAACAGCAGCAGGTAGCGCAGCAGGCGGCGCAGCAGCAGCAACAGGCAGCGGCGGCGGCAGCAGCAGCAGCTGCCGCACAACAGCAACAGGCAGCGGCAGCAGCAGCTGCTGCGCAGCAGGCACAGCAGCAGCAGCAGGTGCCGCCAAATATGCGCCAGCGTCAAACGCAGGCGCAGGCTGTGGCAGCAGCGGCGGCAGCAGCAGCCGCCCAAGCCCAGGCAGCAGCTAATGCGGCCAACGGAACTGCTGGCAACAATGTGCCGCTGATGCAACAGCAGCAGCAGCCGCCGTCGGCTGTTGGCGCTGGCAGCGGAGCCCAAAGTGGTGGCCCAATGAACCAGCTGGGTGGGCCCATGGGCGGCATGCCCGGCGGCATGCAGATGGGCGGCGGTGGACCCGGTGGACCCGGCATGAATCCCATGCAAATGAACCCCAATGCGACCAGTGCCCAGCAGCAACAGATGATGATGGCCGGTAATGGTGGCCCCGTGCCGCCAGCAAGCCAAGCGAAGTTCCTGCAGCAGCAGGCGCAGATGATGCGTGCCCAGGCTCTGCAGCAGCAGCAGCAACAGGCGCAGCAGCAGGCGCAACAGCAGGCGCAGCAGCAGCATCAGCAGCAGGTGCAACAGCAGCAGCAGCAGGTGCAGCAACACATGTCCGGCGCACGGCCCCCGCCCCCGGAATACAGCGCGACCAAGGCGCAGCTGATGCAGGCCCAGATGATGCAGCAGACAGTGGGAGGTGGCGGTGGCGGAGGTCCTGGTGGTGTTGGAGGTGTTGGTGGCCTGGGTGGTGGCGTTGGCGGTGGACCCGGCGGTGGTCGCTTCCCCAACAGTGCCGCCCAGGCGGCAGCCATGCGTCGCATGACTCAGCAGCCCATTCCTCCATCCGGCCCCATGATGCGGCCCCAGCATGCCGCCATGTACATGCAACAGCACGGTGGTGCTGGTGGCGGCGGCGGCGGTGGACCACGCGGCGGCATGGGCGGTGTGCCGGGCGGCGGACCGTATGGCGGCGGCGGCGGTGCTGGCGGCGGTGGCGGCGGACCCATGGGCGGCGGCGGACAACAGCAGCGGCCGCCCAATGTGCAGGTGACGCCGGACGGCATGCCGATGGGCTCGCAGCAGGAGTGGCGCCACATGATGATGACGCAGCAGCAGCAGCAAATGGCCTTCGGCGGACCGGGACCAGGTGGTCCAATGCGACAAGGACCAGGAGGCTTCAATGGAGGTAAGCAAGCGAGCAGCGTAAACGGGACTTATCTTTAGCAGATCCACTTGACTTGCCCTATTTTTGGGATTACCGATTCCCAATTTCCAATTTAAAATGCAGAGTGATTTTTCGCTGAGTGTAGTATTTACACTAGCGAATAATTCTTCGAATGCTATTTGTCTGCACAGAATAACTTCAACTTTGCAAGCTGGTTCTACTTGAAGCTGAGTTCAGTTAGGCATGAACTGTGCAATTAATCGAATATAGTTGAAAATGAATCGAATAGAGTTGAATATTAATCGACTTTTGCGTTTGCAGGTAACTTCATGCCGAATGGAGCGCCGAATGCGCCTGGCAACGGGCCCAATGGCGGCATGATGGCCGGCCCTAATGGGCCGCAAATGCAGTTGACGCCGGCACAGATGCAGCAGCAGTTGATGAGACAGCAGCAGCAGCAGCAGCAACAGCAGCATATGGGACCGGGTGGCGGCAGCAACATGCAGATGCAACAGCTGTTGGCGCAGCAGCAGAGTGCTGCTGTCAGCGGTGGCGTTGGTGGTGGAATGATGGCCACCCAGATGCAGATGAGCAGCATGCACATGAGCCAGACGCAGCAGCAGCAACTGACGATGCAGCAGCAACAGTTTGTGCAGAGCAGCAGCACGACGACGACAACACACCAGCAGCAACTGATGCAGATGACTCAGAGCGGTGGTCCCGGGGGTGGTGCGGGTGGTGCAGGTCCCAACAACAACAATGGTGCAGCGGTGCAACAGGCGGCCGGTGTTGTGGGCGTTGTTGGTGGTGTTGGTGGCAACAATGCGGCAACTATTGCCAGCGCCAGTTCAATTAGTCAGACAATTAATTCCGTGGTTGCGAACTCGAATGATTTGTGTCTCGAATTCCTTGACAATCTGCCCGTCGATAGCAATTTCTCCACGCAGGATCTGATCAATTCGCTGGACAACGACAATTTTAACATTCAGGACATTCTCCAGTAGATTGTTGAAGCAGAAGAAGAAGAATGTTAAGTTGCACTCAGCACCAAGAACCACCAACAATTGTTTCCTGTTTTTGTTTTTATTTTTATTTTTTGAATGTTCATTTTTAGTTTTCTGATGCCTCTTGTTGTTGTTATTGCCTGTCCCACCCTCAAAACCCCTCTAACCCCCCCCCCCCCCTTGTTTGTTAATTGTGTGAATTTTTATAAGCTAAGTTCGATGTACTCTAATTTGAGACTTTACTGTATTATTAGCCGCTAGAGTTGCCTCTCTTCATAAGTTGCCGGGCAGCAACGGTCCAAGGCGGGCAGACGCTGGACGGGAGCGGGGTGGGGGGCGTGGCAGCGGCAAAACATTCCATACTCAATAATTCATATGCACATATATATATTTATTATATATATATATATATATATATGTATTTGTATTTGTCTAAATATATATGCGAAGCACAATTCGAAGTGAGAGAAGAGAAAAAGTATTTGCAAGTACTTTGAAAAAGCAGAAGAAAGAAAGAAAACTAAAAAGGAGTTATGCAAAAACACAAACACACACACTTACACACTAGAATCCAGACACACACACACACACACACAGAACTTAAGCACTTGTACTTAATGCAATTTGGCCACGCCCATCGCCCTCAGTCTGCCCGCCCACCAACTTCACTTTACTTAAGCAAAATGCAAAAAGCAAAAACAAAACGAAAAACAAACACAAAAAATAATTGAATGGAACCAACAACAAAACTTTTTAACTAAAATTGTACATTTTATATTGTATTTAATTTAATTTAATTTTTTACAAAAATGCGAAAGTTACAAAAAAAAAAAAAACAAAAACAAAGAAAAACACAAAAAAAGAGTAAAAAATGAGAAAGAAAACAGACACAAAAACGCAGAAGAGGAAAAAGCAAAAATATATTGGTGATATTTGAATTGCTTGCAACAAAAAACAAAAAACGAAAAACAAAAAACACAAACAAAAAACACACACTGCAAAATGAAACAAACAAAAAGCAAACAGAAAAACAGAGATTTAAAAGTAAATGAGAACAGGATGAGAGAGAGAGAGAAAGAGAGAGAGGGGAGAGAGAGTAGTAATGCGAAGAAGGGGAGAAACAGTTATTATTATTATTGTACATTATTTTTGTGTAACAATTAAGTTTAAATGGAATTTTTAAAAGAAACGCGGAGCAAACAAGCGAGTTAAGCGCAAAACAACAAACAAACAAACATATTTAAAATATATACACCTACATATATATATATATATAGTTTATATATATACATATATATGAAACTTATAATTAATTACTACGCGTAGTTTTTGGTAGTGAAAAGCGTGCATAAAGCCCTAAACATTAGTAGTTTGTTAAATAAATTTATATATACACCCCACACACACACACACACACACACACACACACACCTCTCACACACACAAACACTCACACACAGACAGACACACATTATATATAGATATAGATATATATATATTCGATTATTGTAAGAGCAGCGCTAACAATTATTGAATTTAGATTTAGGATCAGCCAGAGCAAAAAGGAAAGCAATCGAGAGAGAGAATGAGAGAAATTTAGCTAAATGCGTTCAGGCCAAGTGTGTTACCAAGTGACGCCAAGTGCCACGCCCACAGCCACGCCCACTTCACAAAATGTATAAAACGATTAGCGATTAATGTTTAAGGATACGCCGAGATTCCAGCTATGAAATTATTGTACGACATTTAATTAGCGCAATTCCATAAGTCCATAAGTTAAAGTTTAAAAGTTAAACACTTCAATTCAGTTCAGTTTCAGAGGCCATAGATCCAGACTTCCAGATACAAAACAAAAAAGCAAAAGAAACCAAGTAGCAAGGAAAACAGCAGCAGCAAACACATCAAGTATAATGCATACGATTCGAATGCGGATCGACAACTCGCAGCACACACACACACAAACACACACACACACACACAAACAAACAAACAAACAAACACATACACACAGAAACACACTCGCCTAGAAAACAAACGCGTAGCCCAAAGTATTTAAGCCGCAAAAAACAAACAAAAAGAGAAACAGAAACAAAAAACAAAAACTAACAAAAATTATTATTACAATTATTATATAATAAAATACGCGAATTGTAGTTTGTAATTAATGATACGAAACAAATTTGTTTACAAAAAAAAGAAAACCGCAAATTATATATTATATATATAGTATATATATATACATTATTATTATTACTATATACAATATGGCATATTATTATTACATATATATACTTACATATACAAGTACATATATATATTTCTATATATATATATATATATATATATATATATGAACACGAGTAAGCTAAAGTTCGGCGTCGGCAAGTCCTTGGGAAGAAGAGGAAGATGATGAAGAGGCGAGCTGGAAACAGCAGGAAAGATGAAATCCTGAAAAATTACAACTCGCATAAAACAACTCAAATTCGAACTCGAACTCGATTTCGAATTCAAACTCGATATCAATTAAAAGCAAACAGCTGCCAGCGGCAAACCAAAACTTTAACAATTTACAAACAAAAAAAAAAACATAAAACAAACAAGCTTCAAAGCAAACGCAAAGCAAATGCAAATTAATTTTAGCTCATAATTTATATAAATGATAAACAAAAAAGAAACAAAACAAATCAAATTTGATTTGGATTTGTATTTGAATTTGAACTAAAATTCAATTTGGTTTGATTTGTTCGTAAAGTTTAAGGCCTATTGCAGCATTTTGTTTACAAAGCAACGATTGTTTTTTTTTTTTGTAATTAGCCAAAATTTTTTGGTGCGTAAGTCGACGGTTTGCCGTTTTGTTTAGTCCTCCAGGATGCGCAACAAACCTTTGTGTCCAATAAACTTGAACATGATCGCATTGTTGTCCCAACAAACAACAAATTTGTAGATTTTCTTTTAATATTAAAGAAATCAGAAAAAAGCAACAAAATAAAATAGTAAAATATTACTTTTGTAAATAAATAAACACAAATTTTCTTTTTATTTCAAAAGGATGTGAGGAGCCACATAACCATGGAAATATTGATATTTATTCTATGTACATATGTTTACAAACATGTTATATTCGCCCCGCATAGGAGATCAGGCCGAAATCCAGCTGTTGCGGCGTACAGAACATGTGACCGAGAAACGAAGACAGAAAGAAGGAGGAAAGTGGGGATCACGAGCTCAAATTCTAGTACATACGGAATAAAGTCCTGGAAATCAAAAAAAATGTCCTTCCGAGATCCTCAAGGATGTGGCCGAGTTTTGGCGCTAAAGTCCATATTATCATTAACTCGTGCAAATTCTGACAGATTTTCGAAGAACGTTGATCATATTTTTCATTCATATTTATTGATTTCTTTATACGCATGTTCATAATAATATAATTGCATATTTTATGACTTATAATAAATATATTCCATAAATGTAAATACATGCATTTAATGTGTATGTGTGTGAGTGTGTGTTGAAATGTTGGCGTGGGAGTGTGGGGTGTGCTTTTCTTGTTTAACTTTATTATTATTATTATTATGTATAGTATGCATATTTATTTTTAATGCTTAACTTTCTCGATATATGTATGTATGTATGCATGTATGTGTGTGTATTTTATTGTATGTGTATTGGTAGTATATATAGAGTTTTACATAGGT
The DNA here is from genome assembly GCA_035041535.1 of Drosophila cognata. NCBI lineage: Eukaryota > Metazoa > Arthropoda > Insecta > Diptera > Drosophilidae > Drosophila > Drosophila cognata. Next base: position 894,023 of record JAWNLC010000451.1, read on the forward strand.
AGGACTTGCATGAGCTTTCGACATGGATAATCCCTACGCATTTAACTTAAACAATTAACAAGCATTCTGGCTAAAATATGCGTGAATCTGTTATGGAAGGAGGGGAAGGGGAGATGTGTGGATCTAAACCAATTTACAAATAATATTAGCAACTATTGCGAGAACTAAATAGTGTGGTAAGTCTAATTAGAAGCTAGCTTTGCCAATATATATTCTTTAATTTGTATTCGTGTGTGTGTGAGTGTGTGTGTGTGTGTTGTGGGGGGTATGTTTAATAACTTTTCAACACTTAAACGCTAGTGCAAAGGTGCGGCCTGCCAATTCTAAATGTTTAAATATTACGATTATTATTATAATTATGAATTATTTGCGACACCGTTTTTTGTATTTTTTGTCTGTTTGTTTTAACAATGTAAATGCCTTTGCCTGTTTCCATTAGTTGAGTTTTGTTTTGTTTTTTTTTATTAATTATTAATTGCTAGTAATCAATGTTAAATGTTGCGCTGTGGCACGTACTAATATGCAATAAAATCAGCCTTAGTTATAATAATTGTTACTCGTGAATACGCGTTTCTATATGTTGCTCGGGTCTATTTCAATATATTTGCGGCAAGTGCTTGCAAATACTGTGTCTGAGAACCTCTTTCAATATTATTATTCCTCCTCCTTTAATTTTTTACTTTGTAATACTTTCGCAAGTTAAAGTTTCTCTCTAAAAAAAACAATTATACAAAAAAGTTTTAAAAGTAAAAATCTGTAAATTTACTAGCAAATATTTGCGATTTCGATTTTGCGAATATAAAATGCGCCGCTCAATGGAATTGCATTAAATGTGATTTTTAAAAACGCGATTAATTCGTAATTAGTTAGTTAATTACTCCAAGTAATAAGTAGTTAGTTTTACTCTCCTTTCTTTACTATGTGACTCGACTCGACAATTCTGCTAAATGCGCAAATTCAAATTCTAGTTTTGTTATTAATTTAATGTCGTGGGACTTTCTCGGTTTATCATTGCTTCTAGTTGTTTATAAAACGTACACTAAACTTTAGTTTAGATTAGATGTGAGTTTGAATGTTTGTTTTCTTCTTCTTTTTTTTTTTGTTGTTGTGCATTTGAACGAATGAATAATAATGGATGGATACTGAAGAAATGCACTTGAAGAACTGCAACTAGCCACTCTTTAAACACATTCCGTACTTAATCTAAAGATTAACTAATATTTCTGTGTTGGCCATTTGCTGTGGGAATAATGAACATCATTTTTCTAGAAACTATTTCCACAACAAATGCGACCAGTTTGTTTTGCATGTGTAGAGCTCGAAAAAAAACTGAGCTGATCAAATTGGCAATTTAGCTCAGTTTGCTTTCAATCGACTAAGTTTAAGATTTACATATATATATTTATAAAGATGTATAGTATCGGTTGACCTTTACTTAAATATTGCAATCATGTTTGGGGATGCTCGATTAAAAATATATATAGCGAATATTTTTGTTGTTACTTTGCTGCGCATACCGCCGCCTACATAAATTTATATCACACGCAATAAATATAATAAGAAATTATAATATATATCGAATATCGAATTTGCATTTGCATTTCGAAATTAAACAAATTAAAAAACGTGCTCGTAATTATTTTCTAGCTTTCGTGTTCTGCTCAACGTTCCTTTCTACTAATATACATATCGAGGGCAAAATAATTATTTAATTCGAAATTAAAAACTTATTGCTGTTGGTGCGCATGTGAGTGTGTGTGTATGTGAGTGTGGGGTGTGTGTGTGTGTGAATTTCGAGTGCAGCTATTCGTTGTGAATGGCAATGACTGTTTTTTGTTATTGTTTTGATTTCTTTTGTTTTCTTGTCGTAAGACTAACTAACGTTTTAACGATTTGGCAAATGATTATTTATCGATTAGTTATCGATTGCTGGTGCTTAGTGCAGCCTATGCTGATTGGCCTTGGGCATGGCGCCAACAATGCGCACACGCCCCAAGGTGCCCACTGCGCCAGCGCCAGCGCCACCAGTCAGCCGCTGATGTTGCTGCTGTTGCTGCTGCTGTTGCTGCTGCTGCTGTTGCTGCTGTTGTTGCTGCTGCTGCAGCAATTGCAGCTGCTGCTGGTGACGCTGCTGCTGCTGCAGGAGCTGTTGTTGCTGTTGCTGCTGTAAATGTTGCTGTTGTTGCTGCTGTTGTTGCTGCTGTTGTTGTGGATGATATTGCGGCGCATGCTTGGCATCGTTGCAATCACAGAATTGTGGTGGCGGCGCCAGCACAAGATTCTCGGTACACAGCTGCTGCATGTTGTTGTTGCCCGGCGCAACAGCACCAGCAGCTGCAGCAGCAGCAACGGCAACAGCCGAAGGCACTGCCACCAATTGGCCGCTGGGCAACATGCCCACAATATGCGTGGCCAACTGTTGCTGCTGCTGCTGCTTTTGCTGCTGAAGGTGTTGCATATGTTGCTGCTGCTGCTGTTGCTGCTGTGGTTCGCCATCGCTGTCGGCGGCCTCGAGTGGCGGCGGCAACTGCACCAGAGACACGGCTGTGGTGCGTGTGGCGCCACGCTGCATCGCAATTGCTGCCGCCTGTTTGCGAGTGAGCGAATTGTGGCGCTGAAATGCCTTCGCCGGCGGCGATGGACTCAATTCGCCATCGTCGTCATCATCGAGATCGGAGCGCTGCTCGAGCTCCAGGGAGTCGTGACCCTTGTGCAGTTGCTGCTGCTGCTTGGCCACCAGAGCGGCGGTGCTGGCGCCGCCACCAGCGGCTGCTGCCTTCGCCTTCAGTATCTGCTGCAAGTGTTGCTGATGGGCCAGCTGTTGCTGTTGCTGCTGCAATATCTGCTGCTGGGTGGCAATCAACTTAACATTCGGATTCGATTGATGATGCAGCTGCTGCAACTGTTGTTGTTGCTGCTGCTGCTGATGGTGCACATTGGGTATGCGACCAAGTACCTGTGGACTGGGCACAGATTGTGTTGACTTTAGTGCACCAGTTGCTGTTGCTGTTGCTGTTGTTATTGTTGTAGTTGGCAACTTGTTGTTGCTGCTGATCAGTTGTTGCTGTTGCTGCTGTATAACAGGCGCATGCTGCTGCTGCACCAGCTGCTTAACAGTCAGCGTTGTTGTTGTTGTTGAGTTGCTATTGCTGTTGTTGTTGTGATTGCTGCTGGCATTGTTGTTGATATTGATGTTGATGTTGCTGGTGGACTTTGTTGCCGCCTCATAGGCAGCAGCAGCATTTGCCACATTTGTGCCCGAATTTAGATTGATGATGTTAGTTTTTGCATTTGCATTTGTTATTGGTGCTGCTGCTGCTGCCGTTGTTGTTGCTGCTGGCCCAATGCTGATTGTTGTCTTGGCCATTATCTTGACCGTTGGCTGGGTGTCGGGTATTGTTTTGGGCTCCTCGACAATAGTTACGCTCGGTTTCTTCTTGATCGTATCTGTGAGCTTTGTGGCGCCTCCGCCGGTGGCCAACAACAATTCCTGATCGCTGCTGACACCCGAGCTGCTGTTGTCGCACTCATCCTCACCATGGCCAGCATGTGCTGCTGCTGGCAGCAACTGTTTCTGCTGCTGCTGTTGCTGTTCGTCTTCTTTTTTGAGGAAGCCATTGGGCGAGGACTTGGAGGTCTTCAGATTGCTGCGGATGCGCTGTATTTCGTCCACGGACAGCGAATGCGAAATGGAAGCACCCGAACCAGATCCAGAACCAGAACTGCTGCCACTAAACAAAGAGAGAGGAAGGAGTGAGTCCAGTTGGATTGGAGTCTAGTTAATCATTGCCATCAATTTATTCCCACTTACCTGGCCTGACTGTTGCCACTGGTTTCCGGCACATCGAACAGTGCAATTTTCTCGTTGAGCTTCGTGTTGCGTGCAACGAGTATGGAATTTTCATCCTCGCCATCCGATTCGCTGCAGCTGTAGTCTGGTTCTGGTATGGGCGGAGCAGAGCCACCACCAGCAGCAGCAGCAACTGTTGCTGTTGCATTAGCATTGCCATTCGCCTGTTGCTGCTGCTGCTGTTGTTGCTGTGCTGCTGCTGGCGGTGGTGGTGGCGATTGAGGTGCAGCTGTTGACTGCTGCTGCTGTTGCTGCTGCTGCTGCTGTTGCTGCTGCTGCTGCTGTTGTTGTTGCAGTTGCAATTGCAATTGCAGCTGTGGTGCCGCATAATGCGAGGCAATTGCGTTGCCAGCAGAGGATTGGGCACGCAATTGGGTGGGTGCCGCATATTGACTGGCATGTTGCTGTTGCTGCTGCTGTTGCTGCTGTTGTTGCTGCTGCTGTTGCTGCAACTGTTGCTGTTGTTGGCTGTCCTGCTTGTCCTGCGCCTGTCGCAGCTTCCAGGCCATCACATTGCGCAGCTCCTGCGGCGAGGCATATATCTTGGCATTGGCCGCCGGATTGAAGCTGCTCTGGACGCCATCGATGGCTGCCGAGGTGACCGCATCGTTCTCCGTGCGCTTCTTCAGTTTCTGTTGCAAGGATACAGTGCTCTCGTATTCGGAGACGCTGCTGCGCGTCTCCACCTTGACCACCTGGCCAACGGGCGGCGGCGGCGGTGGATGATTGGGTGGTGGAAGCATTGCAGCAGCTGCAGCTGCGGCAGCCAGTTTGCTCTCCTCCTTGTTGTTGCCCGTTGTGTTGAGGCGCTGCAGCGAGGCATGCAACGTGGCCACATCGTCCTGCGAGTGGTGACCCTTGCCAACCGCTTGCCAAATCGACGATGCCGAGCCATGCAGCTGTGGTCCATGCAGATCCGGTGTCGAGTGGAAACGTTTCAGATCCCGGCCAATTGTTGCTCCATTGCCCACTGTGGGCGTGGCAACGGGCTTGCCACGTAGCGTGCCACTGCCATGCTTGCTTCTTGCTGTCTTGCGCTTCATCTCGGCGACGCTGCCATAGACCAAAGGACCCGCTGCTGTTCGCATGGGCGAACCATTGGCGGCAGGGGGTGTGGCCGCACCACTGTCCGTACCCGACTGGAAACGGGAGCTGGTCATCATGGTGGCATAGCGACTGGAGGCGCTCGAGGCACTGCCCTCGCCCTGCTGTCGCTGGAACAGCTCCTCCAGTTCGGCAGCTGTGATACGGCTCGAAGTGGGTCGCGCCTTAATGCTGGCGGTGCGCAGCTGAACCGGTGTCCCTGGATGTGTAGGCGTCGGCGTCGCAATCGACTCCACCGAATTGGATTTGGTGTGCGGTACCTGCTCGTCCTGCTCTTTCTCGCCACCATTCTCCAGGCCGGCGACCATTGACTTGGCCCTGGCACGACCCACACTCAACGTGGTCTTCGGATCACGACGCGGTGGCATCGGTGCCATGCGCACGCTGCCGCCACCACCTGCTCCACCAGAGCCGGAGCTGCCACTGGCATGGCTGCCCGGCCCCATCATCGACATCTTCCGCGGCAACGTAGCGCACTGGCGGTGGGCGCTTTGCGGTGTGCTCGGTCCACTGGACAAATGCTGACTGCCACCGGCGCGTGCACCACCACCACTGGGCAAATACTGTGCACTCGCCTGCATCTGCAGCGGAAACTGGGGCGAGACGACAGTCATGTTGACCAGAGCGCCCGCGGACCGTATCATCTCGACGACCTGCTCGTGCGAGGCGGCGCTCACATCCTCCCCGTTGATGGTGAGCAGAAAGTCTCCAGGTCGCAGGCCGGCCATGTCGGCAACGCCTCCAGGATCCACATCGTCCAAGTACTGCAGTGCCGGGAAGCGTTCGGAGGGACGCAGTTGCATCAGCTGCGAACTGGCCTTGGCACCACGCAATATGAATCCAAATCCTCGCTTGGCCCGATGCAACACCACCGAACGCGGAGCGTTGTAAGCACTGCAAACAGTTTAGAGTTTAATATGGATACAATTTTAGGTTGATTGTTTTTCTGAGTGTAGTTGGTAACTTTACCCCTTCTTGATGCGAGGTGCTGTGGCGCTGCTATATTGTCCTATTAAGTGACCACCATTGTTTTCTGGGTGGTGCTGCTGCTGCTGCGGCAGCTGTTGACAGGAGCCGTTGCTGGTCATGGAAAGCGAAGGCGACTGATGCGGCTGCTGGAGCAGTGTGCTCGAGCTGCCCGAATGGCCGCCCAGACTGAGCTGGGGGGAGCCCTGGTAGGAGGATTGCTGCGGCTGCAGCGATGGTGGTGCCACCATCTGCTGCTGCTGCGGGGCTGGTGGTGCCACCATGCCCGTGCTAGCCGTCATCACATTGGTGATGTGCTTCTGGCGCAGATTCACCTCCTGCACACAGTCGGCGGGAAAGAAGCCGGACTGATTCGTGCCACGGACATAGCCCTCGAGGAGGCCGCAGTCGGTGCTGCCAACGACCTCGATGACATCGCCCGGCTGCAGTCGGATGTGACCCACTGTGTTGCCCGCATACGGTTCCATGCACACCACCGTGGTGCTCGGATGCCCAATCGAGCAGGCAGCCGAGTCCGAATTGGTTCCCACGCCCGAAGAGTCGCTAATGATGTCGCTGGTGTCGCCCAGCGATTTATCTGTTTTTGGATTGCAAAGAAACAATTCAGTTAGCCAGTTGATTTGATTCATAAATGATTCATCTGATCACATGTTGGCCAGAGAATGCGGATCCAACAGAGACAACATTTAAGATGACGATAAACATGCTGTGAGGTTGGAGGAGTTGCTGGGCAGGAATGGAAAGTGGGGAGCAAGGGGAAGAAGCACAAGAAGCAATGCGTGCGAATGCGATGAAAATATATATTTTTTTAAGAATGATTTCAACAGTCACGAATCGCACTTTCGAGAGACTCATTTAAAGAATGAATCACAACAATTTAAAAGTGTTTCTGCTCAGTTTCAGAGTCTCGCTGCTAAACTAGACGCAATTTATAAAATTAACTACTTAAATCGATTAATCGATTAAATTTAATTAAATGATGATTCAATAGATATCATGCACTGCTAAGGCATACCTTGATCTATGTAAATTTCTCAGATCATTTTCCAAATGATTGACTTAAGCGATTCAGCTGAGTTGTTAATGGCTCATTTGTAGACTCATGACTATTTATATATATTGAATCTTAAAAATGTGCTAATTCCAAGTTAATTAAAATGATTTATCGATTGCTGCACATTGCTTCCCATAATGGACCCATTAGACATGCTCTCATGTGGCTGATTTTCAATATGAAAACGTAACTAATTTCACTTATCAAACTAAAACTAGGCATGCTTAGTGATACTTTAATGGATGTCATACTTAACCTCTTGAGTTGAGTTTTTATATATACATATATGTGTATTAATAGTAGAGAACATGTTGTACAGTAAAACATAAAATGTAATTTAATTTAAATGTAATTTAACTTAAACGTAAAAAGGCGAAATCAGAGTAAAATTATTGATTGATTGATGGATTGACTGATTACCTGTTACAATGCTGATGTCGTCCTCGTGCGAACGATGTCCCGACGAGCCCTCCGAGAGGCTCGAGCTCGCCGAGCTGTAGGCGCCCAGCATATGCTCCGAGGGGCATGGCGAGGGCGGACCATGCAGCTGCTGCAGCTGCAGATGCGGCTGCTGGTGGTGGTGCTGGTGGTGTGGGTGGTGCATTAACTGCAAATGCTGATGGTGGTTCTGATGATTGTGCATCTGCTGCTGCTGCTGCAGCTGCTGGCGCGAGAGTGTGCCCATCAGACCGACGCCTCCATTTACGGCACCACCAGCAACTGCACCACCTGCACCTGCACCACCCAACCCACCGGCAGCCGCAGCAAGCAGCACTGCGCCAGCTGCCCCATTGGCCGACAGCCAACCGATGCCGGAACGCCGTTTTGGATTGTAGCGCGGTGGGCCCCGGTAGGGTACTGCATAAGTGTGAGTAAGGATAGTATTCGCTATGTAAGTATACACTCAACTGTGTCCATGTATGTGTGGTGTGTGCGTGTGTGTGTCCATGTGAGTGTGTGTATGTGTATTGTTGTTGTTGTTGGAGTTTTGTCGGTTTGGCAGTCGGGCGCTTAAGAGCTGAATTTATATGTCGCGAGTGGGGTGCTTTTTAAGGGATGAGCGAGGATTGTTACATATTTTGGTTGGCTATGATTATGGGTTTTTTATGCTGTAGTATTTTTGTGACATTTTGTTGCCAAGTTGCCTGCCAGGCCAATTCCAGAGCTGAGCAAATATCTTCAATAAAAATCCTTCCATTGCTCAACTCTGGAGTTAGCGACTCGACGCTATCTAAAAGTTTGTTTTAATTTGTTGAGGAATTATGAGCAAATAACCCTAAGACCAATTTAGCTGCTAACCTATGGGAGCGCTAACACTTATTTTGGATTGCATTGGGTTGGTTGGTTGATTGGATACACACTTTACACTTTAGTGGTTACTTACTGTACTTACTGCTCTTTGCATGGAGTTCGTTTGTTAGATCGACCGAAACACAAAAAGCAAAACAGAGCAAAAACAAGGACATTCTAGGAATGACCTTAAACAAAACAAACTCGCTAAACATATGATTTATAGATAATGGTATTTTATATATATATATTTATATGATGAGTAAATAACGTGTAACGAGTAACGAAATACTGAACAACAGAGAGAGAGAGAGAGAGAGAGGCAAAGATAGCGATAGAGGTGTGAGAGAGAGAGCGAGACAAATGAGACAAAGAACGAGCAAAAATGGAAACGAGTTACAGTAACGATTAAGAGTACTATATATAGTACTATATATAGATTACATACATATACAGAAAAGATGTCAAGCAACAAATGCAAAATATGCAAGGCAATTTACATATAGTTAAAATCTGTTGTATATATTGTTATAGGAGCCAGAGTAAATATATTATATTTTGCGTTATGAATGAATTAATTGGCAGAGACCTAAATGATGAAATGTTTCAATGATATATGATTGATTTTTTATATGAACTGTTTTTGCGTGTCTGCGTGGAGAGAACTAAACATTTTGGCTGGGGAAAACGGGACTAAAGGTGATTCAAAAATAATTAAACAAGTACAGTTTTTGGAATTGAATCTAACACGTGGAAATATCAACTATAGTTTGAGAAAATTAAAAACAAATTGTGACGAAAAATGGGAATAATCGAGGGGAGTATGGAAAGTATGAGTAAGAGTACGATGTGATTATGTCAAAATGTCGAGTACGAGTAGTCGATTGGGACTTGTAGGTCGATGAGTACCTCGAATATGTCGATATCAGCTCAAATGAAATTAGAAGTGATATCAACATGCCCGAGAGTGTGTGTTGTGGATGCGAATGGAATGTTTGTTTGTTTGATTGGCTGTCGTTTTGGCACTCACCAATTTCCTCGGATTTGTAGTTCTCAATGATTTCGGCCAGTTCCAAGTTGCCAGCGATGACAGCAACCTAAGGGATACATTTAAATATTAGCCCAGATATTAACTGAATATTATATTAATATTGAGTTTGACTACACAGCAAGCAAGACTACATAAGAAGTACCAGCTAAGACTACTTGTATACTTATATATATATATCGATTATTTAAGTATTAATTGTAATTTTGTAATTTGGAGTTTTGATTTCGATTTCGATTGGTTTTTGTTTTAAATACCTGATAGGGAGTTTGGTTGGCAAAGTTCTGGGCACCGCGTTGTGCGCCGCGAAAGAGAAGCATTCTAGCACAAGCCTCTTGGTTGTTAACAGCACAAACATGCAACGGGCTGTTACCGGACGCATTGCGTCCATCCATGTCAGCACCGTAGAACAACAAGTGTTCCAAGTGCTGCACCAGGCCGTGACGACACGCCTGCATCATCATCATCATCCCCATTGTTTAATTGAATAGTTAGGCAAGCGTTTTAAAAGTTAGCCAGAGCAGAGACAGAGAGAGTGAGAGAGAAAGAGTCATAAATATAAAAATCAATTAGCGAAATTCTCAATCTCTCAAGCCAAAATAAAACTGAATAACAAAAAACATCCCGCCACCAGAGATTCTCTCTCTTTCATTCTTTTGGTATAGGATCTTTGGGAGGGGAGCGGGCAGCTATCACAAGTACCAGGAAATATAGATCTATGTTTTAATTTGGACCGTCACCGACTTACCTGGTGCACTTCATTCCAGCCCTGGCTGTCCTGTATGCCCAACGTGGCATGGTCGTGCAGCAGACTCTCCGTTATCTTCGCCTCGCACTTGCGTGTTATCGAAATGTATAGGGGCGTAATGCCACGCCCATCGCGATAATTGGGCGAGGCGCCCAGCTCCAGCAGTGTACTGCAATGGGAGAGATATCAATATATATATACACATAGAAAATTCTACGATCAGAAGAAAAATGGACCTGAATTTTAGTAAATCACCCTGAAAACTAGAAAGGTTTTCCTACTTTCTAAAATGCAGGGTGATCTTTTTTTGGTCTTGGTACTCACCTGACTGCCTCGAGCGAATCGTGCTCGACGGCTCGGTGGAGCGCCGTGGTGCCATCCTTGGTGCGATAGTCCAGCAGAGCACCGCCATTGACCAATGCAATGAGCAGCTTATTGGGCTTCTTGCCGCCGGTGGCCACCGACAGCGGTGTCTCGCCGCTCTCTGAGCAATGAAAATTGGGATCGAGACCTTTGGCGCACATCTTGGCAATCTTCTCCACATGCCCCCCATTGATGCAGTCGAGGAAGCGACGCAGATTGGCCCGTGTGTGCAGAGCCTTCAATTGGCGCTCGTCTAGCGTTAGCATTTTATACACTCGCCTCTTGTACTTGAGCTGTGGAGGGAAAAGATTGTTAGTTAAGATTCCGAGTAGTTTAGAGCTCAATGCAACTGTTACCTCTAGATAACCAACGGGTCCATTGAATGGGTAGTCGCCCAGGCGCCGTTCCTCGTCCAGAAATTTGCCCGCCTTCCCATTCGAGGGCGGTGCAAAGAGCCCGTAGTTGAAGCTCTCCTTAAGCTCCTGCAAGCAGTACAAGCGACATAGATGAGTATGAGTGTGAGTGTGAATATGAGTGTGAGTGTTCATCAGGTGTGCCATCGACGTGCTCAAGTTGTTCATTTTTACACAGACAAAAGACTTCCTGGGCGGCTGCCGCTAATGAGCGCAAGACAACAGCAGCGCCATCTAGTGTCGTCTTCGTCGTTGTCAGTTGTCGGTTGTCATTGCATTTATAATTTGCCGCCTTTGCCTTTAAGTGGCAATTTCTGGTTTTAATTATACAAAATGTTCGCTTGCAAGCAACAAACAACCAACTTCCGTAATCATCTTAAGGGAAACTCCTTCTTCAGTCAGAACTCCGTCGTCAGTCAGAACTCCTTCCTCACTCACTCCCCTCTCTTCACCCTTCTCTCTTCTCTATCGTAGCATATCATATCATACGATATGAGCTATGCAGTCTCAAGTGAATAACTGGCGACATTGGCAACTGCTGCATTAATTATGCAAAGTGCGTGTTATGTGCACACATGTGCCTCCCAGCACTGAGAGCTGAGGATTGTGTAGAGTTTTTGTGTTGTAGTATTTGGGTTCCTTAAATCCCATTAGACCAAAAACACATAATGTGCTTAATGTGATAAATGTGGCCATTAAATTAGTTACAGCAGCAAGCATGTAATAGACAGACGGCATTTGCATCTGTTATTAGTTCACTTTTAAATGTTCTTTGGCTTTTCTTTTCAATGTGCCGTAATTAACTATTTTCTTTCAGTTCACCCGCATATTCAGTCGCCAGCTAATTCTGCATAGCAAATATAAATATATATATATATGTATGTTTATGTATATATTTAAACTAGCTGTAACTCGGCATCTGTAGAGCTATTTCCGGCTTTCAGCAGTTGTTCTTGTTATTGTTGTTGTTGTTTTGTAGTGGCTACAAATCGCAGCCATGAAGCCCTGCTGGCTGCTACACACCTCCACCACCCACAACCACAACCACACCCACCCACACACATACACACACACACATACCCTCAGACTCATCCATCCCCTTTGGGCAGCGTACACATAAATTTCCACGGCATAAACTAAAGCGCCCCAAATAGCGGGCATACACTCAGAAAAAGAATCGCCATACATTTTAAAAATTCTCCAGTTTTGGCTGCAAGGGTTCGTCGCCTTATTATGCAGAAATTACATTTCGAAAATTACTGGTTGAGACTTTCTAAAATAAAAGTCAAGCCAATAAAATATTCTGATTTTTTCTAAAATTTAGTCAATTATCAACTTTAGTGAAATGCATTTCTTAATAATAGAAAACATTTCTTAAAAATAAAATAAAACAATTTTTAGAGCAAGCTTTTCTAATTTGTAGAGAAACGTTTAGAAATTATTTCAAAGAACACGTAAAACTTTGTAGTTTTCAGGCCGAAGTCATAAAATTGAGAACGATTCTTTTTCTGAGTGTAGCCACTGCCCCGCCTCGCACCCTCCCCTCGCGACACTTTAGCTGCTTGTGCGCCAAATGGGTTTTATGTTGTCCTCAATGCTTCTGCTTCTGCTGCTGCTGCTGCTGCTGGTTCTCCTTGGTGTGCTTGGGGGCAACACCCAACTTGTGCTTCCCTTGTGGCATGCAGATGCAAATTGCAAACACGACGACTGACTGCGACCTGAAGTTGGCAACGGATTCGGATTTGGATTTGGTTTATACGTATTTTATATTTGTGCCTGGGTTCGACTTGGGATTGGGTTTAGGGTCGACTATCATTGGGGCGACTCCCTGCTTAAAGTCAACTTGTTGGCGCAAATTGCATTTTTATGAGTTTTGATTTCGACATTTCAATCCGTGCGAAACGACCCTGGCCCTGGCCCTGGCCATGAGCTTGAAAGAGAGCGCAACAGAAACAGAGAGAGAGAGATAGAGAGAGAGAGAGAGAGGACTAAACTCATTTAGAATTTTACTCATTTGGTTGCTCAGTTGCCGGTTGTAAATTCCGTTGGCTGCAATTGAAATTGGACTACATGGAATATACACTCAGAAAAATCGTAGCGAAATTTAGAAAAATAAGAAGACATTTTTCTTACAATTAGAGAGGCTTGCCTGAGTTGACAGTGCCCAAAACTTAAAATAAAAATGTTTATTAATTAGAAAAAATTATACAAATCCTGGAGCTCTGAAATATACAGCATAATGAGTTGTAGACACCTTGGCGCCAAAATATGACGAATTTCTAAATTTAATGTGATTTCAATTCTGAGTGTACTTGCCAACATATATATTCAAAGTATTTGCTGCCCATAAATCAATGAAAAAAGAAAAGAAACTGCAAGCAGCAGCGGAAGGCAAGAGTGGAGGGAGGGGCGGGGAGGTGTGTTGGATTTTCCTGTTGTTGTTTGTCGCTCAAGAGCGTCAGAGTCAAGAGTAAATGTCAATGCGATGCGCACTTGCTGCAAATAAGCGACTTCCTGTTCCAATAAGAAAAGGCAAATGCACAATAACGATAGCAACAACAACAACAGTTGCAGCAACAACAGCAACAACAACAGTAACAAAAGGCATTCATTGATAAATTGTCAAACAGTTGTTGTTGTTGCTGTTGCAATTGTTTGCTGCCAAGACAGAACAGATAGCTAGACTAAGTAGAGACAGAGAGACAGAGAGACAGAGAGAGAGAGAGAGAGAGAGAGAGAGAGAGACAGAGATACGGTCAGCAGCAGGTAAACATAAACACAGTGCCAGCAAAAAGTAAATAGCCAGCCAGTTGGCCAAGTTGCAATTGCAATTGGGTCGCAGCAGCAATTGGCGGCCATCTGTTGCAGTTGCTGTTGCTGTTGCAGTTGCAGTTGTTGCCGTTGCCATTGCTCGTAATCTCATTCTATTGCAGCAATTAGAGTCTCGGTCTGTGGCTGCAACTGCAACTGCCACTGCAACGGCTTGTATCTTGTGGCAGGCCTTACATTTATGGTCTCATTAGCGTCAGCATTTGCCTTACTCTAGCTATTTATATTTGTTTTTCCTTCGTTTATATTTTGGCAGCTACAACCACAGTTTGACAGTCAATGCACATGTACACAGCCTGTCCAACTTTAGCGTTTCAGTTCAGTGGGTTTACTCCACTGTGACCACGCAGGAACAAACACCCACTGCAAAAGGTATCGAATAACACAAACACGACTTGACATAGTCCACAAAGCAAATCCGCAAATCTGCGTCGAGTTAACTAAATGATAACGGCAAAGGCAAAAGCAAAAGACAAAAGATGTCTGCCTATACAGTGGGCCACAGAAGTGCACATACCTTCTATTTATTATGATCATTCACTAATATTAGATTATTCAGTCTGATTAGTGTACTACTCTCATACTACATGTACGCTCTAATCTTCTATAAATCATCAATTATTTGTGTATATAAGATAAGTTTAACTTTTTGAAAAACTCGCTCTTTTCCTGGTCATTTTCAAAATAGGGATTATAAGCAGTAAGTAAACCGTTGTCTACAGAATTACAGAACTAAGCTCCCTTCTATATTTCTTATTATCCCCCAATATCTGCGATATTAATATTTAAACACAATTTCCGGCTGAAAGGAAAAAAAAAGTTGAGTTTGCGCACAGCTCTTTGAAGTGACTTGTGTAAATTTGGTTAGCCATTAAACTAAAAAGAGAAGTGTCATTTCAAGTGTAAATAAATTAAAATAAATTAGTTAGTTAGTCAAGCACAAAAAGTTAATGGCGGCCAAGTTCAATTAAGTGAAAAGAAAAAAGTTAAATATTTATGATGCCTTATTTATGATGGGGCTCAGCCATCAGCGGCCTCCTCAACTGGCCATTATCTAATTATATGTTAGGCACTCCTCTTCACACTGATTATCATAATTCTGCGCAGAAATGCCTTTTCATGGCCAACTGTCATTGCCTCTGCCTGATCCCTGGCCCCCTCTTAGCCAGGCCCTCTCTCTGCCTGCCCTGTTTGCCATTGTGCCAAAAGAGCCGAGGGCGCATTTTACGCTTCGCTCTGCAACATTTTGCGTCTCAAGTTGCAAGCAGCTTCAACATCAATTTATGTAATCTGAACAATACACAGAACAGTTGAGAGGAGATTGGAGACGAGAGGAGGGGGACGGGGCAGACATGCCAGGCACATCATCTTATAAATTCTGCTCGTTGGCAAAAGATGCCTGTGGTTAACCGCAAAGACGAGCAGTGGCAGAGGGGGGATCGGTTTCGTAGAGGGGCACTTTGAATTAGAGTAAGTTCTGTGGCCAAACAATGCGCAGGCGCAGCCACAATGCCACGAACCAGAGACGAGCAGCAGTACACTCAGAAAAAAGGTAAAACTCGAGTTCTTATTCAGAGAGCATCTTTACAAACTTTGACAGACGGCAGCTAAACTCGAATCAATGTTTTCTACATCTTAGAAATGCACTTCTTTATAATATACAAATATTTCTATAAAACATAAAAAGTCGCTATATTTTAGGGATTTATCTAAAAGAAAAGGTATTCGATTTTCTAAAATTCAGTGTGAATTTTTTGCTGAGTGCAGCAAGCAGCATCCACAGAGTGTTCGTTATGCCGCCCCAGACTCCAGTTCCAACTGCAGCCTCCCCTTTGCACTCTCCCCTCTGCATCTCCATGTTGAGTTTGTCAAACAAGAAACTGGTTTTTCAGTTTCGGTTTCGGCGCTTTGCGATTTAATTGAGTTTTGTGCTTTGCTGTTTTTGTTTTCTTGGCCATTTGGCTTGGGCGCATTCTTGACCAGCATTTTTGTTTTGTTTGTTTTTTTGTTTCGGCCGAGTTGAACTTGGAATTGGGCTTTTTTGGGGGGCGTGGCAGCAGAGCAGGGCAGAGTTGACACAGCGAGAGATTGTCGTTTGGCTAATTTATGCGTGCATTGGCCTCACAACAACAACAACAACAACAACAAGAGTGTCTGCCGTCATGTCTTTCTTTCAACTTGATTGCATTTTCGGGCTGCAGTTGCAACAGCGGTGCTTGCCACAAGTAGGAGGTCAATGACGCGTGCTTCGCCTGCAGGAGACAAGCTGTAGAGCTTGCAACTGCAGAATAGAATTCTAGACAAGACATACACACAACACACACAATGCAACAGCAACAACAACAAGATGCAAGGATGGGCCTGGCTCGCTCCTTGTTGCAAGCTGCTCTTCTTAAGGGGCAGGGCCGTCAGTCTTAGGGCCTATGTCTGTCTGTATGTTTGTCTGTCTTTTTCGCTTATCATAAAAAAAACTAGTTTCGTTTCGCTGCATTTTGTGTTGCATGTTGCAGCATGTAGCAGCTTGTCATGCCACCTACAGCCAGAGCAGAGCAACGACGTGAATCTTTGCATCTGATGCGGCTGCGGCTGCTGCGCACAAGAAGAAAGTGTTGCAAGACGCTTTTGACTGGTAAATTGGCGGCCTGCTTTGCGGAGAGGCGCTGACTAAACATTTATCAGAGAGCCGAAGGAAGACTGCAGTCCATTGAACTTCCCTTTCAGAATATACAGCTATATATGTACATGTGTATGTACACTCAGAAAAAATCGCCTTACATTTAAGTAAATTGGCCGAAAATTAAAATCGCCCTGGAAACTTGAAATAATTTGTTGTTTTTCGAAATAATTGCAGGAAATAATTAGAAAAAGATGTCTACAATTTAGAAAGATTCGTCTTCAATTGACAATCATAAAAGTACAGCGATTCGCTGAAATTTAGGGCGATTGTTTTTCTGAGTGTATCTATGCAACACATGCAATTTATTTTGCACCTAGAGCTGTGGGCGTGTCGCCTTTGACGCTCGACGCCCATTCGCCATTCATATTTTTCCACTCGACTGCATTCAGACAAATATCTCCAGCCCAACTCAGGTCGGTCTATCTGTCTGTCTATCTGCCAGTCTGTCCTTCTGTCCGCTTGAGCCAAAGGACATTGACAGCAGCCGTCGAAAGGTAAACTAAAAGTGCAGCCAGTTGTAGTTGCCAAAGGATGCGGACAACGTTCATCACAGAGCAAACACAGTCAACATTCAACATTCAACTTGCAACGTGAATCCAATTGCAGACGACAGGCATTTCCAATAAACCAGCGAAAAGCGACTGAGAAGAGAATGTTATTGAGTGCGAGATAGACAGATAGAGAGAGAGAGAGAGAGAGAGAGAGAGACGGAGAGCGAGTGGAACAATAGAGAAAGGCACCAAGAACCAGTGGAGAGCGGTTGGGGGTTGTGGATTGGCAGACTTTTCAGCGATTAACTGCGGACTGCTGTTGGCTGTTGGCTGTTGACAATGACACCGCCACCCAGAATGACAACTGTTAAAGCTGACAAAACAAAAAAATAAACACTGAAGTGTGAACAGCTTCACAACCAGATATATATATGTATATAGGCATAGGCACTTAAGCACTGCCTGACCAGCTAATCTAAAATAAAAAATAAATAAATATGTGATACGAGCAAGCAAAATTCATTTTTCACTTTAAGCCCTGTTTTTAAATTGGTAAATAATTTCGCTTGTGAAATTTAAGAATAAAAAGAGGTGCTGAATCAAAAAATGTATTAAATAATTGTTTCACCTCTGCGGCCTTTAAAAGTGTGATTAAAATAATATAATCTAATTTCTCTTTCACAAGCTACTTCAACTACTTCGATCTGGGAGTGGAGAATTGCCAATAACGATGGCGACAGCCAAATATATTCATTTTGTTCTCTTGACAAAGTCGAAAATCTATTCACAAAATCCACAGAGGTTAATAGTGAGTTTACAGCAAATAAAAAATAATTTCAAATTTTGCTACCTGTTTTGCAACATTTTTTTATACGGAGTTTCTTATAATCAATAACGTTTTTTCGAACTGAAAACACGGCTTTATAGAATAACTCATCCTCAAAATATCCTCAATCCTCAAGTAAGGCTACTTCAATATTTACTAGTCTAACAGACACCACTTTAGTTATCTGTTAGGCCAAGGTTCCACAAAACTCTGCCAACACATATTTTATTTACTTATTAATTCTGTGTATTCATGGCCAGGTAGATTTAAAGCATGTAAAACCTTTACGACTTATCAGGTTTCACTAAAGTTCACCCTTCAAAATGTTTAACTAATGCGCAGCTCACCTAAACAAATTTCTAGCCTGATTTTCACACACACACAAAAATACACAAAACACCAAAAAAAAAAAAAAAAAAAAATCAATATTTACACAGACATAGAAGGAATGCTGCTCCAGCAACAAAAACAACAACAACAACAACACCAACAAAAACAAGAGGTGCAAACGTATACAAACATAAAACAAAAAGGCAAAACACATAACGGTTATGATTGTTGACTGTGCCCCGCCTGGCTAAGGGGCTGGATGGGGTACAGAACAGAAGCCGGTCCTGGAATTGGAACTGGAACTGATGGCGGAAAGTACGTAACAAATTTGTGTTGTTGGTCTGCCTGTCTGACAGCAACAACAACAACAGCTCGCAATGGAAACAGACGACAAGAAGAAGAAGAAAACAGGCGACAAATGCTGCCCATTTCGACTAGCTAAAGGAGACGGGAAGGGATGGAGGTGGGAGTGGCTCAAGGGGATGGACTCGTAGCATTTCAAGATATGCGTCGCAGCCATCGTCATCGTCGTTGGTGCTGTTGTTGTTGTTGGGGTTAAAGTACCGTTGAAATGCTTTCAGCATTTCTCATATTCATAAAATGGGCAGGGGAGAGGCTGCTGTGCGGGGGGTGCTGGGGGGAAACTGCATTACAAGAAAATAAATAAAAGGCGTAAAAACGTAAAAAAAAAGTAATAATGTGAATCAGTCGCAAAGCAGCAGCTCAAGCGAGGGTTGCTCACAACCCCTACCCACCACCCCCCACCACAGGCAGGCAGTCAGCGGGTGCAATGGCATGCGTCACTGGAAAGGGGTGGTGTGGGGTTGGGTTGCTGTGAATGGAAAATACCTTTACCTGTTGTTGTTGCTGTTGGGAGCAGAGTGAAAGGCCAATGCGACTTTCCAAGTTGACTCTGTGTTTTTTTGTATGTCAAAGTCATTGGCCAATGGTCAATGTGGAACAATTGCAGAACGAGACACAACAAACAAACATTAACATCAAATAGCAACAGCAACAAGAGAAAGAATACACAACAAGCAGAGCTCAAAGTCAAGGCACGTTTATTTCATTCAGAACTCCGTTGGCTCGATTATTGTTGCCGCATGATGATCATGACGCTAATCGATTTGATGCCAAACGTGCGACCAACAATCAGCAACAGTCAACAACAGCAGCAACAACTACAGCAATCTTGACTGGTCAACAAGAAGCAACAGTGATCGCCCAGCTCGAATCGATACTCATTGGTGGCTGCTGCCACATTATTGGTTGCCACATTGGTTCTGGCCGCTTGGCCACTTTTCTAACGTTCTGCGCTTTTTGCTATTTATGTCACAAACATCTCAATGCTTGCTCTTCCACTTGGCACGCCCCCTCTCTCTGCCCTCTCACCTCAAGTTGTCAACACTGCGTCCAATTTTCTTGAGCAAACTTTTCCAATTGCCCGTTGCATGCAGCAGCGAGCATTGGACATTAAATTCATTTTGGTCAAACTTCGCTCTGCTACACTCAGAGAAAAAAAAATGCACTGAATTTTAGGAATTCGCGTAGGAGTCCTCAGCTTATAATTCAGCAAGTATGTTTCTCAAATTGAAGATTTGAAATGAAGAATAAATTTCTCAGATTCAAGGTGGATTATTCTAAAATTTAGCTAAAATTTGTCAAATATTTCTAAATAAATAAATAAAATAAATAAATATTTCCAAATAGAAGAATTATTTCTTATTACTTATTATTATTCAGGCCTTCGCAGTGAGTCGAGAGAACAGAATAGAAAAATCTACACATTTGTGGGATTTTCGATATGGGGCATGGCTTTATATTTGTAAGAAAAATGTTTTCTTATATTTAGAAATTATTTTTAAAATCAGGAAAAACTCTCAGATCGATTTTCTAAAATTAAGGGCAATCTTTTTTGCTTAGTGTAGTCTTTGCCTCTCTGTGCACATCTTTCGCTTAACCACCCAGGTCATTTAGAGCCCAGCCACCTGAATAAGTGAATAAACAGCGCTCTGTGCACAAGCAGAAAATTAAACATTTCCCTTATTTAGTTTTCTTGGATTAAACACAAGCAATGCGGAAATGGAAACCTGCCGCAATGCCAGATGTAAAGACCGAAAATTTGTTGCACAAATGAACTGGCTTTAATTCTCCCACAATATTTGAATGAAAACTTGGCATTAACTTGGTCCAAACATAAATATAATGGACCAAAGTTAATTCACTTGGATGCAAATTAACTGTGATTCGGCCTGGCCTGGCCTGGCCACAAAACCGCATTCTCCATTAGCTGACCCGTTTAGACAACAGCCCGAGGAGGAGTTCGTCCAACTTCCAAGTTAGCCGCCAGCAGCAGCAACCAAAAAAAATAAGCAAAGAGTAAAGCAAACAAACAAAACTTCCGTTTCGATGCACTTCAACACGCTGCTGCACAAACTGGAGGCAGGCAGCTAGTGACCTAAATTGGCGACTCGTTGCTCATAAAAAGCGCCACAGGAACCAGCAGCAGATGAGGCAAACACTCCGCCACAACAGCAACTGCAAACACCAACTGGCAACAACAACTAGCAACAACAACTGGCAACAACAACTGGCAACATTGGCGACTGCAATTACGTGTCACCAAGTCAGCAATTAACTGACTCCGATTGACAAATCAAAGCAAAGCAAACACATTGCCCTTAAGTCAATACCCCCCTTCCTCCTCTCCCCCTTCCCACACCACGACAACCTCTCCCTTGAGGTGTCGTGTTGCAGTTGCAACAGTTGACACAGTCCATCAACTTGGCCATCGGCTGTCGTTCACTATGAAATTAAAGACGACTTCGCATTACCACATTCCAAAAAAAAAAAAGAGAAAAAAATAAAATAAATAATATTGCGTATACGTCGCGTGAGTCGCTTTGGGGCAGCAGAGTTCTTGAAAGTACCAGTGGTTGGGAGTGGATTCGGAATGGATAAATTAATGGTACAGGTAGGTGGATTTCGTTCTCTGAGTGTACGCTGCGAGGCGTAAACAATGCAAACACTCTAAAAATAAAAAAAATCAGGTGTGAGAAATCAATAAAACACTCGTGAATGCAATCAAAAAGTGCAGATATATAGACGCATGTGTGTATTATGTGGCATGCGGCATGTGGCATGCGGCATATATATATACATTTGTGGCATGTGGGGTCTGTACGGATAAAAGCCACCTGGCTAGCACTTTTATTTACGCCTGCAATATTAACAACACGGCAAACATAGCTTAACTGCACATTTGGTAGCTGTCTTAGCCAGCTGCCACTGCTTTTTTTATTCTTTTTTTTGTTTTTTAGTTTTTATAGTTTTTTTTCTTTCTGTGTCTGCCTGTCAGCTAGTTGAAGTCAAGCCTTTAGTCGTCCCAATTCACGCAGACGCCTCAAATTTGAATCTCTGCCTACTCCGCCTGAGAATCCAAAGAAATGCGAAAATGCAATTGGAGAAGGCTAAGAAAAAAAAAACGACAATAAACAAAAACATAGAAACAAATCGGAAATTTGTAGCAGAACTTAACGGTGAATGTAAAAAAAGGGTGGCCGCAAAAGGTAAAAGCAACTTTAGCTGCGAAATTTATGCGCTGCAGCAGCAGCTGCCAGCTTAAAGTTTTTCTTCTTTTTTGTTTTTTAGCTAGAATGTTTGTTGTTGTTGTTGCTTATGGTCAATGCAGTTAGAAAACTGACCGCAGCCATATTTGACAACGCCAACGGAACGTGCTCAGCAGCAGCAGAAGCAGCAATAGCAGCAGAAGCAGCAGAAGCAGCAGCAACAGCGGCATCTACACTCAAATAAAAAATCGACTGAATTTTAGAAATTCGCCATAGTTTTGTCACCAAGGGTTGCTCATCTTACTATGCAGAAAGTTAATTTCTATGGCTTCCTAAGAATCAGGATTTGCATTTCTTAATTTAAGAATCGATTCTTCTAATAATCTAGGAAAAATTATCTAATTTCCCCGAGTGTTATACCATCTGTTGTTATTATTTTTGGATTTTTTCTGAAAATTTGATTTTTTAAATTTGAGGTTGATTTTTTTCTGAGTGCAGCGCAACAGCAACAGCAGTAGATAGGAAGCTGACCAGGTTGTCGGCCACAGCAGCTCTCCACCAATTCTCCAAATGGCTGCCAGATGCTGTCTGCTGTCTGCTTTGCTCCGTCCGTGTCCAATCTGAAATCCCGTTCGCAATCCCATTCCCATTCTCATTGCCAGTGCCATTGCAGTTGGTCGTCGTTCGTTGTTCTCGTTCCACTGCATCAGCATTAAATCAATCGACAGCGAATCGCAGTTCAAAAGAACTTTTTTGTGCCCATCAATTGAAGCACTCTAAACGGGAGTGCAAAATTGCAAATGGCCCGTTTGCGGTGCGGTCTGCCCTTCAAGTGGAGGGGCAAGGAGAGAAGGAGAGGAGGAGCAGGGAGCGGGGAGGAGGAGCGAGAACTTTAGTTGCAATCTGCAACGAATCCATTATCTAGGGACAATCACAGCTGCATTATGTACATAATACCGTATACATATATATTAAATGTATACATACTACAAGTAAGAATGCTCGAGTCGCCACAGTTTGACTAGCAGATACCCTGTAGGCTTGTTGATGGTAGTTTTTATTGCAATATGAAAATAGGCTTTTCGATTCTTATGCAATCTTAATGAAATCTGTACATTAACAAATAAAATGCCGGGTTATATTGTATATCAATCGCAAGGCAATATCTTTTCCAATTGCAATAATCAAAAGAATATATGATGTCGTATGTGCTTCATTCTACCTACCCCTTTATCCATTTCTATATATAGGGTATAGAATTGAATGCTCGTTACTTGTACAGGAATTAGATCTAAGAACAGTAAAAAGCTTTCCTTATAGCAACGGAATTTTAGTCTTCATTTAAACAATGAATATGTGATTACTTTTTGAAATGTGGAGTAGGATTCACCACTCTTTGATTGGGGGCAGCAGTTGTGCTCCTTCTTATTGCTGCTCCTAGTCAGCATTCCTTGTCCTGCCACCCACAAATCCCTTTAGAAATTACGACTTGCATAACTCAGATTTGTAGATTAGGTAATTGGTTCTGGTTTTTATATCAGTTGGCCATCGATGCCGCACAGCTGGCAATGGTCCAAGTGCGATGCCAACAACAATAAAGGCAAACCTAAACAGAAACCAATACAAATATCAATATGAATAGCTACACTCCGAAAAAAGCGGCTTGAAAGACCAGAATAGAGTCAAAAGCTTATCTTTTTTTAAATAATTTCTAAATTGACAATCCCCATAATAAGCCGATTTTTTCTATATATTTTAGAAATAGTTTATAATATTTAAAAAAAAAAACCTTTCTAAAAAGTTGAAATGCAAATATTAATTTTTAGAAAAATAATTTCCAAAATTCAGAAACAAAATAAAACTCCTGGTTTTAGGGTGTTTTAGGGTGAGTTACGTTGGCATAAAAAGTATGCTGAGTTTTTAAACTTCAGTGCATTGTTTCTCTAAGTGTATGTCTGTGCAATTGGCAGCTTATGCACGAAATATCACAGCTCGTAAATCGACAGTTGTTTATATATATATATATATATATACATATCTACAGATCCAAAGTCCCGCTTTGCCGCATGCAATATGTGTCCTCTGTGCGGACTTTTTTTTGGGCGTCGGCCGGCGCGCGAATTATGCCACCAAAGCGGCATGCGGCATTCGGCTGATGCAAGGCAACAAATGAAATGAACACTACAAGAAAAACCGAAAAAAAATAATCGTTGGGATTGTTTTTTCATGCATTGCCAAATTGGCTTGGCTTGAGCTTGAGATGCAGCCTTGCAGCAGCCAGCTCTGTGTGGCGGTTAGTTGTGCATGTTGCACGTGCGCCTTTTTGGTGCGCGTTTTCTGGTCAGGCAAAAACGGGTTTTTCGCTTTGGGGCCTTGCGCGCACTTTAATTTGCCAAATGGCAGCTACAAAAAGATAAGCGACTAAAACCAAGACTCAGACTGCAACTGTGGAGCTGAAGCTGAAGGACATTTGGCGTCTGGGCAAATGAGCTGGAAAAATTGCGAAAATACAGCCGCAACAAAGTGAAAAACGCAGAAATGTGTTGGCTGCCAAGCAAGCCAAAGGTAGGCGAAAATCCCCACACACACACATACACACACAAGTGTCGAAAAATCGAAAGAGAAGAAAAAGGAGTCTAAAAAGAAAGGCAGCTCTGCAAAATTGTGGCTAAGTATCTTTGGCTGGTTCAGCTGCAGGCTTCTTGCCGTTGCTGTTGTTGTTGTTGTTGTTGCTGACTTGTGCTAAAGTCAATTTTACAAGCAATGAACTTCGAGCAAAGATATCGCTGCCATTTTTCCAACCGTTGCCTACGGTCTCCGCTGGCGTCAAGCTTTTCTACACTCAGCAAAAAATTCTCCACGAATCTTATAAAATTTACATACATTTGGAGACAAGCGTAACTCAATGTACTATTCAAAATGTGTATTTCTAAACACCAGGTTTTTGCTCTTCTTAGTTTAAGGTACACTTTTTTAAATTTCTTATTTTAAATTTCTAAAAAAACAAGGTACAATTTTTTGGCTAAGTGTACTAGGGCCTGTGTGACACGCCCACAAAATTGCTAGCATACTTGCGATGCTTATAATAACAAGCAGAGCAGCGAGCACAAGGAATAGCGATGCGGTGTCATTTTGTTTCTTTGCCATAGCGCTTAAATAGCTCAAGTGATGCAAACGGAGGGGAAGACAGGGATGGAGAGTGGGAGGGGAGGGGGGGGCGGGAGGGGAACTGCAACACACTCGACCTGCACACTAGTTGGGGGTCTTCCTGCATAAGGAACAGTTATGCTGCACACACAGAACGATCAGCTCCATGCTGTCCATCCAAATGAGTTCTCTTTGGAGTGTTTGACTAACCCACGCCTTTTGACACATTCTGAAATAGGCCCCGAGAAATGTGCCCAATGAATGGAATGAATGTGCCATTAAAGCAGGCACTCAACACTCAACACTCAGCACTTCACATGGCATTGTGTGGGCAGCAAGTATCCAACTATCTAGATATGAGCTTGATTTGAACGCATTATGACACTCGACTCCCCTGTTCTCCCCCCTCTGCACTCCACAGTCTGCTCTACTCACGCACCGAATGTCACTCAATTAGTGTGAAAAAAGAACATTCACTTCAATTAAATGGATTGGATGTCTTGCTGATGGGTTCTCCTTACCTGCAAGTAGAAGAAATATTGACAATAGATTAGCAATGAGCAGAGAGATAGATTAATAATGAGAGCAGTAAATAAATCTATTAATGTGAATGGTAAATTATTAAAACGGCTACAAGCAAAACTACATTTAAAGTTGCAAAGGCGATTCTAACCCGAAATGCACCTGAAAATTATACTCCCAAAAAAGGTTGTGGGCGAAAACTTTCCATAGCCATAAGAAGAAGAATTAGGCTTCATAGCTGAAGGATATAGGCCTCAAACAGACTCAGACTCAAACAGGGGGCCATATAACGAATTAACCCTCAACAAAGTTGTTCATATCCGATTTTGGTTTAGTAAACTCTGCTCAATAATAAGGCTGCTGGTTGCGTTGGGCATTCATTCATTTATTTAGGCATTCATTATTATTGCTATATCCGCTCAAAGAGAGGAGATGCCGGCTTAAGCACAGGGCTACGAATCAAAGATCCGCAGCATCATTCATCAGTTCAGCAGTTGGCGACACAATTTACATATACAAGTACAAATGTTTGTATGTGTTGTGCACACAAATAAATTTTAAAACAAATTGACGCAAACTAATGAATATAATCCACAAAATGCTCGCACCCTCACAGACACACACACTCGCATACACACACACTCGCATACACACACACTCGAATACACACATATACATGTGGTAACCGGAAATGCTTCATTGTTGTTTTAAGTCGCCCGCAAAACAGCAGCAGCAAAAACAACAATAAGAACATTGACGTCGGAAATTGAAAAGCAACCCAAAACCAACATCAAATTTAAATGGGAAAAATTTGTGCAAAAAAAATAAATGAAAAAAAATTGACAAAAAGAAAAATGTAAAATAAAAATGCTATTAAAAATTTAGTTTGAGGGCAGCTCAAAAGCTGTCTGTGTTTGTGTGTGTGTGTGTGTTTTTGTGTGTAATTGAACTTGCGCTGCTCAATTTACGCCCGCAGCAAACACAACACACACTCACACACAGACACAATCACACAGAACAAACATAGTCGCACAGAGCACAGTTGAGCGACTTCAAACAGTTTGACAGCCATTGGGTTTAGTTTGTGTTGTCGTCTGCCTGTCTCTGTGCCAAAATAACAGCAATTATCTGCCATTGTGCCCCAACTGTAAATTGTGTTTATTGTTAACTGTTCCTCCCCCACTCCTACCCCCTTTTGCAATCTGCCTTGTTTTTTCCGCTTTGGCGCTTTTGTTAGAGCCAATTACTCAGGGCTTTATGCAACTTTCATTCAAGCCACAAATAAAACATTTGACAATCGTTTCGAGCCATGCACAAAATTACCGTTCACAGTCAAGGTCATATGGAGGTCTTGTTTACGGCCAGTTCTCCTCTGTAATTTGCTCATTTAAGTTAGCCTTTAATATGTCGAATTCAAAATTATTGCAAGTCTTCTGCTTTTTTATGAATCTTTTTATTTGCTTTGCAAGTTTTGGTGATTCACAAAGTGTTAACAAACCAAGAGCCCAAAACAATGACTGTGTCTATGCTGTAAATTAACTCTTATTAACACATAGCCAGATTTATTGGTGCATCGTAAGGCTGTATATAAATAAATTATATATGTGTATTTCAAGTGTCACAAGTTAATCACAAGATCTCCGCGCGAAATAAAACTTGCTTATTTTTAGGCTGTTGTTATTTCTGCTGCCTTTGGCTAATTGTAAATTGCTTTATTTTTGTTGCGACATTTGCTTTCCGATTGTGATGATAAGAGAGAGCGAGAGGTGCGAGAGGGAGAGAGAAGGAGAGAACGACAGAGAGTTGTTTTAAATTTTTGACAAGCTCTGATGATAACGGCACAAACTAAGAAAATTATCAAAATAAAAAACTGTCAAATGCAAACCAAAACATTTTTACAAAGACAGATGCTAAAATAAAGGTGAGCATGAACAACGGCGAGATGCCCTGTATAAAAATCAAGATAGCGCCAAGACTGATCACTCTGATTACTCTCTTGCCAAGCAAACACAACTTGGACATTTACCGGCTTTTCTAATTTTTAGAAATTTGTTTTCTTATATCTAGAAATTACTTCGATCTTTCTTCCGAGTTGAGCTTCATTTGTATACAGGGTACGGGAGTCACAAAACAGCACTTGGGCGCCCAATTGACAGTGAGAAGTGGACTTGGTAGACAGTGGCATGCCCAGTTCCTTGGCAACGGCATTCGGTAGGCGGGGTTCCCCAACACGCTCCATTTGTTATGCCCGAAGCGCTAAAAATCTCTTTGCATTTTAATTGAATTACAAGCGTTGCAGGCTGACACCGAGCCAGGAAGGAGGGGATGGCAAAGGGGAGAGGGCGGAGTCCTGGTCGCGTGTGTTGCCTGCCAGACTGCCAGCCTGGTCTGCCATAAATTTGTAACTGCTTGCTGTACTTGACACATTTCATAGTTGGATCTGAAGCTGGAGCTTAGAGTGGTGTGCAGTGTCTGCTTTATAGAGGTATGACTGTATATGTGTGTAGCCCACACACACACTTATAAATATATATACTGTTACAAGCGCTACAATTTGTGTAAAAATTTGCGTGGGTGTTTGGCTCAGTTGTTCAGTTGCTTAGTTGTCGCGACTCTGGGAATTTGTGTAAATTTAAATTAAACTTCATTTAACAACTAAATAAACGACACAAGTGATAAATATGTAATCAAATCAAAACTGTTAAAAGGTCGCAGCTCACATACACTTTCAGTGTGTTTAAAGTTGAAATAAGGGTCCCACCGCAATGAAAACACGCCAGAATGCAGCTCGACTAGCAGTTACCCTGTAACCAGATGCTGACATTTCATTTGTTCAATATGGAAATACACATCGCAACAGATCTTAAGTAAGTTCAGTTGATTACCAAAATGTCTGTGTATGTCATATATCAATTGAAGGGCTATTTCTTTACAATTGTCTCTTTTACTGCTTCCTTTCGTTTACAACTTGCTTGTACGCTATTTACCCATTTTTTCTGTCTGTTTATTTTGCAATACACTTTGATGTCTTCTTACTTTTCATTCTCATACGCATTCTTAATTTGAGATTGCTGATTTTAATTTAAGATTAAATTTCTGAACTTGACATTTGACTATCTAGAACGAACAACAATTCCCAAATCAAGATTATTTTTATTTGCAGTTTTACTAATGATTTCTTAAAAATACTTCCAATTATTTCCAAAAAGGACTCATGCGGGTTTATATATATATATTGTATAGTTATTTATGTGGCAAAAGTAGCCGAGACCAACCTTAAACCAAAAAGCCACCTGAATCGCATTGTTATTGTTGTAATTGTTGATGTGGTTGTTGGTGTTGTTGTTGTTGTGGTTGTTACATCGTTGATTTCCCATTACGTTAATTTATTGAGGGTCGGTCGTATGACGAAAGTGCAAGCGGCCATTAAATGTCATTAAGTATCGCATAATGCCCACAGTAAAGTATCAATGTCGTTCGACAGACATATGTATATATATATATATAATCATCATTAAGCAAACACAACATATGTGTGTGTGTGTGTATGTGAGTGTGTGGGTGGGTGCGTTTAAGTGCATTCATTGTTTGTTTGATTAAATTGTTACGTTTTAATGCCATCATCGTAGTCATTTTTCAATCACGTTTTCATATCCGTTTTCATCCATATTCCAAATGGCCAAGAAATGCCGCACCGCGGGTCAAAAGCGGACATTACGCAGAATGGACGAATGTTGAATGTTGCATCCACAAATATCAGATGTGATTGTTGTTGTTATTGTATATTGTTGTTTTCGTTCAAATTACCCAATTTTGCGTTTTTATTTGCACGGTTTTTTTTTATTTGTTGTTGCATTTAATTAAAAAAGAAGCAGCAACAGCAGAAGCAGAAGCGTGTGGAAACAAAACATTTTAATTATTAATAACGCAAAAAAAAAACAAAAAACAGAAAAACGCCAACTTGTTCTGGCCATGTCTGTCATGCTCTCATGCTGTCAATGTTGCTGTTGTTTGCTGGAGGGATTATGTACGCAACGTAATATGACATTTACATGTTTAGCATACAGAAAACAGCATACATTATTTTACAAAATATATATATATATATATATATACATATGTATACATATTACGCATACGCCTAAGTGACTGACAATGCAAATTTTCTTACACATCCTTTGATGGGCTGCTTTATGAGCCGAACATCCATACAATATGGTATATATATAATGTATAATGTATATGCATATTTTATGCTCAGTATGCAAATGAAATTTTCAGTCCATGCTCTCAAAATATTAAAAAGGATTTCAGCATTAAATCAAAATGAATACGAATCAGTTGGTGAAGTTGTATTGAGAAATAAAACAAATGAAGCACTACAACTTAAATAAAGATGAGCCACAATAAAAGTTGGTGCAATTATCACTGGAGATAGTTATGGAATTTATTGCTATGTTGGTTTTATTTTTTTATGCTGGTCGGGCATATATCAAAGAAATTTGAGCGGTTTGTTTAAAACAAAGCACAACGCTCAAAACACTTCCGTATCTCATGGCAATCATGGACTATGTTTTCGATTCCATAAAACTTTACCGCTTCATTTGCCTGACAAGCGCAATATTCCACAACTCCCCAACCCCTATGCTCTCTGCCTGCCTCTTATCTTTGCCGCAAGCAGAAAAAGTAGCGCAAGAGAAAAACTTAAAAAAATTTAAAAAGCAAGAAGAAGAAGTGGGCACTATCTGTGCCGAGTTGAGTTTTCTATACTTTTTTTTTTTTTTTTGGTTGGGTTTGGAACTTTTAGTGGCTTATCAGTGCCATCTTTATTGTGCCAAGGCGACGTAAGTGAATGTTTCGTACAAAAGCTGTGCAATTGAATAGCACAAGAGCAAGAAGAAGAAGAAGTAGGGGCACAGTGAAAAGAAGAAGACGAAGCAGAAGCAGTGACTAAAACTATGCCACACTGCTGCTGCTCCTCGAGAAATCAGGCACGTCGCAGGACTCGAAATGTGGTTGGAATAATGTGCGAGTGCGATAAAAAAATAGAAAGGAAACAGCTTAAGGGAAAATGAGCGAGAAAAGAGACGTCAGTCTGTGTGGCAAGTGGCAAGTTAAGACGGCACACAAATTAACGGTTCAATAGAGCACACACAGCATCTCTCTACCCAGAGAATGGGGTCTTCTGTCTGTGTGTGTTTGTGTATGGCAGCTTAAACCAGAGACTGAAATGATGTCGTGCGTGCCCAAACTATGCAGTGTCATTAAATCTAACGAGCATCTTGGGTTTTACATTCGTTTCGATTAAGGACGGGGGGAAAAGAGACGGGGCACGACTCATGCAAAATAGCTACATTTCCTACAGACGGAGAGAGAGAGAGAGAGAGAGAACGAGAGAAAGACAGAGATAAAGAGAGCGAGCGAATTAGATTAGAAAATCGGAGCTAATGTTTTGACAGGCTGCCTCGCCAACGTGGCTTAAATGCTTAAGCTCAGGCATTAGACATTAGTTTTAGCTTAATTACATCTATGTATATCTATATATATATATCTTACTGCTTCTTTTTCTCCTTCTTAAACAATGGCAATTTCTAGGCAGGCACTGATTTATGGGCCAATTCAAAATGGCAAACATTGAAATTGATTCAAGTTTAGCCATAAAATAGCCAGATTCAACAAAGAAATTCCTAACAAGCTGTGGATTGAGTTGGGCTGGTTACGATAAAGAAAAAAAAGGAAAATTTGGTCACAAATGCTTCCGCCACCCTTTGACAAGCGTTGTCTCACTCTCTTACGCTTTCTCTCTCACTCTCACACATACTTGGGGCACGCGTTGTTTTCGATTGTGCTCAAAAGCCAATCGATTCTCAGCGACACACGCTGCCTTAAACCCATCTCTCTCTCTAGGGGCAGCTTGAAGGCAAGCGTCAGGGATTTATATATGTACATAAATACAGTTGCGGTCAAAATAATAGAAGTGCTGTTTATAAAATGCACATTCTTGTGCAATATATGTGCACACATCACATCTAATTCTTAGAAATAGCATCGCCTTTCGACTTTTATTATTTTGACCGATGATAAATTTGTAGACTTAAATTTTTTTAAAAACCATATAGCTATCCCTTCCTTGAATGTTCACGTTTCCTTAATATGTGTTCAAATAAAATATGCATAATTTTTAAGTATATTTTATTACATTTTCCAAAACATACTTATTATTTTGACCGCAGCTGTAAGTTATGTTGATGCACTGAAATAAGTTCATTTAAATGTATCAAGGGAACAAAAATAACATTTATTTTTTGTACATTACGCAAGCATTACTTAAAGTGAGCCAACATCTGATGTTGTTAAGTAAATGGTGTTGCCTTAGATTTGTGTGCACAACATTAACGCAGAGTCAGTGCAGAGCATTGAAATTGCTGCTTGATATTGGATAATGCTGGGGCTACTTTATGTGTAGACATTAACGCACATGTTGCTGATAACTTGATTGGCTGCTGCCAATGCAAAGTTTTGTTCTGGTCATAACAGATGGCTGGCCATCTATTAAAGCTGCGCATTACATGCAAAACAACTTAACCAAACCGGTAACCGGTAAAACAGCTCTGCTCAGCTCAGCTCAGCTGTAAGTTGCCCGCCCACCTCAATAAAAACCAGAGAGCAGATAGGGAAGAAAATAAAAAGACAGAAAAAAACAACTACCTCCATGAGCTTAGTGGCGATTAATTTGATTAGCAAGCGGAAACCAAAGTCAATACCAAAATCAAGACCAAAACCTGGACAAGAAATTTGCCCACATGCGCAGCGTGGCTTGCAACTGGATTACTGATTGATTGACTGACTGACTGACTGACTGACTGACTGATATGTGCTTACTAATTGTAGTTGAGGCATGTGCGCAATTCCACAGAAAGAGTTCTTTTATGGCCCCTCATCATCAATTTACGACAACTGTAAATATGATAAAGCAAAGATAGACTTCAAGTCCAGCGGACGATAACGATGACGACCGATAACAGAAGAATAACGATACTCCTATATTTGATATGTATATATCTTCATCTGTGAGAGTAATGCACAATCGAAAATAGCCACTCATAAATCCACTTGGAAGGAAACCTGCCGGTGAGTGGCAAATATTTGTGCGATGATATGCACCGAACGAACACACTCGTCAACGGTACCCAGACCCACTCACACACAGGCAGACTCGTAAATAACTTGGGGAATTGCGTGCGAGAGAGCAGGTTGTTTACATATAGCACGCTTAACTGTGTCGGCATATATATATATAGCAGCGATAAGATATGAGCAGCCAACTGATGCGTACCAGATCAAGATCAATTACGCTCTAATCGCATTATAAGTATTTATGAACTGTGAATCTCAAGTGCCATACAAAATATGCCAACTCAGCAAAAAAACGAAACACAAGGGTTGCAACTTTCAATGCGTTTCTTTTTCCAAGTGTAGTAGCAGTTGTACTTCACAATATCTGAAAGATTCGCCTGACTCACAAGCACAAAGTAATGTTTAGTGCAATAAACTGACACAGAAATTTGTCATATCCATGAAATGCTCGGCAAAAAAGAAGTGATTCACGAATGTTAAAAGAATTTTGATAAACTTGAGAGTTCATTTTGAGAATTGCAAATAAGAAACCACAACTTGTACTTATATAGGACTCAAACTTAGCCCATTCGAATAAAACTCACGGTATTCGCATGTTCGGATCATGACATGCTCTGCATGTGCCACACTCACAACAGACTCACAAGACACGCACGAGTAGCACTCATTTAGCTGGACACCCACATGCGTTATGCAAAACAGGCAGCGTTCAACTCTGCATTTGTAATTGTATATGTCTATCTACTGTGGTGCATGCATACATATACTTGACACCAGAAACACCCCCTCCCCAATTCCCCCAACATATGCAACGCCCACAACTCTTGGCATTTGCTTGTTATTTGTTGGAGGTCGCATGTTTCATTTCGGCCAAAACATTTTGGCTGCTTTTTTGCGGTCATTGGTATTGAATTGGGTGTGGAGCAATACCCCAGCTTTGAGCTTTGACAATGTTTTGGCAACGAATTTGTTAAACAAATTGTTATTAAATTGAGCCATGTTCGACAGTTGATTGGCCATTGTATCAAGTTAATTGCAAAAGCACAAGTTCAAAATAAACAGCTGAAGAGAACTTCACCTCCCCGTTCGAGCCACAAGTCCGCGGCCCTAAAAACAAGTTTAGATTTCTCATTTTTCTATTTATTTTTTTGTTTTTTGCATAGTTTTTCTTTGTTTTGTGCTTTGCTCACTCACTGATTGCTTTTATTCAGCTTTTTTCTGTTTTCCGTTTTTTGGGACAGACCGACTGTCATTCAATTGTCAATATCTGCGAGAGTTGATCGTCACGACTTGCTGCTCGGCAGTCGGAAATTGGCTTTGCATTGAACTTCAATTGAAATTGCACGCTGGCGCGGCCCCTGCTGCTTGCAACTTGTTTTTTGGGTGCTATTTGGGCGTGCAAGGGGCGTGGCCGCCAAAGCACGTGGCTGCAGCTGCAGGGCCCAGTCTGCAACATATTACTTCAATAGAAAGTTCAAATACACATTAAAATTAAATAAAATCCAATTAAATCGAACTCGCAATTGCAACTTTTCTTTAAATTTCGACTATCTTTTTCTGGCAGCGAAAAGAAAACAATTTTTACATCAGACTCGACTCAAAAACATTCAATGTAGAATTAATCTAGATATCAAACCATGCTGGGATAAATTTGAACCTCTACCTAAACGCGATTTCTTTGAATTGAGATTTCTCCCAAATCTATAAATGATTTAAGCAAATTTTCAATTTAGCTGATAAATTTAGCTTGAATTCAAGCAAACCCTGCCATACTTAGTCTATATTTAATTTGTAGACTTTTTGTAAATTCCTTAGACATATATATAAGCGATAAGAATGTTACGAAACTGCTGTTACTTCTTCAGCCTAAAGATGGGCACATTTGCCATAGCACTGATAACGACTCTAATCTATGGCATAACTGTGGCAGTTATGGCATTATTCTTGGCAGGTGTTCTGCCAGGTAAGCGACTATATCTATCTACAGCTGATTTCAATACATATGCTATACATATGTGTGCAGCGGAACTATCCA
Organism: Drosophila cognata; assembly: GCA_035041535.1. Taxonomy (NCBI): domain Eukaryota; kingdom Metazoa; phylum Arthropoda; class Insecta; order Diptera; family Drosophilidae; genus Drosophila; species Drosophila cognata. The sequence goes on from JAWNLC010000451.1 coordinate 928,443, forward strand.
ACCAATTCTTTGAGACGAATGTAAAAATTCGTGTGCTCGGCGCTGCCACAATACTGCTGATAAGCGCTCTATTTCTGGGCTATGGCGCCATAATGGTAAGTGCCAAATTGGCATATTATTAGTGATAAACGATCTATCTTTAACTGTAATTGAAATTGCTTTAATTGCCTCTAGCAAATACCATTTTTTCGTACTCCCCTGGCTGCTATTCGTTTGCACTCACATCTTTGCCATGATTGTGACATTCGTTCTGATTTTGCGTTACAATGCACCCGTTTTTCTGATCATAATCACAGCAATTAGTTTGGGTAAGTTATCTCTCAATGGAGTCTGGGATTATAAACACTCAGAAAAAGTCGCATTGCATTTTAGTAAATCGCCCTGAGAACAAGATAGTTATTCTTGTTTTTCAAAATAATTTCTCAATGTAAGAGACAAATTTTCTTCAAATTAGAAACGCTTGCCCTAAATCGATAATTTCGGATATACAAACCCTGATTCTTGGAAATATACTTTCTTCCGCTGAGTGTAAAGCATACAGAATTTAAATGTTTCTCCTATTGCAGTTATGTACTTGTACGTTTGGCTGGTTGTCTTGTCCTTTCTCCTAGACATGTACGATTAGCATTTCTCGACAAGTGCTTAGCAAACACAATCAAATTCGTATATGTAGTTGTAGAATAGATTCTAATTGTGAATTATGCTCTTTCGTCGCTGCTGCTATTGCTTACCTCTTCGCACTGGCTGCATAATCATTGCCATTGTGTTCATCTCTTTATATCTCACCGAGGCGATCGCCCATGGCCAAACGAGCATTTTCATATGTAAGTGGACACGACTTGAAGTATAGCTGATTTATATATATACATAGACATATATATATATATATATATCGTATTGCAGATTATAAACCGAGGCCCTGGGATTATGTGCAGGCCATCATTCTGTCGTGGGGCATCGTTTCATCCATTCTATTAATCTATGCCTCTTATACGGTGAGTGAGTATCTCCTATTCAAATATCTGAATAATCACAATTCTATATCTGTAATCGACCAGGAAAACCGTTGTCTACATTACTTTTGGTTATTCACATTTCTATTAATACTCGTTTTATACGTGGCAATGAGCATCGTGGACGCTTGTCTTTTCAAAATGAAACTCCTAGTTCTTATCGGTCAAATAGCGATTGAACGTAAGTGTTTGTCGCCGTCTATTATAAATATTTACTTTTTTGCTTAGTGTTAAATATTTTCAAAGTGACTCTAATCTATTCATTGATGATTGTGCATTCCAAGTACAAGGAACTGAAAAAAATTCAAACAACTATCCTGCCACTCTGACTAAATTCCCCAATCGAAGTTGACCTTTTCCAAATTGTTATTATGAATATATATATTATTTTTTTTTGTCTCGACTGTATCATCTTAGTCAACTGTGTTAAGCCAACAGAAAAAAGAAAATAGGAAAAAAAACTATCTTTCATTTATATTTCAAGTGAATATCCAAATTTCGTTAGAGCTACTGTCCTCTTCCTGCTGCTAACCAACAATAATAATAATAATGGCCTGTCGCTGCAAGTACTTCATAAAGATCCTGAACAAATGCTGTTTCTGTTTATCGCTCCGCACGGGCACATTGCTGCTGGGCTGCATATTTCTCACGTGGTTCATCTATTTGTGTCTGGGCAGCGCCTTCCTCATGGAGTGCATCTTCCCCAACGAATACCAACGGGAAGTGTACGGTCCGCCGGCCGCACCCAAGACTACAATGGTCTTCTCATTCTTTGGCATCATTGCGGCTGCAATGGTCTGCATTGGTGTGCACAATGTGAGTACTCTAAAAAAAATCCCCATTTCTAATTGAGCTTATCTTTACACTACACTATAAAAACCATATTTAATTGGGCTTATCTTTAGAATAACGAGCTGATGTTTGTGCCATTTCTGGTGCTAACGCCTTTCTACATCTTTGCGCACATTCTGGCCATGATTGTCTACGCCTTTGTCTGGGTTATAGTCATTCTCTTCATCATCACTATACGTAAGTCGAATAATTCCAGAGTTATCCTCTAGCTAACTAATACTCCCCACTCTGATAGTTGCAATGATCTATGCCTGGATGGTCATCTTCTCGTATTTCACTGACCTGCGCTATGCCTTCGATGATGAGCAACCTCAAGAAACCATTTACATCTGAGAGTATTCGGGATTGATGATGAATTCTCAAAATGTTATTTAATTGATTATTTGAATTGTAGCTACCATACAAATTGTGAATGTGAATAAAAAAGAGAATCTGAATATATATTGAGAGATATTAACTTGAGATAAAGAGAGTATTTAATACATTTTACAATTCAGAAAGCAGGAATAAAATGTTCTTTCTCGACTGCATCTTTGGTAACTATTGCTCTTGCATGGGAGATATGGGAATCGATCTTATCGATTTCTTAACCCCATTTTGAACGTAGAAACTAAAAATGTTCTTTAGATAAGATAAACACTGGATTTGAAAGAGACATTTTTGTATATTTCAAACATGCTTATTAAATAAAAACGATAGCTGACCTCAGCCGACTCCCTGAATTTGCATATTTTTCCCGAGTGTAAAATGGATGTGATTGAGACTATTTACAGGGCCTTATAGTTAGAAATGGGGGCGAACCACACTTCGCTGGCTGTCATGCGTGATGCAGTCATGCGTGATGCAGTCATGCAGATGGATCCAGTTGCTTTTAATAGGGACGAAAGAAATGGGAGAATGGGGGTAGGGGGTGCGAAAGTACTCACCTTTGGCAGTGATGCGAGCACCTGCTGTTTGACATCCCAGACAAGTCGCTCCGATGGAAACTGGAGGCACTTGTAGACATTCAGCTCGGGCACATGGATGCGCACCAGAAGCCAACCGTCTCGAGGCTCTGGCGGCGGCTCATCGTCAAATGCACCCGGCCCGGACGTGTTGTCCATGTTGGCCGGGTTCTGTTTGACTTTGGGCGTGGGTGGGTGATACGTCGTAATTTTGACGGCTTTTTCCGCGACAGCGTCACAGTGGAGGGTTCGAAAGGAAATATAGAAGAAAACAGCAACTTCACCTCAGTTGCGTCTTTCTTACACTCGCTACTAGTTGCTGTTTCGTCGTGTTCCTTTTTGTATTCCTTTTTTTATGATTATTGTTGTTAATCGTTGGTTTTTCGTTTTTCAAGTGTATCTTCTTGTCGCAATTATTTGATTGAGCTGGCTACAGTGTTTGCCATTAGCTGGAAAGCGTTTTGATTGCACATCATATCGTAGTTGTGGGTTTCCCTTTCATTAGGCAGCTTATCAATTGGAATGTGCATCATGCTGCAAACGAAAATAGAAAAAAGAGACAGAGAAATATTAATTACATAATATGCCAGTGGAGTAGTTTCCCACAATATTGAGCTGTGCATGTGCATGTGCATGTGCAACGGAGTTGTCAAATGAGAGATTTAATTTGTAAATTGGTCTACTTTTTACCCTCGTCCCACTCTATCAGTCTGTCTGTCAGTCAGTCAGTCAATCGGAGCCTGTCATTGTGTCAGTCGCACAGACACTTCCCCATAAGCTCCATAAATTGTCAAGGCGGGCAAAAAGCAAACACATTCAAAACATTTACTATAGCAACAGCAACTGTTGTTGTTGTTGTTGTTGATTACACACTGATATTGACATTTTATGGCTGCTGCTGTTGCATTTGCAGCCAGTTGCAATTATGCACAAATTAAATTCACACGCTAACCTCAAAAGCAAAAAGAAAAAGACAGCAAAAAACTGGGAGGCTATTTTTTATGGCAAAATGTGTGCCAAGTTGCAGCAAGCGTAAAATGAGTGGAGATTGGCGGTGGGGAAGGGGAGTGAGGGGTTGTGTCATTTAATGGCAACCGTGTTGAATGCAAGCACTAATTGATGCACCAGTATTTAGCAGTAAAGAGCCAGCGGGTGGCAGATTAATTGCTCAATTGATTAACTGGCACAACACACAAAGTGATAGTTCAATGGGTTGCCAAAGTGAAAGAAAGAAAAGCAAAACAGAAAGAGAGAGAGAGAGACAGAGAAAGAGAGAAGGAGCGGGAATTAAGAAGAAGTTAGAATACTCTACCCTATAGTTGACTTGCGGATTGTAGTTTGGGCCATTTGAAAATAAGTTTTGCTTAACACAATTTGTGTTTCTAAACTGATTTTAATGAAATTATATATATATTATTATCTATGATCAAGAATATATATATACCCCATATTCCTCTGCCTGTTACATACCTTCGCACAACTTCATTATGCCCTCTTTCCCACTTCTAATGAGTGAACATCGCTTAAGCTGAAACCGCTCTTAAATTGTATTTAAGTACACTCGAGAGCGCTGCTCACCTTGGCAAGAATTTTAAAAGCCAACTAGAACAAACCAAGTAAACTATTTATTATCTGGTTCGCTTATCAACAAAAACTTTAGATAGTTGCACTCTACTTATTCCCACAACAGGAACAAACAATGTCTAAGAACCAACAACAAGAAGAAAGCCCATTTTGGAAAGTGAAGAATGGGAAATGCAAACAAACATGCATAAAATACTTTTAGCTTGACTTAGTTCAGTGCCCTCAAAAAACAACAGCCCAAAAAAAGCGTAAGAATGACAATTGAAAAGATGTCACGGTCAAGAAACTGAGTACACCTTACCAAAATACATAAATTAAATAAATACATTTAAATTTAAACAAGTGAACTGACAACAAAAGCCGTTTACCTTGGCCATCCACCCACAAGCCACTTAAATTAACAAATCAACAAATAACTCAACGACGCCAACGATTCCAACTTGTATTTGGAGTGATAAGCAGCGAAAAAGGCGTTTCAAATGTGACCAACGCATTCGCCAATAGATATGGCCTATAATGAGGAGATGGCTGGCCAAGAGATTGGCCCCTTTCCTGAGCTGAGATAAAAACCAATGACGTTCAATTCTCGGCGCCTAATTAAAAATAAATAAATTTTAATTAAGCACATGGTTACGTAGACAAAAGTCACTGAACTGAACTAAAAGCCAACATTGTAATTTACTTTAGATTTGTGTATCAGGTGTTGTGCAGCAGAAGAAATGGAATACAATTCAGAGCCAGCGACTTTTGAGAATTTTAATTAAATTGCATTTTCAACGTGGCTTCTTTTCTGCGATTTACCCAAAAAAGTTTTGTTGGCAGTTTTTATGGCCAACTCCATGACACATGGTAAGAATAGGGTACAACAAAGTTTTGCTAAAGTATGTAACAGGCAGAAGTATATACATTCTTGATCAGCATTAAAAGTCGAGTTGAACGTACTTTCTCTGAAACTGTAAGACTTCTCAATTGTTTGAAGTTCTCTCTCTCCTCTTTTGATTTTCTTTGTCTCCTTTTAGCGACCCATAGCAATATCAAACTCTGTACTGTGTCTGTCAATATAGGGTATCTCCTAGTCCACATTAACCGACTAACGGATTCTTGCTGGTTGTTGATTGGAAAAGTTGCTAAGCGGGCATTTCTTTGGGTTTCTCTCTCTATCTCTCTCTTCACTTTTGCTCTCTTCACAGTTTTAAAGTGCGCTGATTTGGCTCAATTATCACAATTATGGTGCGAACCTGCAACACGAAACAATAAAAAACAACAACAGTAACAAACAAGCAACAGCAATAGTTTGCCACAATTTGCAGCCCAAACTAAGTGCTGCGATTTTTCACTTAAATGCGAATAATCATTTGGGTTTCATTGTGCACCCCTTTTTGGATTGAAAAATTATGCTTGACCTTTAAGCCGACTGCTGGGCAAATCAAAATTTATGTTGCCCCCCACAGATTGTAAGTCGCCCCAATTGTTTAGCATATTACCTGACATCTGTCAGTGAGTGAGAGTGTGTGAGTGGGTGAGTGTGTGTGTTTGTGTGTGCTGTCAAAGCAACAAAGCCATTCAACATCAATTCACGCCCTCGCCCTCAATCCAGCAGTTATTTGCGCTTCCCTCGCTTCCCCCCATCAGGAGTTCCGGTATAAGCTACTGTAATCCATCCATATTCCAGAGGGGAGCTGACTGGTCAATTCATATAGCTCTTTGTGTCTGTACCTCTCTATCTCTATATCTGCATTTTGGAATTTTGAATTTTGGAAAACCGCCTTAGAAAGTAGGAAAAAAACCTACAAACAGTAAAAGTATTTTCTATTATTAAGAACTCTGATTCTTGGGAAAATCCTTCCTAATAATCCTAATCCTTCTGCCTTAAGTATTTCAAATGTTTGCATATGTTTGAAATTAAACGTATTAATTCAAAATGTTAAATAAATCTACCCTGAAATTAAGAAGTGCAATCCCTGGTTATTGATACCCGCAAGAATAAATGTTATAAAATTGCTAAAAAGTTTTTTTTTTATGAGCGTATAGCTATCTGTCTCCAAAATTCACTAAGGACTCTATCTAAAAGTTGACTACATTTGAGCTTTCCTTTTTGTTGTCAAGTCTAATCTTTTTTTTGACATAGCTTCGGCAACATAATCTGCTCTTTCAGCTCAGAGGTTACAACATAGTTGTTAACTTGCAGTCTGCTTGTAAAACACACAAGTTTCGACAAGCGCTGCTGCTTCCCCCTCTCTCTCCTTCCCATCCACCTCTCTCACTCTCTCACTGTGTCTGAGAGTTGAGCTCAAGTATTTGTGACACTTTCCGACAACCGTCAAAAATCGGTAAAAAAAAAAAAGGTTTCTGAAGAATCTGACAAGGAGCAGAGAGTGTCAGAGAAGTGGATGCAGTGCCCCACAAAATTGCAACACTCAGCTGCATATGCTTTACGCTTTAAATGTGCCACATCGAATTCATTTTTTTTTTTTAGCATACCAAAAGTGACTTGAGTCGACACGACTCAACTTGGCTGGACTGCAACCCTCAAGGGGTTTCACTGTACTGTTTGATTTGTGGGTCAGTATGCTGACTAAATGTCACTTAGTTGCAGCAGCACTCATGAGTGCACTCATGCAGCACTCGTAAATAAGTAAAGTCAAAAACGAATATGCTCTTTGTAATCATGCATATTTTACATTTAAAGCAAATTACTTTTGTCATTTTAATGGCCGTGCTTAAGCTGAGGCAAACACGGTGATTTTTGCTGATGCCTGCAGCAACCAAACAGCTGCATATTTTGTGTGTGTGTGTGTGTGTGTGTGTGTGTATCAGCAACCACCGCCAATGTTGTCGGATGCTGCAAATTATTTGCACTGGCAACGCAGTGCACAGTGCACCAAATTGACAACAAACAACTGCACAACAAGGCCGACACGCCCCAAAGCCCCTTTCCCCCACACACCCCCATCACACAAGCCTGCCTCACTTTACACCCACCCACCCACTCCCAACAACAACTTAATAAATGACAAGCCACTTTTCTTAAGCAGTCGCACGGTGCGATGTAGATCTTCTGTCGCAATTCCGAAACATTCCCTGACTTTGCGACTTTTTATAAAGCTCAAATGGAAAAAAAAACTCAGTTTATTTTCTCAATTTGAACCTGTCTTTGTATTTCAACTTTTATCTGCACTGTGTTGTTCCACTGTGCGCTTGCCCGTTGGTAAATCGAAGCGCCATTTTGTTTGCCTGGTTCTTAGCACATCGGAAACGGAAATGCGCACATAATTTGATTAGAAAACGGGCTGCAGGCCAAAGTAGACAGCTCTTGAGGCTCGAGTGGATCTGGAAACTGAAAACGGGTTTCTAGAGACGCGCACTTTAATTAAATGATAAAGTAGATGATAAATGATAAATAATTTAATAATGCAGATGAACTGAACGAAGGTTGAACTCTTAAATTTTACTAAAGAAATTCAAATTTATAATGAAATAAAAAATGAAGAATTAAGTGCAAATATAAAGAATAAAATAGATTAAATAATAAATCAGAGAAGAAATCCCAATACAAGCAAATATCTATTAAAGGATAGAATCTTAATAATAAGAAGAGTAAAAAGTTAAGAAAAGGGAAGAAGCTTGTTGCCGTATTTCTTGTTGTCCTGCCAGTTTGTTAGTTGCTGAGGACATTTATGTCTCTTGTGTGGTGCATAAACAACCAAGCAGCGCAAAAACATGTCGCTCAAGTTAATGGCAATGTCAAAGTTTCTTGGCTAATTTATTTCACTATTTTTTTCGTGCGCTTTTATTCAAGGCAGCCGAATAGAAGAAAAAGAAGAAGCTGAGGAAGCAGCAGCAACAACAACAACAGCAGCAGCAGCCCAAGAACAACAATCAAATATAAAAGAGACAACAAAAAAAATATAAAAAAAAATACAAATAAAAAAAGTGTAAAGAAACCGAAAACTTGTTTTCCAGTCACGTTCATTTTCAATCAAGTGGCATCATTATATGCCAAACAAACTGCAGAGTTGCGGGGAGGGGAATGGAGAGGAGAGGCAAGGAGAGGGGAGCGAAGACTAATACAATAAGAAAATTAACTCTGACCCAGGTCGGCCGCACACACAACACACATGTGAGTAACCCGCTTAACCCCTTTTTCTCATCTGTGGTTCTTTGTCTAGCTGAAGAGTATAGGGGAATGGGGAGGACAGTAGTTGCCTGAATGGTCATTGAATACCGAGTTCAGGAACCACGGCAAATTACGCTAAAATCAAATCTCAAAAGAAACCACATACAACTTCCTGTGTTCTGAATGAATTCAGGCACAAAAAAAACCTGAAATAAACTTTTCTCCAATTGATTGAAATCGTTGCGATTTCGATGGGGCCAAAAGAAGAGCACCACAAACTAAATTTATTTATTTCTTTATTTATTCCTATCACGAATATCGGAACACTAAAAAAATCAAAATGTTAAAGATAATGTATATTAAAAAAACAATTTTATTTTTAAATTTAAATAAAATTAAGAGAAAAAACAAAAAATATTTAAAGATTTCTGGGTTATTTTGGGGAAACCTGAATTGATATTCATTCAATATATATAATTAGTAGTAGATCGGACGAGGCTCATCAAATTCCTTTGGGCAACGCTTAATAAACCCGATAACTGGAAAGGCTTTGCTGACAGTTTGAATTTATGGTAAATGTATTCGCTTCATTCGCAACTTGCCTAGTTTGAGCACCCAATTCGAGATTGCACAATTTAATGACACAAATTTCTTACTAATTTCAGCAGCCGAATTACGTCACTGTGCAAACACACACAAATCGAGCCATTAAGTCAGCGATATATAAATATATGGGTATATATGTATATATGTAGATGTTTGTCTCATAAGTTAGCCTGTTGCTGCAATCAATGGAAATAAATTAAAACGCCGTTTAAAAAAGAACAAAACTCTATGCAAATGGAGACTCTGAGACCGGTTTTCGAATGAATGCAGCGCAGGTAAAAACAAACGACAGCCAGACAGCAAGCACTCACACTACACACACTCGCACACACAGACACAGACAAAAATCCCATTCGCAGAAATGTATTTTATAAATCAAATCAAAAGCGTTTTAAATGCAAGCCAAAATATCATAAAAATTAATGCGCAACTTGGTCCAAGTTGCACAACCATCCCCTCTCCCCATCCCCTGTTTAACTTACCGCTGCGCCATAATCAGGCTCAAACTGCGCTGCGCATCATCAGAGAAAGAAATAGCTGCAAAGAGAAAGAGACAGAGAGAGAGAGAGAGAGAGAGAGAGAGAGAGAGAAGAGAGAGAGAGAGAGAGAGAGAGTGAGTGAGTGAGTGAGAAGATAAAGTTATGGCAATTACTTAATTTCTATTTAACGTATAAATATTTTTCCTGCCAATTTTGATGATAAACGTAATTTATTTGCCCAGAACAAGCAGGCCAGGCCAACTTTAGCAAGGCTAATTTCATATTTTGCGTTTGGTTCTTACTTGCTCCCCTTGCACGCCCTCCACCAACCCTCTCTTATATGACTTGCTGCAGGGCCATCAATCATACGCCATGTAAGCAGCAGACGCACAAGGCAAAAGCAAATCAATGCACAGCCAGAAAAAAACAACAACAGTGCTGCCTAGTGCTGTGGGTGGCTACAAACACACACACACACACACAGGCATACACATATGAAAACACACACAGACACACTTGGAGACAAACAACGCCCACAGCTGCCTCATGGAAAATTGCATGGCAATTGGCAAACAGCGTCGAAACAAATTTGCGCTCTAACTGCAAATCGAAAACAGCAACAAGAAATCTTTACTTGCGGCCAAATTAACGTGTGGCCAATTGAAGCATACACTTTGCCAGGAGCCGGGCATAACACATAGTTAGAATGCCCGAGCCGAGACTGCGCGAATAGTTCTTAATTGGTAGACTTGCTGCAGATTGCTAAATATGAAAATGTGTTTTTTAATCGAATTTTTACAGATATATGGATCAATGGATGGATGATGGATCAGATCGACTTTTGATGCTGATTAATAATGTATATATATGTATATATATATGATAGGGTCGTAGATGCAGTTGAGGCCCAGAGCAAGCAAAATAAGGACAGAGTATTTATATTTCGGTTAGGCGTTGAGGCAATGCAACATTAATTTACTTATTTATTGAGCCACGAGCGTTGTCAGTCTGTAATCAGCGCTGTTGTTGTTGACGTTGTTGTTGTTGTCATTGTTGTTGTTGCCTTTGACACCAAACAACTTTATAAGTTAATAAAGGAGACCTCGCTCAGTGTCATTTGAGATCGGAGCTTTGCATTTCGTTGGTTCCTCAATCACTCAATTTGAGTGCGTGTTATGTAAATCATCTTAGCCACAAGCAAAATGTGTTGGCCACAATACTTGTGTGACAGCCTCAAAAATAATTAAGATTCATTTTACACACACAAGACACACACTCAGCACACACACTCAGAGTGGAAACTAGAGACACGTTTATGTGTGTAATTAGGCTGCAATGACTGCCAAAAACAGCTTGGCAAAAAGCTCTAAACGTTTTTTTTTTTTTGTATTACTTTGCCTTTAACGGCCAGCATCATTTTGGCCAGTTGGCCACTTGGCTAACCAAAATCGTGGCCAGGCAAATGATTTTTAATAACTTTGACACTCATTAAATTTAAATTACTTGCATTTTGATTACGCACTTTTGCATTTGGGCTCAAGTTAAGCCGCTTATGTTTCCACATATGGCATATAGCATATATGGCTATAAGGCTATTTGGCTATTTGTTTATTTGTCAATTTGGCTATGTGTCTGCTGGCCGAAACGGTAAAATGACGCGTTCAAGTATCTTCTCTCACACTTTATGGTCATTATTCGATGTGGCATCTGCTGGCCAAATTACGAGCCAGACTTTTAAGCCGCTTTTGGTTAAGAAATTCACACAGCTTACACTCTTAAATATCTACACTCGGAAAAAAGCCCTCACCCTAAATTGATAATTGACCTGAAAATTAACAAAATATTCTGGTTTTTAGAAATATTTTCTAAATATACGAAAAATTACTTTTCTAATACAATCTGAATAATAAGCTGAACTGCCCTTGGCATCAACAAGTATGCCGATTTTCTATGTTTTTTTAGCACGATTTTTGTCAGAGTGTAGTATTTGGTAAGAGATTAAACAGTTAAGGCAACTGGCATTGTTAACATTTTTATTGTTCATCGAAATGAGTGCCTCAACAAATTCCTCACGGCAACACTTGAAACAACATATCAACAGCCTTGGCTCGTCTTGTCTTGGCTTGGCTTGTCTTCTCTTTTGGCCACATTAGTGATAAAAACCTAATCAAATCAAGTGCTTAATTAGTTTTTAATTGATTTAAATTTGTCCCTGCTTACCGCTTGATCCCCCTTGTAAGCTCATTGAACTGTTTACAATAAAATTGAATCGTTTTGCGCGTGCAAAAAAAAAACCAGCAGAAGAAGAAGGAAACTCATTAAATCAAGTTAAAGTTCTCATACATAAAAAAGAGGGGCCCTCAACAAAGCAAACGATTCTCAGCAGGGCAAGCGGAAGGGGAAGTCCCGCGATTTGGGGCGTGGCAAACTGGTAGATTAAGATGCAGTGCATCGAATTAATAACGCGCTTTATTATTATTATTATTGTTGTTGCTGTTTTGTTTCCACATTATGTTTGAGTCGAAGACGGACTTGGACTTGGGGGCTTTTGGCTGTGAACATTTGAAGTGTAACTCCCCCTTTCCTCTCCTCCCTGCCCTCACCTTGGCAGTGTTTGTCTTTGTTCGTTTTTCTTCGTTTTTTTTACACATAGCCCTGAACTTGACATTTATAAACTCTTCCCGCTTTATGGCCATTTGGTCATTTGGCAGCAGCTGTTTTTTCTTTCTTCTCCGCTTTTTTGTAGTTATCGCTCGTGTCGCGACCATGTGTTAAGTTCTTTTTAATTACCCCCTCTTGGCAGGCACACTCGCACGCACCTCCCCCTCAAACCTCTTAACACACACAAAGGTGTGCTCAGTTCTCAGTTCTTGGTGTCGGTCGTAAACTTCTGTTTTATGACCCATTGCGATTTAGAACGTGCTTGTCTCAAATGGAAATGGAATGGAAATGCAATCTTGCCGCAACTCCCCCCGCACCCCCCTTCCGGAAGCCCTTCAGCGTACCAGCTTCTATTGTGCCCCCAGTGTTATGTCTTTTTTCTGCTTGTTTGTTTGCGGTTCTCAAGTGAGTGTTGTGACCAAGTCGTGGTAAAAGCCAGGTAGCCAGGCGTTGGCAGGTCTACAGGCCAAATGTTTAAGACTAGTTATTGGCTTTTGTATGTCACGAACTAGAAAACAAACTTACGGTCATTTAGAGACGGACCTGAGAGTATATGTGATCCCAAAGCGAAAACACCTTCTACTTCATAAGCACAGGGGCAGAGAATGCTCTGGTGGAGAGAGCACGTCTAGGAGATGCCCTAAACAGATCTGCACTGCTAAAGAACAAAACAAAAATAGAGCTTAAGTGAGGACAGAGAACGTTAATATTTTTATCTAAAGAGATCGTAGTTACTTCCATCTGCCTGTTCCGTGTCTTTACACTACTTCATCATACTCATTTCTTGTCCATTTCAAAGGGTTGAATAAACTTGCAATAAGTAAACTAATTTTCAATTAAAAATACATTCTTACTTTGGATACCAAATCAATCGTCTGACCGAATTGTAGGTTGATATTCCTGGATATATGCTCAATCGACTAGCCGCTGTCAATTTAAGAGTACTTTTAGGTTTAATTTACAGCAGCTTTCGATGGGTTGGCAAAAAAGAAGACCCACAATCAACCCTATTTGCACTTTTATTTCTCGACAGAACTATTAATATACATCAATAGTCATTTAACTAGAGAGGTCTTTGAGAACAGACGGCATTAATTGCAATTGCAATTGCGTTATTTTCAAAGTAAACTTTACGTAATTGGCGTAGCGAGAAACTTTCAATCGTTTGATGTAGTACATGCATATATAAATATATATATATATATATATATATACATATATATATAGAGAGGTGAGCAGGTGCCTAGAATGGCGCAGCAGCTGGAGAATAGACAAAACTTTAAGCACAGTTGCTGCTGTTGAAACAGTTTGGCCTAAATTGCGTTTTAAAGGCTTGGGAAAAGGCTCTGGAGGCGCCTCCCTTTATGTGTGGAACGCCTTTGTTTGCTGTGATATACACTATAAATATGTGCTACAAAACTGTATTTGGGTTAGTGATTGCTCAAAAATTTATGAAAGACCAGGAGAGAGCGAAGAGAGTGGGAGTGGGAGTGGGAGGGAGCTATAGATAGCATAAAAGTTGACTACCTGCTTGCTGGCCTATAGGGAGCAGTTTCAACAGGCCCCCAAAAACCCCTCAAGTTATTCAAACTGGGTACGCTTTTTAATTGTGTGTCCGCTCGTGCCTGCTGGCAGGCACTGTAACTAGATGGATACACTCCGAAAAAAATCGACCTGAAAATCAGCCAGTTTTCGTTGTTTTTAGAAATGATTTCTGAACATAATAAAATCTAAAAATTATTTGACAATTGCAAAAATATGGTGTTTTTTCATTATTTGGCAATATATTAAATTGACGTAGAAAAAATTCTTTCAGAAACAATTAATGAAATTTACTTGCTTATATAATCGCAAGTTTTTTATTTAATATTAAATTAAATTATATGAATTTATATAATCTATGTTAGAAACAGATACCCTAGCTTTTAGAAATATTCTTATGAATATTTCAGATAATTAGATGAGTTACCCTTGGCGAATTTTCTAAAATTCCCGTCGATTTATTTTTGCTCAGTGTACCCAGCAAGTATTTATTATTTATGGGCCGAGTCTATTCATCTTGTAACTGCTCGCTGCTGCTGATGTTTTTGCTCGTATTTAAAGCAGGCCACCCACTCGATGTTTCTACCAATATGGTAAAATATGGCCAGGCCAAGTGGCCAACTGGCCGAGAGACTTTCTCGTTGCGGAAGTGGGCGAAAGTTCGAGACTGAATTGAATTGAAGTCGAGACATTTGTCATTGTTTCAATTGCATTTTAAGTTGCGCATTTAAAAACATTTCATTAGCAGCAAAGTCGTTTAGTTTAAATACTTTGAAAAGTGCAACCAATCTGCTGTTGAAAGCATTTGCTATGCTAATTTTACAATTAAATTTCCATTTGCTTTTACTTTAGAAATGTTTCCAATATTCAAGTTAAGTTTGTGCAACTCAGACCTGTGGCAAAGCAATTCTTATTGCTTTTGTTTTTTTTCACCATGACAATAACAATGTATATATATATATATATATATATAAATTGCTCACGATATATTGACAATTACAATTTGGTAAATCAACTGCCACAATCGATGCCACATGAAATATGCAGCCAATTAAATGTGGCAACAAAGTCAACGTCGTCACTTGCCACAAAAACAATGGGCAAATATGAAGCCCAAAGATGATCGGGTGACAACAACAAACACAGCAATAATAATAATGAAGAGAAGACAAACCGTTAGTGGCGACGATGATATGCAAAGTGTGACTCAAGAGGGGAGGGGAGGGTAGACGAGATTGTTGCTTCGTGTTGCAGCAGCAGCAGCAAAAAAAAACAAAAGGCACACATGTGGCACACTAAAATGCAAGCTGTTTAACCAGCCAGAGGCAAGTGAAGAGGGGAGGGGAAGTGAATGGGGCAGGGATGGTATATCGCTTGATTGCAGTAGAGAGAGAAAGAGAGAGGGAGATATATAGAGAGAGGGGGAGAGGGAGACAGACAGATAGACAGACAGACAAGTCGCGTCAGTCACGTGGGAAATTTTCAAGTTCAAAGCAATTTTCCAAAGAGACAACTGTAAAAATGACAACAACAGCAAAAAGAAGATGAAGAGGAAGAAGAAGAGGGGGAGGAGGAGGAGCAAGCATAGCTACTACTACAAAGCGTGCACTCACGTGAGGCTGATATTAATCGGCTTTTGAATCGTGAGGAGGCAGCTCAACGTGAAGCCACCAAATACCCAAATAGACAGACAGACAAACAGACAGACAGACTGACTGACAGACTGACAGACAGACAGACAGACAGAGAGGCAGACAGCAACGCAAATACTTGCAAGCAATTCTAATACTTGGATGCACTTTGCTGTGTGTCGTGTTGTGCCTTCTGCGGAAGCGACCAACAAACAGGTTGACAAGAACAATAGCAACAACGTGTAGAAGAAAGGGTATTCAAGGGGAGGGGCTGGGGCAAAAGGGGGCAAATAAGCCATAAACAATGGCAACGCTTCAAGGCTAGAGAAGGGGGCGGGCCGACGCTTGACGAGCTCGGCTCGTGAGTGGCGTGAATTTCGTGTCGTGTTTAAAAGCAGCTTCTATAAATACCGAGCACTAATCCAACAATAAATAGAGCCATCAAATCGACTTCTGATAAAAACTGTGTTTCAAAGTGGAGATTACCCGTGTCAGGAAATGCCTGAATGGGATTAGAAAAATAAAATTATTATGACCAGTTGTGTGCTCAAGCAATGATTTAAACTCAATTTAAAGATTTCGCTCTCTTCAATATGAATACAAATTGATTACTCACAATCTGATCAATTAGTCAATCAGCTTGATAGATAGTTGTATAGATGAGAGAGAGATATGATTATATTGAGAGAAAGTGACTATGAAGTGTTTTTTTTTTTAATATTTCTCTCTCTGTAATCTGCATTCACGCAAAATAGACGTTGGCTAGATGCAGATCTGATGAATACTCTCCAATTATTATATATCTTCTTAAATACAGAATATCTCTCTCTGATAATATATAATACATAATATTTCAATTTATTTCGATAATATATAGATTCTCGTGAGAACTCGTTAGACCAACTCACGAATCCATTTCAGGCTGAGACGAGTCCATCTCTTGGCCCACTCGACACTTGTCCATCAAAGAGGAGCTGCTCGCTCTTCACTCTCGCTGCTGTTCCTGGTTTAATAGCATATTGGCATCCTCCTAACCCACCACTTATTACCCCTCCCCCCCCATGTTGTTGTTGTTGTGCCCCGCCCTACGATTGCTTGTGCTACTGTTTAATGACCAACCGCAGCGGGTGCTGTGGATGGCACAACTACTGCCACAACTGTGTGGCAATAACCCAACAGTTAGAATTAATTGACGTTAATAATGCATCGATATCAAGATTTATGCCAAGAGTCGAAGCGAGTCTTCATCAGACAACAACCTGAGCTGCCATGGTTAGCTTCTGTTTGCCGTATTCTATTTGATGGGCCCGTGTGCCTGGCAGTGTGCGTGTGTGTGTTTGTTATGCGAATTTCTCAGCATTGGTCCATTCACTGCAACGGTTCTTCAAGCAAAGCCAAGGCGAGCCAAGCTATTTGCCCCAAGCCAACCAGAAGAAGCCCCATCAATTTTACAGCTGCTTCTTTGTGTCAGCATTTTGCATTTACCATTTCCCCATTTTTATGAGCGTGTTGTGTTGTGTGTTGTGTGTGTAATGGAAAAATCGACAACGATAATCGCTGTTGACAATTTGTCGTACGGTCGACTCATAATTCAGTTGCTGCTCATAAAACATTTGACAGCCGAGAGCGAAGGGGAAAACGCAGCTTTTTTATGGTCCTCAGCATCTTACAAAAAAAGCAACAAAAAAAATCAGACAAGCGTATCGTGAAACACAATTGACAAGTGCTATTAAAAATCATAATTTATGCCAGATCATTAAGAAAATAATCTGTGCAACTTTGGTGGCTGCTTTGATTAAGGAGTTTTCAGTGTTATGTCTAACCGACAAAAGAGAACAGGAGATATGGGAAAGATTATAGATCATACAACAACATAATAAAGTATCTAAAGCTGCTATAATTGATAAGGAAAATTAATGCAAAATACATGATAATAAGCATCTTTGACTTCATAAAGAATATAAATTCTTGATCAAAATCAGTATTAGAGTCGATTTAGCCATGCCCATGAACGCCCTGACGATCTCAGAAACTATAGACTCTAAAGACTTCTCATTTGGCATTCAAGTTCTCGGTTACCACGCACAGGGCATCTCTCCGTCGAGCACTATCGACTATTACACATTCTTAAGCAGTTGTCTTGTGCAAGTGAATTGAGGCGCCTTTCAGTCACTTGTTCATTTGTGTTTGCGTCTCATTTTCATCTAGTCCCCTCCTTCGTCTCTGTCTTCGTGTTCATCTTGTGTTTTTTCTTCGCTTCCTACACACAATCATTACAAGCTGCTGTTTCAGTTGATGCTGTTGTTCTATTTTGTATCTGGCCACTTGTATCTTGTACTATTGTCGTTATCTACAATTGTAGCTGCTTCTCCTCGGCTTTCACAGACACATACACACTTCCACACACACACTCACACTTCATGGCCAATTGTCTGCATTCGTAGCTTCTACTTCTACCTCTTCTTCCACATATGGCTCTTCTGCTTCTGCTTCTGTCTTTGGTCATGTGAAACTCAGTCATTAATTTGGACGGTGTTTTTACTTTGTGGCAGCGTGGCAGCGTGGCAGCGTGCAGAACGTGTGGCATGCAACAGCAGAGCTTCGATTTTCCTCTGCTCATATTTAGCATTCTTCTGCCATTTTCTATTTGCTTTTTCTGTTCTCTCTCTCATTGCAATTTCCTTTTGTCTTGCAGCAATTTTACTTTACTTCTGTCTAGCATCTCAAAGTGAAGTTTTTGGCTTAAAAAACTTGGCATTTAATTACTCTTTGCACATTTCTCAAAATTTCACTCGCTGCTTGCTGCTCGCCTCCGCCCCCTGGCGCTGTCAACTGCATACTCAGGTGTTGAGGCACACATACCCTCACACACTCACACACACATACACACAAATGCATTATCATTATCATTATAATCGACATCGTGCAGCGGTTGCAAACAATGTTATGCTCATTATGCATTTCACTTTGCATGATATTATCCCCCATCCCCCATTCTACCCCATTCCCCTCCTCACCCCACCCCCCTCCACTACCCTTGGAGAATACTCCATTTGCATTTTTGTCGGCTGTGCCTGGGAAAGTTCTGCGGCTGACATCGTTTTGTAATTTTTATGGCAAACATTTTCACAGCCATTTCGATAATGCTCTAATGGCGTTTGTCTTGGTGTGCGTGCTAGTGTGTGTGAACGAGTGTGTGTGTGTGTGTATTAAGGAAACAGAGTATGTGTAAGAAAAGTGATTTATTATAATTCTATGATCATCGATATCAATACATAAACTTCTGACTTGGACAGTTGCAATTATAAATTATTGTGTGCTTAAGTTAAAGATGAAATACTTCCTTAGCTTCAGCCAAGAAATAAATCATTTGAGTTCATGCTTAAAGAGCAACTTCAAAAATGCAAACGAATCAGATAAAGTTGTAAAACTAAAGCATTCAACTTATATTTAACGAGTGAAAACATCGTAAGATTTAATATGTAAACTGTTTTTAATTATTTTGCTCTCGTTTATTTGTACACAAGTTGCCTACTCTCGAAATGATCAATCAGTTAACTTGGATAGATGGATGCATAGACGAATGACACACTGGCGCAGTGGATGACTCTGCTGAGAGAGATGAGATCGAGCCAATTACTGGCTCACAGTTTAAACACCGCTTCTTCCACTTTTAATTATGCGCGACTTGAGCAACTACTCGAGTTGCAACAGCTGCCTGCTGGTTGCCTCGCTGCCTGCCCCAAAGTGTGTGGTGCACTCGCTGCTGGTGGCAATGTCCATGTCAAGACAAAGACAGCGTTGAGTTGCAGGTGCAACTGCCATCTCCATCTTCATCTCCCAGCAGCATTGCGGTAAAATGCAATAAAGGGGTATGCAAAATGCTAAATAAAATGCCTTGGCAGTTTGCATTTTCTTGCCGTTTGAGTGTGTGTGTGTGTGTGTGTGCCTTAATTAATTTTGATTGCAGGCAACAAAAACTAAAGCAACAACTAGTTAGATGGCAACTGCAACGGAAATGTTCATCACACGACGCAGCAGCAGCAGCACCAGCAGCAGCAACAGCAGCAACATAGAAAATACATGGTAGGCGCTTTTATGCTGCACTCGACTGGCTAATTAATTGAATTAAATGAAAGGCCGCCAAAGCGCTGAATAGACAACCATCCTTACCCAACTAACTAACTCATCGCTGAAAATTAGACATATTTTTGCTACATTTCAGAAAAATTTTGTCGATTTTTTTCCGAGTGTATTCTAGTCCTTCCCATCCTATCGCTGTGATTATTAGTTGCATCGCTTCTGAGTTGCATTCAAATTAGGCCAGCATGAAGCCACAATGCCACGCCCCCAAATGCAAATTGCAAGCAAGGCCTAATGGCAACCTATAACAAGAGTTAATAGTGCTATTAAACTACTAAATGGCTAAAAGTACAACTACCTTTTAAGATGGCTAGCGGATTTAAGCGGCATTTGTCCATTTAAGTAGCCATTACTTATTGACCAGGCCTTCGCATCAAATTCACATTATACCACATTTGTTGAGATATGACAAATGCCAACTGTAGCTGCCCCCTTCCGCTCTCTGACCCTTAGCCTGAGCTTATTTATGACTATAAGCCGCCATTTGACTACCAATCACAATGGTGGCCCAAAGCGACCCGTTGCCCATCTATATAGATATCCATTGTCCATGGCGATGGCGATGTCGATGACTACGCATAATTTGTTTTTTGCATAGTAAAATTGTGCAAAGAAATGTAACAAGCAGAAGGAAGCAACTTCGTTGCCATGTACATATAATCTTGACCCGCATCAATCCCCCATCTTCATCTCCATTAGTATACAACAACATTTTTCAATACTTTGCTACACTGTGCAATGTTGGCTTCTTCGCTCTCCGCGCTGCTGAATTATCGTTGGGGCCAACACCTTCTCCAACAGCTTCTCCTGGGAAAGGTGCGTACGTAGTTCAAAAATAAGCGCTCGCAACCTTATCGCCTAAATCCAGGCTCGTTAATTACAACTACCCCAACTCCCGTACCCAACTCCCGTCCCCAACTAGTTACGTAAGCGGAAGAGTTCAAAGTGAAGTGCAGGTGTGGGTCACAGCTGTAGTCGTAGTGGGAGTACAATAAAATATCCTCGGCACACTGGGGTTAATTGTCAGCCAGTTTTGCTAGTCACGAAATAAATTCGACAATCAATTTCAATTAGAAAGAGACTTGAAAAAAAAAGACGCTCCCAGCTAGAATGCCTCAGAGCCTTTCTAACAGGAAATCCGTTGAGCTGTCAACGAGCCACAGAATTTATTTGGGGTCAGGTCAACTGGTCAGCTATTCTCAGCTACTCTCAGCGTGACCCACTAATTTCAATGAATATGAATAGATTTCACAGCAAACACTTCGCACCCAAGTCAAAAACTATGCACAGATGAGTCGTCAAATGGCTTATGCAAATAAATGTATAAGCGAAAGAAAAAACACACAACTCATAGAAGACCAGCGCTTAATTAACAACACAAATAAAAAATGAAAAAAAAAGTTAACTGCAAAATAAATGCGAGACTTGTGAGACGTGTTCGTGTGATTTGCATAAAACCGACCAGCGACCTTGTCAAATTAGTGCCAAAAATGCCAAAATAGCTCGTCGAAAATACGCTGCAAAAGAAAAGATCACTTTTGAAATGTGCGTCTCCAAAACCGAAAAAAAATAAAACGATCGTTTTGTGTGCATGGCATAAAAAACAGTTCAGACTGTCGACAATATGTGGTGGCAGCACAAGCAAAAGTGAACTCTTTTCACTTTTAGTGGACAGACAGACACAATGTGTGCTTTGTTATGATTCGCAACTGGTTTTTGATAACAGTTAAACGAACTCGACGACACAAAAAATAGCAACAATGCAGCAGTCTGTGCTCGTAAGAGAATTTCTTATCAAAACAACAAACTTAAACAGCTGCATGACAATTAAAAACATACAATATACAAAACATATACACAAAACTGTATTTAAAATATTCATGAAAAGTCTATAAAGTGTTCAAAGAGCCCTACAGAAAAGTGCAAACTTTTTTGTGGTATTCGGTTTGATTTGGTTCCGGTATTTGAGTCTTACAAAACTGTTAAATATAGGTTCTGATTCCGATTTTAGTCGGTAAGCAAGTGGCTTCAATTCTGATACCAATTCTGGCTTAACACTCTCTTCAAGATACATTTATTGAACCACGACTATTTTTACTTAATGTACAATCCCCGGGATACAATTGGGAGACCAATCCCATGCTATTATCCCTGAAACTTTGTAATTATTCGCTTAGCAACAAGTCTTCCTTATTTAAATTAAAGCAAAGCTCAGTCAACTAAGACAGCTCTCATTTAACATTGGGGCTTTTATGTGAGAAGCCAAACTGCAAACAAAAACAGAAACAGAAGCAAACTGCAAAATTGAAATGAATAAAGTCCGTTGACAAATCGATTTATTATGCAAAAAGACAATAAGGCTGCGATTATTTACAGTGTTTGAAATTCGAATTCGCAATAGATTAGTTGCCCCAAACTCAACAATAGGTCTTGCCGCTCCTCTATTCCCCCTCTCCCCTAATTACCTCCATGGCCGCTAATTGACAGCACTTAGCTTTAAAGGGGGGGGATGAGACTTCTTCAACACGAGCCAAAAGCGAGTTCATTTTGGTCACTTTAAGAAGCCATTAGGAGCCCATTTGGACCAGCGGCGAGTCAGCCAAGCGTAAACTGTACAAATAGTTAATTTTGTGGAGAACCCCGCTCCACTCCACTTTACATTTCCCAGGAGGCAAACAAAACAAATAACAAATGCTAATTCTCGAGAAACCCAACATAACAACAACACAACAAATCAATGGCAGTTGGAAGAAAAATCAGCTCTGGTTATTTGCCAGCCAAGTTGTTGGAAATCTGAATGCTAATTGAGACTAAAGGCAAAAGAACTTCACAGGTCTGTCTATGTGTGAAGTTCTTATGCCTTTATGCCCGTGACCCTTGACCCGTGTCATGTGTCATGTGCCGAATCATGGACTTATGATGATTTGAATGTGTGACGATATTTGTTTAACGGTTAACTACACTCAGAGGAAAATTGCTAAATTAGAAAAAATCACTTTGAACCAAGACTGACCAATCATTGGCCTAATCATTGGCTTGTGATGAGCTATATTTGTGTTTAACATTTAACTATAAACTAGATTATGGAGCAGCAGCTAATAGCCATGGCATTATTCCGACCTTTTTTGAGGTTTAGTGAAAGTCGAGTTTATCGCCTGAGCTAATCAAGCTAATAACCGATTTTCTTAATACACAAAAAGTCATCATTCAGCAAAAGTATTGCATGTCTGGGGCCTATTACGGACAGGATGTGTTTTGGGATAGGATAGGAAAGTGTCGGAACAAGAGTAACCAAACCATACTTTATTCTAGATAGGTCATTAGCTCGACGTCGACCCAGTGTAATGGCTAAATAGCCAGACAGTGGCGAATTGAGTAGATTCCCATTCTATAGAGACATTAACAAATCGGACATCATAAAGTGCGGTCTCATCTTTAACGCGAACTAAACAATAAGTAGAAAAAAGAAAACGTTTTTTTCTTCTTTTTATATTTTTTTGTGGATTGTGCTTTTAACTCGGCTTTGTCTTTTTTGTTCGCCATTTGGCAACGTTTTTAACGCGTTCATCTCCTCTTTTTTATTATAAATGAGACTTACTTATTTTAGACGTCCCACATTCCGTAAAATCGTTGAAAGATATCCGTTTAATTACCTGAAAGAGATAGAAGAACATGAAACTTAGTTAGGCAAAACAAACGAGTTAGAATGACATGGCCAAGAGTAGAGATCTCGACTAGGAGATGCACTCAACTTATATAAATAGCTGCTTCCTTCGACCTTCTGTTACATTCCTGAGCACAGCTTCTCAGTGGTTTCTCAAATTCTTTAAAATCCAATAAAAATTTAAAACTTTGATTAATGTGCTAATTACCGCGAAATTAATGATGATATTGATAAGTCTGGATATGCAATGAGCCATATAAGTGGCAATTAATCTGAATAAACAGCAAATAAACATTAAATTCTGCCAATAAAAGCGGTTTTCTCTGATTTCAACAGCGGTTTTGATATCAAACTTGAAAGTTGGCTCTTGACTACAGCAAAAATAACAAATTCTAATATCGCTTAGTGGAAATTGTTGATATCAGTTTCAAAATCGAATTGCGAGTTTTGTGACAACTGCAACTGCTGTTGCATGTGCAACTGCCGCAGTTGCTGTGGGCAACGTATACTCTAACACACTGAAAATCGCTCTTAATATCACATCAAATTCGTATTTCAGAAAGAAGTAAAAATATTTGCTTTCTCGACTGATAAATATAATATAAATTATAAATTATGTGCATATATAAATCATCTAAAATGCGAAATATCTTCAAATCTTTTGCGTTAAATAATAAATCAAATTTGTGTACACATATAAAAAAAAGGCTGGCAATTAGAGATATTTTAAGAGATAAGCATTGACTTTGAATAATAATTGCTGCATAATAAGCTAAGCTGTCCCTGCATCAATTTCTAGATCGATTTTTTTGTCAAGTGTATAAACACGAACCGCAGGACGCAGAGTTAAAGTTGAGTGCCCAACTCTGACCCCTGCCGCAGCAGCAACTTTGAACCTCTTCGCCTGTTTGGAGTTTGGCTCGTTGCTGTTGGCTAGCTAACCCAGCAATTGCCGCCACAGCACGTACAGTATTATTCCTTCTCCTTCTCCTCCACCTCCACCATCCCTTACTCCCTTGACACCTTGCCCCTTGGTACAGTGACACCCACAATTGCACAGACTCTTCCGATGACTCCCATAGCGAGTGCCCTATCGAGTTCTTCTCTCGACTGTTTGCATTCCCACTTCCCATTCTGATGTTGCACAGGGCAGATGATGCCACTGCTGCCTCCTCTACTCTTTTCCTCACTCGCCCTTTGCCAACTTCTGACAGCACAGGGCTTTTGTCGCCAGCCGCTGGGTTCGCTTCGGTTTTTCCTGGCTGGGCATGTTAATGACCCTAGCTGCCTAGAGATTTGCATACACACACATATGCATGCATACATATACATATACATATATATATACATATAGTCAGTTGCTGTCAAACTGTGCAATGCTGCTGCTGCTGTTGTTTCTGCACAGGGAACGCCTCGCCTCGTTGGCTGTCGCCTCGCATCGCTTTCAATTTAGGCGTCTGCGCATAAAATTGCATCGTTGTGGCATCCACATCTGTGTGCCCCTTATTTTTTGCTAATTTATAAAAATAATACCCAACACGACGACAACGACAAGAGTGTCTTGTATTTACAATTCACAAGAAGCTTTATTTTGCCTGTGAACTTGACACTAGCAGCCTGCAGACAGCAGACAGATGCAGATGCGGCCAGTGGGTCGCTCTCAACTTGTTTGTTGGCCAACAAACCAATAAACAAAAAAACAAACAAACAATCATACCAAATAGCAACTATTTTGAAGTGCGATTTCATAACGCAAAAGCTGATCGAAAGATATATTGCGCCAAATAAGTGCTACACACACATATTTGTTGCAGCCACAATAACCACAGCAAGTAAGCAAGCTTTAGTCGACTCCGCTCGACAGGCAGATACCCTACAATTAATTTGTTCAAGATTTCGATAATACAGAGGTGACTAAACCGACTCTTCTGTTGCTGCTGATCGAGAATTTATAAATACCATATGGGGTTGCTCTGATCAGAAAAAAAGTTATTTATGCTTCCTTCTGCCTGTTACATTCTACTGCAAACTTCAATATACCCTTCTCACCCATTGCTGGGTATAACAACGATCAAATAGCGCCTTCAAGGCATTTGCAATTGTCAGACTTCATGTCGACACTTCAGAGCTAGGTTTTTGGTTTATGTGGATGTGGCTGGCTTGGAGGCCGCCGTTGGTTGTTAAACTCTCCATCTCCCTCTCTCTCTCTCTCGGCTTGTGTCCCTCTGGGTTTTGAGGTGTGGGCGAGCTACATCCAAGCCAAATTCACAAAGTGAGTTGTAAATGAGCCCACACATGCATGTCTAAACTTGAGCGAGTTTCGTTTCTGCATCTGCATCTGCATCTGAGCATTGCTCAACCAGATTTAGATGCACAGCCAGATACGGATACTGATTTAGACTGCGTCTCCAACTCAGTTGCAACTTCAAACATACACAACAGCAACGACACACACAACAACAACAACGAGGAGCGAGTGTCGTGTTAATTGGCAAGTACTTTTGGCTCTGACAATTATTATGGTGATATATAGACTCCGATACTCGGCTTGTGTTCAATTTGTTGATTGCTGATTGCTCGACGTATTTTCAAACAGCACTCGAGTGCACTCACACTCACACTCACATCTACATTCCAATATATTCACATTCACTTGGCCAAAGTCTTTTTGCATGACAGTAAAAAAAATTGTGAACTTATTGTTAAGAGTTGTAATCCTTCAAAACTGATTACAGTCTGGATTCGGTACAACATCATAATAATCTCTATAGCAAAAAGTTAAAATGCTCGACTATCAGATACCCTGTTACCTGTAAAATGAGATCTCCAGGTTATATGCAGCCATTATATATATACAGAATTCTGCAATTCTGAATGGGTTCAGTTTGCTTATATATATATATATAATGGAATCATTTCAACTTAAGTAAAAATGTGAATTTTCCACAGCTAAAAGTCAGGCTCAACTACTTAACTGCTTTAAGCTCAGTAAGTACATGTAAAAATAGATATGTATATATATTTATGTTTTTTGTATGCATGTAGATTTTGGGAAGGCATTCTGCATTCTGGTTGCAACCAATTAATTTTTTCTTCTTTCGTTCTCACGCAAGGTTAAAGGCCTTTCCCATTTCCCATTTCACGGCGTTTTAAAGAACCTGGGGCCAGCCACTTAAGCCACTCACACTGCATAACTATGTGTATAATTATTTTTCATCTCTTTCCCCACACCCCTTTCCCCCCCCCCCCCCTACCTCTTGTGTTTTTTCCCCCGTTCCACATTCACCATCAACAACATCATCTGCGTCAACTGCTGCCTTCACTTGAGGCAACTTTTCATACATAATAAATGTGTGTAGTAAGTTTTTCTCCGGCTTTTTTCGATTTTCAGTTTTTCGAGCAGCTGTCAATTTTAATTAATGCAAATTGAAACGCACAACAAATTGCCATATCGACATAATTATGCAATTTCCACAATTGAATGAAGTCGGGACGTCTGTTCGACTTTTAGTTAGTTTATTATAATTTATTGCATAATCAGATTGGGCAAATCAGCACTTTGTTTAAATACAGCTGCAATTTCGAACGAAAATCCTTTCCGTATGACAAATTTAATTTGATACTTACACAGTTGCATAAGCGACAAAACGATATCAAATAGCCTCGAAATGGACAACGACTAAATTCGACACAAACGAGACAAAAAGCGAGAAAAAAAACACTTGAAAGCCTCTTCTGCTCAGGGCCGCCAATCGCCGATCCATTATATTATTCATATTATTTATGAAGGGAGTGAGGAGAGACGAAAGAAAGAAAAGAGAGAAAGAGAGAGAGAGTGAGAGAGATAGAGAGAAAAAGCGCAGCTTGAAGCATAAATAACTAAAAATGAATTTCAATATAAAACGAATTTTAAATGTTGAGCCATCAAAGTCAAAGCAGATATGCCACCAGCTGAGCCCAAACAAAAATACACAAAACACACAATAAAAAATAAAAAAGAAACAAATACAAATAAAAATATACATACAGACGCAGAAAAGAAAACGAAACCTATACAAAAAATAAAAAACAGTCTCTTTAAGCAGGAAAAACTGGGAAAGCGACAAACAAAATGTGCACAATCCGCAAAAGAAGCTAAAAAAAAAAACACAAAACCCAAAGCACCAGAAGCAGGTGAGGCGGTAGTGGGAAGAGGGCAGCAACAGCCGGTAGCTGAGGCAGAAAGAGAAACACCGAGAATATTATTAAAAGCCAAATAAAAATGAAAAAACAATAAATCATAAGATAGAAAAAAAATTACTTACGCTGCGTGAGAAATGAATTGGAATTTTAAAAAGGCGTTGCAACAATGAGGAACGAAAGCAAAAAAACACAAAACGATCGATGGTGAAATGAGTTAGAACTAGCCAAAAAGAAGTAGAAGAAGCAGAGCTGAAGTGCGAGACTGAAAATGTGTGCTAAATAGACTAACGAGACAAAGAGAATGGTAAATGGGGCAAGTAAGCAAAAAATACTTTTGATGAGGCCACCTTTGCAAGTAGCTAAATGAAATAAATAAAACAAAGGAACAGCTGTCTCACTAAATAACGCCCTGTTTTCAGATCCACATAAAAATATTTCAAAATAACAATATATTTCGATTGTAGTAGCTGAAAAATGGTCTGCTGGGAGTCAAGAAAATAATTAATTACTTTTTTCACCTCTACGGCAACAATTTAATCGATTTTCTCTTTCACAACTTAACTTTTGCATTTCGATTTGGATGTGGAGGATTGCCAATTGCATTTTTCGATCGGAAAACAGAGCTTTAGGATAAACAAAAGCTCCACAATTATAATTTTAGCTCCCCTTAGCCTTCCATTTGATATATAGTAAACGCAGACACACAGATTTTGTTAACTAAAAGTTATTTTCACATTGTTTAACAGCTGGTTAGAGGGTATCCCCCAGCCAAGCTGTCTCATCAGTCTTTGAAGTGCATATTTTATTTTACAACATTATTTTTATTCAAATTATTGCTTTATTAATATTGATAGACCTAAACAAACAAAAAACAAATTGCCAATCATACAATTTGCGACTGTTTTGTTTAATCAAAAATCGAATTCGCCTGCCAATTCGAAGCCTCTGAAAATTTGCCACATTGATAATGGAAGGTCGTTGAGCAAACAGAAAAAAAATGAACAAATTATGATGATATGCAATGCGACAATCTGGCGAGGCGAGAGACCTTTTTCAGGTTCATTCAACTTGGCAACACACAAATTCAATTTGGCTGCACAGCACAGACAAATGTCTGTCCATCTGTCTGACCCTCTGTCTGTGCATCAATTGGAACACTTGTCGCACATTAAACACACTCAACCACACACACAAGGTGTGTTGTCATAAAATGCTGTGTGTAACGGTAATCGTAGATGTAGTAAGCGAGGCGCTAAGCATCAAAACGGTTTTTTCTAATGGCCTAAAAGAACACATTACGCACTATCATTACGTGTCTAAAACGTTGAAGCACTCAAAATTGATTTCAACTGAAGAAAATAACAGAAGAAAAAGAATGTTGCCCCGGTTCGACGTGCCAAATACAAAAAAAAAACCGGTTACCGACCTTTAGGAAAGTTGTTTTCTTGCCCGTTTTTTTTATTTAATTTTTTTTTTTTGGGGAGTTGAAGCCCAGCATTTTACGAGCTTGTTTCTTACGACTTCAAAGCGCTAATTGTTTTGATTAAGATTTCGTTGCGGTCGCATTGAAATGAATACTAAAAAGAAGGGTGGCAACTCTGCTCTCAGCCATCAATCGAGTGTCGCAAATCTATCAAAACAAACATATTAAATAATTACATAGCCAACTTTAATTGTCGACATTATTGTTATTATTTTGATGTGTTGCCACAAACTCATTGCCACAAAAATTAAAACAACAGCACAGCAACTCTGTGCCTTTAAAGGAGTTATTGAAAATTTGTGCAACGCCTACGAGTGCTATTAGCTATCAAAAGATTAATCAATAAAAGGCCAGGCCAAGTAGCATTTATGCCCAAAAAAAAATACAATCTAAAGTTTCTTAGTCATCTGAGTACATAAAAAAACAATATATTTATATATAGATATAAGTATTGCTTTCAATACATTTATTTATTTTGCAACCAGTTTTTTGTTTGGTCGACTGAAATAAAATTCGCAGCTTTTTCGGTTTTTTTATTTATTTACTTTTGTCGAGTGTTTATTTAGTTGGCGTTTTGTTTTTTGCGCTTGCGTCTCAATTTCGCTGAAAAGCAGAAAAGGGAGCCTCTCGCAGCTCTGGCGCCTATTCGTAGAAATAGAACACTCACTCCAAGGCTATTTATTATTTGTAATTTGGATTCCTGCTGGTTTTGCTTGCTTTTCGATTTCATTTTCTGGCAGCCATTTTGAATTGCTGCGTGCCTCAAAGCAGCAGCGATAACAACACATTTACAAAATATATACGTGTACTTTTATATGCATGATGAATAGGGACGCATTACACGTGCGAGGGTAGCTTAAGAAGTATGCGTGAGCAGCATACATTAGCAGCTTGCTTAATGGTTCCTCTCAAGTTGAACATGAATAATAAGCCAAGAAGAGTGAAATGATGCATAATAAT
Organism: Drosophila cognata; assembly: GCA_035041535.1. Taxonomy (NCBI): domain Eukaryota; kingdom Metazoa; phylum Arthropoda; class Insecta; order Diptera; family Drosophilidae; genus Drosophila; species Drosophila cognata. The sequence continues at coordinate 958,304 of JAWNLC010000451.1, forward strand.
GTGTTATTAGCATCGAACATGTCGGGCGGCGGGTAGCGAACTGTCTCCAAGTCTCTCCCAAGTAACGCCAAAGTTTGCCAGCTAAATGATACGAAAACAAAATAAATTATGCGCGTAATCAGTACAAATTGTAAACTTCAGTATATACTGACTGTATCTAGTTTACTTGGTCTCGAGCCTGTTGAGTGTTCCAAGTCTGAGCACTTGATTTTTATCTATATTAATTCTGTATTAAAAGTTGGAGATTCCGTTGGCCGATACATCTCGAGAAAAACACGTTTGAAGCGTTTACAAAACGGAATTAAAATTAATTGATTTAATCGTTTTTCATTATAACCAGCTAGAAAACATTTAACTTGGCTGAGACTTGGTTTGGTGCCTCTGCTCAGCTCGATTGCTGCCTGGCTCCTACTTTAAGCCATAATTTACCAAATAAATTGATTAATATGATCATAAATGGTCAAATTATAGCTGTTCTAAGATTTGTGTGTTAGCAGTTGTTTAAAATGCATTTAATTTTTCTCTATTTTTGGGCACTTGTTAAACTGCCCTCAGAGCAAGCAGAGGTTGCTCTCAGGCCTACTTTTTTTTACTTTTTTTCTCATCTTTTCGGTGTGCCACGCCGCTTAGGCAAATATTTGAGACCTGCTTCAACCGACTGATTATAATGATGATAATAATGATGATGATGATGATGATGACGAGGAGACTTCTTTTGCTTTTGGTGCTGGCTGTATTCATTTATTCATTTGCGCTTTTGTTTGATGATTTTGACGCACTTGTCGTTTACTCTTGGGCCAAGAGACAAATAACATACATACAGATACACACACACATATATATATATGCACACCCGCACTCAAATTTATATTAGAAGTAAAGTTATGGGGCACATTAATCAAAAGAGCGTCAAACAATTGGTTTTATTGTTTTTCAAAGAGAGATAAAAGTTAAGCGGATGTTTTACTTCATAGATACAGAAAATACATTAAACTGCTCCTTGGAGGCAGCTCTGAGCGCATAACCAGACTACACATTGAAAGCCGCAGGCTTATTGCAGATGTGTGTGTACAACACACACACATACACAACACACGCACATAATTATGTGCCTTAAAGTATATTTCGTTGTTGTTGTATTTGTGCAACTGTAGCTCGCACAAGTAATATATGTGTTGGCTGTTAGCTGTTGGCCTGGCTCAAATTGCCAGCACCAACGGCGTGATTTGCATTTTAATGCGAGTATGTGCGAGTGTGCGTATGTATCTGTGTATGTGTGTGTTAGTGTATGTGTACAAATATGCCCCTTGGTGCTGTTTCAGCGTCTTCTGGGCCCAAAAAACTGCCCAGCGGCATTTCTAAGTTATCCATAGATACATAGATATCAAACACTCAGAAAAAAATCGTCTTACAAAATAGAGTTTCTTGTTTTTGTAAATAATTTCTAAAATAACAAGAATAAAAATTTCGAAAAATTAGATCGGCCTGCCCTGAATCGACGATCCCAAACAAATGGCGATTTTTTCTATTTCTTAGAAATGTTTTCTGTTATTAAGAAATTCCAGAAATTAGATTTGCAATGCCTGGATTTTAGAAATCTACTTAACCTAAACTGGACGTCGAAAGTATGACGATTTTTTTCTGAGTGTAGATACATACACACAAAACACTCACACAACACACACTTGTCGTCTGGCTGGCATTTATTTCAATGTAAACAACAACAACAAGAACCATCGTAAATTTGATTTTTCATAATTTGCCACAGACTCAAGAAAATAAACATGAAACTGAAAACCAATTTCAAATGTGATTTTTAACTTGATTTCGGTTGTGGAAATTTTCTGTTGGAATAAATGAGCTGCAAAAAAAATTGGTTAGGCGCCCAAAGGCAGACGGTAGACTCAAAGTAGACTCGTTTACAGTTTGAGGGGCATTGAGTGTGTGTTGCCAGTACCCCTCTCCAACCCACCCCACAACTCCCTTTTTGCTTGCAGCTGCGAATTAAGCAATTTGTTTTTTAATTTTTTGAGAAATGCAATTATGCTTAGTAGTCTTGCCTTTCAATTAAACTCCACCTGCCCCCCATCATTAGCTGACTGATTACAGTTAGTTGGCTAACTGTTTTAACAGTTTGCATTTTTTTCTAACCGAACCACGCTCAACTCCCTGCCTCTGCCACGCCCATTGTTTTTTCTCTGCAGCTGTAGGCCTCTAATATTCTATTAGCTATTTATTTTCTTCATTAGTTGTCGGCAACAAACTTGTTTTCTATTTCTATCTTTCAGCTCTCTTCAATCGCTTCAATCTTTGCCATCATTCTTGGCAAAGTTCTGCTCACACAATGCGGAAGCTGTTTGAGCAGGCACTTCTTAAATTTCATTGCCTTTGCTCTTGTTGGGCTCATTCAGTTGGGCATCGATCGAAGCTCCTCTCTATGTGGCCCTTGATTGTTACATTGATTGATTGTTTGATTGTTTGATTGATTGATTGATTGTCGGTTAGCTCTGTGTGTCGCAAAAGCAGCGTGAAAATAAGTTTAAGCATTCGTCTTCGTCTTCATTTTTCGCTTCATCTCTCTCCTCCTCTTCATCTTCATCTACTGTTGCCTGTTTTCCTTCTTTTTCAATTTTGAAAAAAAACTCTTAAGCACCACACTTTCCACAATTATTTTTCCCTTTGTCTCAAACATGTTTTAATGTGTTTTACAACACTTTTGAAACAGATTCCCCTATTTTGTTGCTCAGTGTTTATCATTTGTTAGCTTGCCCAATTTCTTGATCGCTTTTTGTGCCAATTTTTTATACAAGTTTGCCGCATAAAATATTTAAGCCATTTATTTATGCTTTTGGGTGCCATTCCTCAAGCGGCTTTTGTTCCATCCAAAATTCATTACGATTTGTATACCCTTACGGGTAGAGAATTATTTTTTTGTCGAGAAATTGAGAAGGACAAAGACAAGGTCCAGTGACAAATGAGTTTTTGTGTGAACAACTTGTTTGTTGCCACGTTATCCGAATCAAATTTACAAATATGAATATATGTAAGCATAAATATGTTTCTCACATTTGGAAAATAAACTCAAATAGCTTTCATAGGTTGTTTGACTGCAGGGTATCTAAAGATCGACTTGCCTTATTTGCTGATTTCATGTTTTTTTATTTGTGCCCGTTGTCATTAGATTTAAGTGGGTTTTTTGTTAAACCGTCCAAGAAATTTCGCAAGCGTCCTTCGCATTCTGTGTGGATGTTGTCCCCTGAATACCCCGAGTGCCATTCATCTCGAATACCCCTACTCCGTCAGTCTGTCATTTGGTCAAAAGCCATCAAACATCAGGCCACGCCCCAAATTGAAATTCCAATGCATCTGCGAGCGAGCTTCGCTTTCATTTTTTGGCCATTGATTTTGTTTTCCATTTCATTTAATTTCTTTGAACGCTTCCCTTTTTTTTTGTGCTCGTTACGTTTTTTATTTTTTTATTTCTTTTTTGCATTTGGTTTTTAATTCAATGTCATTTTTTGGTTTTTTGTTTACTTTCGAAACAAAATTGAAAGCTTTGCTGGCAGCGGAAAATTCATCGTCAACTTTTACATAACTAAAGAGATTTTTTTGTTGTTCGCCACAATTTGTTGCCATTTTCTTAACATGGCTTTCTTTGTGGGCCCTACTCAAGCAATTAGCGTAATTTAGCTGCACTTGGCCAACGGAAATGAAAATACGAGAAAATATGATTATAATTATTGTTTTTTGTTGCTCTTAGTTTTCTTGTGGTTTTGTGGATTTCGTTGTGGGGTTTTTTCTTTTTGTTGGCTTTGGGAATTTTTTCTTAACATTAAATACCGAACTGAACTATTTTTCCCTTTTTCCCTTCTTATATTTATTTTGTTCATCAATTTAGTTTATTCAAAGTTTGGCTGCTTATATTAAATACTCTTTAATTAAATTTGCAAACACAACAAACACAAAACTTGGCCAGCTTAAGCCCTCTCATAATCCCCACATAGGCCAATAGAACTTTGGCAGCTTTTGCATGACTTGGCTTGAAGCTGGCTTTATATATATATATTATATATTAACGCATTGCGTGCTTCAAAGTCTAACGGTAGCACCATCCCCTTCCCCTCCTTTTCCCCTTCCTGTCTTTCCTTTAGTCACCCTACTAAGCACAAATTTTATTCAATTCCCCTTTTTGAGTATACCCTAAGCCCATTGAGGGTTTATAGAAAGGGTATAATGAATCAGGCAGAGGGAAGTATCTACCACCCAACAGTCGAGTCGATCTGACTGTCTCTAAGAATAAGCCAATCTTAAGACATGTTTTTCTCGAAATGTATCCGAAAAATGTTTTTAAGTTTTAATGCAGAATTAATACGGATAAAAGATCCTGTTCTCAGACTTGGAATACTAAACTAAACTTACTTAACTAAATATAGTCATTTTGTGATTATGAGAAAGAATCCTCAGAGAACAAATCACATCATTTTATTTTATATTTAACAGCTGTTTGCAGGGTATCACGCTTTCGCTTACCCTTTCTCTCTCATTTTAACTTGGATATAGCATTAAGGGAACACCTTTCGTTTTACGCAAATGAAAATTGTGATTTGCCACTACAAAGCAAAGTAAACTAGAACTTTTTATTTATTTTTTGTAAACACAACAATAATAATAATAATAATAATAACAATAATAATAACAATAATAATATCCATAACCATAATAATAATTATGAAAATAACCATTTCCAATTGATTAACAACATTTTTCGCATTTTAATATGCAGCATAAGTTTATTTTTAATAGCATTTACAAAATAGTTGCGATTTTAATATATAAAATTCCAGAGGCAGACCAGAAAATTTGCAAAAAACGGCAGCCGCATTTTGTTGTGGTAAGTTCAAAAATATTGTATGTGTGTGCCTCGAGCACACAAATAAAATGAAATAAATTAACAAGTTGCAAATATGCAAACAAAAAAAAGAGAAAAAGAGAAAAAAGAACAAACCGCAAATTTGAATGAGAATTTTGCAACTGAAACTTTTTTGGGTATCAAAAACAAGTTGCAACGAAATTTGCACATAAAAAAAAGCGCGCGTGTGGCAAAAACTCAACTATAGATATATATATATGTATGTATATAGATATACATATCTGAGGCTGTTGTATAACTTAAAATTCCGAGTACCAAACTGATAATTTTCTTTATTCCATATATACAAATCTACAAATAATAAAATACATATAATAAATATGTATGCCCCATGCAATCTGTATTGCAAAATTTAAAACAAACAAAATAAACGAGATAATGATTTCCTTGAATAAGCTATTAAAAAAAAATCCCACACAGAAGCTTATCGCAAACATTACTGAGAATTTAACTGAATCACCCAGCAAAAAAGTTATCCGGCCTAAAGTTTTATATATATTTAAGATGAAGCCGTATGGAAAAGTGTTATGAAGTTTTTTTTTGTTTCTTGGTAAATAACCCAAATCCTTAACTGATGCTCTATGGGAATGAGAGAGTGAGAGAGACTTATTATGTGAAGGAAAAGGGAACAGAGCAACTGAAAACAAGAAAGCACGACTATGGGATACCCTGCGAGCAGCTGCTAAATGCGATCAATGCGAGAATGCGTTTTCGAATATAACTTGGTTGTTTCTCAGGAGATCTTAATGACATATAGATACATAGTATATAGTCCTCAAGCCACCCCATTTGAGTTATTGTTATAGTATAGGGTATACAGCTGGCAACATTAATGATGGCTTACATTTAATGGCTGTAATTCGAATGCTGACTTTTCGAGAGCATAGTAATCGAGTTGCGAATAAAATATTCAAAAAGTACTCCCTTAATATGTATTTGGAACTGGGTGCGATGCTTGTTTCAAAGGTCATCTGCTGTTTTTCTCTCAGTGTAGCAGCAACAACTATTACGAAATGTAGTGTTCACATTTCTCATTTCGCATTTCACATTTCTCATTCATAATGCAAAAGCTTCTTTCTTCTGTTTGCATCATTTACGCCACGCCCACACACACACAATACGCCCACATTTGCTAGGCATTATCCTTGTGCCAAATTGATTTTAATACCCTACACAGTAAGCAAACATAAAGGGTATGTCGATGTCCGCATACAACAGAGACGATTTAAGTGTGGCGATTCTTATCGATATGCATGAAACGAGCACAGTTATCGATAAAATTAAATTAAATTGAGCTGTGTAGGGTATACGAGAACCAATATATCAAATGTTAAGTGTCTAGCTATTATAGTTTCAGAAATCAGCTTTATAATACCATTTTGTTCAAGCTGGTCAAGAATATATATACCTTAAGGGTTCGTAGATATTTCCTTCTGTCTGTTGCATGGGTTTACTCCACTTTCTAGTACCCTAATAATAAAAATAATAGTTATTATTATTTTGAAGACTAGGGTATATTATAGCATGGCATATTTTCGCATTTTCATGAATTTTCCCTACTTGCTGTTGTTGTAGTTGTTGTTTGCTCTTCTTCTGCTTCTTCTTCTTGTGGTCGTTTTTTCCACATACTTCCCTTATTGATTTTCCTTTTATTTTTTTGCGTCGGCCAGAAAAAGAAGAGGAAGCAGCAGCAAACAAAAATAAAATAAGTAGAAAAGAAAAATATTTTTATGAATACTTAAGAGGGGGGAAAAGGGGTTGAAGAAAGGCAATCAGGTGAATTTTCGTTAAATTTCCGTTCGCTTTCATATGCTTTTGCTTTAAGCCTGAGAAATTGGTTCAAAGATTAATTGACTTTTTTGGATAAAGACAACAATAGGCGGCTCAAAGCCAAAGTTAAAGTTATCAGAAAGTTTTATATTTAAATACCACCTAAAGTCCATTAAATAAATTTCATTTAAAATATTAAATATTATTTGTAATTAAATTGTAATATATTTTCTACTTTTTCTATATTATTTTCCACTGATTTCTGTGGACATTCAATAAATAAATAAAGCAAATTTATCCACTTTGAGACAATCGTTCTTAAAGTTCGGTTGAGGTAGAAAAGAGCCCCTCGACCCTCCACATCATTATCCTTGTTAACATCCCGTGAAGGGCTCGTCATTTTTATCTCTATCTTTGTATGCTCTTCCCTCATTCTCTTTCTCCTATTTTTGGCTTACTCATAAATCAGCTCATCTTTTGCTGCTTGGCAGCATCATCAATTTGGTGGCAAGGTAAAATGGGGAAGATAATGGGGGCAACATAAGCCTTGACGCGTGGCAAGAGATATTCTTATTTGCAGTTATCGCTGCAGCACACTGACAGCAGGCACTGTTTGCTCCAAATGGACAATTGGCCAATAAACCAAATGTCTGACAGTTCAATTAACTAAACAGCAGCGACAGAGAGCAACAGAGAGAGAGAGAGAGAGAGAGAGATAGAGCGGACTAGTTTCAAAAGGATTTCCTAGGTAACAAAAAATGGAATTCATTTGCTCATTAAACGTCTCCAGTCTCCCCGTCTCAATTCCGCCTTCCAGGCACATTCCAGTTTCCAAATGCGTTCACAGCTGTTGGCGAAAATTTGCCAAAAAAAAACAGAGACAGAGGCAAAAGAAAGCGCTTAATGAGGAGGATGAAAAGGGGAAGAGAACGAGGGGGGAGTGTGTGAGAAAGGACAACTGAGGGACGAATGCTGAGTGAGTCTGTCTCTTTCTTGCTCTCTCTCTCCCTCTCTTAAGTGCCTATAAAGAAAAGAAGAAGAAGCTATGCATGCATATCTGGGCGAGAGCGAGTGAGAGAAAGAGCGAGTGAGAGAGAGAGAGCAAGTGAGAGAGAGAGCGAGAGACAGAACGATTTGCTCCTACTGCTCAAATCATCTGTTTCAAATCGATTTTCCTTTTTGTTATTTGTTGTTCTTTCGCCTGGGCTAAATTTGAGTGTTTGTGTGTGTGTTTAGGTGCGTGTGTAGGTATGTTTGGGTATTTTGTGCGAGCTTTTTTTTGGTCTTGGGTATTTCTTAAGCAAAAACTCAAATATTTTATATTCTCAAATTGAAATACTAATTATTAAGAAGATATATATATATATATTTATATTTTATTATTACTATAAAAAAGAAAATAGAATTCTCATAAATATTTAATTTATTTCCAACAACTGGGAAATGTGAGCTAGCTCGGAATTTAATTGCAGATTTCCAATTAAATCAGTTGAAAATCACATTTTTATACAGTTAGACTAATGGAGCAATAAATCAAAACAAGCCATATTCGGCTGTTTTTTATTTCGACAACTTTGCGTTTCGTCTAATTTAATTGACCCCAAAAAAAAACAAAAACGCAGCGCCGAAAATTGCTTTCAATTTGTATACCACCAAAAAAAAGAGCTAAACCAACTTCAACCCAAATCGCAGATCTCCGACATATTTTTTTCGGCCGCCTACGGCCGACAATTTTTGCTCATTAAATAAATCAAAAAATCGCTGTTTTTACGCGTCTGACCATAAAAGTAAATTTTTACCATTCGATATGTTTGTTGTTGTAATAATCAATTTATTCAAATTTGCTGAAATGCTCAGAAAAAATGATTGAGCAAAAGCACAAAAAAATGTCAATTTGTGGGCCAAATTAAAGGGGACAAAAAATTTGTGAAATATATTTTACAATGAATATAATTGTTTTGTAATAATAAATAGAAAAAAAAACTTATTAAATTTTCACAAAAAATCATGAATTTGTAAAATATATTTACAATAAAAAAAACTGGCTTTATTTTGTGCACATATTGCTTATAGACAGTGTGATCTGATCTGCTTCCCTCGCTCACACCTTGGTAGAGAACTGATCTGTTTTGATTTGCTCTCTCGCTCGCACGCTTCCAGTCGACTGTTGTACGTGAAACACGCCGCAAATTCCACCGTGAAGCTGGAATTACGTGCATAAAAACAATTAATGCCTACCGTCGTCCGCCTGATAAGACAAACAACAACAACAACGAGAACATTAATAATAGTAAAAAAAAAAAACACTCATTTCATGCTCAGCAAGCACGCCAAAAATTTAACAATTTTCCAGTTATGCAAGCCGAGGCCACTTTAATAATGTTCACTTTTTAGTTAATTCGTTTTCTATCAATTAAAAAATGTTATCGCTCAAAAGTGAAGGTCGCCCATAGAAGAGCTGTAAAAATAATAATAAATCAGATGTGATAAGGCCAAAAAAGAACTGAAAGCAACAAATATATTTAATGAGCGCATAAGAAAAGTGAATGATCGCATTTTGATCAGTTATATAACGGAAAATAATTATAATGGAATAAAGTGCAAGTAATCTGAAGGCTTTCAGCCATCCATATATTCTTATGGTTAAAGACTTATAATAAGTAGTCAGCTTTCCTTAGACCTCCCATTCCCCTCAAACACACATACACATCTTATAATTATTAGTCAGTTTTTCATACATCCCCTCACTGTATTAATTAAAGTCTTATGAAGTTTGAGCTTCCATAGATCTGTATTAGTTACAGTCTTATAATTCTCAGTAAGCTTTCCTTTAGATTCCTTCACTTCGTCAAAGAAGTCATAAAATAATTGTGCAGCTTCCATTGATCCTCTTATTACTTCCAACACACACACATACATGTGTGTATTAGTGTCTTATAACATGCTTAGATCCTCTCACTCCTTCCCAGACACACACTTCAATGTAGTAGTTAAAGTCTTATACTAGGCGAATACTGACCTTTTTATATGTAGTTTTTGTTTTTGTTGTTGCCGCTGCTTTTGCGGCAATTTGTTTACTTTTTGGCTGCTGCTCCTTTTGCTGTTGTCGTTAGTTGTTTCGTTAAGTTCTCGCCTGGGCCCCCAAATTAAAAAGGACGAAACTGACTTTCGTTCACTTCTCTGACTCCCTCTCCCGCTCGCTCTCTTTGTGTGGGCCGCGCAAACTCAGCAAATTGATTTTCACTTTTGGTCAAGCGAAGACTGTCAAAAAAATAACACACACACACAACACAGAGACAACGCAGGAATTTTCACTTGTGCCACTTTATTTTATTTGTTGTTGTTGTTGTTGTTTTGTTGTTGAACAGGTTTAAAAACAACAAAACACAAATTGAGGCAAAAATTTGCCGGCAACAAAAATTCCAACTGATTTTTTATTTTTCTCCTTTTCTTTGCCTCTCTTTACTTTTATTTTGGGGGGATTTAAGAGAAAGACACACACAGACACAAAACCGCTGCTGAGAGCAACACAAAAATTCTTTTGCTGCTTTTGGTTTACTTTGCTTGCTGCTGTTTTTGTTGTTGCTGGCTGCAGAGTTGAACCGGTTTTTGTTTTTGCACTTCACTTTTTGTATTTGCTGCTGCTTTTTATTTAATTTTATTATATTTAATTTAACTTCAAAATTTATTAAATTCGTAATTCGCAATTCTCAGATTTAAAATGAAATATTTCGCTTGCATTGGAATTAATGCACCGTTATGTCGTTTTCCATTTGCACGCCCACTTTGTATTTTTATACTGCCGTTTCGCTCGCACACACTTTTGTAGCAGCGCGACGCGCGAACAACAACCGTACCAAGTCGAAGTCGTATGCAGACTAAATCGGCTTCTTCTCTTATAAACGGTTGAGCGCAAGGTGCGCGAGTGACAACTGTTAAACTCAAAATGGCATTGCTTAACAGTCGCTACAACAATGTGTGCTCTGTGACTCTCTTTTGCGACGCTAAAGAGCAGCTGTAATGTGAATTAACATTATGTTCCCCGTTGAATTTAAATAATAAAAAAATTAAGAAATTATTGATAAAATTTGTAAAGAAATAAAGTCCACATATATTTGTTATTTTTCTTATTTATTTACCTTATTTAAATTGAGCTTACTGTTAATTTTTACAAAGGCACAGCTTTTTCTAATGTACCCCTTAAATATTATGAAAGTAAATTTAATTGACATGAATATATTATAATTTACTTATTGTTCTATGCAGATGAAGACATGAGATTAAAAATAAGACTGCTAAACGTTTTTACAAATAAAAATTTTGATTAAGAAACGGAATTTGCCAGCTTACAATTCGTTCATTTTCATTTTAATTTCAGTTTTTCTGTCAAAATTTATTTAATTAAATATTTGTATTGCACAGCTGATTATTGATCTAATTCGATTATCGCTTATTAATTAACAATTAATTATCATATATACTTTCTTCTTATTCGTCTTCCAAGCATTCAAGTCATAATTAATAATAATATTAATAATTTGACCGACTTCCACATGCCCTGCAAAACAAACGGAATTTAATTTGAATGGAATATAACAATCTAACAATATAATAAAATAATTTTTTTTGTCGCCAAAATTCAGTAGGTTTTTTCTGACTGTAGACTGGCACAGCGCAAAAAATCTGCTTATGTGTCAGAGAACTTAATATAACTTGGCACTTTTTTGTTACATTAAAAAATAAATAAGTACTTATGAGGGAATAGTAAACAATGTATTAAAAATCAACATTTCAAAGAAACTTCAAAACTAATAATTTTGTTTTTTTTTTGATTCTCCAGAAAAAATGTTAAATGTTGCTATAATTTTGACCGCAGCTGTATTATAACATATGGCGAATATTTACCCATTAAACAGCTCCAACATTAGAGATCCTTTGCTGCAACTTCTGGCGGCAACAGGGCCACAGGGATTAGCCGAAAGGCTTCTCCCTCCAAGGTGTATTCGGAGTAAACTTCACCCGGCAAGAGTTGAGTCGAGAGGCTTCGAGGCTTCACCATTTCTAGCACGGTCACCGGGCCATTGATCAACAGTTGCAGCGACTTTTGCTGTGGCTCCAGGGGCTCCAGCTGCAGGTACTCCTTCTGCTCCAGCTGCTCCTGATCCTCCTCCAGCTCCAGTTGATTATCCTGCTTCATGTGCTCATTTTGTTTGAATTCCTCCTCTTCTTCCTCCCTTTCCTCCCTATCCTCATCGGCGAAATGCTCAAAGGACAAAGCCTTGAGATCGCCGGGTTTGATATCCACGGTGGGATGCTTGATGCCCATGTGGCGACGCAGATGCGCCCGCGTTGTGCCCGCATAGACGCAACAGGGGCACGGAAAACGTTTCGAGCGCCAGCGCAGTCTCTCGTGGACCTTTTTGTGGCGCTGCAAATTGTAGTAGCGCTGACTTGTATACGTGCATTTGGGCACCGCACAGCGGAAAACTATGGCGTATTTCTTTTTCTTCGCCTTCTCCATGATTTGCAATTGTTTCGCTGTACGCAATTTAGTGTAAAAATTGTTTGTTTTGTTTTCAGCTGCAGAGAGCGATAAATTATGTTTGTGTGTGGCAGTCAGTCAATAAATACTGCAAAGCAAACAAATGTCATTCTGAGTATTTGCGATTGGCAGCGATAAACTGCAGAGCAAAGCAAAAAAATACCATTTTGAGTATGTGCGCGCACTTAAATGCTTTCTTTTATGTTAATTACCAAAACTCAGCAGTAGCAGTTTATAGACACACTATTTTCTGATTTTCGTTGCTTTCTTCTTTTTCTTTTTGTTGCTAAAATTTAGTGTTAAATATTTTCCTTTTAGCTGCGAGGAGCGATAAATTGTCTTGACATGTGGAGGACAGTCGATAAATAATGCAGAGCAAAACCAAAAATCATTACGATTGGATTTAGATTAAGTGCATTTGGCATTCGATTTACCTCGTGTTTTGTATTGTTTTCCTTACATTAAGTCAACATGGCAGCTTACACCGAGGATCAGTTGGCTGAGTTCCAGGAAGCCTTCAATCTGTTCGACAATCGCGGCGATGGCAAGATACAGCTGGGCCAGGTGGGAGAGTGTCTCCGCGCATTGGGCCAGAATCCCACCGAGTCGGATGTGAAGAAGTGCACACATCAATTGAAGCCCGATGACCGCATCTCGTTCGAGGTCTTTCTGCCCATCTATCAGGCGATTTCAAAGGCTCGCTCTGGCGATACGGCCGATGATTTCATTGAGGGCTTGCGTCATTTCGATAAGGATGCCAGCGGTTATATATCGTCTGCCGAGTTGCGCCATCTGTTGACCACCCTGGGCGAGAAGCTAACCGACGAGGACGTCGAACAGCTGTTGACCAACATGGAGGATCAGCAGGGCAACATCAACTACGAAGAGTTCGTGCGTATGGTCATGAGCGGATAGAGAACCAGAACCTTAAAAACCAACAATCACAACAACAATAATAATAACACTTACCTGCCATGCAAGCTAGCCGTTCATTTCGCCAAACTCAGATTCCAGGATTCCACTTTGTTTAAGTAGCGGCAGCAACATTAGGAGCAGAAGCGTCTGTCCAATAGTTTTCTCTTTTCTTTTTTTTATATATTCATCTAAAGGTTCGTCCTTTACCGGGACTAACTTCAAACTTAAGCATACCACGCACACACACCCACAAACACACACACACAACATTTAACCGTTGTTTAATGCAGGGTAATTCACATCGACAAAAGAAATCGTTATATTTTGTGTATTACTGTAAACGAGTTTATTATCAAGAAAAGAAAATGTGCTCGATTTTTACATTCAGCGAGTATCATAAGAAGTATTTCTACATTAATGATTTGATATGCAAATGGAGCGTATAATGTAATTGTAATGCGCATTTCAAAGTTGTACATGTTTTTCTTTAAATAATTGAATAATTGTATTTAATAAATGAATGAAATGAAAGTGAATCTTTTTACAAAAGAAACGTACTTGAAGTTATTAAAACATAAAACATATGAGTATATGTGCGCACTTAAGTGCTCTCTTTTATGTTAACCTGCGGCATACTCTTCACTGTTAAAAAAGCAACATTACTTGTATGCTACCTGGCATAGCTATGGGCAGCTCTTATATTTGCTGCTCTACACACAAAAACTCGACTTTGTCTGAGGATATGCGATGTTAACTAAGAGCGTTCTAGAGTAAATAACTGTTAAAGCTACATGAGGAGACATGAGCTATTTTTAGGAACTACACTTAAGAGCTGTAAATTTTTGCTTGTCTCTCAGCACTTGGCGGGAGTTCATCAAATATTTAACTATAATAATTTAATTTAAAACTATGAAATATTTAATTATTAAATTTTTAATAAATAATATTGAATAATCTTTAATTGCAATTATGCAAATAAAATATATGTATATAACCGCAAGCAACTATAAGAAAAAATTATTCAACTGCTTAGCAGGCACCTTAACAGGAGAGGCAAAGCCGCCAGCAGCATAGCTGTTAGAGCAGTTACTCTTATATTTGCACAAATAGCGCCAGTCTCTGCAATGTTAATTCACAGCGTGGTCAAGTAAATAACTGTTAAACCTAATTCAGCCTACCACCCCCCCCCCCCCACCCAAACAATGCTCCTGCTTTTGGTCAGTTTTGTCATTGAGCGGAAAACATCAAAGTGGACAACATGCTGCCCCCCTCTCTTTCTCTCTCCTCTTTCTCACCCACAAGTTCTGGGTCAGCTGGGCGCACTTTGCTTTTGTTTTTGTACTTTACCTTTAAGGCTTTTCCGCGTCTGTTGTTGATTTTGTTGTTGTTGTTGGTCGATTGCTTTTATTGTTTTGGGCGGCGTAAAACACTTGAAAACATTTGTTGCCCTCCATTTGCCACATTGTCGGCAGCAGCAGTTGTGGTTTTTTTTCTTTTGTCATTTCTTAAGGCGCCTAAAGGCTGCCTAATGTTGAGGTTATGTGGAATGATTGGCCACCAAAATGGCGGAGAATTATTCACCTTTTTAGGTTATGTTTACAGGTTTTAGAAAAAAAACCAAAATAATTATTTAAAAGTAATTAAATAAAATAAATTCAGCACCTAACACCACATTTATATTTATTTGTTTTGTAATGTCATGATTTTGAGGTTATTTTTTAAATCTTGAAGATATTTTTAGAATTTAAAGACAAAAATCAAAACCGTTAATTAAAAGCAATTAAATAAAATATAAAAATATTAATATTTTCTGTTTTTTTCAAGTTTTTCTGCAATGCTAATGCAAGTCATATTGAGATTTGTGTCATTTCTCGAGGCGACCAAATGTTGCTTGATTTTGAGGTTATGTTCAATGGCTATCAAAATAGCGGTGAATTATTTAGCTTTTGAGGTTATGCTCAAAATTAAATATTTTGAAGTAATTAAATTAAAAAAATTAAACAGCAACACATTTTCATAAGTTTAATTTTAAATTTATATTTGGACATTGAATTTAATTTCTGTGGTTAATAAAAAATGTGATTACAATTTATAAAACCATAATTAAAAACGATTAAATAAAAGTAATTAAATTAAATAATTACTGCAGCCTAAAACCAGATTTATATTTTTTATTTATCTTGTTTTTTTCTTTATTGATTGTAAATGATTTCGAGATTTTTCTGGTAGGAAATAAAATTTGTGCATTAAAAAACTAAATAAATTGTGAGCCGTCAAATTGAGTCACAAATCAAGCGCAAACCAGCCATGAAAACAACCTGCCTCAAAAACGTTGTTACCAGAAAATGTGCATCGTGGCGTGCAATGAGTTTCATTAGCCACCACTTGACCCCTCCTCCCCAACCCTTAATAACCCCCTCCCCTCACTTGCGAAGAGTGCTGCAATTTGGCACAAATTTTAGCCACGTAGAACTTTTCAAATTTCACGCCCTATTTGATCACAATCAACGCAGCAGGCCGAGAGAGACAGAAGAAGTGTTGGAAAACGCCCCACACCCAACCACAACCCCCACACACCACAATTACCCCTACCCCTACCTCTTTACAGATGAATTTCCATTGACCATTGCAATTATCTGGCTCTCAAATACACATCGGCTTTTTGCATAAGCACTCAAAATGCATTTCCAACACACACGCACACCCATACACTCACACACTGCAGCTAACGGTAGCTTTTGAACCAATTTCCGTTTCCGGTTGACCAAAATGTTGCCAGCTAAGGAAAATTATAATGCAAGAAGCAGCTGGAAAATGACCTGGATTGATTGGCTCTGAAAAGATTGTAACCATTCCAGCCTTGAGAAACTTTGTGTTTATAAGAAAGCGATATTGAACTTTTGAAATTCATCAATTATTAAATACATATATATATACATATATATATATTATATATCTATATGTTAATCTAAAATACAAAAATTACAAATGTTATTATTTTATTAGGGAATTGATTTGCTAATTGTAAACAAAGTTTGGCAACTTTTAAGACACCTTTACTTGGGTTTTTTCTGGAGCTGTTCTAACTATCTAGAGTTTGGAGGGGCTTACAAGGTAACGGCTGTATTATCTGCACGTGCTAGCCTTGTCAATAAACAAAGTCGTTTTTTGGTTGTTATTTTTTGTGTAATAAGCAGAAATGTCTTGCAGAATGGGTCAAAAGGCGCCGCCGACGCGTGTTTAAAATGTTGTTACTGTTGTTGTTGTTGCTGGTGTTGCTGTTTTACAACAAGTTGTTACTGTTGCCGGTTTTGTTGTTGTTGTTTTTGCTGTTGTTGGTTTTGCTATTGCTAATCTGGTTGTTAAACAAGCAACAACAGCAACAACAAAATTGTGGCCAAGTGTTAGCAGCTCTCCAACTGAAGATTCAGCTTTGGCTAGATGATCAGCCAATTAGAGTAGGCCTTAGGGGGGAGGAGTATAGTCAAGGGGGGAGGAGAGATCGGGAAGTGAAGTGGAAATTCAAAACTACGTTTTTCACGGCAGTCGCATGTCCAAATAATAACAGAATGAACATTAGAGCAGAAGTGGAAAAAAGCAGACGTTTAAAAATTTTGCTGCTCATTTTGTTTTGTTATTTGTTTGTTGTTCCAAGGAAAATGCCTCAGCTTGCTGTTGTTGTCGTTGTTGTTGCTATCGTCTTTATGAAATCTGCCACGTGAGGCAAGCGACGTGCACCGTGGCAGATGTGGCAGGCAAAACTTTGAGTCGAAAATTATGCAATTCGAGTAAATGAAAGTCTTGCAAAAGGTTCGAAGAAAAAAAAATCTTGAAGAAAGTGTTTAACGAAAAGTATTAAAGGAAAATCTTAAGGGAAATTCTTAACAAAAAAGTTTTAGAGGGAGTTCTTGAAGAAAAGGATAAAATATTTAGTTAGTAAGTAATAATAATAATAATGAGTTTTAAGCATGTTATATAACAAAAAAAGGGTTCTCAAATGTTTATTAATTTAAATGATAATTAAATACAAAGAACAGTAAAATATAAATAAAAATAAGCTTATAACAAAAACTGAATGCAAATAAGTCAAATTATTAAATTTCAAAAATAAATTCAAAGCTTTTATGCCCACTGTGTGGTCGCATAAGGTACACATTTGATGCGTCGCTGAGGCAACAACAACGAGCAACATTCAACATCCAACTAGATGCAACTGACAATGTTTTTACTATGTTGTTGTTGTTGGTTTTAATGTTGCGTCTTGTTGCTGGTTGGATGATTATCCGAGCATGTAAGCAGCCTCTTTTAACGGTCTTCAGCTAACAATGCAACAGACCCTCACTCTCCCACTCCCTCATCCCACCCTCCTTTCCAGCTAACGCAGATGAGCCCTCTGCCGTACAGTTTGATGGTGACTGCTACAGCCCATTATGCGATTTATGGAGCAACAACAGCTGCTGCTGCCACACATTGCGTGCTAATGTGTATATTGGTGTGTGTGTGTAACAACGCGCCCCTCCTCCCCCCCCTCCGCACCCACCCTTCATAACGTCTAACCAGATAGAGTCAAAAGTAGCAGACGAAAATACAATAAATAACAATCAGGTAGCTGCCACTTCAGTGGGTGGCATGGGAGGAGGAGGAGTGGTAGTGGCAGTTGAGGTAGGTGGCACAAAAGGCGCAGCTGCGTGCCATGCAAAATGGTGAGTGAGGGGGCGTGTGGGGGGAGGGGGTGTTGCAGCCCACCCGCAACAAAACAAGCATTATGAGGAAACATTGTTGGCAAAATTTACAATGTGTTTGGGTTTGGGTATTGGGTAAGGTGGGTTGGAGACTTGTGCTGAGAATTGACCACGGGACGACCACGATGTATGCAAGAAGACAAAAGGCGACGCAGTGAAAGTCGCTGTTACCATGTGTTGGCTGTCAAACTGTAACATCAACCACAACAACAGCAAGAAGCAGGCATGGCTCACTAACCTCGTGATTTACTATGCTAACTCAATGGGAAGACGAAGGCGAAGAAGAAGAAAAACGAAATCAAAGCCAGTCAAACTGGCTGCAAGAGGCGGGGTGTGTGTGGGAGGGTGTGCCTTGCTTTATAGCATAATGAAGAGAGTGAGAGAAAGAGAGAGGGAGAGAGCAGAAAAAGAAGAAAAACAACATTTGCATTTTTGACTTTTGCATTTATACATTTTTGCACTTTGCATATTTTTTCAACTGCTCAACTTGCCAGAAAGTGAAAATTGCATAAATAACTCAAAATAGCAGTAGCTACAATAACAACAACAACTTCAATTGCAGCAAAACTGTTGAAGCAGGTCGGCTGTTAAATGAGCGAAAGCGAGTGCGAAGGAGGCGAAGAGAGCGAAAAACAGAATTTAAAAATGTGTACAGGAAATGCGATTGCTGTCTGCAGTTGTTGTTGTTGTTATTAGCAATTGACAGCGGCTGCCAAACTGTGAAGCATGACTAATTGATTACAGATTACAGACTGAAAATCAGTTTTAATCTCGAGATCAAATCATAACTAAAAAGCTCTGGTTTTTAAAATCGGATCAGCTTTGACAAAGTTATGGCTAACAGGGCAATATAATGTTATACTCAAACAACGTTTATTAATCACATTTTTGTTGTAACAAGTATTATTATTTTATTTATTTATTATTATTATATCTTACATATTTGATCGATCCATTTTAACTGTTGTAAGAGGAGCAGACCCACAATTTGCTTAGATGCTTACACTTTTCCACACTATTGCCAGTCAGCTGGGAGCTGGGAGGACATCGAATACCCGATTCCGGGCAACAATTGCAAACTGAAACCAGTAATGAGATGGGAATTATGCAAAATGTCAGGTCGACCAATTCTGAGGAAGGAATTAAGCAAAATAAAATTTATGTAAAACTCAAAGCTGGCAAGCTGTAAACTGTCGCACAACGAGCAAAAACAGCAGGCAACAACAAAATGCTGACGTTTCTTACCTGTTTTGTCAGTTGTCAGTTGGCAGCAGCAAGCATCCAGCAAATGTGTTTTGGGCATGAAGCCGTGGATGACTCAGCACTTACACGAATTACGCGCCGCCGTCAGGCACATTGTAATTCATATTATT
Source organism: Drosophila cognata (assembly GCA_035041535.1). Lineage (NCBI taxonomy): Eukaryota > Metazoa > Arthropoda > Insecta > Diptera > Drosophilidae > Drosophila > Drosophila cognata. The sequence goes on from JAWNLC010000451.1 coordinate 977,576, forward strand.
CCGGGACAAGCTGCCAGGCTGTGCTCCATTTCAAATCCTTGGGGACCCCGTCAGCATTGCTGGCTGTTTGTTATTTTTAGCACATGGCGGTTGTGGCTGCGTCAAGGTTGTGGTTCCCACAGCTGCTCCCCTTGTCCCCTCCTCTCTCGCTTTTTTTTCTGGCGGTGACATTACTTGATGTGCATGTTGGACCAGCGGTCCACAAAATGACTGCAGAGCTGAGAAGATGACAATCCCGACCTCTCTCCATCTAATAAAAACCTAATAAAGAATATTTTAAAAATATTACAACAAAATTCAAAATCATGAACGATTTTAAGTCTTTTTGAACTTTGCAATGAATTTTACAATAATGTTTAAAAAAATGGTGCAAAGACGAAACATGAATACTAAAATGAAAAATAATTTGATTGATTGATGAATACTTAAAGCGCACTCAGTCGCTTAAGGTGCTTGCCAAACTGTATCACATGCAACTTTTATTCTTCCAACTATTTTTACTTTTATTTTTATTTTTCACGTTGAGCGATGCGCCGACACTTGACAAGCTGCTTGGCAGCCTTTTTTCTGACAGTTTTCTTCTCTTTCGCCCAGATTAACTTGCACTCTGGCAAATGTTGTTGTTGTTTATGTTGGAGTTGTTGTTGGCGTTGTTGTAAAACGTCAGGAATGTTCCACTACGTCACATCACATGAAATATGAAATTCAAGGCGGAACGGCGCAATCCTCTCAAGAAGAGCAGTGTGAAGTAGATAAAGAGAGGACGATGCACAGCGTGCCCCCCTTGGAGCATCACGTGACTGCGAGGTAGTGGCCAATTCCCGGAACGTTTTTTCATTATTTGTGCCGCTTTCGATTTTGTTTGCACCACGCCAAAAGAAAATGATCAAAAAAGTAAATCCAGCCATTGAAAGCGATTCAAATACATTTTCGAGGAGGACTCAGAAGCACTAAGCAGCAGCTTTCGCAAATCCTTGCCACAAATACCAATAAGTAAAAGATGGGTTGGGTGGGTGGGAGGTAGAAGCGTGTGGTGGGGAGTGGTGCATTTGGCTTGAGTTTTGCACAAACTGCATTTGATTTTGCATAGTCCCAGTGGAAAAATGCTGATAGTTTGTTTTACAAATGTGGCAAGCATTTAGCACCCCCCCCTCCCCCTTTCCACTTACTCCTCTAAGAGCGCAGCTTAATAAAATGCAAATGATGTGGAAATGCTGAGAGCAGAGTGAAAAACCACAGCGGGGGCAAGCAAAACCCAAATGCCACTTACATTTTTTTCCCCCACAAAATATGCAATTTCGCGAATTTTCCGCCCAGCCCACTACCAACACGCTATCTTCCTATATATTTTTCCTAGCAGAGTATGTGTGGGTGTGTGGGTGTGTGTGTGTGTGTGTGTGACACACTCAATATTTTGCAATGGCAAATAGAGCAGCTTTCGCAGCCAGGCGACCATCTGATAATGTGGCAATGATTGAGTATTTCTGAGTGGGTGGATGCACTGGGCAGTGGAGCGGGGTGTTGGAGTGTTGAGGGAGGGGAAGGGAGTTGCAAATGAGCCTCTGTTCGTCCTGGCCCTCATATCAGCAAATTCACTTTCGCCAGCAAACTAGAATTGCTTTTAAAATGAAAGCGCAACTTTTACTTGGACATTTTTGTGAATAAGTTTTTATAAGTTTGAACTCTTAAATACAAATTAATCACTTTACTCAAGCTAAACTTTATATAAATCTCGAGTTTTCTGTATATTTCTTTCTATAGCTCGAATTGAGTTAAACTGGTTTTTGCTAATATACTTTTAAGGAGTTCGTCTTGGGTCATCATCATCATTCATAACTTTTGTTAAGTTTAAAGTCCTCTTCAGAATTGAAAGAGAGCTTAAGACAATGCAGACAATTATCAATTTTATTAAATTCAAATCTTAAATTAAGTGTTCTGTGTGGGAGTTGAAGTCAATGAAATTGTAATTTTAGATGAGCTCAATTTTCTAAATAAAAAGTCAAATTATACAAAGTAAAGCTTGATTTTTCTGGCCTGTCTTTGAAATACCCAAATAATTTCCATAGGTTCAACATTTCTGGATACATAATTTAAGCCTAATTTAACTTAACTAACTTGTGTGTTGGAGTGTCCAATTGATTTCTGTAGCTTGATTATTCCTATGGTATTTATACACAGAAGATAATTAATGCGAAGCTTATTGTTAGCCAATATTAGCAATTCCCGTTTACAAGTGTGTCAATAAAGTTGAATAAATGAGTCCATTAACAAATCACTCTAGAGTCGAAATAAAACTGAGATTTGAAGGCAATCAAAGACTAAATACATATATCATGTTTCCCGCCTGCCAAGTGCTTTGAAAACTGCAGCAAACAACCAGAAATTATGTTTGGAATTAATTTGAAAATAGCGAACATGTCTCAAGTCGAAATTTGAGTTGAGGTTGCAATTGAAGTGCGGCAGGGTGGGGCAGGTGTGTGGCAAGTGGGGCAGGCAGCAACACTGAACCCAATGGGAACCCACTGTGCCAACAAATTGGCGCAAATTAAAAGCCTCAAACCGCAGGTGGTAAAAAAGAAGTAATAAACCAAAAACCAAAACCAAAACCAAAACCAAAACTAAATATCATGAAGAAAAAAAGTGCCGCGGTTCAAGGAAAATTTTTTGAAAAAACAGATTCGATTTGAGGCCTGGGAAACAGTTTTTTTTTCACTAATTGCCTAAGTCTGGCAAATAAAAAATTTGAAGCGCTTTTTCGATTAGTAGTTTTATATGTGGATATAGTAATTATCAATAGAGGCACACTTTTAACTAATTCAACACTTTGGTTTTGCATTATCCTTAAAACCTCCACACACGATCAACTTCTTCGCGTTACTAAAAATCACTCTCAGAATTAATGAAGCGATTTCTTTCCCAATGGCAGCGACGTCGACGTCAACTGCACAACATATATATAAAAGAAAAAAGAAAAAAAAAAATATATATATATATATATATATATATCAGATGTAACTTCACATTGTGGTACTGTACACAAATGTAATAAAATATATCACAGACATATATATATATATGTTTGTATGTATGTTCAGTTATATATAATTATGTTTATATGAGAGCACATGGCAAAGACTCGACAAAATGATGTCTGTCTGTCTGACTATAGTTGCCGGATCACAATGCCCTTCCATAGATTTATTTTATTTAGTTGTAAGGTGTGTAAATGGAGAAGATGGAATAATGGATATAATAGGTAGAGGAAAGAGATAATAAATATAAGAGATAGATAGATAGATAAAAGGAGATATCTAATATATATAATAGACAATCTCCATCTGGAAGACATCTAACAGTTATAGTAGAAAGATATATCCTTTTAAAAGATGCTTAAAAACAGATATCTTCATCAAGAATCTATCCAATAATTAATCAAGAGATATCTGCTTCGATTACACATCAACAACAATATGATAATAAACTTCTGCTAGGAAATCATGATCATATTCTAGATATAATAGCTAGAGAAGCTCAGCACCAAATTTATCTTCTATCTGCAAAGGGTATTTTACTGTCGGCTTGCTAAAGCTAGCTATATTTTATATGTTTTTGCCTTCGCTCCTTAATAAATTTTGCTGATTAGGCCAAAAAGTGGTTATCGACAGCAACAACAACCATGACATTAGCTATTGTTGTAGTTGCACTTGTCATTGTTGCTTTAATGCACCATAAATGAAATTTTAGACGCGCCGTATGAAACACATAAAATGGATATCTGAAGGTGTGATCGACTGCCAAATATCCTAGATTAATTTAAACTTAAAACAATATACAACATGATGTAGCCGATCGATCTCTTATCTATCTCATTAAAATAAAATCAATATGAATCAATTATTGAGAACGAATTGAGCACTGATTTCTCAATCAAAAATCAAGCATAATATGCTCAATAGCAGATTCAAGAATGATAATTTATTAAGTTAATCCCTTGCTTACCCACCCAACCACCCAACCAACATACCCCTTAGACAACTTATATCTTATAAGAACAACAACAACAAAAAGCAGCAATGCTCAGCATAAAATGCAAAAAACTCTCCTAGCTGCAGTCTTCTACAGTTTTGCGTGCACTGACCCAGTGCAGCGTGTGAAACGCTGCTTACGTAACGTAAAGCTTCTGGCCTTCGTGCCTTCGTTTCGTTTCGTTTCGTACATTTTGTCGTCAGTTAAATTCCGATTCACGCATTGGCGTTCAAAAAATTGTCAATTAAAAAAAAACTTTTTTTTGTTGTTGCTTCTTACCTGGAATTCGCTGAACACAACGCTGCTGATTTCTCACGCCATCAGCCAACGCTTCCTGTGCCGACGTCGACGGCGACGAGAGAGCAGAGCAGCCAATGGCAGCTGAGAGCTAAGCCAAGTAACTGTAAACTTCAGCTCAGCTCAGGAATTTGCTCCGATTGCTATATAATTGACTATATATAAAATAATAGCACCACTACGATCATTTTCATTACGAGTCAAAAAACAAATGTGGATTTTTTAATAAATGTTGTTTAGTATTCCCTCTACAAATTAATTAATCTTTCCAATCTTGCCACGTTTCCTTTTAAGGAAAAAGTGCCAAGCCATAGCAACGAAATCGTTTATTTATTTCTAATATGCATAATTATAATATGCACGTTTGAAAAATGCTATTATTCTTTTTAGCGTTGAATATAATTATGGCTTTTTTCTTTCTCAATATTTTTTGAGTCTTCTTCCACTTGTAAAACTTGCTAGTTGCTTAAACTTACAAATATAAACCTTTCTTGTGCGAGAGTTGCTAATTATTTTGTTCAAGCTTTCATTAATTATGTAACACAAAAAATATTTATAGATCAACATATATTTTATATATATTTACACAACTCGTATAATTAACTTGTAAGCATAACTTATGGCATAACTTGAGGATTTCAGTGACCAACTAATACATTTAAATGTGTACAAAGATGACTTGAGTAAATTTAACGTAGAAGGAGGTGGAGGATGAGGATGGTGGAGTGGGCTTGAAGTAGATGACTACTCCGGCTCTTTGCCTTTGCTCAGCATTGCCGGCGTCATCGCCTTAATGATCTTCGAATCCTTGGAGACTGTCACCGTTGTTGTGTTGGCTGCTGCTGCTGCTGGCTTTGCAACGGCGCCAATATTTAAAACACGACGCACTGCAGCACCCCCTGGAGCCATGGCTGGTATGCTGCTGCTACTGGAGGAGACCACCGACGAACGATTCGCCATCATTGAGAACTGTTTCAGGCCCATGCCCGAGTTGAAGTATAATTTGCTGGTGGTTGGTGCTGGGCTACCAGCAGCACCACCCGCCGCCGTATTATTGATGATTTGGAATTGTGAAATTGTCTTGTTGCCTACACGTAATCCTCCCCTGGCCGTGGTATTGAGTACGGGTGTCTTCAAGGTGCGTAAATTGAGCGAACGCAGATGGCTTGCATCGAGCAGTACTTGGCTGCTGTTGCTCGTTGTTGCTGGCGTCGTTGTTGCCAATGTTGCAACTGTAGTTGGCTTCGAGGCGGCACTGCTGCTCACAATGCGTATGGGCACGCCACCTGACAGTCGTCCTGTGGTTGCAACTCCTCCTCCCGCTCCTGCGCCTGTAGCTGTTGTCATTGTCTTCATGGCATTGCGATTTATGTAGACAACTTTGTTGCCACTGTTGCTTAATAATTGCTGTATGTTCTTATTGATCACGATTCCTTTGCTGTTGGTCACAATGCTCGTGGCGCTGCTGCTTGTCTTGATAGGATTTGTGGCCTCCTTGATGATTTTCTGACTAATGATTAGTGGCGACGCGGCGCTAGTAACTGCAGGAGAATATATATTTAAATTTGAATAAATTTATTTATATTTATTTATAAACTTACCCGTTTTTAGTTGCTGTTGTTGCTGCTGCTCGGAAATGTTGCCCTCGTTGTCTGCGAATACAATGGGCATATCAATGATGTTCGAGTAATCCACACCGGTGCTAGTTGTGGGCACATTTTTCGTCACTTGCAGCATGGTCAAACCGTTGGCATTCTTGATCACGGTATACTTTTGGTGGACAGCCGCCACAGGATTTGAGACTGCACCGGCAGCAGTTTGGAACTGCGTCGTTTGCCCGGTGGGCGTTTTGAGTGTGAACACCTGATGGCCACTATGGACTGTGGATGTGGGCAGTGTCTTCACAATGCTCCCAATGCTCGTAGTCGTCGTGCCAGCTGAGGCAGCAGCTGTTGCCGCAGTTGCACTGTTGCCCGCCTTGTTGATGGTGTAGTTGACGAGCTTGGTCTGTGAGCTGGGCAGCGTCTTCAGCTGCACAAATTGACTGGGTGGTATCATCTTGATCTTGGTGCCTGTTGCCAGTGAAACTGTTGTCGGCTGACTTGGCTTGAGAACATTCGTTGCGGGCACAGGCAATGGCTTGCCACCAGCAAGAGGAACAGCACCGGAAGGTACAACAGTGGGCAACGTTTGGCTATCATCGTATTCCTCCAGTATGGATTCAATGGACATGTTCATTTCCTCATTGCTTAATCCAGTTGTTTTGGCTACGGCTGCGGGTACCACGCCAGCTGGCAGCGGACGCGTTCGCGGGCGACCAACTGTGGAAATGCAAACTGTTAGTCGATGAAATCGGGGAAGAAACGTGATCAGCATATTTATGGAGCTCAGGAACCGTAAAATGTACAATATAAAATATTAATGAGTGAGTTAAATGAAGAACTTTCAATTAATGATACAATGAAATTAAATTTAACTTTATGAAAGCTAAAATAGGAACGAAAAAAATAATACGAACATATCTCTAATGTATATAAAAAATGTGTTAGTGGTGTTATTTTTTGAACATTTTTTTTGCGCAACTGTATACCATTACGGTCCCTGGCAAATTCAAAAGGCAAAGCTAAGCGACAATTTTCATGCACATTTTTCGGGCTATGGATTTACCCTTTCGCTTGACCTCAAATGGATCAATGAGACGCGGCCGCTTTGGTTTGGGATATTTGGGAATACGCTCTTCTGTTTTTGGTTTGATTTGGATTAATTGGTTGATTGATTGTTTGATTGGTGCAAAATGGGATTGTGGATTTTTGATTGATGGAAACGGTGATGCGTAAAAATAATAATTAAATTAGATTAAATTTGATGAGATTAGTATAAATTAATTTGTAAATGCTACTATATAAATTTAAAATATATAAAACTTATCCGGCTTGCAACATTTAATACTTGGTCAGATTCTTGAACTTACTGTGCGGCACAAATTTAGTTTTGGCTGGCAGCAGTCCTACTCCAGCGCCGCCGCCGCCCTCTTCCTGTCCAGCAGCTTCAGCTTTGCGCTTGCGTCCTTGTCCCACCGTCGCCTTGTTCACATTGCCATCGGCAAGGACGTGCTGCTGCTGTTGGTGATGCTTGTTGCTCTGACGCTGATAGTGATTGCTGCCCAGCAGCGGTGTGGGCATGCGAGGACCAGGCGGATTGCTCAGTGTCTTGCTGAGAAACTCATAGATTTCATCCTGCAAGAATAGAATTTAAATGTGACTAACAAAGCATAGACCAAATTTCGATTAATACCCACCACCACCATGGAGTCGACCATGGCCTGGGTGACGCCCTCGATGCGTCGCTTGCTCTTTGGCACGCGCAACGCATCGTCGGCACTGCCCACGACGAGCAGCGAGGATTCGGATTGCATTCGCTCGCGCAAACCCTCCATTTCCTCTTGGCTGCTGCGCGCGGAGTTTTGGCCAATGGTGAATAAAATGGGCGTCTTAATGTCCAACAGGCGATCGTCTGGGGTGCCACGGGGTCCACGCAACGTATTAAAGGCGAAACCCAGGCAAATGACACAAGCAACACTCTCCGACATGGCCACTTGCAGTGCCATCGCTGCACCCGCGTTGAAACCAATCAATATGATGCCACGATTGGGATTCTCGGTGCGCAGCTCGTGGATGCGAACGCGTATCAGCGACACAATCGTCTCGGCCACTTGATCCAGATTTTGGCGCCCAATGCGATCATCTATAACAAGTGGGAATACTCAATTAAATAATATATAGATAAAGATATAGATTTAGATGGACAGGACAGAAAGAAAGATGGGCAGACGAGAAAACTTCCGAAAAAAAAAATGTGAGCTAGAAAATTAAATTGGCTCAATTCAGTTAATTTGTACTTTTTAATTTAACTACAAACACCTATTTTATTAGCTAGTTTGTCAGCTACTTACTTGTGTTGGGCAGCGTGATTTGTACGACTTGGGTTATGGTGGCCAAGGCTTGATACCAATTCTGCATGCGTTCCGGCACCGGTCCACTGGTCGGCATATTGGGAACGGCCACAATGATGGCATTATGGGCCAAATGACGTGATTTGGCCAAAATATCAGGTTGCCAGCGCTTTTTCAAGACGGGCGCCAGCAATTCCTGACTACTATTCAGCGGACGACCAAAGAGCATTTTGTCCACAAGTGTTGGGAGTTTGTTTTTCAACGTCTGCATAATGTCCAAGTAAGAGGCCATATACGAGGGCGGCAGGTGTTCCATGAGCTGGGCATGCAGCCATTGTGTTGTGCGTGGCTCCCACGCAATGCTTGCCAAGATGCGACGCATCCGGGAACTCGACTTATCCACGGACACCCGACGATGCACTGCCTCGTGCTGACGCTTATCGTTCGCCAGCCGTGCCAATTGATCCTGATCCAAAATGACAGCAACTTTATCGAACAGCGTCTCCTGCGTGAATGTCCAGCCAAAGCTAAAACAAAAAGAGGGGAGTAAAATGAGTAAAGAAAAGCAATTGCTGCACTCAGAAAGAAATTCTGTGAACACAAACCGATTGATGCGCTCCTGCCAATCATGATCATCCGAATTATTGTTGCGCACATATTTCGCAATGCGTGCGCATTCATTCATCAGCTCCTTGGCTGCAATCTCATCGTAGGGCGGTATGTGAACCTGCGATTGCTGCGAATCGGATAAATCCTCGTGCGCCGGATACGTGTGACAGGTGGGACACTGGGGGGCATGACGCACAAGAATGGTGCGTACTGGCGCTAGGCCATTGTTTATGATGTTCAAGGAGTTCGACAAGTTTGTGTTGCTGTTGTTCTCCGCGCGTGGTGCATCGCGCATATAAGTGTGTTCCATGGATGCTTCGCTGGGCACCGAAATTGTACTAGACTGAAAAAAAAAAATTTTAATAAATAAAACGAGACAGAAGGGAACAGGATTAGTGAGGATGAGACGTGATTTTGGTGCGCAAGACTTTGCTAATTGGACTTTTTATTACGTTCTCTGATGGAATCGTTGCAGTCGCTGTTGGAGTCGCTGCTGCTGCTGCAGTCAATTTGGGCGGGGAGCTCAAAATGGAAGCGGCGCTGCCAAGCTGACCAGCTTTAACCACATAATACGAAGTATTAGCGGAAATTTTAGCTGCATTTGCAGTTGTAGCTGCCCTGGTTATGTTTGTGTTTGTGTGCGGTTTTGTGTATTTTGTTTTTGCAGGCCTGGCAATAAAGTTGCTTGGACTATATGTAATAATCTTGGCAGTTTGTGTCGTGGACGATTGCATCTTTGGATTTTGCTCCAGCACAACAATTTCGTTTTTATTGTTTTTCGTTTGTTTTGCTTCCCGCATTGCTAATTTTATTATTTAATTTTATTTTACTGATGGTTTTTTTTAATAATTTTTGGGTTACTCGCTGATTTTTCTTCTTCTTATTTGGGCTGCGTCGCAGCGCTCGCTAGGCGGTCTTTCCAATATCCACACACTTGTCTCTTTATCAGACAACACGCACAATTTAAATTTTATTTTATTTTTGTTTTTCTTTGCACAAATTTTTTACGATTTGAATATAGTTCATGCTGAGCTTAACAAAAATCACCGTCTGAGTCTTTGCAAATAAAAGATGGCGTATGCTCGAGCGATGCCAGACCTTAACACTATCCATGTAACTGTACGCGGGTCTGGCAACGCTAAGCATTGCAATCAGTTTGCCAAAATAAGCAAATTCCCACCATTTATATGGAGAACATACATAAAATGCCCCACCGAATGAAATTCCAATAGTTTCTCGAAAATGGTCTTTACTTACACTGTCGCTTGGCGTAGGCGTTGCTGGCGGCATATTAGTATTATTATTTGGCTGACGCTGTTCACTATCTTCTTTGACGACGTTCTGTCCTATATGTCCACCGCTTTGTACGAAATTGTTAAAGCACTCGAAAAACGAAGTCATTTCCGAAGTGTGTGGCAAACAATGTGATACGTGAAGTCAAATCGTACGTTTAAAACAGCTCATAAACAACATACAAAACATTAAATTGAATAAAAACATTAGCTTGCGCAAAATATGTCAAGAGTAATGAAAGTGTTGCCACCTTGTGCACCAACTGCGCTTTGCAGCACTGTGAAATAACAGCTGTCTTGCTCCTCTCGCATTGGTTTTTGCACGCGGACCAACACTAGTTGTTGGCATGCGAATTTTGCTTAAGTTTTTATACGCGAAACGTTTGATAAATTTATGCTGGCAAAATGGAGGAGCTGCAACAGCTGGAGTATCTATCACTGGTCTCCAAAATATGCACCGAGCTGGACAATCATTTGGGCATAAATGACAAAGATCTTGCCGAATTCATCATCGACTTGGAGCACAAACATCGCAGCTATGAATCGTTTCGCACAGCGTTGCTGGAAAATGGGGCTGAATTTCCCGATTCATTGGTGCAGAATTTGCAGCGCATTATCAATTTAATGCGACCGAGCAATGCAAAAACAGATATTGATGAGGGGAGCCGGAAAGGCGGCGGCGGCGACAAGAAAAAGCAGTTGATAAAAATGTTTCCGGGCTTGGCGTTGCCCAATGACAACAATTACAGCAGCAAAGCTAAGGACGAAGAGGAAGAGGAGAAAAAGCCTGAGCGGAAAACGAACGAAATGAGCGATGTGGATGCAGCCATGTTGGAACTGGAGGCGCTCGCTCCGGGTGAGCGCAGCGAGCGAATTTTGGAAAAGGAAAAGGGTAAAGAAAAAGAGAGCAAGCGGCAGCCCGAGAGTTCCAGTTCCAGTTCAAGAGAACGAAGCAAGCGCAAGGAGCGCAGTCACAGTCGCGATAGGCATAGGAATCGTGAGCGAGAGCGAGATAGAGATAGAGACCGTCGTCGCCGGCGCAGCAGATCTAGAGAGGAGCGTGATCGTGATCGGGAAGGTGAACGTGATCGGGAACGTGATCGTGAACGTGATCGGGAACGTGAACGTCATCGGCGCCGCTCCCACTCACGCGAACGTCACGATAGACACGAGCAGCGAAACAGCCGAAGACGAAGCTCTCGTTCCCGTTCCCGATCCCCCAGTCGACAACAGCTGGAGAAAATGCCGCCGCCTGCAGCCGTGCTTAGCGATGATCCCGAGGCGGGCAAGATCTACTCCGGCAAGGTGGCTAACATAGTGCCCTTTGGTTGCTTTGTGCAGCTGTTTGGTGTGCGCAAGCGCTGGGAGGGATTGGTGCACATCTCACAGCTGCGTGCCGAGGGCAGAGTGACAGATGTAACCGAAGTCGTCGCCAGGAATCAAACGGTCAAGGTGAAGGTCATGTCTCTGGCGGGTCAAAAGGTTTCGCTCTCCATGAAGGAAGTGGATCAGGAGACGGGTCGTGATCTGAATCCGTTGTCGCATGCACCCGAGGAGGATGAGTTGGCCTTGCGGGATCGGAATCCGGATGGACCATTTAGTAGCAGCACCTCGTCCATACTCAATCTGCAAGGGAACAACATCGATGGGGATGAGCACGAGTCGCGTAAGAGAGTCACTCGTATCTCCAGCCCTGAGCGCTGGGAGATCAAACAGATGATTAGCTCCGGCGTGCTCGACAGAAGTGAAATGCCCGATTTTGATGAGGAGACGGGTCTGCTGCCCAAGGATGAGGATGATGAGGCGGACATTGAGATTGAAATTGTGGAGGAGGAGCCACCCTTTCTATCCGGTCATGGACGTGCTCTGCACGATCTGTCTCCTGTGCGAATAGTCAAGAATCCGGATGGTTCGCTGGCCCAGGCGGCCATGATGCAATCGGCGTTGTCCAAGGAGCGACGTGAACAGAAAATGCTGCAAAGGGAGCAGGAAATGGAAGCGTTGCCCAGTAATCTCAATAAGAACTGGATTGATCCACTGCCCGAGGAGGACAGTGCACGCCATCTGGCGGCCAATATGCGAGGCATGGGCTCGACACCCCAAGAAGTGCCGGAGTGGAAGAAACATGTCATTGGCGGCAAGAAATCCTCCTTTGGCAAGAAGACAGATCTCACTCTGGTGGAGCAGCGTCAATCACTGCCCATCTACAAGCTGAGGGATGATCTAATCAAAGCCGTAACGGATAATCAAATACTCATTGTCATTGGAGAAACGGGTTCTGGCAAAACCACGCAGATTACCCAATATCTGGGTGAATGTGGCTTCACGGCGAGGGGTAAGATTGGATGCACCCAGCCACGTCGTGTGGCCGCCATGTCTGTGGCAAAACGCGTTGCCGAGGAATACGGCTGTCGCCTGGGTCAGGAGGTGGGCTATACGATACGATTCGAGGATTGCACCAGTCCGGAGACGGTCATCAAATACATGACGGATGGCATGTTGTTGCGCGAGTGTCTCATGGAGGCGGAACTGAAGTGCTACTCGGTCATCATGTTGGATGAAGCACACGAGCGAACCATACACACGGATGTCTTGTTCGGCCTGCTCAAAACAGCCGTACAAAATAGACCGGAATTGAAGCTGATTGTCACCTCGGCCACATTGGATGCTGTTAAGTTTTCGCAGTATTTCTTTGAGGCACCAATTTTCACGATACCCGGACGTACATTTCCCGTCGAGGTGTTGTACACCAAAGAGCCGGAAACGGATTATTTGGATGCCTCACTGATTACGGTGATGCAGATACATTTGCGAGAGCCACCCGGAGATATTTTATTATTCCTTACGGGTCAGGAGGAAATTGATACCGCCTGCGAAATACTTTACGAACGCATGAAGAGTCTCGGGCCGGATGTGCCGGAGTTGATTATATTACCCGTTTATTCGGCGCTGCCATCGGAGATGCAAACACGTATCTTTGATCCGGCGCCAGCGGGTAGCCGTAAAGTGGTTATAGCCACAAATATAGCGGAGACTTCGCTGACTATCGATGGCATCTTCTACGTGGTGGATCCGGGATTTGTCAAGCAGAAGGTGTACAATTCCAAGACGGGCATGGATTCACTGGTGGTCACACCCATCTCACAGGCGGCGGCCAAGCAGCGTGCCGGTCGTGCCGGACGCACTGGACCCGGCAAGACCTATCGCCTCTATACGGAGCGTGCCTATCGCGATGAAATGTTGCCCACACCAGTGCCAGAGATTCAACGCACCAATCTGGCGACGACAGTGCTCCAACTCAAGACGATGGGCATCAATGATTTGCTGCACTTTGATTTCATGGATGCGCCGCCCGTGGAATCGTTGGTCATGGCTCTGGAGCAGCTGCACTCGCTGTCCGCCCTGGATGATGAGGGTCTGTTGACGCGTCTTGGCCGACGCATGGCTGAGTTCCCCCTCGAACCGAATCTGTCCAAGATGTTGATCATGTCCGTGGCGCTGCAGTGCTCCGATGAGATCCTCACCATCGTCTCCATGCTCAGCGTGCAGAATGTGTTCTACAGACCCAAGGATAAACAGGCGCTGGCCGATCAAAAGAAGGCCAAATTCAACCAAGCTGAAGGTGAGTCGAAAAGGAAAGCCTTCCGAAAGGAATTCCTATGTGTAGATCTGGGATTCCCTAAGAATTCCCCTCTTAGGTATCCCAAGTGGAAATCTGTAATTTCCCCTTAGGAAGCTCTATAAATATTAAATCGAAATCCTCGTATAATTACCAGGTGACCATTTGACGCTGCTGGCCGTCTACAACAGTTGGAAGAACAACAAGTTCTCCAATGCCTGGTGCTATGAGAACTTTGTCCAAATCCGCACACTGAAACGTTCGCAGGATGTGCGTAAACAGCTGCTCGGAATTATGGATCGCCACAAGTTGGATGTGGTCTCTGCTGGGAAGAATTCGGTGCGCATCCAAAAGGCCATCTGTTCGGGTTTCTTTCGCAATGCGGCCAAAAAGGATCCACAGGAGGGCTATCGCACTCTGGTCGATTCCCAGGTGGTCTACATTCATCCGTCGAGTGCGTTGTTTAATCGGCAGCCCGAATGGGTCATCTATCATGAGTTGGTGCAGACGACCAAGGAATATATGCGTGAGGTCACCACCATTGATCCCAAGTGGCTGGTGGAGTTTGCACCATCATTTTTCCGCTTCTCCGATCCCACAAAGCTGAGCAAATTCAAGAAGAATCAGCGTTTGGAGCCACTCTACAATAAATACGAGGAGCCCAATGCTTGGCGCATTTCCCGTGTGCGACGGAGACGCAATTAAATTAGTGCACATTTTCAATAACATTTCGTGTTGTATTCAAATCTTAGCGTTTAAGTAACAATAAAAATCAGCTTAATATCCTTTGTGTCCCCGAAAACGTTGCCGATTATCCAGCTGGAAAAAGGGAAATATACTCATAAGCAGACTTGTTTTTGTGTAACAGCTCTGTCTGGCACTTACCAGCGAACGCTTGCACTCGTAGAACGTATTTCGCAATACTTGACACTCCGGCGGCACACTGTTGTCCTGCAAACACTGGCGCGGTGTTTTCTTGTCCAGCCGACAGCATTCGCTCTCCAGCAAACACATTTTCAAATCGGCACGCACACCGGCACAGGACGTCACGTCCGCCAGCTTCTCGTTTCCTTCGTAGCGCATCATTTTGTTTGCCTTTAAGTGACCTACAACTACTCTTTTTGATCCAAACAAATTTGTTATAAAATCTAAATCAGCTGTTTGCGCAGTGTTGCCAGACATCGTTATACATCGGCGACAGGTACTCCATGCATTTATTTTGGCATCGATACTTTATGTTACAATTTTGTTGCTTTTCGGCAAAGCAATTCTCACCTTGTTTTGTTTAAATGTAATTTTTAATAACTGGAACACACTACGCAACAAAATGGGCTATGATGAGCGCAGTGATGGCAGCAGTTCGAGCGATGCCCAGGACTGTTTTCAGCGCAGTATGTCCGCCAAAATGGGTGCACCACCAACAATGCCAAAACATATTCCCTTTCCGGAGCATGCAACCACATCCGAATGGCTGAGTGAATTGATAATGTGCGCCTTTACAATGGGTGCAGCAATTGTGCAGTTCATCAATATATATCGCACCAATTGGTGGCTCCCACAATTCCAGACAAGGCACATGGTGGTAAGCTTGGCAGATTTATATTGATTTATTAATTAAGGTTTGCTTTTGGTTGCAGAACGTTGAGTTGATTGATCCGTATTTGCGTTACTTGATCCTCATATTAAATTCGCGTCGCTTTGTCTACTGCATACTGCTGGCCAAGTGGCGCAGCACAGATCGCCGTCTGCTCCGCCTGAGCATCAAGTATGGCTTCGGCGGCGTCGTGCAACTTGCGCTCTGCTATTGCGCCTTTAGATTATATCAACAGCATACCTACATGCTGCTCTTCTATCTGAGCTATCCGTAAATAGTACCTAGAATTATCCATATTTTTCACTACGTTTAATTTATTTTTTTCCTTTTCCTTTTTAGAGTTGTGGTTTATCTGATCATCTTTGGCTTTCAATTGGAGCCATTTTTGCGCACCAGATTCGAGGTGCCCGGTGTCTATATTAATGATATGCCCGTGCACAGCTGCACCACGAATGCCGCCCATATACGCGATGAGATTGAAACGCTTCGTCATGATTTTAATAAGAGATTCAAGCAGTTGATCTTCACCTGCATGCTGAATGCGTATCTAGTGTTGATTCCTTGCCTGCTGGCGCTGAGCGTTCAGTATAATGTGATGCGCGCCGCCCAACATTGCATCATTGTGTGCCTCGGGGCATTTAGTTTGTCGGCCGTCTTTCTCTATCCGGCTAAATACAGTGATACACTGCATCGGGCCACCCTCCATCTGGGCAGCTGGCAGCGCATGGATCGTGACCCACAGGCGGCGCCCTCACAGCTGATTGTTGCGGCCAATGCACAAAACTGGTCCAAATACACTGTCTATGGCCATGCGACGGTAGTGAAGCACAATGGAGCACTCTATCGCAGTCATGGACTGGTCACAGTCGCAACTCCTGGCAATGCCAGTCATCTGCGTTTCTATGTAAGCTAGCAAAGATTATTCAGATCTGCTCATCATTAATTTGTTTTCACAGAAACTGTTCCAAAATCCGACGGTCATCTATTCCACATTGGCCACTTTGCAGGCAGCCGTATTGCTCGTGGAGATTGCCTCGCTTAGCGCCGCCAGCATTGAGTGGCATTTTGTGCTCTCCGTCAGTTTTGTGGCCTTCACCAGCATGGTCGCTTTCTTCAAACTGGTCCGAGATTACCTAATTACCAAGCATCTCTACAAAGCGGAAACGCAGCCATTTACCATTAAGTCAACCACGGCTATTTAACTATTATAATATCCATGAGTAATAAATCGACTAGATACGAGACTTATTTGCGCCCATAAGATCTTAAATTAAAGCTTAAATATTAAGCGCAAGTTGACGCGCTTTTATTTGCGTATAATATTAAAATAGATACAAGATCTATTAATTTTATGTAACGCCAAACAATAACTGTATAATTAAATTTAAATTTAACCACACTTGAGGCGCTCTCATTTTAATAAAATATATATTATATTTATATTCTCACATAACATATAATATATAACAACAATAATTGAATGATTAAATTAAAATTTAACCACACTTGAGGCACTCTCATCTGAATAATTATCAATGAGAAATAAGTCGAATATGTATTAGATTTATAGACTTACATAAGATCTAATGTTCCTCTTATTTCAATAAAATATCAATGAGAAATAAATCGAACCGAAGATTTATTGACTCCCACATAAAATCTCTCAACTTATTCATAAAAATAAAATTTAAACGCTGCTCGAGGCGCTCTTCTGCTCGACCAGAGTCCAGGAGCTGCCGTGCTTGTGATCGCGCACCTGGAAACCATGTCGCTGCAGCATATCCCTCAATTGATCACACACAGCCAACAATTGCCGATTCTGGATGACCGATTCACCGATTGCCTTCTCGCGCAGCTGACAACGCATGGCGAGCAGATCACTAATCAAAGCATTGATATCCTTTGTGGGATGCAGTTGCTCCTGCTGCTGTTGGTCAAATGAAGTGATGCCGAAGCTTTCCATGGCATTGCCCACGAAATTACCCGCCGCCAGCAGCAGATCCAGACAATAAGCCGGCTCCTGCTCCGCATCCGACTGCTGATCATTTATGCATCGACTGATACTACTCATCTGATCCATGAGCACGGTTAAAGCGCGTGCCGTATCAAAATCATCCCTTAAACTATTGTCAAACTCGAACATCGTGTGCTTCAGCTGCGCTTGCAGAGCACCCTCATCCAGCAGCTTGAGCGGCTTCTGAAATTGCATGTAGGCGCTGAGATCGGCATGGAAGTTCTTGAATTTACGCAACGTTTGTCGGGCTGTAAGCATCAAGGAATCACCATAAGGCATTGCATTGCGATAATTGGACAGCAGACACGCCATGCGAAACTCATCCGCTGTATACTTCGTTAGCATCTGCTCCACAGAGATGGTATTGCCACGTGACTTGGACATCTTCTGCTCATCACCAACCAAATGCAGTTGGCCCGTGTGCAGCCAATAATTAACCCATTGATCCGTTTCGTAATGGGCACAACACTGGGCCTCCTCATTCTCATGGTGGGGAAAACGCAAATC
Source organism: Drosophila cognata (assembly GCA_035041535.1). Taxonomy (NCBI): domain Eukaryota; kingdom Metazoa; phylum Arthropoda; class Insecta; order Diptera; family Drosophilidae; genus Drosophila; species Drosophila cognata. Next base: position 995,486 of record JAWNLC010000451.1, read on the forward strand.
GAGTCCACCCGCATGGATGTCCAGTTGCCGGCCAAAGAACTTGCCCGCAATGGCGCTGCACTCAATGTGCCAACCGGGCCGACCAACTCCGCCCCAAGATGCCGCCCAGCTGGGCTCACCTTCCTGCACCGCCTCCCCTTCCTTTTTCGCCTTCCACAGAGCAAAATCAGCTGCAGCACGTTTATCGCTGGATGGCGGATTGGATTCTTGTTGGAGTTGGAGCAGCTTCTCCAATTTGCCATAACTCGCACAGCTGGCGACATCAAAGTAAACCGAGTTATCCTCGCTGACATAGGCCTGCTGCGTCGCCAGCAGTTGCTCGATGAAACGCTGGATGGTGCCTATATTGGCGGAGACGTGAGCACGCAAATTGGGTGGCTTCACATTCAGGCGTTGCATGTCCACCTTGAACTCCGCCGCATAAGCCTGCGCCAGCTCCAGCCAATTGCGACCCGTTTCCCGGCTTCGCTTTATGATCTTGTCATCAACATCGGTTATATTCATAGCCGTGACTAGATTATATTTAAAATAATCACGCAATATGCGTTGGATGATGTCCACTTTGACATAGGTGCTCGCATGACCCACGTGCGTCTTGTCGTAGACCGTTGGGCCGCAGGTGTACCAGGTGACCATATGGGGATTGTGCAGCACCAACGGCACCTTGCCACGAACAGTATGATTGTAGATTTGGATGCCGGTGTGTTCCCCGCATGGCTTCTGCCATCGATAGCCATCGATTTGTGTTTCTGCATTGGAATTTTTACTCATTTTGCGTCGCAGCCATTGAGAAGTTCGAATTTGTCTGACGTATTCGTCGAGGCGACAACTGAAAGGCGTGATAATTACATGATTTTATTTATATTGCTGATTTCCATGGCTATACAACTACTTACATTTTCAACATATTTTCTTTAAGTTGTGTACAAAAATTTAGATATCTGTACTAATTACATCCATACAAAATGTTGTGTTTAAATTTTGTCAACAAACAGCTGACTGACGATAGACGATAGCAGTGTTATCGACACAGCAAAAATGTTGCCTCCTCTGGCTTATGAAATTGGTCAGTTATATTTTATTTGTATTTTGTCGAGTGCGCTACCTAGTTGCAATTACTTACTAAAAAACTTTTTCAAATCTGAACCAATTTTTAAAAGAAAAACATTTTTGAGATTTATTTTAGCGAAGACGTAAACCAAAGCTAAAAGCTTAGCGTTGAGCTCTTCAGAGAGTTGCTTAAACCCTTATAAAGGTTGATGTCCCGGCTGCATGACATTTAAAATGTCCTTGCTAGTTTTTAAAATTAACCTTTTTTAAATTTAACTGACAACTTCGAATTAAGAATTAAAATAGTCCAAACTTTTCCAAAATTGAACTGATTTAGAAAAGCAAACCATATTTGATTAAGGGTTGAGTTCTAGTTTTTTAATACTATTTATTTATTTTAAATTTTGCAACGCATCATTTTACCAAAATTACTGTTTTATAACAAACAAATCATTTATATTTTGCAGGAGCTAGGAATTTCATTTCAAGACTTCGGAAATATATGTATGTTAATCATGTTGCGCTAGTTAAACTTTCAGTTATATAAATTACCGTTAAATTATGCCAGCTGTGAGTTTTTTTATGATGTGCCAAATCAATATAAGAAACCATTGTTTAAGTGGCGAAAATCTTACGCACCTTTGGCAAGGCTTCAAATGCGTAAGCAAAAAATAAAGAAAACTAAGCAAATATTGGGGTCAAGGATATTAGGCCTAAGCAGTTTGGGAAATTCAATGTCCAACGAAAAAATAGGTGAGTATTTTGGTAACTTGTACATTAAATGTGAGTTAAGCATTTGCTTTGAGCGAAAAGAGGTTAACTTAAATTGCAAACAAATTAAAAGAGAGTTATTCCAACAACGAACTGGAATTCCCTTTGAGTGGGTCTCCAGAAAAAGAAGAATATTGCACATTTTCCATACAATTGTCGTTTTAGCACGGTAATTCGAAATTCCACATGGGCTTGGTCATCATCAACAATTGATATCAATTTATTGCCGGGCATCGCGTGAAAACATTTGTTCCCTCCTCAAATTAGACCATGTGGAAGAGCTTCGCAGTTGCAGCGAGGGTGCAGTTTCAAAATAATAGAGATTAAATTGAAAGCTTGCCCAAAAATCAAGGCAGCAAGCCTTACCTTACCAATTAAGGTCAGAGCCCAATAAAAGGAAACCTAGCCCAAAAAAAAAAAAAATAAATGATGTTTGAGCAGTTTTGGCATGACCACATAAATTATTTTCGTCTGATTACTCAAAGATATTTCTCTAAAAAGTTTCGAATTGAAATAAAAAAAAAACTCAAATTTCAAAACTACGACCATAGAATGTCAGTCTAACAACAACAAAAAGTTGCCGCCAGTCAGTAGCAAGTTTTCATGTCCAAGGCGTATTTATGTCAACCGGAAGTAGGTTTACTGACCCACGTATACCTTTCAGCCAACGACGACGACGACTGCTGCTGCTGCTGCTTCGGCTACCTACACTCAGAACGTCCTACCATAACGTCCTAAAAACTAATACTGTTTTTTAAGTTTTGAGAAATAAATTAAATAAAAAATTAGAAAGGTTTGCAGTAAAATCAACAAACCCAAAAATATGACAATTTTATATATTTTTTACAAATATTTTCTCTTATTAAGAAATGCATTTATACATAGTATAAATGCAAAAACATGTAATGCAATTAACGGCCTAGTTTTTAAAATTAAATTATATGCATTTATAAAATTTCTAAACGGTTTCTATATGTGTAAGTAATAAAAATAATAATAAACGATTTTTTCTATTGGTACATAGAACACACAACCCTGGAAATTTGACATTTTTTTTTCTGTATTTGGCGCCAAAAGTAAAACTATTTTTAAGATTTAGGGCGATTTTTTTTCCCTGAGTGTAGCTGGACATCAAGAGCCCAAAGCCAAAGCCAGGACGACGAAAACGGCAGCAACAGCAACAGCAACAAAAGCGGCAACGACAACGTTTCTATAAGAAGGCAATTTCTTTCAGCGGTTTAGTTTTTCAACGAACGGCGAGTGCATCGGATGGATCGATGCAAAAGGCGCGTTGTGCTCTGGCTCTTAATTCGATTTAAGCAAGTGTATGTACTCACACCCACACACACATACACACATATGGCCTACTACCATATTTGAAACAAACATTTTACATTTAAGTGTAGTTAAAAAAAGTACCAACAAAAATCCAAATGTGACTCAAATGACCAAAATAACCTCAAGTTGGACAATAAATTAGTGGTGCTTAACATATAATAAAAAATAAATATATATAAAATTTAATGAAAAATAAAAATATGTAATAAATAACAAAAACCCAACAAAACAGCAATGAAAAAACAAAATTGCAAAATGCGCAAGTTTTTTTTTTAAATTCTTAAAGCAAAGTTTTGCAAGTGAATGGAAAATTGCTATCACGACACTAACCAAGGATTTTCCCACAGCACATTAATAGATGTTGTTGCTGCTGTTGTTGTTTCCTTCTATGTGTTGCATGGCAAGTCGTTGGTCATTCAAGTGTTTTGCCTGTCTTGCCTTGCCTGGTTGTTGACTTGACTGACACACACACACACACAAACACAAGGCAAATGTGTCTATGTATGTGTGTGTTCGAAAAATTGTTGCTATTTTGACCCGCTTTAGTCCAAAGCCAAGGAGAAGGCAACCAAAGCGCACGAGTGTGTGTGTGTGTAAAGTGCTCAGCCTACATAGACTTTGTGTATGTGTTAGTAAGCTTAGACTAACATTTCGCGAGCGTGTGTGTTCGTATATTAGTAAGCTCAGACTAACATTTCACAACTCTTGTCTAATAAAATATTTGCCACATTTTGCTTTGATAACGCACAATGCACGCAAAAACGTAACAGTGCTCCACATAGATATAAATACAGATATATAGATATGTATACTTATATATTTGCATATGTATGTCTGCTTAAGTTAATGCACATCGCGTGCTTCAATCATAACAACAGGTGCCATGTGGCGGCGATTCTGCCCTCCACCTCCCCCACAAGGCACACGTTACTCGAACGAAACTCCTTTCGCTTATGCGGCGAATATTGACGGCGAATTGGGAATTTACTGGCTTATCGATGCATCAAAGTAGATGGCAAACTTCTAAGTGTCGTTCAATTCAATTACAACTTTCGACTTGATTTCGCTGTTGACACTTTGTTGATTGCGTTTGAGAACTTAAATAAATAAAATAAAAAATAAAGTTAGTTAAGGAAAGAGGTTTTATGTATTTTCCAAGTGCTGAGAAATAGATTATAAGAGCATTAATTTATTACGAAATGGTTTAAGTGAGTAGCAATTCTTCTTGGCAGACAGTAATAATTTCGAGCATCTGCAGCAAATAATTTGTTTCATTTGAATTCATTTTAAGTACGGCTTATCTTACATTAAATTACAAGTGCTTGGAAACGGAAATTAAATATAAATATTAATATAAATTTATACATCTTGCAACACTTTCACTCATTAAACTGAAAAACTTTTGCAGAAAAATGAAGATGAAGAAGTAATTGGCTTATTGTATTAACTTTATAATACAGTTAAAGTCATTGCAAATTTGCTGGAAAATGGTATTGAGTGCAGTGCATTGCAGCCTTAAATGCAACATAAAGCACAGCAATTTGCCACATGCAACGTGATTCGTAGCTGTAATCTAGACACGCACAAGTTATGCTCTCGTAAGCGAGCGATTTAAGAAAGGCAAATAAATAAGAAAAATTATACTTAAACTTGCAAAGTACTCGATATTGAAATACCCTGTTAAATGTGGTCTGTTAAAGTATAAATAGGATATGCCCTCTGATAATTTATTTATGTAAACAATATGTTCTAAAAAAATAATTTCTCTTCACTTCCATTAAGGATGTGTAAATTTCAGAAATATTAGAACTAAATAGATGCAGTAGTCGCCCAAGAATTTCTAAAGATGCGATTCTTTTCAGCTATAAAATTATAGTCATGTTTTCCCCAACAAAAAGGGAGTTATTTGAATATGCCCATATTTCATTGTTGTTATACCAAATCTATATTCCAAAATCTTTTATTATTATATACAAACTGTTGAGCACAAAATGGTAGAAATTAATTTGAAGGCGAAGCGAAGTCTCTAGTACCCAGTTTTGTTTCTAGTTTAAATTTTGTTTTGGCAATAAGTGCAAACTTACAAAATTAAATCAAAATAATAACAAATGAACGTATACGCCAAAGAGAGGCGTGTTTAGTACAGGGTATAAACACTCACTGAACTGTTAACTGCGGGGCATCCGATAGAGCTGTCTGTCTATCTGTCTGTTGGGGCTTTATCAGTCTCAATGGCAATGGCAGTGAAAAAAGTGCAAATATATATAAAATGCACACATTTATGTTAGAAAATACAACAGAAATATTATATATATATGAGATGTGCGATACATGTTGTATTTCTAAATAACAATTACTATTTTCGCAGCTTTTTACATTTGTGTATATTGGCTTTTATTTTTCGTTGGGGTTTCGGTTTGTGATTGTGTCTTTCACAGTCTTCAGTTTGATGTCGGCGCTTCGCGTGTTTGGTGCACTGACATTGCATCGGCCCGAAGGTCTAATAATATATGTATAATCTATGGATAAATTGGATGGATATATATATGCACGATATAGTATTTACGTTTCGCTTCGTGTCACTTGCTCCATTTCCTTGGCTTGGAAGGACTTTAAGTGTTTCGGCTTTCATCATCAAATAAACATTAAATGTTTTGCCAAAATTAGAACGCGCTAAATTAAGATTCAAGGATCCGTTTTATGACACGTATTTTTCTCCCTGTGTCTCTCTCTTTCACAGAATAATGGCACATCTACCAAGCTACAACAACAATCACAGTTTAATTTGAAACCAGCAACAATAACAGCAACCACAGCAAAAAGTGCTTCCTACGCTGTGCTTCCTTCACCCATGCTTTTTTTTGTCTAAGCCTTAGGAAATTAGAGAGAGCAGCCCAAATGTGTAAACATGCAGCAAACATTGTCATATTCATCATCGCCATCACCAACACTCATCTCGACGCCAATCCGACCCCGTTCCACAACGGACACAGTCACAACAATTCCAGTCCCAGTCTCAGTCCCAGCTCCATTCCCAATCCCAGTACCAGTTACAGTCACAGCCACACCAGCCATTATATCCGTCGACTATAGCTACGATCCCAGGCGCAATATGTCGCCATCTACGCATAGCAATGGCAATTATAGTGCCGGGGATCAGCTGTATATGGAGAACAAGGCGATGACGTCGATGACATCCTCACTGCTCAATCAGCCGTATAGTAGTCTCTTTGGTGATCCAGTGCCCCCACCGCAGCCAGAGGATTACTTTGGCACCGCTGCCTTCGAAACGATACATGCCTCATCCATCGATTTGCCCAGCTCTGAGGAGGATACTCTGGTCGCAGCGGTGGCTCTAACTGCCCTCACCGGCAATGAGAGTCGTCGCAGGCTATTCTCCAATGTGCCCTACTCCAACCCCAACACCAATACCAACACCAACAGCACCTACCGTTCCCAGCCTTTACCACGCCTCCAACCACCGGATATACAAATTCTGCCCAATTCGAGTGGTGGCTCCAGTGGCTCCGAGCAACTGGATTCACCCAATTTTATGCTTCTAACACCAATGGACACTGTCAGCAAGCCAGTTGGGTATGGCAACGAATACGAGGAGCAGGCGACACAGATTTCCGAGCAGGAGCAGGAACAGGAACAGCGGCAGCAGAGTAGACTTAGGTAAGTCGGGGGAGGAGCGGGTGTATTGGAGTTTTTCTGCGATTTCGCCTATCCAATTTTTAATTTCAAATTTGAATTTTAACTAATATTTCTTATTTATTTATTTAAATTTGTATATTAAATTAAAGTTTATATTATATTTTAATTTAATTTAATCTATTTTTTACGTTCTTAGTTTATTTTATTTTTTTTTGTGTCTACTGACCTTAGTTGACATTAACTAAATAATTAATTACCCTTCAACCATTCCTTCGTTCCTGCTTTCCACAGACCCAGGTCGGAATCATATGCGAGCAGTGGCTTGGATTGGTATCGACCTGTTTCGCAGCATTTCGCCGAGTTTAGTCGCATCCCAAAACTGCGACCCAGTTCCAAAATGGTCATGTCCATGAAGCACGAAGAGATGCCCCTCTCCCCGCTAGCCACCATGCTGCAGGACTCCACGGGCTCGAGCAGCAGCGGCGACGATCTGTTGCAGAACAAACAAATATCTTCCAGTCTGGACAGGAATCTGATACTCTCGCCCAAGCAATATCTGCAGCAGCAACAGCAAAGGGAACTGCTGCGGGAGTTGAATGAGAGGCAGCTGATTGAGAGCATGCGCTCCTACGGCCTGGAGACGCCCATATCACCCAGGTCACATCACAGTCTAATGCCCGAATCGAGCATAGAGCGGGCAACACCAGACGAGGAGCCGGAGGAGCAGCAGAAAGAGCAGGAGCTAGGGGAGTTGCGGTCTCCATTGCAAGCTTTATCGCCAGTGGTCATCAAGGACTCAGTCTCCACAGGCGGTGATTATCGGTGAGGCTTAGAGTTTTACCTGGTACACTCAGTAAACAAAAAATCGCCATTAATAGAAAAAAATTTATATTTTTTATAAATAATTTCTAAAAATTAGGAAAACATATTTCTATAATTTAGAAAGTATAAAGTAAAAAAGGCGGTTTTTTTTTATTATTTTAGGTACTCTTTTTAATCCTTTTCGATTCTCTCCACAGCGTGGGCGACACTCGACTCCACAAGAAGTCCTCATTCACCATACTCTCCGTGCGCTCGCCCAAAGCGTCGCCACTACGCACTGGTCGCCATCCTTCGATTCAGTCCACAACTACCTCATCTCAAGCGCCGGCTCAGACTGCGGCACAGTTTGGGCCCCGCCGCAAATCGTTAATTGCTCTGCGCTTGCCCCAACTGCCGTTGCCAGCTCCAACGGATGATTCGCCACGTCCCTCGGTGCAGTTCAACATGTCTGGGCGTCATAGTCCCAACAAGCTGGCCATGCCCACAAAGGGCATACTACAGCAGCGGGATTCGTTGACCTCGTCTGTAGACACCGCATATACGCCTCGCATCCAACGACGTGGCTCTACCTTTGGACAACAGCGCATTAAGAGTCTGGAGACGTTGCCGTTAATCACGGATGCCTACCTACGCAGCTCCATACCCCGATTTCATAGATCCAACATGGAGCTGGACAAGGAGTCGGCAATTATACCACCGGGCACACTGCCGCGTCCGCTCAGGCCAAATCCTAATCCGACGCGCAAACAGCGCGGTTTGCTGAGCATCATAAATAAAGAGGAGCAGGAGGAGCAAGACCATTTCTCCCGCCTTCAATCCCGCTCCAATTGGCTGAGTCTGGATGATCTGACGCTGGAGCAGCGTTTGAGGAAGTCCGCCATCGATCTGCAGCATCGTCGTCGTTCCAGCTCCACATCGCCCGAGCGTCGCAGCTCAACGCAAACAGCCTCGGATCGACGCAGTTCGAATTTAAGCAGCATCACCACCTCCGACTTTAGTTTCCGCCGACCCACACTCTCAACACTGCCAGCAACAACAACAACAACAACCACAACTGGAACAGGAACTCGAACCGCTGCTCCTCGCAGAAAATCCATTTATCAAGCACCTAAAATGTCGCCCCGTCGCAAATCCATTACCAGCATGGATTTGAAACAGCTCGGTAAACGCACCAAGATTGCCAAGCCATCGACTCTGTCCCCCATCATTGGCACCCCGAACAAGGACAGCGGCAAGGACAGTCCCCTGCATGGGGATGCCTATGAGGCAGCTCAACTGGACACAGCCTCCGAGTTGTCGCTGCTGCGTCGTCGCGATTCCTTATCCCGCATACCAGTGCGCAACAGTCCTCGTGACTCGCTGCCCAATAGTCGCTCCACTTCACCACTCAAGGATCCACTCTCGATGCTCTCCGATCGCAACTCGCAGGCGAGCAACAGTCGCTCGCCGTCGCAGGCAACGATTAGGAGCGGGGGCATGGATATACGTGGCATGGACATTCGATTGACGCCCAATCGTCGAGGTGCGCCTTCTTCAAGGCCCAACTCTCAACATGCCCAGGATAACTCCCGGACTAACTCGAGGGCTGATTCTCGGGCTAACTCTAGAGCGAACTCCCAAGCTGACTCCCGAGCTAACTCCCGAGCTGAATCCAGGGCGAACTCCCGAGCTGACTCCCGAGTGAACTCCCGTGCTAACTCCAGAGCTAACTCCAGATCTAACTCCCGAGCTGACTCCCGATTGAACTCCCGTGCTGACTCCAGAGCCAACTCCAGATCTAACTCCCGAGCTGATTCCAGAGCTGACTCCCGGGCTAACTCCCGGGCCAACTCCCGTGCCGACTCCCGAGCTGAGTCCCGTTTGAGCGTCCGTTCCTCCCTGCGTTCCACTCCCTCCATTTCACCAGCAGCCGGCAACACTACCCGCAACAGTCGTCACATGGACACAACACCCAATCGTCGAAAATCCATATCGACAAGTCCCAAAACACCAACGGCTAAAGCAACGCCTGGACGCAGAATGTCACCAAGTCCTGTGGCAAAGCGTGGCAAGCCAAGCAAGCAGACAGCCAAAGAAACCACGTTAGTTGGACAACGTCGGAACTCCCGTTCCCGCATACCCATGAGGAACACAAGTGCATCCAAGGCCAGTTCGCCCGCCCAGAAAGCAACAGTTGCGCCAGTTGCCCAAACAAGGGACAAGTCAAAGGGCAAAAAACCCACGCAAATCACAAGCAAAGCCAGTCCCATGGCAAAATCGAGCAACTCCAAAGTAGAAAGTGCCAAAAAGAAGATCTTGCCCATAAGCAAACTGGAGCGTAATGGAAGTAAAACGCCTTCCAAAGTCAATCCCATGAGGCCAGCGAAAGCGCAGAAACAGGAAAGGGCAACAGCAACAGCAACTAAGAAAAATGGCAACAGTGGATTACCCAAGCCTCTAAGGCGAGCTGGATCCCAGCAGATTATTAAGAAACCCGCAACCCAATCCCAATCCCAATCCAAAGAAAATGAGCCGAGCAGAGAAGTCAAGCAGAAGATCTCCACGGAAAGGGAGGAGATCAAGGCCAAGGACAACACTGCGGACAGCAGTAAACCTTTGGCATTGCATGTGGGTAATGCCATACAGCAGGCGGCAGACGTTCTACCCGCTGTCCGCAGCGAGGTGAATGCAACGCCATCGAAAGGCAACGGCGGCATCCAGCGACAAGGTTCCAATATGTCCACATTGATCCGGATGAGCTCCCGGCTCAGCCTGATTAGCAATAAGAAACGTGGAGACTCCGCACACAATCGCAAAGTGGTGGACACGGTGCCGGAACAGACAATGGAGGCAGAGGGTAAGTTCCTTTTCTTCTTCTACTGTACACTCAGAAAAAAAATTTTCCCAATGGTTGGTCAGCTTATTGTACAGAAAGTAATGGTTCAGATTTTCTAAAAAATAAAAGTAAATATTTTTTTTTAAAACTCCTCAAACTTTTCAGCTGCTGCCGCTAAAGGTGCGACTCCTCCAACTGCAACAAGTTCCGTTGCAAACTTGGAGACTAAGTCGACGATAGACCCGGCCACGTCTGAGACGCTGACTGACCATTTAATGGACCACAAAACGCATGAAAATCAATCCGGACTGGCGCCAGAATTACCTGTTGGGACCTCACCTACGCCGAGCGGTGCCGTCAAATCCAATGAATCTGCCTCGCGTCTGGACACCGCAGACGGCAGCAATGCCTTGACGAGCTCACCCTCGGAATTGGAAAAGTCGCCCGTGCCACCAACGCAACCCATCGAAGCATCCATATCGGTGTTGAACACAGCCGAGGCGGTCTCGATTAGTCCACATGCCATCTCCGCCATGCCAGAGGCTGAGAATGAGCTAGCCAATTTGGAGGAGGCTCAAGCTGCCAACTTTGAGCAAGCAAGGACGCACAAGGATGGCGGCAGCAGGGAGGACTTTCAAGTGGATGACAAAAGACTTTCGCCCGATGGACAGGGTGGTTCGACAGCGGGCAGCGGCGGCGCCCATGCCAAGTGAGTAATGAACTTTATTTAAGTAATTATAGTCTGAGCACAACTGGGAGTTAAGCTCGAAACTCACACTCGTCAAAAAAGTAACCCTGAATTTTAGAAATTCGCCAAGGGAACTCACCTTAATATTAAATTTATAGTTGTCGCTTTCTTTTTGGATTCTAAATTTCAGGGTGAATTTTTTTTAAAATATTGTACAAATAATTCTAATTTCAAGGGAGTTGTTTTCCGTGCATGGAAAGGGTATACAAAGCCCGAAGAAAAACACCAATTTGCCACATCATTTTTTTGTGTGCAAGTACTAACTTTTTGCCACGTCCTTAAAGTGTAGCAAGTGTAAAAACAATTGCAAGCCATATGCCTTAGACCCCTTGGCCACTAAATTAACATACCCGGAAACACCCGAATAACAACAACAAGAATAAGCCTTACGGATAAAACTTTAGAACGGCAAACCACGTGAATATGTATATATTTATATATGTATATACATATATAGGGGGCTATATAGTTGTAGATGTGGTGGCTCAAGCCACTCATAAATGCGTCAATAAATTTACGTACAACTTTGTTTTGGGCGAGACGGAGTTGGGGAGAGGGTGCCAAAGGACCATACGAAACGCCTTTAAGGATATCCGTTCGGTGGCTTGTCGTCGTCCTCAACGTTGGTCGTGAGCCACGGCGTCCTTCAATGGACAAACATATGCACATATATACATACATTTATATATATATATACATATATATATGTATGTTCGCTTATATATGTGTGTATATTGAAAGTACACCCAGAAAAAATATCTTCCTGATAACTTGAAAGTTTTTCTTGTTTTTTAAATTGATTTCTATATATGAGAAAACTGTTTTTCTAAAATAATGCCAGAACCTTAAATTTTAGAAATTTATTTTCTGAATAATTGGGTGACTTACCCTTGTCGCCAAAAATAAGGCAAATTTCTAAAATTTAGTGCTATTTTTATTTATTTTTTTTTTTTTTGAGTGTAGGGTGACCGACCAACCCAGTCAGAAGGAGGTGTGCACATACAAAATACACAGCAAAACAAAAACAAAAACAACAACAACCAATATTGCATGGGGAGCTGCTTACTTAGTTTTCGTGGCATGTCCAAAGTTTCATGCCGCAATAACAAATCAGTTTCAGCCGGACAATCGCGCCAAGCGCAGCACAAAACCAAAAATCACTCTTAGCACAAAAAGTAAATCCTCGCAAATAAAAAACTTAATTCTAAAAAATGCTGTCGAAGAAGAAAAAGAATTCGGTCATCTTCAGCATTGATCTGCCGCAGAATTCATTGATTGATGCGCACAAATATTTCTATGGGTAAATAATCCTAAAAGAAAATAAGTATTTTTTTAACTCCTTTTCCTGGTTATAAATTGCAAAGTTTTGACTAAGTAATAATAAACAAACAACGGAACAAACTAATATTTTTTTAACTAAATTTCCTAGTAATTAATTAATGCTAAACAAAACAATAATTAGTAAGAAATTTTTGAGCAAATGAAAATCACGTGTTATTTACACGCCTTTAGTAATTAATTAGTAAATGCGAAAAACTTGCGCAAGTTTTGAGCAAGCAAAAAAAAAAAAATAAAAAAACTTAAGTTACTTGATTCGACCTCGAAAATAAGTTGGGTTGTTTGCCTCGCGTCGTTAAAATCATATTCATTATCCTTAGGCACGTGGTCGCAAGTAGTGGCAAATTGTGTGGCAAAGTGAGTGTTGAGTGCTGAGAGTTGAGTTAACAAACCATACTCGCTTATGATGTTATCCAACCAAAAAAAGAAATAAAAACCCAACCTTGAACTTACGATGGGATTATTAAACCCAAGCAATGCGTGCACGCATCCCCCCAAATGGAAATTCCATGAATGAAAGTGTAGCAAAATGCCCATTATATACACATATATATATATATTATTTGTCGAACTTTTGACCTATGCATATGCTAATGAGTAGTTGCATTGTAGTTGCTCTCGTGCAGCAGTTCATCTTTATCGTATTGAATGCAAAAGCTAAAACTCATTTCATATGCTAATGACAATAATGGCAAAATGCAATCGCAGGTCGCAGAGCACGAAATCGATTTGCATAAAATAAAGGCACTTCAATGTAAAAGTCGAGACTATGCAAATGTGCAAATTATTGCCATGATATCACACAGAAAGGACAAGGTCTATAGTCATTATGGTTATTGGACACACTGATTGTTCCACCCAGACAACTGAGGCACACACTGCGAAAAATAACTATTACTGACTGCTTGCTACACTCAGAAAACAAAAATATAACCTGCCAAGTGTAGCTGAGATTATTATTCAGAAATCGTATTTCCAAAAATTAATGTAGTATCTTTCTAAGAAGCAGAGGTTTGTTTTTATAAATTACACAAATAATATAGAGCTTTTTTTTCCAAAATTTTAATTAAGTCTAAAACCGATAAAGTTCTTCCAGTTTTTAGGACGGTTTTCATTCTTTGACAATTTTGTTAAATACTCACGCGATTTTCTTTGTGAGCGTAGTTAAGAACATTTACTTAAACGATCTAATCTGTTGCCTATTAGAACCAGCAGTGAGGAGTTCATCAAGGATGATGTGGGCAAGGGGCGTGGCTGTTGCCGCTGTTGCAGCACGCTCTGCATTCGTTTCCGTCGATCGCGCTGCATGCGTTGCTGTGGTCGGCGCAAGGATCGTCTCCATGATGCCGCCGAGGAGCAGCCAGTGCTCTCCAGTGCCCGAAGCAGCGCCACAACAACAACCGCAACCCAAATGGAGGTCATAGACGAAACGAAGGTGGATAAAAAGAAAAAGTCACGTTGCTGGCCAAAATTGAATTGTTGCAAGAGTTGCAAAAAGAAACCAAAGCCAAGTGGCGAATTGGATGTGGATACGGAGGAGGCCAAAATGAGCAGTGGCATGGAGCAAATGCATCAACCCCTACGCAAGCAGCAGCAGCAGCAGGGAAAATGTGGCATGTGCCTGCGAAAGGTTTTCTGCTGTCGTTCGGTGAACAAAGTGGATCCCGTTACTGGCGATGAGACAGAGCTGAATAAATGTTGCTTTTGCATACCCTGTCGACGCAGGCGAGCCGCCACTGCTGCCACAGATCCCAAGGTGGCATGGCGAGATCCGGATCGAGATCCAGAGCTGGGCATAACTGCGACAGATGCAGCTGTGCTCGAGGGTTCCTCAGTGGCCCCGTCCTCGGCAGCAACAGCCGAAGAAGTGACCAAAGTGTAAGTCAATCGAGTGTATATGTTTATTCTATATATATATATATATATATATTTAACTAATTCCTCGATTATTTTAGGGGCTGCTGCAAGCGATTCTGGCTCATGCTGCTCTGTTGCCGCAAGAAGAAACCACGTCGTGCCTCGGAAACACGTCGACAAAGTGTTATCGCACCACCAAGCGAAGTAAGTCTATTCCAATTTTTGTCTATTAATTTAGATGTATTACTTTTCAAAATAATTTCACTTTTCACAAGGTTATGGCTATGATCAAAAAGCCCAAACACATACACATATTAATTAGTATCATATACCCAATGTCATTTCTATTATATATTTTAGGATACGCGGCGCAAGCTGCACAATGATCTGGTAGAATACACTTCCAAAATGAAGGGAGCTATTCCAGTGTTGCCGCTTTATCTTGCCTGGTTTTGCGCCTTTTGCAATATCATATTTCCAGGCTTAGGTGGGTTTTTATGTCCGCTATAATTCCATGATAATTTTTTCCCAATGTTTTCCAATGTGTTCCGATAGGCACTTTGCTCTCTGGATTGTTCTGCTTGTGTGTCGGCATTCCACGATTTTCGCAATTTGACAGCGCAAGAGCACGAATTGGATCGTTTATTATAAATATCATTGTAGCCGTTTCGCAATTCTTTTGTGTGCTCTTCTGCTTTGTGGGCTGGGGTTGGTCCATCTGGTGGGGCACCATAATGCTAAAGTGTGCAAGTACGTATTCCATTTCCATTCAAAACGTAGCTCGTCTTAACTTTCCCGAGCCTTTCAGAGAAACTGAGCAAAATCAAAAAGGTGGAACGTCTCGAACTGGAAGAGGAACAGCGACAAGCTGAGCTGGCGGCTGCTGCGGGCAACGTTCGCAGGGAGACTGAGACAGCGAAGACTTAAAAGGGCATAGCAACAATACCAAAACAATTCAAATAAATATGGTACAACAAAACTTGCTTCCAGTGACAACAAAACAAAAAATACATTTCCATTTGTACTTCCTTGGAAGAGGAGCGGAGATTCCAGTGAATAACTAAAAATCGTCAAACTTCCAGTGACGTAACGAAGCAGATCAACAAAATGCACTTCCATATGTACATAGTATATATATAGCGATATACATCTAAACATTTTTGTATAAATAAGTATTTATATAAACTTTCGCGTTTAAGTGAACCTATCCATAATATATTTGCAAATGTCAAACCCAACAAATTGGGCAGGTAAATAAATAATAATAAAAAAAAGTTTATTTAAACATAAAAATGTCTGAGAAGATCATATAAACATTGATACCTGGAAAGTAAGAGGTCTGTTGGAATGCCATGTTGATATTTAAAAGTGACAACATTCCCACGCATAGAGTACCGTTGGTTATTAACATTTTCACAATGTTTGCTCAAGTAACTTTTGCATGTGGTAATCACTGACGCAAAAACTGGAATTATTTATCGCTCAGTCGACATGTATAAATTAAAACATTTATTTTATTTCAATTTCTCACTCAACTGAAAATACTAATAGCGTCGGAGCTCAGCTCTGTTAATAAGTTGAGTTAACACTTTACTCAGGTTGGCAGTACTCAGTGAATGACAGTCATCGGACTCAGTTCACTGAGTCGTTCCTTTGAGCTTGTTCATCTGAAGGCAAACATAGCCACGCGAATGTTGTTTAATTTATTTTCGCATAAAAATTGTAAAGCCACACAATCTAACTCATAAATTATACAAAAACAAACATGTCGCATTTGGTGAAAATGGAAAATGGCCAAAGCCAAACCATTCAGGAAATGTTGGGCTGCATCGAACGGTAAGTTGTTGTCCTCTGCAGTCAACAAACACACACACACAAATACAAACATAACCTATGATTAATATGCTTATTTTCAGCTACAATCCAGATCATTTGAAAATACTGGAGTCATATGTCCAGGATCAGGCAAAGAACAATAGCTACGATCTGGAAGCGAATTTGGCCGTACTCAAGTTGTATCAGTTCAATCCGCATATTCTAAACTTTGACATCACTTACACGATTCTGTTAAAATCTCTCACGAATTTGCCGCACACCGATTTCGTGATGGCAAAATGTTTGTTGCTCCCCCAGCAGATGAAGGATGAGAATGTGCAGACAATTATTGATTTAGCCGATATATTGGAACGTGCTGATTTCACATTGTTTTGGCAGCGAGCCGATGTGAATCGCACCATGTTTCGGCATATTGCCGGTTTCCATGATTCAATACGCAAATTTGTCTCACATGTTGTCGGCACCACGTTCCAGACGATCAAAAAGGATCTGTTGAAGGAGTTGCTCGGCGGCATTGAGGACTCAACACTGGAAAGTTGGATTAAGCGCAATGGTTGGAAGCATCAGGGACACGATTTGGTTGTTGTAGCCACACAAGACGACAAAATTAAGACTAAAAACATTACGGAGAAGATCGAGTTCGAAAATGTGGGTGCACTGATGGCGCAATGTCTGTAAACTAAGGTTAAAATTTGCATTAAAGGATAATTCTACAACTGAATGTCAACGCAGGCCAATAAAATCGGTGTCGATAGGCACACATTGCGAATGCAACTAGTTTTTATTTGACAATATTAACCGGTGTCACACACGATTACTGAACTGGTTTGACTTACAAATGACCAACTAAGAATTATCGCTAGAGTTTAAGACTGGGGAAATATGGCAGTAGTATCAACGTTTTAAATCATATACAGCGAAAATGACAAATACAACTTAATACAGTTTTTATTTGGCGATATTAATCGGTATCACTCACACTTACAGCACACACACAGCAGGCACGCATATTATATATTGAACTAGTTCGATTTACAAATAGCCAACTTTAAGAGTTAATTATCGCTAGAGAGAGATAGAAAGAGGTTATGGCTGCTTCTTGAACTTTTTCAGAATGGGAAAAATTTTGTCGAAGGCATCATAAATTTCCTGTCGTACCTTGGCACCGGTCAGTACCACCTTGCCGGACACAAAGATGAGGAGCACAATGCGAGGACGCACCATGCGATAGATGAGACCAGGGAATAGTTCCGGTTCATAACTGCTGAAATTGCAATGAGTGAGAACCAGTCCCTCCAGCCGAATGGGAAATTTGACATCGCAAGAGCCAACCATATTTTGTATCTTAAAATCAAGGAATTTGGCCTGCAGCAAAGGGAATTATAATTAAATAGAGACTGCGTGACTGGGCGGTGCCCTAGAATAGTTGTAGCTGATGTGCACTCACCGGAAATCCCAGCTTTTGTATAATACGCGCATATTTTCTGGCCGCCAGGCGGGAGTCATCTTCGCTCTTTGCGCCGGTGCAAACCATTTTACCGGAACTAAATATTAGGGCCGTGGTGCGGGGTTCCCGGATGCGCATGATGACGGCAGCGAATCGCTTCGGATTATATTCAGCATTACGTGCATGCAACGCAATCTTCTTGAGATCCAATTTACAGCATAGATTCACAGTGGACACAATATTCTGCAATTGTGGCACAATGCCAGGATCCGCCGAACCAGGCGTCGCCGGAGTCATTGGTGTCGATGGCCCCATTGTCTGATGTATGTTGCTCAAAGATCCAGCATCACCTCCTCCTCCTGCACTTGCTGTGCCCCCAGAGCGCTCCGTCATAGGCATCATGTGGGACATCATGCTCTGCGGCGTCTGTGGCTGCATCAGAGATTGGGGGGTTCCACCGCCTCCACCCGGCTGCTGCTGTTGGTAGGATGCCGTCGGCTGATAGCCTTGCATTTGTTTGTGGGCCAAGGGCAAAGTGGGCTCGTGGCCAAATAGGCCACTTCCTCCAGCTACTACTCCTCCTCCTGCCCCTGCTCCGCCTCCACCTCCTCCATCGACACCAGTTGAGCCAGCATCCGGCTGCTGTTGCTGCTGTACTGAGCTGGTGGCTGTTGCTGGTACTGGCTCCGGTGCCGGTGGATGGTAGACTTGGTGCGGCAATGCCTCAATCTGTTGATCAGCGTCGAGGCTGTGATGGATCGGTGTCGGTGCATGCCCAATACTTGGTATGCTAAAGTTCGGACTCAGCATGTCATCCATCGTTTAATTCTAACCTTTACGTGCTTTTCACTTATGGAGAATGGGCGAAAATTTAACTTATTGTATATTTAGCAAGCTCAAGTGCGCGTAAATGGAAAGCCGCGTCGTTCCACAGGGCTGCGTTCCCTTAAAATGTTTACGCTCGTGTGTGCGAACAACGTTCATGGTTTCAGTTCATTTCGTTTCGATATCGATAGCTAAAGCAATCGCTCCAACTAAATGGCATCGATATTTAGCTGTATTTGCGCACAAATTTCAATGAACCGATATCACCGAGAAATCGCTCGCGAGTACATTGATATTTTTTGTGCGCACATTTTAAATTTTCAATGCAATTGTTGATTTTTATATTATATATTTATGTTAAATTTTTTTAAACTTGTAGTTTACATTCAAATGCACATGTACAGATAAGATCAGTTGTAAATATGTACA
This sequence comes from Drosophila cognata, assembly GCA_035041535.1. Taxonomy (NCBI): domain Eukaryota; kingdom Metazoa; phylum Arthropoda; class Insecta; order Diptera; family Drosophilidae; genus Drosophila; species Drosophila cognata. The sequence continues at coordinate 1,014,419 of JAWNLC010000451.1, forward strand.
AAGAAATAAACTGCTTCTAACGACTTTATTTAAGTTTTTTAGACTTATCAACTAATTAACAGTTAAGATACAAATACATATTTAAGTTACCGTATGCAGCATTTATAAAAAAATAGTAATGTAAGACACATATAGAATATCTTGATGCAATAATACCAGAAAAAGAGTGTGTGTGTGTGTGTGTGTGTGTGTTTGGGTGTACACAAAAAGTTGCAATTTGTATTAACATTGATTGGATTTATTTTTTGATTTTTCATGTTTTTAAAGTGTACTTAAAATATGTATTTAAATGATTTATTTTCTTTGGCCCTTTTACACATGCAGACGACAGACACACAAGCATTACTTTTCCAAAATTCCGGACGTATTTCTTCTCCGCCTAATTTCCCTCCGGTTTGGGCAAATTCGTGTCGTAGGCGCGAATAACAATTGATTGCGGAACAGCGCCGCCTTCCTCCTGAGAAAATGCATAGCCATCTAAGGAAAGCAATATATGTATATAAATTAAATATCAGAGGTAATTACTATAAATATTAAATGTGAAATGGGTTGGTGAATGGTGAATGAATGAATGTTGTTGTGTTTACAATGTTTATACGAGGAGGCGACCGCCCACGTCGAATGAAAACCCAATTATATCAAATGTCAAAATGGCAATCATAACGAAAATTCAATTAACGCTCATCTAAAGTGCTGATAAACCCGTAACTATAGCTAAACAAGTAAATACAATGCAGACTAGCCCATTCAAAAATAACTGGTCACCATAAAACCAAAATGTCCTTGGGAACTGATTGGCTGGATTGATTACTGGATTGCTTGGTTGGTTCTTAAATGGAAATTGTACTCACGCGATAATTCTAGTTCCGTTTCGACTCTTGTGTTGGCACGACGTGTGAAAACATTACGTAGCAATCTCGCCGTTTCAGTGAATCTGTTGGATTAATTTGTAATATTTGTTGTTGAGGGGTCGTCACAAGGGGGCTTTTTAGTAGTACAAGTATAGTGTGTGGGTTTGCAATACAGTTTAACAGTTATAGTTTCTGCTACTAGTGTTTTCATTTTGAATTGTTAGCAATATTATTATTGTAATTTCTAGCTACAGCCATTTTTTTATTTAGGAAAATGAAAAGTGAGCAGCTTTTTGCTACAAAAAGTGGTGACAAATTAAAGGTTCATGCAAAAATGTTCGCAATTATTAGTAAACTAAAGACTTTTAGATTTCACAAGTTGGCAAAAAAAAAGAATATATATATAACATGCAATAGGTACATACTTGGATAAGGGCGGGAAAAAGTCCTTAAAGTACACTACAAATATGCTTATATTCACAGTGCTGATTTTAGTTTTCCCTCTCTCAAAAACTATCTATCCCAAATATTTTACTGGAAACGGAATCATCTTCTATATTGCACAATTGAATGACCTAATGTTTGACTGTGTATTTTTGATTGTGTTTTGTATGATGTGATCTGTTTGTTAATATATATTTATGTATATTTTTTGTTATATTTTAACAGTTTTTCAACTTATCGAGTATGTATTTTATTACTTACACCGGATAATTGATCCCAAGGCATACATAGTACTGCGCACACACAGAAAATATATATATTCATGAGAATTTGAAATACATAGTTGGAAAAAATTATTTATTTTGTTTTATATAGTTAAAAAGTTGATTTTTTGCTTAATAGTTGTTAATTTTTTTTTGCATAAGAAAAACGCAAAACAAAGGACAAGTGCATTTTGAACATTCAGCTAAATATCAATTGTTTGTGCCGAACTGTTCAGTTAGTATATATATATAGGTCATATATAATATATATATATTTGCCTAGGCATGCAAACTGTGGCAACTAATACATACACCACCTGATTAGCAATCTCACTCACAAATGCTATTACATAATTTATTCAGTTGTTTTTTCATTTCTTTAAAATACATTTATTAGTTATACAAGTTCAAAACCCAATCATCATGTTAACTATAAATCGGAATTATCTTTGCTCATTTATCGATTAAACTATTTCCTTTTGTTTTCAGTGGTTTGTTAAGGATTGCTGGGAAGCTTTGGAATGGCACAAAAATGTAAACTTGATTCTAAAACTATTGACTATAACAATAATACATATATATATATATTTCACAAAATGACAATAAATTATGATGATACACATGTATTTAAATATATTTCACAAAATAACAACAAATTATAAGCACTTATTTCAATAACATTTGGCTTGAATAATATTATTTGTTAACTGGATTTTCACATTTGACTTCAGGTTTTATTTTCTTCTTCTCTTTTTGTACATTTATTTAAAATACATCTATTGACGTTGATATCGTTTTTGTTTTTTTTTTTTAATCTATTATAATGCCAAGTCAGATTTTGATGATAGCATAGCATTATGATCGATGTGCTTAAGAGTAGAGTACAATAAAATGGCTTAAAACACATAAACAACAAGGGTTAATGCAAAAATTCAATACTTTTAAAACACATTTCCTAATTGCACACAATTCATCAGTTTTGCTACGCACAGTTTATGAAATATCACAGTTGGATAAATTTTAAGACTTATACACTAATAATATAGAATGTTTATTCGTTTTTTCTATATGACCTGAGCACATACAATATGTGTTTCTATTCTGAATGTTACCAATTAGATGAACACTTAATTAAATATAAATATATTTATGTATATATATTTTTTTTGATTTTTAAGACATAGTTAAAAAAAACAATAGATTCTTATTTTCGCCTACATGTGAAGGATTTCAGTGCCAACTTGGGAGCCACCGCTGCGCCAGCGTTGCCTGCTGCGTCGCTGGTGTTGCTGCTGCTGCTGCTTCTGCTGCTGCTGCTGCTGCATCATTGTGGCATCCTCCTCCAAATCCAGATGCTCCACTCGCAATCTTCGACCGGAATTGGGCTCCACAGCATATCCCTTGGCCTGAGCCGGATTGAAACGATGTCGGGATACTAGTTTCTGATTGCCCATATCTGGGTTATAACCCGAGCGGCTATATAATTTGCATTCATCAGCATGAGGTGGAGGTTAGGGATTGGATTACAATGCGTATACGCAATTTGATTTTAAGGCATTAGTTAATGTGTTTTTTATTATTATTTTCAAATGCAGTTAATTTGTAGTTAATATATATTGATATATATATAGTGTGGAGATCAGGGCATAGCGAATCAATGCTTGATTTTTGTTTTCAAAATGATTGTTGCTAAGTACATAAGTTAAATGATTATTGAAATTACAACAATAGTTAAGTTAAACTTGATTATGGCACAATTTCGGAATGTCAATAATATAATATTTTTGATTGAATTTTCGCCTGCATTTTGTACAGAATTGTGTTTGTTTATTTCAATGCAATGTTTTTGCTACCAGAAAACAAATCAACGCAGGAAACAATAAAAATAATCTACTAAAAACCAACAAATCTAATTGTAAAATATTTAATGGATTTTTATTGTTTTGATAATATATTTTTAATGACTCAATAAATACGTAATTAAATTCAAACAGTTTTTTTTATTTCGTGTTGTTCTCAAAATGAACTGTTATTAGCTACTAATACTGATAACAATCAAATATGTGACTATGAAATACCCTGTGCTTTTTTCATATGTGTGTACAAACTAATGCTTAAAGTAAGGAATAATATACCTATGAATATGGGGGAAGGGGGCCTTGAAAATCCAGTAGACTCGATTTAATTGCCTTATAGTTAATTTAGACCTGCTGTGTATTTGATTTAACATGACTCAAAGTATATATATATGTATATATATGTTATATATAGTGTATGTATTCGTTGCTCTAAGTGGAGTGGTATTTGTTTTCTGCATGTCTTTCTTATTAATTATACTCTTGCCGCTAATTGTTGCAACTACATTGCTAGACGCTCGTGATCTTTTTTAGTATGAACAATTTCATTAGTTAGGCAATTAAGATAAGTTCAAACACACACATAAAAAAAGATTAAAAAGTAGGTGAAGCAATTACACATATCAGACATAAACAAACACAATTGCAACAGAGCTACACAGGACTAGTTGGTGATTGGTGGTTAAAATGCATAATGAACTAATTTGCAATTTGGCTAGATTAAATATTTGTGCAACGGACAAATACAAAACAAAAGAATGCAGATTAAATATAAATATATAAAGCAGGGACCGGCAAATGATCATTAGATTAGCAATAAATATAAATTTCGGTGCGGTCCGTGCTAAATACAAGTGAAAACTTGACAAATTCTACTAAAGAATAGTTTTAAAAATGCGCAACAATTCAAATTGAAAATGTAGCATAGAATATTTTTAGTTGTTTTTGTTTTTCTTTGTTTGTTTTCTTCTTTTGTTTTTTTTTTTGCTCAGGTTTTGCTGCCAATTCGTAGTTAAACCAATCGAAAGGAAAACCCAGAAGTAATTCATAATCTGTGTGTGTGTTTTCAAGATTTGTCATTTAAGCGGATTACTTACGAGGAGCGCGACTCTTCCATCACCTGGGAGAGATCGTTGCGCTGAATTTCCGACTCCCGCACCGCTTCGGTCAGTGTCTTAAAAACTGTATTGTGTACACTGCAAGAAAAAATGAGGAGTGATTATATATAGATTGAGTAGTAAGCACATTTCAACATACAGTTTACAGATCACATCGATGAGTAGACTGGCTATGGGCACTAGGATCATGCCCAGCCAAAAGACGGGCGTCGACAGCATCTGGATATCCATGCCAACGAAATTGCTGGCAAACGCTAACGTTGGCCAAAAGTGGCTATAGACTATAACAAACATGAACCAGAGCACTATCGAACCCCAAATGGCGGCGTGCGTTAACCACGTCCACGAGCTCGTTATCAAGCCAGCCTTCAAGCAGACCGTTATTATGACATACTAAAAATGGAGAAGTGTTTAATTATATAAATGGCAAATGGTGTACATATAAAACCCAAGCAGACGATGGAATAGAGGAGCGTCAAATCGCACATTCATTATGCACTCAGTTTGTAATCGATTTGACAAGCCTCCATTGTAAAGCGAAATGAGCCAATGAACTCACCGTATAAACCATATTGCCGAGCAGTAGATAATCACTGGTTTTGCCATCCCCCCAAATCACCTCGTCCTGGAAGGCGAACAACGGCAGCCAGAAGAGGAACACCGAATGCAGCAGCGCATTAATTATCCAGATCCAAAACACTTTCACATTAAACAATTTGGCATTCTGCGATGGTTTATACAGCAACGGATACTTCAGCATCGTGTCCGCCGTGCAGAACTTCTCAAAAAGACCGATGGCAAATGGAGGCATCGCTGTGAACAGCACATTGTAGAGACCAATTGTCCAGCGCTCGAACAGGATTTGTCCCGACCAGCCCGAATAGACGGCGAACCACAGTTCAATGACATAGAGACAGACGTTCTTGTAAAAGCTATAGAGGATTAGTTTGCTGATGCGTGCATAGTTCCAGGCGCCATGGACGAGAATCAAGCGACGTAAGTAACGAAACTGGGCAATTGAATAATCCGAGGCGCATGCCGCCTGCAATCCCTCGACACCCGAGATGCCAATGCCAACGCTGGCCTTCTGGATCATGGCCACATCGTTGGCTCCATCTCCAATGGCCAAAGTGACAGCCTTGGTGCTCTGCGTGACCATCTCAACAACCTCAGCCTTTTGCATGGGCGACACACGACAACAGATGACGACGCGACAGATGAGACAAAGTTCCTGGAAATCACCACGCAAATCACAGGTCAGCGCATACTTTAAGGTCTTGCCATCGATAACCAGTGCCACATTTGCATCCTTGGCCACGGTGCTCTTGAATTCGCCACAATGCCGCAAAATCGCATCGCGAGTCGCCTGCAAAAAAAAACAATATATAAATTATATATAAAAACGTTTTACTGTCCAGATGTATGTATAAAGAACCCTGAACTCACATCCAAGCTGCCCTCGTTGAGTATGATGATGTCCATGGAGTGGGAGATGAGCTTGCAGGAGTAGCCAATGTTGATGGCCGTCTCCTGTTTGTCACCGGTCAACACCCAAATATAAATGCCCGCCTCGAGCAGTGCGGCAATCGTTTCCGGCACACCATCCTGTAGCTTATCCTCAATGGCTGTGGCGCCCAAAAGACGAAGATTGGATTCAATTAGATTGGCTGCATCATCAACTTTACTCTCGCGAAATGATAAGGCGACTGTTGCCTTGTGATAGGTGCTCGACCATTCCTCATACACCTCATCATCGATGTCGGCCACAGCCAAGCACAGAGTGCGTAATCCTTCCGAGGCGAATTCCTCTAAATGCTGCAGTGTCATCTCCCCGTAAGCCTGTTGCCGCGGCGACAAGCGCTCATAAATCACCGTATCCGCACCTTTCGTGAACAATTTAATGCGTCCCTCCGGCGTACGCACAATGACGGACATTCGTTTGCGGGTCGACGTGAACTCGAGCACATTTAGTATCTGGAAACGTCTTCGCTCACCCAAAGCATTAATCTCCACATACTCCGGCGTACGGGTATCGAAAATATAGCCAAATTGTCGTGCGCCGTCGACTAGCGCCCGCTCATCCGGACTGGCGGCATGATAGATGATGCTGCCATCCTCCTTCTTCTCGGGTATTACGGTATGGCACACGGATAGGAGGACGAGAAACTCTTCAATATCAGCAGAGGATTCATGTCGACGGAGTATGTTTTGCACCAGTTCAGATTCCTCCGGGATACGTTCCGGTTTATAGATACGCCGTGCTATCGAACACTTCTTGAACACCATCACATTGCGGGTTAACGTGCCCGTCTTATCCGAAAAGATGTACTTGATCAGGCCGAGCTCCTCGTTCAGATTGGAGGTGCGTGCACTGGCCGGCATATTGGACTCCTCGTGGTACATCTCAATGTCGTAGTTGATAAAGAGCGCCTGTAGAAAACGCACCAGCTCCAAGGTGACTTGCAACGATATCGGTATCAGATTGTTATATAGGATGAAGAACGTGAGCAGATTGTAGCCCAGGCTCATGCTCTTGAAATCCCCAATGCCCAGATACCAATCGGGATCGGAATGTTTTTGTGTCCAAAACAAATTGCACAGCCCACTGGTGATGCACAGCGTTATCAGTATCATGAAGAGCATCAGGATCTGTGTATTGGTCAGCTTGTCGACGGTAGATCGCTTAAGCGGCGCCTTCGTCGAGTTCTTCATCAGCTTCGTCTCGTGACCCGTGTAGATGACAACGCCAAAGATCCACGCCGTATTGCGGAGCATTGCGCCACGCTGCAACACCTGATCCGGTCCAAGTGGAACAAGACTGCAAATCGATAGAGAGGGTAGAGTCATTATGGGCATATTGTATATATAGTTCGGGATATAATATATAAATCGGTCAACTTACGGTTTGCCATACTCCTTGAGGACGCCACTGAACTCGTACAGCTGCCGATTGGGCAATTCACATTCGATTCTGCCCTGCAATTGCATCAAGTCTTTTGTTTCCAGTAGTTTGGCCGTCGACGGCATTCCCTGGCGAATCTTCAGGTTCGTCTCCCCATCCAGATTGGCCGTTTCAATGAAGCACATCGCTTGTGGCTCACTTTACAGCACGCACACACAATTTTAGGTATATGGTAATTAGGGGCATACAAAGCATAAGCTCACCTGGACGATAAGAGTATTAGATCGGCCGGAAAGAATGTATCGATGACCACCTTTATAATATCGCCCACGGCCAACTCGCACCAGCGCACAGTCGTCCAAGTGCCATCCTCGAGACGTTCAATCAAACGATGATTGATTTCATTATCAGCACGATGACGTTTCTGAAACAAAAAAGAACGTATGCAAATTAATAGATAATTTCAAATATATACACTCAGAAAAATAGATCGCACCGAATTTTAAATACTTAATTTCAGGTTAGTTTTTCGAATATATTGGAAAATATATTTGATTTTCAGGGAGTTATGTTATTAGCTTTCTTGCTGTTTATATTATTAATGAAGCTAGCAAATTTCATGAATGTTTTGCCCGCTTTCTAATTTTCTACATTTTTTTTTGTTATATTTCGAGATTTTCCCCAATTCAGGGCGTATTTTTCAGAGTGTAGACATTCACATTACTTACAATATCCTCGATAATCTCCTTGATGGCGCTGACGGAGAGTATAAATAGCAGTGGCACCAATGTGGTGTAGCGACCCGTTGGCGATACATCCGGAATTTGTTGTAGTAATGCAATGAGTAGGAAAAATATATTGGAATATCGTCGAAACTGCTCGAAGAGGAACGACGGCACAAATGTGAGGACACTGAAAAAATAGGTAAATGCAAACATTATTAGAAATCAATTAGTGTTAAGCCCAAAGTCAACATACAGCTGCGGTCAAAATAATAGTTCAAATATTATATAAACTAATTTACATGGGATAAATTTCCATAGACGGCATTGCTATTAAATTATTAACAACAAATAAATTGCCACAAATTCGACTATTTTTGCCACAACTTTTAGAAGCTAAACAAGAAAAATAGGTTAAATACAAAAAAGGTGAGCAGATATATTGAAGAGTAAAATTATTCAAGGCAACGCAAGGATTATGAAAGGAGCCATGAAAAAACAATTATAATTAAATAAAGACCTATAATTCTAACCGCAACTGTACATGTCATATGTCAGATCATATCTTATCTGGCAAATGAATGCAAATGAATCAATATAGGAAAAAGGGAGCTCACTTATATTTAGCCGTTGATATACGATTATTGCAATATTTGGATGGCTGTTGCGAGTTTAGGGCTATGATACGTCTATCCCCATCATCTCCCTCGTAGGTGCCAAAGGGTGGAATCTCATCGTCATCTACAATAAACAACACAAAGCTATTAATAAAATATCAACAAATTGAATCATTCGATTGATAATTCCTACAAATGGATTAACTTTTAATTTTTATTTGATGTCTCAATAGAAATCATTCTCCTCCCAATTGGATAGAAAGAAATTCAATGCTTTCGGCTTGCCAAGCGCATATTTTGCGGCAAATTTTTTTATGCTGAAACCTGGTCGAGCCTCATAACTATTTGCCGGAATAAACTGCTCATCAAAGTCCAGCTGGCAGAATTGCTGAAAGACGAGGAACACATAACGATGCTGACCCGTATTGGGGGGTGGACGACTACCAACATAGGCGGCCAATTGCTGGCCATGGACAACATCACAGCCGGGTATGTTGCCCACCAGCCAATGGAGCCACTCCCGATAGATTGGCTCACTGCGACTGGGCGCATCCGGATCAATCATGGCCAGGGTGTACAGCTTATTCGGATCTGCCAACCAGCGTATAATTGGCTCACGGCGGACGCTCAACGGACTCAAATATCTGCCCGGTTGCACTTCCGTAAGGCACTGATAGAGTATATTGATCACCAATTGCGGCTGGCAGCCAATCACATCGGGTATCAAACTGTGCTCCTTGACCAGTCGGTTCATCTCCACAACGGGATCAGCAATTATGCAGGTGACAAACATTTTAGGACAAAAAAAAAACGGTGCAAAATTTTGAATAACCCGAATTTGAATACAGTTTTCAAAGCACTCTCTGTTTGACTTATATAGAATAGAATAGCAATCAAAACTTAAAACTCTCACTCTCTCTTTCTCTCATTCTCTCTCTCTCTCTCTCTCGACTAGACTTACGACTCCAACGGATACGCAGTGCTCTGTAGACATTGCTGAAGTTCATTCTGGGCAAACGCCGGAGATTGCACGGCCGAGTTCGTCGATGCAAGCGGAAACGACGCCTGCTCACGTTGTGCAATCGATTCGCGGCGTTATCGATATCGATATCAGCCATTAAATGCGATTCCTGATACGCTTCCCCCAGCCTCGCTGGCGTCACCGCCTCCCCCTGGTTTAGTCTGGTGACCAGCTCCTCTTCCTCGTCCACCTCCAGCTCCACTTCCACTTCCGCCTCCGCCTGCTCGTGCTCCGAACTGATGGCTTGAAAGGCGATGCTCTCTCTGTCTCTCACTGCTGCTGCTGCTGCTGCGTGGTGTCTCTTGAATATGCCGCCCCCCAGCTTGATTTACTGGCCACAACAAGCCACAAGTGGGCGTGGCATTTGGCTTACAAGTTGCTTCTTCACATTCACATTGACAGCGCTTGCGCTCTCAATTTGCGACACATTTCCACGTTTGTATGCCATACTCCCCTCTAATTGAATCAACTTTGACATTTTCCCAACGAGAATTTTCATCTAGTTTTCACACAACGAATTTTCGCTTAATTAATGCACATTCATTTGAGATTTGTGTTGAAAGGGGGAACTCAACTGGGAACTGCTGAGGAAGTATTTAGGAAGAGTTCAAAGCTGCGTCGTCACAAAATTCGCATTATCGATTTGTCACGGGCGAAGTAAAAATGCACTCGATAATTATAATTGCGACTTGTAACAAAAGCGACGATTAGCACTGAATGTCAACAGTTATTGCGATAAATATATGTGCACAAAACACACACACACCCACACACTGCTAGCACTGTTAATTGCATTTATTTTCTGGGCCACATTTGGTCTGCTGCGCGTGTTGCGTGTTAAATATGTTGACTGCTCTCCAGCAGCTTGCTGTGGCAACTGAACCAGCAATAGGTGTGTGTGTTGTGTGTGTGTGTGGTGAGTACTATTTGTCGTCGCACGCAGGAGCTGCAGCAGCAAATGGTGGCACACACAAATGCCAAAAAGGTGGGCCAAATAATAATGAGCGCAAAATTGCTCAAAAGCACTGAGAGAAAAGTCGGATTCTTATTATTATAATTAATCTCTCTGGCAACGATAATACTTATATATTTTAATATTATAATAATTTAAAAGTTAAGAATATTATGTAAATATTTATGAATAAACACTGATAAATATTAAAAAATAAAACACCAAAAAATGGATCACTTTGATTCTTTTCAGATTAATCGCAACGAACTTTGAACTTTAGGCAGTCCACATTCATAAATAATAACGGCATTATGCAATTATTGGTGAATAAACACTGATATAAATAATTTTAAAACAAATGCTCATTTGCAGATTAATCTTAACGCTTCTATAAGTTTGGGGCAAACAAATTATATTCAAATTATATATTTTTATTTTCATATTTTGATTATTGATTAACAACTAAAATTCTACGATATTACTTCAAGTCACCAAATTCTCGATTCAAGCAATATCAACTTGCTTTCAATTGAGAATCGAGTATTTAAACTACAAAATGTTTAACTTATTTTTGCCCCAGTGTAGGCACAATAACAACACTAAGAAGGAAGCGATTGCCGCTTACTGATTCGAGTCCTCTGGGGTGTGTTCTACAGAGGCATACTTATACACAGACATACACACACACACAAACACACACACACACACACACGCATGTGTGTGTTGCTGTATATCTGTCAATAGTAAAGTGCTTTTTTTAGTTCGTTTCCCTCGATGGCATTTAGAATATGAGTGCAGTTTCAGGTTAAGCCCATATGGGAGCAATACAAGCATTATGTATACAATTTAAGCTGATCGACTGGCAGATATCACATCATAATAATGCCAATAAATCATATATGGCTAGACCTAATTTTAAGTTAATTACCAACTTTCAATGGTAAAGAAATCTACAGCAAATGGTAAAAACTGACATATAAAATATTAATATAAAAAAAACCTGCTCATTTCTAGATTTATGTTAAAGTTTCCGTGATTTTAATACAATGTAATTATTTATGAATAAAGACTGATATAGACTTATGTACAAAACTGAAGAATCATAACGGGAACTGTTTATTTCAAGATTAATCTAAGCGCTGGAATCAACTCGTGGCAATTATCATTGAGTAAATAATTTTCTCAATCTCCCTGCCTTACTCTCTCTCTCCCCAGTTCCCTCTCGCTATCTCTGCCTCCTCCTATCTCTTTCTCTCTCAGCAAATATTGTAAATAGTTAGATAGTTAGACAGATAGATAAAATTGCATATAGACCTTTGCACGGCGGTTTGCGAAGACCGGCCTTTTCCATATATTTTCGCCGCTTGGCCTTAAACCAGCCTGTAGCCAGTGGCTTGTTGGCTCGCTCCTCATCCTCGCTCTGGAGTCGCCGTGGCTGAAATCCGCCACCATCTACTTGAGTTGCCTCCAAGCTGCTGCTCGTTGCATTACCATCCGTCTGAGAGGGAGAATTATCACCAGCTAATCCTGTGTTGGTGCCCGCATTGGGCACAAAGCGACCGGGACCCGGTCCCGTTGCAGCTGTGTGTCGCAACATTTGACCACGCAACTGGCGGACGCATTGCTTGCACCATTGTTGCAACTGTTGCGGCGCCGAATACATCATCTGGAATGCACCACCACCACCGGAGGAGGAACCATCACTTGTGGCAGCGGCACGACTCGTTGTGGCATTGGGATGGGAATGGGGATTGTGATTGGGATTGCGATTCTGCTGATTATTATTGCTTCCATTATTGTAGCTGTTGTTCTTTTGATTATCTGTCATGTTGACATGGTTCACTGTTGCTCCTTCTGCTCCTGCTTGTGCTTCTGCTCCTGCGTTCGTTATTTCCTCGTTGTAAACTTGTTTACTTGTGAATTTATTTTTATCTTGTCATTGTTGATTTTCTATTAATTTATATTAACGCTCGCTTGCTGCGATCCACGCACGAAATGTTCAACAACAAATTATTCACACGTTTCCTATTGATTTTTTTATACAACGGAAATTCATTAAAGAATACACACAAAATAACACCTATTAATGGGCGGTCGAGGGGGGTGTGTGTATAAACAAGTCAACGAACTCATTTAATATTATAACGGAAGCAAGAAGATATCCAGCCCACAGGGGGAGGCTTCATAATTATAAGGTATGAAAAGTGGCTTAGTTAGAAACAAGGTAGAAAGTTCGAGTCGACTAGCAGATACCCTATTTAATAATAGGCTACGTAGTGGTAGTTTGTTCAATAATAAACTGCATTTTGCTTGCATTTTATTTTCTACAATTTTATGGATTTCTTAGAACTAGTTTAAATCAAAATTAACTAGATTTAATAATTCGCAGTCAGCAATAGCAAAAAAGCTTTTTTCTTTAGCCGAAAAGAGTGTAAAGTGTAAATAAGAAAAGAAGCTAAATTGCAGACTATAAATGATTCGTATACCCAATATAACGGTAATCGCCGCTTCTTTCTCTTTCTTCATTTCGCTTTGATTTGATGTCAGTTTCGTAGTGACTTTCATTCAGGTTGAAATAAATAATGGAAGCATTTTCACCGTTAGAAAAGTGCCTTTTAATTATAAATTAATTGCTGAGGTCATTTTCTGTTAGTAAACGTATAATTATTGGGATTTCTTCTTGCTGTTAAATACTTTGCACAATTCCAAAATACCCATTTTACCCACTTTTAAAAGTAATATAAAAAAAATGCAATTCATTGTTCCCCTGCGCAACCCCTCTGCGATTGATTGCTTGTGATAATAATTCTCAGAAATTCAAAAAACAAACGAATTATATGGAACCGATTTAATAAAGGGCAAGTGGACATGCAGACAGGGTAAATGAGAGGGGGGTGATAAAATCACATAAATGCTATTTGTCACAGAAGCAAAAAAAAACAAATTATCTTTGCTTAATACGCCCACATCTAACGGCCTAGGCATAATTATATATGCAAATTTATTTGTATATATTTTATATATTTTGTATATATGCCAAATTACAAATTATTAATAAGCTCTAAACAGACTTCGTTTTAGCAGTTTCAATTATTTATTGAATATATATATTTTTATTATATTTATATTTTAAATACATTATTAATTATATTATATGGAACCCTCCCCTTTTCGCGAAAAACTGACTACGCTCGTGGCAAAAAGAGAAAAAGCATTTCCTGTTTGTCTGACGACAAATTGTGTGTAATCACCCACATTCTGTGTAAACACACACCACCCCCTCCCTTAGGTAGTGAATGGCATGGCATTACAGTAATAGTAAGGGTATGCCCTTTAGCGTGTGTATTTACTTGGGTTCGACAGTAAACAACCTTAACTATAATTAACTCGAATATTACACATATGTATACCGAGTAAACAGGAAAAGTTTATAAAAAAAAAGGATCTTTCGGCACACAGAAGATTTGATACCCTTCTTGAGGAACGGGGACTGAGTTGTAGTCTTCTTAAATCTGTATATACATATACTGTATTTATAAAATAGGCGGACGAATGTTTCTGTAAGAGCTATAGGATATAGTAGTCTGATATTGATAGCATTTTGTCCACATATAAAGAGCATAATAATCAACATGTTGGGCAAGTTTAGTTAGAATAACTTGGTAAAGAGGAAAGTTCTTAATATAAGAATAAACAAGTCAATTCAGTATAAGAATACAGTACAATGCTTGGATAAAATAATCGACAATCGTTTAAGTAGACGTTCAAAGTGTATATTTTAACGAGTCCACACTAAATGCTGTACATATATAGATCAAAAGAAAAGTTGGAAATGCGATTGCAGAGCAGCCCCCTTAATACTGCAGTCCGAAAAAGTATGGCGATTTTCTTTTCGAGTGTAGAACATGTAGTAAATAATAATAGACATCTGGTAATATTTATACCCTAGTGGATTGAACTCAAATTGATTTGTATTTGTATCCGTATTGCATGTGGAAACTTGGAAACTTGTGGAAAACACTCTTTGCCACTTTGCCACTTTGCCAAGTAGTTCGAAATTGGTCATAAATATTAAACAAGACGCTTCGATACGATTTAGGTAATTACAGATGACAAGGCCAATTGATCTATATAAATATATATATATATATAAATATACATAAATGTGTAGACACATATATGTAACAACAACAGATAAAATCTATGGAGAAAGAGAGCAGGCCACAAAAAGAAAACTGCTAGACAAATGGATAAATAGCTTCTATAAATAAAAATTCGCATAATATACTTGTATATATATGTAAATATATAGATATATATAGGCAAATATTTTGGATTCATTCCAAAGTATGATTTACTTGTGGATTCCATTCGAAAACAAGCAAAAACAAACGCTAAAAATACTCGTAAGTATTTTTCAGTTACTGGACCACAATTTAAAAAACCAAATTTTTTCATATTTGAACAATTGTAAATGTTTATAAAAAAATGAAGAAAATAAACTTCAGTCTGAGTCAGACGATCAGTTAATGAGAAAAAAGTGACACATTTCACGGCAGCAATATATTATATATACAGTTGAGGTTAAAAAAATAATACTACTGCTTCTAAGTTCAAAACAACAAAGATTTTTAGTTTCTTATCGGGGAATGATTAAAAATACTTTCATTTTCCACACATCATGCCTGCTTTTAGAAATGTTATTATTTTTATTTTGTAGTACTATTATTTCTACTGCAGCTTTATATATTTGTACAGTCAACTAAGAGAAAACAACAACAATAACAGCAGCAATGAAAACACACCTACGTTAAACATACACACATATAAAACTTACATATGCATGCATGTAAAATACATATACGGGCAAGCAGGTATTGCACACACACATATATATATATATATGTATATATCAATGCCATTTACGGCAGAACCTTTTAAAGTTAATCATATACAAATACTGCACACAAACACACATACGCACATACATATGCAAAATTCTATCAAGTTCAGTTATTTGCATACGCACACATATGTATATATATGTATTGTGTCTGTATGTGTTTGTATGAGCTCAACTTAGTTGACAAGCTCAATAAAAAAACAACAACCCCAAAGAGAACGCAAATAGTGACAATCGAATCAATACAAAATTATTGTCAATCGAACAATAATTGAGTAAAGATGGCTACATTTGTCGCTTGTAGCAGTGGGCAGCTTGTCCATAAGCAGCTGCATATATAATCAGGTAAAGAGAACATAGACAGAGCGGGAGAGAGAGCGAACAGGAGATCAACAAACACGTTGTCAAATGGGCTACGAGGATGTCTCTCTCTAAATTATAATATACTATAGATTTGAGCAAAGAGAACAGCGAAAAAGAGATAGCAGATCTTTAAAGACGTCCTTCAAACTTCAGCTATGAATTTAAGTAAAGAGAACAGCAAAAGAGAGCAGATCAACTGGATTACGAGTTGTCTCCTGCTGCAAAAGCAACTTTCAAAATTTCTCCCATCCGCAAACAGAAACAGAAATCGTTTCTTACATAAATTTTTGCCAAATTTAACTTTTATTTTTTTAATCCATGCAGCGAACGATGACGTTTTATTTATTTTCGTTAAGAAAGAGTCATAGAATTATTTCAAAATTCATACGTAACCGTTGTGTATAAATAAATTATAAAAAATATTTGGCAAGCAATTATTTAAAATAATGTACACAAAGAATATGACACTTAGCCAACAATATTTACTTGCATCATTTTCCCAATTATTTGCATAAACATTATAAAATCAGATATTGCGCCACTTTCATTAAATTTCACTTGATTTAATTTTTACCTTCTGCACTCAATTTGCGTTTACTTTCTGCACAATAAATATTCAGCATGGGAGAAATTAAACAATAAACACCTTTATGTTGAAATTAAAAAGATCAACTGAAATTTGCATGAGCAAAATAATTGCGATAAAAGTGCAGGAAACAACAAAAACAAATAATAAAAAAAAACTGATACAAATAGAGAACGAAAGCAGACAGGTGATAAAAAAAGGGGGAGGCAAAAAACAGCAACAACACGAACAAAATAGTTTACGTATGTATGATAGAGAGAGAGAGAGAGAGAGAGATGAAATGCAACAATGGCAGAGCAAAGAAACAAACGGTGATAAATGCTAAGCACAATAAAAAATTCCAAACAACGTTGACAAATGAGCGAAACCGATAGAGAGCGAGTGAGAAAAGCAGGCGCAACCAACACCGTCGTAAGATCTATGTAAACACATTGGGGGAAGGGGAGGGGGGGGCATAGTTTATCAACACTAAATTGGCCATGTGTTAAGTTTATCACACACGGAAAAGAAACGGAAACGTGGCGAGCGAAAAAACATCCGTTAACCAATTTTGTGACATGTGAATAATTTTTTTCTGTTGTCAAGACTTGTTATAGCACAAATTACATTTCGTTTCTTATTTCAAGTCACACGCGCGCACCATATTAATTGAATGTTTCTCCAAATTATAAATTCGAAAAATTCGCGCGCGCTTAGACCCGGCGACTTTGCGTTTCTGTGCTTAGAAACCGACTAAATGTTTAAATGCCGCCGCCACAAGTTTACCTATGCGTGTGCGAGACAGCGTGAGAGAGAGGCACACATAAGCAACGCAAATTTCACGAGTTGAGTGCTCAACTCACCACTGACAATAATGGCGCGAAAATAGCGATGAATTTTAACCAGAAAATCCACCACCAACAGTGGTGCTGTTAAACTAAAAGGGTGCTGGTTTTAAATAGTTACATTTTGTATTTAATTAACTAGCGTAATATATAACAAATATTTATACATTTTTGTAACCTATGTATATGTAATATTAAAATAAAATAATAATAAAAAAATAATTATTATCGCCCCCGGGTGGACTCGAACCACCAACCTTTCGGTTAACAGCCGAACGCGCTAACCAATTGCGCCACGGAGGCACTTGTTGAGGCGGCTAGCAGAATGCTATTAAGAATATCTAACAAAAACAAAAAAACATTATTTTCATATATTTATAAGTTAATATAAAATCACATCAAATTATAGCACATAATAATAATAATGGATTGAAAAATTATTCTGCTATTTTAGTGAACAGTAAATTATTATAATTAATAATAAAAATTATTTTATTATAATTAATAATAAAAATTATTTTATTATAATTAATAATAAAAATTATTTTATTATAATTAATAATAAAAATTATTTTATTATAATTAATAATAAAAAGATATTTGTCAGAAGTGGGATTCGACACTTCTGACAAATATCTTTTTATTATAATTAATAATAAAAATTATTTTATTATAATTAATAATAAAAAGATATTTGTCAGAAGTGGGATTCGAACCCACGCCCTCAGAGAGGACCAGAACGCTCGTACGAACCTCTGTTTAAGAGGCAAGATTTTCAAACCTTGAGTCTGGCGCCTTAGACCGCTCGGCCATCCTGACACTTGTTTGCATCGTGTCGCAAACTCAACATGAATGCTAACAGCGCAATAGCATTTGTATCAAATGACTGTGTTATTCTTCCTAGACCAGTTATGACGTTTATGATGACGCAGCGTATCATAGGCGGAGGTTCATTAGCTAAGATGGTTGCGACGCCGAGCTAATAACGCGAAGGTCGCGGGTTCGATCCCCTGATAATTTAAATTACATTTTTTTATTCTATCCCTACTTTTTATTTAATTTTTGTAATTGCTTAAATCAAGTGGATTTATTTTTTGTTGATAGCTTGTATTTTATTTTCATTAATTTTTGTATGGGCCTGGAAAAACCAGGTACTTAATTAATCACTTACGGTATCTGAAAAGTGATTAGACATTTTGGCCAAAAAGCTTTTCGCAATGACTGCAAAATGTCCACAGAAATCGTGGTTAGCAGGACATTATGTAAGGTCCACACCCCCCGCCATGTTGGGTATGATGTCATGAAACAGTAAAAAGAAATCAGAGTACATTTAATGTTGAGACATTGATGATCTCATCTCAGAGCCAGTTGGCAATTGTCTCTTGAGTCTGGCGCCTGTTGTCAGTTGCCAGTTAAACAACCCCACCCTCAACAACACCTTCTACACACCCCTACACTTTATACTATACACCATTTAGTTCTTTATCTAAAAGCTGCTCGCTTTTAATTACAATTTAAACTTAGCTCAGGTCAAATTGGCCCCCAATTGAGATTTATTTATTTATTGATTTAAAGTCGACACAGCCAATTACCAAAAGTCGACAATAAATTAAATCACATTCAAAATGAAATTTACTATATAAATATATATATATATGTTTGCGAGATAGTGAAGAATACTTTTTTAGATAGTTAAGAATAAATTGTTTTTACTTTATTTATTTTATTCATATTTGACCCCCAATTGAGATATGAATAACTTATTGACTACGTCATTGAAATAACCATAAAAAGTCAGAGAAATAGAACGTTTTTCGTTTTATGTTTTATTATTGGAAAAATAAGCACTTAAAAGATGATTGGATTAGATTTGACCACTTTTCCATTTAGGGCCACAAAAAAATGTGCCTGCATTTTTGAATTTATATTTATCGCCTTTTAAGGTGCATTACTTGATTACGTAACCATTACTTAAACCGCCAACCATTTTACCGGAAGCTGGGAAATGTACTTTCACTACCAACACCCCCTCCCCTACCCCCACTACCAAGCCAATAGGCGACGTGACATTTGCCAACTGCTTTTATATTAAACTGTGCAAATTTATTTGCCTCTACCTTTGATGGGGAAAATGAGAACTAAGTGCTTACTTGGGTACGCCAAGGACTAGGAGATATCCTTGCAGACAGGAGTCAATTTGCCGACATGTAAATTGCACTATAAATTAATAACATCTGCTGATAGTTGATATGGCAGCTATTTGATATGGTAAGCTGATCGTAACACTTTTGTTCAGTAAGTTGAGTAAAGATAATTTGCAAGCAAGAAAGTTTTTCATGCAAAAAGTCAACTTGCTATGACACGTATACGATATAGTGATCCATTCCGGCCGATTTTGACAAATATACCATCTACAGCTTAGAGAAAGATATATGATAAATTCACATAGTAAGATAAATTATAGTAACCTCTGCAAATATATTGAAAACATGAACTATTCATCTGGGCACTGACCTTCATATTCCTTGCGTTTGCTGCGTAGGAATGAAGTAGTCATACGCAAACCACGAGTCGCATTCGATAAGATGGACGCTCTCGAACCCTTGCGATTACGAGATTTGCGACGCGACGAATTATTGTCGGCTGCAGTTGCTCCCGGTGGACAGCAGGAGGAGGAAAGGGTGCCCGCCATCGATTCGGATGCCGGGGTAATCGGTGTATTGGGCGTATTGTCGGAGTCGATGAAACCCAGATTACTATTGGCACTATTGAGGTGTATACTCGTGTGACTCGCATCGGCGGGCAGTTCCTCCAGGCCGACGCCCAGCGTAGCAGCCAGCTGCTCATCCAACCCATTTGTCGTCTCCTGCGTCAACTGTTCCAGGGATTCAAAGTCACGATTTATAGCTGGGGGCATCGAGTGGCGGAACCACGACTCCTGACGTTCTTGGGCCGCCCGTTGTTGTTGTTGTCGCCGTCGTGAATGGGGATTGGTATTGGTGCGATTCAGCTGCACGGTGTGGGTATTATTACGACTATTCTCTGGACCCTGCAACTCCAGACTCTGGCGCTGGTAGTGGCCAGACATCTCTTAAGGCACTTTGTGTGTATGTTTTTTGTATATTCCACGTATTTCATATATAGATATCAAGGCACCTTTTTGTAGTGTTATTTTGCGTTAGTTTTTCTATTTCCTATTTCTTTCTTACAGTTGCGGTCAAAATAATAATAGTAGTGCTGCAAATTCTCAATGTTTTCATGGCCCCTCCTCTCATAATCCCTTCGAAAAAAATAGAAAAAAAATCAACAAATAGCTAGAAGATCAAGAAATAAACCCAAACTAACAAAGAAAAATTAAGATTATAGACTGACAAGGAATTTGAATTTGAATAAATGTAGTTGTTGGACGAGTCCAAGATTGTCGTATATGGTGTCATAGTAAATCATATCTTGCTTTTAGAAATATTAATTAGCCCCAGGGACAGTTAACAAAGCTTCAGCACTATTCCATTATTATTATTTTGAACGACTCAATTGTGTTAAATTGAAAGAATCTAATTTTATTTATTTTGCAGCTTTCTCTTCTATTTGAATCTATGTTTACCTTTCTTTAGTATTGGTTTGCATAACTTTTCAGTTCTAGGAAGTTTCATTTTTAATTTTTCGAAACTATTATTTTGAGCGGAGCTGTATATTAACTCACTTCTGGTAAGATCTTTAACCTTGCCGTTGTTGTTATTTTTGAGGGTGGGCAAATGGTTCAAATTCAAATTAATAATAGCCTTAAATTCAATGTGTTCTGAGAACTAAAACAACTGACAGATAGACAAACAGACAGACAGACAGACAGACAGACAGTCCTTCAGAGTGCCTTTTGCCGCAATCAATGACTAATTTTTGAGCTCCATAAACTAATGCTAAAATATTCAACCCGGCAACATCAAAATTTCATAGCATATATTCTCAAAAAAAGGAAAAATGGAATACAAAAAGAAGTACTATACAGTTATTCTCGTCACGCATAGGCAGTCATCGCGGGGATGTATTATAGACTCCATATATATATAGTATATATGATATACTATGATACTATGTTTGTTTAGGTAATCAAGCGTCGACAGCTATTCGATTTATTACTTTTTAAATGCATCAGTTCCTATTTTTGAGAGTTCACACATAAAAAATTCACACACAATTTAAAGTCGAGCAGGAAAAAAAGAAAAACAAAACACAAAAAGAGGAAAACAAAATAAAAGCCTTCAAATTATCGAACAAAATTGTTCTGTTAGCGGCTCTTATTGAGCTTGGTTAAGTGCCGATGCAGTTACAGTTAAATATATATTTAACTAGAAGCAACTAAAAATAACGTTCAACTTAAATAATAAATATACAAAAGGATGTCTTTGTGATTTTGGTGTGTTTTTTTGCCAATGGACAACTTTAATCGTTTGACGCCCCACGACGCGAGTCCTTCTTCTGCTCTACCGCCTCCCGCGTCCGCAACGTACAAAAGCCGAAAGCCAACTGGCAAAAGAACAAACAGAACAAATAGCAGACAGGCAGACAATACTTCGCCGTCGCTCGTCTTCTTCGTTTACATCTTCGTCCTTTGTCGGCTGCACGTACGAAGTTGTAGTGAAAGTTGTCAAGTTGTCATACACACACACACATACACACATATAGAAAGAGCATTATCTACTTGATGTTAAGCTGCAAAAACTAGGAACATTTTCTGTGCGAGCACTTTTTATATGCCACCTTAAGTCAAACGTCGTCAGTTCGGCCCATTAGCTCAGCTGGTTAGAGCGTCGTGCTAATAACGCGAAGGTCGCGGGTTCGATCCCCCCATGGGCCACAATTACTTTTTGCTTGTGCCTAATTTTTTTTTAATTATACGTTTATTTGCTAAAACAATCTTATCAACTATGCTTAAATTTGTAACAAGTAAGATAGCAATCTGTGAATCATTTCCACACTACCTGCATGTAATAGAACGGCAGATTCAAGGCGCGAACGTCGCTGTTGTCGTCGCTGTTGTTTTTGTGGTGAAGATGTCGATGTGGTGGAGTCCGCATCCTCTTCTCTTTGCAGCTGGTAACGTGACACCATAAGGGCTAAAATGGGCGGGCGCGCGACGAACGAGTTATGGTTGTGGGTTCAGGTGTCAGTTAAAGATTAGCAGTGCAACTGGTGGAGAAACACGAAAAATCACTTAGCGCAAAAAATGCACATTGCAAATGACAAACACGCACAATAAAATACAATAAATTGCAGCAAGTTTCACTCTATTTACTAATGACTTTTTAGCTTTTTTGCTATCTTGTATACATATTTCTTTGTATTACTAATGCTAAAGTTGATAAGCGTAAATGAAAAGAATAACAAAAACACACGCAGAACATTTACAGACTGTTAAATTAATAAACACAAGACAACTTAGCACTTTGTGCAACTGTTATTAACAGTGACCGCAAATTAGGCGCAGCAAAACTGTCATTGTACTCTACTGTTAAACGCATAAAATAGCTTTAATTAACGAACTTATCTGCGAAATCTCAATACACATTTCAACAAATTTCAGTAGAATTTAGTAGTGAGTTTAACTCGAATTTGAATTTACATCTGTTAACGGAACAGCTGTTTCTTACTGTATTGATTTAACACCGCACTATAACAGAGAAGTCCCACAAGTGTTCTAATGCTAAACCGCCCAGGGCTACGTTCACAAACAGCTGGCAACGCCAGCAATTCTTCGCTACATTTTGAAACGATATTAAAATAAACAGTGGATTTTTTTTTAAACAAACTCTAAATGTATTTTATTTTCTAATAATGTTACAAAAACACTTACAGCTATTTTCATTTCGAAATCAAATTTGTACACATTATACAAACACAAATATAAATCATAAAATAATTTCAATATCCGTTCCGATTGCAAACTGAAAGCAAAAATTCATTGCAAAAAATTGAGGAAATAAAATAAATGTGATTAATTGTATATAGATATTAATTCAAGCAAAATATGTGTTAATGCTTTTATTATTATTATTTGATATGGCAAAAAACGGCACTCGGCATCAGTTTCCAAAATAAGGGTTATTTTCTATGGAGCGATTTATATTATAAATATATAGATTCTTGTCAGGAAATTGTTAATTCACTTATGAACTATTTATTTTCAGAGGGTCATTCAATATGAACGATGGTTATTAGTACTAGTTTAGTTGTAGTTGGGTTGGTCATTTAAAACTTGCATTTGTTACACATTTATTTGTAGTTACATAAGATATTATTTTATTATATTTTAATTTATTTTATACACAGTCTTTTAGAAATGCAAGCGGTGCTTTCGTGCCTTATTTACAGTAGACATTTACAAAATCAAAAATATCCAAAATCATAAATCAAAATATTCAATGATTAGTAGTAGTAAAAAACAATAAGATTGTGACAAATTTTAAAAAATACGACTCGATTTGTGAGCCCAATCCAAAGTGATGATAAAGATGATTTTGATGAAGATTTTGATGAGGATGTTATAAGACGTTCTCCATATTCGAGCGAACATTTCGTAGTACATTGTGCGTTTTGAGTATTTGATTCTTGATGTCTTTTTCAACTTGTGCTCTTGCTTTGTTAGACACACGCAACTTATTGTAGGTGTCTTCAAATGCGCGGTTTGTGCGTATTAATTTACGCCGTAAATCGGCATTTTCTTGCTCTACCTTGGCACAGTCGTGCATCGGCGTCTGTCCAGCCGTATTCGTAGAAGCAACCATAGCCGGAGCCGTAGCAACAGCCTCCGTCGTATCCGATGAAATATCTGAAAGGCATAAATATATAGTATATAGTATATATTCCAAATATAAATGAATCCCTGTCAAATAGTGTAGTGCAGACATAGTCTAATTTATAATTATTTTCCTTCCTAGTTGTTTCCTTCGTTTCGACTTCAAAACTCGTTTTTCACTTCAAAAAAAAGTTATCGATCAAAAACGGTTTAAAATAGCTTGCGAAATTATTCGTTTTTTTATAAAAAAAAAAAAATTTTGATCGAAAACTTATCTTAAACTCAAGAAAGAAGTGTACTTTACACACATATTTTTAAAATAAATTTTTCAAAATCGAAAACTTTTTGAGTGTAAACTAGGCTTTAAAAGCGGCTGATCAGCGATAACGTCTGATATCGATATCACATGTTATTTACAGTGCATGTTATGTTAGAGCTGTTATTAAAACTGTTAGCTAGTTACACTCGTGTCCTGTTAGCAATATTTAGCTCACCTTCTTGTTTGCCCGCCTCTTCTCCAATCAGTTCCACCGTTTTAAGCAGTGGACGCTGTGCCGTTGCCAGCTCCACGCTGAGCACACGACCCACATCGCTCTCAATGCCCAGATCCGGCGAAGGATTATTGAGGCGTTGACAAGTGGCCGCTGAGCCGTTGTTGCTGCTGCTCAGAGCAGCTGGCACCAGGACCTCTTCCGAAGTGTAGCCGGATTGGGAGACATCGCTGCTATTATTTATGGGTTTGATGAGTCGCTGCTGCTGCTGCTCCTGGAGGTGTGCCAAAGTTTGCTTCAGCTCCGCCAGTCGACTCTCCAGCTGCAGCTTGTCATTGTAGGCCTTGGTGCGTTCCATGATGGCCTTGGATGCTTGCAAAGTTCTCTCGTCCAGCTGCTTCTTCAATGCACGCGTCGCTAGCTCATTCTCGACGAGGGTCTGCTTCAGATCCTTCTCACTGTCCTCGTAGAACTCAATGGAACGTTGCAGGTCGAGCAGTTGCAATTTGAGCTCCTCATGCTCGGAGTTGGCAATCCAATCGCGCTCCAAGATTTCCTGCTGCTCCGCCAAACGTTCGGCTGCCTCCACTTTAAATTCAGCGAGTGCGTCGCGTGCCGCCTCCAAACTGGTTGCGTGCTGCTCCTCCATGTGGAGCAATTTACGCTGAACCTCCTGCAGTTCCAACTCGGTGATTTGAGCATCCGCCTGGAGTGTATTGTGTGCCAATTGCAACTGTTCCAGCTGCTGCGTCTTCAATTCAGTTAGATTTTGTAGTTCAATCAATTCCTGATCCTCTTGCAATCCAATTGCATGCAGATCCGTCTGTAGTGCCTCATTTTGGGAACGTAGCTGTTCGAGTTGTTGATTGAGCTCCAAGACACGCAGCTGCTCCTGCTTGAACCGATTATCCGCATCGACCAGTTGACATTGGGCGTCGAGGAGACGTGCCTCCAATTGATGCAGGCGAGAGCGCTCCTTGGATTGGCTGCTGCTTGGCAATGGTTGCTGCTGCTGCTGCTGCAGCTGCTCCTCGCTGTCGGATTCGCTGAGTTGCTGCTGCTGCTTCTGCTTCTGCTGCTTCTGTTGCTCTACCAAACTGTTCGAGGTGTCCTCGAGTCCAATGCGTGCCAAGGACACTTTACGATCCGGCTCCGACCAAGCCTCCGATTCACTTTGATTATCCAGCAAAGGCAAAGGCAACGATCGACGCTCCTTGAACGACTTGGATTTGTCCTTCTCCTTCTCCTTGCCCAACGCTGGGATATCCTCATGGGAATTATACGTTTGATGCTCATCCGTGTAGAGCAGTATCTCCGAGAGTCTGCTCAACTGTGCCAGACTCTGATCCGCCAAGGAAACACCCGTGACAGACAACGTCATGTTGAGGCTCTTGGACAAATCAAGGCTGCGATCCACGGCACGACGCATGGCATGACGACGATCTGCGGCCAGGACACCCAGCACATCCTTGTGCTTCAGCAGCGAATTGAGGAAGCCAGCCAATTCCTCCAGACGATTGGTGAGCACAGCGCAAACATCGGCGCATTCTAGCCGCCACTTGTTGGCCAACTCCACATCCGTGTGCAAGGATTGCACCTCCTGTCGCAGTTGTGGTACCAGTAGACTGCTCTGCTCCACCTGATGCAGCCGCTGGAGCAGCACATCCACTTTGCGTTGCAGCAGTTTGTTGCGCTTTAACGTTTTGCGGAACTCCGCCTCGGTATAAGTTATGGCATCATCTTCAGCAGTTGATTCCTGCTGACTGCTGCTGAGCAGCTTGGTTAATCGTTCCACTTCGCGATTCTTCTCCCACAGCTCCTTGTTGACGAGATTCTGCAAGTTGGCCGTCTTCTTCTGGCTCTCCGCCCGCAGCTGTTTGATTAGCTTATCCTGATCCGTCAGCTGTTGTTCGTAGCGCTGCTTCAGGCCGCTGGACATATCCAAGCCTGCAGCGGATTCATTATCGCTCTGGGAACGCAGCTGCTGAGGGGGCGAAATTGTCGTTGTTGATGTGGCCACATCGTTCTAGAAAACAGTTAAATATATAGAATTTAACGATAAATGGCAACGCTGCAGTTTTAATAGCAGACTCCATATCCAAGTATAGTTATTCACCGATTGCTGCTGCTGCTGCTGCTGCGTCTGCTGCTGCTTTTTGTATTTGTTGATTTCCTTCTCCTGGCTGCTCAGTTCTAGCATAAGTTTCTGTATGGAGCGACAGGCCTGTTGGTAGACTCGCTCCTGCTCCGCCAGCTGCTCCTTGGACACCAGCAGCTCACAGTCCTTATCGGCCAGCTGAGTGCGCAGCTGAAAGTATACACGATGCAGAGGAATGGTTGTAGAAATATTTCTTAATATTTCTTTTTTTATATTTTTCTTCAAATATTTTTTATTTTATATTGACAAAAAAACAATTGCAGATTTAATTCACCTTTTTTACTATTCTGTTTTACATTTTATTTGAAAGTACATGTAAATATGAAATAACGAGAAAATTTTGCATAACTAACAGCGAAGGTGGTTCCGAATTTTGGGCAATGGAGGCGTATATTGGGAGGGTGTGAAGTGTGGGCGAGGCCTTCATCGGATTATCTAACTGCTGAAGAGAGCACAAACCTGCACCACTTGCACCACGCTGCATACGGAGCCAGATGAACTAGAGCTAGAGTGCCGAGCAATTAGCATTTTGTTCTGAATTCCCAGCTAGTTGGCTTTGGTGGAGCAGACGAACCAGCGGCACAACAATCCACTCAGTCCATGGAACGATAATTGGGAATAGTGGCAAAATGCCGTACTTGGCGCACTAACCGATAAGGCGGGCATAGTCAATGCTCTCAAATGCTGCGGATTCAACACTTAAGCAAAAGAATATGCCAAAAATAATGCTGCGTTCACCTCGGGCATGGAGAAGTACAACAATTTGCGCTCCTGCCGCGGATAATCCTGAATGCCAAACAATTCGCTGATCGATGAGAAGGTGGAACGTGGCATGGGTTGCAAAATTGCTTTCCGTTCGCGATATTGCAACTTGTAGCTCAGATCCTGAAAGAATTGTTTCTCACGTCGCATTTTGTCCACATCACATCTCTGTTTGCGTATAATGCCCTCGTTTTCGATCAGCTGCATGTGCAGACGCCGATATTCACAATCCTTTTTATTATTCATATCCTCGAACAGCTTTATAGTTTTGCGCTGCTCATCAAACACTTTTGTGGCATCCTCAATCCACTTGTTGCGAGCCAACGTTTCACGCTTCATGGCGCCCAATTCAATGAGCAGACCGCGATTCTCAGCCAAACTGGCGGATAACTCGAGCCTCTGGCTGTCTATCGTTTGCTAAAGGCTCAGGTTCAATTGGCTAACACACACACACACACACATCACACACGCACAACAACTATCACTAAAACAACAACTTACGTTTGCCAACTCATCGGTTTGTGTTTGTCGCTCGAGTTGTTCAACCAATTCGGCATTTTTAACTGCCAGCTCCGCAATCTTTGCCTCGCACGCCACCAACGATTCCTGACGATCCTGCAAATCGGCTGTGGTAACGCCACGCTGTAGTTTCAGCTCCGCTTCCTTCGAGTCAGCCTCCAACAAAGCGTTCCTCAGCCGTTGCACCTGTAAGTGTGAGTATTGGTTGTAATAAGTTTCAAAAGTGGCGCCAATTCTCATCGATCTTTTTGTCGTTCGATTTGTTACATATGTGCACCTTTTTCCTGGCGATTAAAATAATTCCTTTCCTATAATTTACTATTAATATATATTACTCACGTCTGCTTCCTGGCTCTTGAGTTTTTCAGCGTTCACATCTTCCATGGAGGCTCTCGGTTCCCGCTGCTTGGCAGCCTCCTGCGAGAAGATATCACATATCATATACATATATAATATATTCAACAGATATTTGTATTTTTATAGGCTTACCTCCAGCTGGTGTATATATTCCTGCATTTGCTCAATCATCGCATGGCTCTCCATCTCCGAGTTGCGTTGCATATTCTCGTGCTGTGATATCGCACGGGCTGCATCCTTCAAGAGATTTGTTTTCTCCTCGATTTCCTTGCGCAGCACTTCAATCTCAATTTTGGAATCAATCAACTGTTTGGTTGGGGATTCACCCGAACTGTTGACAACCCCACCACGGGCACCACTGTGCCCACCCTCGTCCATGAAATAGATGCGCAGCTTCAAATTGAAGTTCTCCTTGCGCAACGTCGACATCTGCTCCTCCAGCTCCCGCACGGAACGTCCCTGCATCGGTGAATGTATTCCAACCGGCGCACGTGCCGCATCAAAACTGGAATCTGTATAGGAATAGAGAAACAAATGTAATTGTAAGTTCAATTTATATTACATGAAAAACCTAAACTTGCCACAATCATCAAACTCGCTTCGGCCATATCTCGCGGACATTCTTCGCGAGAAAGCTACAAAAACAAAAAATCACTACGTAAATGAAAAGTAAATATGGATTATGGAGAAGCCGATTGCACCAATTTGCGTATAGAGAGTGTTTTACGAAACGTACCTCTAATCAAATATATAATGTTGTTGAATGTGTTGATGACATAATACGCACCGACAAGCAGCTCAAACAGATGACAAATCAATTTTATGTTCTAATTTCAATTTGCGAATAATTTGAAAATATTTTTGAGATATTCAATTAATGATTGTAATAAAGTCTAGCTAAAAATTTAAAGCTTTCGTTAAACATTTTCTGGTCTTCAAAAATTAAATATAAAATATAAAAATAAAAAAATATAAATATAAAATGATCAATGAATGAATTTAGCAAATTCTATTTGAAATACAAAGAATTTCAAAGGGAATTCAAATTCGTAAATAGTTTTTACATATTTTCTGGAACATAAATGAATGATTGTGGACTAGTTTATTCAAAATGCATGGAATTCTTTATACACTTCTATTAATGGTTATTTTATTTTACAGTTAAGGTTTTTAATTTTCAGCTGTAAACCAAATTCTTGAACAGTTTCTAAATATTTTTAAATTTTAGCTAAAAATCAAAGATGTGTACTCACATGAATTCTCCATGGTTACATCTTGAAGACCGCCCGGACTGGTGCTGTAAATAGAAATACGCCATTAAACGACATTAGAAACACATCAAATAAATACAATTGCCAACTCCAAAGAATAATAGAGAACACATAGAAATCTTTATCATTAGATGATTTAATATCTTTGTAGTACTGTAAGGTACAATCAATGTTTATGCTTGGGGCAGTGGAATTAGATATTATTATAATAAATTAAGTTCAGTTCATTTCCGTTGCGATAGTCGTCATCTCCAACTCCAAATTGGGGCCAACTGTGGTCTCCTCCGCCTCCTCCTCCGTCTCCATAGAATAAAATCCAAAGCACTCTTCGCCATTGTCAAGTTTTGTTCCATTGCAGAACTCCTCGTAGACCGACCAAGCACCCCAACCCTGCTGTTTCCTGATAAGGCGAGCACAAAGCACAGCACTCGTAATATCATTAGTTAGTAAATCGGAGCAGTGGACATTGCAACCGTTGAAGGCATAATAAGGCGTCTCCTCGGGTGGGGCACACCAGAACCGATCACTGATCTGGAAGATGCCATAATCCCGTGAGCCATCCGCATTGCGATTGCCAATGACATGGGTATTGAAACGACTCTCAAAATCCGCGATGCACAACCATTGTCCGAGTTCCGCTTTGGGCACATCCAAGATATAGAGCTGGCCAGCCAGCTCGCAACGATCCAAACGGATCGGGCTTACTATAACCAGCAGGCCCAGACACATCCATATGCCCAGGCGCAGATTATCCATTTCGCAGCTGTAGTGGAACTCTTAACAAGCTTTAACAACAACAACGCTTTAACTGACAAAACAAAGTCGACGATTTAAACGTAGCTCCAGCTAATCAACAGTTGCCCATCAGAGATGGACAGCAAAACAAACACGATGTATTCTTATAGTAAACACCCGATATATATAGGAGTTCAGTTTTTACACTTTTCGCAATTACTTCACTTTATCCTCTCATTTTTATAACTAATTTTTTATTTTATTTTTATTTTTATAATTGTTTGCCCTTTGTTTTGCAATCGTTTCAGTCACGTTGACATCTCTAGGTTGGAGGTCATTTTAAACAGGTTTCAATTTTTTCTTTTGTTTGCTCGTAGTTGTTTCAGGCAACTATTATAATTAAGCAGTAGTTTATGACAAAGGCGCTTATAAACAAGTATGTATGGTTTTACAAGTCTAACACCTAATCAAATAATAATAAGCATAATAATGCCAAGCAATGGGATCCCATAAAATTCAGAAAAATCTTTTTTTATCTTAAAAACGTGTAAATAAATTAAAAAACAAGTAAATAATGATATAAAGCCGAATAAAACATAAACAGAGAGAGAGAGAGAGAGAGAAAAACAGTGAGAGAAAGAGAGAGAGAAAGTGTGAGAGAGAGAGAGAGATACGAAAAGAGGGAGACAGTATAAGTCAAAGGCATAGAAGAGAGAGGGGAGAGAGAAAGAGTTGAAGTGTAAGAATGAGTTAGATATGTATAGAGAGTACAAGATAAAGAGAGAGACAGACAGAGCGGAGTAGATGATGTAGAAAGAAGGAATGAATAGCACATGGAGAAAGAGAGAGAGAAAGAGTATGAGTAGGAGTTGTAGATCTTTCTCCAAATAAATATATGTGTACGTAGAATATGAGGAAAGAGGGAGAGATTATGTAGTAGGTGATGGAGAAAGAAAGTATGGGATATAGTAGGAAATGGATTGAGGGAGATAGATTTTAAACAGGAGTTGGTGGAGGAGACATTGCTTTTCAGAGAGAGAGAGAGAGAGAGAAAAATTCAAAGACAGAGTGAGAGAATAGAAAACGTAGTGAGTGGGAGACTATTAGACAGAGAGAGTAAGAACTGACGAGGGAGAGTGAGAGAGACGGAAAGAGTACAAATCAGAGAAGGAGAAAGTCTGAGAGTAATATAGAGAGTATGAGTTAGACAGATAAAATTAGTAGGAGCTGAATAGAGAAATTATGAGCAACAGATGGAAAGAAAGTGAGAGTAAAATATTGCTCTAAGCGAAGGGATTAATTGAAGCTACAGAGAGAAGTAAGAGTAACCAAAATCAAAATCGGAATACCTTAGATCAATTCTTGAGAATCGCATAGAAAGGCTCATTTTCAAAAATGGAATTTTCAGACTATTAAAAGTATTAACATTTACATTATAATACATATATTAATTACAAATCGTGTTCGAAGATGCCTTCTGTGCATTTTAATGGATAGTTTTGCATAATATTGGACATCTGCTGGGCACATTCATTCAATCATTCATTGCCGTATTCAAACATATTCAAGTCTGTGTGTATCTTGCCAAATGGGGTCTCGTTTAGTAACTAAAGCAAACTCATCAGCAAATTAATTTAAATAAAGGCAATGTGTGTGACTATGTATTGGTAATTGTATACGCCTACACAAATACCTAAGTGCTTATATAGAAAGAGTCGAAATTTTTGGGTCTCGAGTTCACTGAAGCGTTAAAATTCTTTTGTCGTTTAAAAAGGGAGGCACACCCTGCTTCTTTCTTTCGTTCAACACACTGTGACTTTTGATGTCATTCCAGTTTAATATAAATTCCATTAATTTGATATATAAAGCAGAAGAGCATTTTTTGACTTGAAATGTCTACAAGGTCTCTAGTAAAACTGGAGCAGTAATCTAATCATTAAGTAAATACCTAACTTCGATACAAAAAGTTGACCATTTTGAAATAGCTATACTTCCAAGCTGAAATACGATTTTCACAATCCGATTGCGAAAGTTTGAGCAAAGTACAGATAACAAATAACAAATTTAACAAAATTATTATTTATTTATTGTGAATTTGACTGCATTTGATGCATGTCGATTTATAAAGCACGCAAAAATGCCGTAGTCGATTGAACTTGGCTGGTGTTATTATGGTCTTCTTGCCAATTATTATCGGCTTAAAAGTGTTGCATACCCAAATGTAAGCTGGTGTACAGGAGTGCTCTCATTTCTTCAGTTTTTCTAACCGGAGACACGGAGACAGTTATGAAATACACTTGATCTGCTCGAGAACTTATATGGAAAATTTGAGACTGTAAGGTCACTGAGATCGGCTTGTTTATACATGGCTATATCGAGTCGACAATATTTGTATTGCTGTAGTAAGTTCAAACAAACTAAATAGCTACATTTTTGTTTTGTGCTTTTTTTTCATATTATTTAAGTTGTTTGAGTTCTTAACGTTTTTTTTTTAATTCTTGTCTCTTGATCGGTTAAGGTACTTACCATATTGTGGCTGGGGAACCCGTACAAACGGAGAATCGTTTGAATTGCGCTCTTGGCGGCGTTTGATTTGTGTTCAACAGCGAATTGGAGCGAAATAAGTGCGCCATTTTATACAAATATTCTGTTATTTAGTTTAAGAGTTTTTTTGGACACAATAATGCCGCGTATTGTTCACCAGTGCAGTGCATTTAATAAACTGCTGAATTAAATATGAATTTCTTTAATTTGTAAATCGATTCGAATGCGTCATCTTCTCGTTGTTTGTTCTTTGATTAAGTTCTGGTTTTTTGTTGTTGTTGGTTTTGGCTTTTGCGGCATAGCAGTCTATAAATGCAACTTCAGTGCAGGTATAATTACTTTGGGGTTACACCACACGCAAACACACATACTCTATATATATATATATATATAGTATATATGCTGTTGCGATACAAATAATAGCACCACTCTCACATGTAATGTTTTCAAAGGTGTCTTCTTTATAAATTTGTAAGTTTAAGCAACTTAGAAGTGGAAGAATACTATTAAATTTTTCGAATGCGCACTTATAATCATGAAAAATATAAATAAACGATTTCTATAAACTAAAGTGCGAAAGTGGTCCTATTATTTGCATCGCTACTTTTTGGGGATTTTCTTTTCAGATGAACAAAAAAAGGATATATATACATATGTTGAAATAATTTCCAGGAGCAATACTAACTTTAATTTATAGTGGGAATGCTAAACAATGTATTAAAAATCAACATTTACAAGGCGCTATTATTTTGACCGCAACTGTATATAGTATATATGAGTCATTGGCGCGTCGATTTTACTGGCAGCCAAGGCGGATGTTTTTTGTGCGACAAATGTCCCCGAAATCATTGCACATCACTCAGCAGCAGGAGCTCTACACACACGCACAAACACGCACACACATACACATAGATATCTAAATCTTAGTCTATATATGTATGTATCCGTTTTGGCTGCAGTTTAGTTTTTCTGTTAAATCTTCTTCTGCTGGGCTGCTTTCCTTCACCGGTCTCAG
This sequence comes from Drosophila cognata, assembly GCA_035041535.1. Lineage (NCBI taxonomy): Eukaryota > Metazoa > Arthropoda > Insecta > Diptera > Drosophilidae > Drosophila > Drosophila cognata. The sequence goes on from JAWNLC010000451.1 coordinate 1,048,486, forward strand.
TTCGCCTTCCCCCATGTCTGCCCCACCCTTATATAAATGGGACTTTTTTATGCACGTTCGCATCTAGAAATTATTTTTGGAATTGAGCAAAAACCCAAATACGAAAAAATACGACAAAATGCAACTATGAAATGAAAACAGTTTTTGTTGTTATTGTTTTCATTGCATTTGTTTTGACTTCTTTGCATAGCTATGGTTACAGCGCGGTTTCCCCGGGCAATTAAATAGTTGCCCCACAACAAAAACAATATTTGAACATGTGTGCAACATGTGCAGAATTAAAGTTAAGACTTTTGGCAGACAACAACAGGTGTTGCAGCCCCTGTGACCCAAATAAGTATGCACACAAATAAAATAAATGTCTGCTAAACAGTGTTGAATGGTGTGCAAAAACGAAATTAAAGAAAAATTCAATAATAATAAGAAAACGGTAATTGGCATTAGTATTAAAGAAAACATCTGCGACAGTGTTAGTTAGTTAGTTAGATGGTGTTCAAAAAGGAAATTTAAAATAGCCCATAATAATAAAAGGCAGACAAGCTGGCAGGAGGAAATTATATTTAATTAGTATTAGTTTTAAAGGAAACATGTGCGATCTTATCGAGTATATTTATGTGATATGATATTACATCTGTTCCACATGCCACATGCCACATACCGCATGTGCCATTGCTGCCACTACCTGCACTACCTAAATTATTACAACCGTCAGTTGTAAATTGTATGTGTCTAAAACAAAATAAGGTCATTCCAAATAATTAACAAGTATTTCTAAAACAAATACAAAAAACAGCCCCAATAATCGAACGTAAACAAGATACTTGATTCCAAAGCTTGACCATAAATGAATGCAATTTTTGCGATCCAAACTGAACTCATTAACAGCTTGCAATGCACTGAAAAAAATCGGGTATATAGAAAGGGACAACATACGGGATAAAAGTAGCAGTAAAAAGAAACAAACTGTACTATAGTCGGAATTATGGTGGTGTAAAAGAGAACAAAGGGAACATTTAAGGGTATTTTAAATAACAAAGACAAACAATATTTTTTTATATATCCCTTATAGTAATATATATATATATACATATCTATTTACGCGATTACAGTTGTTTTTCTTTGCAATGCGCATTATCATTATATATATGCATTAAGATATTGTGCTATATTTTTCCACAAACTAAATTTAGACGCAGCCGCAGCAACAACAACAGTGAAATTAACAACAAGATGAGGAGTGCACACACATACTTATGCACTATGTATATGCATATGTGACTGTGTAATTTATATAAGAATATTGGCAGTCTTCAACACTGATAGATGATTTTATCTACACACACACAACGCAATCACAAATTGAATTCTCACTTTTGTTAATGCATATTTGCTGTACACACAGATACATATGTAATTGTATATGTATACGTATATGCATACGTATATATGTATTTAAACTGATAGGCGTTAAGCGAATCACAATCACAACAAACGAACAAAAATACACAATGCCAAATACTATAACAATTGATTGTAAATCTTCGGCGAAATAAACGAGAACAGTCTAATTGAACCGAAAGTCAGAATAGTACTGAAAATGCGCAGCGCGAGATAATCAAAGAGAGAGGAAGGCCCAGCAGCAGCGACTCCGGCAGAGGCAGCAGCATCATTCATCCCATCCATAAGGAAATGCGCTCAGCAGAGAGAGACGCGCACGCATACAAATTCACGGCAGATGTTACGCTCATGTTATTATCGCTTCTCTTTTCGTTACCCTACCATATGGTTCACTGCTGTTGGGTTCTGCTCTCACACATTGAATGGGGTGGGTTATGTACACACACACAACACAAACTTCATATGTGTAACTTTAGAGCATGTCCAACTCTAATAGAGGACATCTAAGTTTAACAGAGGGTGGACAACCTGCAGCGCTGTTGCTTTTGTTGATCTTTTTGATGCAGTTCTGTCAACTTTTATGATAGGATTTGGTTGGATGTGAAATGACATATATATATATATATAAATACATATATAAATAACTGTGAAGCACTGCTTCTTTCAGTTGTTGGATCGAAGCCAAAGAGTGCGCGTTGCACTTGCACACAAAATGCATTGCCAAAAGCAAAACTTCAAAGGCAATACACACAATTTAACGCACATAATAAGAACACAAATTGTTAGGGGTACTCACACATCGATGTCTATGCGTTTGGAAAGTGCCTCGGCCAAGTTTTTTAATACTCTTGGATCGACTTCAACTTGGCCGTTCTCTGCAAGGAAGCTCGTCACACTTTCAATCAGCGAAATCTCCTTTAAGGACGAAGTACACATGTCATCGCTTTTGTCGCAATAGTCCCGCGGCGTCTGTTTGGATTGATCCGGGTCCATTTCTGGCAACAAATAGTCTATACAGTTGATTTACACTTAACAAATTCGAACGAATTATTAGACAATTAGAAAAGAAGAAAAAATTTAGCGCGCTCTCGTCAGATGTTTTTGGCGTCTATTTTTGGATTGGTTATTATCGATAAGTCGCAATCGTTGCGACATTCATATCAGCTATGTGCTGCCAGAAATAAAAAAAATAACAAGGTGGCAAGCTCTAACTGCACGTAGTGCATTGAAGAAGAAGAAGCAACATATATAGACTGCAAATTTAAATAGATTTACATTTGATTGATAAGCCGTAAGCATTTGGACAGCAATTAAATAGAGCAATGATATAGAAGAGAAACGACCGTAAAACGCTGGCGTACCGCATCGCGATAATCTAAATACATACATATTCCAGTTCAGTTGAGCTCGAGCAATAGAGACGGGCAGGCAACACAGCCACAAAAAAAATGTTCGCAACGCTGAAAAACAAAATCAAGGAAGAAACTGGCGAAGATGTGTCGACGTCAGCACCGCAGGCCCATCAACGGCACAACAACAACAATAATAATATCAACAATTATCGCATACGCAGTCGTCGTGTAAGCATTAATTCCAATCTAGCTGAAGAGGTGGGCGCGGGCGGAGGCATTTACAATGAGGTAAAATTCCCAATGTAAACATTAAATTTTAAGAATACTCATTAAACAGCTGTTAACTTTGTTTTGCTGCTGTTGTTGTTGCTTGTAGGGTGACCAAGTGTGCCAGCTTCGAAGTCAGTGCAATGAGCTCGCCGCCAGAGTGACCAGCCTCAACCAAAGTCTGCATCAATTGCAAGAGGAAAAAATGCGTGTGGATAAGACAAATGAGATTCTCTTGGAAAGCGTACGCGTTGCACAGACCCAAAAGGATATCTATTGCGAGGAGCAGGAGAAGATACAAAATTTGCAACAAATTGAAATTGATAAACTGAAAAGTTTGATAGGTTTCCGCGAACAGGAAGCCGTCGATCACATGAATTCCATACGCCAACTACAGCAACAAATTGAGAACTGTAGCCAGGAGTTGGAACGTGTGCGTCAAATCGAACCGATTGCTGAGGATTTGCGCGATGAACTTGAGCAGCTGCGGCATGCAACACAGCACGAAAAGAGCCAGCTGACGACAACACTCGCCGCTGTTCAGGAGGACAATCGTAATCTTCAAATGCGTATGCGAATTGTGGAAGAGGCACGTCTGGAAACGTTACCCACATTGAGCCCAGAGCAGCAGGTCAAAGCACTTGTGCATGAGCACAAGCTGCTCGAACAACATTTGGAGGAGGCTCATCTTCAACTCGCCGACATCAAGAGCTCGTGGAGTGGTCAAAATTATGCGCTGGAAAAGCAAGTAAATCGTTTGTCCCAACAAGTTGCCGAGGAGACAACCGAAAAGCGAAAGGCACTCAAGGCACGCGATGATGCCATCGAGATTCGCAAACAGATCGCCTTTGACCTGGAGAAGGCCAACTGTGAAATCAAGCAGAGAGATGATAAGGTAAGCGTAAAATATAAATATTGTAGTTATAAATTTCAAGTTTCACAAAAACGTTTAAAAGCCTTGTATTATCGATATTCATATCACTCGATCAGCATCAATGAACAGTGTTGCTTAACAGAATTAGTTATATCGTCACATATTTCATATTGAGTAATTGATATTAAGACTGTTATATTTTAATGAGCTAATCATTTATATCGATTAATTAACCTTATGACGGTTATATTTAAATTGAGCTGTGCTTAATTAATAGTATATATATTTATTATTTATATATTTATATTTCTCTCGAATGCAGATAAAACTATTGGCTGACGAAATCGATGAGCTCAATTTGGCGCTGAAAGAGTGCCGAGAAGAGAACGAACAGCAAATTCTCTTTGAGCGCAACAAATCTGTGAGTATCTCATCTGATGTTGGCGGTTTAAACAGTGGCACTTAAATTACACAAATACCGCACACATACACGCACACCCACATGTATGATTAACAAAAATATCGAACTAATTGTATTACTAACAAAAATTTGTTAATTTAATTAACTACTTCATGGAATGCTATTTTTAGTATATAGTTTACTGCATTTACTATTTGATTTTTTTTATATTATTTTCGTTTAACAATTTGTATTATAATCCATAGCTGTATTCTATCCGTTTTCTATTAAATTGCTTTTACTTAAAAAAAAAATCTTGCAACTTCTTTAAAAAACAATAAATAAACTTAAAACTTAGGCAACGCTGACCGCCGAAACGAAAGATCTGAAAATAAGACTGGCGACGGCCGACGAAAGATTCAGTGAATATGTGAAAAATGCCGAACAAATAGCACAAAAATTACGTACGCAAATCACCGAGAAACAGGAACAATTAGGAGACACCCAATTGAAGCTGGAAGTGGAGCGGGAGGAGAAGCTGACGGCGCTGTTGCGCAATGCGGAAATCTCACAGAGCGAGGAACTGCTCAAGCAGCAGCTACGCCTTGAGCAAACGGAATCGAATGAGCTCCACGACAGAAATAAACAGCTGGAACAGGATATGCTGGAGGCTCGGCAATCTCTGCAGCTTCTGAACGATGCCGCCAAGCAGAATGCCAAAGATCAGGCCACATTAGAATCGACGCAACGCGAAATTGTCGAAAAGAATAAGGTGAGAGAATCAAGTTAATTATAATTAAATATGATATTACTTAAAAAGCAAAAATGTGGTAGTGGTGCTATAACTTACTTAATATATATTCGACAGACAATAAAGACGCTAAATCAACGCTTGGGTGATCTGAAAAAGACACTGCAAAAGGAATTTCGCAGTTCCCAAACAGCAACAATTGATGTTGTGGATACGGATCAAGTTTTACCCGCCTTTAGAATTTCAAATGCTCCGCTCGAAAACTTTCAATCGGACAACAAACCCAATTGCATTATAATGGACGAAGTGAATTTTAAATATTTAAAACATGTCATTGTCAAGTTCCTCACAAGCAGAGAGGTTTGATTTCTATATGGATTTTGAAAAAGTAAATCTATTTTAATTAATATTTGTTTATTGCAAGGTCGAAGCTAGACATCTTGTGAGAGCCGTTTCCACTTTACTGCAGCTTAGCCAGGAGGAGGAGAAATTGCTCCACGATACTTTAAACTGGAAAATGAGTTGGTTTGGCGTGAAACCGAGTTAAATTCGAGTTAATACAACTCCATCAAGTACATAAATCCATATGTACATATATACATTCCATTTGTAAATGTGCAATTTAGTTTGTCATTTGTACTATGTACATAAAATTGTGTTTTTGTTTTGTTTTTTAAAATTGTTAGGCGATTAGTCGTATTTTGATACTGTGTTAAATATTGTCTTTATTTAAAAAACTTAACTTTAACTTTCTGTTTATTAGTTTTATAATATATACAATATTTTGTTAAATATACATTTATACACATACACATATATGTAATTAGAACGGTTTGTGATGCACTGTCAATAAATCCTATTCTTGATGCAATTTACATAAACCATTTACAAAAATAAAACATTTTAACGAAATCGGAATTTTTGTGAAAAATGTTTGCCTATCGATAGGTTTAATCGATGGCGTTTTGGTATTTTTCAGGCGTTATGTCAGAACGCTACAGGCACACTGTGTGTACATTAAGAATGCCGCTTGGAAACGCTGGACGAATTGCTGCTTGTTGGTTCGTACAAGTGCTGCATAACTTAAACGTAAATAAATGAATATTGTGTGTGCGTTCAAAATAGGGCTGTTCTAACAGTTAGCGGTGTTTACGCATTTGTCTTGTCAAAGAGGTCAGTGGAGGGACGCAGATCTGAAACGTTACGTGTGCGAGACCGCATGAAAAAAGCAAATCACGGCGAATACGATCACACTATTTCCGACAGGCGTTTCGATTAGCAAAAGCGAACAAACGACAACAATCTTTATCAGCACTACATATAAAAATATAAATACAATATAAGCATGGCGATGCCACAAATCAGTTCGGCCGATCAGGCAAAATTGAAGTTGATGCAAGAAATGGAAATTGAAATGATGTCCGATTTATATAATCGCATGACAAACGCCTGTCACAAAAAGTGTATTCCACCACGCTATGGTGAAGCAGAATTGGGTGAGTCGAAATATAACACATTTTTTAATTATTTCATTTCATTTTGAAAATTTGTCATCGCAGGCAAGGGCGAAATGGTCTGCATCGATAGATGTGTGGCCAAATATTTGGATATACACGAGAAGATTGGCAAGAAGCTGACGGCGATGTCCATGCAGGATGAGGAGCTCATCAAGAAGATGTCCAGTTAAATTTTAAAATTCAACGACTTTGGTTACATTGACCACGAGTCCCTGTACAATTTGCTTGAGCTACAGGCCCCAGGCGCATTTCAATTGTTAAGTTATTTCACACACAAACACTGAACACACAAGAATAAACAATACGCTACAGTTTTATTATTGCTTGCATTGAGTTGTGATATTTCAGGCAGCAATATATGCCCATGCGCTCCTCAGTTTTTACGTTATAAACAATAATAAACATTGCTCTACATATCCATTTCCTCAGGCAGTATAACTCTCGAAACCTCAATGTTATTTTCCAATGTGCCCAGACAAATTACGGTAAAATCCTCTGGTATTTTCCAAACAATTAACAATTAATTAACGTATTTGACGCACAATTAACAATACGCTAGTGATTTCTAATGTGCCTAGGCGCATTGCAATCGATACGTTATTTGACACAATAATAAAACGCTACGCATTTATTATTGTTTCGCGCATCATAACGTTCAAATCCTTAACGCTATTTTCCAATGTGCCCAGGCACTCAAAACCTCAATGGTATTCTCCAATGTGCCCAGCTGCATTTCAGTCGTTACGTTATTCGACATACACAAAAATAAACATTACGCTACAGATTTATTAATACTTATGTGCCTCAGAAGGTTGTAATAAATCGAGACATTTCCGGGAGCATAACGCTCAAATCCTCAATGGTATTCTCGAATGTGCTCTCATCGGAACTATCGATCTGGCTGGTGCGTGCACTATTTTCCCAATCCGATGAGGATTCCGGCTCCAGATCGGCATTTGCTTCCGGTTCCAGTTCCGCCTGCTCCTGTTGTGGCCTTTGCATCATTGGTCGCGAATTAATGGGTTCCTCCAGCAGTCGCTCTACATAGATGTGGGTTTGAGTCTATAAATAGAAATTTAAATTTGTGTTGCCCAAATGCATATTTGGAATCACCTGTGCCAGCTGCTGCAGCTCCGGCTGAATGCTTATGGGATTCTGGGATAAGTTCAACATGCGCAGAAAATGTAAGTTTTCCAGTTCCGCATCCGACGGCATTTGATCAATTCGATTAACGTTGAGATACACAAATTTCAGATTTGGCATTGAGATGAGCATGGCAGGCAGACAATTCAGCTGATTACCCTTCAGATTGAGATGGATTAAATGCTGCAGGCATCCAAATGTTTGAGGCACTTCCCCAAGCCGGTTATTCTCCGCCGTTAGCCAACGCAATTCAGTCAGCTTGCCGATTGAATCTGGCAAGGATTGCAAACAGTTTCCACGCACTCCCAACGTTTGCAGCCGTTCACAGTTCCCAATTTCCGGGGGTAATAGTCGGAGACCCGTATTATTGCACCAAAACGTCTCCAGGGCCGTCAAATGTCCCAGTTCCGCTGGCAGACAATGAATCTCATTACAACTCACATTGAGGAACTTCAAACGGACCAATTCACAGATGCAGGCGGGGAATTCATCGAGCTGATTGTAATCCAGTGCCAAAACTTGCAAGCGAATCAAATTACCAAGACTGTCGGGCACCTGGCACATTAATCAATTAATTTAATTAAACAATTTGAATTACTTATTAAATACTCTCACTTGCATACCTTTGTTAATTTATTTTGATTCAGAAAGAGTTTCATCACCGACTCGCAATGCTCGATGATGGCTGGGAGCTCCATCATTTGGTAATGGGACAAATTCAGGGAGAATGCCTTCTTGCAGATCACATCCTCACAGTTGGCCAATATGTAATTGGTGCGAAAGAAATGACAGACTGTCTCCATCGGATGACGGGCCAAAAACCAAATAAAATAAAAATGTAATTTTTACAAGTTTCAATTTAAATTCCCAAATGTTGAACACATTTTCTGAGACACAATCGCAAAATGACAGTACAAATATTTTCAAACAGTTTATTTAGAAGATATACTATGGAAATCATCTGGTATTCGTATAGCTGAGCAACGAAAAATACAACAACAATAGTGCTGGGTTTCTAAATTTAAAATTAGCATTGCTTGCCAAAAATTGAGAAGATATATTAAAGGGCATCGAAAATTACATGCTACTATGGGGCTAATTCACTATGCTACCAAATAGGGTATATATCATTCTGCAGTGATTTGATTTTTCTGACGTGAGATATGACTAACAAAAAACCATTAAATTGTTGCATATTTGAATTTGGCGCCCTGCGCGGTTTCTGTAAAATAGCGTAATGTTAGTTGATTGAATTGTAATTACATATGTTAAGTGCACTAACAACTGCAAACGACAACGCTAACATCTCTCTCTCTCTCTCTCTCTCTCTGTAAATACCCCTCGCTCATGGTGTAAACTGTACAAGGAGGCGACATGAGCTTTGTTGAGATAGCGCACTTAAAAACTGTTTAGTTTTGAAGAAGCAATGAAACTGAATCTTTATTAAATGTTTATTAATGAAATACATTCTACAATCTTTAATTGTAAATCTTTTCGATCGTAACGATTTACTCTGGTTACTCGAAGACTAATGTATGCGGCTTGACCAAACATGTCATTTGTTTTGAAAAGCGCTGATAAATATAAATTTTTTTTCAACTACATTATTTTTATTAATTTATTTGATTATTAACAACATTATCAATATTTTTAGTTTCCAAAAGATGACTTTTTATCGCTGTCCTCTGATCACTCTAACCGGAATACTGTGAAAAATTGGAAATTACAGTTTGTTTACTTTTTACCGATTTGAATTTGGCACTTACGCGTTGTGGACCGCGGCCGTTGGGACTGCCAGAGGTGATGACGCTGCCATCCTTGCCGACGGTGACGGTGCGTCCATCGGGACGTTTCCACACCGAAACTTCGTCGTTCCACGTACCGGCCTGATCGTCGCGAGCCACAAAATTCGTGCCCTGGACTCTGGCGCGTCTGTGGCGGGAGTGGGCAACGGTGCGACCATCCGGACCCTGGGCAATGAAACCACCTGGGCTGTAGTCGACGGAGCGTCCATCGGCGCGAGACACGTGTATACCCTGTGGACTGCGACGACCACGCTGGACGACGAAACTACCATCACTGCCGTAGTCTACGGTGCGATCGGGACGAGAGACGTGAAAGTCACGACGATTGCGAACGACATGGTAGTCACCACCGCCGGCAACAACAACGCGATCCGGTCGACTGACGACAACGCCGCGAGGTGGCCTATTGTACGGACCAGCCGGCGATGGAGCACTCGGCTCGCCGCGGGTTGCAATTAGGCTGGGGCCACTTATGGCGTGTCCACCTAAAATAGGCAAATTCATATTATGGCAATAACAGCATATCTCACTAAAATATAACCGTCATTGTGTTAATATTACTCAATGTGTGAGCATATATATTTGATTATGTTAGACAACACTGTCACTTTTAATCGATGCCGAGCAACTCTATACTCTATATAAAATTTGCACAAAAAAAAATAAAAACACTTGCTAGTGTATCGCTTACCTTGTCTGCCTGCACCCTTCTTCTGATTGACATAGGTGTTGCCCTGCTCATCCGTGTAGACATGCTGTCCCTGCGCCGGCCCATTCTGGAATGTGCCACCCACTCCGGGCACTTGGTAGGAGCCTTCATTCTGACCACGTATGTAAACCTGCTGTCCAGGTGGCCCAAATACGTGCGGACCATTGCGTCCATCATATGTCTGCTGTGCATTTACAGCTGCTGCTCATAATCAATACAATCAAAGGTCAATTGGCGAGGTTTAAAAATAGATTATATGTAGAAATCAGAATATTTACCAGCACAAAGTAGGAGCAGCACTGCGCTCAATCCAAGTATTGGCTGTGATCTCATCTTGTTGTCCGACTCGAATATGAATCTGTCAGAATTGCTGATCGCTACAGTATTTATAGTGGTTGAGGCTGGGAATCGTGCAAATTTCCCCAGCCGATGATAAGCAGCTCAGATCGGGCTTGGGGAAATTTTACAACTTCAACCTTATAGCATATATATGTATGTAAGCATATTACTCAAAGTGCCACTTAGCTGCCAATTTCTTGATATTTTGTGACATTTGTTTTTTTTAGCGTACTGATAACTATAATTATGACGAGAGATGACAAAAAATAAAGATACTCACCACCTTCTTCGACCTTATTGTGATGCTGTGTATACACTCGGAAAAATATGGCACTGAATTCTAGAATTTCGCTGTATTCAGAAAGTATATTTCTAAAATTAAAGGTTGTTTTTCTTTTCTTAACTTCAGGGTGGTTTTTTTTTTTTAAATTTAGAAAAAAAAATATATAATTTCCAGAGTATTTGTTTTCCCTGTGTATACCGAAGTAATTTCCCTATTATTTTCTGAATTCAAGATGTTAAGAACCAGGCTTAACATTTCGACTGTTTAGAAATTAATTTCAAAATAATAGAAAATTTATCTAAAAATATAGAAAAGTTAAAAAAAATAAATTTTGGTAATTTTTTTTTTTCTGAGTGTAGCTACATGTTTACATATACATATATTCTTTGTTTTCAATAAATATTAATTGTATGCTTTGTTTTGTTTTTTCTTGTTTCGTTCTAAATGATTACCCAGTGCAATCGGCGGGGCAATACCCAAGTGAACGAACAAGTTTAATTAATCTAGGCAGATCAAGTCAATCCAATGCACACACATATATACATATATATATATATATAGAAATATATATGTTTATATGCATGTTGATTAACCACACAAGTCATGCTCGTAAAATAAGCATTTAGTAGGCAGCAAGCTGAACTTCATGGGAAATGGAAACAAGTTTGACATGCAAGCATTACTGACAATATCATGGTAATAGCTGACATTACAAGACGACAGACAGGCTAATGAAAATATATTAGTTTGATTTTATTGTGAACAAGTAAATGGAATTCCTCACTTGTTTTTCTTCTTGTTTTTTGCATTTATCAAAATTAACATTTTACACTATTTAGTCTTCGGGCACCTTCCACTGCAACTGTTTGCCACGATCGTATAGATTTTTCAGAGCGTGCGTAAATTTCTTCTCCGCCTGGAGTTGCAGGTAATGCTTATAGAGCTGGAGTGTTGTGCGAGCATCCTCGATGGAGTCATGCGTCTCCGACTGTATCTTTGTGCCTATACACAACGAGGGAGAGATCATTTTTATTAGATAGTTAATAGATTGCTAAAATAAATACTTACCCAAAAAGTGCCAGGCCAAGAAGCGCAGCGAGACCATTCGATGATGTGGCAAATGGAACAAATGAACCGTATCGATTATTTGCTCGGATGGTACATAGATATTAATTACCCTGATACAGAGAACAAATCAATTAATAATATTAATATATATATCCGCAACAAACACACCTGAAATCATTCTTGAGGCCATGTCCCACAAAGATGACGCCCACATCAACCAGGAATTTTAGTTTCTGATATGAATATTTGAGAGCCGTCAAACGTTTATTGCTAAAATTGGCATCCAAATCGCCGGGTTTAATGCCCGAAAATTGTGTCAAATAATCGACGACCTTCTCCTGCGTTGAGATATAATCATCGATGAAGGGCACACCCTCATCCGGACCCTGGCCACGTATACAGGATATACGAGCCACACTCATATGGCAGGGTTTAATTGTTGCCGTTTTGCCATCCGGACGTATTTCATTCTCCTCGGGATTCAAGGTGACAAATTCCGCATCCATTGCTATCAAATCACCCGCCTGCGGCATCTCATTCGCTTGCAACGGTTTCAATGTGGCATCTGTGCCCAGATTGTTGGGCAACGGATTCAAAATATCCTGAGAAATTTAAGAGATAGATGAGATTTAAGAGATTTTGTCCAGATTCCAGACTTACCTGCAGGAAAGGATTGTTTGGCGTACTAATTGTTGCCTCATTACTTTTGGCTGGCTCCTCAACTGTGTCTACAGTTCCCGACTCCAATTCGTGCTCCTCAAGACTGCGATAGAAGAGCACACAGGGCACCTTCCAGTCGAGGGTAAACCAAACGGATTCCTGTGGTGCCACTGGTGAAATGCTGAAATCATTGAAGATATACCATTGCTGTTGCGTCTCCTCCAATGCATCCGATGTGGTCGCCTTCATTGTATGATATTTATGTCGCACATTCACCAACGATACCAAATTCTTTTGCGTGCCATCATCGATTTGACACACGACCGCATTCAGGGCATACATGCGCTGAACTTGATTCTTGGTTTCTGTTGGCTGCTGTTCCGTCAGCTGCTCCTCATCCTCCTCCTCCTGCTCCGATTTGGTGGTGTGTGTCAGTGATTGAACGTTCAGTTCACCCGTCTCACTGATGCCCATATTGAAGGTGAGTGGAAACCATGATTTCTGCCGTGCACTCGGTGAACTGTTGCTTGGCTGGTTTGTATGCGATGGGGATTTGCTTTTGAAATTGGAAACATATATTTCTAGGAATGCATCAATTCATTGTTAACTCGTCTAACTAACCGATCTGGATGCATAAAGTGGCAATCACTGCGGGAGCAATTGATGCCATAGCGACACGGTTTGCTGGTGCTTAGAGATGCTGCCTCGGCAGCTGGTCTCTCGGTGGAACGATTCAGTTGTCGCTTCAGGAAACTGATATCCTTTTCATTGTTCAGGCCACAATTGATTGCCAGTATTTGTGGCAGTGAAGTTACCTAAAATGAGTATTTAAATTAATTACAACAATTATTCTTTTAATTTAATATTCCATGTTACCTTAACACTTTGATTGGTGGGCGAAAATTTCTTACAACTCTCGCAAAAGGCTTGAATATTTTTCTCCGAGCTCAGAGATCGCTTGAGAATATTCCCAAAATCAAAATGCTGCTCGCTGTCCTTGATGTGTGTGGGATACGATAAATTGCAGGCCAGCAAAATATTCTCTTTAGATTTCTGCAAGAGTATCGAAGTGATTTCAACTTTCAATTGGACATTTATTAATTTTACCTCTGCCTGGCACTTGATGCAACGATTTATGCATATCTGCTTGGTGCCAAATATTGAACTTATATCAGTTTCCGCATTGATCTTGCAACGTTCCCGTTCCTCATCCTTGGCGCTCTCGTCTGTAAAGTGGATTTTTAGTTTTTATCATCACTGTTTTCTTATACTGACCAGAAATTGATTCAAACATTTCGGCGGGCGTAGAACTTTCTGTTGTGGACATACTTTCAGCTAAAATATTAAGCAGTATTACAATTATATTTGAACTGAACATAAAATTAATATTTACCAACTGCTGATGAATGCTGAGCACCATTTAAGCCAGCATTTTTGCCGGAATCCAGTATTTCATAGTGCATTTGATGCAAGATGAAACGATTCCAGTTCTGTAATATGACAATTTTCAAATGAATACATAGAAAGAGTTTGAGAATTGCAACACTTGCCTGAATCAAGGTGATCAGATTAACATTTGATGATCGATCGGTTAAAATCAGGCCCAAAGCTGATGCTTCAGGCACGGTGCGAAAGGAGCGCAGGAAATTGCTGGCTTGGCAGGGCGTCGAAGCTAAAATGAGTTGTTTGCGTACATCAATAGCATCTAATAGCCATTACCTAGCAACAAAACCAACCAGTGCTTTTGTCCAGCATATGAAAGAGGAAGCCCAGTTCGCAGGATAAGCAAAACTCCTTCGAGCATGTGTGACCAATCAGCTTCGTTCGCAGCGGATCCGTGAAGTACAAAATCTATTTATTTATAAATATTTATTTAATTAAAAGCAATGACACAAATGCTCTTTACACCAAGACAAAAAAAATTATGTATAATTATATATTCATATTCACCTGCAACATGGCATTGCAATACGAATTGGGCAAGGTGGCCTCCAGTCCGGCAAAGCACGTCTGATTATGCTGTTCAAAATCGAAATCCTGTGTGCCCAATTTGGTGTATTTCAGTTCCACCTTCCGATAACGTCTGGGTATAATTTTAATGCCACTTTCCGCTTTTGTGGCAGCCGTATTCCCGTTTGCACTGGCATTCCCGGCACCACACTGTCCCTGCTCCGTGAGATTATAGGGAATCTGATTGCGTCGTGCAGTTCGCGGATTGGGCGAGTAACCAATGGGTCCTTGCATTTTCATGCTGTTCAGTACATCCGCATCGATGGTCTTGGGCCGATGATAGCCGTAACGCAACAGTTCCTCGGGCCAGTCGGAAAACCAACGTGAACCTGTCGTCAAATGTGGCAACAACACCGATGACAATGGAAAATTGGTGTCCGTAAACGGCACCATCGGCAGCTGGGGCACAACATCCGCAAATTCCGTATTCCGTGAGAAGGCATTAAATTGCGGCTGAGATGTCTGAACCGAGGCAATGGTATTAATGTGTCCGGATTGATCACCAAAGGCCATTGCCTGCGACGAGGAGCTGATGTCAAAGCTCAAACATTGACTGCCATTCGTATTGATTTGATACATGGAGACGCGTGGTTCGCTCAACTCCACTGTGTCCACAAGCTGAAATTGCCCATAGCTGGAAACTACGGCCAGCCGGGATGTCAGCGATGGTAGAAACTTCAGCATTTGTGGATCGATGAGGACTTGAATTGGTGAGATGAGGCGCAGCATACGCAGATCGTAGACCATGAGGAAGCGATCGATTGCCAAGTTATTCTGGCGTCCACTATAACCACACGAGATCAGATAATTGCCCTGCACATCGAAATCAGACAAGCTATTCGTGTGCGTCTTAATTGTGTGCTCCACACTCAGCGTATTCAAATCTCGCAGGGTGACGGTGCCAAATTGATCCCCCGCAAAGAGATAACGTGAATTCTTGCGCAGCACCGTGCATCCGGCGGAGCCAACATGCTCCAATCTCGTCTCCTTCAGACTACGCATATCAAAATCAATCAGCTCCTCCTGCAAACCGGCCATAACCAAACGATGTGGCGATAGTTGCAACATGCAAACCATTTCCACCATGTTGTTGGATCTGTCGAGGAACATAAACAGTTCAATTGGAATTGTCTATTTAATGCTTATTGCTTACTTGTGTGTAAATTTTGGTAATCCACGTCGGATCTGGTGGCGGAGGGAGGTCTGCGTCAGCACCAGTACTCCCGAGTCAATGGTGATGATCTGGCGCACAATATCGCTGGCGTGCACCTGGAATGAGGTGTATTTCTGCAAGGAACTCGCATAGTAGGATGTCACGTGGCCCTGGAGAAAGTATGACAAAAAGAAAGATTAATAAGAGGAAATTAAATAGGATGTTTAACAGTAATATTTATGACGAAATTTACAGGCAAGTTAGCCGGCTCTTTAACAGCTGACTTAATCGTAGATTTAACAGAAGATTCAACAGGTATTTGAACAGCAGATTTGACAGGATATTCAACAAAAGATTTAACAGGCGACGTAAGAGGCGATTTAACCAGCGATTCAACAGTAGATTTAACGGACATTTAACAGGAGAATCAACAGAAGATTCAACACGATATTTAACATTTGATTCAACAGGCACTTCAGCAACAACATTAACATTCGATTTAACAGTAAATTTAACATGATATTTAACAGCCGATTTAACAGGAGATTCAACAGAAGATTAAACAGAAGATTCAAAAGGATATTTAACTCCATTTAACAGAATATTTAGCAGCATATTTCGATTTAACAGGATGCATGCTTACTCCTTGATTGCCCATCCAGAGCAGCTCCTCGTAGTCATCAAAGGCCACAGTGGAGACGCCAAAATTTTCACCGCCGTCAGCAAGTATGGGAATTGGGCTGGCGACATAGTCAGCATCGCTGGAGCCAATATTGAAGCCATTGAAACTGGGCGAATAATGGTCAGAGTTACGAGTGGGGCCTGTATCGTAAACACCTGAAGCAAACATTTATTATT
The DNA here is from genome assembly GCA_035041535.1 of Drosophila cognata. Lineage (NCBI taxonomy): Eukaryota > Metazoa > Arthropoda > Insecta > Diptera > Drosophilidae > Drosophila > Drosophila cognata. Next base: position 1,065,073 of record JAWNLC010000451.1, read on the forward strand.
ACAAGCATATTTATATTATCATAATAAAAATGGAGAAAGTTGCTGTATTTGTGTGTGTTTGTTTGTTTGTGTTGCGCTTGACGTACTTAAAATATCCTCCGAGGCACCGATTTGATCGGTGCCACCACAATAAACGTAATCCATTTACTAAGAAAACACTATTTAAGCACTGTTTTTGTTTTATTATTTTTACAAGCTGTTTTATTTGCATCAGTTGTGGCGTATATTTATTTCGGCTCACGAATTATTATCGCTCAGCGCTAACTATCGATATCTAAATTGCGACATATCGATATCTATATCTTTAAGAAGTTACTGTTAATGAGATTCAATAAATAGCTAGTGCATAAGCAATTAAAGAGTTAAACAAACAATAAATAAAACAAATCGTTTCAGCCAACCAAAAATGTTTTCGTTTTTCACCGGACGGTTGGGAAATATCGTTTAAATTGCAGCTTACTGCCTCATAGCACGTGCAAGCACCATTGACACGGTGTAGGTTTTTGCATTGGCTTATATTGGCTTCAAGTAAGAAATCAAGGTATACTTTAGGATCAACAAGTCGGCCATATCGTTCAACATTTTCGAAGGACATGGTGCATTAGAATTGCAAGCATCTACTCTATCGAACTGCACTTAAGGATAATAGGGTCATCTAAGAAACAAAACACGCAAAAATTTCGAGGCAGGGCGTTTGTGTGTACACAGTATCGATATTGTGCTGCAGCCCTGGTCTGAGTAGAAAAAAATGCTGCGTGCCACATGCAAAGTTGCATTTAACTTCACTCGAGAGCAGCTCAAACGAAACGTTAAAATGGCAGCTTTGCAGCAAATTGTGGAGAACAATCAACGCGCGGAGGATCTCATTAATTCCATCAAGTCAGAGGTGCATTAATATACAGTTATATATATACATATTTATATAGTTAATGCAATTTCAGATGAGGGCCATACATAATGAATATGAGGAGCGTCAAAAGCGACAGCTGATTGCCGAGAATGCAGCTCTGGAAAAGGAAATTGAGGTAGCCCTGGCAGAGCTAATCCAACTGGAAGTACGCAATGGCAAGAAACAGATTCCATTACCAGGCGCTGGCACAGGTGCAACACGTGGAATGTGCACCAAGGTGGACACAGAAGAACCAGGAAGAGTTGCCACTCCTGCCCCAGCCCTAGAATCAAAAGTAGCCTCCAAAGAAAAGAAGGAGAAGAAGGAGAAAAAAACCGCTGCGGTCGAAAAGTCAAATTCCGCTCCAGAAGCAGCTCCAGTGGATGTGGGTCGCTTGGATTTGCGGGTGGGCAAGATTATTGAAGTTGGCCGTCATCCGGATGCGGATAGTTTGTATCTGGAGAAGATTGATTGTGGAGAGGCAGCGCCACGCACAGTAGTCTCGGGTCTGGTGAAATTTGTGCCACTGGAGGAGATGCAGAATCGTCTGGTAGTCGTCCTCTGCAACCTGAAGCCCGCTAAAATGCGTGGCATCACCTCCGAAGCCATGGTCATGTGTGCCTCCACCCCGGATAAGGTTGAGGTGCTCAGTCCACCAGTTGGCGCTGTGCCTGGGGACTTGGTCCACTGTGAGGGCTATGAACGCCAACCGGATGCACAACTGAATCCAAAGAAGAAGGTGTTTGAAACGTGTGCTCCGGATTTGATGACCAATGCGGAGCTGGTCGCTTGTTTTAAAGGATCAGCGCTGCATGTGCCAGGGAAAGGCGCAATCGTAGCGCAATCCTTGAGAAATGTCCTGGTTAAATAAGAACTTATACATAAATAATAATTTATATATAAATCAAATTATATATTAATTGATGTAAACAAATTGATATATAAATAAAATAAATGTATATATAATTACATTTATATATAATAAATTAATATATAATTTAATTTATATATAAATAATAAAAAATAATAATAATAAACCATTTTATACAGAATCATTGGAATTAAATACGCTCATCTTCATTTACATTTGGGATTTATTTAATAATATAACTTGATACTTGGGATGCGACCAGTTACCCAATTGATCATATATTTCTAGCTGGGTTAATAATGAATTGTATGCCACTATGGATGAGGTGCTCTGCGGACTACTGCTGATGTGGTCGTTGAGCAGGATGCGGACTGGGATTGGCCTCGACAACAATTGTCTTAGTGAATATATCGTAAGCAGTGCGATTATTCTTGAAGAAGATCATTAGGACACAGATGGGAAAGAGCAGCGTCATCACCAGATTCTTGGCAAAAGCTCGCATCATCGATCTCAGCAACGAGGGCACCTCTGCCGGATAGAGAAGAGCACGTACAGGTTCCCGTTGCGCCTGGAATGCAAATTGTGGCATGATGGGCGCCTGCAACGGCAATACTGCCTCCACGTACAGTATGCGTATCTTCATGATGGATTTGCCCGGTGTGGCGCCATCGAAGAACGTCGTCCACAGGCATTCATAGCAACAGACCATCAGCTTCGTCAGCAGCTCAATTAAAAGCAGATCCGAGGACATGGAAAAGAAATAAGTCGTCAAATCCATAAAGCTTACAAAGACATCCTCATCGAACAGATCATTGAAATCCAAATTGAACAAATGAAACAGGGCAAAAGTCGCAATTATTTTCAACACAAACAATATAAACATATCAATGGCCTCAGCCACAAATCTCTTCCAGAAGGGCGCCACAATCATCTCGGTGCCGCCTACGCGTCGAATAATCTCTTGTTGCTGCAGTTCGTCCAGCACACGAAATCGACTAAAGCTGGGCACATTTGCTGGTGGCACATTTGTTGCCTGCCCACGATTTGGCTGCACTTGCTCAGTGTTTATTGGAGAATGAGGAGCAGTTGTAGGCATCGCATTTGGGGGAAATCCCATCAATTGCGGATAGTTGTAGTTGGCGAGGAGGTAATTGGGAAACATTTGGATGAGCGCCGCCTGTTTGGCCCATTCGGTTAGGCTGGCAAAATATGCTTCCTTGGTTGACAGCTCCTTGTTTCTATCCTTATCATTATTTTTATCCTTATCATTATCTGTATCTGCCCCTTTATCTTTATCTGCAGCTGTTGTTGTTCGCATTTGGCTGTTGGATTTTTCGCGCTGTGACGCCGCTGTCTCTTCGCTGCTTGCCATCCTTTGCTCAGTAGTAGTATTACTTTATATTGATTACTTAATTTTTTAAGCAAAACTTTTGGTTTTTTTTACATTTATTTTACTTTTGTTTTGTTGAAGTTGACGTGTGTGAAATATTGGGTACGGTTTTCAGGGTTGCATTGAATCACATTCGATGCGAGAGAGCATTGTAACAACAAGGTAGCAACATATTCGAGTTACCTGTTAAGCAGTTGATTTGTTTAAAACTAATCCTATTTTTTCTTAATATGTTTTATTTTTCATAGCTGCAAATAAAGATTGTGGAGCTTGTTTCATAATTAAATATTTAATTTATTTATTTATTATTTATTTCATATCGATACACGACTGCTGTCCGATATGTCATCTGCTTCGTGTTGCCAATTTTTGTAATTGTAATTGACAAGCGCCAGATGCGGTCAGCATTTAGCGGCAAAAGAGGAGCTATTAGAAACAGAATACCAATTTTTTCAAAATAAATCAATGATGGACAACAGTGAAACGCAGCAGCAACTACAGCAGCAGCTGCCACTCAGCCGGGTGCGCACCATCATGAAGAGCTCAATGGACACGGGCCTAATTACGAACGAGGTACTCTTCCTTATGACCAGATGCACGGAGCTATTCATACAGCACTTGGCCCGGGAAGCAAACACAGTGTCCTTATCCAAGCGGAGTGGCGAAACACTCAAATACGAACATTTGTCGCAGCTGGTTAACAAGAACAAATATCTCGAGTTTCTGCTGCAAATTGTGCCCGAAAAGATACGCGTTAGTGAATTTCTGGAAATGTTGCGCCTCAATCGTTCCAGCGCCAGCGACGAAGACTATGAAACTGGCAGCGAATCCGAGATGGATGACGATTAGCAGCGCACTTCGTGTCATTCCTGAGTTATGGCGGTTGGAATTTTGTCACATAACTATTTCGGTTGAATTTTAAATGTAGTATTAAACTACAGATCTAACCATGAATATCAGTTCAGTTTGGACAAATTTATGGCTAATGAAATCCGAAACGTACCCATATAAAAATTATTCCGTAGAATTATTATATTATATATATTTTATGTTATTATATTTATAAAATTCGCTAATTCAAATGCAAATAAGCAATCAATTTATTAAATATTATAGTTAATGAATATTTATTTATTAAAATTGTTATGCACTTAGAAATAATAGAAGTACATACGTATTTCATTCTGCGGATGATTTTCAATTAGGCATTGAAAGACACATAATACATACATAGAATTTCTGATTCTGGTCACTGCTAAGGATAATAAAATACAGTACAATATATATATATATAACTTACAAAAGTACGCTTGCCAAAAAAATCAATCTCACTTATATATTCGCCCAGTATACATATATATATATATATATATATGGAGCGTAGTACATATATGGCTGGATAAATATATGATAAGTACATACACACATATATATGTATTTATATATATATATAATTTTAGTTATGTGTTATTGATCTATGTATGTATTTATGCACATTTGATGTAAATTTTGCAAATCAGTTTGACAATTATGTTTTTTATACAATTTGGATTAGGATTAGGAATACATAATTCAACTAATTAATACAACTCTCTCTCTGTCTCTCTCTGCAGATCGGCAAGTATAGATTAACAAATATAAATAAAGGAATGCATCCGATGAACGGTTAGCCCATTTATGCCATTTATTGCCAAACATTGCCAATATTTAAATTGCCAAATTGCTGATTTAAATTTGAATTGACCGATGAGGAGGCTGCAGAGGAGGTGCCCGTTGTCGCTGGATAACCAACACTTGTCAACGGTTGCATCAGATTCATGCCGAGTCCAAGTTGCTGCTGCTGCTGTGATGTTGTTTGTGGTGCTGCCACAGCTGTGTTGTTTCCACCAAACAGTTGCATGCCACCCAGCATACTTTGATTCTGAGTCTGCATCAGATTTGTGGCTCCTGCTTGTCCAACTAAATACGGGCTGCTAGCAGCACCGATGGCATTGGGAAACTGTGCACCATCAAATCTAAGATTCATGGAGCCAGTTGGAGCATTGCTGAAAGCATTTGGTGCTGCCATCACTGGGGCGTTATACATGCTCACTGAATTCGGTGGCGTCATAAACTGATGATGGTGCGTCTGTTGGGGCAGCTGCTGGTGGTGGTGCTGCTGTGGATGATGATGTTGGTGATGATGCATATAGCCACCGGGTGCCATGCCCGTAAAGCCACCAAAGCTCATTTGCTGCTGTTGTTGTTGTGGATTGTTGTGTGGATTGCTGGGCGCATTGCCATACAAAGCCAATATGCTGTCCTTGGACATTTTTCCCGACTGATCCTTGTCATGACCAGTGCCGACCAGTGTGCCCTGGCTAAAGAAGTCCTGCTCCTGCTGGGCCAAAGAATGCGGCTGACTGGTTGGCAATGAAAGGGAAGCAGCAGCTGCAGCAGCCACATCTCCATTCGTCTTCTTCTCGGGACTCGGATTGCTGTTGGCACTCAAAAAACTGGTAAAGCTATCGTTCTGCAAATCCTGGCCACCAACAATTGGCTTTGTGGGCGATGAGAGACCCAACAAATCACTCTCCACGCTGGCATTGATGCTATTGTTGGCGCTATTTATTTGCACACGATGCGAAGTCTTTGGACTGCAGCCACCGACCTGATTCGGTTTTGGCTTGGGCAGCGGCGCTGGCAGTGGACCACTTTTCGCTGTTCCTCCAGCTGTCGTCGTCGTCGTTGACGTGGAGGAGGAACGCTTTTCGCTGGAGATGCTGCTGATGCCACCCAAACTCCCACCTTGAGCTGTTTTCTTTTTACGCTTCTGACGTTCAAGTTCCTCATCGATCTCCTTGGCCCAGTCGACTTTCGGTGGCGATGGCGGCACCCATTCCCTAGCCAAATACTTTTTATGCTCGTATTTCGCACGAATAAAATTCTCCAGTGCCGTATCCGTTTGAGGCCGTCGGAAACCATCCGGTAGCTGTGCCTCGTAGACAGCACGAGCGCGAGAATTGCCCATTTGTTGCAGGGAGATGACCTGTTCGGGGGTCCAAGCATCCAGATTAACGCTCTTCACCCGGGATATGTGCACGCCCAGATTGCGATGTATGCCTGCGCAGCGAATGCACAGGAAGACGCCCAGATTCCATGACGCCCAGCGTGGACCTGCAAATTGTTGATTAAATGTGAGTCAAACGAGAGAAAAAGTAAAAAGCAATCAACTTGCTTATCGCAAGAGTACCTATGCTACTCAAACTGTCGATGTATTCACAGTTTTAGAAGCAGTTTACATATACAGTTTTAGTAACATATATACGTATGTAGTTATTCATTTAATGCGGTTAACGGCATCACGCACACAGCACATACAAAATAGAGTTGGGGAACGCAGTGAAACTGCTGCTTCTGCTGGAACTGGACAAGTGTGCCCGCCCTTAATTAAGTACAAGTGTACGCTAATTCTCAGAAACGGACTTTGCGATTTGTCTTAGACCCTTGACTAAGACTTTAATAAGACAAAATACAATTAAATATTTAGCTGCCCAAGCTTGTACATTAGTTATACATTTTTTTTTTTAAATATATATAGAGAAAAATAGGCCCTGAGCATGCACTTACCCTTGGCATCACAATCGACACAATATTTATTGTCGTCATCACGTAGCATTTGCGTTAAAAGTGTTTGACATTTTTCCTGCATCAATTTCGTACGTTCCGTTTCCTTACGGCTTGCATTTGACGTACTCATATTTTTCTTGCACTTTTTATCGCGTTGCGTTGTGTGGTGTTGTTGTCTGTGTAATTTCAATAAATTGCCTGTGTTCTGTTTCGCTGTATATATATGTGTATGTGTGTGTTGTGGGCTGCTTTGTTTAAGTTATAAGCCGCTGGTTTAGCTCGTTTCGCATACGTATAAATTGAGATTTTTATGCTTTAAGAATATACTACAACTTTTTTTTGCTATCGAAAATAGTGTACGTCTGCGTCTAAACGTCACATTCATTTCGTAAAGTCTGGCAATATTAATGTCAAAAAAAATGCGAAAGAAACAGTGCTACCAGACCTGGCAAATAGCAAGCCACTTGAGATTTTGAAAAGAAAACCTTTTTGCATGTGCAACAAGTGAATTAATTATTTTTTAGCAATATGCACTCATTAAAGGCGCAACTAGAGTCATGTCTTCGCTTATTGGATGGCGGTGGCAGTTTAAATTGGCTAAATGTAGGCTTTAAGCTATCTTTATTTCTTACTAACATTTATTGTTTATTCGCTTTTGTGCTTACTTCTTTTTTTAGGTTTTCTGTGCCGAATTTCTGGAATTTGTGAATAAGCTGCAAAAGAAAATAAATAATCGGTTAGATTTTGATGCTCTCGAAATTATTTGTTTGTGCTTAACACAAATTATGATATGTGTTCGACACTTGGAATTCACCATTCAAACAGAGACTGCCAGCGGTTCAAGGATATTGGTAATAAATAATAAAATCGCTATTATTTTTATATTATATATACGATTTAATATTAGGCTAGCCATCATCATTTTGTGGATCGCATAAGGGTTTGTCTGCAACGCCTCTGCGTTTCCTTGACACCCTCAGCAGGCGCAGGAGCAGGAGCACAAAATATTGCAACCGAGGGCATTTCCTATTTGAAGCTACTCGATTCTCTGTTGGATTCCCTATCCGAATTCACCATCTACAATGAGAACAGAAGCTTTGACAGCAACATCATCGACTCGCCGGTGGAAATACTCAACCTAAGCAAGCTAATAAAGCTACAAATAGATTTACTACTGGGCCAAACGTTGTCCTTTGCTAATGTGGCCCTGCAACAGGATAAAAAAGCGTTGAGTGCGCTTTGTCAAAAGGTATAATATATATATATATATATATTATACTTAATATAAACATGTATTATTTTAGGTGATGCGTGATTGTTATGCATTCCAAGAGGAATGCCAATTGAATCCTACATCATTGCCTCGAAGCAGCAACAATTCCAATCGAAAACTGAGAGCGATGACTTTGGAGCACGCCCTGCACCAACTGGAGGAGTATTTGAATGAGGCTCTTCTGCGCTTGGTCTTCACTTGTTTGCTCGACTTTCAAAGGATATCGGTGGATAAAATACGCAATATATTACGTAACACACAGACTGAGGAATCGGTTGCCACAGCTGATGATTGTATAGCCGATTTTGATGTGAATTTGGATCGTGCCACACAAATTGGCATATTTGCTATTGCATTTGCACCCGACTTGAAAAGTATATATATATTTATATATATTATTTAGCTGCTTACTAAAGATGTATTATATTAATGCTATTTCTATCTCAATTGCATTTTGTAGTTAAGACGACCGTTCGTAGCTGTCTCGCCTCGTTTGAGTATTTGGATACCAGTTTAATACCGTCGCTGCATGGAAATGCCTCCGATTTGCACTCGGAACTCCTGGAGCAGCACTTCAACGAAGAGATGTCAAAGTTTAAGAAAGCACTGCATGAGATTATGGATAGTCGCGCTTTTGTCGGCTGCTATTTGCATATGCTAACAACGGGCATTATTGCCGCAGAGAAACTGTTTGATAAAACTCAGTTGGAGGACTTGGCACAGATGGGTTTCTATATTGTGGACCATTTTCAGTTGGGTATCAATCAGCAGGTTATATTGCAGCACGCACATTTGCAGAATTTTGTGCGAATTTTACGGGAATGCAAAGCAATATTAATTTGTGCCTCGCAAGTTCAACCGGATCGCATCGTGAAAAGATTTAAAATATTACGCACCATATTGCGTAAATTACACAGCAGCTTAGCTGCCGCTGAAACTAAACCAGCTGCCAATGAACCTCATCCGCATCGGGAAGAAACAGATATTTGTACAGAAGCATCCTCCAATCCAATCCAATCCTTAATGGCATCTCCATCGCGCAGTATTCTTTACGAAACCCGTAAGAATCGCAGCAGGACAGCTGAAATAAAACAGCTCACAATTTCTGAACAAACTTTAAATAACTCCCTGAAGCCGAGGGCCTTGAATTGTTTGCGTCGCAGTGAGTATTGAACTGAATAAAGCATTTTAGTTATTTTCTTATTTATTTAATTAATATCAACTAAAGTCATTCAGAAAAAAAAGACTAACAAAAATAAATTTAAGTTGGTTAAAAATAATATTTCAAAAAATCTTTACATTTAAATTACACAATATATATATTTACAATTATTGAATATTATTTATTTATTTTACTTATTACAAGTAATAAAAGTAAATTAAATTAAAAATAAAATTTAATATATAAAAAAATTAATTTTTTTATTTATTTATTATTATTATCTATTTATTTATTTGATTTATTACAACTAATATCAGTCGACCCTGCTAAATTCAATTTAATATTAACAAATCTATGTATCTCAATATTTTGATTATTATTATTGTCTTAATTATTATTTATTTATTTTACTTAACACATTCACAAACGTTGCAGAACAAAGTCTGCGCACCAACATGTTTAAGCGACAAACCATTGTGGGGAGTATTAAATTGCAGCACACAGTCAGCAGTGAAACGGCAAGCTTAGAAATCAGTGGTACGAAGAATACTATAACAAATGATATTATTTTATTATATTGTTCATTGTTTTGCTTTCAGAAATACTCGATCAATTAACGTGTTTATCGTCGAACTTCTCGGGCATTCTTCCGGCGCAGAAGTAGTTCAGCTTATTTCCTGTCTATTGTGAATGAAAAAACGCACACATCCATATATATAATATACACACACACACCCATAGACAGACACACACAAGCACATATCGCATCCGCATCCGTAGAGAGCAGTGTTTTTGTTTTGAACATCTTGAAAAGATTCAAATCATAACAATAATAAACGCAGAAAAAACATAAAAATAAAAAGTTCAACTACAATATTAAACATTTAATTATTAAATCAACGTCAAAGCACTCAATTGAACTATGCGCAAAATTGCCAACTTATCGATTTTCCACAGGCAAAAGCATGCTCACCTTGTAGATACATAAAAATATATATAGAATTGTTAATGTTGAACAAAAAGTTGGAGGAAATGCAAACGGAATCAAGGCTTGAGCAAAACTCCGATGATAAAGGTAGCCAAGCATTCGAATTGCGTAGCAACAATCGACATGTGGTTCCTCTTGGTGTCCTTATGGTGCTCAGCACAATATTTCTGATGGTTGCCGGACTCCAGACCAACTATAACTACTACTTCAAGCCAGGCGTTGCGGCGCTCAATCTATCCAGGAATCCACCAAATGTTGATGCTCCAAATAATGTCCACACTCAGCTTCAGCCCTTGTGCAGACAAATTGAGATTTTCACCGAGAATGCATTTAAAGGACAGGCAAACAATCTATTGAAGGAACAATCAAAACAGTCTTCCAATAATCTCGCAATCAGACGCAAGCATCCTAGGAATTCGAAATCAAAATCAACCAAAAAAGATATCACCAAGAAATCAAATACAGCCGAACCCATTATCTATCTATTTGCCTTGGTCTTTATATATCTATTGCTGAAGGCCGCATCGGACATAAATCAACATTATAAATCGGTAAAAGTCGTCCAACTTGCCTATTGCAAACAATTATTTATTTATTTATTCTTTTATTTTTTTTACTATTATTCAACAGCAGAAGAAAGGAGATAAGCGTTTGCGTCGATGCTCCTTGCAATCCTATGCCCAGAAGGAGCAGAAGGTTTCCCATCTAGATCGACGTGCTTCAAAAGGTATTTCAACAAAAAGTTTGCCCAAATTTTGAGAAGATCTTAATAGGGAACAAATAAGAGATAAGAAATCAAAACTAATAGTTCTTATTATGTAATGTATGTGTTGTGAACTGAAACTTGATTTTCTACTTATACTTCACTATATACTATATATATGTATCATGTGTGCATTTGTCTCGATGTAAAAACATATCTGCCTAAAATCAAACAAATTTTCTACTTTTTACCCACTTTCAATTTCTATATATATATATATATATAATGTTAAGTGAATGTCTATGTGCCAATCTAAATTTATATAAACCCTATAGAAATCTGTTTACTGTAAAAACTAAACTTTAAGAATAAAACTCTTCTCTGCACTCCTGTGATGATTTTACAAAGTATTATCTAACCACAATATATATACCGCAATTGGTGTTTTATTTACTCACTGTTTTCAACTTGGTTTTTTTGTAATTATGTGTATTATTTTTTTTATGTAGACGCTCTGCTGCAAAGTAGACACTATATATTTATGGAGGCCCGATCCGTATCCCTTGATCGCTTCAAGCGAAGGGATGATTTGGCCATCGAGTCCAAGGACCAGTTCAAGCTTATACGGAAGCCGTCTGTATTTGCTGATCCCGCTCGTATTTACCATCCAGCCAAACTTTCGGGTAAAACAGACGTTTTTTTGGAAAGCTTTGATTTGAGTTCCTTTAGGATACGTTTTTCCGCTTTTTTTTACCCACTTTAGAGCCTTTTAGGGGTCGTCGCTTATCGGTGCCCATCAGTATAAACTATCAAACTGTGCACGTGGCTCCTCCGGCTCCGGCACCTGCTGCTTCTCTGGAATTGACGAGACGCGGCTCTGTGTTCAGTGCGAGTGACATGATGACGCCTCTGCCGCAGAATGCACCATCCACTGGCCTCCAGACGATGCCAATGACCGATCTGAGGCGGCGCGTTCGCATGATTAATCGCCACTAAAGCGATTGGGAATCGGGAAATTATATATATTGAAATATGATATATAACTCAACTCAACGACTACATGGAATTTACTATCAACGAATTTATACACTCAGAAAAATTATAGCCCTGAATTTTAGAAGTTCGCCAAGGGTTCCTCACCAAAAGTCATATTTCTAAAATTTAAGTTTGTCGCTTTCTGAAAACAAGGTTTTCTATGGATTTTTCTAAAATTTAGAAAATATATGCCTAATTTCCAAGAGTATTTGTTTCTCAATACGTGTTACACATATAATTCTTAACATTCGAGTTTTTGCAACTTGTATTAATTCCCATTTTAAGATTTCACATTTACAACATTTATATGGAGTTTATAATAAATTCAAACAGCCAAACTCAAATATAATATTGTAGAAAGCATTCTTCCAAAAATTAAATTAATTTTATAAATGCATTTCCTAATAATAGAAAATATTTATAAAAAAAACAAATAACCATATTTTTGGATCGTCGATTTAGACAAGGCTTTCTAATTTTAAGAGAAATATTTTCTTATTTCAGAAAATTATTTGAAGAATCAAAAAAACTTTCTTATTTTCAAGGCGATTTTTTGCCTGAATATTTTTAACCAGCTCCAAAATTGAATTTTAAACATGCTTAATGGTTTTTGTTTTGCGTTTTAATTAATAGGTGTAGTATCGTTACTATAATTAAGGCATTTTAAACGTACAAATACATTATTATTATTAATATTATTATAATTATTACGATTACTATTACTATTACTATGCCCATGCAATTTTATTAAGAATATACAATACTATACACACATTTAATAAATTGCACAGATGAGCAGCCGTATTACCAGAAAACGTACACTTATTTATATTTATGCTAATAATAATAATAATCTACTACTTAAGGCAAGATTTAAAACAATCTTAGGCTAAAATTCAAGTTTCGCTTGCAAGAAGAGAGAAACAAAAAAAACAGCTGATGCAATTTTTCTGGCTTTTGTGAACCGATTGAGATATAAAAAGAGAAGTCTATGCATGGAGTGTGTGTGTGTTCAGAGTAATCGATCAGTATCAGCTCTATATATATATATATATATAAACAAAACTTTTATCGAATTTTGTGCTAAATGTGTTTTCTCCTATTAAACATTACAAATACAAAAATAAATTACGTATTTTAATTGCTGTGAAATATATATTATTATCATTATATATATAAATCTATATATATATACATATACATATACATATACATATATACATATACATATACATATATATATATATATATATAGATATGTGTGGTTAGACTTTAGCTAAGCTCATTGCCCTCGTAGAGGCTCTCGCAGCTCTCGAGCAGCCGCAACACGGGTGATATATCATATGGATACAGTTGACGCGAGACGAGACGCGATATTTGCAACCGAAGACGGATTAGGACACCCATCGCCTCATCGAGCATGGCACTGCCCATACCAAAGCTATGACAACTATGGACGAACATTGTCCAATTCATGCGTATGTATTTCAACAGTCGCAGCAAATACAGCAGGAAACACGTCTCATTGCTCACAAGCAGATCGAGCAACAAATCGGAGCTATTCGAGGTCATCTTGAGAAACTCGAGAAATGTGTAGACAGGATTGAGCATGGCAACCAGTTCGGGAAATGCATTATTCCGAAACGAGATGCCGGAGGTGACATCCAGTGTGCAGACCATTGCCTCAATCAAATGATCATCCTGATCATCAAACAGATGGATCAAGATCTTACTGAAATGACATTCCGGATGAAATTCGAGTGTTTGCTTGATGAACGTCTCCAGCTTGCTGAGCACATCCCGAATGGATCTCTCTATGAGCAGAATATCCTGAAATGCATCATAGTCGGTGGAATCAATGGACGAATCTGAGGAATCGCTGCGTATCTCTTTGACGGTGACTGCTATTGATTTTAAGACGAGTAGAACCATTTTCTGCAGCACCGTTTTATCCATTTCGATGAGGTCGCCACCGCCACTTGCCGAATCCTCGCTTGAAATGGAGGCGATGAGTGAACCACTCACATAATTAATTGGCACTCCATTATAACCAATGAGTCCCACGATATTTTCCGGTTGTCGTCGCGGCAGGGATTCGAGTATGCGCAAACTGCGCACATGGCAGACAATTTGGTGGGCCAACTTGCAGGTCTCCTCGGGCAGCATGTCCTGCAGCGCCAGCGTGGAACCATAACACAGCGCCTCATTAAACAGGCACAGCATCTGCTTGTAGACCGTGCAGGATAGATTGTGACTGAGCAGCAGTTCAAATTTATCCAGTTGTGCGTAGAAGGGGCGCGTTTCATCTATCGATAGATTGGCTTTGACCGATATAATGTTCTCCCAGAGCTGTAGGAAATTAAGCACACAATGCTCGGCCCGTTGCTGATGCAGCGGTGACATCAACTCCGACATATGTTTGACGAGCGTTGGCCATTTGTGCTCCAACTTTTGGATGGTGACGCATTTCAGATGCGTCGTATCAAAGCTCTCCGAATCGGTTAAGGCGACCACATGACAACCATTGGGCGGCACATAATTATTACTGCTAGTCGTTGTTGTTGTTGTACTATTGTTATCGTAAGGATTACGATGACTATCGTTAAATCCTTGCCGGTGATCTTCATCTGGCGCATCTCCAGTCATATCACGAAATTGCAGCGCAAAATAATTATTAGCCAGCGGCGGATGTTGAACTGGGAAGTGCATATAGCTAAGGGAGGCATCAGCTGAAGAGGAATTGCCTGCTGCTGCAGCTGCTCCAGCTCCAACTCCACTTGTTGCCATCGCCGTGCTGCAATCCTCATCCAGCGGATGCAGCTCCACATCCTTCCACTCGACAATGCGCTTAATGATGTCCAAACTAAAGTGAATTTTCTGCACAGCCGCCTGATCGAGTAGATCATAGTTAAACAACTGATCCACAATCTTTTGCAGCCACTCGTCGTTCAGCTCCTGCTTGGCAATGACCAAGAAAGCAGCCAGCACGCGTCCAGCCAAGAACTGGACATAAGCATTATTATAGCCAGCTAAAACAATGATCTCATCAATCAACTTGTGATCGTTGCGTATTAAAGCATCGCAAACATCCATAATCCGGGTGCAAATATAACCCTTGGCGTTCTGCTTCAAATATATGTCAAAGAGTAGCTGTAAATTGGAGAGAAATTGCAGCAGTTTATTTGTGGGCCATTCCCGCAGATAGGCAATCCGCTTCTGGCCATTCGAGTCGTGGGAATAGTGCGATTGAAATGGTTTCCTTAGCGTACGCTCCGAGACGCCGCACAGGCACTGACGCGTCAGCGATTGCTCAAATTCCAGCATATCATCGATGGTGGAGGAGTTTGAATTGTGGGCGGAGTTGGAGGCGGAGACCGAGTTGGAGGATGAGCAGCCCGTTAGTGGTTGCTCCTTCCTTAACAATTCGGTTAGTTGCGTTGCACGATCCACTTCATCGTGTGCCTGTTGTGGCTGTTGTGGCAAGATTGTGTTGACTAAATTCTGTAATTGGGCATAGGAAGCGGCACGAGAATTGCACGGCGTCGTCGTCGGTGAGTTGTTTGTACTGCCCGAATGTGAATGGGTGGAGCATGACGAAGATAAGGAGGAGGAGCATAAATGGTGCGTTTTATTATTGCCATTGGCATCCATTAGATCCGTGCCATCCAATATATCGGGCGGTGATTTGATGGCGCCCACTAAGCGTATTTGTTTATCAATTTTCTGCCGTTTTGTTTGCGGTTGTTCGTTGTGATTTGTGGGCGTGTTGGCAACGCCAGCAGCAACAACCGTTATGCTTGCCGTGGAACAAGGACAACCGCCATTTCCAGTGGATGAGTTGCTGCTGCTGCTGTTGCTTTTACTGCTGCTCGTTGAGCTGCTGCCCGTCGCTGCGGTTGTTGTTGTTGTTGTGTCCATGTTTGGAGAATTGTTTCTTTTATTTGTTTGCTTGTGCGCTGCAATAAATAAAATGCATAACATTGAAAACAAAACAAAAACACATTCCAATCAAACAATCCACATTCCACGCTGACTGCCAACCACCAAGCCTTGCCACTGCGTTTTTGACAGTGCTACCGAATTACGCGTATTCCACAAGGTTACGTGTTCAGTTGCTGAAGCCAGCATTTAATTTTCTAATATATTTTCATGGCAACACTTTTGCATATAAATTCACTTGTTGGTTGGCAGTTTTATGTGTGCTTTTATTATTTTGAGCATTTTTGTGAATTTTTCTTAACTACATCTGCAACAAGTTGTTGCTGCTGCCCACTTTTTACCTTTGTAATGTTTGTATTTGTTGCACTTCACACTCGGTATTTGTTTGTACACTTGCGCCATACATTATGCATTTGTTGTCTTGCGTGCAAGTCTTACATTATTTTGTTTACATGCTTTATTTCACTATCAACTTTTCTGGGGGCGCAAAAAAAAAACAACTGGCACTGTTAATTAACAAGTAGCGAGCGCGTCGCCATCTTTGTAGTGTTGGGTTGTTCATATGCTGGCCAGTGGCCACACACGTTACGACAGTATGACAAACTTACGATATTGCTGGACCGCAGCACGATACGATCGACTTTACCAAAAACAATATGTTAATTATGATAAATATTTTTAGTTTTTTACTCACTGGCGCTGTTAATTATTTTTGTAGTGTTGAGTTGTTCATATGCTGAACAGTGCTCACACATGTTACGATATGATGAATGACCAACTTACGATGTCACTGCACCGCACACGTTACAACCGACTCACACAAGAAACAATATGATAAATAAGATATATATTTTTGGTACTTTACTTAGCTAAACAAATTAAAAGAAAAATCGCAAAGCACATTAGGTTGTAAGTTCAATTCAAAAAATATTGCATTATTCAGTGAATGCTCCCAGTCTGGCAGCTCTATAAGGCAGCGCTGCCACCTAGTTGAAATAAATAAATTAACATAAGATATTTTGCTGCTTTACAAATATAAACACATATGTATACTAACTTTTGACAGATAGTGACAGAATTGATCATAAGTAAAATCGGAAATTTTTTGTAGTGTTTTTAAATTTGTAGACGTTTGAGTGCTCACAAAGTGGCAACACCGTCACTTGTTTTTCATTTGACATTGACACAAACACACACACACAGACACAGAATTCCAGCCGGTGGTGGGTGGCAGAAAAGGACGACAAACCATTGCGGTACCATTCCCAGGCAATTAGTATTGCAACGGCTTTTTTGTGGAGCTACGCTTTGGGCCGCACTGCCCAGTTCCGTTTGTTATCAAAGAACCTGAACTTCAATCAGTTCGAAAAACCGAAATTCACATATAAGTAAAGTGTTCTGTTGTGTTGTGTTCGACGAGCGATTGCAGTTGAATTTCGTCTTTGTTTCTAACAACACTTAATTTAAACCACGTAAATAAAAAAAACCTTCAAAAGGAAAATGGCTGGTACACTGCCCCCCCTCAACGATGAGCCCATCTACAAGAAGCTTCAGGAGTATTACGATGGCCACAACAAGGAGCTGATCATCAAGGATCTGTTTGTCAGTGATCCCAAGCGATTCACCAAATACAGGTGAGTAAAATATTTTTTCACGGTCAACTTTACACACATATGCATATATACATATACACATACATGTAAATCATTTGAATGCTACTTTCTATTCCATTTACATAAGTATGCATGTGTGTGTGTGCTGGAGTTTATTAAGCGTTAAAAATTAAAATATTAATTTTCAAAACCAAAACAAGAAATGTAAGAATTATTGCAAAATTTTTAAAAATATTGCAAAGTTTTCTTAACTTATATAGAGTTTAATTTATTTATTTGGTATAATAAAACTAAAAAATTATTTAAATTAAATTGAAAAATTTTAATTAATTAAAAGTTTTGAAAATAATTGGAATTACTTATATATAATATATTTATATTATATATTTATTTATTTCAAAGTTTTTTGTGCATATTTTAACCGAGTTCGCTTTGTCCTTGCAAAAGGTCAAAGCAATGACCTTTTTCAAGCCGTATTTTAAGCGTTTTCTAATGACAATTAAGGTCAATAAAATTGATTTGCCCAATTATTAAATCGAATAATTTGTTTATTGATTTTGATTAGCTTGCGTCTACAAACGCCAACGGATGGTGAAGTTCTGTTGGACTACTCCAAGAACCGTGTGAACGAAGATGTTTGGCCTTTGCTCTTGGAGCTGGCGAAGGCGCGTCGGGTGGAAGCGGCCCGAGATGCCATGTTCTCTGGTCAGCACATAAATATTACGGAAAATCGTGCTGTGCTCCATACGGCATTGCGTAATCGTGGCATCGAACCGGTGCTCGTGGATGGGAAGGATGTGATGCCGGATGTCCGTGCTGAGCTGCAGCATATGAAGGAATTCACCAATAAAGTGATTTCGGGTGTTTGGCGTGGTTGCACCGGCAAACAGATCACCGATGTGGTCAACATTGGCATCGGTGGCTCCGATTTGGGTCCATTGATGGTCACCGAGACGCTGAAACCATATGGAAAAGGTTTGCATTCGCATTTCGTGTCCAACATCGATGGCACTCACATGGCGGAGGTGCTGAAGAGCGTCAGCTATGAGACCACATTGTTCATCATTGCATCGAAGACGTTCACCACACAGGAGACCATCACGAATGCCACCTCCGCCAAGGCTTGGCTCCTCGAACATGCCAAGGATGTAAGTGCGACGATCTCCATTTAATTCCATTACTATTTCTATTATTATTTGCTAATGTGATTTGGTTTCTTTTAGGATGAGGCCGTTGCCAAACATTTTGTGGCACTGTCCACGAACAAGGAGAAGGTGACTGCCTTTGGCATCGATAGCGCTAACATGTTTGGCTTCTGGGATTGGGTTGGAGGTCGTTATTCGCTGTGGTCAGCGATTGGTTTGTCCATTTGCCTATCCATCGGTTTCGAGAACTTTGAGCAGCTGCTCGAGGGCGCCCACTTTATGGATAATCATTTCAAGACAGCACCACTGGCTAAAAATGTAAGCGATGTACACTTGCGGAAAATAATATTAATAGCATCAATCTGTTTGAAAAAACAAAGTATTAGTTATCAATTATTTTTTCTTTCTCATGTTTTTTTTAATACATCTTTGAAAATATTTTTTTGTGAGGATTTTATCTTTTATTTTCTGAATTTTTCAGAAATATTTAATTTTTCAAGTTGAAAACGATGCACAAAATTATAGTTTTTTACTTTCTCACTTTCTTCTTAAGCCTCTCAGTTGCTCAAACTTACAAATTTATAAAATACACAAAAGTGTCAAAAGAGTGATGCTATTATATATTTTCGCTACTGTATTTATTATTATTATTTTAATTGACTCATATCTCAATTTTGTAGGCACCTGTTGTGCTGGCCTTGCTCGGCATTTGGTATTCGAATTTTTATAAAGCGGAGACGCATGCACTGCTGCCCTACGACCAGTATATGCATCGATTTGCTGCATATTTCCAGCAGGGCGATATGGAGAGCAATGGCAAATTTGTTAGTAAATCGGGCCAAAAGGTTGCCTATAGCACCGGACCCATTGTTTGGGGCGAACCGGGCACCAATGGGCAGCATGCCTTCTATCAGCTCATCCATCAAGGCACACGTTTAATTCCGTGCGATTTCATTGCGCCCGCTCAGACGCATAATCCAATTTCCGGTGGCAAACATCATAAGATTCTATTATCGAATTTCCTGGCACAAACCGAAGCCTTGATGATGGGCAAGACGAGTGATCAGGCCAAGGAGGAGCTGTCCAAGGCGGGCTTGTGCGGCAACGAGCTGGACAACTTGTTGCCCCACAAAGTCTTTGCAGGTAATCGGCCAACAAATTCGATTGTTGTCAAAAAGGTTTCACCCTTCGTTTTGGGCGCATTGATTGGTAAGTTCAGCAAATTTTTTTTGGCTGATTTTTATTTATATTAATTAATATTATTTGTAGCCATGTACGAGCACAAGATCTTCGTGCAGGGCATCATTTGGGACATTAATTCCTTCGATCAATGGGGCGTTGAGTTGGGCAAACAACTGGCGAAGGCCATCGAACCCGAGCTGGATCATTGCGAAGAAGTCTCCGGCCATGATAGCTCCACAAATGGTCTAATCAATTTCATTAAATCCAATTGGAAGTAAACAACAACCACAACAACAACAACAACAACTGCATTGCGTAGCGCCCCTCAAAAATCTTACTTATATTTATATATATACTGTTCTTGGCACAAAAATTCTATAACTATTATATTACCATATATATTTGCATGCATATTCAAATTATACATACGTAAAGCATTTGTTTTGCAAATTGGCAAAAATCTCACTAATCGGTAGTTTACACACCCTATATGTATAGATATATATATTGTTGTTGGATGTAGTTCATACATGATGTAAAATCAGTAAAAATGCATTGAAATTTAAAGTATAAAATGTGTATTTGGAAAACAACACTATTTGATTTTACTTTTTTGGGGTATGGTGGAAAAGATTTCATTTTCCAGCATCTGAATCTTTGTTATCTCCGTCCTCGTCATCATCCGATGAATTCTGTGTCATTATCAGATCCTCCTCATCGGCAGCCATATCATCATCGGCTTCCATGTTTTCATCTTGATTTAAATTCTCATCTTGCTCCTCCAAATCGCTCCAATTGTTGGTGGAATCAACATCATCTGGGGGGGAAGTTTTTATATCAAATTGAGTTATTTGTTTTTTAAATAAGTTAAGTAAATATTTACCGGGATCCTCGTCAACAACTAAAACATTGTTTTCATTCAAATGCTTGTTCGAATTACGTTTCATTTGATTTATAATCAAGTTAACACGACCAGAAACTCTGTAAATTAAAATAAACAAATAAACTCGACGAATAACTAAACTCTTCTAAATTTGTGGCTTATATATAATATATATTGTGGATATGGAGATGGATGCATCTCAAATGCCCTCCTCGAATGATGAGAACAGTGAAAGCGATGAGCTTAAAGCGACTTCCCCACTGGAGGTCGTTAATGTCGTGACTGTCTACGATAAAAGTAAACTCGTTGAATCCATTGCAAGATGCCAGAAACCATTGTGCGAAGATGCGGATTTCGAGTGCGTGATGAATATGGTCATTGGGACAATTTGTGAAGCTGCCACCATTATTGAATCGGATCCACGAGCACTCTTTTGCTACAAGAACGTGAAGAATTTGAATATTTTGGACGTGGAGCCCTCGTTAAACTTGACGGAGCCAGCGGACAGTGCACCTTCGAGTGATTTTCTACTGCGTTGGCAGACAATCGATCAGTTTGAATATGGCAATGCGGTTGCCTTGATTCGTCAGTATATCGGACTGTGGCAGGTGTCGCCACAAACTAAATGTGTCGTCCTCTCGAATAGACTGGGCCGTGAGGTGCCCTTAAAGGGTCAAATATACTTTATCGATGCGCACTTTTCACAACCCACGCAAACATGTCCAAATCCCTTGGCCGTTGCCAAGGTTCGTTTTATAATTACAGTCTCCCGTATTCTGCCCAAACATTATCCGGTAATGATCACATATCGCTTTGAAGGATATCGTACATTGTATTATGCGTTGGGTGAGCGGGCCATCAATTCGAATTCATTTCAAAGGCTCTACATCGATACCATATTGCACAGCAAGTTAAGTTTCTATGCGGAGATCTGTGCCTGCCGGCATGGCACCGTTTTCAAGCCCAAGGACAAGGAATAGCCATAACTTACTGTAGTGCTTCGGTGAGGCAATGCATCCGCTGCTCAGCAATGCCCAGACAAATGCCCAACTTGTCCCGTACCTCTTCCTTATCCCCGGACATCATAATGCTCGTGTGTGTTGTCGCCAGAATCTGCAGCCAGCGCAGGGCACAAGCTACGCTAATTAATAAAATACAATAATAATTATAGAATATAAGACCAAGTGAGAATGTTTACTGAGAAATACTCTGATACCCTTAATTAATAGCAGCTGATAACTGAAGGAGGCTTCTACACTCAGCCAAAAAATCTGATATTAGTTGACAATAAACGATTTGCGATTATTGATTTTTATTCAAATTTTAAAACTTGCTCTGACGTGGGACAAAGGTAAGTAGACATATTGTAACCTTTAAGACGCTAACTTTAAGGATGTCTTTTTACTTTCGGTATCAGAGTGTCAAAAATATTAATGTAAAATATATATGTATGGATATATAAACTCACTCGTCTGCTTTGCCCTGCAATAGCACAGAGAGCTCATTGATCAAAGGACTGATATATTCCAGCGGCAGGCGATCCAAAGTTAATTGCACAGTCTTTGCATCATTTGTGTCCAGAACTGCATGCAGCATGCTGCAAAGGGGAGGATCCGTTACATACATTTTATATATCTCATGTATGTAACTTACCTTTGATCCTGACTGTGCAGCGCCTGCATTAAAAGCAGCGTCTTGCTTTGGCTCTGCAATTTACCACCTGGCAATTTGGTCGCTTGCATGGATAAGTTTTCCAGACGCGCCTCCATTGCCACCTCATTTTTTAACTTTTTGGAAAATGGCAGAGCACTATTGTACTCCACATGCTTAGACACTACAATGGGAGATTGAGTCTTCAGAGCAGCTGCACCCGATCCGATCTTGTTCTTCGCATACAATTTCTTGGGATCTGTGCGAACAAGTACAATTAATTTCTCCGCATAATTTGGAGTATATCGCTCGAATTGCAGTAGACGCCGATTGCCATAGCCAAAGAGTATCTCGTGTGAGCGTTGTGCATCATACACAAAGTGAGCGGCAACAGCATGGATGGGTTCAACGTCATTCCCGCCATCCGAGGCAATTTGCAGCGACACCTTTGGCTTGATACCTTTCTCAGCAGACAAACTGAAAATATAAATTTGTTAGTTAATTAAAATTATATTAATTATTACCAGTTACCTTTCCAAATTGAGCAGATATATGTGTATGTTGCCATTTCGTGTTACACTCGCCACACGCAACTGGCCATCTTCGCGCACTTCACACGCCAAACTGTGAGCCACATCCTCCATGACCAGCGTGCAAATCGATGCCTTATTTCTGCCCTTTTTCTCAATTCTCCAAATGGAAATTACACGTTCCATTTTTGCTGTAGTCATCACATATTCCACATTGTTCTTAGGACAACTAAAACTATTGATGGCATTTATTTCGCCAATGTGTCCCGTGCATGTTTCCAACAACTCCATGTTGTCCACATCAAAAATTTTCAGCTGACGCGAGGCAACGGCCAGTGTGCGACTCTTTGCCAAAAACACACAATTTATGGGTTTCTCTGGGCCAACGGACAAATCGGCAATGCAACGAGCCTCCGCCACTGACCAAACAATCGCTCGACAATCTCCGCCCACACTATACAGATGTCCATTGTGGGCATCATAGGTAATCGCAGTGACTGCTCCATGGTGACTATCATTGCTCATCGTACGCTCAATCTGCAAACCAAAATATTTAATATTTTATAGAACTAATTATCGGTTTATTACTCACATTTCCCTCTTTTAAGGAATACAGCAAAACATCGCCCTTAGCCGTTCCCAGCGCTATATATTCCGCATCATTGTCGGAGGAAATCTGTGCTTGCTGCGATTTGTGCGTCGGACGGTGTGCGGCAATTGTTAGCCACGTGAGTGCTGTGCAGGGGCCAGCAAGCTGCAGGTTGGGTGTGTATTCCTGCATCAGTGTGTTCGCTTCGGTGTCCCATATCCGTAGTATGCCCTCGTCGTCAACTAAAGCGAAGTATTTGCCACCTTCCGTTGAGAATCCCGACACGTGCTTCTTGCCCAGCGACATCGTTTCAAACAGTTTGGAGCAAAAACATTACCCCCTGAAGTGTTGGTTAACTCAGCAAAGTTTTCTTGGGCAAAACTTGCGATCAAAATACTAAAAATGTTAAGAGCTGAAATATTTGGTCACATTAGAGCATGTTATCGTTAAAATTTAATTACATTTCCAATTAACTACTGTTGTCTGCCGAGAGCCAAAGAATAATTAATCATTTTCTTGCCTCTGCGGCCATTATATCCATACATTTTTCTTAACGATTAAAATCATTTTTTCCTCAGAATTTACCTTTTCCATTTGATATATTTGCCGCACTCGCGCTGTTTTGAGTTAGTTTGCCGATAGCTGACGTCAAAATATATTAAACCAAGTTTTCAAAATTCACACATATTAACAGTGAGTTAACAGTAAGGATCTCATAAAAAATATTAAATTTTGCGGTCTGTTTTAAACCTATTATATATATATATATATATCGATAATTTTTTGTCGGTCGAAAACACGGCTTAACAGCTGCAAATATGGACCTATATAAAGCATATTATAGCTTACACTTAATTAAATTTTCAATTAAATTCAGATGTTAGCACATCAAGTATTTGATTTGTCAAAGCTCTCGCCTGACAGCTTATGTTTTTCTTTTTATGGCATATTTTGTTTTTGTCGATATAAGAAAGGCAAATACTCTTGGTATCGATAACTTTTTTCTATCTGAAAACAGCTTAACAGCTGAAATATATGGACACATTTTGGGCATATTATAGCTTACATTGAATTACATTTTAAATTAAATACAGTTCTTAGCACATCAAGTTACAAATTTGTCAAGTAGCTGTTGCCGAACAATTAAAATTTAATTTATTATGAAATAATTTGCTTCTTCGATTTACTTATCGAAAACAGTATTTTTTTTGCTTGCCGCCTGCAGCACACTAGCCGTCGAGAATATTCGTTCGACCAATTTCGACTTTGAGGTTAAAGTGAATACCGACTGATTTCCTTGCTTTAACTTTGGGCTGCTCTTCGTTTGTCAAATAAATAAATAACTGTGCATAAAAATGGCTTTATCTGTACCAAAAGCACCCGGCATTTCGCAAATGCTCAAGGATGGCGCACGGGTAAGTGAACAAAACACAAAATGGAACAATTTAATTGAAATTGAGAGAAAAAAGAAGCGCGTGATTAGTCATCACTTCTGATGAATGTTGAACATATGTCATTTATAATGACTTATTCTGGGATTAATCAAGCGATTTTCCATAGATGTACAGTGGTTTGGAGGAGGCAGTCTATCGCAACATTAGCGCCTGCAAGGAATTCTCACAGTCATTGCGTTCCGCTTACGGCCCAAATGGCATGAACAAAATGATCATCAATCACATCGAGAAACAGTTTGTGACCAGTGATGCTGGGACAATAATGCGTGAACTGGATGTGGAGCATCCTGCTGCCAAGCTCATTGTGATGGCCAGTCAAATGCAGGACGCTGAGGTCGGTGATGGCACCAACTTTGTTGTTGTTTTTGCGGGTGCTCTGCTTGAATCGGCGGAGGAGTTGCTCCGGCTGGGCATTACCACAGCGGAGATTGCGGATGGCTATGAAAAGGCGTTGAACAAGGCACTGGAGATTTTGCCCAAGCTGGTGTGTCACCAAATAGAAGACTATCGTGATGTGGATAAAGTGAAGGAAGTGCTGCGATCGGCGATTATGTCGAAACAGTACGGGCAGGAGGATTTTCTCAATGATCTGTTGGCCAAGGCATGTGTCTCTATATTGCCTGATGAGGGCACCTTCAATGTGGACAATATACGCATCTGTAAGATTCTGGGCAGTGGCCTGGCCAAGTCAGAAGTGGTCCGTGGCATGGTCTTCAAGCGTTTTGTCGAGGGCGACGTCACCTTCGCGGAGAAGGCAAAAGTTGTTATTTTCTCATGCCCTGTCGACATCATACAGACGGAGACCAAAGGCACAGTGCTCATCAAGTCAGCGGATGAGCTATTGAATTTCTCTTCGGGCGAGGAGGGTCTGCTGGAAAACCAGATCAAAGCCATTGCCGAAACGGGCGTCAAGGTTGTCGTCTCCGGCGGCAAGGTCGGGGATATGGCTTTGCATTTCCTGAACAAATACAACTTGATGGCTGTCCGTCTGAATTCCAAATTCGATTTGCGTCGTTTGAGCCGCGCCGTAAATGCCACAGTTCTACCCCGCATCACGACTCCCAGTCAGGAGGAGTTGGGTTACTGCGACAAGGTCTGCATTGAGGAGCTCGGCGATACCACAATTGTCGCATTCAGGTAAGTGCTATATATATATATATATTTCTACATTGTATCTATATACAAAGGAATCGCAATTCATATTTGTTTTTTTTTCCTTTCAGAAATGAGGGCAAGGATTCGCGCGTTTCCACGATTGTTATTCGCGGAGCCACCGATAACTTTATGGATGATATTGAGCGCGCCTTGGATGACGGAGTGAACAACTTTAAATGTTTAACGCGTGATGGTCGTTATCTGCCCGGAGCGGGTGCCACCGAGATAGAGTTGGCCACCCAATTGTCTGCCTATGCTGATACTTTGCCTGGTTTGGATCAATACGCTGTGCGCAAATTTGCCACTGCTTTGGAAGTGTTCCCAAAGGCCTTGGCCGAGAATTCTGGCACTAATGGCACCGAGATTGTTAATCAGTTGTATTTGGCCCACAATTCGGCGAAGGGCAAAAATATCGGTTACGATATTGAGGCTGAGAAACCGACGACAATCGATGTAACCGAAGCGAAACTCTTTGATCTGTATCAGGCCAAATATTGGGGACTTAAGTATGCCGTTGGTGCAGCTGCAACCATCCTGAAAGTGGACCAGATCATCATGGCCAAGCGTGCTGGAGGCCCAAAGCCACGACAGGCTGCAGGCAGCGATGATGAAAGTTAAAAAATACAACCATAACAAAATAAATGTTCGCTTTAAAATGTAAAGCTTAATTGTTTAAGTATAGCCCATGGCGAATACAAAAACACCCATTATAATGTATTTTTTCACACACGAGTTGGAAGTTTCAAATTTCATAATTAACACACACACACACACCAGCAAAGCACACACTCAGTCTCATCTACACACAGCTTCTTGTATTAATAAACTAAACTTACAAAAAACTGAATTTCTTTTGAGCGGTTTTTTTGCCATGAACTCTTCGAAAATATATATTTTTGATGAGGATCTAAAGTTGAGTCGACATAGCCATATCCATCTATCCGTATAAATAAAGAAGCCAATCTAAACTTTGAATATATAGCAATAAAATCCACAATTTCTAATTAACATATAAAATACGTTGACATGGTAATGATCAACTGGACAAATTTCGTTAAGATCGGAAACAGCCAAGTTATCGTCGAAAAATAATCTTAGTTTTTTTACGCATGCATACATTGAGGTGTGCAAAACTTTTCAAAGGGAAATTTGACAGTAAAAACTAGAATGTATTCAACAGCTGGGGGTGCAGGACATCTACGATTTTCTTATTGGTTCATTGTGTATCGGAGTAAATTAAACGCACTAGGGAAAAAATATTTGTTTTTTTTTGTCTCCGCTAGATAACTCATCTAAGCTTTTTTTTTTTTATTTTTTTTTGGAATTCAAGCAAACGGTTATTTGTTTGGAGTACATTACATACTTATTTTCAAATTGCGTATGCGCAGATACAATTCAATATTTGTTTCGAATAAAATTACGATATCGTTGTCGATTTTCAAATTGAAGTTAATAAAGTTTTTAAATTTGTATATCTCATTGTTTGTTTGTGATATTTCGTGCATTGCTTTATCAATAGTTTCGTGTTATCTTTTAGTTTAAATATATGTCAGTTGTAAATACAATTATGGAATCAAATCTCAAGTCTGTCTGAGTCAAACAAATGAAGCTATCCGTGCTCCATTGGATAGTTCAATTGCCCAGCATCAGCAAACTTTTTCTTCATCTTTTCAAAAAGAAATAAAAAGACTTCACTCGAAATAAAAATGATTAAAAAAATAATACCGAGATCCTGACATGAAACGTTTTTTGCAAATCGAAAAAACTTTTGAAATGGTCAAGAAGCTTTAAAAAAAAACCAACTGCAGTTTAGGCTTGGAATGTTTTGAATACTTTCGTAAGTAGGCGAATTTTCAATTTTGAACAATTTTCTGCTGAATGCTCACGACAGCAGAACAGGGTCCAAAATCTATATGAAATTTTTGGTTTCGTTAAAAAATGTGTGATTCTTTACATAAATTTTTGATGATGGAATTGAAATATGTTTGAATTGAATCAAACAAATGGAAGAACCGATTGAATTATATATTTATGTTTGCATTGGTTTCGAAATGGTTGCTTGAATATGAAATGAAATTTATATGCTTCACTTTTGTATGGAAGAACCTTTTGTCTTTTGTTTCATTCCAATGCCATACAAATATGCCCATTACCATTATCGAGTGTAAAAAAATAACTCGGCTTTAATATATATATATATACTTTGCCATTCATGCCAATTACAGTTTTTTTTTTTTGATTTCATATATTGTTGTTTACAAAAATATAGGCTCAACCGCGGACAACTCATTTAATTCGTAGTTTTGTGATTTCGATTTAAATAACACAATCTGGTGTTAAATAAATATCATGAGTGAATTTTTCTTTTCTTACAGAATCACACATTCTTTACAATATTTAGGAATTGAGTTTTCGATTCACATAGTTTCATACAATTTAAATCCATTTTATAAAATAAATTATCGTTCAATAAAGCAATGTATTGCATTATATAAATAATTTGGCAATAATAGCCGATTGCGGTTATTAATCAAAAAGGACGAAAACTACATTAGATATATATTTCTGTATATAAATATATATATATATGGTTGCATTTATATATATATATGTATATATTATTTGCTGCGTTACTGCAACGGGATTTTAATATTTTTTGCTAAGAAAAACTTGGATATAATAAACACACTAAAGTTGAACTAGCTTGTTATGGCTGCATTATATTCCTGCCTGAATTTAAAGCTTTTAAAGTAATCATATATGTATAGTTTAAAATCCACTTAACTGGGATCTATAAGTGTGTGTGTATTTTATATCATTTGTCTTCAATTAAGTATATGCTTAACAACGTGAACAGAGCTTACATTTTTCTGCTTTTTTTCTTGAAATAAGTAGTCAAATTAAGTGTTTTACTTGTATTTATTTTTGTGTGTTTGTGTTTTGGGTGTGTTTACCATGTATGTTTATAATAAATATAGTATTGGGCTTGATATATATATGTTGTAGATATATAGATTTCATAGTTTATATATAGGTAGTTGTTGCTATATAGTCCTCAGAATAACTGTCCTTAAGGTTGGGATATTCGTGTACTCTTTTGTTACATACAAATAAAAAACATGGTGATATTTTCGAATAAATGCCAAAAAGTTTTTGTTTGAAGAATTTGAATGGTTTTTTAATATTTGTCATATTTGTATCATATTGTTTGTTGTTATTTTCATATATAGCCCTTTAAATCTTTGGTACACATTTGGGCTCTCTTCTATTTAGTTTTTTTTTTTTGTTTAATAATATTGCTTTAGTAATTGTAATTAATTTTTTCTCTTTGCTGGTGGTGCCGACTCTTGTTATTGTTCATCTTATTTTTTGTAAGTGGGTGCTTCTCTTAAAGAACTTAAAACTTAAGCAAACCAAAAATAAAGTAATTAGATCTCCTTAGAGAGCCGTGCACGAGGACTTCTCACGGAAGGGGTTTACCTTTTGGCTGGTGAAACCAGTCAATAGATAATCCTCCTGCTCGTGCTCCGATATATATTTCTTCATCTTATCGCAAGACATCGATACCGTTTGACGATCGATAGCCGCCTCTCGACGCAGCTGTTCGACGACGATGCGCTGCTGTTGTAGGGATGATGACATTACGTCCATTACGGCTGTCTCGGATAGGCCTATGGTTGAAAATGTTCTCAGATACGGATACGGATAAGAGCAAATTGTAAATTAAGTAGTGGTGGTTGTGTGCTTTCTTTCAATAAATACTATTAAATATAGTTTGTTTTGTTTTTTTCTCTTGTGTTGTTTTTTGGTTGAATTCTGAATAATAGAGGGCGCTGCAAATGTAGAGAGCAAAAATGCAACAAAGCATTTGTTTAGATATGTTCTATGTTAAACTATCACGACATCCTGTTCACATTGAATATTACAACGACACAGAGTACATACAAAGAATAGTGTACAGCTTGACAGGAAGTAGTAGTTTGAGATCTCTAGATAGGCAGTGTTAGGTAGAATCTTAAGAAAATTCGATTAATCGTTTGCTAAGTTATATTTTTTTTAAGCATCGCTTCACATGTACGTATGTCTGCCGATTTATATGAATGCGTAGGTATGTATGTAAATAAAAAATGCTGGTCGTATTTTAATAATGTAATTTATTGCTGGTTTGTGATTCATATTTATATATATGGAAATCGTTTTTACTACCGCTTAGTCAGCTTTATTTGTAAGGTTTCGCATTCAACGCAAATTAAGTTAATTATAATTTTCGTACTATTTTTTTTTTCAATTTCCAATTGATTTTATTTGTGACTGTGCAAGTGTTGGGGAACACACACACATGCATACGTATATACACACACATACGTACATTAAATGCGAAGACATCTTTTGTTAACACCAACATTTGAGTAATTAATATACACACACAAGCACAACTACATGTTAATAACAATAATGCCCAAATTATTTACCAGCTTTCTAACAAATATTTTGTTAATTTTTCCGAATAACAGAAATCAAGTTCCTCCTTGACTTGACCAAAAAAGATACACACCCAAACCAATGAAACGTGAAGTTGGCTGCGTGTAAAGCAGCAAATCGTTATCGGTTATAAAAATTATCGTTGTATTACATGTGGGTGTGTGTTTGTTTGTGCATCCCTGGTTGGCCCAGACTCGCCAAGTGCAAAAAAAATGACGGCTAAGGACGAATGGTCGGCGGAGGAGGAGCTGCAGCTCTTCCATGCAATGGAAGGCCTGCGTCCCGTTGGCATCAACAAACACTTCTACATGTCCTGCATTGCAGAACGACTTTCCAAGTCTCTGAACCGGGAAATGCCCAGCGATCTGATCTGGAAACATTTGGGCACAATGTATAAACTAAAAGAATTGGATGAACTCGAATCTTTGCCATTTCCAAATGAGGAGCGCGAATTTTCTTTGCCGGAACAAGATTATGCGATGTTTGTAAGCAAAAAAACGGTTGGTCTCAACGGAGCTAGCGAAGATGCCTCAGATGCGACACCACCTCCATTTGTGGTTTCCGATAGCAACAGCAAAGGTAAAATGAAATCAACTAAGACCTTGGAATATTTTAAATACCAATTTTATAATTGTCAGCTACAAAATCCTCAGCTGGGCAAGGGGCAAACATTGGCAAGGAGGTGGAAAAGAAGTTGCCGGTGAAAGTCTTGGATTTGCCGAAGCGTCCAGCGAAAAGGACGCGCGGCTCCATGTCGAATGAATCGATTAGTCCATCAACGACACCGCCACCGATGCAGAGCAACAAACGTCGTCGTATTTAATTAGTCTTACTTTATTCTTTATTAAGAAAAGATAGTTTCGCTGTTAGTCGTAGTTAAACGTGACCAAAACTTTTGACTTTAAAATATAATGTAAATGTATATTTATGAAAATTAATCTTCAAAATCACTCGAGTCCGACTCCATTGCCCCATTTTGTGGCGTTTCCGTTGTCATTTTCATGGAATCCAGCAGGGATTTCAGTAGACGCTTGTTTAAATGATCCGTTTGTGTTAATTCTCTCACGGGCTGCGCCTGCTGTGTGTCGTCCACATCGGCTGGTGGCGCTGCTGGTGGCGTATTCACGGGCATCGCATCGATGTTCTCCAAATCCGGCATTTTTTATATATTTCTTTTTACTTAGCAAATTAAACTGCACTTTAGGCGTTTGTTTGCTTTTTCTGTGACACAGCTGCTAGGGCTACCGCAAATTACTTACATATCTAGTTGGAGTTTCTTTGTTGCAGTCCCTGGGTTATAGCAGCCGTGTTCGCTTGCGCAGTCAGTGTTGAGTTGCGCTCGAAGTCAATTTCAATAAGCAATCAAAAATTGTTGTGCTTATGACGGAGAATATGCACTTGGCAGCATATAATAATAGTTATTTTTTCTAAGCAAGCTAAACTGCGACGTTTGTTTTATTTTTGTTTGTGACACAGCCGCTAGGGCTGTAGTAAACTTCTTACATTTCTAATTGAAGTCTCCTTTTTCCGTCCCTGATTTATAGCAGCTTTGCTCGCTTAATAAGCAATTAAAAAATATTATTCAAATATTTTATTTTCTTATGTGCTTTCTTTACGACACTGCTGTTAGGGCTACATTAACTTGTATACGAGCACACTAACACATTTAGCTGAAGGAGTTTCAGTTTCTTTTTTTCGTTCCTGGTTTGTAGCAACCCTGTTTGCGCAGTGCAGTGTTGAATCGCGCCTGAATTCAATTTCAATAAGCAATTAAAAAATGTTTATGCCCGAAACGGAGGATATGCTGCCACGAGCGGCGCCCCGGCCATGTACGGCCGTACCGCTGGGCCACGTTGACGAGATTGTTAAGCCAACTGTGCCGGAAGTCTCCATACTATTCGGTGAACCGCCGCAGCAGCAACAAGCTCAAACACAACAACAGCAGCAGCAACAATCGGCGTCGGCGCAACGTCCCCTGAGCAATTTCGCCACCTGGAAGAAACAAATCCTGCCCCGGGTCAACTTTTCGCCGGTACTTGTTACCGAATTGGGTCCTGGCTCGCCGCCGGCTACTTCATCTGTTGGCAATGACTATAATTATCTACCCAGGACTCGCTTTAATGAAGTTCGGACCACGCCGCCCAGCAATATGAATCTTGGATATGCTGCTCCTGGACCGTATGCCCCAGATCATCTGGTGTCGGCAACGTGCCTGCCCAATCATAGCGATGTGCTTACAATATGTGCAAGCACCCAAACCGAAACTGACAGCATAGGAAGAGATGCTAATCTCAATTTCAGCAATTTGGCTGAGAAAAAAGACATTAGAGAAGTGTTGGCTCTGCTAGAAATTATGCGCCAGGAGCAGCAGCAATTGCGACGCCTATGCGAAACACTCACTCAGCAGCAGGAGAAGCAGCAGCAACTTCGCATTCCAAGCTGCAAGACATACAAGGAGACGGCTTCTCAATGTGATTTAATAGTGTCCAGTAAAAGTAAATTAAATGATGGTAAAAAAGTGCAATTTAAATATCTTAAAACTCTTCCAGGCAATGCAACAGTGAAGCGCATAACACCCATTGTGCAGGATTACATAGTCGAGGAGGAGGATGAGGAGCTACCTGTAGAGACCTATGAGTTGCCCATGAGAATGACGCCCAAATTTCAATCGCCACGCGCAGCGCCACCAATGGCTCAATCCACTGGCTATCGAGTGAATACACCAAAGGCTAAATCTGCGCCCGCTGTGCTGCCCAAGCCCAGCACCGAGCAGAGCATGGTCATGAATGAGCTGGCTCTCAAATATTTACCACAGCGTCAAATCAATGAGCTATTGGATGAGTTGCATGTGTCGCCAAAGGCGACTACCACAAATCCACTGCGTCCCATTGATAACTTTGTGCCCAGTCCGAGCAACATGTCCAATGCATCCTACAAATATCTCAAGAAATATCGCCTATTGTCTGAAGAGCAATTGGGCTACGAACAACATCATCAATCGCCGCAGAGAATGCCGAAGATGCCACTGCAGAAAGTGGGCCAGGACCAGATGCTGGATCTGAATAATATACGCAATCAGCCAAAGTTAATATAGAAAATAATTGTTTATTATTGTAATTTTCAACTGCAACTACAAGAACGCAAAAATAGAGTACAGATATATATAGAAAAGCTGCAGTAACATAAAAGGGATTTTAATTTTTTAAGGGCGAGTACGACGAATACACACAATAATAATCGTAAATATCTAGCGCAAAACCAGATGCATTTCGGATGCCGATTGCAGCAGCACCTTCAATCCCTGCATGAAGCCAGCACATTGGGCAAAATCGGTGCCAAAGGCGATCCTTGTGTGCACTTCAAGGGCATTTGCATAGTCGGCGATTTGAATATATTGCACGATTTGATTCAAATGCTGTATAGTTGTCGCTGTTAACTGTTTTTTCAAAAAGTGTTTTATTTTCAATTTTCATTTATTCGTATTTGATTTAAAACTTACCCTGCCATCGCGCAGGCAATCATAGAGATTTTCCAAGCGTTTCACAACATCCACAAACTTCCGTTTGGTGCGCTGCAATAAATATATTAAAGATTTGGTGAATATGAAATATTGGTGCTTGTGTTTAAAATATGTAAAGACCAATCCCCAACACTGTTATTATTTATGTTAATAACAAGCATATATCGATACTGCACTCGATAACCCAATTTGAATAAACGGTCACACTGTGTTGGTTCAAATAATAACAGTTCACTTACCGGATCATTGGTTGAGCTTAAGCACTGATTTTTCAGCTCCTCGAGCACGGTTTGCAAATAGATATATTCCTCTGGCAGTGGTGGCTTCTCCTTGGGTGGCTCCGGCTTACGCTGCTCCTGTATGGTTGCCGGCTGTTCGGTATAACCAAAGGTTTGCTGTGGCTGCTGTTGCTGCTGCTGCTGACCGGGCCAATATTGCTGTGGTTGTTGTTGTTGCTGCTGCTGTTGATGGAAATTCATTTGTTGTTGCTGTTGTTGTTGGGGTAAGCCCTGCGGATTATTGTTGGCAGCTGGATTGTAATATGAAGTGCCAGCAGCCACTGGCGGCACACTCTGATATTGATTAGGATCCATGTAGCTACTCGGATTTTGATTCGGATCGACACCGTATAAGGGATGCAGTATCGCTGCCGAAGGCTCCGCTGATGGTCTCGGCTTGGGCTGAAAGATTATTATTACGACAAAAAGAGTTCATTAATAAATATTAAATATAGGTTTAAATCTTACAAATAATTCTTATTTTTTTAATATATTTTTAATTTCACCTATTTTTGGCTTTTTATATTTTTTTCTGTGTCGACTGACTTTAGCTGACTTTAAATATAGTCTTACCACTCATGTGGATTTCAGAGTCTGACTTTAGTTGACATTAAATAAATAATTCAAACTGCTTACCACTCGTGAGGATTTCAGAGCTGGTGGATCATTCCAGCCGGGCGGTGGCGTCGGATTACGCTGTATATTCTGCATAAGAGGAGCCGGCGCTGCTTCAATGGGTGCAATTCCTGGCATATAATTGCTTTGTGGTGCACCAATAAATGGCGTTGGGTTATATGGTTGAGTCGTCGTTATGGGATTGGTATTGAATGCATTCGTATTATAAGACTGTGGCACACTCGCAGGCTGAGCGATGGGAGCAACTGCACCTGCGAAGGGAACTGCCGCAGGGACTGGCACTGGATTATAGGCCATGCCATAGGCACTTGTGGGTGCCGCCACCGAAGGATCCAAGACATATTTGGAACGCGAATGCAAACCAGACCCAACAGTTGGTACTGGTGGTCCACCCGTGGAGCTGGCATTGCTATGCGGACGTGGTGGATGTATTAAAGGTGCTTCAGCTTTCATTTGTGGCGGATTAAAGATTTGCGCAGCTGGTTGAGCTGGCAGAAGAGGAGCAGCTGCTGCTGCTGGTGCGCCTGGCCAGCTATTGCCATTTGTGGTGGCATTTGGATATGGATTGAGCAGCGGCGGCGGCTTGGAGAAGGAGCCGCGTGGCTCCATTTGACGCATGTATCCTCCAGTTGCAACTGCAGCTGCTCCAACCGCTGCCGGCTGAATGCGCTCCACGTTGACCGCATTGCTGATACGTTCGCGCAGCTCATTCAGATCCTGGCTCTCCGCATTGGCCCTGCTCAACGTGGTTATATATTGCAGGGCGGCAGTCAGAGCGCCTTGGGATGCGAGTAACCCGCTATATTCCGAAATGAAGCCCGCAAAGCGACCGGCGAGGTCAACGGCAATGCCCTGCTGCTCCAGGGACTTTGTGAGCAGCATCACCACCTCGGCCAGCTCCTGGAGTTCGCTAGTGTTGAGCTTGTAGCTGTGATTCTGTTGCTCCAGCTGCTTCAGTTGATACCAGGCAGCGACTAGCTTATCAATGCTGCCCGCACAAATATAACAGAGCATCGCATTTCGGGTCAACTCAATGCTGCTCGACGACGATGACTCATTCAAGAGACGATCCCCAAGTCGCTCACAAATATCGACCAGTTTGCGTTCACTATGCTTGAGTGCCGCAACGAGTGCCTCCTTCCAGGAGTCCACCGTGCAGCGGTTGACAAAGTCCAACCAATCGCGTGTGACCAGTGCTGAGATCACATTGGACAATTCGTTCTTCTGCTGCATCAAATAGCGCGTCTGGATGCGGGTTAGCGTCTCTATTCCCGCCGTGGAGGCGATGATGAGGGCTTCGGGTATGCGCTGAGCCTCCAAGCACAGCTCCACAGCTGCCTCCGTGTTGGCCGTGAGGATGGCCTCCGTAATCAGACTGTCAGTGTCTGAAAAAACGGAAGGTGTATTAATTAATAATAACTTATATATATTACATTATTTTATTTTATATAGTTTTACTTATTTTACTTACGATCGCCGCTGGGTATTTTGAATTTGGGCCTGGGCGCAGCTGAATATTCATTCGATAAGCCATCATAATTATTTTTGTTGTCGTTTGTTTGCTGTTGAAAAGTAGAAATCATAATTATTTAAATTGTCTGAACCAATATATATATATACATACATATATATATATATATAAGTGATGTATATGTGATGACTTGATGTAAATTGACTCAATTACAGAATTGCACTCGGAAAAAATCGAACTGAATTTTAGAAATTCGCCAATTGTAACTCAACTTATTACTATTATTGTAGTTTATATTTGTAAAAATCTGTGTTTTTCTTTTATTAATTAAATTAATTAAGATTTCACAAATAAAAATATATTTGTGCGTTTATAAAAATTCATTTAATTTAATTTGAATAATATAAAAGTCAAGCCAATAAATTTCATTCGTTTTTCCTACATTTTAGAAAATATTTTTTCTAAGAATCAGGGTTTGCATTTCTAGAAATGCATTTCATAATAATAGGAAATATTTCTAAAAAAAAATATATAAAATCATGTTTTATTTTTTAACAAATATTTCTAAAAACAAGAAAACTATATATATATTTTTCAGGGAGATTTTCTAAAAATTCAGAGCGATTTTTTTCCGAGTGTAAGTATTTTTTTTCTTGTGTGCATCATATTTCTTACCGAAATTTCGGTGCTTGAAATGATGCTTTGATCGCACTCAACCTCAGAAGAGTCGCTCTACGCAGTGAGCAAACACAGACAAAGCAACCCCGAATGTTTGGCAAGCATGAGAAATTGTTATCAGAATAAAAATACATAAATCGCGCATAGATGTACAAACTACAGCTGATAACGCACTCCAAATCTGACATACAGCTCCGGTCAAAATAATGAAGCAATGTTAAAAAACAAAATATCTAAGATATGGTTAAAAATTTATAAACATTTGATTTGAACAGAATAAATCAATATTAAAAATAAGTAAACATTATAGCATAGCTATAAAGTAATGTTCGAAAAAAACATTAAATTCCCTTAAAGTAAGGCCAGCTGATTTTTTTTTTTGGACATAATTAAGATGGTGTATAATAATTTTACGGGAAAGTTTTTAAATTCTTTCCCGTTAAGGAAATAATTATTTGTAGTTTTTCGTAGAATTAAATTTTTCGGCATGTTGAAGATTTGTAAGAGGTGTCGATTTTCAGCCATAAAATCAGACATATTTTTATGAAATGCTTTTGAAATAAGCCAAATAAGATACACAGTAACTTCTTAATAAGCTCGTACAGTTTTAAATATGTGATAGAAAAGATATGTAAAATAAAAGATAAATCGATGAGTGATCGTAGAGGTTATGAAAGGAGAGGCTATGAAAATATTGGCTTCTATTACTTTGACCGCAACTGTATGTGCTTAAGGTTTCGACAAGATAAGAGTTGAACTAAAAACTATAAAAACACATAAATAGAACAACAGAATAAAGCGGAAACAACTCACATGCGTAAGAGTTGATATACGGGTCGTGAGGGTATCCACGTCAGATTGCGAGTTGCTCTCCGGCTCTTTGACGAACTTGCTGAACTTGCCATCGCAGTCATCCTTATTGTAACCTGAAAAAATACACATATTTAAATCTGCTATTATATTAAATGTATATATGCTTACCCAGGAGATTGAGCATCTCCTCCTTGGGATTAAGTTCAAAATTCGCCTTGATGAAATACCAAATATAACGGCCATGTTGATCCGCTGATTTATCAGCCCGTTGTCGGCAATAATCCGAATAGTTATTCTCCGCCAAGGACAACTCCAATGCATTCGCACGCTCCACAAGACCCGGCTCGGTGGTGAGCTGCGACACCTGCACCGTCCGCGAGTTGCCATTGAAACTGACCAGCTTGCCACCAAACTAGAAGTAATAAATATTAAATTAAATTATGAATATTATAAGGATAATGATTATTTAAATACTAACGCCAAAGGCAACGCCACACGGGCGCTTCATCCATTTGGGTGCGTGCGTCAGATCGTGATAGACAACTTGCGTGGCCTGCTGGGGCAGCGGCTCCTGGGCGAATTGATCCATGCCCGGAAAGGAGTCGGCAATCTTCTCGGAGGTGTGCACCAAATGATGAGTGCCTCCATGCAGCGAATAAATCGAAACAGCGCCCTCCAAACTGGCGCTGGCAATCAATGCCGGATTACGCGGACAGAATTGTACATCCGAATACCAGGATGCAGTGGTCGCCACCTCTGAAAGGATTTCACCCTCGGGAATTTTCGTATTTGGATTCCAGCAGTAGATCCGATTATCTTTGCCACAAGAGACCATTAAATCTGGATCCTGCAAACACCACGACATGCCCAGCACTCCACGATCATGGATCTGATAGGTTTTGGCCGGTGCGGTGGCGTAACGCAAATCCCACAATTGCACCACGGGAGCCTGATCATCCTCGGATGCCAACCACACCTGTGTGGCCACCTCCGGATGCCATTCGATGGCATGCCAACGAACTCTTGACTGCGTATCCGATAACTTGATAATCTGCTGGCTCTTCCGCAAATCCCAGATGACGCAACGTGTGCTAAACACTGAGGCCAAAATATGCTGCACCTGCCGATTCCATGCCACATTCTTGACATCCTCCAGCGGCTGCGTCTTGGCTCCCGGATTGAGTGGACTAACAGGGTTATTTAAATCCCAAATATAAATTTCCGATTCCGAGGCACAGGAGGCCAACAGATTATTCAAAAAAGGATTAAAATCTAGGCCACTAACGGCACCCGTATGCTTGTCCTGCCTGGCCAACAACGATTCCTCATTGGCCAGCAACTTTGCAGCGGAATAGACATTAATATGACCAGCCTCACAGCCACCCACAATAAGGCCATTCGGATGGGTACCATTATTCATGCCATGCGGACTCCAGATGAGCTTCTGAAATCTATTAAGATTTGCATTTTTGTTAGTTATTAATTTGAATTATTGCGACAGTTACTTGTAATCGCTGGCCACACTGGCCTTAAGCTCCAAGTCATAGCTGGCATCGCCGATACTCGGAGAGTAAATCTCCAATGTGGCATTTGCATTTGAATCAAATTGCTGCGCAGCGGTGCCGGCGGCCAATAATATTTGTTGCTCCTGCAACGGTGACCACGCAATATTCACCGTCTTCTGTAGCTCCTTGATTTTCATGTTTGCACTGCTTAAACTGCAATTAAACACAGAATACTCATGAAGTTTTAAGTTTTGTAGTTGGATTTGACTGAAATTTATCGCAATTGTCCAATTGGAGTGAGCCTCGTCATCACTTTTTCCATTTTTTTTCTTCTAGTGAGCGAGACTATAAACACTGGCGTGGCCCGCAAAATGCTGGATTTAACTTAGTTGCTTTATTTCGTTATACAATTATAATTGTTACTTACACTCGTTTAACTCCTTCTATTTATATGTATTTAAATTAAATTATGGTTCTTGTATTATTTTTGTAAGAACTATGAACTGAGGCACAATCGATGCTGCTATCGAAATCAGCATCACGGTTTCGATTGCCTATCAATTTTAATATCGATGTATCGCTTGTAGCGATGTGCACAGCTTGATAAATATTTTATTTACGCGCGTCTTTTCAAATTTAACGGAACGATAGGAATATTAATGTAGAGATACAACCATGATTAAAAAGCGCTGGATTTTAGGATGGATAATTTTTCACAAAGTTATGACAAGACAAAGATTAAAATCGTTTCAAAGTGAATTCGTAGGACCGATTTTTGAGCCAGAAAACTTTCCAAACTTTTATTGTAGAACTAATCGAAAGATCAAACTATGATAAGTCTTGGATTTTAAGAATCTGATTGGAAATCAAAGTTATGGTTATGGAAAGTTTTGACTACTCCCAACCAATATTTTTTATTGATACATTTTAAGATGAATTTTGAGGCAGAATCGCAAGCTCAACTTTAAATGTGGTATTGTGCCTAAATGCTTCAGAATTTAGTTCGGCAACTTTATTAATATAAATAAATATATACATTTCACGTATAATGATTAGAATGCTATATATATCAGATAATATGCTGAGCAAATTATTTAGCGCTTGTAATTGCCGTAACACGTTGATCCACTTTAGCCACCTTCGCAGTGATCGTCTCCAGATTCTGGGCAAAAGTCTCCTGCACGGAATGCAAAAGTTCCTTATTGTTAACCAGGCTAGTGGTGATAGTGCCCTGTTTCTGCTCAATTTCGGCGATGATCTTGGCAAAATTATTTGCTGGAAAATAGAAAGAACTTTAGTTAATTAAATAGACTAAAAATAATTAATTTACCATATTTATGCAAGGATTCCAGCGCCTGCATGCGTTCAATGACATGCGGCAATATTTCGACAACTGGCTCGGTGCGTTTAGCAATCTCGTAGAGCTCGGAGATATTTTGATCCCGCTTCGCGTCCTGTGCACTGCCACTGGATTTCTCCGCAATGGCATCCATTTTGCCAGTCAACGAGGAGAGACGCTGCTCGATGGCATCCAACTTATCCGGTTGGAGTAGTGCCGCCTTGGTGCTCAAATGTCGAACAGCTTCGAGCACATTGGACGTATTTGTGATTGCTGTGAGGCGACTCAATTTCTCGGGCTGGGCGCCCACCGCCTGCTCCAACTGGTGCAGACGCTGTTCGAGTTGTGCCACGCGCGCTGTGGCAGCGAGATCGGTGCCTGGAGTGGGAAGCGCTGTCAGCACACCAGATTGCTTAAATTCCTCTACTTGGGCAACAAGTGCCTTGACCTGTTTATCATTTGGCATCTGCTCCTTGCCCAGCACTTGCTCCAGCTTTAGTGTGTCCAAGACACGTTTTGCTGTGCTGATCACAGTGGCAACGGCATCATACGATTGCTTCTCCTCATCGGCAATCTTGCGATCCACTTGCAATGCAGCCACTTCATTGAGTAGTTCATTCATTTCGATCTGCAAACGCTGACACTTTTGCATGGGCGTCTCCCTTTCGCCCTGACCCACCAGCACGTACTCTCCGCCACGTACATCGTACCCACGGCACAATCGGCGTCCAATGCGATCCGTGAAATCCACATTACCCTCAAGAGTTGCACTGCTGAAGCGTTTGTGGGCAACGCTCGGCGATATGTGCATCCGCTCAATCGCCTCATTCTCCGGCTCCTCCTCGTAATAGTCCGTGATGTCCACTTCTGGATCATCGACAGTCTCATATACATCCGGCTGGTCATAAGCCTGCAGGGGAATAAAAATATTTAAAGAATGAGTGTACCCAAAAACAAAATATATATATTAAATACGCTTTCTTTTTTAAGCTGCACTTACAATGCCGGGCAAGTTTTGGAATTTCGGATCGGCCATTATGTTGGGCACTGCGAGTCTTGTGTTTAGCGCACGTTTCGAATTTGTGGATTGTTATCCGTTTGGCAAAAACTATTGAAAATAGTTTTTATTTGCTTTTAAATAAATAATTGGACAGCAAAGCTAAAAACTGATGTCATAGATTTTAAAGTGTGACCAAATTGGAGAAACCAAAATGCAGCAATAAGAAAGCAAATCAGCTGTGATCAAGAAAGTAATAAACAGGCAATGAATTTGAATTATACTCGTTTCTAGACTTATCTCCAATTTGTATTATTTTAAAGTAGTTCTGCGAAGCTAATAGATAAGTATTAACAGAAATGGGCACTAAACTAAAAACTAATTTCAAGACTGAATATCAGCTGTGGTCAAGAAAATATTGTCAACGAATTTGAATTATGCTCGTTCAAATAATAAAGTTAATTAATTAATACAATTAATGTCAGCTAACAAAAACTAAAATGGGATAAATTACATGCAAAACAGATATTCTGAACATAATATTAAATGTTCCTTTCAACTCTTAAGTCAAATTTGTCTAGTTATTAAAGTAGTTCTGTGAGGCTAATAAATGCAGTGCTCTAAATAGTTACTCACTTTCTGGAAAAGTGAATTTTTTGCTCTCGAGACCAAATGGTAATTTAGTGAACTTTTAATATGGTCACACTGACACCGATAGAATAGTATACTTTGGTTTGTGGGAGGCAAATTGTGTTGCACAGAGTTGGTGTGATAGTTTTCTTTTGCTCGAATACAAAATCATCTAAATATATGCAGAATGTCGTCGTCTCAGGATAATTATGTACATACCTACAGAAATCTGCCGGTGGAGGTAAGTGCTTGTTTGGGATCTCAAGTCGTGACCATATAGACAGCTGATTGACAAATAATAATTATTTTACACAGATTCTGCTGCGTATATTTAAATATCTGGACTACAAAGATTTATTGGCAGCTGGCACAACTTGTCATCGCTGGCGGAACGCTGTGTTTCAACGGGAGTTCGTTGAACGAACTCGAGTTCGTTTCTCAAACATTGTGCTCTCGGATAAACATAGTCAAGCGGTGGCTTTCATGCGTTGCAAGCGACGCTTTCGACATTTTTTACTCAAGGATGTGACGCTGGGCCGTGTCCGTTATCTGGTGTATTATATTGGCAAGATGGCGCATTCGCTGAGACTCGACAATGTCGATCTGAATGATAAGCAATTCTATGCCATGATACCTCTGTTCCCT
Organism: Drosophila cognata; assembly: GCA_035041535.1. NCBI lineage: Eukaryota > Metazoa > Arthropoda > Insecta > Diptera > Drosophilidae > Drosophila > Drosophila cognata. Next base: position 1,108,127 of record JAWNLC010000451.1, read on the forward strand.
CATCTTCGGTCGCTGTCGGTGACCCGTTGTCTGACTCTGTTTATGACGGCGACACCAACGGAGGAAGGTTGTGATCTGGAGGAAAAAGCTAGGGACATGGCTAGCATAAGGGAAATGACCATAACAGTTAACCGAAATGGAGAGATTAATAGATTTTAAGAATTTAAAGTGTGACCCACAAGACGGAATATCAGCTGTGGCCAAGAAAATACTAAATTGATATGAATTCAAATTATGCTCATTTGAAGAGTTTAATAGTTAAGTTTAATTGACCCACAAGATGGAATATGTGTGTCAAGAAAATACTAAATTGATATGAATTCAAATTATGCTCATTTTAAGAATTTAATAGTTAAGTTTACTTGACCCACAAGATGGAATATGTGTGTCAAGAAAATACTAAATTGATATGAATTCAAATTATGCTCATTTTAAGAATTTAATAGTTAAGTTTAATTGACCCACAAGATGGAATATGTGTGTCAAGAAAATACTAAATTGATATGAATTCAAATTATGCTCATTTTAAGAATTAAATAGTTAAGTTAAATTGAACTAGTTTGTTACTTTTGGGTATATTGCATTTTTCCACTTCAGCAAATGCTAATTTACAGAACTAACAAACGGCTTTAAAAAGTCAGCATTAAAAACTAAAATGGCACCAATGAGACGCAAAACAGCTGTACTCAATAAAATACTGAGTGGGCATTTGAATTACGTTTTTGGAACTCAACTTAATTTGGTCTGTGAGGCTAATAGATACAATGCTCTCACTTTCTGGAATATTGCACTTTTTGCTCTCTCGAGCAAATGGTAATTTGCAGAATTTACAATACGGCCGCACTGGCACCGATTGAATAGTTTGGATTGGTTCGTGGGAGGCAAATTGGGTTGCACATATTTGTTGTGCTAGTTTTTTTTGCAATTCAAATACCAAACATATATGTGTATATATAGATAAATAAACATACCTATGTAGAATGTCGTCGTCTCTGGATTATTGTCTATATAGCTACAGTGATCTGCCGTTGGAGGTATGTGATTGTTTGGGATCTCAACTCGTGACGAAAAAGTCAGCTGATTTACGAATAATAATTATTTTACATAGATTGTGCTGCATATATATAAATATCTGGGCTACACAGATTTATTGGCAGCTGGTACAACTTGTCATCGCTGGCGGAGCGCCTTGTATCGAACGGAGTTCATTGAACGAACTCGTGTTCGTTTCTCAAAAGTTGTGCTCTCGGATCAACATAGTCCAGCGTTGGATTTGATGCGTTGCGAGCGACGCTTTCGTCATTTTCTATTCGAGGATGTGACGCTGGGTCATGTCCAGGTGCTGATGTCTTTTATTGGCCAGTCGGCGCATTCGCTGAGCCTCGACAATGTCGATCTGAATGATAAGCAATTCTATGGCATGCTCCGTCTGTTGCCACAACTTCAGTCGCTGGCGGTGACCCGTTGTTTGCCTCTTTTTATGTCGGCGACATTTTTGGACACGACCACTTGTGATCTGAATGAAATAGCTGCGCACTTGGCCAGCATAAGGGAGCTGACCATATGCAAAAATCAATATCTTACGGATGCGATTCTGTTGCGGCTGACCGCATTAATGCCCAATTTGGAGCTGTTGAATATGTCCGGTTGTCAGATATCGTTTCACAATGCCATCTACAAGCGTTTCTATCCCAACGAAGCAAATACGCCAAGTGAATCGGTGCTGACTTTTCGATATGTTCTCAATGTGCTCGTCCAGCAGCGAAAACTGCTGCGTAGCTTGGATTTTAGTCACACCCTCATCGGGCACTCGCTGCAGGCGATCTCTGATCTAAGTCAAGTGGATGAGAATGGACAGCCGGGCTTACAGCTGCAGCGACTCAATCTCGCTGGCTGTGTCCAGCTGAATGCGGCTACTATTAAAAGTTTCCTCAACACACAGCCGAAATTGAGCGCTTTGGATTTGTCTGGCGCGATGTGTCTAAATGATGATTGTCTGGCCACAATTGTCCAGGCTAATCCTCAGCTGCTTGAATTGCGCATAAAGGCATGCAATGGAGTCACCAGTGTTGGCGCCGCTAAATTGAGGCTCTTAACGCACCTGCAATCTTTGGACATCTCCAATTGTAATGGCATCAATGGCAATGGGATAATGGAGGGCGTTGCAAGCGAGGAGAACACTGTCCTCTTGGAGCTGAATGTTTCGTATTTGCCCATCTGTGAGGAGTCCATCAAAACGATAGCCAGAAATTTGCGTGCTTTGCGCACTTTGCACTTGAATTATTGTGTGAATGGTGTCACGGATGAGGTGGTTCAGGCCATCATCCGGGAACTTCACTGGTTACGGGAGCTATCCCTGGAAAGCTGTCGCAGGGTAAGTCGGAGATTCAATATATAATTTAGTTAACATTTGCCAAAAAATAATATTATATTTAAGTTAAGTTAAGAAGCTTCTTCCACTTGTAAATCAACTATAAAAAAAAACACCTTTGAAAACATTTCTTATTATTTTTTCGCAAGTGTGTACTATATACATATATTTCATATATACAATAAACATAATTAATTTGCAGCTCACGGATGCCGCGCTGACTGGCATTAATTTGTCGAAGTTGGAACTGAATCAGAAATCCGTTTGTCCGCCGTCCAACGTTGCCGGAATCGAGACCGGCGCGGGCCCTGTGCGAATATCGTTGCGCAGCAAGGCCGAGGAGGAAATTGTAAAGGATGCGAAGCGTAAGCAGGCCATGTTTGCGGTATACGAATTGAATCTCATCAACGAGGAGGATTTCGAGGGTCACAATATACAGGAGCTGCGTGGATTGCGCTCCTTGGATCTCCGGGGTTGCAATAAGATCAGCGATGTTTCTCTGAAATATGGCCTGAAGCATGTGGAGTTGAATCGGCTTTTGCTCTCCAATTGCCAACAGATTTCGCTGCTGGGCATGGAGGCGTTGGTCAACAATTGTCCCTCCTTAGAGATACTCGATCTATCCGATTGCTATACGATTAATGATCAGGGCATCAAGATAATTACGGAAAAGCTGAAGCGTCTGCGATCGTTGGACATCAGCGGCTGTAGTCAGTTGACGGATCACACAATCGATGCCATCATTGTGAACTGTGCCTGCCTGGAGACCCTTTCGATTTATCGCTGTCGTCGCATGTATACAGACATTGAGGATCGACTGTCCGGCATACGGAATTTGCACATGGACAATATCAATCCCATGGATAATGCTGAATTCTTTCGCGTGAAGAAACGACTCGATTGCTGATATTTTGCGGCAATTTTCGTTGTATTTGTATTATATTATTTTCAATTGTACAGTTTTCGCTAGTCTGGCAGCTAAATAACTAATCATTAATCAAACACATATGGCTATTTGTAAATATAAATGCAATATATTAAATATATATATAACTATATATGCCTGCTCCATGTCCACCCAAGAACAATTGACATAATTGTGTAAGTTAGCCAAAGTTTGAAAAGACATAAGTAGCTGTGATTATTGTGAAAAACTCAATTTTTTGTTTTTTATGTGACTATTTAATATTTATGAATGTTGTTCAAGAGAATAAAGCTAATCATGATTGTTGTATTTGCCTTTGGTAAAAATTAATCAATGTTTTTTTTATTGAAAAGGTGTAAAATGATTACAAAATGTTTTTTTGCAGAAATATGTAACAGGCAAAGGAAGCGCCGACCCCATAAGGTATATATATTCTTGATCAGCATCCACGTTTGAGTTTATATAATTATGTATCGTATAGGGAGACTATAAGAGCTAGAGACTTTAAATTTGGATTATAAGTTCTCGTAGACCACGCGCAGATTAGGTTTATTTTATTTTATCAATAACTGCCTTCTTTTCGCGAATATCGATTGGTATTGACAGCAATAAAACTACAATTTTAAAGGCAGAGAGTTCTTATTGATATATTCTATACATTCATATATTTTTATCAACTGATCGCAAGTTAACATCATTTATGAAGAAAACCAATAAATAAATGTTTTTAATATTATTAAAGAGTGTTTAATAGTTAATAGTCCAAATAAAACTAGTTATGTCTGTTGTAATTGTCTTCGGTAAAAATGAATCGATGTTTATATTTATTTATTTTTGAAGTTAAAAACATTCTATAGAATCGTCATTGTCGTCATCATCATCATCAACATCATATATGCATACAGATGTATGTATGTATGTAAAATATACATAACTTACTTTAAATTAAATTAATTGACTAGGAAAAGAATTCAAAAAAAAAAAACACATGTTCAAAACCAAATTAATTGAAGTTTAATATTTAGAGAAACATAAAAATGAGGTGGAGTAGGCGGAAGAGGAGCTGTTAGCCACCACCGCCGCCGCCGCCGCCGCCAGAGAGTTCATCCTCGTATTGTTTGCGGAAACAGTCACCGACTGGGAAGAAATCCCAGCTGCGCTGTTGATACATATTCCACACGTACGTCTCCTGGCCAGTGTATTCCGTATCCGGCTTGTTAATCAAATGCATCAGGAAGAACATATAATTGGCCAGATTGTGCTCCTTCTGCACATGCGTATCGAAGCCGTGCGGCACAATGTCAAAGAAATCCTTGCCCATGCCACAAATAAAGCAATTCGATTCCATATTATCCTTGACGGATTCCAACTGATCACGCAGCTCGCCAAATGCGTCAATAATCAGACCCTGAATGATGGCCAGAAGGATAACGATGACGAAGAAGAAGAACGTAATATCAAAGATGATGCGATAGACCTCGTAGTCATCACCATCCGGATCACCGATCTCGTCACCAATGCCACCGCCAGCTCTCACACCCTTATACAAATGGAAGACGAAACAGGTCAACATATCGTGGCACTTCTTGTCCACCTCCTCATCCTCCTCCTGGATGTAGAATTTGCGGAAGAAATTGAACGCAATCACCGTATAGATATACACGATAATCGTGAGCAGCATCACGGTCAGCACCAGCTGTTTACCATTGTGGGTTACGGATTGCAGAATGGTGCGAAGCGTCTTAAATCCAACGGCCACATCCAATAAGTGGGCGGCAAAGAAGAAATTATTGAAATTGCCCATGACGGAGAAGCTGAAATACCACAGTGAATACAGGAAGGCATTGTCCGTGAAGGTGACGCCCGCCTTCCACACCTGATAGCGCCAATCGATGTTCATGATGTACTTAAAGATGCCCGTCTCCTCGCTCTCCTGTGCCGCGAAGGCGCTCTTCTCCATGCCCAGCAAATTCGAGATCGAGTCGAAATCATAGGTTTCACTGTACTTCTGGCGTACCTTCTTCTTGACGAACTTATCCCAATAGTTGACCGGAAAACTTTTCGCAGAGATTACCAACTTGTCCCAGTGGGATTTGAAATCATCATCCTCCGGCTGTTCAGCAATGAAAAGACCATCGAATTCCAAACGACGAGCGATCTCCTTTTCCCGTTTAAATATGGCCAGTGGCACCTTCAAATGATAGTAGGCAATCAACATGGCCAGCGAGACGAGGGAATGGAGACAGGCAGCGATGCGCAGCACATGCTCCATATAGAAGAAATCCTCATCGACATGGACCAGCTCCGGTATATCATCATCCTCGAAATCACCATCCCCAGAGCCATCGCCGGAACCACCCAGGCCAGAACCACCCAAATCGCCAGCACCCGAACCGGAGCCCAAAATCAATTCCTCCTCTCCAGAGCCTTCGGATTCCTCGGCTAACGAGGTCACCTTATAGAAGAGCAGCATGAAATTAATGCTAAAGGCCAAAACCAGGGCAACATATTTCAGATTGTAAAAGTTACGGGCCAAAAAGCTGACGGCCCGGTGAGTATATTGCGAGAAGTCGATTTGACTGACGGCTGGGGTTTCTTGGGGCGCTGCGGATGACTTCTTGGCTTCTGCTTCAATGGAGGCCATGGCCGCTTCCTGTGCCTTTTGGGCCTCCTGACGCTCTTGGGCCGCCTTCTTCGCGGCCTCGCCACCGAGTAGATCCACTATCGAAATGGGCTCCGGATGAGGTTCACCTTCGACGAGTTCCGCTGTGGCCAAAGTTGCTGCACCATCCTCTGGACTTGATTCACCGCCTTCATCGACGGATGAGTTCGCCGGCGATTCGTGGACGACCACCTTATACATGCCATTATCCTCCTTGTTGATGTCCAAGCCGAATGCCTGAACCGGTCCCGGTGGCTCCTCCAATGGCAACGGTGGCAGCGCTCTGCCAAATGTTTCCTCCTCCGCAACAGCCATTTCCTCCTCCTGTTCCGGAGCCGGGCCACGCATCAGATTCAATAGGATACCAAATATATAACGAACGACACAATAATGCGCATAGCCAGTATAGTAGAACATATAGAAGATGATCCGGAAGAAGCCAACAATTAATTCCGGTATTGATTTCGTTTGCATAACCCCTATTTGATGTTTGATATTCGATGGACTCAACATGTGGACACCGAATTTGAGGCCCTCCTTTACGGCAGTGATGGTTCGCCGGATGGGATCACGAGCGGCACGTTCCTCCTCCTCCTCGCTCATGTACGAAGTGTAGGCAGTATCGCGTTTAACATTACCACCGCCGTCATCGGTGGCCATCAGGCCGGAGGCATGGGTCATCTCAAAGATGGCATCCTCACAGAAATTGACGAAGGCTTCGAGTTTCTCCTTGTCACCGCCCTCTGTGACAATCGAATAGAAGAAGGCACGTTTCGATTCACGAATCTGCGGCTTCTCCCATTGCTCAATATTCGAATCCTTGATCTCAAAGTAGACGCGTTCAATACGCTTCGAACTGCCCAAGATTTCGATGCGTCCCAGGAACGGTTCGAAATAATTCAATACGGATCCGGCTGTCTCGAGGAAGCGGGCCAAGCGTGGCTCATTTGGCATATGTTCGCTGAGGTTAGTTAGCAGCACAGCCAGGTTGAAACCGATCTCCTTTGATGGCTCGTGGAAACGTTCGACGAAGGCTCTATAATCGATTTTACCTTCATGATTCCGTTCACAGCAGGCCAAAAGGAAATCCATCTCTTCCCTAAATAAACATTTACAATATAACCGTTAGCATCTCATCTCTATATTATAAATTTTGAAGTCCACTTACGGGGTGTAGTTCTTGGACTGCTCCATTTTGTCTCGGAAATCCTTTGGTATTACCCATCCCTCGTTCTTCATATCGATCTCATGGAAGCTGGGCGACTCGATCAAGTCGGCCAATTTCAGGAACATATCGAAATACTTGAGAATCAGTTCAACATTGCCAGCAGATTCAACAAGCGTGTCCACCATTTGCTTGCCAATGGTGCCTAAACAAAGATAAATAAGATTGGATGAGTATTTTGGAATTTTTTTACATTTAAATACCACTAGAAATCTTAAAAATATTTCTGAATAAATAAATGTATATATTTGATAACAGACCTATTATTTTTTTCTCACTTCTATAATTATCACTTTCTCTGATTTGAAAGACATACCATTGACAACATTACCCTCCAGCATAGATAGCATCATGGTGATCATATCCTTTTGCAGATTGAGCAGCTCCTTCAGCAAATCCACCTGACTGGAGTGCTTCGATAGTTTGTCTTGCATGTGCGAGAACAGAAATAGGAAACCACCAACCGCATCCCACAGTCTGGAATGGGCCAAGGCCTGTTGATTGAGAGTACATGGACCTTGGATGACCTCGGTGAGGGTGTTGAACACCTGACTCGCCACCTCAATGGCCTTGAAAAAGTTGGCTTTGCCAGCCGGATCAATGATTTCCTTGCTGGAGTAGTGCCAATAGAAGTCCATAATCGATTCCTGCAGACGCAACAGATAATCCACCGTACAAATGACCACATTAACCGTTGTCGTATTTCCCGCCTGGGTACGCAAATAGTTTTGCCATTCTGGAAGAGATTAATCAAAGACTGAGTCAGGAAAAATGAGAGATAATATCAGAGATGTTACTTACCCAGATTGTGGCCTTCACAGGTAAGTTGGATGAACCGGAAGAGAGCACACGTGAACTCGGCGTCGTGCATATTCTTCTCACCCGCAGCGCCCTCGGAGCCGACACCAAGACCTGCACCCGCACTTGGAATATACTCTTTGTTGTGGTTGTTGCAAAGTTTTGGTTTGGGTTTGTTTTGGGTGTACAACGAGATAGCGGGAAACATTCAGGATTGTGATGGTTGCATGCGAGGTGGTTTGATGATTTTTTGGGGGAAGTAGTCGGCGAAAGGAGAGACCAAATCAATAATTCAACTCAGAATAATGCATGAGATCGATAAATAGATAAATCGATAGATAGATAGATAGATAGATAGTGGTGCGGATGCAACAATAATCAATCATAACAACTCAAGAAGAGGACAGCCAAATAAATAGCAGGATATTCCAAAATATAATCAGGATTTTTATACTATTTTCATTATTACACTCAGAAAAATAATCTCCCAGCTTTTCTAATTCTCAAATTTGTTGTTGCATTATATTTAGAAACGAATTCTAATATCAAGAAAAATTTTTATAATTTTCAAGTTGATTTTTTTTCTGAGTGCATATATATTATTAACACTCAAGGCGTATGAATTTTGGGTCGTCAAGCAACAACTTACCCTCGGCTTTAGTGTTACGCTCGAAGGCATCCAAGTCGAGGACACTGCACGAGTTCATCAGTCCGGCAATGGATGTGAAGAAGCCGACATCCTTCTTCTCCTTGAGATGATTGAGCATGCCCATTTGGATGTCGATGTTGCCACCCCGCAATATGGCGATGCCCAAATTGAGTGTCGTCATGACCATCTCCGAAGGTATACCTTTGGAGGCGGAAATGTGCAACAGCACCATTTCGGCAACGCCACGATTCGAAAGTCGAGCCTGGTGGAACAGCAGCTTCTGTTTCTCCATTTCTTGTTCCTGTGCGATCATTTTAAAATTCATTATTATAATGTATTTACATATATATGTATATATTTAAATATATATATTTGTTAGTGAGCTCCTTTGGTTAACTATAGTATAGTTACCATTAACAGGGAATTGTAAATCAGAACACTTTCTTAATAGTCCAAAGAAGTTTAAGTTCATGTTATTTTTTTAAACTAGTTGAAAGAAGTCCATTAAATTTTGTTAAAATAATAAATAAAAAAAAAAATAAAAAAAAAAAATAAAAAATAAAAAAAATGAATTTTTAACTTTGTCTTGACATAGTGTATATATATACATATATATGTGTTAGTGAGCTCCTTTTATTAACTTTTTATATTAAATAATTACCATTAGTTGGGACATGCGCCACTTTCAATCAAAATTGATTGATTGATTGTTTGGTTAGCATAATTGGGTTATTATTAATTGGTCTGATTAATGCTGCATATATGTATCAAGATATATCGATAATTATCGCTTGGCTTACATGAATACTAGTGCCTTCGCCCTCTTCGCCGCCCTCGCCGCCTTCACCCTCCTCGCCGCCCTCCTCCTCCTCCTCGCCACAGGATTTTGCAGCAATTTGGGCATACGACATATACAACAGATCCTCTTGGAGTGCTCCACTGCGCTCCGTCATTGCTCCACGACAGAATGTCGTCACCAATTGAGTCAATGGATCTGGCTTACCCTCCGCCTCCTCTTCGTCCTTCTTGGACTTCTCAGATTCCTCGAATGTCTGCGTCAGATCTTCGATCATTACCTCCTGGCCAACGTTCTCCTCCTGCAGCCATTGCTCGTAGTAGGTGCGTGCAAAGATATTGCAGGCCCGATGTCTGCGAGGGGGCAATATATAATATACACCGATATAGAAATATGTATTGTAAAATACGCAATCATTAACTGGCATGCGATTAGTATTTAAGGTTAGTTATACAAACGAAAGCTTTAAAACGTTAATTGAAATCCTCGCAGAGCAAATTTACTTTACGTCATTTATTACATTATTGCGTTATGTAGAAACCAGCTACAATTATTGATAAACAGCAGGTGTGCTTATCGTTTCTTAACTGACTCGGCAAGTGTTTCAATTTCATAAATTTTGTTTCAAGTGGAGTATGTATATATATATATATATATATATATATATATGTATATATTTATATGGATTAGTAATTCACTGACTACCACCTGCTCAAACGATATAGATGCTTGGCGCGTAAGCTTGAAATAATTGCCTGGCGTCGTGTGACCGAAATTTTCGAATTCCAACGTTTCGATTTGTTCTTTTCGCCGGATGCCTATGTGGATGTGGAGCGTACATATATATAATGATAGCAAGCAAGAGCACAAAAAAAAAACAAAATACACACATTTTAAAATATTACAAAATGTTTTTGTTAACTATGGTCACATTAACTGGTATTGCGTTTTTGGACATTTTATTAGATATTGAGAACAGGTGGTGAATGTGACAAAAAAAATAAAACAAAGTGCGATATGTGGAATTAATATTCAAGTCAAATAAATATATATGTAACAAGTGTTTGCTAAAGCTTTAGTCTGTGTAAGTATTTCTAACATCTTCAAATATATTTCTTCGCAACTGTACGTATTTACGTATGCCGTATCATTGAGCTTCTGTCCGCTTGACAGGTATCTGTTTACCCTTCTAGACAAAGCCTCTGTTAATGGTTGTATGTATGTATGCGTGTATGCAGCAGAGCGAGGGACAATAAAATTCAGTTAGACAAACCCAACACACTAAGCAAGCTAACGCGCCTCTGTTAATGGTTGCATGTATGTGTATATGTTTTGCGTGTTACGCAGCAGAGAGAGAGAGAGAGACAGAGAGTTGATATTAATTGCGGTAATAACCTTGGCAGAGAATGTAACGATGTCTGACGGAAGCATGCGATTACGGCACGCTTCCTTTGGATCGAAACAACACTCCTGTAGACATTTTTGCTCTGCTGTTGTGGATGGTCGATCTGTAATTCGACATTCGATATTCGATTTCATCAGCATTGCATCGATAGTTAATTGTTGTTGTTGGTTGGTGGTGTTTGTTGTTGTACGAATATAGTTGTAAAGTTTCAAAATCGAAAAGAAAAGTTGAAATGTGCCAAGTGATAAAAAGTATAATAAGTAATAATATCGATTGGTAAAGAAAATGATATAATTAAATGAAAGTACATGTATATGTGCAATACCATATATGTATATATTATATTCAGAGGAACCCCTTTGGAAGTTTCTTACCATATGCAGGCCAAACAGAACTTTTGCCATGGCCACAATACGATCCACAGTCTCCTGTGTCTTGTCTTTACCCTTCTCATTGGAGTTGGCGTTGATCTTCTCCAGGGCCTGCTCATCGACGATCTCCTCCGTTTTGCCCAGCTTGGAGTACAAGTAGTGCTGCCATGACATCTCATCCGAGGGATCCAGTTTGTCGGGCAATGTGAGTTGATTGCGTGCAAATTCAATGACATCATATTCGTTCATCTTCTTCAGGTATCTATCCTTGCAGTGTTGCACCAGCTCCTGCTCCCGGCCAGCAAACAGATTCAATCCGACGGGCAGCAGACGCTTCAGGCAGGCGACCATTAGACTTGCCTGCACCTCCTTGTCCTTGTCACGTTTCTTATCCCGGTTCTTCTTCTTCTTCTTCACTTTGCCTCCCACAGCCGGAGCACCCTCCGAAATGGCCGAACGCCTCGTTGCTGTTGGCATAATCAGCGCCATATTATCGATTTCATTTGCAGATATGAAATTCTGTTCCTCCTTCAGGAAGTATTGACTCTTCGACCAGATGTTAAAGATCTCTGCGACATGATTGTACAGCTCCTCGGCCTCCGGAATGTTATCCTTGAGCCAATGATTACGCTGCAAGTCCACATACTTGATGAGCAGCGGATAAAACGAGTAAATATCGCGCACGAGCAAATTCCAATCCTCCTGAAGCTGAGTCTCCACCTGGGACGTATCATCGGTGGCGGACTTGATGAAGCCCCTCATACTGTCCTCCTTGTGCAGCATATTTTCGGTACGTTTCTTCACGCGTTCCGCCAACGGTAGGAATGGATCCTTCAACAGCTCCTCCGATGTATTTATGATAATCTGTTGTGTGTACGCCGCAATTCTCGTCATCCACGGGGCATTATCGTTGCCAATATTCTTCTTGATCATTTTGAGCACATTCCGCAACAGAGAATTCATATGATCTGCTGTGACCATGGTGACATGATTGCCACTGGTCGGACTCACGTTATCGGGTCCCTGGGACCACCAGAAGGGCAGATAGGCACAAAGTAGTGGCAGGATGACATCAATGATATGCGGAGCATCATTGTACGTCTTATCGGACTCCACAAATTGATCGACCTCGCTGAGTATTGCCTCCAAATTGGGCATACAACTCTCCATTTTGACCATGATATCCTGCGCTTCCAGCGAATGATCCGCAATACGATTGAGCAGCGAGTACTGATTATGCTTGTTCAGATGCGGTTCCAGATAGGCCACCGGAAAGCAGGAGCTATACGCACCCAGACAGGAGCCCAACGCCGGCCGATGTCGCTCGATTTCCGTCTTCAAATATTTACGATCATGTGTTAAAGTTGCATCCGTGCCCAAATGATAGAGAGCAGCTAGGATCTTATAGGACGCCACCTGAATCTCGTCGAGCAGGAGATCACTGCCATAATCACAGGCGGCGAGATGATCGAACATTGCTGTCAACACTGGCAACACTACCTGATTGACATAGCCCAGCGATGTTGAGGTTTTCAGATGTGTGCCACGCAGATGACTGTACTTCCCATCCTGTAGATTGAGAATGGTGTTGCCCAGATCATCCGATGTCTGATTGAAGAACGTCAGCATCGAGGTGCGTATGAATTCGGGACAGTTCTTTGTCAAGGTCTTGGCATCGATACCCTTGACGAGCACCTGCAGGCAACGCACAGTGATGCGCACATCCGGCCCAAAAGCGCTCAAGCGATTGCGCAACAGCGCAGCCAATTTGCAGAATATGGAGGCAACCATTTCCTTCTCCTTCAAGGAGGCAGCGCCCACATTATTCGTTGCCGTCGCAATGGCAATAAAATAGTTGCGATGCGTCGAGAAATACTTCTCCATCAGTGGCAGCACCACCTTCGAGAAGAACTTAATGTCCCGCGATGCGGTCTTGAATGAGGTGCGACGACTGAACGTTGTCGATGGCTTCAGCAGTTTCATGTTGATTGTCGCCCGATCCAGATACTGTATGAGCTTCTCCAGCAGCGAGTAGGAGAAGCGCAGCTCAACCGCTGCCTGTGTGGCGCCACCTTCCTCAACGGCACCACCCTTGGAGGGCCTGCAAAAAGGGAAGTTTTTTTTTTTCATTATGTTTTACTGTTAGTCCCACCAAAACAGTTTCCTTTTGTATTTGTAAGAAACACTTTGGGCTTTATTAATATAGTCCACTGGCTATATACATATAAATCATCAGACCAATCCTCTTATGCGGCTTAACAGGATACAGCCTATGGCTGAACTCTGTATCTCAGGGTCTATTCGCACCACACCAAGTATCCCTTCTTCCAGATAAGGAAGGAATCTGTGGAATTTGTGCATGCACCCAGGGCAAGCTTCTTTCTAAGTCTAACCTATATTACTTATATCTTACCTATTATTAAATTCAGAGAGGGAAAATTCTTTTAACTTACTTGTGCAATTTGTAACCCTGATATTGCATGTATTTGAGGAACTCCTGCGAACGCTCGCGATCCTTCTTCTTCTCCTTGTCCGTTAGCAGATCGTAGGGCACCAACTGAGGATGGATCACACCACCACAGCCGTTCAGTTCTTCGTTTTTCTTCTTCGCCCATATATCGTGGGAGTTTTCGGCCAAACGCTCGGCCATATTCTGCATCTCTCTGCTCAGCGTCAGATTGCTCATGTCCACGGGATGTGGATTGTAGTTGAAGGGATTACCCTCATTCTGAAATTCATTCTATGGTTTTAGCGCCCAGTTTTTTATTTTTTTTATTTGTGGATAGTTTGGCCAATTGGTTTCGTGTTAGGGGTATTCCAGAAGAAATTTATAAGAGGTGTTAATTAAGTTTGGGTTGTTCCCGTTAGTCAGATGTGGGTTTGGCATACATACAATTTGTGGTTTCGATTGGCGACGCGTCGAGCCGCGATGATTGAGCGGCAAATCCATTTCGGAGTGCTCCACGGTCCAACCTATGGCCAGAAGACCCTTTAGACATTCACGTACCGGATCACGGTAACGCTCACGTTCCTGTGAATTATTACCAAGTATTAGTCAGATGAATAGTTAATAAGTTTAATCAAATATTTATTTGGTGCAATATTATGCATATGATTGCGGTTAGACGATGATTGAAGTATGCCCGAGTTGATCGATTTGATTTCGGATACTACGTACATATTCGGTGAGCATATTGTAGGGCTTTAGACGCGGATGCTTGCGATCGTTATCGGAACGAATTTCGCCATAGGTCCAACTACCTTCCAAACGGCGACTGGCCCAAGCATCGTGATAATGTTCACTGAACTTTTGCACCAACGAATTTAGATCATTTTCCAAGTGCACATTGTTCGTATCGATGGGATTGGGTACATACTGGGGCTGATCTGGTGCACCCATCTGCCTGCCATAGTAATCCTCGTCGGTGTTCTTCGATAAACTATAATCGGGTGGCAGGGCACAGCCGATGGCTGTTAGACAGGGCAACGCTTTACCGAACAGTTCCGGGTCATAGTCCATATTGCTCAGCGAGTCAAAAATGTTCGAGAACAGAAGCATTGTTAAACGCTTCTCCTCATCTGACGACGCTCCATACGAGCCCTGGCCTTGAGTCGAGCCATAGTACTTAGCGCACCGATCGAAGTGCAGTGTGAGTAGCTATAAGATTGTAATAGTTCTATTAGTATACTCCTAATCCAAAGCGTAATTCACTTAATTATTCAGAAGGTATATTTGGGATTGTTGATTTGGATTGTCTAACTTTTAGAAAAATGTTTTCTTATGTTTAGTAATTATTTCTAATTTATATCGATTTCTAAAATTTAGTGCGTTTTTTTTCTCAGTGTAGAACTTACCCTGAGCGCGACAGTTGTGTATTCGGATAGCTTGGACACATCGACAGTTAACTTGCGCAAGAGCTTCAGTAGCATCGCAGGTTGCATTTGTGATGTTAACGCTACGAGGAAATCGGATACGGCCTCACGTTGACCCTTGGTTAGCATACGGTTCTTGGACAGCCGATAGACCGTGTGCAGTGTGGCATCCAGCAGACTGGCATAGTTCTCCGCCTCGTTGTAGAACTTGGAGTGCTTGATCAACAAAGGCAGAATCGAGTTGCCTATATAACGATTCATGGCCAAGGCCATGTCACTCTCCGACCCATCACTCTTATCCAGGATGGTCGCTGTACGCAAATCGGGTAGAAATGCATCCTCAAGCAAACGATAAAATAGATCCTGTGTCTCAATGCCATAGACACGTTCCAGGAATAAAACTATGCTCTGCTTGTTATTGGGTAACAGACCGGAGGGCATATCCGATTTCGGTTTCTCCTCGCCGGGAGCGGTTTGTGTCAACGTAAACTTTAAGCTTAGCACACCCTGAAGGTCTTCCAGTGGCACCAGAGATCTCAAAATAGCTCTAGCTCTCAGTGATTCATTCTTGCCCTGCTCAATGACCGAGACATCGGGGGCGCAACGGCCCAACAGATCGACGAGGGTACAATAGAAATTCAAAATGGCGGCGCCGGTATCAATATAATCCTCATCCTCGTCACCTTCGGGCAAAGGATGAGTGAAATTGAGGCCGACAATGGTGCCTTCGGCTTCGTCCTGCATCTTGCAGCGATCCGAAATACGTTCGGACATACGATTCGCTTCGACAATGGCACGGAAGAGACCTTCTCCTTCTCCTCTTAGGGCCGGTCCCAAGCATTCTGGACGACGGATAAGAAGACGAATGACAAGATTTGCATTCTCTTCGACACTCTCGCCATTCACCCAAACGCAATAACGTAAAAAGTCCAAATAACGTTCACCCTCGGTGGGATCCCAACCAAGATCCGGATAGCCCTTCTCTACGAGCTCCGAATTGCTTTGCAAGCCACAACGCGACAAATAAACCGCAATTTTCTCCAAATAGTGTTCCCTAAGTGCCAGAGCTAATTCTGTGTTCTCCATCAAACTCGAGTATGCCACATCCAATGGGGTCGAACCACGCAAACTGGGCCGGGCCAACAATATATTCGCATTGTCCAACAGAAAATCAAAGTGATCGAACATGGCCTTCTGATTTTGCCTCCCAGTACGGCAAAAGTAGCACAAGAATCGACAACAGGCTACGACCATCTCATGCGATGTGTCCTTCTCCTTTGAGGGCACACCCTCGGCACCCTCTGTCTGGGCGGGTGCATCGCTCTGTGCCTGGGCACGACGCCCCAGCGTATTCATCATGACGGCCATCACGTTCTCGTGGACACGTAGAATGCGTATCAAATCGGGATGCTGGAAGAATGTGGCGTTATTGACCAATTTCCAGAGACGTTTGCGCATCAGTTCCTCCTCCTCCTGGCTCATTTGGACGGGGAGTAGGGCGCGTATCTGGCTGAGACCAACCCACATCTCAGCGACATCGTTCCGTGCCCGATTATTGATGACATACGTCTTCTCGAGCGCTCGGACAAGTTCTCCGACCGTATCGTATTGTCGGACCAGCAAACTGAACATTTCACGCACCAGTTTGGGATTCTCAATTTGTGATTCCTCAGCCCAGCTGACGATGGTTTTGATTAGGACCTTGCGGAATACCTCTTCGGGTGTCTTCTTCTCAGGCTCCTCCACCTCCTTGGGTCCCTCCTCTAGCTCCTTAACGGTATTAATGAAATTATAGATTTTGGTTATGGGACCCGTTTTAATCTCCTCGATTGCTGTACTCTCGGTACCATCCGGCTCTTGCAGCGCATTCAGCGATACCTTCTGCATAAGCAGATCATGGAATTCACTTAAGCGACCGCGCAACTCAAGGCCACAGGTGCAATTGTCCTGATCGTCTGGCTCCAGATTCTTAAAGCACAATATCTGATTCATTTGTTCGCGCGGCGGACAACGGAATTCTTTTGTCTTTTTGGCCGCAACAGCACTTGGTAGATCGGATTGTTTAATCTCGATATAACGTCGCAACTGATCGGTCTGCAGATCACCAACAAAATCATGCGAAAACGATATAATGCTCTCCACCCGATGACGCAACTGTGTGTCGTACAGATGATGCAACAAGTAGCACATTTGCAGCTTGGCACCCTCCGCCATTTTCATGGTCAACAGACCCTTGCGATGCTCGTCTTTACCCTCTGCAAATATTACCATTAAAACATATTAGAAACAATTTGGAATAAATATAGTTTTGCTCTTTGGCTGCTCTTTTCTTTTGATCCCTTCCCACCTTTCGTGAAAGTGGCATCCCAGGTCTCTGGATCCACCATTACCAATAGCTTCTGCACATCCTCGTCCGTGAGCACGCCCACCAAAAGCAGTCGATCCGTCAACTTGATAAGAGGTCTATAATATATAATAGATATTTGTTAATCGGAAATTCTTTTTTTCCATTTAGACTACACTTACAAAAATAGATTCTCGTTTGTCCAACCGATGGGATCACGATTATGCACTTGATTTATTTCGACAGCATCTTTGAGGGCTTCCATCACAAATTCACGTACTACTTCTAGGGGGAACTTCGGGGAGTATAACTGATCGATGTTGGGTATCGGTTCGCTGGAAACACTTGGCATACTAGATGTTGCAATCACAGGGGGGCTGAACGGGGTTCGAATTGTTGTTGGTTGTTGTTTGTAGTTGTTCAAGGTGCATTGAGTGTTGGATCAGTGCAGGTTTTTTGTTTGTGGATTGAAAGTAATGGAAATCGTAAAATGACTAATGAGCAAAGGAGCAAAACATTCCCAAAAAAAAGAAAACACACTCAGCTAAAAAATCGCAGTGAATTTTAAAAATGCGGTATAAAAATCGAATTTTCTTTGCATATTTTTCTAAATTTTAAAAAGATATTTCTAGTATTCAGGGTGTTTTTTCATATGCGAAGAACTTTAACATAGCTTTTTTGTTGCTTAGTATTTTAAGATTTCGCATATATTTTAGATAGTATTCAATCAACAGCTAATATTTAATATAAAAACCGAGCGAGTAAATTAAGTTAATTGTTTCTGCATTTTAGGACGGATTTTTTCTAAAAATTAACGTGCGCATTTCTACTTTTGAGAATATTAAAAATATTTCTCAGAAATAGAATAGAACAACATATTTCTGGGATTGTCTATTTAAGACGAGCCTTTCTAATTTTTATAACAATTTTTTGTTATACTTAAAAAATGATTTCTAAAAAGAATAAAAACTTTCTAGTTTTTAGTTCGATTTTTTTTGACTGAGTGCACAGGATGCAAAATGTCGTTGAGATGTTTAAGGCTGGTTCAAGGCACAGTGTGGCTACTTGGGGAATACTTATCTAAAAGATATTCGGATAAACTGTAGACCGCCGTCACTTACGTGATTTCCGTCATGCGCAGCTGGGGCCGCACAGACTCAGTGACCAGAGAGCGTAGCGAGTGACGCATTTCATCCTCAGCATAGAGTTCCTTGAGCTCGACACCCAGCGGGGTGATATACTCATTCTTGCAGACCTCCATTGTGGTCGCATGCGATTCCAAGTGCAGGGCAATCAGTAAATCATAGAAACCTTGCCGCAACGGACCACTCATGTACTCCGATCGTATTGCGTAGAGCAACTGCTTCTGATCCACGTGCTGGCAGAGAGCATGAGCCGCACGATAATTGGACTGATAGCAGAGTGCCGCATAGAGGGTCAGCGTGTGGGCGTGGAACGAGAGCAACTTGTCCATTTCGATCAGTTCGAGTATATCGATGCATCGATCCTCCTCGGGTATGTGCAGCGCCAGCATTGAGACAGGATCCTCGCAGAGCATTGACCAGCCCCGGATATCTGACAATTTGAGTGCGTGCACCTGCAACGAGGTGTTGGGCACCCGGGCCCATTGATGCGGACGCAGGCACTGCACCTTCAGCCGGGGTGGCGATTGAGGATTAATGTGCTTGTCACTCGTGGGCAGCACGGCTGCAGACAGCGGCAACGTTGTCTCCGTGCGTCCCAGTTCGATTTGTAGGATCTCCTTGCTGGTGGCCTCAACGAATATGGCCGGAAACAATTTGGTATCCGGTTCCATCATCCAGCGGTGTGAGGTATCCTTGCCCTCGCACGTGAAGCGTATTATGCCCGTTGCCGTATCCACAAAACAGCCCACAAACATGCCCTGCGATGCACCCTTGCCGGATGCATCCTGCGTCACCTCGTTGAACAGTTCGTCCGCTCGGACAACGTAGCAGCTCTGACGATCGATACGCTCGATGGGCACCTCATAGTAATCCTCAATGTAGACGGAACCGCGACGCACTTTGCTCTTGTTGAATTCGCGACTATGTAAATGATACTGGGTGGTTACCCAGCCCACATAAACGTGTGTGGGATCCTGGCCTGGAAAGATGCGTACGCCATAGAAGTATTCGTTGATCAGCTTCAGACACTCGGCATCGAAAATCTCGTTTCCGGATGATTCTACATTCGGTTGACCCAGGTTCGAGGAGCTCAGCTGCTTGGGTCCCTGTGCCACGGGACTGGGCGGCATATCCGCCTAAAAAATTGGGAATTGTGAATTGTGATATATATAGATTGGGCTAGTTGATCTTTATGCTGTAATCTGCATTTTGTATTCCCTGTCAGAATTGGATGAGTGATCTTTATTTTAAGTAATCCAGATAATGGATACTCTCTAAACTCCACTAAAGGCTCATTTGACAGGAGCATAAGATGAAGACCCAAAGTTGGGATTCTGACTTACATTGTTCAGTCGCAGTGTTGGTGCCCTGGTTGTCATCTGCTGGGTGATCACATTCCTGCCATGGGCAACCGTATTCCTACGCTCCAGCGAAGTGTCTGCCGTTCTCGAGCCATTCTTCTCCCGGCTCTGATCGCGTGATTTCTTCGAGAAGAACTTGAAGGGGCTGCGACCTCGTTTCTTCTTCTCATCGAGGTCGTCACCGAGGCCATTCATGTCCAGCACCGATGAAGAGCGTTGCATCTCATCCAAGGCGGCCGTCATATCCGACTCGAAGGTGATGTTCCGTGTGAGCGAACCCTTGCGTGGCGGTCGATTCGGACCACGCATCATATGCTCCGCCTCGGGCTCGGTGTGATCATCGAAATTGCGTGTCAAGCCCTTAATGTCATTCATGTTAAAGCCACCCTTCAACATGTGATCCATGTGGGCGGCATTTTGGGTCTGCTGCAGCTGAATGGCTGCCTCCTGTGCCTCGCGCATCAGACGATACTGGCGTATCTTAATCTCCTCCCAGCGTCGCGCCTTCTCCTGCTCACTGATGAAATCACTCATGCAGGTGACGGGCAGGGAGAGACGCAAGAATTCCCAGTTCGCCTTCTCCATCGTCTCAAATGTGTTGTGCGAGATCTTCAAATGTGGTGGCGTATCAGCGCCACCTGGAATACGGGTGACATCGATCCGGCAATCGGGCATCTCCTCGGTGTTCTCAAAGATCGGCTGATCCTTGGTATACCAATGCGTAACGGGTCGTCGCATATTGCTGCAAATCGAAAAGATTAAATTTGAAATCTTAGATCGATAATTTGATCTCAAGTACTCACACACAGAAGGGTTCGTAGCCCTCTTGCAGGCCACAAGTCGTAAAGAACTTGAGCGAGTCCACATCCTGGCCATAGATGAGACGCGCCTTCTGTCCCACACCCAAGGTGCAGGCGGGCACAAAGCCCATTCCCTCGGCCGTTACATCCGCAAAGGTTGTCTCTCCGCCCAGCGCATCCATCAGCAGTTCGCCATTCAGTGAGAAACCTGTACAGGTTTTCGAATATTTCATTTATCACTTAGCAGCGAGCATTTGATGATCTAATGCAAGCAGCTCTTCAGTAAATTAGGAATTCTTTTTTTACAAATTCGAATTCACAAAAAAAGTCGCATCGCTTTAGATAAAAAGTCCTATATATATATAGGAAAATCGTGCGTATTAGAAGATTGCTTGCAATGCGCTTTTGCTTTTGTTTTCTAGCAATTGGTTTAGTTTAGATTTCCAGTAAAATAAAAAAAAAGCCGTTTAAACTGATTCAGCTGTTAGCTATCATGCCAAATTTGTACTGTATATATAAATATATATAGATATATATATGTTATATTAGTTAGCCAATATGAAAGAGAAACCAATGTTGAATATACATATATTCAGTATTTAGCAGGGTGTCAATCCGAAACGAATTTGGAAAAATATCTGGAATCTTTACAAGATTTTTTTTTACTTTACGTGCCAGAATTAGAATCGGCAAATTCTGGTACGTAAAGTACACGGATTCCGGTACTTTTGTGGTCAACTAATAAATTTGATATATTTATAAAGGCAAAGGCGAAAAAATTAATTAATTAATTTCGTGGCTAAAAAATATAGCAATTTCGTGAGTGATATTTTTTTCGATCCGAAAACAGATCTTTAGAATAGCTTCTGATTTCGATTCCTGTTTTATATTTGAATAGCAAATGAAGCGTGTCCATATCTAATTCCGTTTCCCGTTTGACACCCTGATTGGTATTTCATTTCATTTCATTATCCGATTAGTTGCAATTGAAGGTTAATTTAACTAAGATGGGTAGATATGTAAGTAGAACAGGCAATTCAAGTAAGTAGCATTAGTAATAAGCTTTCTATGATGAGCTGATGTGTCACCTTTGGCTCAGGTAGTCCTCTGTCGATATGCTATGCGTTTGTTAGGCTTTTGTGTACAAGGGTAACTAGAATTCAGGTGTTAGGCCAGGGGACATTTGATTGGAAGTGACCAAAAAGAAAATAAATGTTTAATAATCAATGGACTACAAAAAGTGACTAAAAATGCACTAAAAATGTTTTCTTATTTATATATCGGATTCATATGTTGCTCAAAATATGTATGAATACCCCGAAAGGCTTATAACGACTATACATCTTAATAGTAATAGTGTATTGTTATTCGGTGTGTTTTCTTTACTTAGCCTTCGTATTGCGAGAAACCCTTAAATTTAAATATATGGCTGTGATTCACATTTAGTAGATATCAAAAGCACGGATATACAAAATCAATTTTCTTTTGTGTTTTTTGGGGGTTGGGATTTGATTTTACATTACAACAAGAACGAGCATCAAGTAGAGGCGATTCTTACTAATTGTATGATCGGCTAGATCGAGAAAGACACCGACTATGTCCCCAGGTCCACACTGTTTCCCGAAGGATTCACTGTTGCCTCCGTAGACTTTCTCTTCCTAAAAAGTTTGCAATAGTTTTTTTTTTTTTAATGCTTAAAGTGATTTCTAAATGATTTCTAAAGTGCGAATCTATTTTTGACCGTTGTTGTTGTTGTTAATGAACAGATATGAGAGTATTGCTAAATTAACAAAAATAATGATTAGAGAGATAGAAAACATAATTATTGAATAAAATAGAGAATATATTTATAGAGAGTTAAACAAAATGCGTTCGATCAAAACGAAATAAAAAAAAAAAGAAAAAATAAAACAACGTGTTGCAAAACGTTGGCAGTGCATGTGGAATCCTTACTGATCGTTTGCTCCTTAACATCGATGAAACAACCAATGACGTCACCAGCCTCATAGCGCACCCCAAAGTGCTCAATTGTTCCGGCGTGCATTTTAGTCACCTATATATAAGATCATTGTGGATGATTTTCAATACTTCTGAAATCTGGACACCTATTGCAGGACCTTCTTCTTCTTCTTCACCCTAACATCTCTCTCATACATACATATATATAAATCTGGTTTGGTTCGCCTTCAACGCATGCATACTTACATTGTGACCATCAAATGCCCAGCTGGTATCCTCGCTGCCCAGCATCGCACCCGGGTAGCAATCGGCCCGGGCCCAACCCACTCTCATCGGACCCGCTGTGAGCACCTCAAACTCGAAATACCATTTGCCGGAGGTGACGGCGTAATTCCGTTCCACGCGATACGTCCGGAAAGCGGCGAATTTTAAGCGTTGTGCCTCCGCCAGCAAGGCTTCGGTGCCTTCGCCTGTCGGTGGATCCAACACATAGCCGTAGACGAGGAGAGTTCGAACCGTCTCCGAGGCCGTGTCACGATTCGCCTTCTTGATCGCCTCATCCACTTTTGCATAGGGCACCAGATGCGGGCTGCGATGATTGTCGGAGTCCTCGTTGAGGCCGTACGTCCATCCTTGCTGTATGCGCTCGCGGGCCCACAAGTTGTGCGTATTCTCGGCCAGCTGATCGACGAGCTCCTCCAGCTTGGGCGTCAGTGTCACGGCGCTCAGATCGAGCGGAGCCGGCTTGTAGCCATTGGCCTGCATGAAGATCTCGTTGGGCAACCGCACGGGGCGTATTCGTGCCGGTGGCTTATCCATCGTTATGTAATAACCCAACGAAATGATTGTCCTGCGGAATTTAAATTTTAATTGGAAATACAAGAATTATTTATAAGATTTGTGACTATCAATGAGTCAATCAATCAATCATAATGCTTACTTTAGTGTTTGAACAGCCAGTTGATTGTCGTAACGCTTCTCGGCCGCTGGCAGCTTCTCGAACTGGGTGAGGCAGGGATGGATGCGTTGATAGTCATCTCGATGCTCGCCCCACGACCAACCGGCATCGATCTTATTGAGCGCCCACATTTCGTGTATATTCTCCGCCAACTTCTCCTTAATTTGATCCACCGAACTGGGCAGGGAAACGCCGCTGGTATCCACTGGCATGGGCACAAACGGTGTATCGTCCTCGATGAGCCAGGGACCAGCGAGCACATTTTTGCTCAAATTACCAAAATAGAAGCAGGGATCCAAGCTCAAGATTTGATGTGGCATCAGGCATTGGACGAGCGCTGAGAAGCCAACGGGTGGTGCAAACTTCAAGCGACCATGGTCGCCGCCAAAGAGAAAGCGGCAACTGAGCTTCGAGGAGCAGCTCATCACCGGGAAGAACATGCCATCCAAATTGAAGTCCCTGAAACAGCCGCGCACCTTGCCGCCATTAAAGGTGAATGTAATCACGGGCACGGACAGATCGATGGCCACACCAATCACATCACCCTTCCTTATGTACGGCTCCTCGGGCAATGTATCGACGACCAGGGACTTACGTCCACCTGTCCACAGGAAGGCGCCATCGAAGCCAAAGGAGTAAAGATCATCGCCGACTCCGTTGCCACCCCATTTCTTGCCACCACCCGGATACGGCACATAGCCGGATGTGTTGGCCCAACCAATGCGCAGATGGGGCATGATGTGTGTCGTCTGCTCAATGTGATCCATGGTTACTTCAAAGTACCATTTCTGGTACATAGACGAGCCATCGACGCGTCCCACAAAGATGTTCGGACGAATGCTGGCCACATGATCCACGAGCAGGGTTTGCAACAGCAGATTCTTGCCGGGCAGCAGAAAATCACAGATGTTATTCTGCGACGAGCGCACAGCGACTCCATTGCCCACACAGAGCGAGCAGAGGACATCGAGGACCTTGGGATCTCGTCCGTGCTTCTCCAACAACGATATAATCACCTTTATGTGCTCATCTCGCATCATGTTCAACGCCTCTGGCGAATCGATGAGCACACAATGGAGCACATCCAACATGCCGGATCCCTCGCTGGATGCCTGCGACCCGAGGCGCGAGAAGAGCCAGTTCAGCCGATTGCTATTAGCGAACTGGGCACAATTTGTGTGATTGCCCTTGATGATGGCGGCGAGCAGTTGATACAAATACGTCGAGATCAGATCCCAACTCTGGCCAGTCTCGTCGCCGGCCAGAAAACTGGCCAGAAAACCCTGCGAGGTAATTATGTTGATCTTGTCAATGGCCTCCAGTATTAGATTGAGCACTCCCTCCTCCTGAAACAGATCCTGACGATTGCGCAACGCGCGGAATCGATTTTGTTTCTCCTCATGCTCTAAAGTGGGAGATTGGAATTGAGATTGTGACAGGCGTCTACTCTGTGAATTCTGCTATTCTATTCACAACTTACCCATATCATCTTCTGGCTGCGAGAAGTAATTGATTAAGTCCTCAAGACACATGACCATCTCATTGAGGTTGACTTTTTGGAAAAATATCGAATGGCGGCGGTTGGACTGCAAGGTTTCCAAGGCACTGCGAGTAGTGAAAGTTGGTTAGACACAAGTAAGAATGATCCAGTCGAGATTGCTCGACTGGGAAACAGTTAGATTGTATGAGATGAATGTGAGAATAATTTTGGAATATAACTTGCGTGTTTCTTATGCGATATTGATGAAACTTTTGCAATTGATTAATAATATAATTTTGATGGGTTTATTATATATCCATTGATCGATTACATTGTTTTTTTAACACCGTTGAACAGTTCACATATCAAGCATATCTATAAACTTTATGAGCATAGCTAGCTGCTGCTTCCTACAAGTTCATTATCCCCTTTTACACATTTTAATTCAACAAAAAATGGGAGACTTACGTTATAAACTGTGTGAAGAGACTGCTGCACTTTCGGATGACGCGTGCCGTCTTCGATTCTTCCTCCTGGGAGCGGGAGAAGTCGAGGCAATCATCCATTTTGCCCTCCTCGTGGAGGATGGCCTGTTTCTCTTCCACTTTGCCGACGCCCTTCTTTTTCGTTTCGTAGCTCTTGTAGCTGAGCCACAGGCTGGACTCGCAATGTTGTACGATAACGGTGGTGTCACCGTATTTGATGATCGGCGAACCGATTACCTCCAAGTCTTTGTCCTCGAGCACTTTCTTTTCGTCGTCTTTTTCTTGCCTCAGGCAGAAAGTCGTCGTTGCAATCGAGGCCTCCTCCTTTTTCACCAGGATCAGCTCGTTGCTATCGTTGACGCCCAAATAGCGTCCCGTCGTTATATGACGTATACGCATCGGATGATACCAGTTTATAAAGCCACCCGTCCACTTTGTGCGCGCCAACTCCAGACGCCACAAAGAACGTGCCTGCGCCATGACCACGCCTCCCTCGTATATGACAATGCTGCGAGAAACAGTTTGATATTAGTTTTGTTTTAGTAAGTAAAAAAATTGCCCTCAATTTTAGTAAATTTCTATAATTATTTTTAAAAATAATTTCTAAATACAATAAAGAAAAATGTTTTGAAAATTAGAAAAGCTTGCCCTAAATCGACAACCACAAAATCTAAAATGAAGGGCAAATTTTTCCCATTAATACCATCGACATACTTTTGACCCGGCTCACGGCCCCAGGTGCTGGGTATGGTCAGGCACTCGTCGCCGCCGTGAAAGAAGCGAAGTACATCTCCGCCAAAGACGTAGCCGACATATTTCATGCGTGAAATGCCCGTGCCGTAGGGCTGTACGGACCAGTGGGTCACATGGAAGCTGGCATTCACAATCGACTGCTCGTTCTCCTTGGTCGTGTGCAGATATCGTTCGGTGGCAACCGATACCAGAATCAAATCATCGCCGACACGCACCTTCTCACCCTCGGAACGTTGCTTACTCGCCGGATGGACGGTCCACCAGCAGGCCTCGCCCTGGCTATGCTCCTGCAGACCCACATCGAAGGAGAGCTTATCATTCGACGATGATGTGGACAGGCAAGCGAGGTACTGAAAAAAAGAGTACAAAAATGAGATACTTTCGATTCCATCCCATATCCAGATCTAGCTCACCATATCGCTGTTGTGATGCCTGAGGAGTATCGCGTTGCCATAGAGTAGTGTTCTATGGCCAGATCCGGTGCCTTTACCCTAAAGATTTTCAATAAATAATTAATAACTGTTATTGCAATGGAAACCTTGTGTGGATTAAGGGGTATTAGGGTATCGCTTGGGTTTCTATGCTACTACAATCAATCAAAGGGGGGAAGGGAAAACAAAGAAATATATATTTACAACATAATGGTGTAGTACTTAAAATATATATGTATGTCATTCCAAGGTGCTCATTATTAGCATTGTGTACAGTTGAGAGTTGAGGAGAGAGAGTTTCTGGATATTAATTGAGAATGCAATGCTTTTGTAGACAAAACAGATTTCAATCTTCGATAAGTATTATTTCTTTGATACATGATTGTTAAGTGTCGATTTGAATTGAGTCCTCGGCCACGTTTCATTGGCAAACAACATTTGCAGAGAGGGATAGAGATAGATAGATAGTTACACGTATTAAATAGAACGCTAATTAATTAGACTAGCTGAAGCCCGCTAGACAGAGACAGAGAAGCACAAGTAGCGATAATAGCAATATATTATTGGAATAGTAATTCAGTAAAGATAATAGTTATAGTTATTAAAACAACGACTACGTTATACCGCAAATAGTGAGAGAGAGAAAATAGTATACAGAGAAAGAGAGAGAGAGATATAGCAATAGATAAAGATACAGATAAAGAGAAAGAAGCGCGATTTTATTTAAAATACCAAAATACGATTAAAGAACGTTCGGTATACTTACAAGTCGACTATCCTGTTTTTTTTTTACAGATAAATTTTGAAAAATAACGAGAAATTTATTGATTACAATTTGTGTAAAACAGAAATGGAAATTATAGTGAGCACATGCAGAGCGAGATAGAGTATATGGTGTATATATTTCTATAATATATTTAAGTTTTTTTTCTTAGTCCGCCAAAATGTAAAAAACCATTTGAGGTTTGTGTGTAGTATATAGACGTAATGTGTGTAGAAAGTGGATAGTGTATAGAAAGGGCGGAAGTAGCGTACAACAATAAAAATTAGGTGGTAGATAAGACAATAAGGGGTTCTGCTCATTTTTTTATAAATATGTATTCTTATGGAGAGACTAAACTTTTTCTTTGTCTGCTGCACTCATTGTACATGCTGATAAGTGAGATATATGTTGATATATATATTGTAGACTTACGGTTTCGGATCCAGCTGCTGTGACAAGCTCCTGCAGAGCACGCACCGACAGAGCCTGTTCAATGACGAAAACGCATTGAGACAGATCGGGTGGCACATTCTTATCGGCGATGTTTTCGAGAAAACAATGCCGATTACCAAAACCCTCAGCGGCCAAACAGACACGTTCTCCCGTTGCTGTGCAGGAGAGCGTGACCATATCTTCCTGCAAGTAAATAGCACAGATCATGTTATTAATCATCAGACACATCATTTCAATTTGGATACCAGTCAGCATGCATGTCGTCTAAATACCAATTGGCAATTGCTAGTAAACGCCTCACCCTGCCCGATTTGACCAGCAAGCCAAAAGCTATGCAACATGGAAACATGACCTATTGGGGCAAGGAATCGATGTATGGGGCTGCTGGGCGGGGTGTGTGTGTGTGGTTGTGTGTGGAATGTTGAGGCATCGTAGCACCGACCACAAGACCGGCATCGACACCAAAACACCGACCTCGATTCGAACCTGAACTCGTTTGCCAAGTCAGCTGGGATTGTGGTCAGAATTGTTGTGTGTCTGTGCGTGTGTGTATAGTGTCCAAGTTAAATGAACGGTAATGGATTTCGAATCGAGCAATTTACATAATTTAAATGACAACGAAATGACCGTATCCTATTGCCAGATGGCAAGCCACTTTCGAGCCTGCTACTGACCCACGTTGGGCGCCACTAGGCTTTAAGCTATTTTTTGTCATTTTCCTATTTACATATTTTGAATTTGAAAGTAAGCAAGTGAGTTATTATTTGAAATATTTTATTGGAAGCGATTGTTTGTGAGTATGCTTAGAACGGATTCCTATTGCCAGCCACCAAGCCACCTTTGACCCTACAACTATCACTAAATAAGTTAGAGCCACGTTGTGCGCCAATTGGCCATAAGCTATTTTTTGGTTATTCTCTACTTCAATTATATTTGAGTGAGTTATTGTATGATAAGCCAGTTTGAACTTGAATACAAAATTAATATATAAAGTCTGTGGATAGTCTGTGGTTAACTTATACACCTGGAATTAGAGCATCCAAGTGCATGCAAAAAGCATGTTTTGTTTTTGCTGTGTGATTACTATTTGATTACTATTAATTTGAAAGAATTGCCATTAAGACTAATTTGACGGCAACATCTAAAAAGAAGAACGAAGGAAAGAATAAAACAAATCAAGTGCTCCCCTGACGTAGCTGTCCGGGGAAAACACCAGCGTCAGCCAGCCAGCATTATATAAATGCTCAAAGTGGCCAAAAAAGGAGCAAGAAAAACAGAATAGACAACAAAAAATGCCATCTGCAGTTATGTTGGCCCATATTTGAAGCATATTTATTGAATTCCGGCAAGAACAAAGCCTGCGGGCCAAAATGGATACGGGCTCATCATATCGAAATTGCCCCGGGGATATTGGGGTTTGGTGGCAAACAAAAAAAACTTGACCCGCTTGGCGAGAAACATGTTTATTTATTGCAGCAAGGTGCCAAATGCTGACCTGCTTGCTTGCCCCACGGGAGGGCCGAGCAACTCGAAGGATTAAGAAACGATTCGTTGGCCATAGAGGGTTGCCAACTGCTATTTATCTCCCAGAGATATATCAATCTGTATATTTAACTATACATATTTACACATAATGACTGTCATTTTCTGGGGGGCACCAGGTGTAGGCATTGATATATTGGCCAGTTGCTGCATTTGTCAGCTGATGTGACCCCATCTCCCCTATCCTCCCCCGGAGATATAAAATCCCCCGTAAGCTTTTGAAACGTACGTGGCGAAGCTGCAGTGATTGAAAGTGTGGACCTGACTTTTGAATTTATTGGCTGGCCATAAGGAAAGTTGGCGGAGTGAATCGGAAACCATAAATAAATGCAATACATTCGTGTATCCCTCTATCGACTGGCTACTCACACGTATCCTGAGCAATGTCTAGCTGTGTGTGGGTGTTTTATGACATCAATTGTGTCAAATCCCCGTATTATATTTTATTGAGTGAATGTAATTGATTTTAGATGTTGTGTCAATGATTTCGGGATTTGTTTTCCATTTTTTTTTGTATTACTACTTACCGTTCTCAGGAATGAGACATCATCCTGCTCGGAGCCACCTTCCGCTTCAGCCATTTTGCTGTTTAACGCAACGACTGCAGCGCAAAATCAAATTTATATGCACTTGTGAATTATTATTTCGTATTTTTTGTATTTTTGCCCGCTTGCCTAAGTGTCAGTTGACATATAGAAAATCGTGAGAACATTGATCAGTATATGCTGCATTAATTATATACATTTCAATTACATATGTACACACACATTCAACCTCAATCGTCTGTCACCTTAGTCTACGTCTCGCCAACTAGCGGTCAATTTTGAGAGAAGATTTACCTGGAAATCACCTAAAACGTAACGAACACAGTTCTGAGGCATCTGGATGTCAAAGAAATCCATTCACGTAGGTCTCGGCATGTCATTTATAGTCGATTAAGTTAACCATATATCAAATCCAATCTATCTAGCTGCTGGAAAACATACGATAGACATAAGAAGACTCAAAAGACTCAAAAGACTTCATTCGTTCGATCTACCCTTAGATAAAGTGGTAAATATTCAGGTAAGCAAAACTTTACCATGAATCACTATATTGTATTCAGTATATGTATATAAATAGCTGCTAATGTATTGTAATTTAAAAATTTTAATGTTTTCTCTACGGAGATAGATTTGATTTATGAACAGAAGAGAAAAAGAATTTGAAAATTTATTTTAAATATTTTGTGTTTACTAACTCTTTTAATAGATTGGCTGTCGCGAGAGCAATTATTGTATCTCTCTCTTTCTATGATATTCTCCCTCTCTGTATTTACCACTCTCTTCTCTCTCGCTCTCGCCCAAGTCTCTAACTATCGGAAGGCACTTCGGCTTTTAGTTTGTGTTATCTATGCTTCTCTCCCTCTGTCTTTCGCTCTCCCTCTCTCTCTCTCTCTGTCATTATCCGAGGGCTCGTCGTTTTATTGTTTCATCTGCTTTGCTTGCAAAATTCGCTCAGCTGTTTTGCCGGTTTATCGTTTATTTTTTGGTTTTGTTGTGCTTTGGTTTTCGGTTTGTCGCATTTGTCATTTTCTGATTTTGTTGTGCCCACACTCTTCGCGTGTTTTATGCCTCACTTAAATGCTGTGTGTATATATGTATATAATAAGTTTGCCTAACTGTATAAATAGGTGGATTATATTCTTTTGGGACTAAGCCAAAATTTACTGTGGACTTTTAAATTGCAAATATTCGAAAGCTACGCAGACAGCTAGAAACATATGTATCCAAATAGTCGACATTCAGGCAACGACATTCTTTTGGCAATTGTATTGAATGTATGTACATATATACTATATCTATATATGTAGTATATATATATATATATATATTATATTGGTTTGTTGAATTTATTTTTAAATTTATTATTCAATATTAAATTGCATTTGTTGTTGTTGTTGTATGTATTTTCATTACTAGTATTCAATATATATTTGAATCTGTTGTTGTTGTTTGTATTTATTTATTATTTAATATTAAATTGAATGGGTTGTTGTTTGTATTTTTCATGTTATTATTTAATATTAAATTGTATTGGCTGTGGCTGTTTTTTGCCACATGGATTAGCTTGTCCTTATCCTCAGGGTGTTTCCAGTGGCGGAATATTTTCACTACGGCGCTCCCACTGCGGCCAATCAGTAATCCAGGGTCTGATTGGCAGCGTCGCCTTTACATACATAGACGTATATACATATATACTACATATATATATGTATGTATATATACATATGTATGCAATATACCCGGCACCAAATTTCAATATATGCTCAGTTTTTCTGTTGTTTTTTTTTTTGAGAAGACAATTTGATGTTGGCAGCCGATTCGTGTGTTTATTTTTGGGTTTATGAACGCGGCACGAACGCGCCCGAAGCACCGACGAGCATCGCACACATATCCAAAAATATCACACGCAAAGCCCTGGGCAGCACCAAAAACTAGCACAGTATTTCGAATTTTCTTGGTTTTTTTTTTTTCGTACAAATTGTTCATAATTTTTTCCGTAAATTTAATTGCACTTATGCAATTTCATGCCGTGTATTTTAGACAAATACACGCGCTGGAATTGACTGCGACGCGGCTGAATCACGCATGGATTTTCCACGAGTTTCCATGAGTTTCATCATCATCATCCGACACACACACATGTATATATATATTCTATACTATATGCTCGATGCTGCTTTGGGCCAACGGACCCACGGCTAACTTACTTTTCGTGTCGATATTACTCTCTAGACTGACGAGCACGGAAAAGCAGCGACTACGAAATTGTGCCGAATGCCAAAATGCCGAGCGACTATTCGAATACGTTGCTGACTGTGCATGGTGCACTGGGCGGAGGGGGGAGTGCGGCGTGCGGGCTGGGGCACGCAGCATGCGGCAGCCACTCACAGCAGAATCTATCTCACTGTACAGTGGTGCGAAATCTGCCGAACGGGATGTCAAACTGTAATTGGAACTCCATTTTCCTAAATTTGGGAATCTTTACAAGAATTTCTATACTTTACCACAAATTTTGTTTTCAAAATTTAGTAAGAAACTTTTTCGGTATTTTTGGTTTGCATTTTTCATAGTTTTGGACACTGTGCCATGAAAGCAATAGCCACTTTGCTCTCTCTGGCCGGCACAGTGGGTTGTGGCTCGGAGGATGCGAGCGTGGAGCAGGGGGAAGATGGAGGGGAATAGGGAGACTACTGGCGGGTTGGCAGCTTGTTGCTTGTTGGTCGCTCTCTCAGTAGCTGCAGGCTACACATGTATATATATATATATAGATGTGTGAAGAGCCCCGAGGCCGAAGTGTTTCGGAAAAACAGCTGTTTTTGCGTACTCGGGGAACGTGCGTCCGAGTAAATGGCATAATGCCTGAGTATATATAGAGAAAAATAATATAAACATCTCATTCTTTTTGTCTGATATGTAAACTTATTTTAAGTAGATTTCTGAACGTTTGCCAAGACACCGAGTGCCCAACAACCTACAGAAATATACAAATAGGAATTTGTAATAGATAAATATAATTGCACGTAAGTATGTCTATATATATAGATATAATATGGGACACATGTGTTTCATTCAACTTGAACTTGCCAAAAATCATCATCATCATTCATGAATGAAAAACCGCATGCTCGAAGGTCGGTTGTGAAAATGTCTTTGCCTTTGAATTGAATTGAATTGAATTGAATTGAATAGAGTTGAGTTGAGTTGAGATGTATTCAGTTGGAAGATGGCTTGATATAAGTTGCCAGCAAGTTGGTTTTAATTCCGAGTGCCAGAATGTGTAATGTGAATTATTGCGCATTTCATTGTAAATCCTCTGGTGCGGGCGGAGCTGGCCCCAAAACACACACATCACACACATTCACACATTCGCACACACACACACACACACCCTCTGGGAAGATAAACAGTTAGCGAACTTTCCGTATAAATTAGCTTTGTGCACTAAGCAAAATGAATCCCCCTGATATTTAATAATAATAATAAGTAATTTATAAATGATGTAAAATGTTTGTATATTAGAAATCCTTAAATACTAATGTTTAATAATAATATGTAATTACAAAATCTCAAATGTATAGAATTTGATGTACATACATAGAAAACAGCAACACTCTGAAAATTATACATATTTTTAGAAGTGCAAACCTTGGATTTTAGAAAGCCACAACCTACAATGTTAGAAATTTGCTTTGTGAATAATAAGGTGAATTTCTAAAATTCAGTTCGATTTTTTTTGCGAGTGTATATTTGAGCCAAAGGATTTTGAGTGGGCGGATGGGTTGAATAAACCACTGCAGTGCAGCGATAAAGTGCTGCATATTAAAATCTTCCATGCCTCGAAATGAATTTTGCGCAAATTCTAAACAAGAGTGGAGCGGGAAAGGGATAGACAACACTGTAAGTACAGTGAGACTGGGTTTTTGCTTCCTGCACCCATCGTATGTGGTGCCATCAAGGATTTGGCCTTTGTATTTGATTATCCATTGCTGCCGGAACGAATCTGAATCCGAATGCGAATGCGAATCCGAATGCGTAACTCCAGTTTTCAGTTTTCAGTTTCCAGTTTCCAGTTGGCTAATGTAAAGATACAGCTCATAAATATAAGAAATTGTTTATGCAAGCGAAATGTAATTTCATTTATTACTTTTGACTGACTGACTTTCGATGTGGGTAAACTTGAATGCTCCATAGTTTTGAGCAGCAATCTCTTTAATTAATCAAAGTGGATTGAGGGAAGTCCTTTTTTGGTTGTACACCAATACATAGATTTTTATAACTCATCTCTAAAGCACATTAAAATATTCATTAAATAGAGTTCGATGGAAGTTCATTCATTCATTCAAAATAGCAGCCTTTTTTCGACTCGTTTGATAAAGTGGATCCTTGTGATTCTAAGGCAGTATATCTTCTGCGAATCTGCAAGGATTTGTCTGACTTATGAGCTATCTTCTAGTCGCTTAACTGGCTCCTCAAAGTATGCTGCGAATTCTTTTCTTGGCGGCAAGTTTTCCAATGCAGCAACCCATTTGTGACATTTGACATGCCATTTATCCCGTACAGCAACCTGAAAAGCAAATCGATGCAGAGTGACCATATTTCCCTTCCCCCGATAAAAGAAAGAACGGCTTTTGGTTTGGTTAAATAAATAAAAATATAAATTCTGCAATTTTTGTATTATTCAAAGTAAAATAATAATAACAATATAACTTTGTATTAAATTGAAAAACAAGAAAAAGAAAAGAGGCCGCCTCTTATTACAAAAACCCACACAACTCTTGCCACTGTTTCAAAATATAGAATGTTTACTATATACAGTTATATTTTTTATTTTTCACTACACACATTGCATAACCGATAAAATGAAACAGCTATAATAAGCAAGGCTGCCATTGTGATGATTAAAAGTGATAGTAAATCAGATTAGATACCAAATATACTAGAAACATGTAATAAATGTGTCAAGTTTGTGGTTGACTTAGAAGATCCAGCATACAACTCTGCGTACAAAAGCATTACTATGTAATGCATACATTATATACAGAATGCATTCGGCTAAAAGGTCCTTCACCGCTCTGTCTTAAGCTCAGCTCTAAGCTCTGAGCCCATCTGTTGTTTGGGATTTGCACTCTTCCATACTATATATTGTTCCGATCTGAGCAGTGAATTCGACCGATAATTTGCAAATTTCAGCGTCAATGGCCGTGTCAATGATTATTCCTCCACCAAAGAAACAAAAAACTTTTCTATCGCCATGGCAAATGCTTTTGTTTCGTGTCCTGGCTTTGATTTTGACCAGCTGCAGCAGCAAATCAGAATTTTTTTCTTTGTACTTTGCTGTTGTAATTTCAGTTTGGCGGACAAAGTTTTGGCCAAGGTGGCGTTGTAAGCTAAACTTTTCCATTTACTTGTCCAGATGAACTGGCGGCTAAAAGCGAAGTCGTCGCAGTTGAGAGTTTTCTTTGAGGTGCGTTAATCCCTTAAAAACTGACTGCGACAGTCTCTCCTCCGATTTATATATATATATATACATATATATAAATAACAATGATATTGGCTCAAAAGGAGCTGAGAGAAAGCTTCCTTTGCATTTTGCCAGCCAGGCTATATAAATTGAAAAGGCATTCAGAACAGATTCCGTTACCTCAAAAGCTTTTCGTTAACGCTTTCATTTGGCTCTTTTGGCGGAACTAATTAAGTTCAATTTAAATGAAATACGAGCTGCGATTTGGGCGCATCGACAATGGGCATCATAAAGTCAGCGGCGAGAAAAAAAATAATGGTTCCACAGCAACATTACAAATACATCTCATAGCCAATGTGCCTCCTCCTGGCTAGGCTGAGACTGAGTCTGAGGGAGCTGTTAAATTAATGCCCGCTCGTAAGTTTTACAAGGAATTCAATTTTTTGCCCACCAAGCACACCAAAAGCAAGACGGATAGTGTATACTTTCCTCGGGGCGTTGCTTACACGCACCTACACAAACCACCCCAACTCCAACCTCTCCCCAACCTCTACAGTTGCGAACAAAATAATAGCCCCACTACTCGCACAAGAAATGCGAAAAAAAACATTATAAATGACTCAATATGCATATTATGCAATTGAATAAAAATTAACATTTGAAAAAGTTGCAAAACTATGCTTTGTTTTTCATACGTAAGAGTATATGTCCTCGTAGTGGTGCTATTATTTTGGCCGCATCTGTACGTACAACTTTAGTTACAGCTTGGCAATCTCTCAACGTCCTCTCCTCTTCTCGGTGTTCTTTTCGCTTCCTTCACATCTTTGTTTCGCAGTGTTCTTTTAGTTTTCTCTGTCTCCATCTCTGCTTCTCGCTTTCTCCCTCCCTATCTCGCTCTTGCACTCGCATTATTTGAGTCGATGGAAATTGATTCGAAAGTTTTGCCATTAAATTGTCTTTTGTCGTAATCTTCCATTTGACGTCACTCACAGCGAAATTCTGGTCAAATTCTGAAATTTCATCCACACTCGAAGCGATTCAATTGTAACCCCCAAAAATGAAAACAGCATTTGTATTTGTATTTTTATTTCGTTTTTTATTCATATATTAACAGATTTCTTAAAAATGCATTAAGTTTCATATGCATTATTCCCATTCCTTCAAATTAATTTATACACTGATTTTTTTCGCTCTTTAAACTATGCACTTTGTTTTTGTTTTAGCAAATAAACTTATATTTAATTTGTTTCTTTTTTTTTGTTTTGTTTATTGTTTCGCTGTTAGCTTATGTTTCTGTACAACGCTTAGCCGGTTACTGCATTCATAATTCTAAACGAACTTAAATCATCATACAATAAAATAAAAAAACATTCACAATAGTTGATTTTTTTCTGTTTTGGTTATTCACTTTTATACATGTATGCATGTGTGTGTGTGTATGTGTGTGTGAGTGTGTAGAGATTGAATTACCATTTACCTAAATGTAAGTATTCATTCAGTATTCAAGTATTCAAGTCTTGTTTGTCGGCTTTAACTATTTTTACATATCAAATATGCATATTAACAAGAGAATTTTAATTTGAGATTTTTGTTTTATTAAAAATGAAATCAGACAAGGCAATCGAGTATTAAACAAGCGAAGAGAGTAAATAATTATTTTTCTTTGCTAACAAATCTCTTTGGCCTTTAACTACAATACATATCATAATATAATAATATATAATTATAATAGAATATAACTTAATTAATTAATTCGATAACGTAACATAATAATTAATGTTTAGTCTTATTTAGTTTCCCCCATTTTATATCATATGTTAGCATTACAAACTAAATAAATGCATACTCGTAGCGTAACCCATAGCTGTGTGTGAGTGTATTTGAAAATTATTATGAAAAATTCAACTTAAAATTATTGTAATATTTATTTAATAAAAAACTTCGATTTCTTACATACCCAAACAGAAAGTATTATCTATTATGCGGGGAAGACATTTTTAGCTTTGTATCAAAAATCTATACCTTACTCATGCACTCGAAAGCACTCATTCATTCATTCATTCATACAGTCATACAGTCAGACAATCATTTTCTTTCAGCTATAATCAAGATATATTCGAAAAGTGCAGTTAGTTTTTTTTTTAACAGCAAGATAGTATTTATGTTTGTATGTATGTGTGTATGTATGAGTGTATATATGTATATATATAATCGGGAGACACTGAAAGGCTTAAGTACTAAGTTAATTCACACACTCATTTGTCACTTTCAGAGGAGTTGTGTGTAAAAAACACAGTTCTTTCTACAAGTACGAAATGCCAAATTTAAACTACTTTAATTACTATTTATGCTTATTATTTGTTTTTGTTCTTGTTTTTTGTTGTTGTTGACTGTCTGTTTTTTTGTATTTTTTTATATACCTGCATTTGTCCTTTCCAGTAATCTTAAGTCGTTCTTAGTGTTTTCTTTTTATTGTACAAATTAAATTTGGCATATTGATTGAGTAGGTTTCTAAATACGTGTACGCAACCCTCGCATTTTCTTGCATTTATTGCATCCCTCGTATTCTCGCATCCCTCGCATTGTTTAATTAGTTTGGCTTAGCTACTTACGCCTACAGTTTTAATGTTAAATGCTCTGTTATGCAGTTTTGGCAGCACTATATGGATTAATAAGCTTTTCACATATGTTTATCTTGACATATCGCATTTGAGACGTGGACAAAGACACAACAGCAGCAGCATCAGCACTGTTAACAACAGCAGAAATGTCAATCACTTCTCTTCTCAGCCATCTACAGTATACACATGTATACATGTATACATACATACGAATTATAGTAGGCAATTGTTTGATAGCATTAAACAATTGACACAGTGCAACTTAACATTCAAGGAGATCGATAACAACTTTAACTAAAATGTGCTTAATATGAATGTTAAATAAAATAAATATCCTATATCAAACTTTACAAGATTTTAACTGTTGTCATAAAATATAAAAGAGTTACCTACAGTATATACATACATACGAATATTGTAGTAGGCAAAGTATTCATAGCATTCAGCATTTTACACAATCCAATTTAACATACATGATTGGAGATCGAAAACAACTTGAACTAACATCAGCTTAGCATGAATGTGGATAGCCTGCTGCACACTTTAAATATGAAATATAAGAAGAGTCAGCAAATACACATACATATATATATATATATATATACATATGTGTGCACTGCTGATCTCTCTTGTGGCCTCTTAAGCGCAGTTATAATTTTCTGTATTTTCCTGCTCATTTAACTTTTATCTCCGCACGGCAATCGCAATTATTTAACAGCGGAAACCAAAGGCAACTGGGGGCGTGACAATTTGTGCGGGCTTCAGTTTGATTGTTGCAAGCACAGCAGCTGCAATCCTGATGAAATTGAAAAACACACACATATATAGCCTGTGTGTGTGTGTGATTGCGTTGAATTTTACTTTTAGTTTTCGAATTCATTTCCTTTGTCATTGTCTTTGGGCTGGCGTGCGTTAATTTTGACTCTACATATATATATATATATATATATATATGTACTTAATTTAATTTTTAATTACTTTGCTCAGTCAATTGTTAATTCAGTCAGTCATTCAGTCAATTCGAGTGGAAGAAAACAACTCTGTTGCTATTTCACATGCTTGCCAAAGACGAAGAAGCGGAAGAAGAAACAGCAGCAACAAAAGCTCATTTTTTCTTGATGCTGCACAATTGCAACCAGAGTAAGCGAGTGGGTGAGAGTGAGAGGGGGCGAATAACAGACAATGGCATCTCCTGTTACTTGCTAATTACAGCTCGATGAATATTAATTAGTGTGCATGTTAACACATACATGCATACACACACATAGCTGCACATGTGTGTGAAAGTTTTTCTTCTTTTGCCTTTTGGCAAAAAATGTGGCAAGGAGTTGGAGTCGAGTCGAGTTGAGTTGAGCGTGTGTTTTCCATTGCATAATAGAATTGTCATGATGTGCTCCAACGCGGCCAGCAGCAGGCAGCAAGCAACAAGACAGAAGTTAATGGCTGCCCCAAGATGAGCATGTCACGCTCGCTGGTCTGCGACGACTAGCAGCAAATGTGCGGCAAGCACTTATCCTCTCTCTCCCAGAGAGAGATGGGGAGAGGGAGGGTGCCCCATCATAGATCTCAATCGAAGCTGTTAGCTTGGAAGCCTGCACATAATGCTATGCGCCACGCCCACCGCAGCTGCTGCTGCTGAGTGGAGCTACAAAAACAAAACAACAATTGGACTACCACCACCGTCCCCCATCTCCAACAACTCCTGCTCCCATTCCTAGCTCTTTCTTAGTATTTTTGCACTCGGCAAAAATCTCACTGAATTTTAGAAAATCGCCCTGAAAACTAAAAAGTTTTTACTAGTTTTGAAAAATAATTGTGAAATCATTTTTCATGAATTTAGAAAGGCTCGCCCTCAAAAGTACATAGCAAGAGATTCTTTCTAAATTGGCTCACTCGACTGGTCTATTTGAGTCTATCTGTTTGCAGAAATTAAGGAAAATAAACCCTGATTCTTAGAAGAATATACTTTCTGAATAATAAGCAGAGTTTTACGCTTGGCGGCAGGAGTATGTACTAAAATTGAGAGCCGCGTATTTTCTGTGAGTGTAACCCATTGCGCGCTCTGTTTTAGTATTTTTGGTGGCACACTAACTGGCAGGCTACAGACACTAGCAACAGGATGGAGATGAGTTGGGGCCAACAACTAATCGCTTGCCGTAACTTGCTGCTGCTGTCAACTGTTCCAACTTAAACATATACAAATATATATATATATATATATAAATATATTGTTTTTTTTTGTGCCACGCCCAACGCAATCACGTGCCCATCGACTTGAAGCCGGAGCACGCCCCAGGGAGCTGTCAAACGGCTGCGCGCTGTTTCGCCTGCTCCCAGCTCCCAGCTCCCAGCTCCCAGCTACTGCTTCCTGCTCCCAGCTCCAATCTGCTGGTGTACCAAACTAATTTTGAAAAATTTTTGAGCGTGTCTCAAAGTTTTTGTTATGGCTGCTGTTATTGCTGCTGCCCCAGCTAATTAGCAAAACGCAAATCCACGCCAAGCAAAGCAGCGAGAAGGAGCTGGTCATCCTATCTGCTCCTCTCGTCCTGCCAAATGGCCAAGCAATGAGATCCGTTTCGTTTGTTATCTAAATAAACAGTCCAATGTTTTATGGAGAGTGAGTCGAGTTTTAAAATTTACATAAACTAATTCTGTAGCTGATTTGAATAAGGTAATGGCCACGAATTGTTGTTGTCTTTGCTGCTGCTGATACTGTTGCTGCTGCTGCTACTGCTGTTGCTGCTGCGTGTCCAAAAAAACACGTCTAGAATAACCATAAAGACACAGAGTTAGAGAGAGATAGAGAAAGCTTCTAAACTAGCTACGAGTCGGAGTGGAGTACATTTTAGGTATATATATATATATATATGTATATGTATATGTGCGTATGTAGATGTACAGTTGTAAACAAAATAATAGCTCCACTTTCTCAGAAGAAATGTTTTCAAAGCTGTCCTTGTTTAATGCAAATGTTATTAGAAGTGCAAGAAGACACTTAAATGAGGGCACAGTTTTTAACTTATTCAAATTTAATTAGAATTAAAATTATTAAATTAAATTCTTATGCAAAAGCAAGAAAATTAAGCAACTTTTGCATAATAATAATAATAATTTATGTGGACACAGCTAAACAATTAGATATTAAAAACTAACTTTTGAAAAAATTGCGAAGCTGATATTTTGACTTTTCATTCGTACGATAATATGTCGTCGCAGTGGTGCTATAATTTTGAGCGCAACTGTACATGTGTTATGTAGATGTAAGGATGTAGTTACCATTATTGGATAATAACCTCACTCAGTACCGGGACGACTCCGCCGCTGCTACTGCTGCTGCTGCTGTTGTTGTCCCAGTCTCCGCCTACAGCTATACGAGATGTCCGTCTGCATCTGTGTAGGCAACCTGGACACCCTGCCCCGCGCCCAAGCTGCTGCTGTTGCCCGCCGCCCCATTGAAGGTGGTAAGGGACGCCGGATCGTAAGTGGCACTGGTTGTCATCAGCAGATTGCTGCCCAGCTGAGCACTGCTCACTGGCAGATTGAGGATCTGCAGGCTGCCCATCGGTAAACTGGCGTTGAGCAATTGTTGCTGCTGCTGCCTGTTGCGATTGGGATCCTTGAGAATGCCGTGTGGCTGGCGGGGCAGCGTTGATGTGGCAAGTGGCAACGCTGTCGTCATGCTCCCATTGAGCATTGTGCTCGTCGTCAGCGTTGTGGCACTCAGATTTACCGGATGTTGCAGATCGTGCAACATTTGCACGCCTCCGGCCGTCGTGTGATGCGTCACATCGGGCGGCGGACCGCCCAAGACGCCCCTTAGTATGCCACGCCTCAAGGTGCCGCCGCCTGTGGCGCTGCCATTGCCAATCAGCGTTGCTGCCCCATTGCTGGCCAACAGTGCTGCCTGTGACGTCACCGTGATGGGCAGCGGCTGCAGATGCGTTAGTGGCACCGCCAGCGGCAACGGCGGCGTGCTGAAATCCAATGCGGTAGGATATTCCTGCAACGAGAAAAGAAGAGAATGCAATTATTGATAGCCTTATGCATCAATACCTACACTCAGAAAAAATTGCACTGAATTTTATATCCTTACAGACACATCACAAATGTTTTTTGCTTTTTAGAAATACATTTCCTTATAAACAAAAATATTCGATAAATAAGATAAACTTTCCAGTTTTCTGGACGATTTTTTCTGAGTGAACTTAAGGTTACTGCCTTGTTGGCTGGCCTGGTCATTATTATGCATAGAGTTGAGGCACAGACTTGAAACGGTTTCCAGTTTCGGTTATCATTCTCAGTTTCAACTGCAACTCGCTGGCTCAATGGCTCAAAAAGTTTTCTCATTTAAATGTCGGCATAGATATGAAACACAGAGAAACCCAGGGAAAAGTGAGAGCGAGAGAGAGAAGCTGCAAGTTCTAAGAATTCAGGCTTTTGTTATGTTTTTTTTTTATTTGTGTAAAAATAACAATGATATTCCTTTTTTGCAGTAACAAAAACTGTAAAAAATTATAGTAAGCGATTTCTATCTTGGCCACATTTCGAAACAGCTCTTTGAGAAATTTCATAATGCGAACGTTTCTTTCTTTCTTTCCTTGCAACTGCTAACAATGTGGATAATTATAGATTTCCAGTTTAACCTTCTTTTTCTTACAGCTGCAATTGCTGTGCATTGAATCCTAGATGTGTGTGTGTGTGTGTGTGTGTGTATAAAAGTTGTGGACAAGTTGTAAGTTGCAAGTTTAGTAAAAATGTGCTGCATTTTTCGTTGCTGTTGCTGTTGCATGTCTGCTGCTGTTGCTGCCTGTTCGCTGCTGCAAGTTGAACGCCTTAGTTAGAAATATTATCTTCTACTTCGAGTGACATGACACTTTGTGTCAGTTTGGAAATTGTTTCGCATGCTGCATGCTGCATGCTGCATTCTGTTGTCCGCCCGTCCATTTGTCCGAGAGAATTTGCCATAGTTAGAGCAAGTTTGACGCACCCGTAGACTACAACACGGGGCCAGCCGTAACTTCGGGAAAAGAGCAAAAAACTTGAAGTTGAGCGGCGTTCCTAATTGGTATTGGAATATTGCAGACGAGGTAAAAAAAGAATAAAACGAAGCAAGCGTTTTTTACAACGATTTTATCGTTAAGCAGATTATATTGAACATTTGTAATATTGGCAAATGATAAAGTCGTGGACAGCAAAAGGGTTGAAACCAAGATGGGATAAAAGACAGTAACAGAGGGAGTGAAGGAGAGGGAGGAGAGAGATCTGAGGGGCGTCAAGGGAATTTCTACGCGCTCTGCTGGTGGCACTGATTAACAAGGACACGGAGAAGAAGGCCTCTGCCTTGCGTCGTCTGCCTTTTGCATGGGTAGTTTAGGATAAAAAGGACTTAAGTACGCCAAGGAGGACATTTTGTATCAGTTTACAAAGTTAAATTGTCTTTAACGAAAACTTTGAGCCGTGCTTTTGCGTGGGGCGTATTTTGTGGGGTTGCTTTTGGGGCTGGCCAGCAATTTGTTGCACTAGAGGGCAACAGCAAAAGCAAAAGCAGTATTTTGGGGCAGCAAAAAGGGGTTACGCGCAGCACAAAAAACTTTTCAGCTTGTGCCACTTAAAGGTCTTTGTTGTGAGTGTGTGTGTGTGTGTTTGTATGCTGCCTTCTAATCTGGCGCTAATTCTGTGCCCTTGGATCGACACGAAGGCCGACTCATTATTGTCGTTATTGTTAAAGTTGCCACTTGCCAGGCGGCAAGGAGTTCATTTTGCGTAAATAGAATATCAAATGTGTGACTACCCCAAAGGACCAGCCTCCCGCTGCCTACACTCAGCAAAATAAACACATTTTAACTAATCTGTATAAACAAGAAAACATTTTTCTAAGAATTAGAAAGGCTTTCCCTAAATCGACAATCTCAAAAATATGGCGATCATTTGAGATTTGTTTTTATGGATATATAGAAAACACCCCGAAAATTAGACATATTTTTCCAATACTTTAGAAAATTGTAATTACATTAAAAATAGAAAAAACCCCGGTTTTTAGAAGTATACTTTCTGAATAATAAGTTGAGTCATCATTGAAAAATTTCCAAACTGCAGTTCGATATTTGTTCTGAGTGTACCTCAAGGACTGCCTGCTTTTAGAGCCATCAAACTTTATACATTAAATCCGGCGTAGCGGCGCCAGGATGCCTCCAACACCGAGCCGAGCCAAGAGGGGGGGCTCTTATCCTGGCTCCTGGCTGCTACGAAATTAAATTATGGACACTACGGCGAGTGTTTTCGGTTATTTATTTAATCGACATCAGCTGCTTGAAGCCTTGAATTTTAAACACAACTCGCACTCTTTACTTGACTTTCAACTGGCAAGACCAAAGGAGGAGCACACAGTGCGTATGCGCATTATTATATTATATTATTTCGTATAATAAGCGAGTTCTGCTGGCAGACTGGCTGAGTGGCTTTCGAACTGTCTCCGACAGGCCAGACACGACTCCCGGTTCCAGATGAATCCAAGGAGACAAAAAGTGAGGCAACAATGCCAAGTGCCCCAAAGGCCCGCACAAAACTAATTGAATTTTGAAAACTGTACAGAATTCGCTCGCTAAACGAGTAAGCCATAGTTGAGTTAAGAGCGACGACGATGCCACTTTCCACATGCACGTAGTGTCCATCCTCACCCTCTTATTCCCCAGCTCTGCTGCCAGCTTTCGAGATCGGACATCGGACATTGGACAGTGGGACATGAATGTTGCGCATATCTAAATGGCACAGCAGAGGGAGCAC
The DNA here is from genome assembly GCA_035041535.1 of Drosophila cognata. Taxonomy (NCBI): domain Eukaryota; kingdom Metazoa; phylum Arthropoda; class Insecta; order Diptera; family Drosophilidae; genus Drosophila; species Drosophila cognata. The sequence goes on from JAWNLC010000451.1 coordinate 1,153,086, forward strand.
AGTCAGCATTTAACTTATCAACTACAAGTTGGGCGTGACGAGGGTGAAGGGGGTCGGGGAGGGGTGTGTGGTGTGTGTGTGTGTGTGTGTGTGTGTGTGTGTGTGTGTGTAAAACTTTATTTTATTGTTGTTGTAGTTGTTGTCAAAAAAGAGGACATGCAGAACGCAATTGGCAATAAAATACAAATTGCCGCTTAAATAGTTACATGTTTTTGCAACTCGCAACTCCGAACTGAAAACCCAAACTCGACTCACAACTTTATGCTGCAATATATATATATATATATAAATCATATATATAAATATAAATATTTATATATATTGTATGTGTGCTGTTGCAGCAATAGTAAAGCTGTTTGCTTTAAAAACAACTCTTGAGCACACTTTCAGTGGGAAAGACATTCGCTGCCGAATTACGTATGCGCCGCGTGGACCACGCTGATGAGGCACGGGCCGCAATCCTGAGCTGCATGGCCAAGAGAGTGAGCCAATCAACTTGGCGTCCAACTCGATGTCAACTCACTGTCCATATCTACACTCAGAACAAATATATATACAACAAATGATTTTTAAAAACCACAAACCTCAATTTTAGAAATTTACTTGCTGAATAAAAGGTGAGCTGTTATTGATGACGAAAGTAAGGCGAATTTCTAAAATTGGGTGCGATATTTTTCTGAGTGTAGCTGGGCTGTCACCGCAATTGTCGTTTCTTTTTCGGTTTGGTTCGAATCGATTTGGTTGGTTTGGATTTGGTTTAAGGACAGCTAAACGGCGTATCGCGTGGATGGATGAATCTTTTTGTTTTGTGTGAAGCATCCGATTGAAATTTAATTTGATTTACTACTGTAAATTGTTTTTATTCATTTCGTTTTATTTGCTGGAAGTGGGGCCAGCCAACTCGCCGACATCTGTGCACCAAAAAGTAATTTAGTGCTGGCCAAATGTTTTACAAAAAAACATCACTGCTGACACAAACTGCTGTCTCTCTGCCTCTCTCTCTCTCTCTCTCTCTCTCTCTCCCTCTCTCTGCCTTTCTCTGTTCCACTGACCCAACAGTGATTTGTTGCGCTCTCTTTCTAGCCCACTCTCTCTATATATGTATATATATATTTTGTAATTTTTCTAATGATGTTTATCAAATAATTCAATTTGGCTCCACAAAACATTTCTTATGTGAACGAGAAACGGCTGCCCATAAAAGTAGAGGGGTAGAGAGAAAGTAGGCACACACAGCACACACACAACACACACAACACACACAACACACACGCGCATACTTACATTGGCATTGTTAGCCAACTAAACCGAAATTGAATTTTTCTCCCTCGTTGACTAAAAACCGCAAACAAAAGGTTTCTGTCCCATGTTGACTCTGACTAACATGTGCAATGGCGCAGCTTTGGAGCAGCAGCAGCAGCAGCAGCAGCACCGGGACAAGGAGCTGGAGGAGCAGCAGCAGTAGCAGCAGCAGCAGCTGTCCTCTGATAGAGCATTGATATCCCTCTAGTGGCGACTCCATCATTTAACTGTTATCCACACAGTAAACAAACGAACAGACAAACAGGCAACAACTGAACTGAACTGAATTGAGTAACTGGCCAAATCGCATAAGGCATAAAGCCCATAAAAATGGTCAGCTGCTGGCATAAATATTATTACATTACCAACCATTAGCACCAAGTGTGTGTGTGTGTGTGTTTGTGCCATGCAGCTTAGGGGACACGACAAGAGTTGTTTCTAGTGCCAACTGCATTTTGTTCGCATCGCAACTCTAATTTATACAATTATTGGCCTGGCAACGCCATAAAATGCCAGATGACAGTCGTTGTTCGAGGGGATGTGGTGAGGGAGGGGGGGGAGGCTGAGGGGTGCAGAGGGTCGGATACTGAGTGTCAGTCGCATTGAGTGTCGTCTTAACTTGTCACATTTTCACCCCTTTACCAGACGCAGTTGTCGTCGTCGGCGTCGTTGTCAACTAGAGGCTGTGATAAAAAACACTTATACACATACTCATACGTATATAAAATATAAACATATATATCACAAAAAAAAGAAGAAGAAAAAACGTAAATGGAACGAGGGTAATAAATATCGAAAATTGATTTTCTCATGTTTATTGTGAATTTGTGGAATTTATATTGGGTTGCCAATGCGACACACACAGACGATGACGATGAAGCTTTCTGGGGAATTTCTTCTTATATTTTTGGGTTTTTTGGGTACACACATAAGGTCAGGTCAGTCAGCAGAGAATGTGGCATGCCAATCTGGTAATAGCAACAAATGAGTGGGTGTGCGTGTGTGTGTGGGTGTGTGTGCGTGTGTGTGTGTATTAGTGGGTATAACACTTTGGATGCCTTCAAAATCAGAATCTGCGACACGCCCAGCGAGCAGGATCAGACGAGCAGAGCTGCTCTTTATGAGTGATGCGGCGCAAAACTTTGTTGAATGTAATGAAGCACACACACACACACACACACACACTCACATACGCAAAGGAGTGATGTGGCAAAGCACATGGGATAAATGGCAGCTACGATATGGATGTTGTCGTCATAAACGTCTTCGTCTTCGCCTTCGCTACTCCTTGTTGCTGTTGCTGCTATCGCTGCCGTTCAACGCTGCGTATGTGTAATATTAAATTGTTGTCTTGAGAAAATAATGTTTACTTTAGCAAGTACAAACAGCAGCAGCAGCAGCAGCAGCAGCAGCATCAACAGCAAACAAATACAAAATGACGACAACAAAGCAAATGCAGCCCAAAACCGCCCCTCGCCACCGACTCCATCTGCTGCCTGGTTGCAGCTTAATGCTTTTGAATTTGTCGTTTGTCTTTGCAGCGTTGCATGTGGCACGCGGATTATAAAAGTCGAACCGAGTTAACTGGCACTGCACATTGCTGCTCAACGAACATTGGCAGCTGCCAGCTGCACAGTTGCCACTTGGCAGCCCTACTCACTGCTTCGCTGCCCCTGCCCCCTGATCGCATACAAATATACTATGTATATGCATACACTCCGAAAAAAAAGCGACAACATTTAAAAAGTAATTCGTGTTTTTAGAAATAAATTCTAAATATAAAAAAATATTAAAAATTAAAAGTAAAAAATGCAAGCAAAACAAATATGTTTATTGCTCGGTTTTTTTTTTTAGATATCTATTGCTAAGAAATAAATAAATAGATAAATTTTTAAATTAGCTTTTAACACTCTTCAAAATTGGCATTTTATGTACCGTAAATTATATAAAAAAACCTGATTCTAAGAACTATACTCTCTGAGTTAAAAGTGCTATAATTCAGGTCGATTTTTTCTGAGTGCTCATATGCATACTGGAATGTGCATATGTATGTGTGGATGTGTGAGTTTGTTCCCTTGGCTCTCTCTTGCGCGACGGCAAATGGAGCTGGATTTTCTGCCCGGCTCATTGTGCATAAAACTCTAACTAATTGCGCGAACTAATCCTTGGCCGTGACTAGCCATAAGCGACAAGAGAGCAGACAGCAGACAGCAGCCAGCAGCGGCTGCATCTGCAAGCGGAGCTGAATTACTTCCGACTCGATATTGGGGATCAAAGGGAAGGGGCCAATTAACATCGCATTGCATCAGCTAAGCTAAGCCAAGCCAGCAATAAAGAAATAAAGAAAGAACGAGTCTGTCAGGCATGACGTGGCAAGCATAAAGAAGGCTCGAGTCGAGAGAGCTCGTCGGGGGAGATGCCCTCAAGTCAGCTGTCATATATCGAGACAGTGCTGGAGTTTTATTATTATTATTTTTACTGGGGGCTTCAAGCGCTGCATATCTGTTAGATATATCGAATCCACTGCACAAAATGTACCCATATGTTCGGGCTTTAAAGACTCCCTTCCAAATATGATAAATATGCTCTTTATATTTATTCTACTCACCATTGGCGGATAGGAGAGATATCGTTCACTATTCATGTTGTAGTAGGATCCATCTGGTGGCGGTGCGGGCGACGGGGACGGTATATAGACGCCTTTGCCGATGAGCATCTGATCGTCGCGCGTCATATGGCCAGCAGCGGCTGCAGCAGCGGCTGCCATCACTGCGGCATGCCCCTGATTGTGCCTCGGATGGGGCAGCGTGCACGCATTCACTGCAATTAAATCAAAATCAAGAAACAGAAAGAGAAGCAAGAATTAATTTTGAGCGAGTTTGTTGCAACGTTTCTCTTTTTTGTTTATAGCTCCGCTTATGCATGAATTTATGACAATTTTAATGTGTTTCTCTGGCACGTTTTACGCATTGAACTCTATTGATTTTTTGTTTAACCCATAGCTCTGATTGTTGGTAAAAAAAGGAGAAATAAGCGTCTTGCCCGTTACAAAACCACAGACGGGCTGCAGCACAATTTCAATTTGGGCAGACTGCAAATGACACATTTATAGCCGTATTTGAAAAATACGAAAAAGAAAATGGCCAAAAAGCCAAAAGACTTTTGCAACACAGAGAGAGAGAGAGAGAGACGATTACTGCCAATGCACACGTAAGCAGCAGCTGCCCCTTCTCTGCCTTTGCTGCTCGGTACTTGCAACGTCCACTTGGCACCCACGTAGGTGCAACATTTTGCTGCTTTCTGGTTCATTTGATGTGCAAACGTTTGGAAAGTGAATAAAACGAGTGCCATTAATTGCAACGATTGGCCAGAGGCTGACAGATGATAAGCGTCTACTATTGCTTGTGCCACATGCACAACAGCAACACCTTAGCGATAGGCAAATCTCAACTTATAACATGATAAATGATTTGGTACTTTGTCAGCCACAATGGGAATGTTGCTGCCAGTTGTCATCCAGTCGTCAAAGGTGGCAAAGGTGTGAAAGCCGCAAGCGTAACAAATCTATAAATTTGTAAAATAGACTTACAACACTGGTGCACATAGATACACACACTTAACACACACACACACCCACACACATACCACTACAATCAAAGTTGGCAACGTGCAGCTCGAGTTGCGAGTTCTTTCAATGGGCGCTCAAATGTAGGCAACAATAATTTTGTTAAGCAACTCGAGGAAACTGCGGCTGCGGTGACAACAGCAACAACAACAACAACAAGAACAGACAAATCGAAGACTTTTCTGTGCTGGGAGAAGCCTAACATGAAGCTGTCCTTCAAAAGGAAATTGAAATCCGCAACACAAGCTGTAGCTGTACACTCAGAAAAACAATCGTACTGATAACTAGAAAGTTTTTCCTTTTTTTCATAAGAAAACATTTTTCTTAAAATTGAAAAAGCTTGTCCTAAGTCGACAATATCAAAAATATGCTGATTTTTTCTATTCTTTGGATATATTTTTAATTATTAAGAAATACATTTCGAAAATGTAGAAATGCAAACTCTAATTTTTAGGGCTTTAATTTTTAACCAATTCACTTCAAATTTGTAAATAAATTAGTTCGTTTATCAATTTATATTATATAGAACCTATTTTTTTCTGAGTGTAGCTATAGCTGCGGCTGCTGTGTCTTAGAGCTGCTTACCGGAGCCCATGTTCATTTTGTGGCTTGTTTATTTTGCATATGCGTATTGGTATTGAGTATGCGAATGTTGTACATTTCGCATGTTGAACAATAAGTGCCACAAAAGACACACAGCCAGCTGCTTGGCTTTGCTGGTGGGTTTGGGGAGCGCTTCTCATGAATTATTGATTTTTCGATCAGTGAGCAACGCTCGCAATACTAAATCCCAATCAGAGCCTAAGAAGCAAAAGGAGATAAAGGATAAAAAAGAAAACCCATCTTTGTACATATGTAATGTGCGTAATTGGCCAGCTTCTGGCCATATTGCTTCAGGTGCCAACATTCATTTCATATTAATAGCAAAAATTTGTCTGCCGCACAGCCAACTTTTGTAATTGGTAATTGGTCATTTTTCGTACAATTTCGTTTGCTAGAAAATAAATGCGAACAACAATTTGCTGCTTTGACTTTAAGCTGGCCAAGGCCTAACAACTGGCTCAAAGCGTAACTTTTCAGGGCATGTTGTGTATATATATGAATGTATATGTGAGTGTGTGTGTGTGTGTGTGTGTTGTGACAGTTGTAGTTGCCAAATCGCCCGAACAGCTGCCTTCCATGGCGGTGGCTGGTGCTCATTAACAGGGTGGCATCTTGAATAGCATCTCATTAAAAATGCGGCACACAGTTTGCTTTCGGTTAAATGCAACTGGCATACTTTATACAGTGAGGCTCTATGGCAACGGACATGGACATGTTGCTGCTGTTGTTGTTGCTGTTGCTGCAGCTCATCTATTATTTGATCTCAACTGAGCCAGCAGCAGCAGCAGCAACAGCAGCAGCAACAGCAGCAGCAACAGCAGCAGCAGCAGCAGGTGGCGACAACTAACAAGAAAATACGCGTGCCACCAGCTGCAAATATATGTTTATTTTATCTATGTACACTCACAAAAACAATCGCTATTAATTTTTTTTTCGGAATTCGAAATAGCATTGTCAACAAGTGTAAGATCCACTATTATTCAGAAAGTGAATTGCTAAAAATCAGGTTATTTTTCCTTTACCTCAGTCTAAATTTTTCTAAAATGTAGAAAAAATATATACAATTTTCGGGATGTGCTTTCAGATGCGTAAACTCTTATCTCTTCCTGCTTATATCCTTAATAAACATTAGTATTTCATGATTTGCAGTAATTTTAAATTATTTATAATAGTTTATAATAATGGAGAATATTTCTAATTATTTTTGGTATTGCCCATATAGGATAAGCCTGTAAAATTTAAAAAAATTTATTTTCTTACATGTTGAAATTATTTTCAAAAAAAAGGGACAAAATTGATAGTTTCTGGGCACATTTTTTCTGTGTGTAGTTATGTACATATATATATATATATATATCCCGACAGCTCTTCCTCATGGGAATTATTGCCTTGGGCGCTTGTTTGAGATTCAGTTTCCGGCAAGCATTTTAATTTTGCTGCCGCTGGGGAGATTTTTGTTTTCGCATCTTTTTCTTTCATCCGTTCGCGTGTTTTTCTATGGTTTCTTTTTTGTTGACGTTTGTGTTTTTTTTCTTCTTTCGGTTTTTTGTTTTTTGTTTTTTAGCACGCGGCCGCATACATAATTACGAGTGCTGGAGCCGTCTCCGTTTATTTGTGGCAAGCCAAGCAAGTCGTTGCTATTGGCCTTGTTGCTGTTGCCGTTGTTGCTGTAATGGCAGCTACTTTTGAAGTAAGCTCCACTTGCCAAATTCGTTGACATAAGGTAATTGTATTTTACTTTCGACTCGAGAGAGCGAGAGAGAGGGGCCAAGTGACAAGGCGACAAGACGCGACAGACAGACAGGACAGACAGGACAGACATGACAGACAAGACAGACGGGACAGACAGAAGACAGAAGACAGAGGCCAAAAGTTTGCAGCTAATGTATTTTTATTATTTTTACGCTTTGCATTTCAAGTGCAGCTGCCGTTGTTTTCAGCAACGTCTCTCAATGTTATTGTAATGCCACGACTATTGTCTTTTCCCCTACTTTCCCACACAACTTTCTTCTTTCTTTCTTTCACAGTTATTATTTTTTCATTTTCATACGGTAATTTCCAGGGCTGATAGACACATAGATGCGATTGGTATTCCTTAAATTGTGGCTACTTCTGTAAACGCATTCTTAAATTGGTACAGCAGCAGCGTGGGACGTGATTGGGTTTCTAGTGTGCACACACACACTCACACACAGTCACACACACTCGTATACACACTTAGCCACACTCATGACTCAATTGAAAATCAAGACTCGCAAAAACTTTGCTGCTCAATTACAATTAAGATGGAGATGTTGCGCACTCAAATTGAATTTTCAGCTGCCGCGGCGTACTTGGGGTATTAGTACTCGTTGCATGCCGCATGCTGCATGCTACATGCTGCTCTCTGTGTGTATGTGATTGTGTGCATTTTTACCGATTTCCGTTTTTACATCGCTTTTATTTTTAGCTTTGATTGCAATCATGGCATCAAATCAGGCAACAACTGCAACGAGTACACCGTGAAGTGGCAAGTGGCAAGGGGGCAGTTGCAACATGAAACGGACGCCTGACATGCTGACAGCACTCGTAGAAACTTTGTTTTACTTGTTTGTTTGCTTGTTGGTCAAAAGTTAATTATCTTAAATGCGTTTGATTTGCACTTCTTCTTCCACAGCGTTATCTGTGCTTTTAGCCCGATCTTGACTTACCCATATTATTTGGATATAATGCTGGCAGTGTGCCATCCTTTTGGTATCTGGGCGGCGGCATATCCGCACTCTCAACCAGATACGTCGATGCCGCCTTCTTTCTCGCCTCGTCCTGCAAATGAGAGAAAAGACACAAAATCCGATAAATATTTCGTAGTTTTTCATTTTAAATTAATTTTCAATATTATTATTTAAAGTAATTCGACTGAGTTTTGCTGACAGTGAATAAGTAAATAAAGCAATCAGAGAAATGCAAACCAACTTCAATTCAATGTGTCCATATCTGAAGTTGAAACTAAAACCGATTTTGGCCTGAAACACTTTTCCGTAATTATTCCGCACTTGAGTCTGTTGTTTTATGGAAGGCGTTGAAAGTCATTGGCGCATAATTGACAGCCGGCAATGACAGCGACGACATGGACGACACCTTCTCAGTCTGTCTGTACATCTGTCAGTCTGTCAGTTTATCGTGGGCGGGTGCACGTTGCGTATACGCATTGCTGATTTATAACAGACACCAGCCAGAGTTGAGAGTTGAGGGTTTCAGCATTGAGCATTAGGCGGCAGTTTTTGTGGTTACTTTGCCGCATAGCAAGATTACGTTCGTAATAAATGATTTTAATAATTTGAAACGATTTGTTTGCCGTTGTCCTTGCCACGACTTGGTTTTGGTTTTGGACTCGCGCTCATCATTATCAACATCAGCAGTGCGTAATTAATCACGACGTCTTAGCATGCCACTGCTTCCGGCTGCCTGCTTCAACTGGCATCCAGTTCCGGCGACCTCGATGTCAACAGTGTCTACCCACAAACCGAACCCCATCCATATCCCATCCGCATCATATTCCCAGCCTCTGTTCCAGTTACGGCGTTGAGTTGTAATTTCAAGCTACTGGCAATAACTTAAGGAAGCCCATCGTTTTTTTCCATTTTCTCTTTTCTTTTTTTTGGTTGGCAACTGGCTTGTTTTGTTACCTTCTTTGCCACCTCCTCGCTGGATAAGGCGACATTCCTCCCCATGTTCGTTTACAAATTGCATATTCATGCACACCAAACACGACCAGCAAAAATAGTTTTGGTTTAAAAAGTGGAACTAAAAACTGAATTCGTTCGTTCGCTTCCACACTCAGCGAAAAAACAAAAGAAGCAAATTGCACTGAATTTTAAAAATTCGCCAAGTGTAACTCAACTTATTATTCAGCAGGCAATATTCTAAAATTCAAGGTTGTGGCCTCCTCTGAATTAGACAACGGATAAACTCTAGTCCAGCAAATTTAGAAAATTGTTTTATAAATAAATTTCTTAAAAAATTCTAAAAAATAAAAAAACTTTTGTGATTTGATGTTTTCTTATACTTAGAAATTATTTTTACAAATACAGGCCAATTTTTCTGCTGAGTGTAGTGCGTGGTTGTGTGTGTGTATGTGTTTGGGATACTCACAATATATTCCGGTTGACTGCCCTCATTGGAGTAGGACTCGCTCTTCTCCGACACGCTGGACAGTGTCTCGCCGGTAACGGTGTCATTGTACGAGCTGGGCGCGTACATTTCGATGGTCGCCGTTTTGCCTGGTTGATTTGTAGTTTCCGCCACTGGATGCGACAAACAGAGAGAATAAGAGAAAGAGAGATGCAGAGAGATGGATAGAGAGGGAGACAGATAGTGGGATAGCAGAGAAAAAGAAGATAGGTACGTAGAAAGTATGCGGCGCAAATATTGAAAAGGTGTAATTGGCAGTGACATGCCGAAAATTGATTGGGCGGCAAGCAGGCAAAACGCAGTGCGCCAGTCATTTGGAACACCGCACGGGCGGAGCACCCGGATTGTTGTTGTTGTTGTGCCACAGGCGGAGATGTAGGCGTGTGTGTGTGTGTGGATGTAAGTGGATGGGCATAGTTTCAGGCAATGCAAATCAAATGCAAATAGCAAAGATTTTTCAAAGTGCACAGCAAGCAAATTTGTTGCCCAGACGGGGATGGGGGTGAGGGTGAAGTGTGTGTGTGTGTGTGTGTGGATTGTGTTAAATTATTCACATTTGGTGCATTGCCAGCGTCGATGTCCATTTTTATGCCAACGCATTTTTTTGGTTTGTTGTTGACGTTGGTCAAGGGTTAAAATCAATGCACGATGTTCGGTTCGGTGATGCGTAGAATTCCATCAGAAAGAGTGAGACAGAGACAGCGAAAGAGAGAGAGAGAGAGAGAGAGAGACGAGAGAGAGAGAGAGAGAGAGAGAGAGAGGAGGATAGAGCAAAAATGCAATTAAATATATATATACAAAATGGCATTAAATGATTCATGGCACATTTTCACAAATGGCAACGACAAAATGACCGCGCCACATGGTTAACACGTGTTTTCCACAAAGTCAATGTGATGTGTATGTTGTGTGTGTGTGTGTGTGTAAATTGAGTGCATTTGCAACACAAGTTTTTTCCATTTTCGCACAAAGCAGCATCGCGTTGAGTGGTTTGATCAGGTTCAGGTTCAGGTTCAGTTTCAGGTTCCATTAGAAAAGAAAATAAAAGTTAAGAAAAAAACATTGTTATAGAATATGTAAAGATTTTTGTTAAACAATAACTTGAACTATATTAGTAGCTTCGTGTTGTTATTGTTGCTATTTGCTTGGCAGCATTTTTACAAACTTGTAGTTATTCAAAACTAACATAGAGTATAGTCCTTGAGCTTTCACATTAAATACGATTTTTATGGATTCAGTTTGAGCCAAAATTAGTTTTACTAAATTTAAATGCAGTAGTCTAGACCCTTTCCCAAGCGGAATAGAATTTTTACGTGAATTCCACATAAATTATAACCAAAATCGAGTCAGAATTGAGGTTTTCACTTTAATTGTATTATTAATTTATGACTGTGTAAAGATTTTGTTTATTACTAAAAACCATTTTTGAGGCTATAATTTGGACACCAAAATCGAGTCAGAATCGTAAGCCAGAATCGCAAATCAAGAGCCATTTTTAAAAGATACACTTTTAATATGAATTTCGAGCCAGAATCGGTTCGCTTTTGACAAGTCAAGTTATAAATCATTCAAAAGTGGATTTTTTCAGGGTATAAAAGGTATTTAAAGTAGCATCGTGTTTTTGGGATACGATTTTTACCGAATTGCAGCCTAAATTACACATGCCAAAAACTGTTGTCAGCCGTTTGCTGAAAGCAATGAGTTAAGCTCATAATATTGAAAATTTGTCATAGCATTAATTTGAACAAATTTATTAAATGTGAATGAATTTAATTGCAGAGGTCATCAGTTGTCGAGCAGCCCCCGTCTGTTGCGGACACGTCGTCACGTATTTATTATGGCTTGTCCGTAATTCGTAAATAAAATATGTTGCCTCGGAGTAGTTGCACTCACGAATACTGCGCGAATGCATTCATAGGTTAGTGAATTAAAAACATGTTTTTTATTTTTATTTTTTTGGCATTTGTCACATGCCTTATTCACGTTGACACGTGGCAACAGCCAGCAAAGCCAGAGAAACCGACAGCAATAAAAAAAAAACAACCGCAATCAACTTTCAAAAGGTTAAAATGAACGAGCCTGTCTTTAATATATATATACACATACATATCAAATTAAAATAGACCCGTGTATATAAAAAGAGAGCATAAAAAATAGCTGCGATTGCCAAAGGTAAACTCGACTTTTCCAACCAACCTGCCAACTGTCCAGTCTGAGTATAGACAGAATTAAAGGTTAGCCTGCCAAGCTTATCACTGTCAAAAACCCACACAGAACTTGCAGGGGAGGTTATAAGGCGGGTGGTGGTTTCACTGTGCCAGACGACAAATAACTAGAAGTCGAGAGGACGTCGTTGCTGCCACACTTTATGCCCGAACACAGAGATTACAAATTTTGCACTTATGCTAGGACAAACCTCAAAAATCTGGACAGACAAGCAAACAGACAGCGAATGAACGGATTTGTTCCGCTTTTCCCTTACCAATATATATATATATATATATATATATATGTATATATATGTAAGGGTCGAGTGTAGCGATCGGCTTAGACAGCTTTTGCGGTCGTCAGTAGAGTTAATGACGTCGCTGTGTTGACGGTTACGTCTGCTTCGAAGGTTTTTCCCTTAATCTCCAGCACGAAAAAAAATAACTGCCAGTTATTTTCGGACTTTACCGACTTTTTTGCCAGCAGAATGCACAGTGTGACAAGTGTTTGGCAGAGTCTTCTATGTTTGCCTCACTTCTCCTGAGCCAAAGCTGACCGGCAGTTTTCTTTTTTATGCAGAGGACCGATAGAAAAGTGGTATTGGGGTATATTGGTTTTGTGACAATGTATGTATCTGGCAGCAGGAAGTAATTCCTACACCATTATCACATTGATCTTAGTTTCTTTTTACTCTTCACAACCTGTGCCTGCCATAAGAAATGAGAGTACTTCCTAGCATGCTTACATTTGAGTGTAAAAAGTTTTTTGAAGGGCAACTTGGCAAAAAACTAGAGTACTAGTATTTAATTTATAACAGCTGGTTTACGGGGTAAATCGGAGTCGAGCTCACTCGACCATAGCATTCTTATTTCTTTTAGTATACGAATAGCGAGAATATTGATCAACTGAAAAGTATATAGCCATATATAGAAGCACGCTAGAAGACAACTTTAAACATTCAATTGGGATAGCAAACCTAAGCAGCAAACTTTTTAACTTTCGGGCATTGCCAATGGTGCCAATGACAGCCTGTGTGTGTGTTTGTGTGGTTGTGTGTGTGTGTGGTTGTGTGTGCTTATCTCAATAGATTCAATGGCCAGAGCCAGTGTCAAAGACAGAGTCACAGCCAGAGCCACAGCCAGAGCCACAACCAGAGCCAGAACCAGAGTTGAGTAGTCAATTGTTTAAGGAGTGTCAAAGTCAAGTGGTTTTCGTTTGTTTTCACGCTTATCTCGCTTATGGCTTGTGGCAACGTTGGCAAAAAACTTTTGCGTAGTGTGGCACCCCCCCCCCCCCTACCCTACCCCACGCACACCGCAGTTTTTCTACCTTGTTCTACGTGTCCCTTGAAATTTCAGCTTTCGCTGTTAAATTTTACTTTAAAATAATTTAATTTATTCTTTGTGTCGACTGATGATGGTTGCCAAAATAATAAATTAAACTAATTATCTGCCAATCAACAATTTCAATATTTCAAATGGAAAAACCAAAAAAAAACACGAAATGCCCAATACCTAATTGAATGAATAGTCAACGATTTTTCTCCTTCTCCTCACTTCATATGTGAAAAAGCAATAAACATTAGAAATGGACCCAAAGGAGTATGGGTATGATATATGTATATTTGTGGCAGCCAACCAATGCCCCACCGAGGTCAATGACCATGTGGGGAACAGTCGAAAAGTTGAAGCGCCAACCACAGAGCACTTTTGGCATAGTTTATCGGTCAACTGAAATGGCGAAAGCTTCTTAGACATGCCCGCTGCGGCACACTGCTGGGATGATTTACTTCTTTGTGGGGAAGGGGGGGGAGGGGGGGGAGGGGTGATTTTCGTTTCCGTGTTGCGGCATTTTGACACAAAAGCGCAAATGCACATTAAAAATGCATATCCAAAGGGCCAGCAGCACAACAGACAAGCAAACAACCCACAAGTCAAGTTTCAAGCTAGTGAAAGCATTGAAATATGCACAGATATCTCTTCGGGCCGCAAGCTGTCCGCCATTCCCAAGTTCCCGACAGTTCCCTGCCCGTTCCCGTTTCCCTTCCCTATTCCATATTCACTTCCGGTTCGCACTGTTGTCCACCCACTCGGTGCTTTTAGCAAACGCTGTCATTCTAGCCAACGCACCAGTTTCCCTGACAACTCCTTTATGGCCAAAAAAAACCGGGAGAAAAATGCTTGTGGGCATTGTCAGTTATCGGCTTATGGCAGCAAAAGCTAGCCGAACATTGTCATAAAAAATATTTTTTGGGCAAGACAGTTGTTTTTTTTTTATGTTTTTTTTTCTTTAGCTGGCAGCCTTCTGGCTCGCTTAACAGTTTTACTTTTTTATAACAAGCGGCTGTTAAGACTGAAATATGCATTTCTTTTGTCGCATTTGAGGGGGAGCTGGGGCAGAGGGGCAGCCTGAATTTGTTTGGGGTTCTTGCATCTCATATTCAAGCGCATCATTTGTTCAAACACAACTGCTGCGTGCTGTGTGCAGCTGGAAATAGAGGAGAGAAATGGGCAGTGCTTTCAAACTCATACTTATACCTATTTTCGCTCATCCCGTATAATAAAGCAAACTGAATTCTAAGAAAAATATCTTATTTATGTCCTGCGGCTGTGTCCTGTTCATGCTTCGCTAGTGGAGAGAAGTGCCTCGTTTCTCGCTTTGCGTTTCACGCTCGTAATGTCAAAAATCTTGGCCCACATTTCACACACAGACTCAGATGCAGGCCCTGACGATGGAGGCTGCGGACAAAAGCGCCTGCTACAAATCCTTGCTGCAAGCTGGGCGCCTTTTTAACGAGTCGAACTTCATTAAATGAAACACAAACACAGAGCGAAAGAGAGAGAGAGAGAGAGAGAGAGAGAGAGAGAGAGGGAGAGAGGGGTATAATGTAATATTATGCTCGAGCAAATTTACTTATCTGTTGTGCAAAAATTGTATTATAGTTCTACAAGTAACAGAAACACTTAGAAAAAAATTGAACTGAGTTTTAGAAATTCGTCAAGTGGAACTCATCTTATTATTCAAAAAGCAAATGGATTTTTCTAAGAATCGGAATTTGCATTTTTACTTCTTAGAAAGGCATTTCTGAACAATGGAAAATATGTCTAGAAATTAGCAAAAACAAATCATATTTTTGGGATTATCGATTTAGGGCATGGCATGCCTTTCAAATTTTAAGATAAATATTTACTTATATTTGAAGATTATTTCTAAAAACAAGAAATACTTTCCAGTTTTCAGGGCGACTTTTTTCTGAGTGTAGCTAAAAGTAATTCACGCGTGTTGCATATTTTTCAACTTTATATGGTATGCAAAGCGAGCCATTAAGCCGTCAAAAGTTGAGCTGTCAGATAAGTTAAGCAACTTATATAAGTCAAACACTGGCTGTGTGTTTGGGAGCGTGCATTAATACTGCAAATATGCAACGGAGCGTATACA
This sequence comes from Drosophila cognata, assembly GCA_035041535.1. Lineage (NCBI taxonomy): Eukaryota > Metazoa > Arthropoda > Insecta > Diptera > Drosophilidae > Drosophila > Drosophila cognata. Next base: position 1,168,432 of record JAWNLC010000451.1, read on the forward strand.
TGATATGCACAAGTATCTGCAGCTGGAATCCCTGCTCCCTGATCCCTGACTGCAAAAGCACCTTCTTTGACTCACGTACCAATGCGTATGCACAATTTTGGTACGATTGCATTTGGGCAAAGTCTGATTGAGAAATGTTGCTCGTTCTGGTTGTGGTTGTGGTTGTGGATGTGGTTCCCGGCGTGTTAAACCACTAAATTTGGCTCAATGAAAAATAATTTGGTAAGCGAATGGCTTGGCCAAGAATTTTGTATGCCCTTGCGAGTTGTTCATCTCGCAGTCGTTGTGCACGCTGCACGCAGATTGGTTTGGCTTCTTGCGACCTGACTTGCCAAGAAATGTTGGCAATTTTCTAACGGTCGATGCTGGTGAGCATTGGGCTGGCTTCAGTAGGATTGCTCATATTTATATATTTTGTTCGTTTGACCATCTGAAATATAATTCCCATATTAATAAACAATCTGCAGCTACAGCTGCAAATTGAAGCGGACAGCACGTGTCCCTTGTTCTATTTTGCAGTCGAGTTTTTGTTTGTCTGACTGTCTGTTAGTCCGTGGTCTGGCAACAGCGGTCTGATTCCTGTAAGATTGTGCGTTCAGCTAAGAAAACGATGCACATTTATCTTCGGCCAATGGCCAAAGGGTGGCAAACTGGACGGGGCATGTGGCAAAGGATGCCTGGTTGCCTGGTGCCTGGCAACGTCGTTGTTCAATAAACAGTTGCACTTGGCATGGCCTCCGGGTCGTCCTTGCTGCTGACTGCTGTCCGCTGCCAGGATGCATCATTATTTTCTGTCATCATTATATTCTTGTTGACTGCTCAGAGCGCTGTGCTTTTATTTTCGATTCGTTTCGTTTTTATTTTTGCTCTTTTGCTTTTCGTCTTTTTGCTTTTGGTGTTTCCTTGCCACGTTCTCCGTGTCTGTGTCTGGTCTGCTCGCGGAAATTACAGGCAGCGCATATTGCGCATATACGATATATATCCCGACAGATTTATATATGTATATGTGTATGTATATATTCCCTGTTAGCCATGAACTCCAGCGCCACCTTTGTGCACACACAGAACGTTATATTCGTGTAGCTATCATCTATGTAGATGCAGGAAATTGTTTAGTGAGCATCATAAAGTGAGCAGCGACGTCGACGTCTGTGTCCACTGAGAGAAATAGGAAGTTGCACAACGCGCTAACTTCCTGTGGAGTTGGCGGAAGCGGTGCGAGCGCCACGAAGCGCCAACCAAAGATAATGCCAGGGATAAGAGTTTTCGCCAAACTTAAAGCCAAATGCAAATTGCAAAAAGCTTAATGCCAAAGAAATAACGGAAAATCTCTTATATGCCCAAGCGAATATAACAACTTAGAATTCACCACAAAACTCAAGAATCGAACGGAGTATTGAAGGTAATTTAAAGAGTAATAATAAAAATAATAACAAGCAGTAATTGTGCGGAGAAACAATTGAGATTTCCTCAAAGCACAAGAATCGAACGTAATATTTAACATGTATTAAATAATGATGCATAATGAAATAAGGCGTTAATGTGAGATTCCCTTACAATCCCCAGAATCAAATGTAATATTTAAGGGCATTTTAGATAATAATAATAATAACAATAAGCTATTAATGTGAGCGTCCCCTACAAACGCAAGAATCGAACGAAATATTTAAGTGAATGATAAATAACTACAATAATAATAATAATTCTAATAAACTGTAACTGTTAGATTCCCCCACAAAAACACAAAAAATCGAACATAATATTTAAAATAATAATAAGCAATAAATGAATGTGTGTCAACGAACCTCTGTTGCGTCTCTGATGTACAAAGAACCAGGCAACTAGCGCCGCATTGACCAAAAGGAATCCGCATGCCGCCAGAGAGATGGCAATTATGACCAGATTCGGTGTATTTGTGGAATCCTCCGTTAAGTCGTTTGGCATCAGTTCAACTACTGTTTCCCGCCATGACGAGGTCGCAAATAAAGTCCAAAATAAAGCAAGCCAAACCATAGCAAACCAAACGAATCGAATCGGAACGAGAACGAAAATAAAACAAGAAAATATGCTTGCAAAAATACAATAATAAATAAATGCGAAACGAAATGAGAAACTGTAATAAAAATGACGCAGACGCATCGGTGACCAAAAGGGACTCGCATATTATTCTGTTTCTGTGTGTGTGTGTGTGTTTGGGTGTGTGTGTGTCCGGGTAAGGAATGGAAAAGTTACGCAAATCACGTAGAGACCACGGGACGACTCACAATGGCGACTGTGAATGTGAATGTGGATGCCTCAACCTGTGACATGGGGCAAATGAAATTAGCGCCGCGTCTGATGTTGACCGTAGCACGAAACGTGCCACAAGAGGCACGGCCGCGTTTTAAATGCAAATTACGTGAAACGCTGAAGTGCTAAAATGCTGAAATACTGTGACAATAGAACAATAGCAACAATAACAATAACAGCTGCAACAACTACTACCAGTTGTGGTACCTCGCTTCAGACGCTTCTCGTTGCGCTTGTGCAGGCAGCAGCCGATGACAAAGATGTTGAGCAGCACAACTGTTATGCCAGCTGCCACGCCCACCAGCAGCATGCCCGATGTGCCGCCCAAAGGCGTTTGGCTGGTAGTCGGTGGTCCACCACCCAATGACGAGGCGGGCTGCGATGGCGGTGGCGCCTCTGTGTATATTGTATATCCAATTCCAATGAGGCGCAGCAGCAGCAGACAAAGTTAGAGTGAGAGAGTGAGTTAGAGAGAGAGAGGAGAGATCATTGAGTAATGCAGCTAGCTATTCAGCTGTGACAGTCTCTCATTCAATCTCTAGCTGATGTAGGAGTAGTCACCGGCGCAGGATTACATCGGCTGTTGTCCATAAATGCCACATAAATCAATGGAGCATACCCATCAGTAGTTCGACAGACCCATCGGCAGTCCGACAGACCCATCGAGCGAACGATGGACCACCCCGCAGCTCGACAGATCCATCGGCCGTCGGAGCCGTCCAGAGCCAACAGTGCTGGCTAATTTGAATATTTTTCGCGGTTGCTCGGGGCTTACCTTTGGTCTGGGCACGCGTCAAATCAGGCAGGTAGGAGCTCTGTCCCAAATCATTCCACGACATGACCGAAAACAGATATAGCGTATTCATGCGCAGACCGGCGATGGTCAGCTTGTGACTATTGGCCAGTCCATCAATGTATTTGTACTGCTCGCGGTCAGCCATGCTGCAACGAGACAGAAATGCCACACATGAGAACGAGAAGGGACTTGCCACGAGCAGTGGTAGGGGGAGGTGGCTAGGGGGTTGGTAGTACAACAGCCACATGCTTCTGGCTGAGCTGGCAATTTCATTAGCGCGCGTGACATCTGCCGTAATTGCAATGGAATATCCTTGAGCATGCAAATGGGGTTGGGGTTGGGGTTGGGATTGGGGCTTGGGGCTGTTATTGGGATTGGGATTGAGGTTTGGTTTACGTACCGATATCGCACACGGTAGGAGGCCTTTAGACCGCCATCGAAGCCCGGCGTCCAAGCCACAGTCACCGTATCGTGGGTGACATTGAGTATGTTGAGGCTGAGCGGAGGCTCTGGCTGCGATGTTATATCCAGACGCACTGTTTCCACATCCTCGCCGAGTTCATTGCGTGCGACGCACTCGTAGGCACCGTAATCGGCTGGCGCCACTTTCTCGACAATCAGCGTCGACTCGTAGGTGAGGGAGTCGATCTTGCGCTCCTCTACCTCGTACTTGAAGGTGCGATTGATGGGCAGCTCCTTGTGCTCCTGTCGCCAAATGAATTGCGGCCTCGGCGATGCCTGTGCGCGACAAGGCAGCCGTCCGCGTTCCCCAGCGCCACTTGCCGCACGCAGCAACGTTGGCGATTTGGCAATCTCGGGTGAAACTGTGCCACGATTTTGTGATTAGGCATAGAGAATCGGTTGGAAATGTTGGCGTTTGACTTACATTTGACAATGAGGAGTACGTCGCGATTGGTGGGATTCGCGACATGATTGTCGGCGACACAACGAAAATTGCCCACATCTTCGCGTTGGGCGCCTTTAATGTGCAAATAGGCAGTTCCATTGTTGAAGGTCGTTGTGGTCTTCTCCTTCATCTCGTAGCCGACCCGCTCCCATTTGACATGATCCTGTTCGAGGGGTTTGCCTTCGACGCTGCACGAGAGCATTGCATCCTCGCCGGGACTGACAATGATGTTCTCCGACACGGACTTGATGGTGGTGCCATCTTGGGAGGAGAAGCGGCATACTATGTAATCGAATCGAAGGTAATCCTTCACTTGGTCTACTCACATTCGACGACAACTGTTATGTTGATGCTGGCCTTGCCCTGCGAATTGCTGGCGGTGCAGGAATAGACGCCAGAATCTTCGCGATGCAGCTTGGTAAAGTTGAGCACGGCACCATCGGCAAAGATGCGATGCTCGCCAGGGTTGTCCTGTGGTATGATCGCACCGTTCTTTGCCCACGTGTAGCTGATTAGCTCCGGATTCGCATTCGCCTGCAGCGGCACCTGCAACGATTCCCCCTCCAAGCCCACCGATGTCGTCGACGGCGGCGGCACAAACTTGGGCCCAACTGAGAGTCAGGAAAAAATAATAAAAAAAAAGGGGAAATGGCACATACAGTTGCGGTCAAGATAATAGCATAGCATATTTTTAATATTTTATTTATTATTTTTTTCAATTTTTAAGAGTATTCTTGAAACGTATTCATGAGTTCTATTGAAAAATTGTCTTTTTGGAGTGCTGCTATTATTTTTCATTTTTTTTTGCAAATGTGTAGTAATTGGAATTGCAATTTCAATTCAAATTTAAATTAAGAATTGGGACTAGGTCTAATTGCTCAATTAATAGCCAGACGACGATGGATGATGGGTAGGGGAGTAGATGAACTAACTACTTACACAGCACATTGAGGCTAGTTGCCTCGTGGACGCTGCGCTGCAGTGCCTCGTTGGCACTTTGGCAAGTGTAGACGACACCGTTCATTTCCTGGCTGATGTTTAGTCTGAACTCGAGCGTGGACACGGTGCCACCCCACAGTCCTGGCTTCGACGTATTATTAATGCCTGCAATTGAAAGAGGGACACACAAGGAGAGAGAGAGAGAGAGAGAGGGGAGTGGGAAATTAGTATGGGCGTGATTTTATTTTACGGAACTGGACGTTGGCTGACGTTGGCTGGCAAGTAAAGTGAGCCAAAGCGAACCAAGCCGAGCCGGATGTTGTCGTGGCAACGCCTTTAAAAATGCAGCGACTATGGAGAAAATGGCGCCGCCAAGTCCGTGTCTGTTGCCGGCTGCATGGGCAAAGTTCCAATTCTATTCGAGCTTACGTACCTTCAATGGATATGCCATCCTTCCACCAGGACAGCTTTGCCGGCGGATTGCTCGAGCTCGAGTCGCAAATGATGGTTGCCTCTGTGCCAGGTCTCAGCTCTTCCGGTTCAATGCGTATTTTTACCGTCTCTGGCGCAACTGTAAGCAGCAGACACACACACACACACATACAACAACAATAACCACAGTAAAAACTGGTACAACAACAACTCACAGTGCACACTGAGCGTGGTGGACTCGAATAGTGGAATTTCTGTGGCACTGTTCGAGGCCTCGCAACGATATTGCGCCTGATTGTCGGTCACATTGGCCAATATTGTTATTTCAGCTGACACCGACCTGTCCGCAGTCCGAATAACAGAGTTGATCTGGAAAGGAAGAAGCGAACAAATATACACAATGTAAAAAAATACACATCTCAATAGAAAAATATATGCACCTCCAAAATGAACAAATTTTGTGTTGCCAAAATTTACATATTCTTCTAGCCCTATTGCCAATTGCCGTCATATAAATTATATCTAAATTCTGAGCTTAAATAACTCATGTTCCTATGGCAGCTACATAGATATAGTAGTTCGATCTCAATAATTATTTTAAGCTCAAATGTGAGAAGCGTAATTTGACTAGAATAACTTGTTAAACACCAACTTTCGCCCAATTGTTCCTATGGCAGCTCTAGAATATAGTATTCCGATCTAGATTAGGTTTATTGGGTGAGCTTGTTTGCGAAAATTTGGTTTTAATACAATTCTATCATATTTCGACCGATTGTGGCTATGAAAGCTATAGGATATTGTTGTGCGATACCAATGATTTCTGGAGGAGCAAGATAGTTCGCATATTGGGTAAGTTTCATTCTGTTTTACTGGAAAATAATAAAGTGCTCTACGCAAGTGATTGTGAATCCTTTGCAGCTATATCATAAATTACACCTGATCAAGTTGTGTGCTTTAATGCATTAAACATTGCTACAACATTATGCAGTGCTCGGCAAAGGTATAACACCTACAAACACACACACACTTCTAAAGAGGTGTGCGACAACAACAACAACTGCCGGCAATATGTTGCATACATGCAAATAGACTCAGGCAACAGCAGCCAGGAGACAGCAGCAGCTGGAGCCAGGAGCACAAAACACAGCGCATTTTAATTTTGTTGATAAAATATCATTTAATCTGCGCAAACAGATGAGCACCCCTCCCTGGTGGTTGGAGGTGGTGGTGTTTTTTGTGGTGGTGGTGGTGGTGGGTATAGATAACAACCGCAAGCGGCGATAAAGTGGAGAGCTCGCTGGGATGCGGAGAACTTGGCGTGTAGCAGTTGCTGGCTTGCTATTTCCGCTACTGTCACAGAAACCAGCAGCAGCCTTGGCCACTTGGCATTTGTTGTATATCAAGCTAAACAGCTGCTGCAACGGAAAGGAACGGAAGCCAGCCCCATAAGTATGCAACAGCAACAGTGGCAGCCACAGCAACAGCAACAGCAACAAGATGAACAGCTGAGTTGAGCAACTGTGGCCACCACTTCCGCTGATGGCATTTGGCTGATGGCAAAGATTAAATTTGTATTTCAGCCACTGAGACAATTGCCAGATATAGCCAGATTCAGCCAGACAGGCAGCTAGCCAGAAACCCAGATAGCCTCATCAAGCCAGCAGGTACACGGCCGAAAAAATAAGAACAGTGTACACTCGCAAAAAAGTCGACCGGAAGAGCTAAAAAGATTTTCTGATTTTTAAAAATAATTTCTAAATATAAGAAAGCAATTTCCAAGAGTTGTTGGAAAAAATTACAATCTAAACCGTAAGGTGAGTTACGCTTGGCGTATTTCTAAAATGTTGTCAGCTTATTTTTTCGAGTGTATACTTGTATGTGTGTGTTGACAGATAAAGCGAGGCCGGTGGCAACGAACTGCCTTATTAGCACTTTAAGCCCATAAACCGGAAGCGGAAATGGTCAACAAAAGGGCCATTATTGTTTTGTGCATGTTTGTTGTCTGCTGTTGATAGCACTGCGCTCCGTCTGTCGCTCCGTCTGTCACTCTATCTGTCTGTCTGTCTCTGTCTCTGTCTCTGTGTGTGCTTTACATTTACATTTTAATTTTTTTTTTGTCAGCGTGCTGCATATCGTTTAGTTTAGTGTGCTGCAAATGCAGCAAAATGTTGTGCAAAAAACGAAACACAGAAGAAAGCAACTCACCCGCTTGTCGTTTTTATACCATGTTAGCGTGGCCAGCGGATTGCCGCCCGATGAGACACAGAGCAGTTTTTGCACCGACCCAGCTGGTATAATTTGTCCTTCTATATAGCCGGAAATTAATGGCGGCGCTGGCGGATCTGCGAATAGATAGACAGAAAAACGTGTTCAGCTTCAGCACATACCATAAAATTACCTAAAAAACAAAAGCAAAAAAAACCAAAAAAAAAAAAAAAAAAAACACTGTTGGGCCAAAAACTTAGCCACGAGCCAAGCCAGCAAACAAATTATGGCCTGCTAGGACCAACCACTGTGATGTCGAGTCGAGAGTCGAGTCGAGTCGCTGGCCAAACAATAAAAATTAAAATTATTTAATTTGCCGCGCATAAAGTAAATGTGAAGTATCTGGAGGGTGGCAGCCCCTCGGGCCTATCCATATAAGACACACACACACACACACACACACACTCACACACACACATACACAACGGCCTTGAACATTCTATTTGTAAATGCGCTGCTGGTGCGAAAGAATGGCCCAAAGAATTCTGTTTGGCTAAAACAGGCAAACCAGCTGGCCAGCTGCAGTGTGTCAGCACAAAGCAGGCCCTGTCATTTGGCCATAATATGAAAATGGAAATGGGTTGGGTTTTTCGAGTGGGTTGTGCGGGTGGCGAGTGGGTAGGTGGAGATACGCTCATTACCCCGAGGCGCCTGTGCGGTATGGGTAATAAATGTAAATCTCACAGTCGGCTTTCGCTTTTGGGCAACGCTGCTTGTGTTTTCAGTGAATGCTGGTCAGAAAAATTAATTAGCGCTGCAGGAGTGCACAAAAGGGACGCGTGGACAACGTCGAAAAAGGCAACCGAACAGCAGGGCCTTCAAGTGTTCAAACACACAGCCACACACACATACAACCACAACCACACACACACACACACACACACACAGCTGGTTTTAGTCACTGCTGCTGCTGTCGGATAAGTCAAAGCGGAAACTTGGCAAAATCGCTCAAGTAAACGAGCAATTATTAATAAGCCGAGTTTTGCGAGTTTCGCATCTCGTTATCGAACAGTGACAGCTACTAGCCACTAGCTACACTCGCAAAAACAAAAATTTGGTCAGAAATTTGACAAATTTCTGGTTCGTAGAAATAAATCCGAAATATAAGAAAACATTTCTCTTTAAATTGGAAAGAAAGAAAAAACAAAATATATATTCTAGCAATATTTTCCATTATTACGAAATGTATTTATAAAAAGTACAAATACAAAAATTGATTTCAGGAAAAAATGCTTTCTGAAAGCTGTGTATATATTAAAAAAGGTTGATTTTTCTGAGTGTAGCTAGTCGTCCTCTCTGAGTTGTTAACTGTTCGCTGTTCTCAGTGCTGTGTGCTGTGTGCGTGGCTGTGTTGTTTCGTGGTTTTTATCGGAGAGTAGCTTGCAGCACTTCTAATTGAGGAAAATGAAGACTGACGTCGAACATGCGAACATAATGGAGTTGAAGACACCTGCGTCTGCTACGTGGCAAGCAGCGATGACAAGCTGGCCACATCGATTCAGCTACAAATAGTGTGTGTTTTTTGTTTGACATTTATTTGGCAACCGAAAATATGAGTTGGCCAAAATTAAGCAAAGATGGACCATTTTATTGACATACTTGAAATTTTGGTAAACTGACATACGTGAAATTTGTTGAAATGTCAGAATATAACGAAAAGAATTTAAAGCACGCCGCAGCTGTCAAAGATGATGCTGCGACTGAGCTTGCCATTCTTGGTGCCGTAGCTCTGGAGGCTATCGAGTATCTTGCTGCCTTTGACCACATGGCCGAAACCAACCCGAGAACCGTTTACAACGGGCAACGGCTTGAACGAGATGGAGAAGGACATGTGGTGACGAAAGCCCTGCAAGTGATCCTTGCTAAACGAGAGCACATAACTGGACTTGCCATGGTCAACGACCTTCGCATCGTACTCCAGAGGCTCATGCAGTTCAGCACTGTCATTATCCAGCAGCGCCACATCTAGCCAAAGATTGGGAAACAGTCGCCGAATCAGGAATTTCTTGTGCATATCACAGCTGCAACAGCGCAGCAACTGCAGCACCACCATCGGTGCCGCCGCCGTGTACAGCTCGATAACGATACGGCCGAGTGCACGGCCATTCCTCAGATGGATGTCAAAGTAGATGTGCGGACGCAGCAGGCGCCAGCGTTCCTTGTCCGTCTCTGGTAACGTGATCTGATCCTTGTACTTGGCCAGACCCTTCTCGGGCATAATAAACGGTTTATCCAACAGTTGGCTGCGTTTTGGCGTGCTTTTCAGCCTCAGCCCCAGACCGGTGTCCACTTCACTGACCACATCCTGCAGACGTTTGGCCATGTCCCTGTTCTCATGATCGATACGCTCCAGATTCTTAAGGGTCAGCGGTATCGAGGACGATGCAAAGACACGCTCGTAACGGAACGGTTCGACGACACCATGGGTTCGCATCAGCTTCGTCAGCTCGATCAGCATCTGAATATTAGCTCTGGTCCGGTGCATATACGCGAGGGCATTCTGATGCAATCCGGACACCCCAGTTATGTGGGATGCCTGCAAATGGGGTGGATTCGTATCTAAATTGCTCTTCATCATCAACACTCGTTGGCGATGCTCCTGAAATTGATCAGCATGTGTCGAAAATGGATTCTTCTTTTTCTTTTGCAGTTTCATTTTATCCATCTTTGGCTTGGATACATTATTCAATTGAAGCTCTGTTTCTGAGTTGGCCTTAGGCGACATCAGCGATACACATTGGGGAAGCCGACTCATCACGATGGGACCAAGGCAAATGCAGTAAAAAAAACTAAATTATACACGATGAATTTAAAAAGAACTAAAATTTCACTTATAAGTTTTTTGTAAAACACGAAACTAAATTAAATTGTTTGACAACTTTAGCTTTACTTGGAATTTAGTTTTTGGGTAAGTAAATATTAAAGAACACCGCAGTCGGTGAAGAAAATGCCACGACTGAGTGTGCCATTCTTGGTGCCGTAGCTCTGCAGGCACTCGACGATCTTGCCACCTTTGATGACATGACCGAAACCAATGCGGGAACCATTCACCACACTGAGGGGTTTAAAGGAGATGGAGAAGAACATGCTGTCACGGAAACCCTGCAGGTGATCCTTGCTGAAGGAGAGCACATAGTCCTGGGTACCGTGATCGATGATCTTGCCATCGTATTCCAGGCGCTGGTGCAACGGTGATTCATGCTCCACAGGCAACTCCACGTCCAGCCAGAGGCCGGGAAAGAGTCGCTTGATCAAGAACTTATTGTGCATGTTGCCCATGCAACAGCGCACCAAATGGAGCACCACCAGCGGTGCCGCCTCCGTGTACAGCTGCACCACAAAACGGCCAAGTGCTCGCGTATCCTTCAGATAGATGTCAAAGTAGATGCGGGGACGGAAGAGTTCCCAGCGCTCTTTGTCCGTGGCGGGCATCTTGAGATGGAACGTTTTGTATTTGGCCAGTGCCTGTTCTGGCATGGTAAATGGTTCAGTTGGCGCTTGATCATCGCATTTGCCATCTGGCCTGAGACCGGAATCCACTTCGCTAACAATATCCCTGATGCGTCTGCCCAGATCCCGATTATCCCGTTCCATGCGCTCCATGTTGCTAATGATGCCGGGCACGGCGGACATGACAAACGGCGCCTCGTAGCGGAACGGATTGATGACGCCATGGGTGCGCATCGTCTGCGAGAGACCCACAAGCATTTGGATGTTGTCCCGGGTGCGTCGCATAAATGTCTCCGCATTCTCACGCAGCACATTCACGCCGGTCATCCGCACCGCCTGAAAGCCGGGCGCTGATCTGTCCAGATCACTGACCACATGCAGCAAGCGTTGGCGATGTTCGCGCCACATCAGCAGACGATTCGCCTCCAATGGTGGCAAGTTCTTCAACGTTGCTTTTCGCAGCTTTTTCTTCGTCTTCAGTGTAAAACTCGTGTGTGGCACCCTATCCGCGGACACAGAGGTCGCACGAGATTTTGGCCCGGACGACGCCTCAAAGGAATCGTCGGAAACACATCGCGGAATTTCGTGCATATTTAGAAAATGTAAAATGCAACAATAATTAACAAAATAAATATATAAACAGCTTTCGAATGGAAAACGAATTGTTGGCAAATATCACAGCGTAGTCAGACTAAGTCAAATTCAGTTAGGGTTGTTTTCTAGTAGTTATCGACTCATCTATCGATTATTACAAACGACTAATAATCTACACAAATATGCAGTTTTCGAATGGACATTTTTTAGTTTTTGAAAACAACAGCAAATTGCTTGTAAATGTCATAACTTAATCAGATCTCTGTAAAGCAATTATCAAGTTGAGTTGTAATTGAATATAAATAAATAAATGTTAAAATAAATATATAAATAATAAATTGATTGCTTTTTCTACTCACATAGCACATTGATCGTGTGTGTGGCAACAACATTCTCCGTTAGTTGCATGTTGAGGCCATGACAGATGATAACCAGCGAACGCTTATTCGGCTCCACGACGGTGGTGAAATTCGAGGTGGTTATGGAGCCGCCTGAAATACCAAATCGAATGCATGATATATGAATTTATATTTATTCAAACACACATTTATCTATGTATATATGTATTTATTTAAAGGAAAGTTCACACTCACCTTCTGGGCTGACTGTCGTCCGGGTGGTGGCATTGCGTATCTGACGACCACCCACCATCCACTTGATCTCGGCGGGCGGATTCGAGGGCGCTGTGGCACACATCAGTGGTACCACATCGCCGACGCGCGCCTCCGTCGGTCCCGTCACTGTCACTTGCGATGGTGCGACTGTCGAGTTGGCAGTTGGTGGTTGGTGGTTGCGTGATGGGTGTTGGGGAGAAGAGAAGTACAGTTAACATGGAACCGAGTAATTTTGCTGTGCATTAATATTTAATAAGCCATGCTCTGGCTCACTTGTGGCATGCCGCACACACCCACAACTGCTGCTGCTGCTGCCTATCGCTCATTCTGTCTCCAACAACTAATGCTGACTAACTGACTGCCTACACTCAGAGAAATATCGCATTGAAAGTTTTTCTTGTTTTTCCAAATAATTTCCAAATATTAGTAAAACATATTTCGTACAATTTTAGTACACATTAAATAAATAAATAATAATAGTAAATCTTAGTTTTTTTTTGCTGTGCACATGAAAAAAACACTCTAAAAAGAATACACAAAACGAAAACTTTATTTTGAGAAATATATTTTCTGAAAAACAGAAAACTGGCGAATATCTAAAATTCAAGACGATATTTGTTTGTTTGTTGAGTGCATGCAAATGATGACTGAATGAATGACTGAGTGACTGAGTGACAGGCGTTTGTTCCCGTTGCCGAGCTATTACCTAATGCCAGCATGAAGCAGAAGCAGAAGCAGTAGCAGAAGCTGCAGCTGCCTTGCCTCCATTTGGTTTGATGGATAAGTGCAGGCAATAGCTGGAGCTGAAACTGATGCTGACGTTGTAGCCAGAACAACAGCAGCTGTGCATAGACATTACGCATACGCCGTGTACATCAGCTGCGCACATGCAAAAGGCGGGGCGGCGATGGGAGGGGAGGAATACAAAAGTTCGACTCGATATGTTTCGCATATAAATAAACATTATGAATTCTTAACTTCTCGCATCTCGCCGTACAGCTTCATTCCGTTCACACACACGCGGGGGGTGCGTGTGTTGGACTCAATGTATTCCAGCTACGTCTTCATTTTTGTGTGTGCCACATTACGTTATACATACATAAATAATGCGTGCTGCTCAAAACGAGCGCAGCTGTGTACGTGTGAGTATGTGTGTGTGTTGGCCACTCAAAGTGGCATATTTTTCGGGGCAACCAAGGTAAACAAGGCAAACAAAAGCTGGCTGACTAACCAGGTAGTCGCATGTAAGTGCTGGCAAAACAAGAGCCAGTTTGATTGGTATTCGTTCGTAAGCTGGACAAGTTGCACGTGCCACGTGCCTCCACAATTGGAATTAGCCACGTCGAATCAAGTTGAGTTGGTCAGAGTCGAATTTGGGGCAAAGCTATTCATTACACTCAGCAAAAAAACCTTGAATTGAATTTTAGAAAACCGTTTTGAAAACTAGAAAGTTTTCTTGGTTTTCGAAATAATTTCTAATAGAAAAATCCAGGCTTAAAATACCAGTAAAATCGGAGGATTTTCAAATGATGTTATTGGAATTTATTAAGAATTATGTTAAGTGTGAAATCTTAAGTTTTTGAATTTCCAAAATTCAGTTTGATTTATTTCTGAGTGTATGCAGCAGTTAGCAGTTGGCAATTAGCAGGCAAGACATCGCTAAATAGCGACAATTCCCAGAGTGGCCGCCATCGTCTCTCAACAATCCAAATTTGAATATCACGCATACGCAGCGTGCCCTCAAGTCGCCAATTTGCATGCTAGACACACACACACATAGATAAAAAGGGGCACGGGCGGGGGCATGCAACTGAAGTGCATGCAAATGCCGTCAACGCGACTCGACTTCCTTCATAAAACTGCAACTGCAACGCCTGCTAACTGCGCCCGGCCAATTCTTGTAGCAGAGTAACAGACATAGAGAGAGAGAGGGCAGAGAGCAAGGGGCCAAGGGAGATAAGGTGTTGAAAGGAGGTGGGCGTTTGGGGGCAGCCAACACTTTTTGGCACTTGAAAAGAATTTGCATTGCTTGATTTGACAAAGCCAAGTGGAAGTTGCAAGCAGTGGATTGAAGACTGAGTTTTAGAGTGCAAACTTAAGCTTAATTGCAAAAGAAAGCAACAGCCAGAGAGAGAGAGAGAGAGAGAGAGAAACACACACATAGAGAAAGAGTGAGAGGGAGAGAGCCAAAGCGTTATCAGGCTTATTTTCGCTTTGTGTCGCGTGCCAAGTGGCAGAAAAGAACGACTGTTGACACAAACCAGCTCGCATACAAAGTGTGTGTGTGTGTGTGTGTGTGTGGTGTGTGTGTGGTGTGTGTACGGGTGTGCAAGAGTGTGCAAATATGAAAATTAACGAAATACAATTAGGCAAACATGCAAAGGATTCGCTGGAGTGTTAGGCTGCCAGGCAAATTGCACCCGTTTGCATAACAAGCACTTTCTCCCTCTCTCTTCTTCCCTCTCTGTCTCCCTCTCCCTCTATCTCTGGCCAGCAGACAGGCCAAATTATCTGGTTGCAGTTGCATGCACAGCGTGTGCAAGACTCCAAGTGCCAGCAGCATTAGGCAGGCAGCAAGCAGGCTTGCTTTGATGATGAGACTTAAATAGGGGGTGTAGGAGTGGTTTGGGGGTTGGGGGTTGGTTGTTTAGGGGTTGCACTTACATAGCACTGTCAAATCGACTTCCGCCTTGAGCGGCGTCTGGGACATCACATTGCTAGCCTCGCACCGGAAGCGAGCCTTGTTGTCGCCCGCCTCGGCGGTGAACGTGTAAATGTTTTCCGACAGTCGCCCTGCGGTCCTGTAAAGTGCACAGAATGGATTGATCACTCAAGCTGATATATACTATAATATCCGTACAGTTATGGTAAAAATAATAGTGACGCTTTATAAAATCACACTCAATATTTTCACAGCCCATTTCATAATCCCTTCGACGCGACGCTTGTATTCTGTTTTTGAGCTTTATTGTTTTAATAATACTTAAAATAAAGCTTAAAGAGAAAAGGGATTATTAAAGAGGCTTAAAAAATATTGGGAATTGTCAGCACTGCTATTGTGTGTGCCAGATATGCTATATCTATACATATATACACATATATGGCTTACCTGTAGGCCATGCGTATCTGGGCGTTGTTCTTGTACCAGATGAGCTGGGCAGGTGGATTGCCACCGCGACTGCGACAACTCAGCTCCACGGTCTGGCCACGTCGCAGGGTGTCGCTGGGCGAATAGCCATCGATATAGGGTGGTCCGGGTGGATCTGTGATAGAGAAAAGCAGACCAAAAATAAAAAGTGGTTATAGTAGAATAGTGCGTTGTGTTTATAAACCCATAATGGACGCAGCAACAACAACGACAAACAGCAACAGCGCTGAAAAACATGTGTGTTTATAGCGAGCATATTTAATTGCAGTTGCTGCCGCAAATAAATTCCATTTACACTAAAACAAATGTGGCCAGTTGGCCAGAGCAGAACAGAAAACAACATTTTTGCACGGTTTTTAATTGAAGTGTTTGCATGCAAATCGTTTATGTGGTCAAACGCATTATTTTCCGATTGTCCCTTTGGCCCCGTTTTTTTTTATTATTGGTTTTGATACTCTTACTCTCGTGCAGATCTTCATCATTTTGTCATGCAACGGGAGACGATTCCGATATCATAGTGTATATCATTAACCCCATTGATATGGCCAAGACTTCGTCTGTCTTTATGCTCGCAGCTAACTTGTTGCAATTTGTCTCAGATTCGTCACTTTGCTGCACATATAATAATAATCCCAACTTAAGCTGACACCCATAAAGAAGAGTACCTAAGCTTCGGCTTGCCCAACTTAGCCATTTCCAGTTGTTTTTAATCATATTGGTTATTGTGTTGTTTGGATTGTTGTTTTTGTTGAACAGGCGTGGTGACCTGTTCAAATGTGCATCTGCAACGCATTTGGTTAAAGTGCTGTGCTGACGAATGCTGACTGTCCGACAGGCTGGCTACACTCACAAAAAGAATCGAGCTAAAAATATGCAAATAAGCAAACTTTTTTCTTATAATTACAAAGGCTTGCCCTAAAGCGAAAATCCCAAAAATAAAACAGGTTCTTTTTTTTTATTATTTATAAATATTTTCTATTAATAAGGAAATGCCAAAAGTATGTCGAATTTCTTAAATGGCGATGATGTTTTTTCGAGTGTAGCTGCTAATTTTGCGTGTTGTTGTAGGCGTCTAAATAACATTGTTAATACCGCAAACAGTAAACAATGTGACCTGTTCAACGTGGCAATAAAACAATTAAAAATACTACTACTTGGATCGCTGTATTGTTTGCATTTTAAATTTGTTTGTTATAGCTGCTGTTCAAGATGCGTATACGTAATATGCGTGAAATGTGTGCCACACACACACACGCACACACACTGCTGCAGCTATGCAGAGCCAGAATTAAACAAAGCGGCACAAAATTAAATAAAAACCCCTGGAAATATTGCACGACCATTGGCTGCTTATGCATTATATAATATATTATATACATATATGTTTAAATGTATATATATATATATAACCAGCATGGGGCTGACTGAATCCGATTATTGCAAATGACACGACCTGCTCCTGCCGCCCATAATTGGAGTGTAGAAAAGAAAATTGCAATAATAGCGCATAATTAAACGACGCAAATAGTCGGGCAGCAAATATTTATAGATATATATGTGTGCATGTCGTATCTCTGAACAATAAAGATGTATAAATATTTATAACACCAGCACACACACACACACACAAGCACGTATAAAGAACTATCTACGGCTGATGCCTGATGCCAATGACAACGTTTTTGTAGATTGCATTTCAAATTTAGGCAATGAATATAAATGTTTGCGATGGGGATTGCTTTGGCTATTATTCAATCTATTATATCAACGGCCAAAAAGCACGAAATGGCTAAATGTGTATGTGTGTGTGTGTGTGTTGAGTGTGTGTGTCAGCAGCAGCCTTGTGGCAAGCTCTGCAGCTGCAGCCTTGGCTCCATCGGCAGCTGCCTATGCATAAATAACGAAACATAATTAATTTGAATATGCCGCACGTAATGGGGATCGGGAGAGGCAGCGGGAGCAGGAGTAGCAGTAGAAGATGTGGAGTGGTTAATGGTGACTGGGCATAGGTAAACGCTGCTGGTCACCTGGAGAGCGAGCCCAGTTCGTCGGCAATCAATAACGGCAAGTTGGAAATTTGCAAATTCCACGCACTGCGCTCCCATTGCTGGCCCCCGACTCCAAACACCCCACGCCACACCCCCAACTCCTACACTCTAAAAAATAAAGTTACCCTGAAAACTATTTGTAATATAATATATTTGTAAATATAAGAAAAAAATCGAATTTTCAAATGTTTTTTTTTCTATTTTTTCTATTTTCTATTATTAAAAATGACATTTCTAAAAAGTAGAAAACATCCAATTGATTCAGAAAAAGTAGTGAAATTGACTGGCCAGGTTTTCGAATTAGAGTTTAGAGGCAAATTAGTTAATTGCAAAGTCATATTAAGTTGAAGTTATAAAAGTATTTAAATTGGTTGTTGTATTTGTCATTATTTATTGATTAATAATTTAAGCAACAAATTTGAAAAACTCTGAAACTAAAAATAGAGAAACCCTTGTTTTTGGTAAGATACTATCTGAATAAAAAGGTGAGTTACGCTTGGCTAATTTCTAAAATGCAGGTTGATTTTTTTGCGAGTGCAGCTCCAACTCGCAAGCGATTGTGACTGCCACTCGCGATTGCTGACCCCACACGCAGCTGAGGCAGTGTTGATGGTCGGTGCGTAATGCGTGGCAGCAGCTGGGCGTCCCATTAGAATTTAAAAACTAATTAATACGCGTGCCAATTGCGCAATTAGCGGCCGTGAAGGCCATCACAGGCAGGACCAACGGCAACGGTTGATGTGGCATTCGCTCTTTGCCAACGCTCTCTGGCTGTGTTTTGCCTGCCACGAGTGCTCTGTGCTGCAGCAACTCCAGTGGCAGGTTGTGGGCGGGAGGGGAGAGGTGACGGCACTGAGCATTTCAATTGTATTGCCAACTTGGCCATTTGAGATGGCTAATGAGGTCGGCATTCGACATTTGGCATTCGCCATTCGGCATTCGGCATTCGATGCCTGGCATTTCGCATCCTCTATCCCTCTGTCATTTGACAATGATGGGCATCCCAATGGAATGGGAAAGGCTGTTGGGTCTGGGTAGTTGGAGTGGCTAGGAATCTACTCACACAACACGGACAGTTGCACGGTGGCACGCATGGGCATGTCCGGCGACAGGGCCCGGTGCTGCGCCTGGCAGGTGTATTCCGTATAATCATCGTTTGCGCCGGGCTTCAGCTTCAGGCTCGATGTTGTTGTGTAGCGCTTCGGCGTCGATTCCGACACTTTATCCTCGCGCTTATCTGCAACGAGAGAGAGTGAGAGAGAGAGGCATTAGTGAGGTGGCATTAAAACAGTGATTAGTTATGCCTTTTACGTATAATCGAAAACTATAAAATATGGGCTATAAGTAGTAGTAGTAGTAGTAGTTGTAGTTGTAGTTGTAGATTAAGGATTCCTTCAGACTGCTTAGATGGCTTGTAGCTCATTTGTCTGTCGTCTGCAGTTGCTGCTGCTCTTTGTTTGGATGGGCCAAGACTCTGTTTGTCATAAATAATCACTCAACAAGCGAACTACCCAAAAATGCAGCTGTTGTCTGCATGTGTGTGTGTGTGGGTGTGTGTGTATGGGTGGGTGTGCGTGTGTGTTATGAATTCTTGTGCGCTGCGTTAAATGTATGCGATTTATCATAATAACAACAACAAACAAAAAGAAGCATCAACAGCAGCACTCCGGCAAGCTTTTCACAAAGAAAATTAAAATGGCGGGTGTGTCCGTGTGTGTGTGTGTGTGTGTGTGTGTGTGAATTTCCCTTCTAACTTGCTATTGCAAAATTTGCACGCCATTTTCGCGTACGTGCAACTGCCCCCAACACCCCCAAACAGCCACGCCTCACGCCCCCTGCTCCACCTCCCCCGCATCTAAGTCGTTGTCATAAAGTTTAACGCATATTTTATGAAGTTTTCTCCCATTCCCCCTCTCTCTCCCTCTCCCTCGCTCACCCATTCTCTGTCTATCTCTTTTTGTCTCACACCGCGCCATGTCGCGACCCATGAAACTCATTTGTAGGCGCATATTTCGTGTAATATTTGCTAACAACAACAACAACAACAGCAACAGCAACAACATCAACAACATCAACAACATCAACAACATTTTGTGACGTAATTTCGAGTCATAAATTGTCAATGGCTTGTTGGTGTTGATGTTGTTGCTGTAGATTTTTAAGGACTGAAAAACTGAAGAGCCTGCTGCAGCAATATTTGTATCTGCAGAGAGAATGTGCTTTAAAATGTTGCCTCAAACTATTTGCGAGTTGAGATACAGCTGCGGTCAAAATAATAATATTGATTCTCAATATATTCATAGCGCGAGCTCATCGATTAATCTGGGAGACTATGGAAAGGAAATCGCTTTTGGACATCAATTTCTCTATCGCAAATTGGTGGGAATTTCTATTAGGTGTTATGCAACCAAATGCTTAACATATTATAATACATCCACACATCTTACATGGTTTTTAGAAATAGTATTTAGCCTCTGGCAAAGTTATGATATATTTAAAGAACACAATTTCTTTGGTTAACAATTTTATAGCTTTGCCAGCTTTTAGTGTTTTCATATTCTCGCAATTAATTGCTTGTGTTCAAGGAATATCTGCACCATTTTTTAACTACATTTTAAGTATTTCTTAAACATGGCCAATACTGTTATTTTGACCGCAGCTGTACATATTTATGTATATATTTTTTTTGGTTATTTATATATGTATTTATACAACATATTTAACATGGCAGCGGGATAATGAGCAAGCTGTTCGGCTTGTGCCTTGAACTGGCGCATTAACCGTCATTTACGCGACCGCCACATACGTACTATATACACACACACACAAACTCACACACACAAACACACACCAACGCACACACACATTCATAGTTGCCCACGACCCTGAGCCAGTGAGCCACATAGCCACAGAGTCAGCGCCACTGACAGCTTGCAAATGATCCTACAGACTGCAGACACCCGGACTCCGGTCTCCGGTCTCTCGACTCCGGCTCCGCTGGCCCATTGTCGTAAAGTCTCGTGAATACTGAAAGGGGACGGGAACGAGTCGGGATTTGGAACGGGAACTGTGCCTCGCAACAGTCCAGCCGCAACATATTGTGTCGTAAACATAATTCATCATGCAGCTCTCCGTTCCCGTTCCGCACTTCCTTGCTATGGAACTGCCCACATTTCCTTGCGGATTTTCCTACATTTTACGCCGTTTTGCGAAATTTTCTTATTTTTGTTCAGTTTTTTTTTTTTGGCTTGTTTTTTATTATGTTTGCCCAAAAATTTCCATCATCATCGTCGCCATCGCCATTGCTGCTGTGCGTC
Organism: Drosophila cognata; assembly: GCA_035041535.1. Lineage (NCBI taxonomy): Eukaryota > Metazoa > Arthropoda > Insecta > Diptera > Drosophilidae > Drosophila > Drosophila cognata. The sequence goes on from JAWNLC010000451.1 coordinate 1,189,231, forward strand.
GTTTCACATTTTAAGCATTTTTAACGCGCCAGTTGTGCTAAAATGATTTCGTTAGCCGCCAAATGACAGCTTCCAGGGAATGAACCACACACACATCCACACGCACACCCACACCCACACCCATACATACACTGACTCCCACACCTCTATGTATATATGCATATCATAATCATTATGAAAATTAAATGTCGTGAAGGCGTCTAAGCGCCCTCTGATGCTCCCAATCCGATCCATGTCCTGCTCTTAGCTGTGTGCAGCGTTTACATTTGCATTTTTTCATATATTTTTGGTAAAAGCGTCCAATTTGACTGGCTAGCTGGCAAAATGGCTGAATGACAAGGCACAAAACAAGATAAGGGAAACGTCAGCATCAAAACATTGGCATCAACATCAGCCACGTCCACATCCACATCGACTTCGGCATTGGCAGCTAACAGCGAGCGTTTTGTTGGGGTATAAAATTATTATTTAAGCACCGTCATCAAGCAGAAAGTCAACGATGGCCTCTCTCCCTTTCTCTCACACATGTGCCCCAGACAAAGGACTGCCCCAGCTCCAGCTCCAACTGCAATGCCCAATCTCCAACTCCATCTCCAGCAGCAGCCAAAACCCATTTACACTTTTTGTTTTACTCTTGTTTCTATTTTCCTTTTTTTTTTTTGGCACGAGTGGATCAAGCCACGTTGCTGATGGCCAAAAAGGGATGTGCAAGGAGAGCGGGCAGTGGGAGGGTGGTGTTGTAAAAGTAAGGGTAGGGGTAGGAGTGGAGGGACTGCCATTAGAAGAGACATGCGTTCGTTACGGATATTTCGGGCGGCTGAATGTTTGCTGTCTAAGTGGACATTAAATTTGATGGCTTAGTGTTGTGTGACACTTGTCACGGGCTGTGTGTGTGAGAAGGTTTGTGTGTGTGAATGTGTGTTGATTATATACATATATATATAGAGATGTATAGCTATAGATATGTGGATATGTGTATATACATATATACTAACCTGGCTTATATTCAACATTGCCGCGATACCAAACGATTTGCGCTTCCGGCTTCGCATTCGCCACGATGCACTTGAGTGTCAAATCCTGATTCTCTCGCACCTCCACCTTGGCGTTGTGGCTGTAGCCTTTGATCTCGATCGATGATGGTGGCGCTGCAACAGAGAGAGAGAGAGAGAGGGGGTAGAAATAGTGATTAGACGACTGTTATTTGCAAATGCAAGCAGCCAGCAACTGTTGCGAATAATGCTCAGCCGTAGCCAGCGGCAAAATAAAACAAAACAATGCCAGGCAGCAACAGCTCCAACAACAATAACAACAACAAGAGCTAAGAGCTAGCTCCCGCTCATTATGCGACAATGCGGCATGTTGGCCAGTTGGTTGGCGGGTGGGGGGCGACATTGTTGTACTGTTGTTGTGGCAGGTTGAATGGCCGCCAAAGTAGTGAATGCAAATGGAATGCAGGGCCTGCAGCAAGCTTACCGTCTAGCTAGCTAGCTAGCTCCCCGCTTCCCGCTGCCCGCTCCCGGCAACCAACTGCCCGGCAACCCGTGGCCCGCACCAGCCTCCCATTAATGTGCTCAAGTAGGAGTCTCAATATTTGTGCAGCAGCAGTGGCAGTACACTCAGAGAATTTTAGTAAACAGCTACACAAATTATACAGTCTTTCGTATTTTTACAAATCATTTCGAATAAGAAAACATTTCTCTGAAAATAAGAAAGGCTTTCCTAAATCAACCATCCCTGAAATAATTATAAATTTTTTTATTTATTATTATTTATTTATAAATTTTAGAAAAATCGAAATTTACTTTCCTCAAAAGAATGGCGAATTTTTTTTCTGCCGAGTGTAGAAACAGCAGCAGTCAAACACAATGGGGCAAGAGTTGTAGAAATAGCAGCAGCAATAGGACTGCTAAACACACAACCACACACACACACACACACACACCCCTAAACTCGCACACACAGACTCACACAAGCTCGCACACAAACAAACAATTGTGGATAAAGTTAAGTGCACGTGTGCATTATTTTAATGCCACCTGAAGGAGGCAGGCAGCATGCTGCATGCAGCAGGCAGCAGGCTACAGCAGCCGTTGCGTCTTGCGTTTGCAATTGTTGTTGCACAGCCACCATGCCACACCACGCCATGACACGCTGCTATATGCAACAGACACCCAGACAGAAAGCTTGTGTAAAATGCTCGTCGCAGCAACGGGAAATAAAGAAAGCGGGATAAAAAGGAGTCGCATTTGACATGCAACATATGTTGCCTGCTACCTGCCTGCGTCGTAGAAGTTGTTGCATGCGAAATGAATGCTTAATGTCAGCGTCGCAAGGATGATGATGCAAAAAAAAAAAATAATAATAACAAGGTGGAAACGTCTCTGGCAACTAAGCCGCACAGCCACGTCGAAGGTAATTGCTTTTCTTTGCAACCAAATGAAATCAACACCGACCAACGCAGTTCTGCGGAGTCCTTTGATAGGTGCCTCCGTTGAGAGGTCTGCTTGCCCGCCCCCGCACCCCTCTCCACCCCGTTCTGCCTACCTGCCTCTTGTCGCGCTGTTGATGCCTCCAAGCTGCCTTGTTGTTTGTGAATTTTATTTGCATAGCTCTGGGCGCATTAAATTATTATGCACAAATCAAATACACAAACACCAAATCCCGCGACGCACACACCACACAAGCCACACACTTCACACACACACACACACGCGGGCGTCACACATGCACAGCTGTGTATACACATATATGCCTTGCAGGGTTTTCGGAATTAAATTGCCCCAACACTTGCTACACATAATGGCTGACTATATTGTATAAGTAATCTGATTGTCTGCCCCCAAAAGTAGGCAGAGGCAACTGCTACTGCTGCGATACGCAGCGCCACCTGCAAAATGTGCCAAAAATACATTGACGAGCTGATGGAAAATATCAGAAAAGGTTGAAACATGCACTCCGAAAAAAATCTCAACACATTTTAGAAATTTTCCATACTTTTGGCGCCGAGTGGAAACTCATCTCATTATTCAGAATATACATTTCTAAAATTGAGGAAAAGCAAGAAAAGATTTGTCTAATTTTTAAAAGATTGTCGATGGTCGGAAAGCATTTCCAATTTTAAGAAAAATGTTTTCCTATATTACGAAATTATTTCTAAAAATCGACTCACTATATTTCAGAGTGTTGTTTTGTTCAGTGTATGTATATAGCAAAATTGTAGATAGTGTAGTTAGCAGAAAGAGCGATCTTATCAAGAGAGAATGTTCCATGTGTGACAGTAGTAAGGCCAAAGTTGAAATGGTATCTTGCCAAGCAAATTTAACGGATGCACGGTGTGGCAAGCTGGCGATATGTGGCCTCTGATTGGGTGCATTGACAATATTCATATTCTAAAATGCATAACAATATTTGATTGACCCTAATGGAGGATATTCAAAGTTAAATTCAGTTACATATTATGATTGCAATCGCAGAAATTGCAGTTCGCTTTGCAACAGCAACAGCAAGAGCCTGTGTGCCCCCACACGAGGAGGTTGGGTGTGTGTAGATTGTTGTGTGTGTATTGTTGATTGCTGTACAAATTGTATTTGATTATTGACATTCATGCACGACATTGATCGATGAACGTAGCCGCCGCCGCTTACTTTGTTGTCGAATCGAACAACACCTTTGAAGGTTGCAACAAAAACTGATTGTTTTTGTTGTTGTGGTTTTTGTTGTCGTTGTCGTTACATCTGATTATGAATGAGCTTTGAAGGTGCAAGTCCCGCCCAGCCCACCGCCCTGTGGGGCAGCTTCAGTTGCAGCCCTACAAAACATAGAATTGCACTCGCAGCGATTCGTTGATTAAATTTTATGCACTGGTCCAGCAAAGGGCAGGGAAGGGCAAGGGGAAGGGCGGTGGAAGTGGGGTTTTTAGATGGGGTTAGCTGCAAATAATTTATGCAGCCATTGTTGCACTACTCCTGCTGCTGCTGCTACTGCTGTTGTTGCTGCACTCAGCAAAAAAATTACCTTGAATTTTAGAAATTCGCAATGCTTTCGGCGCCAAAGGCAACTCATCTTACTATTCAGCACATAAATTTCTAAATTTCTCAAAAAGCAGGGTTTGCTCTTCGTACTTTTCTAGAATTTAGAAATAATATGTCTAATTTTCTGGGTGTTCTGTTTTTATGTGTATACCATAGACTCGAGCCGGTAATTTTATTACTTATATCTGAATTTTCGAGAGGTTTTCCTACAAATTTGGGTATGCATATCTTATTTTTAGATATGTATTTCTTAATAATATGAAATATAAAAATAACCATACCTTTGGGAATGGCAAACTACAAGAAAATGTTTTTCTTATATTTAGAAACTATTTTTAAACTCCAAAAAAACTTTCTAAAATTTAGATCGATTTTTTTTCCTCAGTGTGATGCTTCTGTTGTTGCTGTTGCAAGGATGCAGCGCAAAGTGCAATTTGCCATGAATTCAGGCGGAGCTCGTGATGTTTCTTAGCCTGGGAAGCTGGTTCTTCTTCTTCTCTCCGCTAACCCGCTAATAGTACGCCTCATAAAAATTTTATGCGCTGAAATATTTCTCGACATTTTCTTTTATTTTCATGATTTTTTTTCCTCAAGCGGCAGCCGGATAAGAAAAACCAAGAATTGGCAATTTTTCCATTTGACGTCAACTGCTGCGTTGAGGGAGAGAGACAAGAAGAAAATAATGGGACAGAGGGAGCGAAAAATAGAGGGAGAGAGAGACAGCATTTTCAGGCAAACTCCAAATTGCCAACATTTCAGCCAAGATGAGACAAGGACGTCGGACTCCATCCCACCCGCGTGTTGGGGGTTCTCTGACTTTAAGGTCACACACAACAAATGCCTGTCCATAATTCAAGAGCCTCGCCTCAGTGTGGAGAGAGACGCAGAGGGGTGCCCATAAACTTTGATCATTTTCACTACAATTACGTTGCAATTATTCGAGTCAAATGAGCGGAAATTGATAATGAATTCTTGACCATTTGAAAATCATTAAAGCACATTTATTGCCCGCAGGCTACACAAAAGAAAAAAATAAGAACTCCAACTGTAACTGAGAAGGGGACAGAGACTGAGTGTGTAAGGTGTGTGTGTGTGTGTGTGTGTGTGTGAATTCGTAAACCTCATTTTTCCATTTTAGCCCCAGCTGGACTGCAGCCGGCATTGCATAACACAGAAAAAAGAGCAGAAAAAAATGAAGAAAAAACATATTTCAGCTCTTTTTCTTTCAATTTTTGCATTGCTGCTTTGTATTAAAAATGTACAAAGGCAGTTCTGCTTTTTTGGCCGAGCATGCCTTGAATTCCATTGTGCCCCGGAGCTACGGAGCAGCTGAATCGCCATTACCCAGGCCCAGGCCCAGGCCCAGGCCCAGGACCAGGACCAGGCCCAGGCTCAGTCATAGACTCAGGTCCAATCCCCTTGCTCAGGCTCAGGTTGAGTTTCAGCTTTGAGTTAAGGTTCAGGTTCCCAGTGCGTTGGCAGCACAAAACTTTTACACCCGGTCACCTTGCGGCATATGTATGTTTTTTCGGTTGCGTTTTTAAAAATTAATGGCATGCGAACGAATTTTCTACAATTTTCCATAAATTTGCACGTGGACTTTTGTGTGCGAAAGTTCTTTATGCTCTCTAAATGGCCAACTTATAATCTAATTGTATGTGTGTGTGTGTTTTGTGTGTGTGTGTGTGTTTTGTGTGTGTGTGTGTGTGTTTTGTGTGTGTGTGTGTGTGTTTTGTGTGTGTGTGTGTACAGTTGGGTCCATGAAAGTTTAGCTTAAGCGGGCAGCGTACGTTGAAATTAGTTGGAAAAGAACTTTGCCTCGTCTGGCTCCAAATTTAATTTGTGAATGACAAAGGTTTGTTCATTAGCATGCATATGTTATTTTAATTGGAGAAAGACAGCAATAGAGCGAGATAGCGAGAGAGAGAGAGATAGAGTGAGAGAGAGAGACAGAGTTAGAGAGGGAGTGAAAGGGAGATAGTAGTGAAACCAGAGTTTTTCAAAGCTGCTTCGATTAAGCTTATTAATCAATATTGTATTCCGAAATTAGATTAATAAACAAATCAAATACATTTCACTTTAGCTTAATTAATTTTAATTGTAGCACGAGAACAACACAGAGAGAGCGAGAGAGATAGAGAGGGAGAAATCGAGTGAGAAGTGAAAAAGGATTTTTGTATTCAAATTTCAAATCTGCATCAGTCATTAATCAATATCGAATGCCGATATTAGATTAATAAATAAATCAAATATAAACGTAATTTGAACTTAATTGAATTATCACACATTTGTCCACATTCCGAACGGAGAGCTAATTGCTGCAATAATGTCGCACGTGTTTCTCCCGGATGCCTACGGGAAATACCAATGTATGTGCATATATATACACACACACACGCACACGTACCTACATATTTTAGTCATTCAGTTTAACACAGTAGATGTCATTACAAAACAAAGAGGGGAGAGAACAAACACACTCTGACAAGATAGAGACAGAGAGGGAGGCAGATGGAGAGAGAGCGGGAGCTGGAGAGCAGAACAGAACTCACAAGTACCCAACAATTATGACAAACATTTCTTCTTGGGGCTGCTCTGCTCAGACAGAGGACGACCTTTCCCCACAACAACAACAACAACACCAACAACAACAGCAGCAATAACAACAACAACAACAACAACACCAACAACAACAGCAGCAATAACAACAACCATAACTAACGAGCTTATATGGGAATCCGAGACGGAGCCTTCGCGCTTTTTATACCCTGAACCCACTGCAAATGTGTAGATAGGGTATAATGCTTTTCAGGTTAAATATGTAACATATATATTCTTGATCAGCATCAACAGACGATATAGCCATATCTGTATGAGCAGAAGAATCTCAGAGACTACAAAAGCTAGGACTTCAAATTTGTAATATAGATTCTCGAATTCATTTTATAGATAACTGCATCCGTTTCACAAATATCGATAGATATCAACTTCCGATAGCCATAGGAGAATTTTAAGGGCAGATCCTTGTATTCTTATCAACTGTGCAAATTTTATCAAGATCGGATAAGGAACGCCCAAATTATAGTCGAAAACATATTCTCACATTGATTTCAGTTTTTTTTTACTCTTCTGTGCCATAAAAAATGAGACCAGTTCCATGCTTACATTTGATATTTATTATATTTAACAGCTGGGTTCATAGGGTATATCGTAGTCGAGCATCCTCGAATACAACATTCTAACTTGTACTTGCTTTGAGTTTTTTCTATGGCTCTCCTCTCTGCACAGACACACATCACCATTGTCACAGCTCATGGCGCGTAATTAACTAAACAAACGTCATTAGGCATGCGCATATTTATATGTGTGTGTGAGTGAGTGTGTGTGTGAGTGAGTGTGTATGTGTGTGTGCAAGTATGTGAGCCTTGGGCAAGACAGCATCACGTTGTCGGCTAACGTTGCTAGGGCATGTCAGAGAAGAAGTGGGTCGCAAGTGAAAAGATGGAATGAACCAAAAAAAACCCTACTTGAATAGAGAGAAGAAGAAATAGGAGAAGAAGAAGAAGGCAGGCAAACGAAGCAAAGGAAATGAAAATCGCTGTCATCAAATGTAGCGCAATTTCTTGAGTGATTACAACAACAGCAGCAGCATCAGTTGTAGAAACAGCAGCAACAGCAGCAACAGGAGATACTCACACACACACACACACACACACATCCAAAGTGATTACTCGACAGCAGCAATAACAATGCAACGAAACACACGCACACACACACACACAAAGGCACACACAGAAATACGCACACCCTGACACATGCACTAAAAACAAAAATAAATTCATTTCGCTTCAATTTGAAAATGCTTTCTGTACACCCCAACTTCCTCATCCTCTTTCAATTCGAAATACACTCAGCAAAAAAAACGGCATAGAACAAATATTCGCACTTTTTCAAATAATTGTTAAGCTTATTCGTAAACAAAAAAAGACAATTTCTTATTATTAGAAACGATTTTCTAAATCTCAAGGCTAAATGCCAGGGCGAATAGTATTCTTATTTTTTTTGAGTGTATACAGCTCCTTTCCCACCAACTTAGTGCCGACAGTGTCAGCTCACACAGTGACTCCTTGGAGCAATAAACTGCGCTAAATTCAGCTCAGCTCGCACTTTGTTGTTGTTGTTGCTGGTGTTCCAGTTGCCGTTGCTTTGCAAATTGCTGACAATAAATGTTGGCAGCTACAACCACCAAGCCAACATCCCACCAACAATTTGGCCAACACCCGCATAGCGGCAGACATTTAAATATGCAAGCACAAATGCTGTAGGTGCAATGAGGAGGAAACCCAAAGGCAGACAGGCAGACAGACAACCAGACGAATTGTATTTAATACTTGAATTAATTGATGCTGCTAACAAGCACACACAGAGACTCAAAGAGAGATATATAGATAGATATGTATATATATATATGTTATGTATAAATACTTACAGATGACAGTCAGCTTGGCATTGGCTCTGATTGCCGAATTGAGTCGAGCTGGGCCTACTTGACACTGATACTCGGCGTCATCGTTGATGGATGCATTCGAGATGCGCAGATTGTAGATGCCCTGTTTGCGATCCCCGAGCACCGAGTAGCGCGGATAGCCAGGTATCACTGTGGAGAAGCCCAAGGCGAAGCCATCCTTTGTCCACTGCACCGCACCGGCAAGATTGGCGACCTCGCAACGCATCATCGCCTCGGCACCCTCCAACACCTGCATATCGTGCGGCGTCGAGCGAAACTTTTGCTGCTGCGCGTGGCATGCGACTGGCTGCAACAGCAACAGCAGCACCGACAATATAACTGCAAGAGGAGAACAGGATGTGGTATCTCGTTAGTGACAGTTGACGATTTAGTTTGTTGACTAAATCTATTACTTAATCTCATTTGTGGATTTGGGGATTGTCTACCTTACACATATATCGCAACTCTCCTATACCCAAACTAAGCATGTTCATCCAGAGGATGAACAGGCGCATAATCTTCGTATAATTCGGAATTAATCACTCAAGTTATAGTTTTAAATTTCATATCTATCTATCTGTCCCTCTCTGCTCACCTCCCACTTCGGATCTTATTGTGCATTTAAATATAATAATTCCCCTTAATGAATAGTGCTATAGTTCTATGTGCTCTATTAAAACTTTAGTTTTGCATAACAATTAAAGTGCAATGATTAATGCCGTTTGGTGTCTTTCGACAGACGTCCATTTCTATTAGAGACGTGACTCGGAATGGAAGTAAAACTTCTGACAGCTTTTAGCAGCTCTAAAATATGAAATGTGTATTTTGACAGTTGCCCGCAAAAAACAATGGCAACTGCCCGCAGTCTCACAAAGAGACAATGGGACTGAGAAATATAAAGACAAAGACTGCGAGAGAGAGAGAGATAGAGAGAGAGAGAGAGAAAGAGAGAAAGAGATAGAAATATGAGATGGTAGACAGGAGACAGGAGACAGTCGCCTAAATAGCAAATCCTGACCGCAATAAGGCAGAACATGCGGCTGTCAGCGGAGTCGCAGAGGGAGTTCCCCACCTACCCCTCACCCTCCCCCTTTCCTCTTCACCCCTTAGACACTAAATTGCTGCAGAGCGCCGAGCTGCGAGTTAGGAGCTGTTGGAGTCAGAGTCATAGTCGCAACCGAACTTTGACCGCTCGGAAAATGAAAAGTTTTTTTAATGAAAAACAAACACATTTCCACTTGCCTCCTCCATAAATAAAAAGCGCTGCCCCCGTTGCACAAAAGCCAATTGTGGGCGTGGCACTCCGCCTACGCGGGTGACTGTTTGCCAAGACTTATTGCCGACTGCAGTCGCTGGCAGTTTATTTCTTCCACCAGCAACTATTAAATTGTAAAAAAAGGACAAAAGGGAAAAAAAGAAAGGCGCAAAGGATGCTTCGCGGAACCAAGCCCAGAATCAACAAAAGCATTTAACGCGGCCATCAGGCAGCTACAGTTGTTTTAGGCTCCCCTCCGTTTCTCACTGGTCTCTGGTCTCCGTCCGCATCCGTATCCATGTCCATGTCCGTGTCTGTCGGCGTCCCCGTCCGCATCGTTGTCCGAGCTCAGTGCACTTTATCCCGTGCAACGCCACTTTCATAAATTTCAAACGGATCTGCTCTTGTGGAATGTTGAATGCGGCATGCGGCGTGCAACATGCATATAGCCAAAAAGTGCCACTGCCTTGTTATTTATTTATTAGCGCCGAGATGCAGTTTCAAATACCACACCGAAAGATTAGAAAATTTCTGAGATGTAAGCCACAACACAAGACACAAGAACTGCTCCATGAGCCACCTTAGATACGACTCACAAGATAATCCAAAAAAAAAAACCCTAATAAAAAACAAAGGCGAACCCAAAAACTAATCGCAGACGAACCCAAAAAGGGCCAAGGCCATGATTAATATGGGCACTATTTGCATACACATGATGTCTGAGTGGAACATAAATGAATTTTAAATACAATATACTATAAACCATGTAGCATCCAAATCCAAATGTGATGCCAGGACGACATGCATAAATCCACAATGCGGGACCAGGGATGTCTGTCTGTGTGCCGAGTGCTTGGGTTTATTGCTGCCGACTACTGACTACCGACTACCGACTACCCAGCGACTACACGCAAAATAATCGACATACATTTTAGAAAGTTTTTCTCAACAATATTCTATATAAAATAATATGTTAGTATATGGCAAATATTAATATTAATAATAACAATTTGGCTAATGTTAGAGTTGATTTTACACATATGAGAAACAGTTTGAAAACCTGGACTTATTTTTTTTTTAATTTCACAAAAATTATATAAAAAAAAGAGGTTTTTGGAAATATATTTTCAGAACTAATAAAATGAGTTACACTGAGTTTTTCTGAGTGTAGGCAGTCACTGACAACTGGCAAGGGCCAACTCTTTACGATTTCATTATTTTGCTCTTTCGTACATAATTTGTGTTTGCCGCTGTCGAGTCGAAGGAATGCGATACGAAAAGTTGCCCCTACCCGGAGAAATCTTATTGCTGCTGCTGCCCCGAACAATAACAACAACTTCTATGCTAAATTGCGCGACAACATCGACAACAACAACAACAGCAACGGCAGCGGCAGCAGCAGCAGCAGCAGCCAGGCAGCCATCCCGCCAGCATTACTGTCAATTTATATAAATTTTCAGATGCCTATGCTCTGTGCCTCCTTTGCACCCCCTAAATCCCCCTCAATCACCGTCAATCCTCCACCGCTTTATTAGAATGAAACTGTCAAACGCAGGCGAATCCGAGAAACCAAACCCAAACCCAAACCCAAACCCGAACACGAAACGGGAACCCGAGTCAGACTCTGAGTGTTGAGCTTGGAAACCCTTGCCAGCAGCAGGCGCGGCAATAACCTTTGCCCCCTCTACGCAAATGTGAGCCTATTTCAGAGACAGCACACACACACACACACACACACGCAGTCGTGGGTTGTTGGCTTTGGCCGGAGAGAGTTCATAGTTGAGTAAATTTTTACCTCGTTGATGATGGGCGCATCATTGGCGAACTTGAATGCCTCGAGGCCAAAGAACTTCACTTGTGTGTGTGCGAGTGTGTGTGTGAGTGTGTGTAAGTGTGGATGTGTGTGTGCATATATTTGGATATTCAACAAATTTGCGTAGCTTGTTGTTTTGTCTTCATTGCCATTGTTGTTGTCCCATATTTTCGAAGCGAAAAATTTTAATAAAGTAAATTCCTATTTTACGGCTTGAAAGGAGGAAACCCATTTTTGCCGATGGGTGTATTAGGCGGGGGCTCATCCTGCTCCTGCTCCTGCTCCTGCTCCTGCTTCAAGGAGTGTGCACACTTTGTATTGCGAGAGCATCATCAAATTGAAATTGAAGCATGACACACACACACACACAACCACACACACACATAGCCACTCATGTGTCATGTGCGGCCAGCAATAGTCGCATGGAAAAGCAGCAAGCAACAAGCGTAGAAAGTGCGAAAAGGATTTAAATGCTTTAGGCGTCACCTTTTGACCCTGCCCCAGCAAAGATTGTAAGCGATGGGGCAACATACCCGCAAGCCTCCTTGCCACACAACAGCAACATTGTCAAGTTTCTGTGCGTTGTTTTTAAGCTTTATGCGCGCACGCGAGAACTTGATTGTTTTCGGGTGCTGTAACAACATTTCACATACACTCAGAAAAAAGGCTTCATTTTTACAGATTCGCATTATTTACTTTTCAGAAATGCATTTCTTAATAAAAGAAAATATTTTTCAAAATATGAAACTTTTTGTCTTATGTTTAGAAAGTCGAGAACAAGAAAATCACTAATTTTGAAGTTGCTCTTTTTGCAGAGTGTAAGGACGAAGACACGCACACTCACGCATACACACACACACCCTCACATACACACACTCACGCACAGACAGGCAGACAGAGAGACAGATGAGGACATCCGCATACAAATCCCGGCCGCAGTGCTTTGACATTGACGCGAGCAGCGTGGCCAAAAAACAGAAAAAAGAAAGGGTTTTATTTTACGAGCGGGACTATCAGTGTTATTGTTATGACTGAAATTTGATGGCCTCAACCGCTTCTGGCTTGAACTGGAACTGAAACTGGAGATGGAGCTGACGATGGAGGCAATGGAGGCTGCGTTGCACAACTAGCCAAGTGATGTATGTGCGAAGAGAGGGCGGACGGCTGTTTTAGGGCCTAAACCCTCTAGCCCGCCAACCCACAACATCTAACCCCATCAAACACTTGCCGCTTTATGGCGCTGACGCAGTGAAACGATGATGCTGATGCCTGGCTCCCGCCCAGCCAGTTATCTGCCTCATGACCGGAGCTGATTAAGCAGCCCTTTCGACAAAAGGGGCGCAGCTTGCTTTAACGAGATGGCAAATGCCTGCCTCGCTCCTCTGCCGCTGCCCCTTCTCAACTGACACCTGAGTGGCAACCCCATCTATAAGATCTCATCCAATCTCTGACACCATATTTATCGCTGCTGCTGTGTGTGTGTGGAGGGGAAGCAGTTAAGTTTTATTCGCATTGCTTTAAACGCTCACGTCCTTGTTTGTTGCGGGCCCGCTTTGACGCCAAAGCACCAATTTGAGCCTTGCAAATTGTATGCCGCATGTGAGAGAGGATATATTTAGAGATAGAGAGAGAGGGAGGCAGTGAAGAGTACACTCAGAAAAAAAATGAAAGCTCACATAAAAACAACTTGGATACATAATCGCAAAATTGAAACGGATACAAACCAACTTGCATTTACAATACGAAAATTCTTTGGCTAGATCAATGAATTTATACATATATAGGCTAATATATGAAAATCGGTTCAGTTTTCATGTTTTTAAAAAGTTCCACGAGCAAAAGTCTGTCGAGTTTCTAAAATGCAGTTTGATTTTTTGCTGAGTGTAGAGAGTGTTCGTTTATTTCATGATTATGATTTTCACACGGCCAAATCGTGAGCTCCTTTCACGGTTCGATTGGCTGCTTGAACGCGATTGTTGATGCCGCTGCACGTAAATGCTGCCAAAATAGGCTAAGCTGCAGCTACAATCTGTCGCAGTTGTCCTGTTTGGCATGTGGCACATCCTGGCATGTGGCATGTGTGAAGACGTTGCTCGGCCACGCCCTCGCGCTGTCAACAACGTGCTTTGCATGCCCAAATTGCCGAGTTCGCATTGTAAAATATTGTTAGTCCAATTTTTCTTGCTGCAGCTGCTGCAAATGCAATATAACAATAGCTGCGCGACCTTTCCGGCTAATGGTGCATAGCTGCAGTAAGACACCTACGTGCAACTCAACGAGCAGCAACAGCAGCAGCATGTGGATTGGTTCCGTGGCAAGCAGTAGCAGTTAAATCTTTGCTACACTCTCAAAAAAAAGAATTGGAAAAGTTTTCTTGTTATTAGAAATAATATACAGAAAAAAGATAAAATTTTTCCGAATTTTAGAAAAGCTTGCCCCAAATCGACAATCCCAAATATATGGCTAAAATCCAGTTGATTCAGGTTCTATAAATAGATTTTGTTTTCTGAGTGTACCACAAACAGACGGAGTTGGAAAATACCAGTTCAAGGGGCAATTGGCAAATGTCAAGTTGCATGTTGCAAGGGGCAAGTGGGAAAAACAGTGCGTGGAAATTAATTGCATACATGTGCAATTGGCTGACATGAGAGCAGGTAGTAGACAAATATCCGCTAATGGTGATTATCACATGCACAACTAGATTTAAATTGCTTGCAACAGTTGCTGCTTGCCCCACAGCCAGGCTGATTAGCTGTATTATTTGCGTCAGCGGCAGCAGATTCAAAATAATCTCCAACATAATTTCCATCATAGTTGCCATAGCGGCGCCAAAAGCAACGTATTCAACCTGCCAACCTGCCCCTCCAGCCAGCACCTGCCACAAGCAGACAAGCATCTGCAGTCTTGTCTTTCCTCGCGGACATAAAAATGGAATAAGAGCAACAAAAAGCGGTAGCAAGGTAAAATGCACGCTTAAAATGCTGCAGCAACTAATTCCATTTATGGATTAACTGCGAATATTTTTTGTGGCGCCACAGCGAGACAGCTGCAACGGGCATACTCTGCCAATTTTTCGCAGGACCAAATTAAAATCGATGTAACTTTTACACGAGTAGAAAAATCCAACTTGGATAAATATAGAAAAATTGTGTCAGCAAAACAACTTGGATAAATAATTGAAAACATTGCAGAACCTTGCAGAAAAATATATTTATTGGATTTCCGATTTCCGGTCAGCTTTGTCAGAGTTATGACTGTTTGCACTAGAATTTAAGCATCGATTTCAAGAATCTCATTTTCAACCTTAAATGTAATATTAATCGAAAAGTCAAATCATTATTATGGAACCCTGGTTTTGAAAAACTGATCACTTTTGAGTTTTACCAAAACCAACCCTTTTTTTTGAGGTTACCATTTAATATGAAAAAGTATTGAACTGTGCCTTCAAGCACTTTTCAGGAATATAATTTCCAATCGCGTTTTCAACTTTCAAAGAAATTACTTTCGAAAATCAATTCAGTTTTAGCAAAGTAATATTTGGCATGTGCTCGAGTTGAAACGTTCTTGTGAAACTTGCTGCTCTTTTTCAAATTGATTTGTATCTAAAATTTCTGTTTAGATTTTTGTGGCATTGAAGTTTGTGATTTTGACTGAAACTGTTGCACTTGAAGTGCTTGGAAACTGGGCAACTTGTTGAAGCAACCGTCGAAATGCGATTTGAGTGTGGGTGGAGGGGGGAAGGGGGATGGTGAAAGATGATGGAGGGGTTCTAGTTGGAATGTCTATTCTGTGAGTGTTGCGTTTGATTAAAGTGTTCATCATCATGGTGCTGCATACACTTGTTGCAGCCCGACTGTAGCAGTGGCAGCCACCACTTAAAGGGTTTTTGCAGTGGCGCATAGTTTGTGCCACAAAATCGTGCAGTCGCTGGTCAAATACAACAAATTTTATGCGTAGCTATGCTGCAATTAGCAAGCACAACTCACTCCGAGTCCAACAAGTAGCATTTTGAAAAGTCCCCATTTACAATGCTGGGAACAAGTTGCCATTGTTTCAAGTACAACTGTATTTAAAACATGCGTTCTGTTCCGAAATTAATTTGCTTAATACACGCAACCCGGCACTTTAAAGTAACGCCCCCCAAGTGGACCATCAGGGAAGTACTTTTTAAGTACTTAAGATGCTCAATTTTGATGGAGCAAAAGAAGGAGGAGGCGCAGAGGAGGGAGCAGACCAACAAAAATGCGTACACTCAGAAAAGATAGTTCGCCATACTCGTTTGGCCCCAAGTTAAACGCAACTTATTATGCAGAAAGTAAATTTCTGAAATTGAAGAGTTTAGATTTCTAAATTTTGGATGTCTTTTTTCTAAATTTTGTCAAAATATACGTCTAATTTCCAGCGTGTTGTGTTTTCGATGTGTGAATATGAGTTTTTCATTACTAATATTTATTTTAATTTATAAATTCATAAAATGAATATGGCAGCTAAACTTTAATATTACAAGAGATCAAATTTGATTCTTATTTTCTCAATTTCAGAAAGAATTTTTCTAAGAATTAGAATTACGAAAACAACGCATATTTTTAGGATTGTTGTTGGTAGGATTTATGACAAGCCTTTCCAATTTTGGGAAAGCTGTTTTCTTCCATTTACAATTTATTTATATCTTCGATCTTTTTGTTTGTATTTTATTTATTTTTTTTTTGAGTGTAGCATTGAACGGCATTTAAATTAAATGCCAATCTCTATATAGAAATCCAAAGCTGATTCGAGCGACAAGCATTTGAAAGATTGCTCCCCGTATGCTTGATTTATTTATAACACATGCTACGCATCGCATATACTTATGAAATTCACAACAGCAACAGTAAGAGCAACAACAAGGAGAATATCAAGGACCAAGGACGACAACGACGGGATACAGAGGGACAAACGACATAAAAAGCGACATCATCCAATCAATTTATGCGCCAATGTCTCCAAGTGGGTGGCTCAGGGACCGATTTGGGGCCACATACATAAGCACAAGGCACACACACAGATTGGAAAATGGATAATTGGAAGTGGGCTGAGCTGCCTCTATCCCCCTCTCTCTCTCTGCTACTGTCTCTCTGCTCCCTCTCTCTCTCTCTCTCTCTCTCGATTTGTCTTTGATGGAGCCCTTCGTAATATTATCTTTAAAAAATCATTTCAGTTAAATCGAAATTGTGAACGGACTTTAACCAAAAGACCGTGTCACAAATATGCAGTTAGAAAACACACACACACACACACACACAATCTCAATTACCATAATCGCAAACTGGCCACATAGGTGTAGCTGGATGGGGTTTGGGGTGGGGGAGGAGCTGGTGTTATTTTAGCACAATAAACCCACCAGTTGACAGCAAAGAACTTGTCATCATTATCGGCTAAAATCGTTGTAAAAAGGACAACTTTAACTCCGATTCCAACTCCAACTTGGATTCCAATTCCCACTTTGTCAAACTCAACTCAAATTCCGAATGCAGTGTTTTGGTATTTTTGTAGCTGTCAGCTGATAGCTGTTGTTGTTTTCGTTGCTGTTGCTGTTGTTGTTGTTGTTGTTGTTGTAACGCTCTCAAAGTTATTTGCTGTCCATTTCCAAACATTAAACCAGAGTGACTTGAATAAATTTCATATTTGAAAGCCTCATACACACACACACATATACATACATATATATATATATAGATATATATATATATATATATATATATTGAAGGAGGAGTAGTCGGAAATATCCAAAGGAAAGTAAACCAACATGGCTAATATGTGCGGCAGCAACTTCTGTGGCAGGCAACATTTGAGCCCAGAGGTAGATGGTTATTTTGGTTGTTGTTGTTCTTGTTCTTGTTCTGTGTGTGTTGGGGCATAAACCAAAAATTCCTATACGCTGATGCAGCAATTTCCGGTCAGAGTGAAAGTGGTGCGTGGCACATTGGTTAGTGGACAAAGGGGTGGATGGGGGCGAGGGCATAGTGTGCCACCTTATCAGAGTGAGAGTGAGTCCTGTGTGTGTGTGGCAGGCAACCAGGCAGCAGGCCAGCAGAAGGCAGCCACTCAAGAATTTTGTGCTCAGCCCTGCTCTGCTCGAGAATAGCTGATATTGCTACTTGGCAGGCAACTGTGGATGCCATTAACAGACGCAAATTTCATTCACCAAATATTCATACACTTGACAGTGGTTTCGGGTTTTCGACTCTTCCTCTGATTTCCATTTCCTTTTTTTTGTCTCTTCAATACTTTTAAAGCAGACACAAGCAAAAATATTCAGCAACAAGAGCCAGAGTGGGGCAAAAGCATCAGCAGCAGCAGGGCAAAACTATTTGCAGCCGCAAAAGAAATTTAAAAATTATGTCAGCAAATATTGAACGTGTCAGCAAAAGTTGCAAAAGTTGCTAAAGTTGAGAGCCAACTCGGCTCTACACTCAGCAAAAACAAATCGCTTGATAATTTCGAATATCATCCTGAAAGTTAGAAAGTTTCGGGGTTTTGCAAATAATTGCCAGATAAGCGTGTAACAAATGTATTGAAATTGGTAACAAAATGTATCTAGCTTCAAGAGATGCTTTCGAGTGAAATATTTCCAAAACACGGTAATTTAAAGAAATTAAAAATAAAATAAATAAAAGTTAATGAAAAAATTCATCGCATTTAAAAATAAAACCAGCAAATTACACTTTTTTTCTCTAAATTTTTGAAATTAAAACTAAGAATCGAAAAGCACTGTTATTTTTGCGAGTGTAGTTGAGGCACCAAAGTGTGCCCCTTGCTGATATTCTCGATTGGAAATACATATTTATATCGATTGCCTCAACTTTTGATTTAGTCGCCCAACTAATTTACAAAATTTGCATTTTCTGCTTAAAACAAAGAATTTAACTCTTTATTTTGGGCGTGGCTAAATCGAATGAGTTTGTCATTCTTATCCAAAAATTTCCCAAATATTATTGTATATTTTATGGGTGCCTGTTTTAGAATTTATATGCAAAGGTGCAAGAGGATAAACACGAAATAGAGAAGTATAATAAAGATAGGAGAAAGATGGAGAGAGAGAGAGCGAGAATAGCAGCAAAATTGCCAAGTTAGAAATTGAGACTGCAAACCTGCCAACAAGCAAAACAGGCAATAAATCGAGCAATCTGCAAGAAAAAGCTGTGTGGCACGAAGCTGGAATCTCGAAGCTTTCTGCTTGCACCACCGAAACGACATTTGTGGCTGCAACCGAGTCTGAGGTAGAGAGGCAGCAGCAGCAGTAGTGTTTGTCAGCTTATTGTTTGGCTTAATTGCCGTTTGAGCTGCAAGCGCGTGTACAGCGACCAAAGAACACGAGCACGAGCACTTTTGCATTGTTTGCCCAAATTGCTCGAAGAACACACAAACAACAGCACACACACACACACACACACACTCGTACTCACACACACACACGGGCTGACAATGAAAGTCACCCCAGCAAAAATAATGCGACGATTCTGCGATGCTGCTGGTTCGGGCAAAAGGGTTAAGTAGAGGACTCCAGTTACACGGATTGAATTTGCGGGTCTGAGTATGTGGCACACACACACACCACAAGCACACACACACATGAGACAATGCAAAGATGAAAGAAGTTGAGGTGTGCGCGTGTGTGAGGGTGTGGGGTAGGGGGTGTGTGTATTTGTTGCCTGTCCGACTGAAAGTCCAATGAAGCATGGCAGCGTGTGAAATACGATGAGAGTGGAGTGAGTGGTGCAGAGTGGAGTGAGTGCTCTTTGATTGTGGGTGTGGAGTGTTTTGTTGCACAGCAATTCCCAGCAATTGTTGCAGAGCGAAAAACAACAAGTACGAGTGCTGTAGATGAGAGTGAGCTCAACTACGAGATACCCACTGTTCAATTTTAAATATATTATTCCAGTTTAATTGCCAAATTCGGCATCGATATGTATCGATATTCACGAAACGGATGCAGTTATCGATAAAGTAAAATAAACTTAATCTGCGCGAGGTAAACGAGAACTTATATACCAAATTTGAGGTCTCTAGCTCGGTGCCTGAGATCAGCGTGTTCATACAGACGGACAGACGAACATGGCTAAATCGACTGAAGAATCCAGAATATATATGCCTAATGGAGTAGGAGTTGCTTGCCGCTGCCTGTTACATACATTGGCACACAACCATTATACCCTTTTCCACATTTGCAATGGGTTCAGGGTATAAAAAAGAAGAAAAACGAATTGAGCCCAGTCGCAATTAAAAATCGTCGTCTTTCAAAGTTGTTCCCAAGACTGCGTCAGAGATTGCCACACGGCGAGTCCAACAGGTCAGCGGCTAGCCGGCGAAGCGGAACCACACGTCACCCACCGGGCAGCCAGAGAGGTGGACAGACAGACGGGCAGACAGCCGGACAGGTGATTCAAAAGGGTCGCTCGAGTCAAGTGAACTGATGCGTGGCACACACAAAAAAAAAAGAAGAAGAACAAAATGCGACGCAGACAAAAGTCAAAAGTCGCCACTTGAAAAGTTCACACGCTGCAGCAGCGATAAGCCAAGAAGCCACGTCCACGAGATGAGCCGCTTTTGCTTTGGCAACTGCAATTGCAACAGAAGAGTTGCAGCAGCAGGCGGCAAGTTTCACTTGCTGTTGTTTTTTTTATTTCTTTTTTTTTTTGACTTTCTGGCAAAAACCGGTTCAACACGCGCCACGCAAACTTCGTTCGTGTTTTATGGCTCACGCATACACTCAGAAAACATCGTGCTAAATATTTTAGAGTTTTTTGAAAACATTTTTCTGCAAATTAGAAAGGCTTGCCCCAAATCGATAATCCTAAATAAGTGCCGATTTTTTGCAACTTTCCATTTACAAATTAAATGATTTGATTTTCAAAAATGCAGTGCTTTTTTTGCTGAGTGTATACATATAACGTGCAGCGTGCCACATAAGCAATCGCAAATCATGCAAGTTGAATATTTGCCATGAGTTGATCAAATATTAATTTTCAATATGTGAACACACGCAAGAAGAAGAAGAAGAGTGCCCGTAAATAGTTGTTGTTGTGCTGTAAACTTATTGAATCTGCATAAAATATGCAGAAACTGCCACATCCACATGTTGCACAATAAAGAAGGAAGCAAAAGCGAACATTCATCCACAACATAAATATGTAAAATAAAAAAGAGAGAAAGGAGAGAAAGGAGGAAAAGGAGAGAGAAACATAAATAACATTTCAAAATTCATTCAACTTGCGACGATTTCGATTTTAATGCTTAAGTAAAATTGAAAAGGACGAGGGACGAAGGACGCGGCAGACAGACCTGAATCAAGGCCAAACGGGGCGAACCAGTGGCAGGGTGGGCGTGGTCGTGGTTGCCGCTGCTGCTGCTTATATCGATAACAAAGCCAGGAGGCAGCTCCACAAACGAAATCGACTCCCTTTGAGCAGAATGATGCAATTATTTACACTTGATTAAATACTCAAGAAAAGTGAAAGTGTGTGGAAGCTCTCTCTCTCCCTATCTATATATATATATATATACATGTATATATATTGGGTATATCGCTTAGGCATAAAATTCAAATGAAAAAATAAATACAAAGTGCTTTTGCCATACGACAAAACAAGTACAAAATTGAGCTGTTTAAGAATTCATAAATTTAAATTAGCAAAAATGAACACATCTTATCCTCTCCCTCTCTCTCTCTCTCTCTCTCTCTCTCTCTCTGTCTCTCTCTCTCTCAGTCGCTGTTTACCTACCCACAGCTGGTATTCAATTACAGTTGGACGCAGTTAGAAGGCAACAATTCCCCCGTTGGCAAACATTTAATTTATTGACTTGGTGGAGCTGGTGAGGCCGTTTCTTATTACCAAAAAGTGCCAGTCGGGCTGTCATTGCCATGGCCAGCAGACCACACCCACCCCACCCCCTACTAGCCGTAACCATCTGTCCATCTGTCAGTCAGGCAGTCAGTCAATCAGTCTATCAGTCAGTCAGACAGTCAGTGAGTCTATGAGCTGTCTCATTTGGCATTTGCTTGATTTGCCATCTTTATTTATTCATCCATTCTGGCCAACTGTCTGTCTGCTGTTTCTACTTCTACTCCCGCTTCTTCTTCTTCTACATCGTGAATTGTATCAGTCGCTAACCAAATCAATTCGCATCAAAAAATCGTTGCCTCGAACCCATCAAAAGCAAACCATCTATGAATCCCATCTCCCTTCTCTCCCCTCTCTCTCTCTCACTCACTTGGTTTGTGCATTTTGACGGAATATTCTGCGTAGGAAGTACGCCGGGCTGCACATTGCTAATATCCTGCGAAGCTGTCAGTAGGCCTCCACCCCACCCACTCATCCCCCCAACACACGCACACACCCACTACCTAGTCCTGCTTCGTAGTTAGCGCCTTTCGTCCATGACTAAAACTGCTTGAAACTCATTTCATTAGCAGCAGCCGCAAAACCAAATTGAAAAACAGAGAAAGAGGGAGGAGGGAGGATAGGATAGGGGGTAGGCAGAGGACCCAGGTGGAGCTGCACAGATTTCTACTTTCAAATCAAGCTCACAGCGCTAGTTTTGAGTTTGCTGCTGCCAAACATTTCCTTTGCCCAGCTGGACTACACTCAGAAAAAAAATCTCAATCAAATTTAGAAAACAATTTCTAAAACATTTTTCTGAAAATTAGAGAGACTTGCTCAGAATATTTATTAATAATATCAATAAATAGAAAGCAAATTTGAAGTTTCTTTGCTGTTGTTCACATTTGAAAAAAAAGCCAGAAAATTAGACTTATTTTAGTTAAATTTTAAGTAAATCAAAATCCTGATTTTTGGAAATATGCTTTTCGAATAATTACTTAAATTTTACAAGCTTGTCGCCAAAAGTATGTTTTTTTTGAGTGCAAGCATGGACATCAAGCGCACAGCGACACAGGAAGCAGAAGCTGAAGCTGGACGTGTAGCAATAGAACTGTTTATTTCGCATAGGCAGCGAGGCGTGGCAAGGGGAAATCCATCCATCCACACACACACACACACACACTCAAGATGGCCAAACAGAGTTATCGAGCAAAACATAGACAAAAACAAACATAGATCGCATGTGGCAGCATTGTGGGATGTGTTGAGCACTCATAAATCTGCCCCCGGATGAGGCACAGGTAGCACTGTTGTGGCACATCGCACGACGCACACACAGCAATTACCACATGCTACGATTGACAAACGCAGCAGGAGTCCACTTGAGTGCAGCAGCAGCAGCAGCAGCAGTAGCAGCAACCAAAGTCGAAGCTGCAACGGGAAGCTGCAAACTGGAGACCTCTATCTCCTATCTCTTTCACTCCCTCTCTCTCGCTGTGTGTCTTGTTCTGTAGCTGCCTCTCTGTGGCGACTTCAAGTGCACTTTTGTTTGCGCACATTTGATCTCCGTCTGATTTCGCTTCTATATACCCCTTGCTGCTGCGTATGTGCAGGGTATGCTCACTTTGACAGTCAGTTTACAAGACTATATATCTATATCTATATCTATATCTATATCTATATCTATATCTATATCTATATCTATATCTAAGTCTATATCTATATCTATATCTACATCTATATCTATATGTATATCTATATCTATATCTATATCTATATCTATATCTGTACCTATATCTATATCTATATCTGTACCTATATCTATATCTATATCTGTACCTATATCTATATCTATATCTATACCTATATCTATACCTATATCTATATCCCTATCTATATCCCTATCTATATCCACATCTATATATGTTACTCTAGACCTTTTGTGGTGTTTTCCAAATCTCAACAAAAGTATAAATAGAGTTGTCAGCCTGTTAGGGTACTATCATATTTGTTGTTTACAGTTGTCGTTGTTGTTGTCGCCTGTTTCTTGCCACATGCTGCTGGAGAGTGCAACCGATTTATTTATACCAAATATACACACAGAGAGAAACATGCATTTTTTATTGTATGCTCACAAATTGAATTTGCTTGTTTGACTTTTGCTGCACTTGATGTTTGTTGCTGTTGCTCTTGTTGTTATTGTTGTTGCTGTTGTTGTTGTTGTTGCTGATCCGTGTTGACAACTCAGCAATTTCAGTGGCATGTCCCTGTTGGGCTGTGGCAAGCGGGGGTGCTTGTGGCCAATGCAGTTTATGGCTTTAAATAGCCAAACGCTATTTTGGTGCTTCTGATGTTGGCCAACGCACTCAGACTGTGCCTCGCCGTGTGGCAAGTGCAACGCAACTCATAACGAGCCAGCATTTTTGTAGGTTTTCACTTTTTGTCTGAATTACGCCAACTTTAAGCAGACGCCAACGCAACTCTGGCAAACTCTGACAACTGAGCTCAGCTTTGTCTCGGTTTCTCAGTTTCTCAGCAGACACCAGACGCATGTGGGTGTTAGCCATGGCTTAAACTGGTTGCTCAAATTAATGAATGACTGAATGGCCAACTCAAGGTGTGTGTGTAGCTCCGTGTGGCAGTCAAGTAGCCAACATGCACACATATATACATATAAATACCTATATATATATATATATACATATATACAGCTGCGGTCAAAATGATTGAACATATTGAATATATTTTAAAGATATAGTTAAAAAGATAAGTAAACACTGAAAGATGGCTATACAATAGTGAAGTAATAGAAGTGGAATAGTTGTGCTTTCTTAGCATTTCCTGGGTCTTAATAGTATATCCAAAACTAGATATGATATGTTGATGTATTATAATGTGTCTAGTATTTGGTTGCATAACACTTATTTAAAATAACCACCAAATTGTGGCATACTTCTGTATCTATCCTCTCTTTCGTCTGTTTATTATATTATTATTATATTGTATATTATTATACGTAAATTAGTTGGTTTGTGGAACGGAAATAATTAGCTATTATATTATTTTATTCAGAAGCCAACTAAAATAAATGGGTAAGTAAGAATTATGTGATTAGATATATCGAAGAGTAATATAATGCAAGGCATCAAAGTCAATTGCTAAATTGCATTTTATGAAGCACTATTATTCTTTTGATCGTAACTGTTTATATAATTATCAATATATATATCTTTACCTATATCGATGGGCGTTGCATCTACCTACACACAACACACCACACATAACAAGCACAGGTTGAACACAGCAGCAGCCGCGGCCAAAATGGGGCGCAATCTTTCAAACTTGGCTCTTAGCTGTTTGCTGTTGTCCGTTAGCTGTTAGCTGTTAGCTGTTTTAGCTGCTTTGCTTTGTGGCTCGCTGTTGGCAATTGACAGCTGGAAGAGCAGCGCAATTAACTTTCAAGCGAGCACAAGCAAAGTCAAACACAGACAAAGCACTAAGAACTAAGAACTAAGAGCTCGGAACTGAAAACGACTACGCGAATGAATGGAGCGGAAGGCAGGCATATATATATATATATATATATATATATATAAATATATATATATATTCCTTTAGTCAGGTATCTTTTAGAGAATTATACTTATACATATTATATACATATGTTTGATCAGGAAAAGATGGTCTTAGTTAAATATGCGTTTATGATCTGTTATCGGGTATAAAGAAAAATAATTCTTTGTATTTAGTATATATTTTATATACATAATTGTATTTTATGTTAATTATATATAATTTATATTATATAATCAATTGTCTGTCTGTCTGTATCTTCTTCTCAAATTGATATATTACTAATTATAACAAAGAATTCAATATTTTGTTGTGTATATATCTAGAAGTATAGATAGATATATATATATATACAGTAATGGATACATCAGTAGCTCAGCTAACTCACAATGATCATGTAAATCGCAGAATCGAGTACACTTTGAGTATAACTCGGAGATTAGAAGAGTTTCAGATATAGATAGGTAGATAGATGTATAGATAGTTAATGCAAAAATCAGTACTTCTGCTCCATAACTCTATCAAAGTAATCTTGTATAGGGCATCTGCTATTCTGGCTCTCTTTTCAATATGTGATTGTTTTTGTGTATGTTTACCACTTGTCCTTTGAGCCGTTGAATGAATAGAAATACAGTTCTTTTCTGCATGCATCTCTCCTCTCTCTCTCTCTCTGTCTCTCTCTCTGTCTCCCTCACCATCTCCTCCATATTGTCAATGCACTCCACAGCACTTTTACCAGCTGTCAGAGCCAACGCTGTTGGTGGCAATCTTTTGCTGGCAGTCATCTCCCATCTCCTCCCATTTCCCACCTTCCCCCTTTTCTCCCCTTTTGGCTGCTTTCAACCTTTCGCTCATTCTGTCGCTATCTATTACGACATGTTTGCGCTACACTTTCGCCCAAGTTTTTGTGGCACACATCTATTTTTTTGCCACACACACTAAAAAAGGACTCTTCTCTCATCGCACTCATCTTCTTCTTCTTCTTCTTCTGCTGCTGCTGCTGCTGCTTCTTTTTGTTTGTCCTTGTGCTTGTTTTTAGCGCTGTCCAGCTGAAGCTCAGCATCCCTCTATTCCCCTGCACCACCTGCCCCACTGCATATGCTGCGTCTGTTTGTTGATGTTTTATGATCCTTGATTATTTTGTGCTGACAAATAAATGCTTTCATTTTGCTTTTCGCTGCTGTTTCTATTTTTGTTTCCTTTGCTCTTTCTTCATCTTCATCTTCCGCTTCATCTTTTTGCCTCTGGGCTTTTTTGCGGTCGCTGCTCCCCGGTTGGTGCAACTCCCAACTACCCAGTTCCTACCTCAACTTTGGGGACTGTGGCAAGCTGGTTGCCAGGCCTGCCAGTGTTGCCAGTGTTGCCAGGTGAGCGCCATTCCGTCTAATTGGAAAGCAGCAAAGCTCAAAGCATTAGATAATACTCCCCATGCCCCCTTGCTCCCCTCGACTTCAGAATTCTATCTTGTTTTCTATTTTATTTGTAGGCGTTTCAGCAGCAGCTGTTCCCCTCTCCGCACAATAGATAACAGCTAACGCGTATGAGGGGGGAAGCAAGAGTGGGAGGGGCTGGGGAGGTGCAGCAAGCAGCCGTTGGCATTGCTTGATTGCCGTCGACAACAACAACAACAATGGAAACAACCACAAAGCCAAAAACGCCCACTAAAAAAAGCCCACCAAAGCCAAAATAAAGAGGGGAATGCGAGGGAACGGGAGAGGGGGTAACGAGGGGTACGGGATATTAAACCGTAAAAACTGTGGGCGTTTAAACATATTTAGTGAATTATATTTGATTGTTATTATTGCTGCTGTTGTTGTTGTTGTTGTTGTAAATGGAAGCGAATAAGTTCCGTAAAACAAAACCGATGTAAAATTTATGGCCAAGAAACAGAATAGGCAAAAAAAGGGCAGCTAGAAGATAGAGCTAGAGATCTGGCCTGGGATTGAGGGGCGGAAGTGCGTTAAGAAAAAGTGCCTGATAATAAGTGAGTGACGGGGAAGAGGGGCAAATGGGGAGAAGGGCGCAAGGGGAGACTCCCTTTTTAGTAATTGATTTGATTTGATTGCATTCAGGTTTGTTGTTTATTGTTTGTTGTTTGTTGTTTGTTGCACAAGAAACGGAAGTAAGACGCTGCAAACAACGTGCGTCCGGCTTTTGTGGCTTGTTGCTTGTTGCAGTTGCACAATTATGCTGCCTAATTATTAATAAGCCCCAGCTTTGATCATATCAACAATGCCCAGTAGTCACTAAAAATAAAAACGCCTAGCCTGACAAAAGTATGGCCAGTTGTAAGAAACTTAAGTCACACATATATATATATATATATATAGTGTTATTTTTGCTTCACATTTATTTCAGCTTTAATTTGTATGCTTTAAGCGCAAACCAAATTTCATATCATTAAATTTCACTTTGAATAGAAAAACAGAAAAGGAGAGTAATCGGATATCTTATTAAGCAACAAATGCCTTAATACAAAAAATTATCGCTTAACCAATTGTGCTCATAGAAGCTATATAATATAGTAGTTTGATCTGCTTAATTTATTATGCAAAGGTCAATAGCATAATAATATGCTTATTGGGTAAGTTTGACTAGGTCAACTATGTAGAAAAACAGTTTTACATCTACAACAACTGACTTTTTATGATATAGCTATCCGATCTGCAGCATTAAGACGGATATATGTAGATATATATGTCTTCCTCCTCTGCATTTTCGATAAAATTATCATAAAAAAAATAGGTTTTGTACGTTAATAAATTGATGAATTGCAGAAACTAAGCCCATAATTTGCAGCTGCTCTTCTTCTTATTCTATAACTACTTTTTCTTCATATTCCATTTCCGCTACCTCAATTTAAACTTTGTCTCGTTTTGTGGTCTAGAAAAGCACATTATTTTAATGCTCCTTCCCATTGCGTGTGTGTGCGTGTGCATATGTGTGTAAGACAGCGACACCTCTCTCCCCACACACACACACGCACGCACACACATACCAATTTATGCTTATGCACTTGACCGCAACACCAGTTATTAAAAGCAAGTTAAAGTCACCGCAAGCACACACACACAAACACAAACAAAAGTGTCCCTTCCAGTTGGAATCGGACTTCTCATCTTCTTCCTCCTTCTCCTTCTCTTTCTTCTCTTCCTCCGTCTTTTTCTTTTGCCTAATGAGTCTTTTTGGCTATTATTAAATATAAAAAAGCAACAGCTGCAAAGGGAAGGATGGCATGTCCCTCGCCACGCCACCCCCAACCCCATTCCACCCCTCTCCCTAGTCGCTTACCAATGCAAAGCAATTTGAGTTGTTTAATCCAATGTTGTTGTTGTTGCTGCTGCCGGCAATTGTTGTTGTTGTTGCCGTTGTTGCTGGTGCTGCATTTGCTGCGTCGTCGACGTTTTTCTCTTTGTTGTGGTTGCTGCTGTTGTACGCGTCGCGGTTCTTCTTCTTTATCCCCATCCGTTTGAGCTTGTTTCGTTTTCAATGCCATTTTTTACACAGCTGCTGCTGCTGCTTCCTCTTCTTCTTCCACTTCTTGCTTTAATTGTTGTTGTTATTATTTTGTCACATTCACCAATCAAATTGAAGCTCGCTCAAGATCAAACATGCTGCGGCTGCGAATAACGGCACTATGGCGAGGGGTGGGGAAACAACAAAATGGAGACGGGTTTAGCTAAAAAAACCATTACGCTGCCTGCACAAGGGAAGTGAGGGGGAAAACGTGCGAAGATAGCCTATAAATTGATGACTATAAGAAGAAGAAGATGAACGACAACAACAACAACACGGCGCACAGCAAAATGTGCCGTTTAATTTCTATATTTCCTTTTTTTTGTTGTTCACTTGCACTTTTTTTTTTGGTTTGGCGAGGTTAGATTTAGATGTTTTGGGGCTGTGCTTTAAGATTAACAATTGCTATCACTTTTGGCGCAGACTCGATAATTTGGCGTTGTTGCCGCGGATGCTGCACACACATACAAATGCATGTGTGTGTGTACGTTGAGTGTGCGTGTGTGTGTGGATTGCTCGCGACGCACTTTTGAACGGCCCGTGTTTTTTTCAGCAAGGCGTCCACACAGAATGAGAGCTAAAACCGAACTAAAACTTCGAACAGAAGCGAAGCGAAGCCAGACAAGCAAGCGAAGTGAATTTCACGAGCGCGCCTCGCACTTCGTGCGCTCGCATTGGCTGCACACACGCACCAAGAGAGAGAGCGCGCTCGCATAACTCTCGTTGTGGTTGTGTTTGTGTGTGGCTTCAGCATTGCAGGTGACTCGATTCGCACTTATACTGCAAGCAGAGCAAAGCAAAGCAAGCAGAGAAAACCATAGCCGGTTTTTCACTCTCTCTCACAGACAAGTTCGAAGCTGTGCGTCTTACACAAGGCGCCATATACTAGCGTACAGCAACTAGCTTTGAGTCGTATACGACGAAGTCGTATATTTATACGGTAAGACTACTTATACTAACAAAGACTTATAAAATAATTCGCATGTTTTGCTCGCATACTCGCATACTTGTATAAGTGCGACAAACTTTATGCTATCTAATATAAGTGGTGGTTTTTTCTGCTGTTTGCCTTCTGCTTATACTGATTGCAACTTATACAATTTGCAACCCGCATTCTGATATAAGTAAAGTAGTAAGTATAAGTATATAAGTGGTGGTTTCTTTTACTATATGGTCACTGCTTATACGGACTGTGTCTTTTTTATACGACAAGTCACATACTTGTATAAGTGGTGGTTTGCACTACTGTTGCGTGTATAAGTACGAATATAACTCACAACTGCTACTCGTCTTATACTCCTGTGTCATGTCGCCTGTGTTAAATGCTATCTTATAATTCGATGTTTATACTCATGGCAAAAACTGTTATACAGCGTATAAGGAACGTAGAAGACGCGTCATTTGTAGAAGTTGCGACATGTTCGACGGCAGGTATTCATTGCAACAACAACAGTAACAAGCAGCAACGAAGAGTATCAAAAAAAAGTAAGCAAACATACACAAAAGTTTAAAAGTGCTGCTCGAAATAAATGCCAATATAAATATTTAAGAAACAAAATTTTGGCTCAATTAAGTACCCTGTTTAAAATAACTAAATAAAATAAATGAATAATTAAACTTAGCTGGGCGTAAAAGAGAGAACAACAGAAGACGAAGAAGAAGAGAATAACTGTTTAAATTGATATCCATAAATTTAAGGGATTTTTGCTAGTTGAGCGTGTTTATTTCAAACTTGTTTATTTGTGCATTATTTTGGCTGTCATATTCCGAGCTACTCCCGCCCCACACTTCCGCCCCCCACCCAGCAAAACAATGTACGAAATTCCCTTGCAAGTGTAAGTGAATTACATTTCATTTACACACATGTGTGTGAGTGCGAGTGAGTGAAGAAGTCGTGTGGCTGATGGGGGTAAAAGAGACAACAACAAACACTTGTTACTCGCGTTAAACGCGAACAATTCTCGCGGGAAAGCTTCGCATGCAATTTGCTTGGAATAGATGAGGACGTATGGGAATGCGAGTTGAAGGGAAGGAGGGAAGATGGAAAGTGGGAGGGGAGTACGAGAACAAACTGTTGCTAAACAAACGGGGGCGAGTGAGTGGTATATTTTAAAATATTCAAAAGAAACAAAGGGCAACCAAAAAAACAAGCAAACCATAATAAAAGCCAGATTAAATGCAAAAAAGGAAAAAATAAATTTGGAATTCTCATTTCAAGTGCGCAATTCAATCAGCAGCTGTAAATGGGAGAGGGGGTGGGGAAGCTGTGGGGGAGGGGTTGGCCTAATAAGCCCTAATTTAAAATTGAGTGCTAATCTCTTTATGCGGAACAGCAACAACAACAACGAAAGCAGCACAAAGAAGATGGGCAAAATCGCGGGCAGCGCTGTTTGTCCTTGAATGAAGCAACGACTGCGCTGCGACTGAGCTGCCCGCTGCACAAAGCAGATGTCCTGAAAAATGAAAAAGAGGCAGGAGCAAAGCAGAAGCAGAATACAGAACAACAGCAAAATAGAAATTCGAAACTTAGTTTTGCGAATGTATTTTGCACGTCATCCCCCCATCCCCCATCCCTTTTGTAACTCTTTCTCTATCTCCTAGACTGACAGTCTATCATTTCGCGCTTCGCTTTGCTGTTGCTGTTTTTGTTGCTGTCCTGCTCCAGCAAGTTTGGCTGGAAATGCAGCTGTCTGTTGGAATTAATTTAGTTGTCAGGCCAGCAGCTAAAGTGTATTGAAAAACGGTTTAAGTTTTGGCAAGTGTGGCAACTCTGCAAGGTGAATAAAAACTTTGATTTACTCATCATTTACAGTTGCAACGAAAAATAATAGATGTTTTCAAACTGTCTTTTTTTAATGCTGAAAATCACCATGATTTCTTACCAACATTTCCAATATAAATTCTATATGAAAAACCAAATTCACACACGAAAAAAAGCTTATATTTATTAGTCTAAACTTTGCGAAATAAAATACAAATCGACACTGCCACATGCCGCCAAAAAAATGGATTTGCAAGCAGGCATTTGGATAAGGATAAATTGCAAATTGTATATAAAACTTGAACTTGCAAAAATCGAAGAGTGAAGAAAAGGCGGGGGATGGCTGGGAGGGGTGGCGGTGATTTGGGCGGGATGGCTGGATAAGTTGTCGCTGAGCTGGTAATGTACGAAGACAAATAGCAGAAGAAAAAACAAAAAATAAGGAAAAAACACATGGCAAGCATTTGAAGCGAGAATGGGCTGAATCAACAACAATAAGTAAATAAAGACTACAATGGCGGCCTACTAAGTAAGAGTAGAAGAAGAGGGTGGGCAAGGGAGGGAGAAGATGAAGTAGACGAAGAGGAGGAGGGGGATGGTGAAGCAGAAGCGCAGAAGAGCAGCAACAACCCTTGGCAAAGTGAATAAAAAAACACCGCAAACAAGACATGAAGCATATGAGACTGGAAGCTTGAGTGGGAAGCTGAGCAAAAACAAAAGAAGCAGAATAAGAAGAAGAAGAAGCTGAGGCTGAACTGGGAGTTTGCAAATTTGTATTTATTTATTTATTTATTTAACGTCAACTAAAGCCAGTCGACGCAAGAAATACGAAAATACATTACATCAAATAAACCTGCAAATTAAATTTGAATTAAAATATGAGAAATATTTATAAGAAATATTCTAATTAAAAGCAGCAAAGTTGCAAAAGGTGCCTTTTTTTCTTACGCATAAAAAAAGCAAATTATTTATATAATCATATATGTATATATATATAAGTATATATTTTTCTCGAGAAGTGCCAAAAAGTAGCGAAAAACCAGGTTTCTTAAAATCTGAGTACGTTCGACATTGGAAAAGTTTCGACGCATTTTTACAAGTTTTATTTTGAGCTGAATGTAGAATCGAAGAGCTGTCGACACTTTTATCAAATTAAATGCAAATATTTCCACACACACAAAAACAACAATAATAACAACAACAACAACATGAGCAACATGAGCAACATGAGCAACAGCAGCAAGCAGCACAAATATTTGTCCCGAGAAAAATGAGCCATCAAAATGTTTGGGCCTAGAATACACACACACACACAAACACACACACACAAACACACACACACACACACACACACACACGCACACGCATGACAAAACTTAAGATTCATTTGCAAACAATACACGCAAACTGAAAACAATGCTTTCAGTCTGAATTCGAGTCCGAGTCAAAGTGCGAGGCGAAGACACGGTCCGGCCCTGAGTCCGGTTCCGGGCGGGGTTTCCTCCAGCTGGCCACGTACACAGCAGTTTTTAATTATATTTTGCAATTTGCTCACACTTCATACAATACACGACGCAGTCCCTTATTATAGGGCAGTTTAGTTCTGTCCTCATTTAGAGAGAGACAGAACAATGAATGTCGATAATAAATAATATATCATTTGTGGCTTATATAATTATATGTATATAGTACATCATTTTGAAAATAAGTTATCTAGTTTTTGGAAGTATTACTTAGCCCCAGCGAAAGCTAAGAAAGCTTCCAAATATTCCACTGATATTATTTGGAACAGCTCATTTGTGATACATTTGACTTTAATTTTTTAAAAGTATTTCGACTATATTCCAAGTATCTTTTCAACATTTTCAGCTGCAGTTCCTACAAGCACATATAAATTAAAAAAATTGTCTTAAAAAAAGGCTAAATCATTTTAAAATTAATGCAAAAAATAAATGAGAACAATTTGTGCAATTTGTACAAATAATCGTAAGAAAAAGATGCAAACTACTTTAAATGATGATTGTGAATGTATTATTAAACTAAAGATTTCTTAATTTGCAGAATTGAATTCTTATCCATTTCTCTCTCTCTCTCCATCCATGTCTCTCTCTCTCTCTCTGTATCAATCTCTCTGTTTATGAATTTTAGTGCTCAACACTCTGGAGATGGATTGTAAATAAAAAAAAAAAACATTTTTGAAGATTATAGGTTATCTTCTGCTTCGGTGTAGGCGTGGCATAGTTTTTCTTGTTGTTTTCTTTTAATTTTGTGTTTTTTTGTGCTACTTTGTTTTATCTTAGCTGAAAATTGAGCTGCGAAAATGTTGGCATACGCAAAGAAAACGAACTCATTTCTTGCTGTTAAAAAAAACAAAATTATAGTCCTTAAAGGTGCCCCAAATTTGGCGACTCCCCACACACATACACACACACACGCACATAGACACACACACACACACTCACAGCGGCAGCAGCAATTGAAAGTTATTTGTGAAAATTTTATTGTAATTACAAAAGTTTTGCCAATGTTGTTTTCCACGCTGCTTGCCAAGTCTCGCACTTGCCACAACCTTTTTTGAAGGCAGCGATACCTTGAATTTTACTCAAAATTCTTTCACTACTCCTCACGCCTCACAGCTCATGCCTCATGCCCCATGCCCCATGCCCTTTCGCAAATATGCCACAACTGACGCTATTTCTGTTTCTATTCCTGTTACTGTTCCCAGTTGTTGCTGTGGACTCAGTTTGGTTTCGCTTCGCTTTTTTGGCGGCGCCTCCCTGCCGCCATGCAGCAAACTTTATCCACTTCATTATTTGCTCATTTTCATTGCCTTGTTTCGCTATTTGCCAGTTTGCTGCTGCTGTTGTTGTTGCTGCTGCTTCGTTTCGATTTTAATTGTATCTGCTACAACCAAATCCTGCCCTGCCCCTGCCCTTACCACATGCCCCATTTAATGGCAACGAGGTGCGAGTATATTAAAACCAGTACAAGGGTCAATTGAAGGTTAGTATTATGTATATATATATATATATATATATATATATGTTTGACATGACCAGGACTAAAACGAATTTTCACTAAATATTTAGTAGTATTTACCACTAGTCAACAGCTTGCCACATGCCACGTGCTACCTGTAGTAGAAGTTGCCACAGTAACGACAGCCCTTCGTCAGCTTGTTGTACATGGATGCAATGGGCACCACATATTTTTTGGGGCACGATCGAAATTGTTCGTGTGCCACTCTGGCGATATGCTGCAGTGGCTTCTCAGTTTGCGGCGGTTGCAAGTGTTGCTGTTGCAAGTGTTGCTGTTGCAAGTGCTGCTGTTGCAAGTGCTGCTGTTGCTGGTGGCCCAGCAATGTGGCTGGTCGTCGACAGAGCGGCACAGTTTGTGGATACTTCATTTTGTGCAGCGAATTCTTTTGCAACACTTTTCTAGTCTGCTTGCGGCTGACTTTTGTTGCTTGAGCTTGCCTCCGCTTGAGCTGCGTTGTGGCATCCACCAGTAGAATTCTTCGCTCTTGCTGCTGTTGCACCCGCCTCTGTTTCCTCTTCCGCGTCCTGGCTGTATTCATTGTCCAGCTTATCCAATCGGCTTGCCCGCAATCCTTGGCCTGTTGCAGCTGCAACAAGCTGAGCTCCGGCTCGGAATGCATAGGATTGCAGGCTAGCTGCCAGGATAAGCTCGGATTGAGTTCCTCATCCACGTCCTGAGTTGTCAGCTCCAATTTGCCATTATGCATGCAGCAAACAGGTGCGGATCGGTTGCGTTTCAGTGGGGCGCAAAAATACCGACGAACCGCCACAAAATCAGACCAGCGGCTGTGGCAGGAGGCATCTCCTCCATTTCCCGTGTCCATTTCCATATTGTTCACTTGTGCTCTTAACAACTTATCCAAAATTAGCCAATGTTTAAATTTATAACCATTTTTTTATGAATTTTTATGTCGAGTTTTTTATATTTTTTTGTTTGATTTGATAGAAATTGATAGAAAATACTAAGAAAAAGTGAAAAAAATAGTTTCATTTTGGAAAAGGATTTAATTTAATTTATTTATTTATTCCATGTCAACTAAAGTCAGGAAAAGAAGAAAAATAGATGAAATCAAATGAAAAATAATAAGTAATATTGAATTTCAATTTATTTGGCTTTGAGTTGAGGAAATTCCCAAAAAGTAATTTGAAGCCAGTTTTGTGTTTTTTTTTGTTGGCTTTAGAAAATTTACCTAAATAATTCGAGATGTTTGTAAATTGATAGAAAAATACTTAAAGGCCATTGAAAATGGAGACGCCAAATTCTTTTGTTTCTCATTTTATTTATGCATCGATTTAATGTCAACTAAAGCTAGCAAAATTGAATATTGAATTTAAACTTAATTGGCATTGAGTTGAGCATTTACACTCAAATAGTAATTTGAAGCCAGTTTTTGTGTGTGTATTATTTTTTGTTGGTTATAGAAAACTCACAAAAGTGGTTTGTAAATTGAAAATGGAGAGGGCAAAGTCATTTTTCCTATTTTATTTATTTATCCATTTAATGTGAACTAAAGTTAGTTAAATTGAATATTGGTTATAGAATTAATTGACATTGATTTGCGGATTTTCACTCAAATTGTGATTTTGAGCCAGACAAAATATTTGCAATACCCGCTTGTAATACCAAAATGTAATCTTTGCTTATGATTTGAGTTGTTGTTGTTGTTGTATTTGTTGGGTTTTGTTTATGGCCCACATGGGTCGCCAGTTGCCACACACACACACACAGTCGCACACACGCACATCAACTCTCAGATCGGTGCTGGGCATTAATGCAAATAAGTGGAAACGCAAATATTTTCAACGTTTTTTGTGGTCAGGGTAAACCTTTTTCATTTTTATGCTTTGCTCGGTTTTTTGCCTGGTTTGCCCATGTCCAAATAAATTGCAAGAGGGTTCGCAGCAGCAGCGGCAGCAGCAGCAGCAGCAACAACAACAACAATAAGGTCGATGGATCATTTCCGCTGTCATGGCGCTTCCTGGCATCCTTTTTGGCAACCGTTTCCTGTCGGCGGCGTAGTTAAATATTGAAATTTATATTTAAAATATATTTCAAAAATACAGTTAAATGTGAGTTCCCCCACCCCCCATCTTTCTCACTTTAGTTTATGCGCCGCATGTTTAATTTATGAGCCCTCCACCTTTTCAGTCCACACATTTACGTCAATGAATATGAAAATCAATTTGGACAGAGATGGCCAGAGTGGGGGGAGGGGGTGTAGGTAGCGAGTCCTTGCCCCACTGAAGGTCAAATCCTTGTTCTGGTCTTTAAACAATCGAATCTGATGTCATTTTTATTTTGTTTTGCCCCTGCCACATTAGCTGTTGCAAAGTGACAATCATTTTGACGCTGACTGACCATTTTTGAACAACTTCAACATTTTGAACATTTTGACCATTTTGACCGTTTTGACCATTGGGTTTCTTTTGCCGCTGTTTCGACTTCCGGTTCATTGTTGAGGGTTCGAGTTTTTCCTAATTTTTTTTATGGAGCATGCAAGCAACCACCTCTGCCCACCCTTCCACTCTTTGCCCCTCATTTTCCAATTAGCAACTGGAATCACCTTTTTCTTGTATTTGTATTTGGGTTGCTTTCGTTTTGCTCTTCGCTCCGACTTCGACTTTGGCATGTCTTTGTGTTAATTGAAGATTTGTACTTGCTCCGATTTTATGTGCGCATCAATGGTCCTGGGATAACTCGCGGACTGCCGAGGTCAGGGGCGGAGATGGGAAGGGGGCGTGTAAGGAGTGGCGTCCAGTTGCTGTTCTGCTATCTTTTGCTGCGAACGCAAATGCTGCACTTAGCGAAAAGTAGTCTGAAAACTAGAAAGTTTTTCGTACACGCTGAAAATTAAACTTATTTTTAATTTTTAGAAAAATCCACATTGAAATTTAGATGATTTTTAGCAGACAAAAATCTTTGTTTTAGAAATTTACTCGCTGAATGTTAAGGTAAGTTACACTTGGGGAATTTCTTAAATTGTTGTCGACTTTTTCGCTGAGTGTGGCAGCAGCTGAAACTTGTTCGATAAATGGCGTAATAAATGGACCTCGTGCCGTGCTCCGTAGACGGGAATCTCGTATCTCGGACAGGATGCTTGGCACGCGCAGGTTAATTGCATTTCGCACTCATTTATTTGACGATTTCGATTTCGACTTGGAGTCGGAAAATAGTGGCAAGCAGCAAGCAGCAGCAACAGCGGCAACAGCAGCAGCAGCAGTTGGGGCAAGTTTGAAGCTGGCTTAAACATGTTTTGTATTTAA
Source organism: Drosophila cognata (assembly GCA_035041535.1). NCBI lineage: Eukaryota > Metazoa > Arthropoda > Insecta > Diptera > Drosophilidae > Drosophila > Drosophila cognata. Next base: position 1,226,852 of record JAWNLC010000451.1, read on the forward strand.
TTAGGCGAAGCGTTTTTATTCTACACTAGATTTATTTCAACAGTTCAGTTTCAGTTCAGCTCTGCTCCGTTTTGGGGTTTTGCATTTGCTGTCAGTGGAGGGGAGAGGGGAGAGGGGAGGATTGGGAGCAGGAAGTGAAACTGGCAGCGCAAGATGCAAAAATCCGCGAATCCACGAATCCACTTAGCTGCGCATAAATTTAGCTGCAAACATAAAGTACAAGTGTACAAACAATAGACTTTTGGCGACGTCAACGGGGAGGATGAGGCTGGCATTAAAACGTATATATAAAGAAACCGCATTCAAGTCCAAAGTCGGACAAAGTGCAGCCTGGGCAAACATAAACTCGGCGAGCGAGTGCATAAAATCGCAGCCAGCAAAGGAAGAAGACGGAGAAGAAGGCGCAGCATTGAAGGAGTGCCAGACACAAATCCTTGGCAGAGTCCGGAGTCGGCCTTTTGCTCCAGCCAAGCGGTACCCCAAAGGAGCACAGAATCATAAAGAGTTATCCCCCAAAGCCCCCTCCTACTCCCCCATCTGACAGAATATGGCAAGTGAAATGCAAGTAAAATAATAAACAAGGCTTTGCAAACAATAAATGTTGCTGCTGCTGCTGCTGCTGCTGATTCTGATTCTTGTTCCTGTTCCTGTTGTGCCTCAGCTCAGAGGCAACTCCGCATTCCTCCCTGCAGCAGTTGCAGCAAGAGCATTGTGTTGCACTCGTTCTTATTATACTCTGATAACGCTGCTTTGAGCAGTATATTACACCATTGAAACTGGCTAAATATACTCTGCTCAAATTCGATTGGGATTATCGATCATCGATAAAATTGATAATTGGAAAATCGAGACTAAAATTAAATACAAAATGAATTAAATTATATTGAAAATAAATAAGAAATTAAATAAGTCTGCAGATTTGTTTGCTAGATTGTTGGCAATGTCCTTCTGTCTGATTGTTTTTTTGCCAGCTGTTATCAGCTGGTTTTCCTTGTCGATAACAGAGTATCTTGCAGTTGCTTACAACCGATAAGTGCAACGTTCTCGCTTGTAATTGTTGTTGTTGCTTTAAATGCGAAATGTGAAATACGAAATGCGAAATGCTTGTAACGGCAATGCAAATGTAAAATGGGCAAAGGACATTTCACGCTGCCGCAGTCACAGGCAGCTCCTCATCCTCCTCCTCCTTCTCATCCTGCTACTCCGCCAGCTGCTGCGCCTTCACCTTCTCCTGACTGACTCTTTGCGAAATGCTTTTGCGCGATGCAGTAAATATTCGACCTCGTCCCGCTCGGGGCTCAGCCAAGTGGCAAGTGGCAAGCGGCAGACAGGACGTCGGGCGGATTCTTGGCGACGCCAACACGGCCACGTCCTTATTAATTGCAACAATAACTGGACCGTGGTGGGTGTTGCAAAAAATCCTTTCGCCTTCCTCCTCTTTTTTTCTGTATTTTCCGACCGGCGAGGAATTTATGGCATGCCTGTGCACAGGAAGCGGCACTTAGCCTTCTGGCACTTAGCCCTCCACTTAGCGACCACACTGTCCTCCATCAACAGCCGTGAAGGTCCTGAACAAGCCATACACATAAATATATATGTATATGCATGTACATATAGTGCAAGTTGTTGTGAGATCAATCGCTGCTCAGATAAGTAATTACTCGAACAGCAGGTTTAATTTTCAGCTCCAAGCGACGAGATCTCTTTGGATATTAAAAGTGGTCTAAGACGGGAGTCCTTCATTTTTACGAGCCTTTGACTTTTTGGGCTCTAAAAACATTTCAAAGCCATAAAGAATGGCTGGCGTTATCAAGAGGCACTCAAACTCAACGCAGTCCGATTTTCAGCCAGGTATTCAAATTAGAGAGAGAGAGAGTGAGAGGGAGAGGGATGGGGGAGTGTGCGGCGGAGGAAAATGAGCCAATGGCGTTTGCCGTAAAATCCCCGGCGACCATAAAAACCACTGTGTGACGCTTGTTGGAGTTGGCAGAAAAAGGGGCAGCAAAAAGGCCAAAAGTGCTTGGCAGTGATTTTTTCTTCTATTTTCTTTTTTTTATATATATATTTTTTCATACCCTTTGCAAATAAAATGAAAATGAACTCGAAACGTCGTAGAAAAAGTTTATTTTAATGAAATTCGCGTCGACATTTAATGTCGGCGCAGGAGCATGAGAGGAGCAGCAGGAGCAGGAGCAGGAACAGGATAGAGTTGGGACTAGGTGCTCCCAAAGGTGAGGCGGCCAATAACAGCAGCAGCAGCAGCAATGCCATTCCACGTGGCACTCATAACCCAGGCACTACCAGAGACGCCTCCTACTCCTCCTCCTCCTGCTTGTCCTCTTACACATCCTTATCCTAACCGATTGGCCGCATGTATTTAATTGAACTACCTTTAAAAATGCAAAAGTTTTATTTAAGCACAGCGAACACATCCGGCCATAAATCTACACCACTCTCCCAACAACAACAACAACAACAACCACAACAATAACAAGCACAAGCCCAGCAACAAATAACAACAATAATAATACGGGCAAATAGTGTTCAAGTCGAGAGAACTCGACTATAAAGATGCCCTGGGCAGAAGGGAGACAGGGGAAGAGAAAGGGAGCGAGAGGGCGAGAGGAAGGCACAGGCAAAGGTAGAACTTTAAATATAATTTGTATACCCTGAACCCCCTGAAAATGTGTAAAAAGGGTATACTGGTTCTGTGCACAGTTATGCAGCGGGCAGCAGGAAGCAACTCCAAACTTTAAACAGAAATTTGACAGTAAAAAAAAACAGTTTTTCACTTGTTATTTTTATTAATTTGTTGCCTTAAAATTCCTACATTTTGATAATCCGAAATAGTCTTCAGACGTGTATTCCAAAATGCCTCTCCTAACAACAATTTCAAAGTGTTTCCGTAGATAAATTTTCTTGTCAAGAATAAAATCCATCAATAACAGTCTCGTTTCTCAGGCAAAGCTGTATGAATTTATAAATGATGTAAAATATTTGTATAAATTTATAATACATTCTTAAAATAAATGTACATAGTTGGGCATAAGCTCATCATACCCTGGTTCAATTTTATTTAGTGGGTATTCAAGGTAGACAAAGTCGTAACTATACAATTCGTAGCAGGCGCCTGTCAGAATCTTTCCTATTGAACTTTCTCAAGAGTTTCGGTTTCGGCTAAACATTTTTAAAAGCCATAAATTTGTTATATTTGTTGTTGTTGTTGTTGTTGTTGCTGCTGTTGCTGTTGTTGCTGTGCAACGTAGCTGAAAGCGGCACAAGTAGCTCGGTTTGCTTTGTTCTTCAGGCATTGTGATAAAAGTTGTACACTTTAAAGGACTTGATTCGTTTGGCTAATTTGCTATAAGCATTTGGCAGTCACTTCACATTCACTTGTATTCATAATAATTCGCTTGAGTAGTTCCCAAGGTTGGCTCTGGGTTGCGTCTTTGCGTTATGGTAACCAAGTGGTGTCTAAGGATTAGCTAACTGCATCATCCTCATCCCATTTGCCTGATAGCCACAAGTGGCTACAAATTCCTCGTCGCACAAGGCAAGTGAAGATTAGTTCATTTAATTATGCGACCGCTTCACAAATATCTTTAATTGTCTACCGCCCCCTCCCCCCAACGGCACTTTCGTTTTGCCGGAAATGTGGTCGGGTTTGCCGGAGCCGGAGCCGGAGACGGAAATCAATAAATATGTTTGCAGGCGCAAATTGAAAAACTTGCCAGCCACATTTACTCGTAATATGATTTTGTTCTTATTTTATGCGAGTGGGTGGGGCGGGGTGGTTGCAAGACAAAATAAAGGAAAATTCTAGGAAATATGCATCGTGATTTCTTTTCCCGTTAACTTTGCAGTGCCGCCGCACTATAAAAACAAAGGCTCAAAAAAAACATTGGCTGCCGCAGGCGTAAGCCACTTGAAGCAGAAGTGAAGGCCGGGATGATACCAACTTAAGGGGCGCTTGAGCGGAAGGGGGTTGGGGGGCGAGGTCTGCCCCTCCTGCCCCTTTGTATGGCGGTTGCCTTGTTTTGCGAGGCACTCATTCATTCATTCGTAAAGGCTTTAGCAGTAAAATAAACGTGCATTGATGCGGAAAATGTGCTACGCACGACGCACGTTGCTTCAACCCTCCCCTCAACCCCGTTCTCCCTGCAACAAACTCCAAGCACGCCCGGAAGGTTTAGGCAGCGACAGTTTCCCTTTTTTTGAGGGTTTTTTTTTTTGTTGAGTAAGACACGACAGTCAATACATTTTTGGAAGTTTTAAAGTTGCACTTGAGTGGCTTAGTCAAAGGCAAAGGCAGCCGAGGAGGTGCGGGGTCGGGAGAGTGCCTCAAGTGCCTCCAGCTGAAGCTGAAGCAGAGGCTAAAGCCCAAATAGAAGCATCCATCGTTGCCAGGCGTCGTCGCACTCTGCCAGAGCTGAGGCAGAGGCGGAAGAGTCATCCACAGTGCCACTTCATCATTCAGGCGTAAATTGTACTTTACGCAAATACGCGTAAATCTTGCCAGCCAAGCAGAGACCACAAGGAGACCCTGCACTTGCCCCAGCCCCTGCCCCTACCCCTGCCTCTCCCACACCTCCCCTTTGACCCTTAAGGAGTTTGCTGGGGTTGCTATCGTGTTTCATATTTACGCCAGGGCATTCAATAAACCCGCTTGACTACCTCAATTCGCACAATTTCCGCTTTTTCTTCGCATTTACTATTTATTTTGCTGCCCCAAAATCGAAACAGCTTGCCACCTGCCACCCTCGAGTGGCAAACATTTTATTTTCTCAAAAGTGCAAATTTCACTTTATTTTCTTCTGTTTTCTTTTGGAGAGTTGTCTAACTCGATTTCGCTTCATGCTAATTACAACATATTCTTGGCCATGGATCATAAATGCAATTATCGGCGCATAGAGCATGAGCTGAGAGCTGAGAGCTGACAGCTGAGAGCTCAGCTGGAACGTGCGCAAAGGGCGTAGTCCTGGTCCTGGTCCTGGTCCTGGTTAAGGACAAGGTCTGCAGCAGTTGGTAATGGGGGAAAAAGGCTGAATGGCAAAAGTTTGCAAAAGCCAAGCTGGAAATAATTGATTAGAAACGAACGTGATTGTTAACTTTTTGCATATGTAATTTCCATTTGGAACACACTTATCCGACTTTGCCACCATGCTGCCTGCCCCTCTCTCGATTCCTCTTATTTATGCATTCTACACTCGAAGAAAAAAATAGCACTGCTCTTTAGCAATTAGCCATACGTAAATCAGCTCATTCAGAAAGTGAATTTCTAATTTCTTAATTTTATTTTGGTTTTTCCCAAGATTTAGAAAACATTTTCTGTGATTTCCAATTGTTTTCCATTTCTATATTTAGCATTTAAATAAGCCCAGAAATCTTATAAAGATTTCCCAATTTAGTTAAATTTAAATTTAAGCTTAAATTTTGTAATTTAATGCATTTTCTTGCTTTAAATAACTAAAATGAAGTTAAATAACTTAATTTTAGGGGCGATTTTATGTGTTTTTTTTTGGGGGTGCTGAGTGTAATGTGTATTGTGTGCCAAAAGGGTGCAACAGTGCGTATGAGAAACGTATGTAGCTGTGGGTTCAACGACTGTTGCTGTGGCAGTTACTTCTGCTGTTGCTGCTGTGGCTGCTGTTGCTGCTGCTGCTTCTTATGGCTGCTGCTATTAGCAATAAGCAAGGCAAGGCGGGGCAGCAGCACAGTTGCCTAAGCAACATTTTCCCACACATCCCCCTCCGCCCACTACTAATACTGCCCCTGCTCCTATTGCTGCTGCCCCTCATTTAGCTACTCACTGGCTACACACACAATGCAAATTTACAGTTACATGCTTCGATTGGCAATTTAATAAGGTAACTTTTTCAACAACACGAGCAGAGCTGAGAGCTGAGAGCTGAAAGCTGAAAGCTGAGAGCTGAGCCTTGAGCTGGCGAACTAAGAGACCAAACCAGAGAAACGCTTAACCACTCGTATACACACACACACACACACACACACACTCGTATTCACACCGGCACACACACACACACACACACACTCGCACATGGCAAAACGCGTTCACACAGAAACTGACGTGCTTTACATATTTAATGTTTAACTGTAAATTAGGTTAAAATGTGTTTGCAAAAGCCGTTTTGCACTGAAAGGATTTTCAACGTGCAAACTTTGTACACACACACAGACACACACAACTACATACACACACACACATGCCCACACTCTTCAATCCCCCCTCTGTGATGCTGTGGCTAGTTGCCCGTGGGCAAGTTTTTTACTTTGTGGCGCAAAATGTTTGCCTTTCATTTACTTTGTTCGCGTACGCTTAAAGATTCGCCAACATGCTCGCTGCCTCCCTCTCTTGCCGTATCTCCCTCTCCCTCTGCCTCTCTCTTTCTGTGTCTCTGGGGATGCCACTGGTGACCTTCGCATTGGAGCACATCCTTCCTAATTGTGCTGGGCATCTGCTTGCTGGATCAACCGGACAACTGGGATTCTAGCCGGAAAACTGCTCACGCATTAATTAATCATTTATGCAAAAGTGTGTGTGGGTTGTGTGTTTGTTGTGTGTGTGTTGTGTGTGTGCCTGTGTGTGTGTGTGGTGTGCGTCTGTGCTTATCTGTTTGTTTAGTTGTTGAAATGCATTTGCACACCCATTTCCACTGATACTATTTGCTGAGGTGCCCACTCGACGCACCCTCAACCCGCCCTTATCGGATTATGTGTCGAGTAACGCTTTAATAAAGCTGTCAATGCTGCAACATACTTAATTATGTGGCATGTGTCATGTGGCAATGAAATCAAAGTTCTATTGTCCGATTTCTCAACCAAATAAAGAATTGCCTACTCAAGGGAATCCAATTTATGTTCTCTGTTGTCTTCCTCATTGCCAATAAAATTGTACAAATTTGAAGTACAATTTGTACTTTTTTATTAGCACATACAATATGCAAATCACACACACAGAGACACTGAGAGACAGACAGACAGAGAGACAGAGAGACAGACAGACAGCAGAGCTCGTATTGTTTTCTCGTAAAAATACAAATTCTTCTTTTTTTCAATACGAAATATTTATAGACCTTAAGCTATAAGCTGACGAAAAAACATGAAAATGCATTTACATAACAGCGAGGAGGAGAGACAGAGACAGGGGGGAGAGGAAATGAGAGAGGATAAGAGAGAGAGAAGCGTGGGCGTGTCACTTGCCGTCTTTTGCCAATTTTCAGTTGTCTTCACAGCGAAAGCACTCCAACAGAGACAAAGAGCGGGGGGCAGAGAGAAGGGTGTGTGGAGGTGGAGGCTAGGCAGGAGCAGAATGTCGACTCTGGACAACAGAGCACAAGAACAAGCAGCAGCAGGAAAATGTAATCCCAGCCAAGCGAAGCACACTTCCGGCAAACACTGGAAGCGGACGCTTCAATGTATTGGATACGGGAAATGGCAACAATTGGCAACAGCGCAATATCTTCAAGCTGCTCCAGGCTGCTCCTGGCTGCTCCTGGCTGCTTAAGACTGCACCGGGTTGCTTCAGACTGCTCCTGGCTTTTTAGTCAGCTGCGTCTGCGTCCTTCTCCAGACAAGCAAAAGCAACGAAGCAACAGCAGCATTAAAATCCTGCATTGCATCCGCTGAACCATAACCAAGAGCAGGCAACAATGGCAACTGCTTGCACTCTGCCAAATAGCAGCAAGAATAGCAACTACACTCAGCAAAAAAGTCGACCTACATTTTAGTAAATGGCCCTACAATTTAGCTCATATTTAGAATTAATTTCTAAACACAACAAATCAGCAATCCAAAATATATAAATATTTTTTCTAGTTTTTACAAATATTTTCTATTTTTAAGAAATGCAATTCTAAAAAGAACAAATCAAAATCTTCTCGGAAAAAGTTGTTTCTTTGTTTTTCTAAATTATAGAAAAATAACTTTAAATTTGGAAATTTACTTTCTGAATAATAGGGAGACTAACGAGGCGCTTATTAGAACTTAGTTTTTGCTTAGTGCAGCAACAAGCAGCTGCAACATTGTCAACTATGTTCGTTAGGCAACTGCTGCAGCTTCCCCCTAGTGTTGTGGCTCGTTGGTCGTGGATTGTGGCAACTGCAACTGCTGCTGCTGCAACTCCAGCTGCTGTCGGGATGAGTATTGCTTTACTGTTATTATTCTACCTTTGTCTAGTTGCCTTTGCCTGGTTTTCGCTCACCTTGCGTGCAACATTCCCCGGACTCTGTGTCATGCCACAGCGAGAGGGAGAGAGAGCAAATATGAAGTGTACAAGTGCTGCAGTAGAACTAAATATGTCTGCAACAATATTGGAATTTCTTGCCACTTGAAGCAGCTTCCCCTCAACATATATATGCATAAGCATTTTTGCTGCATAAAAGTGCTTTTGGCTGAACTTTAATTTCCATGCTCACAGAACTCGTCGACTGTAAATATTTTCAACTAACTTTTGCCATTCGGCCTAGAAATGTTTTTGGGTCTACTCCACTCCTGCCTCCCCTCCCCTCTCTCTCTCTCTCTCTCTACCCCTCTATGTGTGCGTGTGTGTGTGTTAAGAACAAAAGTTGTGGGTTGTGTGTTTGGTCAGCGTCAAGCCGCAGCCACAGTAAGAGAAATGCCCCCGAGCGTGAATCCTAATACTATTTGCATATATTTGTTATTGTCTCGCTTTTGTTTTTTTTGTTGTTTTTTTTTTTGGTTTTTTTCTCTAGTTCTGGACAAGTTTTTGCGTATGTGGTATTTTTAATTGAATAACTACAGCTGGAATACTTTGTGCTGCTGCTGTTTCCGTTGTTATGAACATAAAATCAATAAACATGGCAACAATATTTGGGGGGCTGCGATTGAGGCATGTCGATAAATAAACATTATTGTGGGTTTTCCTCCGGTTTTGCTAATTTCAGTTAGCCAAACCAACTTTTCATCATTCCCTCTCACTCTCCCTCCCCCCCCCTACACTCTCAATCTCTCTCTTTCACACACATCATTCAATTCATAGACTCAATGTTTATTCAATAAACCTATTTTATAATGAAACTACCAAAAAGTTCTGATTGACTCAGCCGCTTAAGCACCACTAATAAAAAAACAGAGAGTTGTGTGGGTGTGTGTGTTGGTGTGTGTGTTGGTGTGTGTGTGGATGTGTGTGGAGCCATTCCAACTATGCTGAGCAGTACTAAACAACAAAAGCTGGCTTACAAGAGAGTTTAAACCAGCCAATAAATTATTAATAGCCCTGGCATTGATTGGAAAAGTTTTCAAATATGTTGCCACTTTTCTACACGAATAATTTGAGAGCATTTCCCCAAAAGCAGCACACACACACACTCGCACACACACTGGGAGTGAGGGTAGAAAACAGCAGCAGCTCGGTTTGTTTATTATTAAAGCCAAGTTTTGAGTTTCCAGCTTATTTACTCGCAGCTATGCAGCGGTCCCCTCCCCCTCTTCCTCTATCCCACACGCCAACCAATTTTTGGTTGTTTGGTATTGCCATCAAATGTTGCAAATATTTGCGTGTTTATTCTGTGGCAATTCATTTCTCGCAATATTATTTGATTGCCGGCAATCATTACACAGCAACTGCATTAGTTTTCACAAATCATTGGAAATGTATTTTCCAAAATAATTTATTTACCTTTGGCTTTTTCAATCGAACAGATGAGGGAGAGTGTGGCAGGAAGGGCGAGGAAAACCTACTTCTACCAGCCACAAGCCATTATTTATGTCTATCTCGGGATCGGTCGCTGGCAATTAGAAAAACTCAACTACCTGTACAATAAAACACATTGCGCATACGCCGCATTGTGCTGCCTCAAGCTATTTGCCAGCTTGTCCTCCACATACATATACAACATATATACACATATATATATATACATATAGGGAGACACCAAGCTGGCCATAAACAATTCGCTGCAGACAGTCAAAGAAATGCGAGTGGCATTACAAATTTAATGCCATTTATTGGCAGACGAACAGAGTCGCAGTGCACAACTGATTGCTATTACACTCAAAAAAAAGAAATGTAATCTATTTAATCTAAATCTAATTTTGGAAAATCTGCAAATGTGCTAACCTTATAATTCTACAATTTAATTCTTCAAGCGTGTCTTTCTAATCATCACTTTTCACTTTATGGACAACTTTTTTGTCTGAGTGTAGCTTCAGTCGTTACCCGCTGTTGCAACATCACTTAGCTTAGCCGCGGAATATTCGTTGAGTATGATTAGGCTGCTCCTCTATCTCTGCTAACAAGTGTGTGTGCGAGAGCGTGTGTGTGAATGTGTATGTGTGTGTGTGTGTGTGTGTGTGTGTGTGTGTGTGTGCAACTTGAAGTGCTATACAAAAGTTCCTTTCACAAGACTTTCTTTTCTTTTCTTTCTTTTTTCGTCGGAAGATGGCGCCCACAACAGTTGTTGTAGTGTTGATTGTTTCTGTTGTTGTTGTTGTTGTTGTTGTTGTTGCTGTTGTTGTGGCTTAACAACAAATTGCATACAAAAATGGCTGCAATTTGCATTCAGCTGCCAAACGTGGCTGACAGCATTTGTGCCACACATTTTGCCGTTTTGGCATGTGTCGCACATTCATCGTCTTGCCTCTTTTCCTTTTTTCTCTTTTTATTTTTCTCCTCTTTTTGTGTGGGGCAGTTGCAGCGTTGTCGCATACATATATGCCATGCCACACAATCGGAAGAGTCCCGCATCAGCTGTCGTTTGTTGAATGTCGTCTGTCGTCTGTTACGTAACTCGTTTAAGGCCATAAAAGAAATTATTTAGATGTGTCCTTGAGCGTGATTTACTCAACATTCAATATACACTTAGGAAAAAAGTGGCTTTAATTGATAACCTAAAAACATTTTGAGGAAGGAATAAAACGAACCCTAGTTTGCAGAATTAATTCTTTCTCAGAAACATGTAATGATAATTTTGACGACTGGCTCGACTTTTATTAGAGTTTAGCTCAGTGGGAAGTCAAAATATACATTTTAGATATCTAATATCGCTAAATATGCTTGTCAGTTAGTATTTAGAGCGATTTTTTTAGAAGTGTAGAAGAGACGGAATCGGTGACTGTTGTTGTGTCAGAATTAAGTTGCTGCTGCCTTGTCGCATTTGGCATAGTTAATTATTAGCGCATTTTAGTCCATTATCTGGTTCGAATCTGGCGCACTCCATTGAAATTCAATTAGCCCGCCATCGTGTGTTGCTTTGGCTGCCCTTGCCCCTCTCCCCTCTCCCCGTCTCCCTTGTTGTGTTTTTTACCACTTGCCACTTTGTCCCTTCATCATGCGGATGATGTATGACCATTAAATGAGGACACGTGACGCGCTGCCTCGTCACTTGTCCCTTGCAGCTGATGCGACAATACATTCATACACACACACGCACACACACACAGAGTGGAGTGTGTGTATAAGCTGAACTAAAACAATTTCGGTTAACAACATCAGCAACAACAACGAGTCCAATTTGTCAGCGCACAAAAAGTGTTTTAATTGTATTACAACTACAAGAGTTGTGTTTTTTGTAGTTGTTGTTTGTTTGTTTGTTTGTTTGTTTGCTGCAAGAATAGCGAGGTTTTTATTTAATTTAGCATTGCCCTGCGAAATATTTTGATAGTCTGCCCATCGTACAAATTCCATTGAAACGGGTATGATGTGCTTAAGGCTGGGTACCTTGATTTTTATGGTACGGATTGGAGTAGTACATAAGTTCCATTAAAAATGCATAAATCTCCAGCCCAGAAGGTATATTTAAACTTCGTCTGTCCAATGTCAGAGACTACAAGAGCTAATCACTTCAAATTGGGGATATACATTTGCTTAACTAACTGAATCACCTAAGTAATATCAGTTCCAGTATTTGAGTCTTTTATAATCGGTTCCGATTCGATTCTGGCTTAAAGTTTAGTTGTGCCTTAAACTGGTTAGTGTATTCCTTCAAGTTCATCTTGTTTAAATTTTATTTATTCACCAGACCTGTTTTTCAAGTGTAATTTCAAAGTAAACGTTCTCTCTCAATTTTCTCACTCTTTTTTCTCACTTTCATTCTCTGTTTTGCTCCACTTTACCTTTTCTATTTCCTATTCAGTAATAGGAATCTCAGGTTCTATTTACCCAATTTCTAGGTAAACGTTTTCTCTCCTTCTTTCTCTCTCTCTTTATTAGCACCTTTCTCTTTTTGGTTCCTTAGTGACCAATGGGTATCTCAAAGTCTAGCACTCTACGCATTCGTTTTTTCTTTATTTTTTAGTTTGTGGCACTTATATTCAAACTGTTTTTGCTGCTGCCTCTGTTGCTGATGCACATAAATCTTTGCACATGCCCCAAACGGACCTCCGACCCTCAACTCCAATCACACACACACACACACACAGTGCTACACCTCATCAACCCACCAGTTGGTTAACAAAGCTTGACACTTATCAAACGCACCCAGCGCTTATAACCGGGTTGCGGTTTGGAACGCAATAAAAAAGCGGAGTAGCTGGCAAGTAAAACATAAAAAAAAGGACAGCAGCAAACAATTATTGTCAAACGCAGGCTGGGCAAACTGTTGCAAACAAACACTCCCACACTCGCACACACACCCGCACACACACACACATGACAGAGAATTTTAGAGTGTTGCGCTGACAGGCAAGCAGGAGGAGGAAATGGAGCCGAAGGAGCACAAGGAGCAGGAGGAGCAGTAGGAGTTTAAGGAGCAGAAGCAGCAATTCCTAACCGAAGCCTAATGTGTACCCTCGACAGCTTTTACTGTCCAATAATTTCTCTGGCCCGGTATTAGTTTTACGCTTATTATATTCCCACTGTAGTTACAGTCATTCCCTCCACTCCTCTCTCCCCCTCTCTCCCCTCTCTCTCTCTCTCTCTTACCGGCTTAAGGGCGTTGGCTAGCTCCTTGGTTGGGTTGGAATTCTACTGCTGATATCATTAACTTATTGCATTTTCATGTCCTTGCCCTTGGTCATATTTATGCATAAGATCAGATGACCAACGACGACTACTGCGACGGCCACAAAATGCTCATCTATCAAACAGCAACAGTGACTTGACCCACTTCCACTGCCACTGCCACTGCCACTGCCACAAACTGCTGCTGCCCCAACTGAATGAAGACACGTACCTGAATGTGGTAAATATTATTTATGCACGTAACTAGTTTGTCATGTTATCCTTCTGCTTCAAGTATTTTTTTGCTGGCTGACTGAGACGGACGAATGGACGGACTGCTGGCTTTTGCGATGTGCTCGAGAGTTTATCGCCAAATGGGACGCACTCATAAATAAGCAGTTACACTTAACAAAAAGCAGCACAGCATTTAATAAATTCGCCAAGGGTTCCAGCTTATTCGGAGAGTAACTTTCTAAAAACCAAAGTTTGCATTTCTTAATTTCGGGGTGGATTTTTGTAATATGTATAAAAATAAGTCCAATTTCCATACGAGCATTTTAATATTAGATTTGTAGAAAAATGTTTATTTAGAAATTGCGCATAAGAAGCAGCAAAAACATCAAATATGCAGCACAATTCGTTTTGCTGAGTGTAGCAGTTCTATTAGCAGTTCCACCTGCTTAGTCCAAGCATGACGTCATTGGGCACTTTTAGTTTCAGCTGCACTCGACTTAATGTTGCCCATATGATAATGATGAGCAGCTATTGACGGACAGACTGACAGATGGACAGATGGACAGACGGAACAACATTAGCATACCAAATTGATAGACTACTACGATTCTTAATCAAAAATTCGGAAAGCCAACTCCAACTCTCTCCCTCTCTCCCTCTTGCTACCTCCCTCTCTCTCTCTATCTCTATATATATATATATATATATGTCGCGCTCTCTCTCTCTCTCTCTCTGTGTCTCTCTGTCGGTGGCTTGTGTGTCCATCTCTTATACGCCGCAGCAAGCATATTGCTGAATAGCGTTTTCGAAGTAGACCAAACCAGGCGGTGGGATTAGCTTGCAGCCTGACTTTCAGGGTTTCACTCTCAGTTCGCTTGACAAAAATTGGCCAGTTTAATGGCAACTCTGATTCGGAGTTGACCGTGAAAATGTTGTTGAATAACCAGATAAAGATAAAAAAAAAAAACAATAAATAAAAAAATGTAAACAACAACTGAACGCAACAACTACAGTTGGCAAGGAGCAGGACTGTCGCCGCGGCTGTAACCCTAATCAAAGGCAGCCAACCATAAAGTCCACTTTGGTGCCTCATCAAAATCACTTTATGCTAATGGCCAACATTTGCATAATATCCAAGTATTCGCAGCTATCGCCTGGCCAAAGTACGACTCAACCAGACCAAGAGCCACACAAAGCCAAACGAAATGAAAAGCAAATATTTCATATGGCAACTTTGGCAATAATTCGTAGCAAACTTTGGCAAGCTTTAAATAAATTCATAAATAAATAAATATGTATATTTATTTATATATTTATACATAATATATTGGGGCACACATAAATTGCTGACACTGCTCGTTTAAAAAACTATTATTGACATTTTCATAGTACACTTGTGAATTATTGTAAACGGACATGTGCAATCCAACAGGGGGTGCCTGAAATCCTGACCTCCTCTCGAGTGCCCGACTCTCGGATCCTGTGTTGTCGCTGGCCAAGATTCGTTGTGAATATGCGTTCCATATTTCACACGGTTCTCCTTCTGCTGCTGCCCACCTCATCCACCTGCTGGCTGATTGCCTGCCTGCCTGCCTGCCTGCCTGGCGGCTGCCGTCGAGCGACGGAAACTGTTGGTTATACGCTCAAGTTCCGGTAATTATTTGATATAGGCCAGCAGCAGCAGCGAGTGTGCGTGTGCGTGTGCGTGTGTGTGTGCGTGTGTGTATTTTTTGAATGTGTGCTGTCAAGAGGCGGTTGTTATTTCATATTTACGCCCTGGTTTGTTCCGTTGGCAGTTCCAGCTTTATTTTTCTTTTCCATCTGGTCACGTAATGCATAAAAACCTGTTACGTTAGGAGAGGGCGAGGGTGGTAGGGATTGAGGGTGTGAGGGATCCGTCTATCAGGGATTCATTGGATTCGAGAATTGATTCAGTGCACATATACCAAATATAACAGTTGTGCTGCTCAAGTGATCTTCATAAAATTTAATCTTCAGCTCAATTAGAGACGCCTCTTCAGTCAACAGGGTGTGGCGCACTAGGGGATGGGTTGGGGGGGGGGGGGGGTGGTAATGCCATCGGGGTCACAATGCAATGTGTCCTGTTGTCCAGCTCTCCCTCTCTCTATGTATTTTTTATTAGGTTAGCAACTAAGACTGGAGGCGCAATTAGAAATGATTTATGCCCAGGCCATCAAATACCGTACGCTCCCCGCCCGTTCGCCTTCCCCTTGCCCGTTTCCGTTCCCTACACAGCCTGTCAATTGCAGTCAAAGTATTTTTATGAGCTACTCCCATACCCAAAAGCCCTGGCTCCCTCATTCTCCTTCCCGCGAGGCCCAGCTGCCGCAGTGAAGTCATCTCTGTCAAAGTCAAATCTGCGGCTTGTCGTCATCATAAAAAACGGCGGCGCCTCTTTTGAGCGAGCTGTTTTTATGGCTTTTAATTTGATATGCGACATTTACATAAACAGCTCATTTACTTAATACAAGAGCGAACAAATTATTTTGGAGTCCAAAACTGCCAGACTACTCCAAGTGCGACACTGTGCAACATGTTAACTGACAGCATAAATAAACAGCCTTTTCTAGCATGTGTGTGAATTAGTAATTTGAACAGTTGAAGCAGTTGCAAAACGGCAGCCATTACGACTGATTGACTCAACTACCCCTGTACACAAGCAACCCCTAATCCATAACCTGGCTGATTAGCTGAGTTCTAGCTAATTATGGCATATTTAAGCGTGGCAAAGCTCTGCAGATTCTTTCACCTGGTTAGCAAATCGCTCTGCATGAATTCGTGCTGCAACATCGACAAAACTCAAGTGCCAAGTGGCAAGTGGTAATGTGGCAAGTGGCAAGAGTGATAAGTGGCAATGTGGCTGCTGCTGTTGCACAACTAATCTGAATATGCAATGAGCCAGCAGTCAAAACCAAAACCCAAACTCGAAACCAGAAAGCCAAAGGCATCTGTAATTGTTCTGAAACACTTCTCTCTCACTCTCACACACTCTCTCTCTCTCTCTCTCAATCGCTCCCTCTTTCTCCATCTGCCTGTGCAGCTCTCTGGAGTGCTGTTTTGTTACTGGTAAATAGTAAATTGCCTACAAATATGAAGCAATTATCAAACATAAATGGCAAAAATTATTAATTACATGTGTGTGTCTACTTTGACTGATTGTGTGGGTGTGTGTGAGTGTGTGCGTGTGTGTGTGGGTTTGCGTGTGTATATCTCTGTGTGCTTGTGAGTATTTATTGCAGTGTGCTTTGTAATTGCCATCATTGTGTGCAATTGATTGCATCTGGCCGAGGGTCTCCAGCAATATAAACAAACCAATTAAGGGTGTACACCAAAACAACAGCAGCAACAACAACTAAGGCCAAAAGAAGAAGAAGCAGCAGCGACACTTGCTGTGTGTCTGACTGGGCCAAGAACTTAAGGCCTGGTCAGCATCAGCGGTCAGCATCAAGGCAGGTCACACAAAATGCCAGGCAATGAAAATCAGAGCAAATGGAGCCAATTGTTTTATGAACTTATTGCTCGCTCTTTTATCATTGGAGCCATATTATTGCTGCCTGTCGAGCATAAATACACACGTACTCATATAAATATATATAAGCAAAAAAAAATAAAATAAAATAAAATATATATATATTTATATATGTATGCATGTAACAGTTGGCAGAGCAGCAAAACACAAAAAAAACGCAGCATATGTGGAAAATGCTCATGCTGCAAGAAATGGCAAATATCACAAGTGTACTACACACACATGTCTGTGTGTGTGTGTGTGTGTGTGTGAGGTGGTGTGTGTGCGGGGCGGCTGCCCATTGTTGGGTGAAGCGTAAAATGTATTGCAAACAAATTGTCAAGTATTTTTGTGGCTTACATCTTGGCTGGAAGCGTTCTCGTCGTCCTCACTCCTAGACCACATGCCCCGCTACAGCATACCACATTCTATCCCCGCCCCCCATACTCCTCCCAGCCTTCAACGTCCACTCAGACTCACCGCGGGAACTTGGCCAGACATTGGCTGGCTTTGGCACAGCTGGGCATTGCCTTCTAAACTTCCAAGGCGATGTCGCGCGCCAGTCGAAAGCCAGTCAAGCTGACTTTTGGCATGCGAATACCATACATATATATAAATATATACATATATTAATATCTATATATACAAATATATATAGATGTGTGTGTGTGTGTGTGTGTGCTTAAGTCCGTCTGCTGCTTTACAAATTATGAGCACTCGCTAACTCTTGTTGGGGGAGTGAAAGTGCATGCCAAAGTCTGGCAGCTGCAGCTGCTTCATTTAATTATTATACTCTGCTAACAAAGTTAGAAGGAGTTTATTGGCTTTGTGCAATGTTTGTTATGCTGCATAGCGGAAAAAAAATAAACTCAGTGATTTTTAAGACTTTGCCATACTTTTTTTTGGCGCCAAGTGTAACTCATCTTATTATTCTTACAAAATAAAGTTCTCAATTTATAGCCTTCTAAAAACCAGGATATAAATTTCTTTACTATTGGTAAACATTGGAGTATTTATCGCATATCTTTCAGAATTTCAAAAATAGATAGAGTATTGGAATTTCAAGGAGCCCCCTTAAAAACTATCCAGTTTTTGCCAACTGTTGTCAGAATATTTTCAAATTATGTTGATTAATGTTTGCTAAATGAGTGCAACATAAAAAAAGAAAGAGTATTTTGGTAGTCGCCTACAGCTGTTGTCACTTGTTATTATTTAATTTAATTAATCAAAACAAATTGTAAACTAGCTGCTTGTTGCATGCTGCTTGCTGCTTGCTGCTTGCTGCATTACTGATTACTGCATTACTCATACGCAAGGTGCGCCCGTCAATTTGTCTCAACAAAAGTTGGCTGCTTAATTATTTGTGTGTGCGTTTGTTTTTGTACGCGTCTAATCAAACTTTAAATAGCATTCTGCACAGCACTACTAAACGCCACGCCCCCACCCGCACCCCCGCCCCTGCTACTCACCCCAGCCTCACCCCATCACATCACGTACATATCAGAAATGTTTTACAAAGTGAAAATTCACGAAACGTGTGCGCTCCAAGTTCCTACGGTTAACTTGCTTACTTTCCCCTCTCTGCTTTCCTTTCTCTTCCTCTTCCCCTTTTTCGTTTTCTTATTGTTGTTTTTGTAATCCCTGCTGCGTTGCTTTGTTGTTGTTGCCTGTTTGTTTTCCACAAAAGAGCATTTTGTGTCTGTGAGGTGCCGCCTGCCACATTTCGCAAAAAGTTGTTGCCCAAATGTTTTCGCTGCAGTTTCGCGAGTTGTACAAGTCGCAGTCGAAGTCGAAGTGGAAGTTGCTGCTGGCATCGCTGTTGCAACAACTGCAAATGGCGACACATTTCAAGCCATGTGCAACACTTCGTTTGCCACAATTGTTTGAGAGAGCAGCAGCAGCAGCAGCAGCAACAACATTCTTCAGCTTCTCAGAATTGCATGCTTTTACTTTCTACCCCCTGACACATAAGCTGTAGCTACTTGCTGCCGCTTGCTGCTGCTTGCTGCTGCTTGCTGCCACACGGTGGCTGGTGTTGAAAAGCGGCTCATAAACACTAAGCTGCTTACAAAATGCACAGGCGCCAACAACTCATCGACAACGGTTTGCGCTCCAGCCTGGAGCAATGGAGTCATGCAGCCCTGCAGCATTGTGAGGCATACTTTACGCTTTATTCCAATTTATAAGTAAACCCATTTTAACACCAAATCCCTTTAGTCCCCCGCCCCTCCCACTCCTTCTAACCAGCAAACACACTCAGCAAAAAAATAGTTGCTAAACTCATTTATTTTTAGAAGAAAATCAGACAATCTTTTTCTACGACTATTTGGAAATTATTTCTAAGCCCAGCTATTTGATATATTCTAGATTAATTTAAATTAAAAAAAACTATTTCTTAAGGCCAGAAAAGGCTAGTTTTTATTTCTGAGTGTAGCAGCCAAAGCAGCAGCGGCAGCAGCCAGCCGCCAGCAGCGGCAATATTTATTTTAAAGCAAATAAGTTCATAAATATGTGGCAAACGTCTGACTAGGACAGCTGCCAGCGATTAGGCGAATGGGGCAGGAGTTGGGTGGTGTTTGCTGATGAAAGGACTCATCTGCTCCAATGTTGAAAAGCGCTCGAAGCGAGCTTCTGCTGCTGCTGCTGCTTCAGCTCCTGATCCTATTTCTGCTCCTACTTTGTTGATATTTCAGACAGCTTCATGATTCTGCTAATTGCCAGCGGTTGGTAAGCCGCACATGCCTCTGCATATAAAAAAGGGTGGCAAGGGACAGAGAGTACATAGCTGAAACTGAGAACTGAAAGATGAAACTAAGAACTGAAAACTGAGAGCAGAAGTTTCTGCTGCTGATGCTGCTGCTGCTGTTGATGCTGCTGCTGCTGCTGCTGCTGCTGCTGGTGTTGCCTGCCTTTGTCACAATGCACATTCCAAGGGAATCAATTGAGCCGTTGCTGCAGCAGCGATTTAAAGAGTGTCTTGAGTGTCACTGCAGATAACCATAAATCATTCTATTCATATAATTTCGTTCATGTTTAGCTGACGACGCTGTGTGCCAATAAAGTAATTTGTATAAACAATATAATTCATTTGCCGACTCTCATTTATCAAAGCGGGAGACAACCCTTCGTGCTCCACCAGCAGTTGGGCGTATTATCAGGCGCATCTCTTATTTATGCCATCGATGATGAAGATGACGATGACGAACAAGACTACAATGATAATGTGGTTGATGATGACGATCATAATGATGATTGTCAACTTGACAACTGTCAACAGTCAAAAGAAAGACACGAACTGCTGCAGATACAAGATTGAGACACAATCACACAATTGTGTCGCTATGGGCGCTGAAAAATTGTTCAACATTTGTTTTGACAGCAGCGCGTTTTGACAACACAAAGTAAAAACAACAAACCAGAAACACAACTAGAGAGAGAGAGAGAGAGAGAGAGAGAGAGAGACAGGAGGCAGGGAAAGGGGCAGCAACAGCTAGCAAGTTAAAGATGCTCAATTAATTGGGTGCCAAATGTGGATATATACATATGGACAGGAGTGTATCTCAGGCACAATAAAATAGGTGCGTAAATATTAAATTGTGCATTTTCCACAAATAAATTAAATGAAGAATATAATATTAAAATACCAAAAGTAAAATACTTTGAATTTGAACATTCTCATGTTGATTAATTGTGTTTAAATCAATTCATTGCATTCATATAATAACATAAATAAATTCAATTAAAAGTGTTTAATTAAAATATCGACAATAAAATACTTTAATGTGTTACACTCTCGGCTGTATTCATGGTATTTAAATTAATTTCTTTATTAATTTGTTTCTATATGTTGTCTTATTAGGCAGCTACAAGTTGGAGTTCATACTTACTTTTATCGATATATTTTATATCTATCGATTAATACACTTAATGTAAGAGATGCGTTTCTACTTAACTTTGACTACTTCAACTCAAATTTAATGCTCATTCACTTCTCAGATTACTATTATCAACTGTGCCTGTAAATTAGTTATGTACTCCTACGATACTTATCGATTTCCGATAACACTAAATGTCACAATTTTAAATGCAATTGAAACTGCACTAATTTCAACAAGATCAGACAAGAAACACTCAAGTTATAAGTCAAATGCACTTTGTTGAGTTATGTGTGGCAATTAAACTAGAATATATTATATGGTTGCACGAAAATAAGAAACATTAAAAAGCAATTCATAAGCTTTGTGTCATTATTAAATTATCAAGTTA
The DNA here is from genome assembly GCA_035041535.1 of Drosophila cognata. Lineage (NCBI taxonomy): Eukaryota > Metazoa > Arthropoda > Insecta > Diptera > Drosophilidae > Drosophila > Drosophila cognata. Next base: position 1,247,800 of record JAWNLC010000451.1, read on the forward strand.
TCAAGACATATATTTAGATATAGGCATATATATGTATATATTTAGATATGCGCTGCGTATACTCTATTTGCCTACTTAACAGTCGAAGCAATGAAAACAAAGCTTCAAATTGCAAGAGTACGAATGTGTGTGTGTGTGTGTGTGTGTACGAGTGTGTGTGGGCGTGTGCGAGTATGCGTGTATATACGAGTGTGTGCGAGTGTGCGTATGTGTGCAGTACACGTCTTGTTTGCGCAAATTTCAATTTGTATATTACCTCATACCGTATTGCATGGATATTGAGCGCATTTCTTATGCACATACAGAGAGAGAGAGAGAGAGAGGGGAAGAGGAGCTGCACATGTGTGTGTGTGTGTGTGTGATGCGTGTGGGTGTGTGTGTGTTGTGTATGGGTGAGTGAACGTGCATGCAGACAATGAAATTTATGGAAACACCAGACGGAATAGCAATAACCTGCCTCCATAGAACAACCCACCACCCCTTTCAACCCACTTCCCTCCACACTCCACCTCAATCCCCCCTTCACCAACCCTTTCCAGCATTTTCCCAGAACACCGAAAAGAATATGCTACAAATTTGCTTTATTTAACATGCGCAAAAAAAAGTTGTAAAGTTTTTTCCGTTTTCTGTTTTCCTTTGTTGGCTGGTGGCAGAGAGTTATCGCAGTGTATGCCATATTCGGATTGACGGGTCTCTCTCCTGCTGCTACTGCTGCTGCTGCATTTTGTTGCAAGCAGCATTGCAATGTCAGACACAAAGTATGTAATGTGACTCACCACGCCCCCACTCATTCCTACAATCTTTTACGCGTGCACAGTTTGAGAAGTTTTTCTTGCCGACTTTGCCACGTATGAATAAATTGACATGAATGCGATGCCTTCAGCTGCTGCTGCTGCTTCTTCTTCTTCTTCTTCTTCTTCTTTACACGCATACCCATACACCCTCAATTGTTTAAGGTCACAACCTCTGTCTTAAATTGTTTCTGGGCCAAAAGATGCACGCGCATTGACCAAAAGCAATTTGCTGTGCAATTTGTTGGCGAATTTGTCGCAAGCTGAAAAGCGAAAGCAAACGAAGCAATCTGTGTCCAGTGTGTTTGTATGTGCAGAGTGTGTGTGTGTGTGTGTCTGTGGGTGTGTGGGTGTGCGGCATGGCAATGTGGCAAACGGTGACAGACGACGTGGACAATGTGTCCTTATTATTGTCGTAATTATCTCAGTGGAAGCAAATGTAAATATAATAAAAATAAAAGCACTTAAATGAACAAATTGAGTTCAGTTCAGTCTGGAGTCCGCTGTTGCCACCGGGTTGCAAGCATGGCCGGTGCATTCAACGCCTGGTGTTCATTTTACATTTTGCCTTTATTGCTGTTATTTCTGTGTTTCTTTTTTTTAATTGCATATTTATTTCGTTTAAGTCCCATTTTCTTTCTTTTTATGCTTTTAATTTGTCAAAAGTGGCAACACGTGTGAGTCACTTGCAACGCCAACTGCAACACCTGCAGCCTTGAGCAGATTGCAGAGTGCAGCGATTGCTCATAGGACACATTGTGTGGCATGCATTGCTTTAATGAGATTTAAATGCATGTGTGTGCCAAAAGGCTTGGCTATTTATTGGTCAGCTTTTGTGGCCATGCCACAAAATTTAATTAGAGCAGCAGCACCCACAACTGGCTATCAACTACCAGTGCGAGGCACACACAAAGCCAAAGTACACCCACCCACCCAGCCTCCTCGTTGGCTTAACGCATAAAGCAGTTGTTGTTGCTGCTGTTGCTGTTGTTGTTGCTGTTGTTGCTGTTGTTGCTGTTGTTGCTGGTGATGATGCCTTATTTTATTTGCAGCATTTATCAGTAGGAACCGCAAAAGCCAGAACATAAAGTGCGGTGGATTGGATAGAGCGGAAAGGATGGACGAAAGGCGGGGTGGCACGAGTGTAGGCAAACAGGTGCCGCAGAATATTTTATGAATCATTTATAACTCAATAATCCCGTTGAGTTGATTTTAACCCATAATTGATTATTGTTTCCGTCGCCCCAATTGCCAGCAAGAGAAACCTATTCAAAATGTATAAAAAGGGTATCTTGGTTCGCAGCAGATACATAGTTCTGCAGGCAGAAAGAAGTATATTCGATATATATTCTTGATAAGCAATAAAAGCCAAGGCGATCTAGGCTTGTCAGTCAAAGACTAGAAGTGGTGGAGACATCAAATGGGGAATATATATATCTTGTAAACCACGAGCAGCTTTATTGCATTGTATCGATACATATCGATACCAATTAAAACCGATAACGACAGTAAAAACCTACATTTTAAAGGCAGAGGTTTCCAAGATGTTTATAAATATTAATTTTATATTGTAAATAAATGCTATTTGAACTCAGCTGGGCTAAGGGTATCTCTTAGTCGAGCACACTCGACTACATTACATTCCTGCATATCGTTGTTATATTTGTCATTGAAAAATTCCAGCAATAATTGCATAAATTTATTTCAAACGAATTTGTTTGCGTTTTTGTGGCAACAACAGACGTCGACAACAACACTTAAAAAGTTGCCAAACGCGAAATTTAATCACAAATTTAACCGATAAATCCGCTTGGCATCAAGCAGCTGTTTTCCATTGTCTTATCACCAAACTCAGTCCTAATCCCAACCCTTTTACCACCCCTAAATTTGTTCATGGACTTGCTGAACTCAAAACTCAAATTTATGCAAATTTTGTGGCTGCTTTTTCTGGAACTAGGCACAGTTCCATGAATATTAATGAGACAACACATGGAAATTAGAAGCTGCCACTATGTGTGGGCGAGTGCTTGCGTGTGTGTGGCAAGTCAAACAATTGCTGGCAAATTATGTATTTCTACTGGATTTTGCTGAAAATCCTGATGCGTGCATAGTTTTTGTGCAACTGCAGAAATTAAGAGCAAAGTCAACCAACCAACAATAATATGAAGACTGAAGTTCAAGAATAATATTAAGAAAAAGCTGGCTAAAAGGTGTTGAACCAATGAAAACACACACACACACTACACACACATACAAGCTGTGCAACAATCAGTGCAACTCACATTTTACTTAGTTTGATTTGTTTTTCGACCAACTTGGGGGAGAATCACATTGATTATTTTTGTGATAACGTCATTTTTAATGTCTGGCTTAAGCGCAAACAAGTAAGAATGTTGTAGTCGAGTAAGCGCGACTGCCACATTCCCTGAAATCAGGTGTTATATATATTATTCCAATTTAATTGGAAAATTTAAAAAAAAATAAGATCCGAATGGAAATTTTCTACTTATGATTTGTGGGATATTCTACATAAAAATTTAAAATTTTCTTATATTATTATATATATTATCTTTCGTCTTTGAGCTTTAAAGACTTGAAAGATATGCATATACATATATCTATATTTGTAGAGGGAGAATCAGAGAGAGGTGAGAGAATGAGAAAGGTTATATTTATGGCCCGGCCAGGAAGCAATTTGTGGTGTATATAAATTTGAAGCAGTTGAAATTAATGACAACACTGAAACACACACACTCACACATGCACGCACACACATTTGTGGTTCCACATATACATATACAATTAACAAAAATCAGAAACAAGAACAACAAACAACAAGAACAGCTCAGAGTGCGAAATGAAATGAAAATTACAGCACCTACAAGCAAGGAGTTGAGTGTGTGCGAGTGTGTGAGTGTGCAAGTGTGTGTGTGTATGAGTGTATGCTCTCTTGTTTCTTGTAACACACATTATAAAGTTTTACCGACACTTAAACACCGCTTACATACACAAACATAAACACACACAGACACATAAAGCTGCAACAGATTCCTCTGGCCAAAATTGCATGAGTAAAAACACAACAAAATCGGGTAGCAAAGGGCAGCGGGGGGTGGGTGGGAGTGGGTGGGAAAATATATATTCAGAGGCAAGCAAAACCATATCCGAGACGAGGTCAGACATCATGCCACCGATGGTTGCAAAGGTTGCAAACAGCAACAGCAGCAAACATAAAACTTGCTGCATACAATTTTGTGCAGGCTTGCGATTAAAGGACGAAAAGTCTTTAATGGATCACAAAAATATTTCCATATTAATAATGTTGCAGACAATGAAAACACTTGCAACTCCCCCTCTCTGCATCTCTGGATGTAATCAACTCGTGCAACATTTACTTTAATTTTCAATGCCAAAACTTATGCTCAAAGTTTGAATTTCGAGTGTGTAAAGTTGACCCGACAGGGTAGTCACACATACAAACAAACGGGTACACTTAGAAAAACAAAAGCAGCATTGAAATTAGACAATCGCTTAGAGAAACAGAAAGTTTGATTTTTAGAAATCATTTATATTTATTATAGTTATTTATAGTCTTAAAATAAAATTACAGAAATGCCTTTTAGAAATATGCTCCCTGAATTATGAGGTAAATTACCCCAACTAAATTCTATTTTGATTTGTTTTTCTGAGTGCATATATATGCGCAACTTACACATGTCGCAGCACAATACAAAAGTTGGCTAACACTCGACCTGCTGCCAAGTTGAGATTAGCTGAATGGAGGAGGTTCAAAGGCGCACTCAAGTCACAAAGCACTGAAAACATGCATCTTTTATTTAATGAGTGCGAGTCAACAGCTCAACTTCAAATTGACACTTTTGGTCGCTGCCCAACGGATTGTCAGCAAAAGCCAGCCATGCAAAAGTTACACACACTCACACACTCACACACACTAACACATAATGCACACACACGCTTGAGTTATTAAGCCATGTTTGCGCTTGTCTCTCGGCTTGTGGCACACATTCATTGAGAAATATTTGCAGTCAGACTGTCTTTGAGGCGTGATTTGGAAACTTTTCAAATATGTTGTGTGTATGTGTGTGTGTGAGTGCGTGTGTGTGTGAAAGTTATGCCATTCTCTGGCGCTCTAATCTTGACCAGGCCTGTCGCCGCCTCTGATCTTTGGCTAGACATTTGCCGTCATTTGATTGGAAAACTCGGTCAAGCAGAAATCCCAAATCAGACATTGGGCAACGCGTCCTTGTGATTTATATTCCACCATCAACATCATCATCATCGTCATCATCCTCAGAGTGTGTCGCCAACCTGCCTCACTATTGCTGCCACTATATCTGTTGCAAGTGTGCATACAGCTGAAGTTACGCAGCCTCCTACGGTTGCCCCATTAGCCAAGTAGGCAACTTTTTTCCGAGTGTAGACAGGGAGAGGGAGGGGACATAGGTACAAAAATTGCCCCAGCTGGTGGCATTGATTTTGCTCACCGCAAATTAGTTTTCAATGGCAAACGGTTCCCTTTTTTCGGCTCAGAACAAAACTTTTGGCAAACCGGAATCAATGGCAAACATAATAAATACGACCTAAACTGACATCTGTATATATATGATGTATATATATATAGATATATACATATATATCGAATCGAGGTCAATTTCACATTGCCCATCATAATTTATTATTCATTTGTTTTTGGCGTTTTATTTATTTTAATACTTTGCAAACGCCGTCGACAGCTGCGCATTAAAAAATAAAATAAATAAATAAACACAACAAATATGTTCGAATAAATATTTAAGCAAATATTTCGCGTTGAATATTTATTTTAATTGATTCCAATTAAAGATGCTGCACCTTCCAAGGATCCACATAGACAGAGAACGGTAACTGTCTAGTTTGTTTAATGCCTGACCACGGTCAATGTTTCTACTGGTCAAAACAACCCCCCCCCCCACTAGCCACTCCTCTCCATCTGTCTCCATCTTCAACCCCCACCAACCCCCCCTTAAGGAGTTCACAAATTTTGTTTACGTTTTGCTGAACGCGACGACTGCCACATAATTTATTTTACCCAAGATGTCCTTGCGAAGTGTGTGTTAGTGTGTGTGTGTGTGTGTGTGTGTTCGCCTCATTGCTGCCTGTCAGCGCCTCCGAGATAAGCTGACTGTCGAGAAATATGCGAGCGCAGCTCGGCGTCTGTCACAACACCCACCCAGCCCATCCCCCTACTACTGCTCCTCTCACGAATGTGAGAATAATGAGCCAGTGGAGCAGAGAGAGAGAGAGAGAGAGAGATAGAGAGAGAGGAGGTGGAAGGCGTAGCGAATGTGAGCAAAAATATGGCAAAAGCATCGCTTCTAAAAGAAGAAGCAGCAGCAGCTAGAAGAACACATAAATAAACTGATGGCGGTATTTAATTGGTCACGCCGGCATGCAAAACAAAGCTGCAAAGCAAAAGCGAACCACAATTGAACAAGTTAACAAGTATCTCGACTACGAAATACCCTGTTAAGCTCAGCTGTTAAATATTTGATTGCCAAATGTGCCTTTAAGAAGAAGAGCAATATCAATCTAAGATCAATATGAGAATACATTAACTCGACTATAACTTGGATGTGTCGTACACAGTCTCAGAGTTGCTTCCTACTGCCAGTTACATACCCGGGCACAAAACGATTATACCCTTTTTGCACTTTTCCAATGCAGCCACAAACACCCAGCGCAGTGACACTCAAACTGTGGCCAAGGCTAGTCGTCCAGTTGCTGCGAGAGGTTAATATGTGCCACTGATTTATGTTGCCAGGAGCAGCCAAAGCAAAAAGCAGCAGCAAAAGCAGAAACAGCAGCAGAAGCAGCAGCCACAGCTAAAAGAGCCGCCTTTGGTTTGCGAATCGGACGTGAGATGGCGCCAGGCGCCAAGCGCACGCAGCACATCCTTCATTCTCCCCCTCCTCCACCTTATCCCCCGTCCCCATCCCCACAAGCGACTCGACGCATTATAAATGATTTTAATAATTTGAAACGATTTGTTTAGTTCTGCATCAAGTCGGATAAACGTCGATGATTAATTAGCTAAGGGCGAGCGAGCGAGCGAGCGAAATAGGAAGATAGAGAGGAGGGGAGAGAGAGAGCAGATGTTGTTGTTGTTTCCATTACATAAGCATGTTTTCTATTTTGCCCATTTTTATCGCTTAGCCATTAAATTCCATGTTTCCATTGTGAGCCATTTGCCTATGCAGCATGAAAGAGCAAGAAATAGGCAAAAACGTTGAGTGTATGTGAGAGAGAGGGAAAGGGAGAGGGGGAGAGATGGGGAGAGAGAGAGAGAGACGGCACCCTCCATTGCCGTTAATCAACTTTGTGTTTTGCTCGCGCATCTTTCTTAAAGCGAATATTAATTGGTCTTTCCCTCCCTCTTTTATTGTTTTTTCTTATGCACAAAAATACTCGAGTTATGATTCTCGTGTTAGTTAATTGATAAATGAGTAAAGCTTTAGTTTGAGTGTATTTATGACACACACACATAAACAACGAACACATGAAAGAATGGCTAATGTTGAATTTCTTAACGAGGCAAAAGTCAAAGCAAAAATGCAAATCAAATTTACAGTTACTTACCAGCAGCAAAAAAAAACCCATTACGAATTCGTTTCGATTTACATTTACAGTACGCAAGGAAATGTTAATCATTATTTATTATGCTTAATAATTTTATAAATAAATATGGAGCTGCTGGGTTTGGCTCTTGTGTTGTAATTAAATTTGCAAGAAATTAATTATTCACTCATTTGAACGCAACAGCCTGTGGGCGAATTTTGAATCCAATTTATGCATATGCATACGCAAATATTTGTATTGAAATGTTACACACAATAAACAAATAGAAATTATTCTTCTATGCATAAGGATGTGTGCATACATGTATGTGTGTGTGTATTTGACTTTGTAGTTAACCGCAACCGCATGGAATACAACTCCCTCCCTCTCTCGGTTTAATTCTTTGTCATTTGTTGCCGAGTCGTTTGCAAAGGCATCTACAAAGAGACAGAAAATTGTGTTGGATTGGATACCTTTTTAGCCAATTTGTCCAACTGAACTGTTTGGCAATTTATCTACGCTTCATTTATTGACACATTTAATCCATAATTGTCAACGTTACAAACGTACAAATTTAAAGCCATAAATTCAAATGTAAAGAGTTATAAATTTCTGCTTTTGCAAATTTCACAGCGCATAAATTGACATTGTGTAATTTCAGTTAAAGTGAACACACACACACACACTCGCAGACACACACATAAATCATAATGCAAGACAAATACTTAAAAAATGTGCTGTTCATTCACAATTCACCGTTAATTCACATTTTGCATATTTATGCGTATTTATTGACGCTTCAACAGATTCCAAGCATAATTCGCATTCCGCATTATTAATATTACATTTACAATTTAAATCATTATAGTAATATATTTGTATTAAATACCGTTAAATAAATACACTCGGCATCAACCTCTACACATACATGTATATGTATACATATACAAACATATGTAAATGTAGTTGCGGTAAAAATAATAGCAACATTCTCATATTTTTTTTTTAGGAACAAAATGAAATTATTTAATTTTAATTAAATTTAAATGAGTTGAGTAAAATAAAGATTTTTTAAGTGACATTGTTATTTTCGCAACAGTGTGTATGTGTGCATTAATGTATGTTTGTGTGTGTGTCTGTGTCAGTGTGTGTTTGTGTTTCTGCTAATTAAAATGACCAATCACTGACAAACCGTAGCGCATCATTAAGCTTCAATTTCAACTGCTTCTCTTTGCTCTCCTGTCTTGCTCTACTTGATTATTGCTGCTTGCTTTGGCAGAGCGCAAGGCAAAGCTATTTAATTAATTGAAAAAATCAAGTTTCAATTACGTGTGGCATGCATTGATGCAAATCTACACACACACACACGGAAGATTTAAATATAACAGAACGTGATAAAGATAGAGAGAGGTGCATTCGTAAAATGGAAACATAAGAAGTGTGTGGCTTAGGGGAGTGGGTGTAATTTTATCATTAACAGTTAAATAGGAACAGTGGAATAAGAGTGGCTGGCATGCAAACTCCCAGCAGCAACCTAGTAAATAAGCTCTACTTATTACCGAATGCATTCTGTACGTACATATGTAATGTAATGTAATGCCATTTAGTTATTATTTATTCTACTTTTGACAAAAAATATATTTATGTAGAATAAGTCAGCAAATTCCATACATAGTAAAGCTTATATATTTTGATTAAAATAGACATCTTGGTATATTGAGTCATATGCATTATTCCATTTACGATACTTCCAGATAATGATGTGAATCGAATTCGTAATGAGCCCTTTTTGCTGCTGGGATGCATATCTGTAACAGTTAAAGCAGAAAAAATCGCGTCATGTCCATTACCATGCTCTTCTTCTGCAATGCTCAAATAAAATATCTCTCTCGCTCTCTTTCTCTCACTCTCGCATAATTGCAATCGCTTCACGTTCGATTAGTTTGAGTGCGAATTGATGGCTTATGTTAATCACTCAATGTTAACAGCTACAATCATATGCACACACACACGTACAAATGGAATGCATTCAATTATGCTAAGTAATTGAATACCCCTTTCAGAACTGGTTGAATTGCTGAATAAAGTGCTTAATAATTTCATTTAAATATCGCATGTGTCGCACCTGATGCACTCCCATCTTTTTTGTTGTTGTTCTTGTTGTCGCAATTAATTAATAAACTGCACTCAACGCGATGAGTGATTTGTCTTCGAGGTGCAGTAAAACTGACACCGTTATTATGTCAACAGTCACAGTTTACAGCTTGTGGGTCACTGGGCGTGTTGTTGTTGATAAATTGGATTAGCATGAAATGAAAAAAAGAAAAGTCAATGCGAATATGCAGATTAAACTTACAGCTACTTACAGTCCCTTGCCAATTGCACTGCCCTCTCTCTCTCGCGCGCGCTGTTAGTTAACTTACGAAAAAGATCCCGTCGACTTGGGAACTATTTATTGAAATGTTAAGCGTATGTTATTTGACTATTGACTTTTATGTTGTAATTAAATTAAACATGATTCAGTTATTTGACAACAGCTTGCAGGTGTTAATGAAATAAAATTGACACATATTCTGTCTAAAAGCGTAATTTATGGCAAATAAATCGTCTGGGCTAAAGCAATGTATTCCGACATTTTTTCATTACTGCTCTGTTGTTGCTCTGTTGTTGATTTGTTGTTGCTCGTTGTTGTTCTGTTTATTTGCGAGCGTTTTTTTTTTTTTTGCATATTATGAGCAACTTTAGCTGCTGATTTTACAGACAAGGGAGGGAGTGGAGCAAGTGTTTTGTTTTTATTTATTGCTGAACTTTGAAATACCGCGGCCGCAGCTACTTGCTCAGCTTCAGGTCAAAGTCCAAGTCAGTTTAATTTCTTTTAAAAATTATCCTTGAAAATGCAGCATAGAAAGTTTGGAGTTGGTGCGAAGATGCAAAATAAATGGGTGTATGGTTTAGGGGGATCGCAGAGGTGCGCATAACTTATTAGTTGCGTAAAGAAATCATTTGTTTATTGTTTCTCTTTTAAAAACAAATTTAAAATCATTTTACAGTTTTAGAGCAACTGTGTGCTAAAGCAGTCGCTTGGTTTCTGCATTGGCTATAGTTCCAGAGAAGACCCAACGAAAATGTTTCTACAGTTTTGTGATAACTGTGTGCTACTATCCATCTTTGGCGTGTGCATTGGCTATAGTTTATGAAACTCAACGAATATGGCTCGGGTCAGCTAAGTTAAGAGTTGTGATTTTATTAAAAATTAAAATACGTACATTTCACATTTACAATAATATGACGAGAATTGCAACAAAGGTTAAAGAGTCCCTTACATCTATGCATATATATATTTATATATATCTATATATGTATGTATGTAAATACCGCTCAGCTCAGCTCAAAAGCGGATTTGCTGTGTTTGATTAGAAATATCGATTTCGATTTCGGGTTTTTGATTTTCTTTTTTACCCTTCTTTTTTATGATTAGCAACTAAAGAGTAGTTTTTATTTTTTAAATATACATTAACAGCAGAGCACCGGCAGACATCGCTCTCTCCCACTCTCTCTCTCTTTCGCTCACTTTGTTTTGGCTGTGCGTAAATTCGATGCTGATAGTAAGGATCTGGAGGAGGGGGGAGGCGTGGGACGCTCATCGATGTGGTAGCCATTGTGGCGCCTCGCTGGATGCAACTCCTGCTTGCGTCCCAATCGGTTCAACGTGCTGGCACTCGTTGCCCCATTATGCGGCGGCGGCTTGCGTGGCAACGTTGAAGTCTAAAAAACCAAAATAAATGAAAATTGTGGAATTGTGGACTAATTGGGATAACTTACGCGCTTGTTCTGCTCCTGCGAGTAATTGATCTCGTAGCCCTCGCTGATGTGCTTCGGTTTCCAGGGCGCCAGCATCGATACGGATCGGGAAACGGTACGTGTCATTGGCTGCAACGGTGGCTTCCCATTTGCACCTCCTCCGCCTGCTCCTCCTCCAGCCTTGCGCAGATCCTCACGCGACATTGAGCGACGCCGGAGATTGTATGGCTGTGGTATATCGCCCACGGTGGTGGCATGCAAATAGACAACACTGCGCTGGCTATTCAGACTCGACTCGCCCTCGGTGCCAGAACTCTCCGCCGGATAACGATCGCGTTCTCTGCACAACAAAAAATAAAAGATTTGGGAGTGTTTCAGTTGATATTTAAATAGGAAGCCTCAACGGGTGACTCACTTGTTGTAGGCGCCGGCATCCGTTGCGCTGGGCGTCAATCCGCGTCGTTCTGCGCTGCGCGCTGGCTTTGGTGGTCCGAGGAGCGGTCGATCCTCGACGCGTTGCGGCATATCCCTGGAGCGTTCCAGGGACATGGCGCGCTGGGCGGCGTTGCCGCGTTTGTGGCGCTCCACGGGCTCCGGCTCGGAGCCACTTTCCGAGATGTCGTGGAGGTCGCGGGAGCGCGAATAGTGACGCCTCTTGCGGAAATCGACCTCGTCGCTGCCGTGCTCCAGATGCTGCATGGACGTGGCACGTTGCCGGCTTGTCGACGTCGAATTCGACACCGAATTAGAATTCGAATTCACATTGGCTGCCTGCCCCGCCGACAGACTGTGGCGATAATCGCGCGACGGCGGCGGCGGACTGCGATCCAAATTGTAGGCGCTTTGTGAGTGCTTCGATTGCGCCAATTGTGTGCGGCGTCTGTGGAGGATTCAGCAGTGGAAGTTGTAAGACAAAGTTGCAACTGTGGGCAACACACACTCACCGAGGCATGCTGCTGGCCTTGGAAATTGTTGGCGGATTCGAGTCCAAGTCGGTGTCGCCAAAGAAACGCAAATTCTTTGCTGGCGCCGCAGATGCATTGCGTTTGGTGCGCTTCAAGCTGGAGGTGGCCTCGCTGTGCCCATTGACAGAAACATTTAGCTGCAAGGAGTAATGAATGAGTAGGAGTCGGGGTTGGAGTTCAAGTTGCTGCTCACCTGCTCCTTGGGATTGCTTTTGGCGCGTCGATCGAGTGACTTGAACCAGCCCATTTTCTCGGGCCTGGTCTTGACGGGCGTCGATGATACAACAGTTTCCTTCTTCTTGGGCGGTTTCTCGGCCGAGTCGCGCTTCAGCAGCAGGGGACTAGCTTTCGGTGTGGAGAGACGACGTCGCATCGAGATGTCCAGCGTCTGCAAGAATTTAAATTTTGCTTTATTTGCACGCTCACGTTTTGGGGTTAAAAAGGGGTCAAAGGTTTGCGACCATTGCACAAGTGTTGCAGCAAGCAGGCAAACGGCAACAGGTTGCAATGTGGGGCAGGTGGCCTTTGCAACGAGCCTTGCCACAACTCATGCCTATCTAATGAGTGGCCCTGTTGTTGTTGTTGCTGTTGCTGTTGCGCCCACAAGCAACACAAGCCGCAACACTAACAATGTCAGCTCACGTTGCAAACCAAAACTTGTTTCTGCCATTTGCGCATTGCGAATTTGCCTCGTTTTTGGTTGTCAGCCCAATGATACTTTGGCCCACTTGCCGTTGATATTGTTATTATTATGCTATATATATATATAGCATTAGGCAGTTAAAAAAGAGCATAACAGAGAATGTGTTTGTTCTTTGCCTTTTCAATTATACACTCGGAAAAAAAGCGAACTGCATTTTGTGGCACTCGCCATACTTTTGTTGCCAAATGTAACTCAGTTTACTTATCAGAATGTAGTTTTTTAAACTTAATTTGAATTTGAATGCAGAAAAATGTGTCTAATTTCCAGGGTGTTTCTTAGAAAAATGGTTATATTCGATTTTTGTTTCTAAATTTTCTGAATTTCGTTACTATTTTCTGAGTTTTCGATTTTTTTCTAAGAATAGTATTTGCATTTCACTTTCTGGAAATGCATTTTATAGTAATAGAAAATATTTCTGAAAAAAACCGATTGTCGATTTCGTGAAAGTCTTTTCAATTTGAAGAAAATGTTTCCTTACTGATTTTCAGTTCATTGTTATTTTTAGTGGATTTTTTTCGGAGTGTAAGTTAAGATTCGATTTATAAGTCGATATCAACGCTTTGTACGCACCCACAGCGTAATTAAATATTCAAATATAGCCGCCTTAATATGGTTTATGGCCCCGCTTTGGCCATAAATTAGCTAACAACATTATTGGCGCACCAATTTCCAGACTTTTGGTCTTGTAGAATCTTCGAAATGAATGCCAGACACTTTATGTTTATTTGTGAAACATTTATTGTGCGTTTTCGAGCGTTGTTGTTCTGTGTTGTTGTTGGTGTTTTTTTTGTATGGCCCTGGGGCATGAGCATGAATAATAGCCGCATATTGTCCAAATCGTTTACCACCAACCAGTCGAAAGTTGCTGAGGCACGCAAACACATTTTGACAACGAGCCACACCTTTCGATTTTCGATTTCGGCATTCAATAAGCCACAAAAGCCAGAACGATGCCTCCACTGACCCCCAGCCTCCTCAAGATGCCCTCCTGCTGCAGGATGAGAATGACTTGAGAGACTGCTGTGAATCCATTGTTTGGCATGGCTTTAGGTGAAGGATCTTCGCTCTTTGCATATGAATCAAATATTATTGACTTCAATTCGGAATCTTATTCAAAAGTATTTAAGTAAAGTAATTCATCTTTTGCCTCCAAGCAGAACTTTTGGTTGTGGCTTCCACAAGCGAAATAAATTGCAATTTTTTTGTCGATGTGCAAAAGGGGCTTAACAATCAAATAACAATCACCCCACTTGAGTTGCTAATTTGTTTGTTGTCGAAGGGTGTTGCAACAACATCCGCTAGAACAAACTGTGGCAGCTTTGAGCAACATCCTCTCTGCGAAGATTCGCAACAAGGTCTCTTCAAAGCCTACAAATTCGCTCAAGCATTGCAAATTAGCCGGCCAGACAGACAGACAGACAGACTGACAGTCAGCCAACTAGATAAATAGCTGCAGTTGCACAATGCCTTTGGGGCAACACAAGCACAAACACACAAACAGTAGCACCCAAAAACGGTATTTTTTTGCCATGGCTAAAACGAAATCGTTTTCTGTGCGCAGCTTGATCAATTTCTTAAAACGCCTCTCGCTGTCAGCTTTCCTAATTTTTGAGAGAGACAAACAGACAGACAGACAGACAGAATGACAAACTGACTAGCTGACTAGCTGACTAGCTGCCTAACTGACTAGCTGACTAACTGACAGCTGCTGCGTGGGTCTCGCTTAACGCTTTTGTTCTAGCTTAAACGCCTCGTCGCCGAATAGTTTTGCGTCGACGATTTGCAACTCAATTTGGACATCGCGCAACGTCCGTTTCTGAATACCCTTCCATACGAGGAGCACCAGCATTTTGGCATTTAGTGTGTGGATATCTTTAAGTTTATTAAGTTTTATTGCATTGATAACAATCGAATCATTGTACTCCTAATCAAACAAAAAATGTTCTCACATCAAGCAAATTTACCTGAATTCTATTTCTAGTAGTCAAAGCTATGTTTCTCTCTGAGTGTAGTAACAATCACACTGCTAATCATGGTCTTTGCATTCAAGATCTTTTCAAGGGTATTTAAACTTCGACCAACTGCAAACACAATTTCAAACATTCTTTATGGCAGGCTACGTCTTGATTTGATTTGATTTGCTTTGGTTCTCAGTTTGAGATTTATATATATATGTATGTATGTATATATAGCAAGCATTATGTGTGTGTGTATGTGTGTGTGTGTGTGTGTGTGTATGTATGTGTGTGTGTGTTTCTCTCTAAGTGGATATGACTGGCTGACATGACGTCTTGTCACTGCACCATTTTCGGCTGGAGCTAGACGCCCACCTTGACAACCTGTCCGTCCCAGCGACAGTGAGCAGGAAATGCGAACAAGCACACTTGGACACACACACACACACACACATATGGACACACACACACACACACATACATAATGCTGGCTACGCAACAATTGCGCACATTAAAAACAAACAATTCGCAACTTGAGGGCGACGACGACGCATCGCCGCAAGTTTTGATTAATTCGAAATTAATAATGGCTGGGCCCATGACCAAATGTGTGTGTGTGTGTGTGCGTGTGTGTGTGTGTGCGCGATTTTTAAGCAGCTCGCTCCACCAAAATGTGACCCAACGAACGCATTTGGGTTCAACGAACCCAGCTAGACGCGGTAAGCGAGCCATCAATTGGCCATTAAAAGCTGGGTCAGCCAGTTAATCCGCTACACTCGCAGAAAAAAAATTACACCAAAATTTTAAAAATCGTTCTAGGCTGAAAATAGTCTTAAATATTAGAAATTCTTGCTTTTAGAAAATTTTATAGAAGCTAGCTCCAAATCGACAGTTTCAAAAGAACATCGAAATTCTAAACTTCCGATCAATATTTTGTATAATTTTTCTGAGTGTACCTTTAAAAGGCAAATCACCCGCACATTCTCTGTTCTGCTCTTATTTTTTGTGAGTGTAATCAGCTGCGTGGGGGGCGACTTACCTTTGGTTCGCGTGAGGCCTCCTCGTTGAGGGTCTGATGCTCGCGATAGCGTGACCGCATCTCCTCCTCCCGCACCATGTAGCGCTCCCGATCTTTGGAGCTCCTCTCCTTCTCCTTGTTGCGGCGACTCAGAGTGCTGCTCGTGCCGTTCGTTAGACGCGATTGGTTATCCTTTTTGCTGCTGGACACGTTGCTGCCACTGCTGCGTCCGCTGCCGCCATTGCCATTGCCACTGCCACTTGCCGTGCCCGTAAACAGTTGCTTGACCTTCTCGAAGCCGCCCAGTTTCTTGTTGCGCTTCAAGGTGCTCGACTCCTTGGCCGGTGGCAAGTGTTGCAAGTGTTGCTGCTGCTGATCGCGACGTCTCAAAGTGCTCGTCGACACCGTAGGATACTTGTCCAGGTGTGGATCAAAGTGGGAGCCGTCGTCAATCGATCTCTCGCGATAGATGTAGCTGTGCTCCACGCGACGCTGCTGCTGCTGGCGCTGCAGTTCCAGCTGCTGGGCGCTCTCGCGGCGCTCCTTGCGCAAAAAGGACTCGCAGGCCCGCATATCGTCGAGGGGCGTGCGTTTGCGCCATCTGACCAAAACCAAAAGAAACAAAAGAAACACTTTTAATCTTAAGTTAAGACAATATCTTCGTGACAAACAGCATGCATGACTAATTATTTACTAAATTTAATCTGGAATTTATTTTGATGACTAACATTTAGTTTGATTGAATCTGATCTTCATTATTGCATTTGTAATTTGCTTAGTTTTATTCACTTACCTTGTGGTCAGGTCGCCATTGAATGACTCCTTGCGAAAGTCATTCTCAATGCCCGAATCGCCCTTGTCGAAGCTGCGCTGCTGCAGCTTGTCCCGCTTGAGGCTGCTCTGCCAGTAGTCCTGCTGCTGCTGCTGCTGTCTGCCACGCTCCGTAATCCTCAGCTCTGGCGAGGACCGGTACTGATCCGTTCCCGTCAACTGTGAGTCGAGGCTCTTCGGCTCCTGCTGCTCCTCGTTCTGCAGCAGTTCGCGTGGCGTGGAGCCGCCAAGCCGTTCGCGATGACGCGTCTCTCGCACCTGTCCATCCTTTTGGGTTTCACGCACATAGGTCTCCTTAACGCCACCGCCATGTCCATCGTCGTAGTACTTGGTGTGTCGATAGCGCGAACTCTTCTCCATTCGCCCATCCGGGTTGTCAGCTGGCGCCTGGTGACGCTGATGACGCTGATAACGCTGATCATCGTTGGCCAGCTCACGCTCCTGGGTACGCTCCCGCTCCCGCTCCCTCTCTGGACTGTGATAGTCACGCAAAGGTTCTCGCTCCTGCCTGTGGTGAATATGCTGGCGCTCCAGGGTGGCACCGTCGCCAAAGCGTCGCGTCAGAATGCGATTCTCCAGCTGTGCACGCCTGTAGCCCAACTCATCCAGATACGGCGCCGGACTGACGCTGCGGATAACCGGCACAATTGGTGGCTCGCCACGTCGATGATCTCGTTTCGCGAACTCATCCTCGTAGTAGAGTTTGCGAGTTTCGTAGCCCAGGCCCTCATCCTCATCGCTCAGATTGCGTGGACTGAGCTGTTGCCACGGCGATGGCGAATGCGAGCTGGCCAATCTCGTCGTGGCTGTTGTTGCGCCTCCATTCTGCAGTGGCGAATAGCTGCGATGTGGTTGCTGTGGTGCTGGCTGTGCTCTATCATTGGCCCGTGGTGGCCTGGGTGGTGCAAATTCACGATGTCGCTGCTGCTGCTCGTCACTGTGATCGAGCTGGGCGTAGGTGATGATGCCTTCATTGGGTCGTATATACGAGAAGCCCGGCTGACTAATGACCGGCTGTGGCGAGAAGCGTTCCATGGAGAGACGCTTGACCAGACCGTTGACGGTGCGTCCCTTGGTCAGCGGCAAGCGCTCCGCTGGCTGCTGTGAACTATGCATATTCTCACTTGACTTGGACTGCAGCGTCTCAATTCGATCCCGTATGCCCGCCGATATGTTCGATGGCGCCGCCTTGGAGTGGTTTTCTACGGGAAGCAACTGTGTCAGTCCCAGCTCACTGTCATGCTTCTCACGCACAGTGACAGCGTCCGATTTGCGTCGTTCGCGCTCCCGGAAATAGTCCTGCTCAAAGAAATCCTCGCGCTGCGACTGCTCAATGATGGGACTCAGCTGCTGCTTGGCTGTGGCACTGGTGCTATTGGTGGGTTCGCTCTTCTTGCTCAGTTTGCTGCGCGTGTCCTTTTGGGGTGCGCTGCTGCTGCCGACATCACTTTTGCTGCGTACTAAACGCCGACCGCCGCCGTCCTCGAAGCGTGGATCTCGCTCGAGTTGGCTGACATGCGCGTCGCTCTTGCGACTGAACAGGCCAAAGATCGATGGGCGTTTCGAGGCGGGTTTCGTGGCGGGCTTCTTTGCGGCGGCGTCACTAACACTGCGTGCCACCGGCTTACCTTTGCCCTTGCGTTTTCGCGTGGGCAGCGAATGAAAGCGTTGCGTATCGTTGGCTGCGTTGGCTGCGGCACTTGGCACCTGGCTGCGCTTCTGTTTCACTCGGAACGTGGGTATGTTATCACCATTGGCCGCTTTGCTGTGGTGCTGACCCGCCTGGGCGATGACCAGTGCAGCCTCCTTGCGTATGTCCTCGGGATCGATGTCGGGCGGCAACTGATGATAGCCGTGCGGTATGCCCGGATGTGGCGGTTGCAAGTCTGTCGTCTCGTAGTCGTACTCCGAGGGTTTACCTGCACAGAGAGAAAAAGAGAGATACATATTTTAAATGGAGTTGGCATACATGTAATGACAATTAGCACATTAGCCACAACAACTCGCCTCTCAGCTGAGAGCTGTTGATGATGTAATGCGTTAGTTAACAGCCAGCCAGCCAGCCAGCGAGCCAGCCAGCCAGCTAGTCAGCCAGACAGTCTCTCGAAAGTGTGAATTGGCCAACAGCAGCTGGCTGCTAAATAAGGCAGCCTGTTTGGGGTCGACTTTAGCTGGTTGCTGTTTGCTGGTTGCTGGTTGCGTCCAACAATGGATTTGGCATTAGCCCACGTTGCTGGCCTGTAATCGGGCGCTGTAAGCGCTAATGGGCATTGAAGAGTCTCGAGTCGCTACTTGAAGATCATAAAGATTCTTTCAGTCACTTCCTCACTTCTTCTTCGATAACCATTATTATTGAAAATACCCCCGCTGCCCGAAAAGCAAAATACAAAAAACGTGCCGCGCTCTATTCACTTCTATCAAGCAGCAAATCCAAAACGCGATCATCGTCATCATGGCCAAAACAAGATTGCGGCTGCTGCTGCTGCTGCTGCTGCTACTGCTGCTGCTGCTGCTGCTGCTGAGCCAGTAAACACCAAACGTGCGTGTTCTTTGATAGCTTTTTTAGCTCTTTGTTTCTTTGCTCTTCAACATGTTGTTGTTGTTGTTGTTGTTGTTGAATTTCATGCCCCTTGACGGCTCATCAGCTGAAGTCAACCCAGCTCAGCTTTGAACGGGAGCAATCACAACAAAACAACATGGCCTGCACGAGATTACGCATCTTGACAATCAGCACTTGTTAATCTGACATAAAGAACATGCAGCAAGTTTGTTGCCTAAGTCATTTGTTTTTTATTTCACTTGCGTGCCACTAACTGCACCGACCTTGCCACCAAAGCGGGTCGGTCCGCAAGGTTGCCAATATAAAATAGAAATACAAATTGTACAATTTAAATTGCATTAATTCAAAAATTCAATTTTATATTTAAATAGAAATTAATAACAAAAAATGATAATAATAAATAATCAAAAGATTTCTGGGGATATTTGCCAAAACTCAATTAAATTTTAAACTCAGCTAAGGAGCATCGTCGCCAGCAGTTGCGACTGCATTTTCCCAGGCTGTCACAGTGCTGAGCCGGGAAGCCAAACGTGGTTAAGAGAGTAAAAAAGCTGTGACTGGCGGCTTGGCCAAAGCTGATAAGCTACAATGATTAATGACAAGCTGGGCGTGGCAAGTGTCAAATTGGCTTCATACCCGATGCCATTCATGCGGGAAGCTGGCTACGCTATGGCTAATAGAACAAATGGAGAGATCAAGAATATCATAAATATACTCGAAAAAAAGACTCAGATATATTCGAAAATCGGAAAGCTCTGCATTTTAGAAATAGTTTCTAAATATGGGAAAACATTCTTTCGAAACTTAGAGAGACTTGCCCTAACTCAACCATCCTCAAAATATGGTTTCATTTATTTATTAGAAATATTTTCTATTATTAAGAAATGCATTTTTTAAAAGTAAAATTCGAATATAATTTTTTATATTTTTACACACATAGAAAACATTTTTTTCCAAATTTTAGAAAAATGGAGTTTGAAATTAAGAAATGCAAAATCTGGTTTTAACAAGAAACAAACTTCAATTTTAGAAATGTATTTTCTGTATGAAAAAGGGAGAAACCCTTTGACAAATTTTTAACATTAAGTGCGCTTTTTTGCTGAGTGTATGAGTGCTACGTACGCTTATGCCACAGCAATTGCAGCTTGCCAAAATGATGAGCGTGCCGCAAGCGATCAACCGCGATCAAGCCATATGTGTCAAGGTAAAAAGTATGTGGCTATGCAATGCACACACACACACACACACACACACAGATAGATGTGGTGTGTGATGGGTGCTGCCAGTTTAAGGTTTCTCGAGGAGCCAACCACACTCGCATGTTCATCACTTTGTGGTTGCTTCTTGTTGTCGTTGTTGCGGTTGTTGTTGTTGCTGGTTGCAATGCCGTTGAGAGTTGAGAGGAGGTTGCGTTTAGCTGGAGGTGTTTTTGGCCGCGTTTTGTGGCTGCTTTTGCTTTTGGGCAACAGGAAAACATAAATTGCGACTAAGCGACAGTTGGTTACCGCCTGGACAACCACCGACGACTGCCAGTGAAACTGCACCTCCAACTCAATGTCGACGAGTAACAGTAAACGCTTCGCATTCCCAGAGATCTAAGCAAAAAAAAAACCAAATAAAAACTAATAGCAAAAAAAAAATACAATGAGAGCTGAACTGGCTCTGGTTTGAACGAGTGCAGCGATGATTGATTGCGAAAGCTTGGCGAACTCTCAAAGCACAAAGGCAAAGGCAAAGGCAAAGGCGCTGAAAGCCATTCATTAATTTAATCATCGATCCACTTAATGAATTCGAGCCATGGCCAACGGGCTCTGTGATTTGTGTGCCCATGCCGAATGGGCTTTAAAAATGAGCCGGAAAAATGCCTTCAGGAGCAAGAAGAAATTTAGAAAACTCTTTTCCTTTTTTTCTTGGTATTTCGACGCATTGCGATAAGAAATCTGATCCAATTTGATGGCCTTTTAAAATTGCAAGCTGCTTGCAGAGTTGCCTGTTGCCGTGTTGCCTGTTCCGGTTTTCTTTACATACAGCTGCAGTCAAAATAATATAATATTTTTGAAAATAAATAATTTGCCATGCGGCATTTTATCATCACAAAAGGAGTTCAATTTTTATGGGACAAATAAGTAACTGTCTTATTTTACTCAATAAACCCTCAATAAACTCGACTATTTCCACCAGCACAACTATTATTTTGCCCGCGACTGTATAAATGATAAATTGTTACTGCAAATATGAAGATAATTTGGATTTCGTGATAGCCACCAATCGCAGCACACTGACCAAGTCCCAAGTCAAATAAATAATAATAATAGCTGTTGGTTTTTCTCTCGTTTATTTGTTGTTGGTTATTTGATTCTTGGCTTTCACTTGACCAAATATTGCATCCTGCTGCTGAGGCTGGCTGGCAGGGCTCATTAAGAGCAGCTTAATGGCAACACCGATGTGTTTGGGCCCCAAAAATGATGCATATCTGGATGGCGCCCACCAGCTGTCAAGTGCAGGGCAGATAACTGGCTTTTAGGCCTGCCTCCCACCCGTGGACCACTTCTGGTCTAAGTCTCTGGTTCAACGTTGCAGCGCTAATGAGCCGACCGATCGGCAGCAGGGCTTTAACTTGGCTTAACTTGGCCAGAAAGCAAAACATATGCGCGAAGGCAAATGGGCAGAGTGGCATGCCACAGTGCCAAAGATCTTGCGGCTCATGGCCATTCGGGCCGCCGCAGCATGCCACATCGAAGTGCCTCGAAGTGGCTCGCAGCGAAGTGCGGCGCGCCTTTGGGGCATTTCAATTAACCTGCGCACTTTCGATTTCATTGGATCAGGAACCTGGGACGGGCTACACTCAGCCAAAAAACTCACTCACTTAGAAAGTATATATCAATCTTTCAAGGAGTTTTTTCGTATGCGTAACAAACAACCAACTCTAATATTAGCTTTGATGATTTGACATACCCAAAAATATATTGTGAGTAGTTTATAAATTCAGTTAATTTAATTTGACTTCCCACTGAGCTAATCGGCCTTTAAGGCAGACAACAGTTCAACTTTAATATAAAAGACGAGTCATTAAATTAAATTACTTGTTTCTGAATTTTAGAATGGATTTTTTTGCATGAATATTTTGGGATTATTGATTTTAATAAATTTTGTTTCTATATTTAGAATTCATTTATAGTGCTCAGTTTATGGGCATTTTCTAAGATTGAGAACAATTTGTTTCTCTGAGTGTAGTGACTGCGAAACTTGAGCTTTATCTAGGCGGGCCCCAGTGCAGCAATTCCATTGCTAAACGGCTCCACACTCATTCCAGAATTGAAATAATTGAATGCCCTTGTGCGCGCTTATCGTGGAGCAGCAGGACCAGCGACTGGATGTTGGATACTGGATACTGGAGGCTGGTGGCTGGAGAATGGAGATCAGAGAGTTCCCATGCTGCCAATGCGCCTAATCACATCAAAAGCGATGCCGCCACGCGTCCTTGAAGCCACATGCAGTGAGGGAGGTGTGGGGGGGGGGAAGGAGGAGGCAGGGATGCTCTGCCTTTCTCTGGCAGTGACAAGTATGCAAATAAGCCAAGTGTATTTTGACAAGCGAGTGCCTCGAACCAGTCTAAAAGTCGCCCGCCCCAATTAAAATACCCACAATGAGTTGTTGTCTGGGCTGAAGTTGAAGTTTAAGCTGAGAGCTGTAAGCTGAGAGCTGTGAGCTGTGAGCCGTGAGCTGTGAGCTGTTTAAGATGTTGTCGACTGGCTTTCAAAACAAATATATATATAAATAAATACAAATAGAAACTTTCGCTAAAGAACCGATGCTCTTCAAGCGGTTCGTCGTTAGCCTGGTCAATAGCGACAGAGACTTGAAGCGACAAACGTGTTTCGCACAGCAGCTGTCAACAGCACATTAAGTGAGAGCAAATAACAATAACAAAACACACACAACATCACACACACACACACATAAGCAGAGTGCCAAAAGTTTTGCTAAATATAATCCGAGACTCATTTCAATAAACGTACTTTTCGATCAACAAATGACGCAATCTTTTTTGCGAGATTTATCTTCTTACTGGAGTTGGAGCTGGGAACAGAGGAGAACTTCAAGTTGGTGCTGGCTGATTGCGCTGATTGAGCTGATCGACAACTCCATTTAGCCAATTCGCAATATTATAACTCTACAAACAACACACACAGACACACACACACACACACACACACAAAAATATTTAATAATTGCGGCCGCGACAATAACACCCAATGCCAACCGGGCAAAGAACCTGACTGAGCCACAACACGAGTTGGCCAACAAACGACGCAAAATGCGAAGTGCTTACTTAAAGAGAGCGCCTCAGCGCCTCAGCGCCTCAGCGCCTCAGCGCCTGCCAGCTGCTAACTTGGCTCAAATGCTGACTTGGCTCAAATGCCTGCTGCCTGCTGACTGCTGACTGCTGCCTACGCCAATGTCACCCAGTCAAAATAGTGCGAACTGGTGGGCAGACATAGCCAAAATGAGACTTATTAATTAAGTTTCTGTTTCTATTTCTCTCATTTCAGTTTCCTATGCCAGCTGACAGTTGTTAAAGCACTTCAAAAGCCGCATATGCAAATTGTGTATTGAAACCCAAAGCAGTCAAATGTAAATGGCATTTTAATGGCGTGTGCAGATCCCTCACTTCATCATCGTCCCAAACTACGTCTTCTCATGCGGGTGGTTCTAGTTGTAGCTAGTTGTTTTCGTTCTTTATTTGTTTTTTAGCTAGTTTGTAATAATCAAGTTTGACAAATTCGAGCATTCCATGCGAATATTGCGTAGTAGAAAAACAAACAAACAATGTTGGCATAAACAAGTAAAGAATGCCTACCTTGGGCACGCCGAAGCTTAAATACCCTTCGAGATTGCTGTTAAATTACCGTGAAATTTGGAGTCACCATAAATTTGGAAAACAACAACGAACAATTGTGATTATGGCAACTATTTGTTATAGTAGTTAGCATAATAACACGCAAAATGAAGGAGTTTGTTTTTGTCTTTTTCCTACTAATAAGCTTATTGGGTAAGTAAATAAATAGATGATAAATGGAAATCAAATTGTGAAGCAGAACTTGATAAACAATAGAGTTATAACTACAACAATTCATCTCTCGACCGATTGTTCATATGGTATATAAAGGATATAGTAGTCCAATCTCGATGATTGTTGGTCCAAAAGTAGCTTAATCATACGTGTAACTATTCATTTTCATAAGCATAACTTGGTAAGCAAAAAAGACTTTCATACAAGAACTTATCTTTGAACTTGTTCCATTGTTCCAAAGGTTTAAAGAAACGCAATAATTCTCATAGCTTGTGAGTGATTTTTGATTTCTTATGTAGCTAAACATAAACATGTTTCATTAGAGAAATCCATCGATCGTTCTTTGACAGCAATATAATATAGTAATTCGATCCGGTCGCAGCAACAAGAAGGACAAAGACCAAGCTTGAACAAAATAGCTTCCAAATTGAGAGACTAGTTTGGATAGGCCTATATTGACTCGGCTAGCAATGCTGATCAGTAATATAAATACCTTGTGTAACGACCAAAATATGAGAATTGTCAACGTCATACATATATACATATATAGATAAGATGCGCAGCATCCAGCACGTGCCAGCTTCAACTTGTTTTCCCAACTCTATCATTGTTACAGGTTATCTAATCAAGAGCCACAAATTAAAAATCACAGCTAGCAAAACGGTATATTGCACAAGTCGGAAACGTTTTTTTCTTTTAATTAATGAATTAATAGAAATAAATGGATATGAGAGCAGCTCATTAAAATACATTATGCATAAAATACAGTGGCAAATAAAAATATAGAGAAAAGCGGAGCAAACGGTGGCCCCGCTAGGAAAGCTTATTTAATTACGTTGCAAATTGCAAGCGAATATTACGTAATCATTATCCAGCTGGCCACATGGGGGCTAGCCAATTATGGCCAACTTGTTGCAAGATCAGATGCCATAATATGGAATCAATTAAAGCGACGCAGCATTATGGAAGTCTGCAGTCAGAGATTATGTCATCTCGACGAGTTCAAGTGCATCCTCACCTGTCCTGCCCTCAGGCGATGACCAAGTGCAGCATCAACAATAAATAATAAAAACAATAATAATAACAACAACAACAACAACAAAAACAACTTAAACTACATGTTTGAAGCAGCTGGCAGCTGGCTGCCTTTGGAGCTGAGCGAGACTCGCTTTTGCCAAATTCGGTGGCTACGCAAGGTTGCCCACAAGATGTGCACACACTCAGACTCGCACTCACACGCACACTCACACGCACACTCACATTCACAATCATATCCACACTCTTATTCGCACTCGCCTGAGTTTGTTATTGTTTTTGTTGACTTGTGATGTCAACAGCAGTGTGAGGTGCAAAGAGCGCACAAAAATTGACTGAAATTAGCCAGCTCATATAATCAAATATGCGACTATATATATACTATATATATATATGTACACGTATGTATGTACATGCACCTAAGTGAGCTGAAATTAAATCATCATCTTGATCTGTGTTTTCTCACATAATTGCCTCAATTTGCATGTGAACAACAGTCATTTAAGACATTATGCTTAACTACTTCAGATGACGACGTCTGTCGTTAAATGCTAAACGCTGGCGCCTTGGCCGTTTTTAGATTAGGACTTTAAGATAATTGTCAGAGCCTCATCAATCTGATCATTTTTTGCCACTTTAAGATAGAACCTTTAGATATGCAAAATGTCAGTGGATAAATCTTATTAAGATGCCTCGTCAATCCAACTTAGAAAACATTTGAAAAATGTTTATTTTTCAATTGAATTTTGCCTTTCAATTGTCAACCTTTTGGACTTGGGGCCAAGGCCACAAAGACAAATTAAACTAAGCCAAAATGGTTGAGTAACAGTTTATTTTAATTACGTAGCAAATCAGATCAGACCATATCTGTGAGCAAAAACTGCAGCAGCGAGAATAGCTCATAAGGAAATTCAAGTTGCCCGAAAAAAAAAACAACTAAAAAAACAAAAAAAAAACAAAAGACTCTGGCAACGAACGTGGCATGCCAATTACATATGGCCTGAGTATGGGACAGAGACAGAGACAGAGAGGAGGAGGAGAAGGGGGGGGAGGAGTATGAGGAAGAGGAGAAGGCCACTCTGTGCACGGACGCATCTATTAAAGCTAGCTAAATAATTTACATTTCTGCCGCTTTTGTCATAATCAATTTTTAATTTCTTCATTTCAGACAGTCGCCATAAATTCCATGCCGGCTTTGGGATAAATCGCATTGCCCTGCAATTAAATTGCGTCGCTTGTTCTTGCTGTTGTTGTTGTTGTGGTTGCAGTTGCTGTTGCTGTCTCTGCTGCCAGACATAATCATAACAATAATAATGTAGTCGACTCGGGAGACAAACAGACAGTTGCAGCAGCAGCAGCAGCAGCAGCGGCAGCAGCAGCAGCCAGCCAGTTTTGTTACTTTACTGGGCATATTTTTAATGCGAGTGCCACTGATGAGTTTTTTTTTTGTTTTGTTTTTTTTTGTTTTTGTTTTTGTTTTCTGTTTGTGTTTCCCCATTGCCTGATGTGCAAAGTGATACTTTGTGCAACAAAGAGTGTGGCCTGCTTGCTGCTTGTAATGCCTTATAAAATATCTACTTATTTAAAATAGTTATAGCTTGCTCTGTACGCGTGTGTGTGTGAGTGTGTGAGTGTGTGTGTGTGTGTGTGAGTGCTCTCGAGCGCTCTCAAGGTAAACTACATTTTATTGTTGAGGCGGCATTGTTACGAGCATTGCTTTTGGCATTCGTTCTGGCTTACTCGCCCACCTACTACTATATACATCTAAATATATATAAATAGTTTATACATATATATATATGCATATGTACATATAAATAGTATAAATAATATATGTGGTACACATGCTGTGTGGCAGCCAATCAATATCATCCGTAGAAATAGTCGTCAAATTATGCATTTGATGAATGACCAAATGTCAACTTTTGTTTGTTGGTTGCAGTTGTTATTGTTCTATGTTGTTTCTGTTGCTGTTGCCCATTTAGCAGCCACACGAAGGTGATTCGCTTGCCCGATTTGTCTGACCATCATCATCATCTTAGAACATCAGCAGCTGTTGCGAGTGTTATTTTGTGACTGCGACTGCCCAGTTAATTAGTTAGTTGAATTATGTAGTCATGTTCATTTGATGCTTTCAGCGTGGGTTGTTAGCGGCATTGATTGACCAAAATTAGCCTGTCTACATGTGTACATATGTGTGTGTATGTGTGTGTGTGTGTGTTTAACTTAATACAGCTGTGGTCAAAATGAATGGAAAGTGTTCAACAACAAAAAAGATACATCAAATAAAGTTGAAAAATGATGAAGATTTTATTTGTAGAAATGTGACCAATACTGAAGAAAAGTAAACATCAAAAGCTGGCATAACTATAAAATTATTAAGAAAAACAAATAAAGCCCTTAACATTGCCACAAATTAGCGGCCCAAAATAATAGTGGAATAAAGGGGAAGCTTTCATAGCTTCACCTGAGGCCAAATAATATTTCTAAAAGTAGATATGATGTGTGGATTTGGTAAACTCTGTTTAGTATTTGCTTTCTCTCTCTCTCTCTCTCTCTCTCTCTCTGTTTCTTTAGAACTAATCAGCATACAGCGTTAAACAGAACCGAAGATAAACATGATAAATAGGTACA
Organism: Drosophila cognata; assembly: GCA_035041535.1. NCBI lineage: Eukaryota > Metazoa > Arthropoda > Insecta > Diptera > Drosophilidae > Drosophila > Drosophila cognata. The sequence continues at coordinate 1,275,782 of JAWNLC010000451.1, forward strand.
ATACAAAAAAGCGATGCGAAGAGATAAATCGAAGAGTAAAATGAGCTGAGTAGCTGTGCAAATATTAAGAATCTGCATTTTTGGAAGAAGTGCTATTATTATTGTGACCGCAGCTGTAAATATGTATATTATACTTAAATGTATGCAGCTAGCTGCTGGGGCTGTTTTAGTCAGGCGGCGAGTTATTGAATGAAATGTTTGTAATTTACCATTAATAGAAGCAGCTTGCACTTACGCAAGTGTGGGTGAGTGTGCGTGTGTGTGTGGTGTGTGTGTGTGGTGTGTGGGTGTGGTGTGTGTTGTGGTTATTCATTGAGGTTATATGCCTTAAACACAACACACTGACCTATGCGCTTCACGTGTACATCTCGATTGAAGCTGACACGTGGTCCGCCATTTGCTGGTGTTGCAGTTGCAGCTGTTGCACTTGTTGTTCCAGGCATTTGTTGAGGTTGCGGCGGCATTCTGCTGGGCTTGTGATGGGTTTGTTGTTGATCTGATCTTATGGTTTACCAATTTTCTCTAGCGTCGCTTTAAATTTCTCACTTGGCTTTTCGAAAAGTGTTAAGCAGCTGTTCCGGGCATTTTCTTTTGTTTTCTTTTTTTTATTTATGCTCAATTTGACAGTCGCTTTTGATGATCTGATATCATATATCAAAATATATATGGGCCTGTCAAAGTGTCGAACTGCAATTCGAAAATAGAAATAAAGAAGAAAAAAAGACAAGTCTCAAATGTCAAATGATGTACTTATTATTGTTGTTGTTTTTGTTGTTGTTGTTTGTTTGCTGTTAAAGTTGTTGTAGTTGTTGATGTTTTTGGTTTTTATCGTGTTGCTTGTTAGACTCTCTGCACCTCATTAGCTGCGACCTGGTTAAGTTTTGTTGGTTTGTTGGATTGTTTGCATTGTTGGTTTGTTGGTTTGGTGTGTTACTTAACTAAATCAAATCTATCAAATTGCCTTATTAATGGCCACTTGACATGCGCCAGCGAAAGTGTTATTAAAATTAAATCAAAGCTGCAGGCTTATCGCAAAGCAGAAAAAAGTAGAGAGCTCATCAAAGAGTCAGTTATTTTGTATGCCGCGGACAACGCAATAAACCCATAAGAAATTAGAAACGAAAACAAGTAAATGAACGCAAAAAAAAATTGATAAAAAAAAGACAAGCACACAGACGGCAGTGAAAAGAATAATTGCCAATTAATAAAAAGCCAATGACTCTGAATCCGAATCCCAAAATGTATTTAAAATCATTGTAAAGCTGGCAACGGCTGGCTGGCAGGGCAGCAGGGGAGCAGGGGAGCAATACGAAGTGGGCAGAGCGAATCAAGTTTATTTTGCGTTATGCTCGTTAGCCGGAGCAAAAACACACGCACAAAAAAGACATTATGAGGGTGTTTTTTGTCTGCATACCATAATATCTTATATATATATATATATATGTATATATGTTTAATTCGACTCTTCCTCTTGACTGTTGTTGTCATTGTCACATGCGAGCGACTTTGAATTGGCAATTGGGATGGATGAAGTGGCACCGATTGGAGTCGCGTCTAGCAGCGAATAACAATACAAAGCGGATGTGGGGAGAACCACGAGCAGCACTCTATTTGTGGCAAAACACCCCCTCCCCCTCCACATCCCCCACCACCATGCCCTCCGACAAACGACATTTGGGTGTGTCCTGCAGCCGCCATGCAAAAAATATGTTGATTGCGATTAAGCAAACGCGATAATATTCATATTTGAATGCGAGGCAACCAAAACTCTATTTAAACAATGCATTATGCCCGAGGATATGCCGCACATGCGCACACAAGTGCTGCTCTTGCAACCTTGCAACCAGGCAACCCAAGCAACCCAAGCAACCCAAGCAACCGAGGCAAGTGCGCTAAGCAGGCGCAGCCAATGAGTCCGAGTATCCCACTTACCCGACCCCCAATCGTTCCCCCGATTGTCCCCCAGTCTTCAAAGTGCCTCGCTGCAGACTCACGCACGCACCCACCCAAACCGCGCAGCTCTCTCCCTCTCTCTCTCTCTCCATCTCGTAATGGGTAGAAAATGCATGCCCATTATGGCACCTGGTCAGGGGCCGAGTCGTAATCATAGCCAGCCGCCTACACTCAGAGAAACAGTAGAAAATCGCTCTGAAAACTATATTAATTTTGTAGTCTTATGCATTAATTGTTAACACTCATTAGAAATTAAAGAAAGGAAAGGCTTTTCCTATTGTTTACAACACTTTTACTATGTACAAAAAGTAGAAATGATAAATGAAATATTGAAAATCGCCAGCTAAAACATTTTTTCTAGTTTTAAGTTAAAATTTCTAATATGCGACAAAAAAAAGTTCTTCTATAATTTATTTTGAACATTAAACATATTTTGTATTATTTCGAATAATAAGGTTATAATTTCAGTTCGATTTATTTTTCCGAGTGTAGCTAGCCGAAGAGAAGCAGAGACAAACATCAATGCGGGCTGCCTGCCCATTCACTTACTGGCTTACTTACAGACAGAACAGCTCTCCACTCTAACAAGCACACACACAGAGAGAAAGAGAGGGAGAGAGGGGGAGAGAGAGAGAAAGAGAAAAAGAGAAAGGGAGAGAGGGGTAGGAGAGACTGAGAGGCAATCGAGCAACTAGACGTCAATGATCATGACTAGTAGAACCTCGTGTTTGTCTGTCTGTGCCCAGCTGGAGTTGGAGTCGGACTTGGAGCGGGTACGCAAAACGCTTGGAGCTGCCAATAAAAATCCTTTACCATATAATTTGAGTGGCCATGCGTGCGCTCTGACATTGATGGGAAGCTGACTAGTCAGCATGCATGCTACATGCTGCATGCAGCTACAGCAAAGACGCAGACGCAGACGCAGACGAAGACGAAGACTGCCAATTCCTGCTAGCCCCCAACGACCAGGTTGGTTGTTGGCAATGTTGGCCAGATGCCGATGCCGATGCCGATTGTTGCGCGTTGATTGCGCCATGAACGTGATTTGTTTGTAAACACGCATTATTAAGGTGTAATAAACATACAATTTGCAGCGCTTCGAAGCGTAGGAGCTCTGTGCGTATATATGTACATATATAGAATGTATATATATATATATATATATACATATTTATATATGTAGATATTATATATAAATATGATGTTTACAAACTATTTCCAAGCACAGGAAAAACTTTCTTATTTTCAGCGCAATTTTCTCTTCAAGTTTTTATTCATTTATTATTTAAGATAAGAAAACATTTCTAAAAAAAAACCATTCTAATTTTTTTTGTATGTTAACAATTTATTTTATAAGACTAGTTTTTTATTTAGTTTTTGATTAGGAAGACATTTGGCTAATATGTTTTGCACTACTGTAGACAGGACATCGTAGACTAAGAAGTCAGCGAGCTAACCTAGATATAGTCAGTAGCGAACTCTGCCGATTTTGTAATAATGAGAAAGAAACTTCAAAGTTTTAGCCAAAATAGATGCTAGGGAGACATAGCAATTCTCATTCCAAGCATTAGCGTTAATGGTAGAGCTATGAATCTCACAAAATATGCCGCATTCAATTAACAAACCTAACGCAATTTGTATCCAATTTCAGTCGCAATTGCGTAGTGTGTAGCTAATTTTATACAAATTATTTTAAATTATATAATTACAAACGCTCACTCACTCTCTCTCTCTCTCTCTCTCTCTCTCTCTCTCTCTCTCTCTCTTGCAAGCCAAACAGAGAGACTGTGAGCTCAGAGTCTAGAGTCTGGAGCCAAGCATAATAATGGTTCTGAACTTGAACTTTGACATTGCGAATGAGTATGAAAAAGACAATCAGCAAACATAATGATGGCAACTAAGCAACCCAACCCAGCCCAGCCTAAACCAACACCTCCCCCCCACCAAATACGAAAAACAACTCCGCCGCCCATTGTAACGACCGTGTCAAGTGAAACCAAAAGTGCGGCAACATCAGTTTTGTTGAACAAGCAGCGAGCCAACATCGAACGAGCAACAAGCAAACAAACAACGCGTTCGCCCACTTTGCGTGTGTTCTCAGCGCCAGTTGCTCGCTGACCTCTGCGGCTGGGTTCAGGTTCAAGTCGAACACAACAAAAGCAGCTAACAGAAATTCAGTCTGTCTCTCTGTCTGTCCGTCTAAGTCCGATCTCTTGAGCATACACTCAGCGAAAGAAAATCAGCCTTGAAAATCGCCCCAAATATAAGAACGTTTTTCTTGTTTCTAGAAAGAATTTATAAATTTAATAAAACCTTTTTCTTAAAATTGGAAAGTCTCTCCCTAAACCTATTTTGTAATGCATTTCAAAATTGTAGAAATTCAAAGCCAAATTCTTAGGCAAAATTATTTGTAGAATTCAGGAAAGAGTAATTCAATTTTAATTCTCTAAAATTAGCCATAATGCTGATACTTAAAAATGTACTATTAATAATTATTATTATTAAATTGAAATGTAATAAGGTTTCTAATATTCAGTTTTGGTGAGTGTAGCGCGGCCTTTGGGGCCGAAGTGAAAATGAAGGTGTAGTCCAATTTGTAAGTATGGCCAAGCCCCAAGGCTCAGCACAGCAGCCAAAGCAGCCATCGAGAAGCCGACGTCAAAGTTATGCAAAGCTGTGGCCGGGACTCTCTGCTCCCGGTGGAGTCAGTCCAGTCCCGGTCAGTCCCGGTCAGTCCCGTCTAGTCCAGTCCAGTCCTGCCTAGTGGCCTGTGTTGTCTGGAGCGCATTTTTCCATGCGTGCCGCCTTTCGGCTTTGTTGGTGGCGCTCTGCTTTCCTCTGCTGCTGCTGCTGCTGATGCTGCCGCTGCTGCTGCTGCAACGTCCATTTGCCGACTTGGCAAATACTTAATTGCATTTCGATATCTATGCTCAGGCATCTGCGAGTGAGGATGCCGCAGCATTGGGGCACTCAGACAGCGAGACAGGCATTTGTTGTGGACATGCAGACGGCCAAAGCAGCGCGAGGCTGTTGCTCCTCTCTGTGCTGTGCTGTGCTGTGCTGTGCTGTTCCGATCTGTTCGGTTCGGTTCGGTTCTGTTCTGTTTGCCGGTCGCCGATTTTTACAACTAAATTCCCTTGATTCATTTTTGCGCTTTACAAAAGAAATTTGTAATTGCTACTCCCATTTAGAGCCCCTATTGCATATCTGCGCGCACATCGCGCCGACAACATGACAATCGACTTCTTCTCTTCTAATGCTATGCACATCCGTTCAAGCGCCCACACACATACACTCGAACATATATATATATAATATATATATATATATATATGTTAGCTCTTTTTTCTGGTATCCGCTCTCGCATATTGTTTTGTCATCGTTTTGTTTGCTGCCTGCCCCGTTGATGGTCGTCCGTCAATCTTGGCACCGTCAGTCGTCAGTCGCAGTGCCCCCAAACTGGAGCCCCGCCGCCCCCTCTCTGCGCCAGCACTGTGAGATGGCATTGTGCTTGAGCACGCTGTCATTTTCACGCTTTGTTAGCTCACTAAACTGTATCTCGACGGCTACAACAACTACAACAACTGCTCTGTACTAGGAAGCGTCATGGCGCAGCCACGTTTTTTCTTTATTTTTTTCTTTATTTATGACTACATATTTAGTTTATTATGTATGTTAGAAGGTTAATCTCGGCGGCATTACATTGCATGTTTTGCGCCTTTGTGGCAAATTTCTTTGCCTTCGCCTTAAAAGACTTGTATAATACTTGCACACCACGCGACAACACGATGGGGCAGCCAAATATGGCAACAAAACTAAATAATAGAAAATATTTGTCAGCAAGTAAGAATATTACTTTTTAAGTTTATACTATTTTTATTCCCCAATATTACGTATTACTACAGACAAACAGAAGAACATGGCTACCTCAGCTCGTCTTTTGATGCTGATCAAGAATATATATACTGTATATGTCGCCGATGCTTGTTTCTGTGTAAAACAAATGCAAACGAAGATCAGCATACAATGCAATGAAGAAGCGTTAAGCCAATGACTGAATTTAGCCCTACGCAACTGACCTGGGGTGTAGCTGCCCCCCAACTTCTAGTCTTCTATGTAGCATAAAGCAATTGCAAGTTGCGCTGAGGCAATCTTCTGCATAAATGTGTGTAAAGAATGATGGCTAATCAATTTCATGTTTAATGGCTAATGGCATGATTAATGTGGCTTTTAACTCGCGCTGCTCTCTCAGCGGGCATAAATTTCACTTTTCTCGCATCCATAATACACTAATTAACCCAGAGAGTATATCCACATACATCCATATGTATATCTAATGAAAAGAAAAAACAAAAAACGAAAAAAAAAAGTATGTTATCGACCGCTGTGCCATTTTTCCATGTCACAGTTGCCGACTGCGCGACTTTTAACCTGTGCAGAAATCAATTAGGCACCATATCGAATGGATACACACACGAACACACACACACACTCACACAACTTCTTGCACACACTCAAGCGTAAAAGCGATCGATCATCAACAGTCGATGTTCGAAATGATGCTGAGTTGGCCCTTGATTGTGGACTCGGTGTGAGTTTTTTCTTCTTTTTTTTTGGCTTTTGGGAAAACGTATTTTATTTATCAATTAAATCGAATCGAAAATTGTGCGCAATTACTGAGCAAATAGTTATGAGCCAAGTTCGTTGCCTGAGTCTTTTGTTTAGCAGCCACACTCAGCAAAAAATTTGCAATGAACTTTAGAAATTCGAGATACTTTTTACGCCAAAAAGCTCTAATAGAGCAGAGAGCAAACTTACCCCAAATTTGTATAACATTTATAACTTTAGGAAAAACAATTTTCTTATATTTCGAAATTATTTCTAGGAACAAGAAAAACTTTCTAATTTTACTGTCGATTTTTTTCTGAGTGCAACAGATTTTTTCTCTCACTGAATTGCTGCACGAAACCCACTCCCGACTCTCGCCTGTCGTCTGTTGAGTGGGGGGTGTCAGTTTCGATTTCGATTTCGGTTGCAACTGCAGCTTGCAGCTTGCAGCTTGCAGCTTGGTTGCATCTGCCAGGCGTGCAACATTTCCGGCAAGAGAGCTCCACGCTGACGCTGACGTTAATGTTGACGGTGGCAAAGGTCAGCAGCGCAAACGAATCGGCACTTGGCACTTGAATGCCTGATGCCCGATGCCCGATGCCCGATGCTCGATGCTGATGTCTGAATGCTCATGCAACAAAATGCTGCATGCGGCATGCAATGGGAAAAAGGGCGCATTGCATGCGATATTTTCTTTGGGTCTCTGGCACAGCAACAACAAAAACAACTGCAACAGCAACAGCAACAACAACAAACACAAATCATAATCCAGCTGTGGCCCATCTTCCCTCTTGCGTAAGCTCCACTGTACTGCAGAGTTTCACTTTCCTACTGTGTTGCCCAAATCTGTCGCTGCCGGGTTAATTAAAGCCAAAATAAGGCAACTAGCTGGCCAAACTAGCGGTAGCTGCGTTAATATTTTAATTTATGCAAATTTTTGGCAGCAATCTCAGACTAATTATTATTAGCTGGCAGCGATATCAGTTTTATGATTTGATTGATAGAAAGGCAACTCAGCTGTGCAACACAAAACAGTTTAGGTTAGCTAAGACCGGTTGTCGACTCGGGATGCAGCGCAATTTCTGAATCAAAAATGAGTTCAGCCAGTTTCGTTTATGAATTTTGCAATCGTGCACTCAAAGAAAAGATCGCACTAAATTTAAGTAAATCACCCTAAATTGGCGCCAATTATTAGTCACATTAATATTCAGAAAGTAAATTTCTCAAATTAACGTGTTCGGCTTTCTGCAAATTAGTGTTTTCTTTTCTAAATTTCAGACTGAATTTTTCTAAAATTTAAATGAAAAATATGGCTAATTTGTAGGGTATTTTCAAAGTGAAAGATTTCTTCTGCTTTCATTGATTTCATTTTGCTTATTTTTATTTTTTTTTTTTAGTGTAGTTGGTGCTAGTTGTGCTAGTTGTGCTAACTGCAATAGATCGCTTCCGGTGATTCCGCTGCGTCTTCATCATTATGGACAGCTCGTAGTCTACATTCCACAAAACACAATGTGCATAAAAATAAATACATATTGAGAGCAGCTTGAATTTCCAAACTGATCAAATTCATTGATATGCAGTTGTCGTTAAGTGTTTGTTGGCCGGCAGGGTACGCAATTGCCAAGGCATACAAAGCAGTGACTCAATTTCAACATTACTTACAACAAATTCATTTTATTTTCAACACGCATTGTGCAATGACTGTCGCAAAATAAGCTAAATTTTGGCCCCATTACATTATGAAAGCGTTACAAATTTTACTTTGATGAGACACATTTGCCAATTGGCCGATAAACGAGCTCTGTCATTTTGAACAGTTAAATTGGGCTGGGAAACCAGCTCACAATAACTATTGCCATAATCGGTCAATTTGAGATATCATTTGTATGCATGAATCTCCATTTGAGTGCAGCAGTCAATGTCATAATAAACCAGCAACAACACCCAAAAGACAACTTATCTTTTGTTGACCAAATGACATCATAACATCGTTTCACGTCTAGCGACCCACGCTCCACCAATTGGCCAAAATGTATCTGCAGACTAGGCAAGAGAAATTTTCACGAATTCAACGCAGTTCTCGGAAACTCATAATTGGCTCGAGTTGAAAGCTGAAAGCCAAAGCTAAGCGGGCCCATTGGCAAGACTAGCAGTCAATACAGTCAATACATCAATTTAATGACTTCATTGAAAGCATTTTCGGCTCAACACATCATCCACGCCCCAAATACATTGATTTCGTTTCGATCCATTCTGCCATCGCAGATTAGCTGTAGGCTTAAGCAAACAGAAATTCAGTTAGCAGTTGGACTAATAAATACCCTATAACTTCGTAAGTAATAGCTGTGTCTTAATTGGCATAGCTGGAATGTGTTTGCTAATGGCATATTAACAATAGTATTAATTTGGAAAGTTCGCAAATGTTCTTAAGTGGATTTTTTGGCATAACATTTACATATGAATTCCGACACAGAAAATCGTCTTCAACCGTGAACGTTATTTTATTCAAGTAAAAAGTGCAGATTTTAAGATATCGGATCATTGTCGAAAGATTTTATACGTCTAAAAATCTTTTTTTGGCAGTCCAGCTTTCCAGTCCAATTTCAACAAGAATTTCTAGCCAGAATTGCGTTTCACACTTTAAATGCAGTATTAATCTATAGTTCAAACCTTGATTTTTGTAAATCAGATCAATTTTAAACAAAATTAGGGGAAATTGTTCAACATTACAGGGTATTATCCGTGCTTAGTTTTTGAACAACCAAATCTACGATTAGCGTTCCCAGGGCGTCGTATTGCAAGTCGGAGTCTGCACCTGCCAATGCCACAACAAAGCCCAAAAACACTTGACACCCGATACTCTACGCTGTGGCGGCAAATGAGCAAAAGGGAGGACACAAGGGGAGGCCGCAGGGGGCGGGCCAGAAGGGGACAAGCGCTGAGCTGATGATAAGTAGTGTGTTTGATAGTGTTCGCATTGCCGGACTAATTGGGCTTTTATGAAGTAAGTGTTGAGTGTGTTTTTACTTCCGCAACAATGCTTTGTCAAGTGTCAAATGCGTTTTACCGTTCAATTGGCCGATCAACTTCCGCTCGACAAGAGCTCAATGCCAGGCCAAGTTAGTTGAACATGTGTTTGCTTGTCTCTATTTTGTGGCCTATTTGGCTAACAAATCAAACGCGAGCAGTTTAACAACAAGTTTTGTTAAAGCCCATTAAATCAACGCTGCTGCGTCTTTGATTCCGATTACGGCATTTGGTAGACTTTTGTGATTTTGATTTTAATTTTTGATTTCAGTATTTATTTGTGTTTTCGATTGTTGTGCGTGCCCCTTGGGCAATTAAGAGCTGCACGATGCACGAAAGTGAATGTTGTATTGTGGGCCAGATGCGTCCCAGACGATTAGGTAAGGTCACGGGACGACAACGATTCATTCATTAGCAGCCTTATTCACTTTGGCAACGCAAAACACACACAAAACAAAAACAAACACTAGCCATGGCAATTTGTTTATATTTGTGCGCAACATGACAAACAACAACAAAAAATTATAAAACCAAATGTAAATGTTCGCAATTCACTTTAAATATTTGAACGAGTGTTATTCAGTCCAGCCAAATGTATTCACAATTCCCTTTAAAAATAGTTGAATACGTGTGATGTTAGACAGCGGCTTTATTGATGTTTTTTGAGTCAATTTTGGGTTTCGTTGTAGGTGCTAAATGAGTCAAAGCCAGAAGTTTATGAGCGTGCAAGGAAATGCAAAAAAATATATACATACATATATACATATGTATGAATAAGAATCTGCTAAAGTTTGCTGCCTCAATGCCTCAATGCATTTAAAAAACAAATCATCCTTGACGCATGCACACCAAAAACGGCAGCCTGCACATGAATATCAACCAAAAACGAGACAAAAAAAGAATCAAAATAAAAATAAACACAGCTTCCAAAAAAAAAAAAAAGAAAATACAAAAATGAAGCAAGCCGTAGGACTGCGCACAAGGCAAGGCTGCACAACCATTTTTGGCCACATCCACAAAAAGCTGCTGCTTTTATTTATTATTATATTTTTTTCAGAATTTTCAATTTGTTGTGTTTTGCGTGTGTGCATTTAACCCCTTGTTGCTGGCTGCTTGGCACTGGCTTTTGCACAGGTTCCTTTAAATTGACGTTTATTTCCAGACGCAGACGACGACGACGAAATTCGGACCGCAAAAAAAAATGCGCAACTTTCGAAATTTTTAATGAGCACAAAATGTGTGCGTCGAGCTAATTTGCCGCAGCGTTTGAAGACACACAGACAACAACAGCAACAGGAACGGGTTGGCCCTCCGTCTATATAATACGATACGGTTTTTGTTTTTGTTTAGCCAAAAGATCGAAAAGACACCTACACTCACACACACACACACACACAGAAAATTCTTACATGCAGTCGATGCATGACGTCATTTTGGCATTGGCATTGAACTGAAGCTCAAGTTTGGCATGCTTTCGAAATGCTCCCACGTAGCCAGCGACAAGTGAATAAATAAATACATCTATTTAAATATGTATACATTGTATATTAAATATGTAAGTTATATAGATATCAACTCACAAGGGTCAGCAGTTTGTCCAATGCCAATGTAGATATATATGTTTTATAAATAAATTCGTAATTAGACTTCAAAAAATATCAGATTGCTCCAGTCCAGTCGTTTTGAGTTGGTAAGGATCAACAGATCGCCCAGGACAACCAACGTATGGATTTCAGGTCTTCAAGATCTCTTCCCTTTAGATGTATATATATGTAGATAAATAATAGATATACAAACTAAATCAAATTTACTTCCAATAATTCTTCTAATTAAATTCTTCAAGTTTTGCTCCCGCTTTAGTATCTCCAGGTTATAAATGGACGATATACATGCAGCGAGTGCGAGGGATATATACCGGCCAAACTGAGCAGATCGCCCAGAATCACCAGCGAGATTTGTGCATAACGCACACTTTTTAAGCTCAAGAACCACATTACATAACCACGAAATCCAGTCAATTTTATTGGTCTCGCTCCATCCATTTCCAATAATTTGTAAATATTCCAATTTATTTTGTTGATATAGCTTTTGGCATGAAAGTCGACTGGAGAATGTCAAAAACTGCTACGCTTAGGATAAAGTCAAAATGAAAGCTGGAAGCAAAGTTATTTGATTCAAGCAAATTACATATGAATATTCTGGAATATTTCGCATCTGGCGAGAATACATAAATTAAAATTCCTCAACGAATTTAAAGAACAAAATTTATGTGCATCATAAAAAAAATCAAATTGTACGAATTTCAAATTTTTCAAGCCCAATCACATTAGCAATGCTAATGCGAGCTCCTCTCAGAACTGTAAGCCGAACCGATAATGAGCGACGCGGCAAACAGCATTTTTTTAGACTCCCAAAGAAGATACATTAATCTAAAAAATTAAGAAGCAGAAACTGGCCATTCCCTTAAATATCCAAACACGCTGTAAACTTTCACTAAAATCTTACAAGTTTAAGCCAATAAAAATTAAAGATACAGACTTTGTAAGACCTTCTGAAATCTATTTCCGTTTCAAGCACAACCAAAGACGGGCATCATCTTTATCATCATCATCTTTATCATCATCAACATCATCATGGGCGTTTTTATTAACATTATAATTGGTTATTAATTTGCATCCAAATTCAAAGCACTCGCTGATCGAGGAGCTGACCACGAAAGACGTGTGTTCAACGATAATAGAGGTCATCTAAAGTTACCCAAAAATAAAAAAAAAAGTTAAGTTGTCGAACAAAGAAAGAAAGTCGTCAATAAGCACATTTATCATTTGTCTAACATAATTTGCGCACTCTTTGAACTTAAAGAAATTACTTCAATTATGTGGCAAAGGTTTACAGATCAGCTTATTGGTTCTGCACTGAGAACTACACTAAGAAAAACTACATAGCGAGAACCATACTGAAAATAAAAACCAGGATTTGCATTTCTTCATTTCAGAATGGATTTTTGTAAAATTTAGAAAAAGAATGTGTTTTTTCCTATAAAAGAAGAGAAGAAGAGAGAGAACCAATTTCATTACTATTTTCTGAATATCAGAAGGAACTTTTTCTAACCATTTGCATTTCTACTTTTTAGAAATGCATTTCTTGGCAATAGAAATTATCTTTAGTTTTCAGAGCGATCTTAGTTCTTATTCTGAGTGTAATTAGTTTGCTAAATGAAATATGACTCACAAATTCTCACGAATGCGTTGGCAGTCTACACACACACACAGACACATGTATGTACATAAATTCGCCCACAAATAAAAAATAAATAAAAAGCCAACTTATGTATTTGTGTAAGTGGAACAGCTCTAATGTTATTCTAGGGCCAAAAAACTTGAGCATTCAGCTCGAGATCAGCGATTAGGTTTGGCAGTGAATTGAATTATTCAAGACGTTATTTACTAATTTTTAGTACAAAGTAATAAATAAGTAAATAAACAATAAATAACGTCCTGAATATTTATTACTGAATATTCAAGACATTATTTATTAATATTTAGTACTAAATATTGAAGACGTTATTTATTAATATTTAGTACAAGAAATACTGCATTTAGTTTCGGTGTTTTTAGATAAGTTTACAATCATTTGGTTATCAGCGTGTAAAGCGTAATTTTTAGGCTAGCTCTACTGTAGTTGTTGCTCTCAAAGGAATACACGTTAAGTTTAATTGTTGTAAATGTTGTGTTTATAATAACAATAAATAAGTTTCAGCTGGAGAGAGAGACTCACCTCAGTTCAAAAGCAATTTGCGCAGTTCTAATTGCAATACTTGTTGCACTTCTTGTTGTTGTTGCTGCTGCTGTTGAATCAACAACTTGATGCACTTGTTCGATTTTTTTGGAAAATCCTTCAACGATTTGCGAATTTTAATTAGTTAATCAAACACAGTCGTTTTTTTTTTGTTTTTTTTTTGGTACGAAAATTACCCAAAAAATCGTTTGCACAATTTAAGCGAAAATCACGATTTGTGCCGTTTTTTTGTTATTTAGCTTTTTGCACTGCTCACAAAGTCGTTTGTTTTTTTTTTTGATGTGTGTGTGGGTTGATTGTAGTTGCGGGGGGGTTTGTATGAGGAGACAGATGGAGAAACAGTTGGGTTTTTTTTTGTTTGCTATCGGTTCTCCTAATTGCAATAAGAGGTAGGTTGGTGGTGGGGGCGACGGTTAGTTAGCAGCTGGGCACGGCACTGGCCAGTTCGTATTTATGCGTATATTTAAATATATATATTTGAATCGTTGTAAATCACACACAAAAACACACAGACACACACCAACGAGGTGGGTGATGATGAGAGGGAACGCACGGCGTATATGGGTTCACAGCCAGGTGAACACCGTCACGTCTAAAAGCCGACTGAGCCGACGAGCACGATCTCTGTGACTTCGAACTTCGACTCTGGTGATGCCAGCTCGTAAGCAGAGAGCAAAGCTCAATGCGTGCTGAGAGCGTAATATGCGGTGGCAAGCAGGCGCAGGTAGGCAACGCAACAGGTAGCCGGCATTTCTTTCGCTCTCGCGCGCTCTCTTCTTCTCTCTTCTTTGCATACACTCAGAGAGTGAGAGAGCTTAGCAGTCATAGTGCTGGTGCTGGCTCAGTTTTTGTCATATCAACAGCGATGTAAACAAGTGAAACCAGCTCGCCCAAACATTCTTTGTTGTTTGTAGCTGCTCTTCTTCTTCTTCTTGCAAAACTAGCAAATATAAATATGGAAATTCTGTGAGCGAGCAAAAGCTAACAGACATGCTCAAAATTGTTGTGTTGGCTGTGTACACTCAGAAAAAGCCCACCTAAATTTTAGAAAATCGTCATACATTTGGCGCCTTTCTAAATTTAAGACTTTTTTTCGAAGTATTTAGAAATTATTTCTAATATATAATTGTTATATATAGAAAACTTCTAAAAATGTGTCTAAAATTTACTCAAAAACGTGCTAAAATTTAGGGACGTTTTTTTTCTGTGTGTAGGCAAAACAAACAGTAAGCGTGCAGCTAGAGGCGAGAAGTGAAACCAACCTCCCAAGTCCAAGGAGGCAGTCAGGAGGCAGTGAGGCAAATAGGGTGTCTCCACACACACACCCAGCTCATCAATCACGATCTCGGCTAGTTATAATAATCGCTCGCTGCGTTCCATCACAAGTCATTACACTGGCTGTGGCTGCTGCTGCTGCTGTTGTTGTTGGTCGGCTTCACTAATTAATTCATCTTGAATACGAGTTCTGTGAATAAGAAGCGCTTAATCCCCAAGGCGTTCGTATGAAACTATTCTGGCAAGTGTCATAAACAAAGCAAATCGTTGGCAGATACTTCAGCAGGTAGCAAACCGAATAATATAATTCACACACACACACACACTCAAACGCACACACTTCAATTTGAATATCACAGTAATTAATCAAAAATGAAAAAAAATAAATATATATTTATATACAAATAAATCACCAATCGTCATCGTCTTCAACGGTCAAGCAACTATAAAGCACCAAAAGCTGAATTCGTCCCACGTTCATTTCACACTTTCCGCATCCCTTCCCCCTCTTTATGCCTATATAGTGCGTCAAGGAGTCCATTTAACTTTAATAAAGTTGTCAACGCACGAAATTGTCGTGTGAAGAAGAAGCATTCGCCATATCGTTTTTTATTCATTTTTTTACGGCGCCAACGCTGACAGAATCAAGTGGTCGTCATTCGGCTCACGATTACATTCCTGTTCGACTGCGAATTCGAGTTCGAGTGCAATCGTTAACGGTAAATGCCAGACAGGTGAAAGCCCTTTCATAACATGCTATTGCATATATGTATTATTAACGTAAGTTATTCTAGCGCATCCCTTGAGCTTTCTATATTTAAAAGCTCTCTTAAAAACGCGAAGCCTGGCAAGTGTTGCGTAGCTTTTTTCACAGTCAGTATTTGTACGGATTTGCAGCAGCAAAGGTTTCGAATGTTTTGTTTTTAGTCCAAGGACGCGTAGAAGTTAAAACAATCAAAAAAGATAAATTGAAGATAAATAACTAACTCAAAAATGTGAAAAAATGTTTGCAATAAAAAGCATATTTGGTGTCAAACTATTTATGCAACATTAGCGAATTGTTATGTTAATTCTATTATTGTTAAGGTCAAACGTTGCTCATCACCATGTAACTATTTTTATATAGAAAGTAAATATATATAACAAGACACGTGTGTATCTATATACTTTACATCTATATACATAGATGAGATTAAAAGCTTTGAGCACAAGTGAAAACGAGAGCTTTGTTCAACAGCTGATTTAAACTAGCCACACACACACACCCATATAAGAAGTGATAAATTAAATGGCGCTTATTCGCTGCTGCTTTGAGCCACCCGAACTGCCCGAGTTCTTCGATAGCTTCGTACAGAAATGCACCGATCCCAGTTGTAAGTATTGTTACAAAAAACAAAAACCAAACAAATTAAATACATCAGTCGCATTTAAATTAGGCGCGCAAGTGTTAACGTGGTGGAGCAATGCTGTTAAGTGTACAACGCAACAGCGCATCCAACTTCATGCCAAATGCATTGCCAGATTGTCAAAACCAGAATTTCGAGAAGTCAATATTATTAAGAATAGGCAGCATTTAATGAATTAGCGTAGCAAACTTCATGAAAAATGTGCTGCCACATCGACAAGAACAACAAGCGAGCAACTATACGAGAAATAAAAGAAGAACAAAATTTCAAAACAGACAGCGGACATCAAAATTATTAACGCCAGCTGTTAACGCAACAGTGCAGCCAACTTCATGCCAAATGCGCTGCCAGACGGGCAAATCCAAAAGGCTGGCAGCTCTGCGAAAAATAAAAGAAAAACAAAAATTTCGAGCAGCAAATAAAACATAAGCACAGACAGCATAGTTATTATCGCTAGCGTTTATTATCTAAAGTTGCGATAAAAAGAACAGCAACAAATAGCCAGACAACATGCCTGGTGAGTTATAAATATGTTTTAAAGGGGAGAGCGAGGAAGATAGGCAGTCTGACCTCTAAAGCGAAACCCGAATGACGCCATCAAAGTGTAACGAAAGAGGCACAAGGCACACGGGGCAAGGAGGCGTCAACAACACGCGCCAAAGATGAGCCACAAAAGGCAAGACGCACAAAAACAGAATACACACCTCGCACGCACATATAATAAATGTATATATCACGCGACAGAGGTCAATTCGCTTAACGATTACAGTTGCGATAAGATAAGGTTTTGGGTTGGGAATGGTGAGATTCAGGGCAGGGGAATGGGAACTAGGAAAATGGTCGTCACACCCTGTTGCCCCAATTCCTTCTTTAACTATAAACAGTCGCTGTTCGCCATTAGCAAAGTGTACAACTCAAACATACACTGCGATAAATTTGCGATGACGTCGTCGTCATGTTTACTTATCGCTGCATTCACGTTTGCCTGCCAAATCCGTCTAATTCATGTGCCTTTCCCTACGCCCTTCTAGGTTGCTGCGGCTGCTGTTCAGCGCTGCGTCCACGCTACAAGCGTCTTGTAGACAACATTTTCCCTGTGAATCCGGAGGATGGCTTGGTCAAGTCGAATATGGAGAAGTTGACATTCTATTCGCTCAGCTCGCCGGACAAACTGGATCGCATTGGCGAATATCTCTACCAGAAGGCCACCAAGGACATCAATCGCAAGCGCTACAAGTGAGCAATTAATTCTCTTATAATTATAGCTTATTTATTTATTTATTAACATTCACAGGCTGGCCGAGATTGCCATGGAGGCCATGGATCTGTTGCTGCAAGCTTGTCATGCTCAGACCACCCTAAATCTGTTTGTGGAATCGTTCTTGCGCATGGTGCAAAAGCTGCTCGAGGACTCGAATCCGAATTTAAAAATTATGGCAACTAATTCTGTAAACTCAGCTCCAACTTGATAACAACACACATATTAATCATCTCCTGCTTTATCTGCTCCTCTAGTTCGTCAAGTTTGCCAATATAAATGAGGACACGCCGTCGTATCATCGACGCTACGATTTCTTTATCTCGAAATTCTCGTCCATGTGCCACAGCGATAGCCAGGATTTGAGGGATAGCCTCCGTCTCGCTGGCATCAAGGGACTCCAAGGCGTCATTCGAAAAACTGTGTCCGACGATCTGGTCGAGAATATTTGGGAGGCACAGCATATGGAAAAGATTGTGCCTTCTTTGCTCTTCAATATGCAGGTGAGTCATTATTTAATTGCAATTATTAATTAAGTATTAATTTAAAAAAAAAATTGGCTAATCGAAGAAAAAACGTAAAATTTTAAACTAATTTCGTTGTTTTCGTATATTCTGTTAATGCAATCGAATCGTATATTGAACCCAAACCTAAAAAATAAATATATATAATAAAACACAAACACACAACAATAATAACAATAACAACAACAATAACAACTACAACAACAACAACATCTAATACACAGTTTTGTGTAAACGTTATGTTTGTGAAGAAAAATTTACTGGCGGTAATTGAAACATTTCAAATTGCATATTAACTACTAACTATAACTATATACTTTCTATAGCCTGTCCCAGCTGCTGCGAGGGTAGACCCAAAAGTACTCGGATATAGCCAATTCTATCCGATAGTCAAGCAGTTGTTCGTGAATTACAGTGCAAAGTAGACCAACTCGGATCATACAATCAAATCGTATGTACGGCGGAGAATGAAGCGGGCAAGCAGTCGAAAACGGGGGCAGATAGGCTACAAGATGACTAGGAAGGCACCTAAATTGAGCTGGGCAGAGGCACCAAAACATAATAAGCAAGTTATACCCTTGGAATACTTATTGGTTTCTGGACAACACATCGTAAACTAAGAAGACTCTAGCCTTACTAGGTATAGTCAGTAGCTGTCTCTACTGATGAGAAAGAATGTCCAAAGCACATCCTAGCAGATTATGGTAGCTTGGCCAGGAAATTATGTAGTCCCCCTTAGGAAATATATTATCAACAGAGATTAAGGAAATAGGATTGATGGAAGAGCTGTAGGCTCAGAAAGGGGCACATTAAATCTGACTGGCTATTACCAAATAACTTAACGCTGAGCAAACTTCTGCTTGCCAGTTACTTCTGGGCCTACCCTCGTATATTTCTACATATATTCAGCTAGCTATTAGCTTTTCTCACTGTCCCGAGTGGCAGAATCTATTATTAACATACCACTCTCTCTCGCCCCTTGGCAGTCGGGTGACCTGACACCCGTCGAGGATGCAACCAATGTGACGCCGCCAGTGCTGGCCGAGGAGGTGCTGCGCGAACTTGTGGGGCGTGCCTCATTTGGGCACATACGCAGCGTACTAAAGCCGCTGCTGATGTGAGTATTTCGCTTAATAAATGCTGTAATAAGTATTCAATCTCCATTTGCCATTGCCAAGCGCAGTCATCTGGATCGGCACGAGCTGTGGGTGCCCAACACATTTGCCATTCACACGTTCCGCATTGTGATGATCTCGATACAGCCTCAGTACTCGTACACCGTTGTGGAGACCCTGATGCAGCACTTGGACTCCAATTTGAAGTCGTCGCCCAAAACGCGCACTTCGCTGGCCGTTGTGCTGTCCAAGATCATTGCCATTGCGGCGGGTGAGAGTGTGGGTCCATCGGCGCTGGACATCATTAACAATCTGCTGACCCATTTGCGGACCAGCGTCAGCACCACGACGGAAATAACACCGGAGGAGTCACAGTACCAGGAGGCACTAATCAATGCGTTGGGCGAGTTTGCCAATCATCATCCGGACTATCAGAAAATTGAAATCATGCTGTTCATCATGAACACAGTGCCGGATCTCTCCAAGAAGAGCAAGGGCGATCAGATGCTGCAGAATATCCTGCTCAAATCGCTGCTTAAGGTGGGCAATCAATACAGCACCGTCTCCTTTGAGAAAGCCTTTCCCGCCTCGTTCCTGCAGCCGCTGTTGCGAATGGCGCGTGCTCCACATGATCCCACACGTATGATTGTGATGCAGATATTCCAGGCTCTGTTGGATCGCCACCAGAACGAACAAGTGCTCAGCAGCGTCAGCGTCAAACCGTATCCGGCTCTCTCGCAGGAGCCACCCTCACGCTCCGACATCATCTTCACGCACAAGTACGGCGCGAACATAATGCAGGCCCTGATCGACAGCATGGCGCTATCGGATCGTGTAGATGCACTCTCCGCCAGCTACAATACGGCGGCACTGCTCATCGTCGAGATGTCCTGCAGCGAGACGGTCCAGGAGTTCTTGCTCTTCATATTGGGGTAAGCATATAGATATATGCTACAGTTTTAATGGAACAAAATTAGAAGTTGCATTTTAACTTGATCATAAGATCCAAAATGGGAACTAAGGAGACTCTCTTCTCATACATATTTATATCTCATATGCAGCATACAGCAAGTGGCAAGTACTCTGGAAACGCTGGGCGCTGCGCACCGCTGCAATTTGCATGGCATCTCCATTGCGCTGCTGGTGCTCATCTCGCGCGTGAGTGGCATCAACAGTCTGCTCGAGTACGCCCAGAAGATAATTGAGGCGCGACGCGAGGAGGCCGCCTACTATTTGCCGCCGCTGCTCGACCCAAAGAAGGTATCCAGCAGCAGTAAGAACCTGAATCTATCGCTGCCCCATCTGGCCATCGATAAGTTGGCGCTGGGCGAGTGTATGCAGAATGCGGGCATGGATGCACAGCGTCTGAATACTGGAGCACCGTACACGCTCAATCAGACGGACCATCCGGGCCATCGGCAGTCGTGGGTGGAAAATGTCAGCAATCAAAATGCGCATCGCAATAGTTCCGCCGATCTGACCGTCTACAATGGGGATGTGGACAGCGTGAGCAGCTCCCCTGGCGTCTGCAAGAAAGCCCTTTCCCCAGAACTCAATTTTGATGCAATGAAGCGAGCGTTGGCCGAGCCGACGGAGGCCGTGAAACGGGAGCAACGGGAGAAACAAATGCAAATAGTACGCACATTCCGAGAGGGTGAATTCGATGATCTGATGCGATGCACCGAACCGAAGGTAGCTGGAATAGTAAACCAATCCTTAGCTTCCACTAAACTGTCTTATTTGCTTGCAGCACGATCTCATTCAGAATCGTTTGAATGAGCTCTTCAACTCGCTGGCTGTGGAACGACAGATAACCCAAAGCGACAACAAGGCAGCTCTGCAAAGTGAGAAGCCCGTCTATGAGACGAAATTCCCCGAGCTGTTCTACTACTAACCTAAGCTAAGCTAACACATAATGATCCCATCCAGGGAATTCCTCCGGTTGGATGCAAATAATAGCTAAATTATTTGTATTTATTTTCTATTTTCTGTGCAGGGTAATAGTTTTTATTTGACTACGGCATCTTCTTTGGCTTTTTGTTATTAAATGCTCTAAATAGTATTGTTATTAATAAATTACGTATTTACCTCGTAAACAATTCAAAGGGAAACTTATTTTTGTATATAAAAAGTTCACACACTTAAAATGTGATATTTATGCGAAATTTGTGTGGCAAATAATAGCGAAATGCAGATTCTTTTGTTTCCTTTTAAATGCGCTAAAGAGTATTGTTATTAATAAATGCACATGTCTTGTTAATTATTCAAAAAGGAAAACAATTATTGTTGTATGAAAAGTTAATGCTCACATTTTGTTGCAGCAAATAATGGCGAAATTATTTATAATTTATTTTCCTGAGGCAAGCTAAAACCTTTTGTTTTTCTTTTTGTTAAGAAACGCGCTAAAGAATATTGTTATTAATAAACACAAATTACCTTGTTAACCAAGCAATAAAAAAGACGCTTTTTTTATAAAAAAGTTCACACATTTAATATACGTAATAATTTAGTGATGTTAATTAAACTGCATTTTTTGAGGGGCGTATTTTTAGGGGACTCATTTATAATTAATTTAATGACGTAAGCGATTACGTTTGAGTTCGATAGCCGCCTAACTGGATAATTTGGATTATACGTACATAAATTACAACATTTATATATATATGCCACACATATATATATATATATATAGAGAACACCGATGTGCGAGGGCGCACATTGAAAATGGTTGTAAGTTCAATTAAACTCAAGTTGAGTGTGTTACAAACTTAGAGAGTATCTGCTGGCTAGTAGATAATGTAAAAGATATACAAAAATATATATATTTGTAGAGATATTCAAAGAGAAGGGTGTGCAAAGAATAATGTACAATTATTTAAGGCGTTTAAGCGGGAAACGAATTTACAAACTAGATGTAAAAAACGAGACTCGACTCGAGTCGAGGTGCTTGTTGCACAGGTGAGGGAGATGTGTGGAAGGCATGCAACGCGCTCAGCACTCAGCTCCTCCAACATCGCTGGTCGTCAGTCGTGCCGCCCAGCTAAAGCGTCCAGTTGGCGGCGGAGGCGTTGCCGGCTGCGATGCATCCGAATCGCCGCCAGTACTGCTGCCACTAACACAAACCGCCGAATCATCGGCGTTGGCCGGGGTCAGGGAACGTTCACAGGTGGCGCCCCCAATCTCCGAAATGGGTATGGTTGTCGTCGCCGAGGAGTAGGATTCCTCGACGAGTAGCGGGACAATCTCCTTGAAGCTCTGATTCGGTGGCATCACGACCAGTATATTAATGGAGATGAGCAGCGGATGCACCAGCTCTGCATCAAGCACCATCAGCGACACCTCCTCATTCTTCTCCAGACTTAGAGTGATGATCTCCGATCGTTGGCTGTGGATAGGCTGACGCTGGGCATTTATCGAGGTGACCGTGGTGCGCAGCATAAATTTTCGCTTTGTTTGCAGGCTGAGGACACGTTCGTGTTCGTGACGATGATGACGGCGGATGTTGAGTCGCCGTGAATCCATGATGAGTATCAGATCCATGCCAAAGTTGAAGCCGGTCCAGCGCCACTTTTGATAGCCGGGCTCGAGCAGCAGGCGACCGCAACGCATGCAGTTCTCCAAGAACTCCTCGTTGTCCAGTTGCTTGGGACTGCTATAAAATTGAATTTCAAATTGAGCACATAAATCCATCAAGTTAATAAAGAAGCAACTAGTTACCTATCGTCCTGGCCATGATCGATGCGCAGCAGGGCTTCCCAGTGGCTATGGATATGACGATAGAGCCACTCCTTGGGTATGATGTTATCATTGAAGATGATCTTCACATCCATATAATGATTGGTCAAATACTGAGTACGCAGCCGCTGGAAGACGGGCACATAGGGCTGACCTTCGGGCGTGGCCAGAAATGAACGCTCCTCCATGCGACGGGTAAAATATGTCCACTGGACAACATCAACGCTGGGTGTGTGAGTTTCGACGCCGGCATTAACTAAACGTTCCTGTTGCTTTTGGGCCTCAGCACGCTGCACTGGATCATCGGGATCATAATGCGGATGCAGCTGAAGGAACATCCAAGTCCGGAGTAGGGTATATAATGAGAATTCCGTTTGCATCACATACAAATCCGAGCTGGCCGTGAGTAGACACATTAAATCGATGGGTATATGTCGCAGCAGATTGGGCTGTTTGCTGTAAATGCTGAGCAGATTGAGCTGGAACCATTTGAAGGTGGCCTTCTTCACCAGAATGACACCATACTGACAGGCAGCCTCATAATAGTGTATGGCTGTCTCGGCATTAATGTTATCCACCATCACCTCGGCACACTTATCGATTATGCCGTCCAAATGGAAGAGAGTCGCAGTTGCCAACACAGCAATCACATCCGTCACTTCAATCTCAATTTCATCGGAATACATTGAGCCAAATACGGCATCCACACTAGTTGCAGTAATCCGATCGTCCAGGATTTGGATGTGCACGAAGTTTTGTTGGGATTCCTTCCACGAGCCGTTGAACATGCTATAGAAATAGGGACTCTGACTGAGATACACTTTGTGCAGATGCCACACCTTGTCCAGGGCCATTACTGCCACATCCGAATTCTTTTGCTCCTTGAACAATGCTTTATATATATACTGTGTCGTTGTCAATAGCCTCTTTCTGAAAAGGATTTCGCATGAAAATCAAATTTAGATTCTCTAGAATATTACTCACTTTTTGGGGGATTGTGCCTCCAATTTGGCCCTGTCGCGTTCTTCTTGGCTTACAGTTGAATCCTGACTACGTTTCCGTTTGCGCCGCACACCGCCGAAAACCTCGGCGACATTTGTCTGCATGGATCCAACAATTTGGCCCATTGTTCTTTCACTTCCTCTTTCTTTCCCGCTACGAAAATATAAAAAATATTAATTTGTATATTTTCACATCAGTTCTAATTTTCTAGCAGGCAGTGTAGCCGACTGTTTCCTTTTGCGTATTTTAACAGGTTGCGTGACAATGTTAATTGACACACAACTTTCGACAGCCTACTTCCTCCCCACCCCACAGATCAAAAAGCGCGCCCAACTTTAATTGGGTCAAATGGTTCCAGTTAGAATGAGAACGAGATAGAGAGAGAGGGCTTTAGTGCAGGCGTCCTGTGAGCTTTTTTTTGGAAACTGCAGTGTTCCATTGCATTCCAGCCAATACTCAGATCGGCGAACAGCTGTAAAGCTCAACAGATGATGTCACCCGCCAGTAAACAGCCTTCAAAGCAGCTGAGGGGCGCGTGGTGGGGGTTTGGCTGTTATATAAATAGAACGAATTTGATTTCGATTTCGAGATGCGATAAACAAAAGGTTTATCAAGTTGCAGACACGCATACATAAACAAACAATTGTTTATGTTTTTTTGTTTGTTGTAAGCGTGTCAAGGCCATTATAAAAGCTGACGCTTTGAGTTTTGTGTGCTTTGTTTACATCATGTTCGCAATAGGCTTGAAAATTACGCACTCATCCACAGTCTCTCGCTCTCCCTCTTTCTCGCTAACACACACACATACACATAGCTATTTAAGTTTGTTTTGGTGCGGCGCAGTTGAAAACCAGTTTTGGACACACTTTTCTTATAAGAAACCAAACCAAAAAAGTCGATTGCAGCGCCAGCGACGATTACGTCATAGCAACGACAAAGAAGAAGCAGAAGAGAAAGAGAGAGAACGCAGAAAAGAGCACGATTTATTTTGTTGTTACTTTTGATTTCTGATGGTATCACTTATCACAGATCATTTCTATCGCGTTGCATTTAAAAAAAATGAAAAAAATTACTGTTGCCCGATTAGTTAAGGCCAAGTAACGTGGATTTAAATCGTCAAAGAGGCCAACAAGTTCGGGCGCAGAGCTCGACTCGAGATTTGAACTCGGAACACTCGCACAGAAGAAAAAGCCAAAACATTTAGAAAACAGCGCCATTCCCCAAGAACTATTTGTCTATGGCTAACAGAAAAGATGGCGTTGAGATTTATTTCTATTTAAAGCATATTAATATCTATTTATATCGATTTGATTTAACACATTATTTTAGAGCAACATTTAAAAATTTAACTAGGACATTGATATCTATTTATTTATAGCTATATTTAAAACATTATATTAACGCAACATATTTATTCATACCTTAATTTATTTTAACATTTAGAAAACTTTTATTTAAATTTTTGATAGATATTTATATCATCATTATAAAGCAACATTAATAAATACTGCTATTTATTTCAAAATTTAGAAGACTGAGATTATAGTAGACCAATTATGCAAATTATAATACTGAAATCATTTGAATTTTAGTTATTATTTATTTATTTTTTAAAATTGTGTATTATTTCTGACTACTTCCGACCAAATATCAAGTTTGCTTCATTTAAATGCACCATTAAACTGGAAATCAAATCGGGATTCGCTTAAGTCGCTTCTCTAATATCGATTAAAGCAATAACAAATATGCACACACAATTCCCATGCCTTTCAATTCAGTTTGAAAATGTGCCTTATCAGCTTTTTGAACATTTGTAAAAATTACACCAAGAGCTGTTTTTAAACACTGGCAGCAGGCATTTTTAGGTATGCAAGCACGCACTAATGCAAACAAATAAACATACACACATGTATATGCGCCTACCTCTGCACACACACACATACGAATGCGTTTTGCGTGCATCGGCTATTTCTCAAGTCAATTACATGAAAGAGTGCAAGAAACGTGAGAGAGCTTAGCAGAGAGACCGATTTTAAACCAAAGCTCAAATAGCGTATTTTGGCGTGGGCGTCGCTCTGTCTTTCTGTTCGCGCAATCTTTCTGTTTACGCCTCATTAAAATAAGAAGAGCAGAAGCGTGGGAGAGCTGAGAAGACGCAGCGAACGATTTTAAGCCGAAGCTTATTTAATGCACTCTGTCCTCTCTTAAGTCACTCTATTTTTTGTTCGTTTCAATACTTGAGCGCGGGATGAATTCGATTTTCACATCATTAACTTAAAAGTTAAAAGGTTTAAAAATCACTTTTCATTTGTGTAACAACAATTACATATAAACTTATATAAATACAGTGCGAATTCTTATTCACAATGCGTCTAATTCGAATAAACTGATAAATAAATAGCATATGTGAAACTATTTGCCTATTGCCTTTGCCTATTAAAAACTTTTGCTGCTGCGATGCACATTTTCAATTTCCAATTTGGTTGTCCATTTTACTTGTTCTCCTTAAATGCACGCACACACTCACACCCACACGTACGCATGCATCGCGAATAGACGGATAGAAAGGAGAAGCCAAACTCAATACAAGATTGCAAGTCAATTGGCGGAGTTATAAAATTAGTATTGAGCAACATAAAAATAAAATGCATACTGTGTTTTTAGATTTTGAATTTAATAATTGAAAATCATAGGATCGCCGTGGAATTGAGTAAGCCTTTTTTATTTTTAATATTAAATAATAATTAATTATTAAACAGAAGCAATGTCGAAAACGAAGAGGTTGTTGTTGCTGCATTTTCTGCCATTCTCTTTTGCTTAAATTTTACATTTGAAAGAACAGGAATACTTAACTTTTTGTATTGGGTATTTAATAGTCGGACATGATCAACCTGTTTATTCAAGCAAATTGGACTTCTTGTAATTGCAATTATTTGTCGTATCAGAATCGAAACAGTGTTAAAAAATGGCAAAATATTGCTGTTAACATTTGTATGTTCTGTGTTAAGCATTGATAAAGATTATTTTGATACCAATTCACACACACATACATACATAAACATGCCTGTAGGTTCAGCGAACTTGAGGGAGAGCGAGAGACAGAGATAGCCCCAGACACGATATGCACAGCTGTTCGGCTGAAAGCAGACAACAAATCGGTCTGATTGGAAAAAATGTGTTTTCTTCTGATTTGCTTTGCTTTGGGCACATTTAAATCTCCACTTAAAGATTACTTTTACTGTTGTTTAGCGCTGATAGCATCAAAGTTTATAGACTATCACACATATACACTCACGAAAATACAGGCATACATTGCCGAAATAGAGTCGAGTGCAGAAAATATGCCAAGCGAGATTGTCAACAAATCCCAATGGCTAATAAGCATTGCGCTGCTCTCCCTCTCTCACTCGTACTCTCTCTCTTATTGATACCAGATGCAGTGAATGCTCTTGTAATAGTGAAGACGTCACTATAAATAGCAACGCGAAGTTATTGGGCACATGTGTTTGAGAGAGGGAGAGATAGAAAGAGGCTTTTTAAGGAAAACGAAAACAACGACGCAGTAATACACGAAGAGAGAGATGGTCTCTCGTCTGTGTAGCTAAGTGCGTGAGAGAGCGAAAGAGAGCGTATAAAAACAAGACGCAAAATGCAACAACAAACCTCAACAAGATACACATACACATACGCAAACAGCAGGCTGATAAAACAAACGAGTAAAAAAGAATGCAATGATAGCGCACACACTTACTGTAAATGGGAAGTTACAGTTTTTTTTATGTAACTGCAATTGTCACTTCACTAGCTATTTATTTATTATATTTGAGTATGTATGTGTGAATTTACATAAAACAATTGCACTTTGAAAATCCTATTGCAAATTTAGCGTTATTAATGCAAATACATTTTTTGTGATATGCATCCAATTTTCTTGTATTCTTTCACAATACTGCGCGTGCACCAACCGCTCCGTTCCGCGCACCAAAAGCAACTCCCTCAACCGTTGCTGCTCAATGACTGCTGCTTCCTCCTAAAAAAAACAGCGAAAAAACATCAACATTTTTAATCAGCCAGTGGTACATTAACATCGCTGTTATCATTTACAGCACTTTTATTAGTGTCATTGGCACAATAATAAAAATCTTCTCTTATTATTTATCAATCAACGAGAAATTCTTTCAGATTTATTTTCCATTTTTTTGCTTTGAAAATAAAGGAAATATTTTAAATTAACAGCAGCTATAAATGTTATCTGCCATAATTAACTAAAAAGCAACCATCGCTGTTAAATTCAAAGTGTAAACAAAACAGCGAAAAGTGGTGGTTTGTCGATCACACGATTCCCTTTAATCGTTAATCACTAACATTTTTTCAATTTAAAAATTTAAATTGGTAAGAAAATTGAATCTAAAGTCTACAAAAACATAAAATAAATAATGAATAAAAATAATAATTAATAACACTGCTAAATCCGGAAGCTAGCAATGTAAATGTGGTGGTCTGTCGATAACACTATACCTTTTAATCGCTCATCCTTAGATTTTATTTGAAAATATAAAATTCAACAAATTTCAAATAAAACGCAAAAAATAAACATGAAAGTGCCGCAAAAGAAACCACAGCGTATTGCAAGTGGCGAGCCAGCTGCCCAGCGCCGCAAAACCGAATCTAAAGAAGAGGCGGAGCCACCACTGCCTATGCTCGAAATGGACGACGACATCGAATCGGAGATGCCGATTCGGGGACGTCCCTCGAAGAAGCTGCTGTTGCAGAAGCAACAACAGCGGGCCCAACTTCAAGCCGCCAAACTGCAAGCCGAGCAAAAGAATTCCGTTTCCAGTCCAACATCAGCATCCTCATCAGCATCTGCAGCCGCGTCTTCAACTGGACGCAGCAAAGCGAAACGATCGCCATGTAAAAAATTAGATAATCAGACGGGAGTAAAACCGCACAGCGAATCCTACGTGATGCGATTATTTGACCGCAGCTTGGACTTATCCAAGTACGAGGATAAAACGCCGCTTTATCCGATTTGCCGGGCGTGGATGGCCAATCAGCCGCGTAATCCCGACGTGGCCATTTACAACACTGACGGCTCGGTGCCCATCGTCAAGCGGGAAGATGACGCCGAAGAGATTCTGGCCCAGTTGCGCAGCGGCGAACTGAAAGTTGTTACACGGATGCCAAAGCCACGTGACACGGACATGGATTTAATACCAGCACAACTTCCACAGCCCAATTTCAAAGATGTCGGCAATCTGGAAGGTGCCAGCCGAGAGCAACTGCTCGCTTCCAATATGAAGCAATGGCAGCGGGTGCGCTGCCATTGGCTGAAACATGCCCAAGCATATGAACGTGCCCGTTACCAGATAATAAATCAGATAATTGATGCTGTCTGCACAAGCAAATAACCAATTATTATTAATATAATACTGTAATTAATTTCACTTGAATAAAACTTTTCTTTGATCAGCTGTCGAAATTGCAACAAGATCGATTTATAAGCACACATTCGTAATTTTTTTTTTTCTGCTGTAATGTATTAAGCAAGAGCAAAGAAAAGAGTAACAGATGTATGCTGAACAAAGCTAAAAGAAATATCTGTTTGCCTATTGCCTATTCAACTGTTGTTGTGCACTTTCCAATTTGGCTGTCCATTTCAATTGATGTGTTCACATATGCATATAATGTTATACTCAAATGATCATAATGGAGAAGCCAAAAGCGCAACCCCAACTCAATTGAAGATTGGAATTTAATTAGCTGCTGATTTATAAAATTAATATTGAGTACGCTTAGTTTTTCATTTGAATAAATGTTTATTTGAATGCGTAGTTTTAATGCGTTTGCCATTTTCAATAATCTGTGTGTATTTTGTTATAATTATGTCTAATTTCAATTGTTTTGAATCGAGAATTCAAATGCTGTTGGATTGTTCTTGTTTTGGTTCCTCCTTCACAGTTCCACTCTCTTTCGTTGCTGCAGCAACTGTCAAAGCACATGTATATATGTGTGTGTGTGCGTGCACGTGTGTACATGCACAGTGACTCAACATACACACACATCTACGAGTTGCGCTTCGGCTTTTTTCTGTCGCTGCAGCGACGAGTGCCGATTTATTCGACCTTGAGCAACTGGACATCGAAAGTCAGGGTGGAATTGGGGGGAATGACACCGGGATGACCACGACTGCCATACGCATAATCGGGCGAGCAGATCAACTTCGCACGTTGTCCAACACTGAGCTGAGCAACGCCCTCATCCCAGCCACGAATTACTTCGCCTTTGCCAATGGTGAATTTAAAAGGCTTATTGCGATCCCGCGACGAATCAAACTACAATTAGCGAGGGAAAAGATAGGAATCAGAACATTACTGTTAACAAATCTAATTTATAATTATCTTTTATATACTCACCTTGGTGCCATCATCCAAGGTGCCCGTGTAGTGCACCGATACTTTTTGGCCATTCTTTGGGTAGGTGCTACCTGTAAATAGACGAATGCGAATGCGTGCGTGAGTGAGATAGCTATACTTGTGTGCATATGTGTGTAGATAGAAACGGATAAGAAAAAAAAAATCGCCGCAAATATTAGCTTAAATCGAGCGAAATAAACGACACCAAGTCACATATTACTTTACTTACCATCGCCGGGTGTAATTGGAACAACTTGTACGCCCATTTTTATACTAAATTCCTCGCTTTTCTTTAATCGGGGGAATGCCTGAAAAAATTTTAGCACGTTTTCTCGTCGCTTCGAACAGTAAAAAGCAGTGACGGCACCGTGTAGCAAAACTATCGACACTGAATGAGACGCGTTATCGATATATACACACTGATTACAAATGCAAAGGCACGGCAAATCTTAAAAATGGAAAATGATATTTATTTATTATTCAAACTGTATACCCTGCTCGTTAATAATAATGTTTTGATTATTTAGTGTGCGCCTTCCTTTTTTATAGTAACTTAACTGTAATTTGTGATCGATTGTTATGCTTTTGCAGGGCGCATATCGATTTTTGAGATAACTGTTATCCACCGTCCACATGCAGCAGACATGAAATCGCTTGGATATACGATTTATTCTTTCCAGCCAACTCACATAGTATCGATACTTACGCATGTGAATATTTGGCGCCAAATCAAACCAATAAAATTCACACAGACCATCGACAGCCACCAAACTGATCCTCTCATTATCAAGCAGCAAATGATGATCGATAGCTTTTAGCGCCATTCGTGCCTGTTGCGATGAAAAACAATTCATAATTTCCAATGAGTCCAAACATTTTGCGAATATCTCTTGCAATTTATCGGCTGTTGCAATTGGATTCTCTTTGTGAACAACGCTCTTAAGAACTTCGCCCAGCAGCTGCATATCGATTTTCTGATTCAGATCGATTAATATTACATCGCAATGGGGCAGGCAATGCGCCACAAGTTGCATTAAAAGTCGACTTTTGCCACTATTTCGCCGACCGGAGATTTCGACGAGAGATTTAGATTGTAGACCGCCTTCTTTGAATATATTGGAATTCAAACCGGAGATATTTGGCCGCCGTTCGCTCAGCTGACGCAGATAAAGATTGGCACCGGATATGATCTCCATTAAACATTGAACATTAATTAAATGGCGTTTGTAATCACTCGTGTGTTGCGATTTATCGATAAATATGTTGAGTGTTGTGTGATAAGCATATGCAATATATCGATTTATATGTGCAGTGCTGTAAAGTGCCGAGATTGCATTGCTGATAAAAAGTAAAATAAAAATAAAACAAAATTAAAAAGTTAAAAAATAAACTATCATTAAAATTAAAGCAATTCAAATAAATTAAATTTAGAAAAGCAAAACAAATGGCATACAACAAATGCGTGGGCTGCATGGCAACTCTGTTCACTGAGCATAACTCGTAAAAAAAAAAACAGCACACATGTAGTTTTAATATTGTTTGTAAGAATCACTCTTTAACAAACGTACGCAAGGATGCAGGATACACCGGAGCCGGCGTCGAGCAGCAGGCCAGATACGTCAGAGAACACCGGAATCGATGCGTGCTCCATCTGTGCCAGTCCCAAATCCATGTCATCCGCTCTCCTCGATCTGAGTGGCAACTCTGTGATGCAGCGACGCCTCAATAGAGACTGGAAGTTGCCGGTAAGCAGCATAATTTCAGAGTCGTCACTCCATGCTAATCATTCCAATTAAAATTGCAGCCGGAGATTATCAAGATGACGCTGCGTGCGATTTGTGTGGAATGCGTTTGCAAGCTGAACATGCACTCGGAAGTGACACGCTCGCTGATGCAGCGACTCCAACGTTTGACATGCGTCGGCGGCAAGTTGACCACTGCACGTCAGATTAGTCCACCCATTGCGGACGCCGAGGTGTCCACAACAGTTGCTCCACTCGCACAGGAGGAGCTTCATCCAGCTTCACCGAGTCACTCTTCGTGTTCGGTGCTGCAGGCTTACTCCGCACAGCCACCGGAATCCCCGACAGCGACGGAGTCGGGTGGGCAGCGGAACTCAGCTGCCTTGGATGGCTGGAAGTGGCGCACGAGGCTCGTCTGTGCGCATTGCGAGCGTGCCTACTTTCGCAGGGATCTCTATACGCTGCACATGCGTCGGTGTTCGCGTCGTCATCGTCATCCTCATCATCATCATCAACAACATCAACGTCGTCCGGCCGCGTGCCGTGTGCGCAATGAGGCAGAGGAGCAGCCGCTGGAGGAGCATCAACTGGAAGAGGAACCTATGGATGAGGCGCGTCAATCGCGCACCTTTCAATGCCGGTACTGCGAGAAGGAGTTCGCCGGCATTGTCGCCATGCGTCAGCATCAGCGGATCACCCATCAAAGTCAGCATCGCTGTAATCTGTGCGATGCGGAATTCGGCACCAAATACGAGTGGGAGTTGCATCACACGATCTGCAGCGCCAAGATGGAGGTAAGTGCTCCAAATTTGCCAACTGCTGGACTATAAATTCCACTCTTTCTTGACAGGCTTTGGCGGAACAGGCAGCCATTAATCAGCCAAGAGCGACACGCTCTCGTTCGCGTGCTTGTTCCCACGTCTGGCATCAGAGTACCGACGAGGAGAGGGATCAGGAGGAGGAAGAAGATGAGGAGGAGGAAGAGAAGGAAGATGAGGAGTACAACGATGACGACGATGACGATGCCACCTCCGTGGCGGACACAATGTACACGCGTCGCATGAACTTCACCGGCGACTGGATCGTCAATCATAGTCGGAGCAACAGCAACAGTGCACTCAATCTATCCATGCTCTACGATGACTATGTGCTCGAGGAGTCGCACATAACCACGGAGAAGGAGTATGGTATGGCGACAAGTTAACTTTGATCTGAATTATACTGCCGTGATAGTGTAGATATTGTTACTATAACATAAACACAAAACTGTTCATTAACAAATGCTTGCCTTATCGCAGATCTCCACTTGCTCGATCTGCTGAAGACGCAGGTGCAGCTGGAGGACTTCTCCTGCTTTGCGCCCAGCTGCTACTACAAGACGGACACACTGATCGACCTGATGAAGCACGACTACGTGGAACACTGGAAGATGAGCTGGTTCTACTGCCGCAAATGCGGTGATGTCTTCACCAGCAAGTAAGAATTGACTACCTCAATTTACTCGCTACTCTTCTGTAAATAATAATTGCGATAATTTGATTTGTGGCAGGGTCTTCTTGGACTACCATCTGCATCGGCAGAATCGGGGCGTTTACATTTGCCACAAGTGCCACGATGAGTTCGAGTTTCAGCATCAATTGGATCGGCATCATGTGATGCACAGCAAGTGCATCAATTATCACTGCAACTACTGCCGCTTCGAGTTTCTCAGCGAGCACAAATTGTTGGCCCACTGCGAACAGGATCGCCACAGTCCCAACGATGAGCGGCCGCTCATCCGTATCGAGCATGCGCTCACCATTTGCAATCCGGTGCCCAAGGAGCCCTTTCAGGTGCCTCAGTATTCGGCACGCATTCTCAACATGGTGCTCAGAATGTCGGGAAAGGAACAACGACCCACCTTGCCACTGCCACATCAACCCTCGCGTTTGGCCATTGGCATCTGTGAATTTGATAATCGCATGCCACCGAATTGTGTGGGCTGTCAGTGAAGCCACCCCTCTGTCGCCCAGCCCATCAGTGTTGCCTAATGTCGTACAAATTGCCCAACACTTAAAGCTATGTATAAAACATCTATGTCTCAAATCGTAATCAGAATCGATGTAGTGAAATTCAGTTTACGAATGGGATTCAGAAACAAAGTTAATTTCCTTAAAGTTAACCTGTTGTTAAGTTTTTTATTTTTTAATTTCTTTATAATAGATCCTGTTAGATATATGTTTGTGTATCTGGCATACGAAAACTCTTATAGCCAATCTGAAATCTCTAGCTCTGATAGTCTCTGAGGCGAGATCTTTTCTGATCTGATTTGATCATGAATATATATGTTATATATATTATACCTTGTGCTTGAAGTTGCTTCCTTCCTTCGATTCTTTTTGACATACTGCAGAAAACTGAAAATTGCTAATAAAAATATCACCAAGTCTAACGGGAATAAAGCTAAATGGGTAGCACTGGTTAGGCAGGTTCAGTTTACTTCCACATATCGATATACATATATATATATATATGTGTAACTGCTAGACGAGAGTGCTTGACTTTTGAAGCTTTTATTGTTTGCCTTAAATATGTTTAAATTGATTTTTTATGTTCGCTTTCATTTTTGTTTAAGCTAGCAAAAGTCTGATCCTAGCTATATGTCTGTGTATATATATTTTTCTATTCGAATAAATGTGAAACTTACCAATAAAATTAATAATAATACCAATGTAATTAAATGTGTTTAAATCTTCAGTCAGTTTTATTTCGTCTCAAATGTGTTTCTATATATATATAAATATGATCCTAGCTATATATCGACTTATATATATTCATTTTACTTACCATTGCGAACCGATTTTAGTCGAATCAAAATAATTATTCATTTATTCACATACATTTAAATCTTCAGTCAGTTTTATTTTGCATTACATACCGAAAATGTTGGCTTAATTACAAAAATGTTTGCATTCAAGAATTTGTGTGCTTAAATTAAGACTAAATGTAATAACGGCAAAATACTTGATTTGCATTAATCAATTAATCAATTAGACATATATATATTTAATTATATGTACAAATTGTATAACAAAAATGAATTAAGGCTAGGCAGATGTGTATGTGTGTGTGTTTAAGACTAAGACTACATATATACATATATATATATATTCATGTATACATATATATATATATATATATATAGATTTACTTATATAGAGCCTATTGCATTGCCCCCAGCGCATGTTTGTTTGATTTTTGCATTATTTTGTGTTGCACTTAAAATTAGTTGCTAATTACAATTTGAATTAAGCTTACAAATTAATTAATTTCTTATTACATTTTGTACGCATTAATTTTTTGTGTTGTGTGTGTCTGTTGTGTGTGTTGGTGTGTGTGTGTGTTGAAATGAGTCGGTGTCAGTCTTATAAAATTCAACCCAGGACATTTATTTATTTTTTTTTGATTTTTTTTTTTTTAAATTTAACAAATAAAATATAGCCATTGTTTATTGAGCCATTTGAGGTAGTTCGTTTACTTATATTTAGCTCAAACACATACATATATATAATATATTTAATTATTCATATATTTTCGTTTTAGAAATCATAAACTAAGCAGCTGTTGTTTAACTATTAGCTAAACTAGTTTTAAAACAAATCACTGGCATTTTAAGATAGTTGTACAAAATATTGCTAAATTTGTATTCGTTTGTTGTTTGTTGTTGATCCGATCTGATCCCAGATAGATGTAGTTATATCTATTGAGCCTCTCTTTTGCTCTGCCACGCCCACTTAATATACATATATATATATGTACATATATATATGCTTCAGTCTTATGTACTGTTTACATATGCTTCTTTTTAATTGCCTCCATTCTTCCTCTATGTGTGTAGATGTGTGTGTGTGTGTGTGTGTGTGTGGGTGTACTAGGTCTAAATTCTATTTGCTATATATCCTATACATGCTATATGCTATATATGTTTAATTTTAACTGTTTTCTCTTTTAGGCACAAAGTGATGCTGACAACAACAATAATAATTAAATTTTTGCGTATTGATTTCTATATTTGTTTTGTATTTAAGGTGCAGGCCTGCCCCAAATCTATGCCCCGTGGTGTTGGAGTGTAAAGGGCTGTGATTGTGTATGTGTGTGGATGGGAGGAGGTGTTTGTGTGTGGGTAGGGGCTTTATATGGAATTTGGGTTATTAAAGCTTAACTACCGCTAAACGATCAATGCCGAAATGAAGTTTCTTTTTTTCTTTTTGTTGCACGTTGAACGCCGAACCAGAATTGATGAAGGTTGTGGGATTGGGATTGGGTTAAGAGGCAGTTGAGGATTGCCTGGCCTAGCAGGTGGAGTCGCGGCTGGAGTCCGCTGCATACTGCCAGGCCATCGTTAGCATCAATCAGTCGGTGTGCTGCGCTGCCGCCTCTGCCTGTGCCTGGGCCTGTGCCTGTGCCTGTGCCTCTGCCAGAGCCGCCTCATCGCTGCCCAGCAGCTCACGTTTCACATCCCTGACTGGCGGTGCTGGTGGTGGTGGCGAGTCCACATCTCTGTAGTCGGCTAGCTCCGTTTCGTCCTTGGCGCCATTTGTGGCCGCCGAGTGCATGATGACGCCGGCGCTCTCCGGCGGCGGGGAATAAGGCGATTCAGGTCGCTCCTTGCGACCAGCTAGCGACAGATCCTCCACCTGATCGTGCAGATCATCCTCGTCGTCCGCGTCGCGCTCCTCCTCCAGCGCCTCGCGTTTGATCAGACGTTCGTGCGCCAGCTGATGCGCCAACTCCTGGTCGTGCTCGTGCTTCTCCAGCGTGGTGGACGCCTCCTCCTCCTCGCCATAGTGGCTTGGCGACCGACATGCCGCATGTCCATTCGAGCCAGGCGGACTGTTGGACATACGATTGGCTGCCGCGTGGGCGGCCGCCGCCAAGGCCATGGCATGCAGCGCCTCGCGGCCAGCCATGTCCTGCTGCAGGAAGGCGTGATCCAGCAGAGCGGCGGCCGAGTGTGGAATTGTGGGCGGCATGCCGTGATGCGGGTGCGAGTGCTGGCCGTGCTGCTGCTGCTCCTTGGACTCCCGCTCCAGCTCCGACTGGCCGTAGTTCTGGGCAGCAGCTGCAGCAGCCGCAGCAGCTGCCGCCGCCGCAGCGGAATAGGGAAACGCTGCCGAGGATTCGACGCCGCCCGGCGGACTACGCTTGGGCGTGCGATGTGTGCCACGACCCGTGGTGATGTTCAGCTTGCGCACCTTGTCGTATAGCGTGCGACTGGGCAGCCCGAACTTGCGGCTCGCCTGCAGAGCGCTCATCCCCTCGCGAACGCACTGAATCGCGC
Source organism: Drosophila cognata (assembly GCA_035041535.1). NCBI lineage: Eukaryota > Metazoa > Arthropoda > Insecta > Diptera > Drosophilidae > Drosophila > Drosophila cognata. Next base: position 1,312,961 of record JAWNLC010000451.1, read on the forward strand.
ACATCATATCCGCCCGGGTGTATTGCTTGTAGCGCTTCCATTCCGGCTTCTTGCCACCGGGTCCGCCGCCACCGCCCGTCTCCTCGTCGAAGGAGCGATCCGTGTGCGGGGACAGTGGCTCCTTGTCGCCGCCATAGTCGGAGCCATTGAAACTGTGGCTGCCACTGCTATGGTGCGGATGTGGAGCAGCAGCGGCATGCTGATGTTGATGGGTGGGCGTCTTCTCACTCTTGACGCCCGACAGCAGCAGCTGCTGCGTGGGCTGCGAGGAGTCCGCCGTGTTTGCCTGGGCCAGCACATTGCGCAGGATGGGCGTGTCCCGCGTCGAGTTGAGCAACATGCTCGAGATGGCCGAGAGTTTCTTGCGCTTGAGCGGATTCATGTCCGCTGCCGATTCGTAGACGGAGTTCAGCATGGCGGCGGCAGCGGCGGAGGGGGAAAGTGGCCACTGATTGCCCGCGTCGCCGGCAGCAGCTGAATGTGGATGGGGCGTCGAGTGGGTGGGTGTGAGGGGTGCATCGCCAGCGGCGATGGCCGCAGCGCTCGGGTAACTTGAATAGGGAGTCTGATACGAGGAGGAGGAGCCGGCGGATGAGGCAGCAGCAGCTGCTGCGACGGCAGCGGCGGCGGCGGCGCCTCCAAACGGTGGCGGCGGTGGCGAGCAGCTGCTCGAAATGGCGGCGCTGGGCGAGATGTGCTGCGTGGACGTTGAGATCACGGACGAGGAATGATGGTGACTATGATGTGGATGCTGCGCATGATGGTAGCCAACGCCCACATCCTGGCCAGCGCCATTGAGCGGCTTGCTCGAACTGCTGCTCGAGCTGGGATGATGATGCTGTTGCTGCTGCAGATGCTGCGGCTGCAGATGCGGATGTGGATGTGGATGGTGTGGATGTGACTGGCTTGTGCTGCCCTGGAACTGTTGATGCTGTGCCCGCTGCTGCTCCTCGCCAGCTGCGGCGCTGCTCTGCGCCTTGTGGTTGAACTTCATCAGATTGTCGTAGAGCCCCTTCACCTGCAGCTCCTTGGCTGTGCGCAAGATTTCCGGCTCCTGACTCTTCGTTACCGTCGTCTCCCCGGTGTACATGTACTGCAGCAGGGCGGCAATCTCGAATCCCTTCACGCCCGGCAGTATGATGCAGCACTGATCCTGGGCCACATCCTGTAGAATGGCCTGAAAATAGGGCGAGTTGGCGGCGAGCACCACGCGATGCGCTTTGAACTGTTCGTCGTCGACGACGAGGGTGCAGTCGACATAGCTGCCCATCTCGTGGAGCGTGTGCAGGATCTGCACCAGATTCGTCTGATGGTTGTTCCAGCGCAAGCAATATGTTTGCCCCTCGCCGCCAGGTCCTGCTCCGCTTCCACTTCCTCCACCAGCCACGGCCGTTGGCCCGCCCATGCCAGCGTCCAATCTTTGACTCTGGTGCGGATGATGCTGCTGCTGCTGATGATGATGGTGCGAATGATGCGAATGATGCGAATGGTGATGATGATGATGACTCTCTCGCTGCTCCGAGCGCTGTTCGGCCCGCTCTCTGTCGCGATGACGCTGGCGCTGTTGGTGCGAGCTGAGCTCCGGCTCTGGTGCGTCCTCGTCGGGAGCGGTGTCGCTGCTGCTGTGGTAGGCGCTGTTCAGGCTGGTGAACGCGGCGCTCAGCAGCGTCGGCGAATACGAGGCGAGATGCTTCCTGACCTTGAGCGCCAGCTTAAGGCTTACACTTCACCACTTGGCCTAAACGGTGCGAAAGAAGCCAAAATATTAAAATTTTAAATTCTTTTTATTTAAATTCTATTTTAAATTCTGCAAAGATTAGCAAATATTTGAAGAAAAAAAACAGCCCCGAATTTCGCACGGGTTGCTATAATCAATGAGAATTGGCAAAGCAAATCGAAATGAAAATGGCAGCAAATATTCAACAACAAAAAATAAATAAATACATAAAAATATAATAATTAATTAATACAATTAATATAAGCAGAAATCTTTTAATCTGAAAATCTTATTTGAATTTCTTTCTTTTTTCTAGTTTCATTTAATCTGCCTTTTTTTTGGACTGACTTTAAAGGGAAAAGCGCCAAAAAGTAGCTTAGCAAAATAATAGCACCGTTTGCGCATTTTTTATTGAAATCTTTTATTTATTTATAATTTTCTTAATTAGAAGTGCACATTTGAAAAATGCTTATTTGATTAGTTTCGTTCATTTTGTTAATTTTTGATTAAATATAATTTTAATTAAATTTTAATACTTTTTTCCAAGAGTCCTTTTCCACAATTTTGTAAATTTAAATTAGCAGTGTTAATATTAATTTTAGCGCAACTGTTTAAACTTAAAGTAATTGAGGCAAGTGTGCCAAAAATTGGGTTTTTTTCTTTTGAGGCTAAATTTTGCACTGGTTGCTTTAATCAGTGAGAAATGGCAAGCGAAATGGGAATACAATAATTTAAAAAAAAATAAGTGTGTATATAATAGTATAAAATGCAAAAGAATTCAATAAAATGAAAATTGTGCAATTATTTTGTTCGCTCATTTTGTAATTTTAATTTTAATTCAATTTAAATAAGTTGAAATCGTTGAATAAAATTATCTTTTTTCTTGTATTTCTTGTGTTTTGGCTGACTTTCTATCAATATTGACATTATAACAGTACATATATATATATATATATATATATATATATAAATAATACATATATATAGATTTGTAATAGCTCAGGCAGGTGTGCAAAAAATATTGTGTATTTCTTTATTTTGTGGGGGGCGGGGGGCAGCTGCTGCTTACACTCCAAGTACACCATCCCCTCCCCTGGCCAAGCCAGCTTCAACTGCCTACTGCTACCCCCGCCCACCACTTCCTGCGCCATTTCATTGCAAAAGTTTGTTTTTTTTCCGCTGGTTTTTGGCGGAAAAATCTTGGTGTTTTTTAAATTTATGCTCAACGCCAAACCCCCCCAAGTTTTATGCGCCATAAAAAGTGAAAGCGCCTTTTGCCAAATGGAGTATGGGACAAAATATTACAGGAGGCAGGGGGGCGGGGTGTGGGGGGAGGGGGTGTGCTGCCTAGTGGGAGGGTGACAGCAAAATGCGTATAAAAAAAAGAAGAAAAAATGGGGGAAAATATGCAAACATCCCTCGAAAAACGTGTGCGCGTATTTTTCCGGCTGCTTTTCGCGCGTTTTACTTTACATATTTCTTATATTTTTTTTATATGCGTACTGGAAAACGGGAAAGCCACACACACACACAGATAATGAGAGAGAGAGAAAGAGAGAGAGAGAGAGAGAGAAAATAAAAACGAAACTCAAATGAAAAACTTGCAATAATTTGCTTTTTCCGCGTTTTCATTCATTTTTTCTGGGCTCGTTTTTCCTGTTTCGAAGAGGGTGCGTGTGTGTGTGTGTGTGTGCGTGTGTGTGTTTTAGTCACATTTCGTAGTGGTTGCAAGTAGTTCTAGCTATACTCGAATTTCATTTCAAAACTCATTAAAATTGTTTTATTTTTTGTTCTTTTTTGGCATGGACTCAAGTGGTCAACATATGTTGGTCTCCTCTCGCTGACCATGTGCAGCATATGTTGGACAGGCTGCAACGCCATGTGGCAGGCTGCGTTGCAATCGAGCGCTGCCAATAAGCGAGGCGAGCCGAGCCGAGGCGACTTCGAGGAAGCCGCAGTTACCAACAGGTAACAGCGGCTACACTCAGACAAAAAGTCGCCCTAAAATCGAGCAAGTTGTTCTCGTTTTTCGCAATAATTCAGAGTAAAAAATTTGTTTTATTTGAATTTTTAAGAAATATTTTCTTTTATTAAGAAATGCTCTTCTAAAAAGTAGAATAAAATGCTCTATAAAAATTAAAAAATACATGCAATGAAATTTTTTCAATAAAAATGTAATGTTAAATAATAAATATAAGTAAAAAACAAACTCCTAAAAATTAGACATATTTTTTCTACATTAAAAAAAAAAAGAAAAACGCTTATTTTTTAAAAAAAATACTTGCGGAATATTAAGTTGAGTTACGCTTGGCGCCAAAAGTATGGCGATTCTTTTTCTGAGTGTAGCCAGGCCCAATTTGAAGACGATCGCCGTGCGTCGCAGTTAACTCAACAAAACCAAACAAAACAAAACAATCGAAAAAGGAAAATGTCAAAAGCAGACAAAAGAAGAAGCAGCAGGAGTAGGAGTAGGAGTAGTAGTGGAAGGAGGAGGGAAAGAAAAACAAATGCGCTGCATTGTGTAGTGTAGTAAAATGCGCATTGTGCACGCTTTATTGTGTGTCTCGCAAGCGGATAATGGGCAAACAAGAAGAAGAGCAACCTGCCGGAGCAGTGAAGGATCCAGCGATGCTCAGACACAGACACAGACAATTGCGCAACAGATATCGAAGCAGGTAGCTGGCTGAGCATTTAATGGGCTCACAATGGGAATGCATCAACGCCTCGCATCGTAAATCTCTGTTGAACACTGGTCGCTGCAGAACTCTTATACGTTGCGCATACGCCAAAATAAAAAGCGCAAGCGTTGCTAGAAAGCTTTTGCTTTTGCGATCGTGCCAAGCTTTTGCTAACAGCACGTTAACAGTGGGCGCCATTTTGTTGGAATTGCGTTCGTATTGAGAATGATAAGCAAACGTCATTGAAACCGAATGCACTTGGAAACCGGTTTCGGATTTTCCAGTTTATTTCTTCTTTTTTTTTTGTTTTTTTGGTGTGTGCCCTTTTGTAGTTGATTTGGTTTTTGTTTTTTGTTTCGAATTTGGCTGTTCGCTTGTTTGTCAATTTTTTACACGTACCCAGAAGTATTAATTGCGAAATTTGAGCTCTAATCAAAATCTTTGGTTTATTATAGTGGAAAAAACTACAAATTATATGAACTTAATAATATTTAGTTCTAAATTTCGTGAGTGTTTAAGCATAATCTTTGGCTTAAGTAGGGAAAAACACCAAATATAATTTAGTTCCAAATTTTGTGCTAGCCTAAATAAATTCTTTTGCTTCAACTTAATTTTTGTGCTAATACAATTTGTTTTCAAATGCAAATGTAGCTTACCACAAAATATATTTATGTGAAAATGCGGCTGTTGCAGGCCACAATTGAAGCCACAATTTCGGTTGACAAATGGCACTTCAATTATTAGTTATGGCCACTATTTATAATTTTTTTATGTGTAACTATGTTCAATTTTTATTTGTTGATATTTCCATGCGGTTTTTGTTTGGTTTTGTTGCTTAAACTGTCACATTTGTAAGAACAGACAATAAGAAAGTGTTTTGCAGAACTTTTTCTATTTTGTTTTTTTTTTTTGCTAATAAGTTTTATTATTTTTTTAATTAACAATAAAGCGATAATTCGCAACACACACGCACACCAAAAAGACACCCGAAATGCTGCTTGCAATTTTTTTTTTTATCCAAGTGTATGTTCTTAATACTAAATTTGATTTTTGTTGGAGTGCCCAAAAAAATCTGCGACACGTACGAATTTTGCGTTTTTCTTATTTTGTATTTTGTTTTTTTTTTGTAATTTTTTTTTTTTGTAATTTTGCGTGGCACGTTGTTGCAGATTCGAGCGCTCAAACTTGAATAAAAGTGCCACGGCGCTCGTGTGCAGCAAGTCATTGAAAACAACAAAATTTCCCGAGCGAGACAGCGCACACAAACACACGCATATTTTCAAACTCTCACACACACACACACAGAGTCGCAAGCAGGGGAAGTGCTCAGCAACAACAACAACAACAACAGATGGCTAAGGAAAAGCCACAAAACTGTGCTACGCTCAGCGCTGGCAACCCTCGCTCCGTCTCGCTCTTTGCACTGCTGACGCCGCTGTCGACGTCGCTGTCAACGTCATCGTCGTCGCCGCTGTCTGCATTGCAGTCTGTGTTCTGTTTTCATATTTTTTTTTGCGCTGTGTCTGTGTGTGTGTGGGTGAGAGTTGCATATGGCGGCCGCTGCTTGCTGCCAATAGCACCCAAGAGATTACTGCATGTGTGTGTGTGCGTGTGTGTGTGAGTAATTTCTGTGCTCTTTTTGGCGTATGTTAGTGTTATAATAAAAAAAATTGTCTGGCGGCTGCATTTTTTTTGTAACTGCCCAAGTTACCCAACTGGCTGCAGGTTGTAAGCTGCTGTAAAAAACTGGTTAGGCGCATGAGATACAAAAATTTTAAATTTAAATGAAAATTTATTTCGAGCGTTTTACTAATTATGCAAGCCATAAATGGCAAAAGTAGGTAACAAAAAATTGATGTATAAAAAATAGACAAGCAGAATTTATTGACATTTCGCTTAAGCTATGCAAATTTGATTTTCCCTTAAGATGCCAAGAAGAAGAAGAAGCAGAAGACGACCTTCAGCAATCAATAATTGCTGCACTCTTTTTTATCGTATTTATTTTTTACGTAAGGGGTCGATTTTGATTTGCATATGTGTTCAATTTTGGATTTCTTTTATTTTTTGTTTTGGGATATGCAAATTATTTGGCCTTGGCGTGTAACGGTCACAAAGTGGCCTAGGCATGTGTGCAGGGTTAATGCTACTGATGATGATGACGTCACAAATGCAAACTTGGCTTGATTTGACTTGAGTTGACTTGACTTAGTTGAGTTTTAATTATAAATATAAAATGCATAGCTGCATGTGTGTGTGTGTGTGTGTGCGTGAAATGAACCGCGAATCGCTGGCCGCCTCGCTCTCACACACACACACACACACACACACACACAGGCACACACACAGCATCCGCAACAGTCGCGCATGTGCAACTGTTGTGCGCTCGCTTGCACTCACTTGCCCAGCATATGGCAACAGTTTCTCTTTTTTTGAGTTTTTGTTTTTTTGCGGCATTTTTGTTGCACATTTTTTGTTGAACAATTTTGTCTGCTTTTCGAGTTGGAAACATTATTAAACTGCTGTATATAATTATGCCAACATTATTGTTGTTAGAATGTATGCTGTACCTGCCACAAAATGTTGCTGCGTTTTTTATTGTACATCATTAATTTCTGTTGCACCGCCTCATTGTGGTTGCTTCTTTTATTTCTTTTGCTGTTGTGTTTTTTACTTGTTACTCGATTCATTAATCATGCCGTGGAAATTAAGGTCAACCGCATTTCGACTGCATTTACTCCATTTACTCCTACTGCTGCTTCTTGTATGTCTTCTCTCTCTCTCCCTCTCTCTCTCTCTCTCTCTCTCTCTCTCTCTCTCTGTCTCTCTTTATTGTTTTTGGCAGTCTCTGTAAATCAAATACAAATTTTTAGTTTTTCTTCATTTTTGGACAGTAGACTAAAAACAAAACTAGTTCGCAAGTGCATTCAACTCCCCCCACCACGCCCCCGCTGTCGGCTTGCTGATAAAACCACAAATAAATAATCAAAAAAATGAAGCAAAGCTACAAAATGCTGCAAGCCAAACATAAAATACACTTCTCAAAACAACGAGCACAAATTAAATGAAATCAAATGAAAATTAAATGCAAATAAATTAATTAACATGAAAATTTGAATTGAAAATAAATCTGATTTAGTTTCTGATGAATTTTGAATAGCTGCTTTAGTTTTTGGCTTGTGTACTTCAATATTTTTGGACTTCAATTAATTAGAATTTTTAAGAGCTGCTTTTGCCAATGAATTTTTACCTTCTTAGATTTCCCACCACTTAAAATTAACTATTAACTATTAACTATTTTATTGTGTATTAAATAGAGAAAAAGTTCTTGTAATCATTTCAAAATTAAGTTTTTCATATTGTTTACTGAATTTTGAATAGTTGCTTTAGCTTTTGGCATTTATCGTTTTCAATATTTTTACAATCTTAAGTTATCTGTCTATTTTATTGTGACTCAATGGACTTATCAGCTGTATTTTTATTAGTTCCTCAGATATCTGATAGTTTTACAGTACTCTCAGTTAGAGTATGGAATGTAAGTACTAATTCGAATAGTTAAAAAAGACTTGCAGCAAAAGTCGCGCTGTGTCTTGCAACACACGCATGCCATATAAGTAGCAAGTAATCTGCCGCATTATGTTTTTATGAGCCAGTTGTTTGGGGCACTCTAATCTTATCAGTCTTTTCGTTTGCCTGACAGAGAAAGTTTCGGTTTCAGTTTCAGTTTTGGGTTTTTTTCCTACTTTTTCTAGTTGCAGTTGCAGTTGCAATTGCAGTTTGCGATAAGAGCTGGCGATTCGGTCCGGAAACTGTACGAACAGATTTAGCTGACTTTTGAGTTGAGTTGAGTTTTTTTGGTTGGGTTTAGTCAAAATCAACTTGTAGAATTTCCTAAATGGATAATCCCCTCCTTATTCTGTTGACTTTGCTGACTTCTTGACTCACAATGAAGCTATCGGCAAACCGCTCATTATGTGAGATTAGCCAGTGGAAATCCGCACATAATCCACACACATCTTGTGGTCAATGAAGCCGTCAGTGTGAATACCCCTAATGAGTAGCAGGTAGACAGAAAAATGCAATTGCAATTTAGTAAAATTAAGCAATTTCTAATTTGCTTTGTCTTTAAACTTGCCACAAAAATTGCAATATTCTGAGGCAGAGTTCCCCCAAGAAAATGTACAAATTTTTCATGCCACTCAAAATTGCATTTTCCTCGAACCATTTGCGTTTATCTCTGAGAATATTTACAATTTCTCATGCCACTCAAAATCGCACATTTCTGTTGCGATTATCTCGCCAAGATTTACTCCGAGAATATTTACAACATTTTCACTTATCTCGTTGATTTTAGCTTGCAACAAATATTTGAGTGCATTTTCGCGATAAGTTTTTATCAGCTCGGGGTTTTCTTTGTACTCCGCATATGGCGAAAATGTGCTGAGGAAAACAACTAAATATAAATATATATATATATATATATATATATAGAAAAGAGTTTCATTTATAGCGGCCTGTTAAAGGGTTTTGGTTTTTATGTTTTTACGATGCGAAGTTTTGCGAAAAAGTGCGAAAATGCTTCGCTGGAACGGTTTACGATCCTCAATAACCCTTTTCTTTTTCTTTTTTGCTCTGGCTCATTACCGCTGAGCAGAGGATTTTCCGGGAACTGTGCTCAGAGCATTGCCTGTCTGTCTTTTTTTGCTATCTTCATTATCATAATCATCAGTCGGGGCTGACATTAGCTCAATCAATGTCCAGGCATACATCATACCCATAAATAATGCACATTCCTCAAGATGTATGCCAAAAAATAAATTGAAATTACATTTTCCGGCCGGCAACCCTTTCTCTCGCTCTCTCTCTTGCCTACCTGTGCCGGAGACGTAGACGTGGCCGGAGTTGACAACAGCGGTGGTGGTCTGCAACTGTGGACTCAAGTGTCGTTATTGTGGCACGTTCTTTGATGTTGCAGCGGCATATTGAGAATTTCCCTAAATATTTGAAATACACAAAGGCAATTAGCGCTCAGTTTTCCGCCCGAAATGGACCAAAAAGCAGAGACTCTATTTACTCAGGCCTCAGGTCTCCGGCCTGATCGATATCCTCCAGAAACAGAAGCCGCCGCCTCAGGTGGACAAACGGACAATGGACGACCTGCCGCGCACAGTTTAGCGACGTATTCGTTCCGGCGCAGAGACCTCTGTCTCTCCGTGTCTTGCCCATGTTGCATGTTGGCCATAAAGTGCAGTTTTTTTTTTGTTTTTTGTCAGGCACTCGACAAACTCTTTCGCAACTCACTGCTAATGGATGCGAAAATGAAAACAATGCGCACACACACACAGTCATACACACACACACACTCACACACTCGGCTTACTTGAAAGCATTTAAATTCAGCTAAAATAGTCGTCAATAAATTAATTTTGTAGTTTTTCCAGCGCTCTGGAAAAACGCATTTCACGAATTATTAAATTTCATTTTAATTATCTCATAATGCTACACTCAAAGAAAAGCATAACTGAATATCCGAACATCGACCTGAAAACAATTTTAAGTTTATTCTATTTTTAAATACAATTTCTAAATAAAAGAAATAAATTATCCAAATATTAATAAGGCTTTTTCTAATTATTGATATGATCAGAATAGCTACACTCAGAAAAAAAATCTCCTTAAATTTTAGAAAATCGTAAAATGATAATCGTTCCTATAAATAATATGGAATCTACTTATGGGAATAGATTTCAAATATAAGAAAAATAAATAAGTTAGAAACTATTTAAAATAATTTAGTTTAAGTGAAAAATAAACAAACTAATGTTTCATATTATTAAAATAACAAACACTGCAAATTATTATTATTCTTATTACATTTTAGAGAAATGCAATTCAGATAAGAAAAACGCTGGTTTTTGGCAAGAGGACTTTCTGAATAATAAGTTGACCCTTGGCGATTTTCCAAAATTCAGGGTTTTTTCCGAGTGTAGTTCACCGATTGATATGGAATATCAAGTTTGATATCGATGCATGACAATGTATGTGTGTATTTGAGTACTTACAAACACATTTACATAATATACACACACACACACGCATTATTCATGTGCTTATGTTTGTGCATATCATACCTATTTTTTTCTCTCCCTGACAAATGTTTACACAAAATTCAACTGACGGAAGGGCAAAAAAATACGAAATATCTACCAAATATTTATATAAGCGTGAGTGTGTGTATGTTGTGTGTTGGTGTGTGTGCTGTGTGTGTTGTGTGTGTGTGTGTGTGTGTGTGTCTAAAGCAACAGCCAAAAAACAAACAAAACTGCAGCAAACGTATAAAATTAATAAAAATGCAACAAAACTAGAAATACGGCATGTTTTTGTGTGTGTGTCGGTGTGTGCGTGTAACAACATCACGAAAAGCAGAGGAATTGAAAACGCTAGAAAATTTATCGCGCGCGTCATTTTGCTGCAACTGCAAGTGTGTGCGTGTGTGTGTGTGTGTGAGTGTGTGTATGGAAAGCAGCACAAGCACGTAGAAGCGACGACGTCGTGTTGGCGTCGAGAGGTAGGGGAAGGGGAGCGGAGAGCGGGCAGCGGGGGCTCATTCGCGTTACGCATGGGTCATTGCACTTTTGCAGCGAGCAGCGCACACAGATACACACACACACACACGCACACATGCACATAGGCACACATAGATAGAGCTGAACGCAGCGCGATAGGCAAAAGGCAACATTTGACTTGGAATTGTACGAAAAATTAGGCGAAAGCAAACAAGCAGACAATCGAGCGAGAACGAGCCAGCGAGCGGGGGGAGACAACGAGCGAGCGAGATGGGGAGCAAGTCGGCGGAGGCGACTGCAACGCCGACTGCAACTGCGACTGCGCCAGCAACTTTGACTTTGCATTTGGCAGCCATTTTGTGAAGAGCGCGTTAATTTCGCCTGCATTTACACACACACACACATGCGCTTTCTAAAAATAGAGCCCACGCCGGCAATAAGTATATATACATATCTATGTATGTATATGCGTATATATAGATATATATCTCATTTGTGCCGCCAACGCCACTCGAGTGTTGCATTTGTTGCAGTTGCCGTTGCCTTTGCAGTTGCAGTTTGCGGCACATGTGTAAAATTTGTAAAATTGTTGCCTCCTCAAAAAGTACAGCAACTTGGCATTTTCGGTGGATGCGGCGCATGGGGTGCGTTTTTCCTTATTTTCCATGGTTTTCCATGTTTTTCGTTTCTTGTTTTTTTTTCACCAAAAACAAGACACGCACATTTTATTTCCCAGTGTTTTATTTTTAGCAAAGCAAACATTTTTCAAGTCAGGCCACAATGTGAATTTTGGAGCGGGGCAAGCGATTTATTTATATATATATATATATATTGAATATACACACATAATATATATCTGATATATCAGTTATATTATCAGTTATATGCCCGTTTGTTTTCCTACCTTTTTCGTTTGCAGTTTTACAGCTGTTTTTTTTCGTTTCTTTATTTTCTGGTCATTTCTGGTCAGTAAATTTAAATTTCCATTTAATTAGTTTAATTTATTTATTTCGTTTCACGTGCAGCACTTTTTTTGCAACATTTTTCGCACACTTTTTCACTGGCATTTTTGCACAAAAAAACGACATCTCTTTTTAGTAATGCTTTTTAGAATTTTGCTTTTTTTCACTTTATTTAATCGCGCTGATCGCGCCGAGAATTGCACGCTTTGCGGCCATTATGCAAAATGCTAATAAAAAATAGAAGAGACTTTTTTATGCGCGGCCAATGTTAAGTTTACAAGCTTACAAGCTTTTTCTATTTTTTTTTTTTTTCGAGCTACGCAATATGTGTGTAGAATTGTTTATTATGTACAAAAGAGCGGCATTTGTTTTTCTTGATTTTTTTCTTATATTTTTCGGTGTTTTCTTTTGTGTAACGTACACTGACCTCTACCAAAGAGTTGTCAAAGGGTTTTCCTGGGTTTTTTTCTAAAAGAGTTTTGTTTATGGGTCGATCTTTTTGACTGCCCGTCGACGAATCATTTTGTGGCTGTTTTCTGGATGCCGTTGCTGAAACTAATGCCGACTACAGCGTCAGAGAGGCGGTAAAAGCTCCACAAAATATATATACATAGAAATATATATATACAGATATGTATGTATGTTCTATATATAAGCCACGCATATGGAGACAGCAACTGACTCACGAAATTCAGCAAAACAACAGCAAAACAACTACAAATTTGAACCAACATTTTTACATTTTTACAACAACATTTTGAGGGGGGTGTGGGGAACTAGGGGGATGGGGTCCAAAAGCTCGAGAGCAGCATAAAATTATCAGGCAGCCCTTCTGTCAACGGCAAAGAGCACGATTAGATTTATGCTCTCTCTATCTCTATCACTGCCGTTTTCTCTCTCTCTCTCTCTCTCTCTCTCTCTCACGAAATTCTTCGAAAATAAAGCATTTTGCAATATAGAATCAAGTAGAACAAGAAGAAGAAGAAGCAGTAGAGTCGCCATTTGGTCGCTAGTAAAATTTATTTTTTTTGTAGAACTTTTCAGGGTCAGACAATTATTACACAATTTTTGTTTACAGCGAAATATGCGAGATAGAAGCAAAAGTGAAAAAATGTTTTTGCGGGCAAAAAAAAAGCTGCTTTTGTTGTTGTGTGTGTATGTTTGTAAGTGTGACAGCGATTCTGTTGTTGTTTACAACGAAAAACAAATTTAATTAATTTGGTTTTTTTTGTCAGGGCCACAACTAAAACGAGTGTGTGTGTGCGTGTGTGTTTGTTGGAAATATATTTGTGTAAGGTCTGAGATTCAATGCTAGGAAAAAAATGCTCATGTAAATGTAACGCGTCTGTTTTGAATCATTATTGAATTAAGTGGTTCAAGGCGTTGTTTATTTTTATTATTTTGTTTGATTGAAAATCGCAAAGTTCTCCATAAATTCCACAAAATTTCTATGTACAACAAAAACCACAAATAATAATAATAAGTGGCAGCAACAAGTTACGTCAATGCCACAGACCGGGGCGTGTTATTTACTACAATAACATGAGACAGAACTAACACAGAAAGCACGTTAAAAAAGCAGGAAAAACAAAAACAAAAATTGTGCAGAAAGCGCCGTCCCTAAACTTGAACTTGAAATGCTGCGAAAACAAAAAAAAAAACAATTCAAGAGCAAAATGCCGGCGAAAAAAACGCAAAAAAAAGCTGTCAAAAACAATAACAAGAGCGCAAGTGTTGCCTCGTCGCTGACGAGCAACTACCCTGTACCAGCTAAAAACCACTTTAATTAACCCTTAACTTAATTATGTGTTCAATTTGCAATCAAAAATATGTAGACTTTTAATCAGCAGTTTAAGTCACATTTGAGATATAGTTTTAGGTCAGCTTTTAGCTGATGTATTTTTAATTATTTGCATGCTTCGTTTTACCCTTTACCATTTTTCGCACACAGGGTATTCCATGAATGCTCTCTCTCTATAGCTTTCGCTCGGCTATGCGTCGGGTGGCGTCGTCATTAGTTGCCGAAGCTTTTCAGTGCAAAATTGCGATTCGGTTTTGCACTCGCGAATTTGCTGGCCGACCAATCAGCCCGGCTCGCTGAGCCGAAAGCTGTTGCTATGTATGCATGCATGTGTGTATGTGTAGGCTTCTGTGCATATGTATTTCGCTAGCTTTTGCTTATTTTTGGCACAGATAAGTCGCCATTTTTGCGCAAAAAACAACTGTTGCTGCTGCTGCTGGCAGAGCGAACGAGAGCGAGAGGGAGGGGAGAGTCGCGTCATTCTTTTTATTTACTATTTACCATTTGGACCTGTGTTGATTAAGTAAAGCAAATTGAAAGAAGCAGAGAACAAGACACGTGGTTAGCCAGCGGCCAGCGACTTTCGACTAAACAGAGCTTTCTGGAGAGCGTGTCTAATGCTAATCTAGTAAAATAAGCACAGCTCAGCGCAGCGCAGCTCACCTCAGGTTCTAGGTTATAAAAAAAATGCAAATATAGAATAAACATATAAAAATATAAATAATGAAATTGAGCTTTCTTTTACTTACTTATAAATATAATAAAAATATAAATAAAAATTGCATTACGTTATTATTTGATTGTTTGTTAAAATATATAATATGTGCATTTACTTAAGTGACTCATTTAAGATTGGGGTTTCATTTAATTAAAGTTCTTATTTTCAATTTGTTAAATTCCCAATTTTTTTGGCAACATTTTTGGCAATGTGATCGTTAACAGCGAAGCTTTTTTTGCGAGTGCTTTCGGTAACAGCGAGGTTCTTGTCTTGGCTCACGGGACTTATACGCGTAAGCTTGTTAGAAATAACCACAAATAATAATTATAATTGGGCATATTTGCCGGATTAACCAAAAATTAACCCAATTCAAAAAATAAAAATGTAACCAAACTGCAGCAGTAGCAATTGTCTATTATCCTATTGTATGCGGCTGCCATCCCCTATTGATGCAACCTGCTGCATTACAGCTGCTGACTTTGCAACATGTTCCCAACTCGCAATCGAATCGTGTGACTTTTCCTCCAAATCAAAAAGTTAACATTTCCCAGGCTCTCAACTACTCCTATATGCTTGTGTGTGTGTGTGTGTGTATCCTGTTGCACGCATAAGAGCTCTCCTCCTCCGCAATCAATTTGTGCATTCGTTTTGGTTTTCTGCCTGCTCCGTCCTTCGTCCTTATCCTTTTTTGTGTGCCATAATTTCTCGTCATTCTCTCAGTTGGCCATTGTTAGCAGTTGTTGCCAGTTGCCAGTGGCTGCTGGGTTATTGAACTATTGATTCCACTGAATTTATTGTTTAATCCAACAGGTGATAATTTCTTGTGGAGATTTTTCGGTGGCGACAAGTGAACGTTGGAATTAAAGAGCGCAGAGCACAGTGGAATCTGGAAAATTACAGCAATGGGAATATTCGTAAGGGAAGATATTAAATTAAAATTAATATATTTTCAATTTGTTAAATATCTATTTTTTTATGATGATTTTATTTTTGGAAAAATATTAAATTATTATTGCAACACTTGTACTTCATCCATTTAAATTTGCTTAAATCTGTGTCTATTTTTCTAGCGTTCACTGTGACAGTTTCTGCCGCTTGCCACACCTTTCCACAGCTTTGGCAAAGTTGGAGCGTGGCTGCCACAGTGTTGACATTTCAGGTGTTGGCCACCGTTTTTTTGGGCTGTTGTTCTACCTGTTTTTTTTTATTTGGACTCCCCCAACTTTCGGTTTGCATTTCCATTTCCATTGCAGTTGCACTTCACACAGAAATTTTCACACATTTTTCATTCTGTTCATCAGCTAAGTCAACAATTGCACTCCAGGTAGTAAAAAAGCAGCAGCAGCATCTCCAATATTGTTTGGTCAACGTACGTGAAAAATTCCTCTTTTAGCCAAGTCTTTTTTTCTTAAACAGGCGCAAATTATTTTGACAAGTGGCCGAAAAATTGTCTAGCATTGTTTAAGAAGTATAAGAAGAAGTATAAGAAACAACAACAGCAACAATAACAGAAGCAACTACAATAAAATCGATCGTCTTTTCGAGTGGCCTCATACAGACAGACAGACAGAGTGTCTGCCGCTGCTATTGAATAAATATTGCGGCTCATTAATTACAATCCAAGTGCCACACACATACAAACATTAATAAATATATGCCCATGACATTTAATCAATGTCACTCAAAACTGATCAAATGCAATTTATTTACAGTCCCTCTCTCTGTCTCTCTTACTATCAGTCTCCCTTTAACAGAGTTTGTTAGCTAACAGCAATCTTAATTGCAAAAACAATGCAAGGCATAATCAATTAACATGCACGCATCTTTTACATATTAACAGCGCAGCTTAACAGCAGCAACAGCAGCAGCATCAGCAGCAGCAAAAACACAGCAGCGAATTTTATTATCACAAAATGCATTCTAATTGCACACATTGTAATGATCTATGCAGAGTAAGCAGAGTTGTAGGCTGTAGCTTCTAAGTCCAGCACAAACTGCCAAAACTGTGCACACATTTATTACATATTTCTTATATGTATTGGTTTCTTATCTATTTTACTAACCCGTTTAATTGTTGCACAATTTTCGTTGCTGGGAAACAGATAATTTTCTACACATTTTTTCTCTCTCGCTCTTTCTTTCTAGCTCTAAGAATTTGTGAAAATTCTGAAAATTCGTGTATTTAATTGTTGTTAAATATTGGTGAATAAGTGCATTTAATTGGCAAAAATATTTAAGTGCATTAAATTAAGTGCATAGATTGTGAAAAAGTGATTAAAGTCTGCTTTGGAAGTGCTGAAATGGCTGCAATAAATGCACTGGAAAAACAAACTTCAACTGTTGCACTTTGGTAAGCAATATGTTTATTTATATGTTTATACATATACACACATGCATTTGTGTCTGTTTGTGTATGTGTGTAATGGAAGTCATTGAATTTATAGTAATTTTGGTACAGTCGTCATTCTATTTTATGCAGCCGGAAATCGCCAGCAATTGCACGTTTCAGTCTCCTGTGCGTGTTTTTCTTTTATTTTCTGCTTCTTCTTTTTTGGGAAATGCAGCAACAACAACAACAACAGTAAACAACAACACCGCTGCGACTGTAGAATAACAAATAATTAGCATTAACCACGCAATTGAGTGCAGCAGCGCACCAACAGCGCTGCAGCGACAGCGACGTCAGACGTCAACAGCGAAAACGGCGATTTGAGTGCAATGTGCACTTGCATACACACACAGATACGCATAGGCATAAGCCTAAGCATACGCATATGTATGTGCGTGTGTATGCGAAGCAGAAGTCGAAAACAGACGTGGACGCCAATCAAGCAAACAGCAACAACAACAACAACAGAGATAATACATTTTTGGGCAATGTCAACAGAAACGAAGAACAGAAAACAAATTGTGTAAATGTTAAGAAAATGCCAATGTTAAGAGAGAGGGCGAGGTGGAGAGCGAGTTGGAGAGCAAAGTGGAGAGCGAGGTGGAGAGTGAGAGCAATTTTACCCAGCAGCGAAAAGAGGCCATTCCGAATTCCATTCGTAATCTATTATACATCACATATTTCTTTTCCATAATGCAGAAAGTATACCTTAAGAGGCCTCACACATGGAATACCTTGTAAGACTTTTTGAACCAAGATATATATATTGTAATTCAATTAAATTACATTCCCAAGGAGTAGATAGATTCAAAATGCATTAATTTATTTATAAAATATTTAGCAAGCTTACTATATATAACATTTTATGACTTATATTAGAAAATATAACAATCTTAAAATATATTTTATTTTTCACCACACCAATTGCATAATTGATAAAGAAAATCACTTTTCGACGCTTTACAATGTAATGCATTACAATGTGTGCAATCAGAACGCAATCGGTAATGAGAAGGGGTCATTAACAAGCACGCTGCTGGGTAAGCTACAGCTCCAGCTTGGAACGTGGGCGCAGTGACTGACTTTGACTGTGTATGTGTGTGTGTGTATATGTGTGTGTGTGTATGTGTGTGTGTGTCTGTGTTATGATCAGCGACGCCATCTTAGCGACTGGAGCTGTTTACACAAATACAAATACAAATAGCAGTTTTTTTTGTTGTTGTTGCTGTTGGTGCAGCTCCTCATGGGCCTCACATGCCGCATGTGGCGCATTGGCAGCCCTATGCCAACATCAAACACAAATTTTGTGCTTGTGAGCGGCATTTAAATTACAAAATGATTATGCAATCATTGTCAGTACACTGAAAATAAATGCCTCTCGATCTCAGTGTTTATTGCCTGTGTCTAATTTAGCCACAAGAAAAGGTCAACAAGAGTCAAAACAACAATAAAAGATCTGCAAAAACTGACACACGTCCAAATGAGACAAAAACCAAACGAAAGTGAAACGGACGAGGGGGGAGGGGGAAGGACACAGCGTCCGAGTTAGACAAAAGAATAAGGAATAAAAGAGAATAGAGAATAGAGAAAAGAAAAGACAGCAAGCGACTGACACACGAAAAACACGCTTCATGCCAAGCTGAAGGAGCGAGGGAGAGAGTGATAGAGAGGGAGACGGAGACTGGCTTAGAAATGCGACAAATTCAACGATATTTCAAGTCAAAAAGTGCCACAACTACGGACACATATCTATTGTAATTGGATCCTTTTTTCGAGATCCTTGCGCGTGCGAAGCGCGACGAGTGCTCAACTTTATTGTTTCTCTTAGCTCGTTTTGTTGTGTCGCGTAAAAAACTCAAAATAAATACGAATACGAAACCGATACCGAAACTGAAACCATCTTTTATCCTTGCAGCGAGCCCTTCTCGGCGCTGTCCTAGAAAAAGCATACGGGTCGCCAACTCTGGCGTCTAATTTATGCCAAATATGAGCATCTATTTCTGTCTGTTTGTCTTTGGGTTTCTTTCTATTTACTAATGTATGAGCATACTGTGGGTGCTCGATAATTATAACATTTCGATTTATATGACATTTTTACTTGAAATGCCTTTTTTTATAAAGAAAAATACAAATATTATAGAAATGTATTCATTTATGTATCATAAGCTCAAACCATAAGTAGAAAAGGCTAGGTTTTTGAAAATACCAATTTTAAATGCAGTTTTATTACAGAGGTCATACTATTATCCCTACAATCCCTGTATTATGAAAATGTGTTTATTTTTTGCAAAGTTATGGGTTTGGAAAGTTTGGAACTGTCTCGATCGGAAATCGATCCTGAATCGCAGAGGATGGAATTTGTCCAGCTATTTCAATTATATAGATTATAATTATATAGAAATAGAATATTCCAGAATATAACATAAATAAAATTTGCATTTCTATTTCAATTAATAACTAATATAATTTGTAGAAAAAACGTAGCTTTTTCTGCTTGTTTGTGGCAAGTGTGGAGATTTGCGTTCCTCTGCCTACCTGGAATGAAAAACATAGAAATCTGTAGTGACATTTGCTTGACTCCTTGTGTGGCATAAACAGAGCTAACAATAACAAAAAGCGAAGTTCATGCCACAAATGAAGAGTGTGTCGGTGGTGGCAGTTACGGTTGTCTACGGCTTCTGCTGCGGCCTCTGTTGTAAGCTCAGGTTTGGCTTCGTTGCGGGATTCAACCCCTGCGGCAGCGGCAGAGGCAGGGGCAGGGTGTAAAATGAAAATAAAAAATTTGCATGCTGCAAAATTACGAGATACGAGAGAAACGGAGAGGCATGCCACACATAACGTACTCCACATTTACGAGTGTAATAATGTCTTTGCAGCTCGAGGAAATAGAAGGTGAAATGGAAAGGGAAAGGGGGTGAGGTTAGGGTAGTGCGCCTGTGTGTGTGTGTGTGTGTGTGTGTGTGTGTGTGTTTGGGGTGTTTCGATAAGTACTTTACGAGACACACACAACCCTCGTTTTGCGGATTTTTTTATGGTTTTGCCAAGCGGAGGCCAACATCAAAGTTCATACTTCAATTTGCTTTGGGTGGTGGTAAATGTGCATCTATATATATATACAGATATATAATATATAACGGTGGTTGCTCACCTCAGAAACGTGTCCTCCGCCAGCCCCTGTTTCCATGTCCTCCGCTCCGCTCGTCGTAGTCCAGGCTGGCATTGGCTGGCATTTTGCAATTTTGTTCGATTGGTTTTTTTGGCAAACGGCATTGGCGATTTTGCACAAGAATTCGTGGCCACAATTTCACTTTTGGGGGTTGGTAATAGACACCCCTAGATATCAAAGGTGGGAGGAGCTGTATTCAAAGAGCAACATTTGTGCAAAAATCGAAAATGGCGAAGATAATGCCAGAAAATGCAATTGCGTAATAGCTCAAGCTAAAATTTAATCATGATTTGATGATTAATTACTATTTTAATATATTTCATGTTATTTACTACAGAGTTGTTTACAATAAAGGTCCTTACAAAGGTCCTAAGGAAAAGCAGACCCTTTGAAAATTTCCCAATTCAATAAAAGTAATGCAAATTGAGTAAATCAATCGACAGCTGAAACGAGTATAGATCAAAATTGATTAGTAATTGGATTTTGGCTCCGTGTAACATTTACTTAAGTTTAATTGCTATTAAAATATATCAAAATCTGTTTAATTAAGTTCAATTGATATTAAAATATATTTAAAACGATTTAATAAACATTTAATGATTAATTACCATTAAAATATATTTAATATTCCTTAATAAAGAGCTGCTTACCAGATAGATCCTTACAAAGGTCCCTCTTCAAAGGCTTAGACAAACCTTGGAGTTGTCCCTTGCCCCGGAAATTTGCATATTTTGCGCCTTCGTCTGATTCTCGTAAATTATGCAAATTGTGTAAATCAATCGGGAGCTGAATCGAGTATCGATCAAAATTGATTTGTTGCCCGTTGCGCAGAAACCCAAACAGAACACAGAACTCAACCCGCAAAATAAAAAGCAGAAGTGAGCAATAAATAGTCTCAGTCTCTTGGCCAAGGAGTTGAGCGTGAGAAAGTTTTCTCGTCCTCGGTTTTTGCACGCCGAATTTACATAATTTTGCCTGGCCAAAAGGAAAAAAAACAAAACAAGGAAATCTCTGAGCTCTGTTCTCTGTTCCTATATGCAAATGAGCGCTGTTGTTGTCCCTGTTCAACCCCCTCGGCTGGAGACGGGTGTGCGAGCGTGCCGGCATGCTGTGCCTGCGCCTCTCAGAGATCCTCTCGGGCGCCGTCCACTGTGCTGCATAATTAACCCCTGTCGGGCGATTGTCTCTCAGTCTCGGAGTCTTGAAGCCTGTCTCTGGCACATTTTGTGCATTTTCCTATTTTCACTTTCGTTTTTGCACCTTATGCAAATTAGATTTGCTCTCTCTCTCTCTCGCTCTCTCGCTCTCTCAACCCTTTTTTGCCAAGTGAAAATCTTTGCTGTTTACATCAATTTATGCAAATTTTGCTCAGCGTAAAGATCGGCTTTGATCTAATTTCCTAGTCGCTGTCTACGGTGTCAGGTAGACTCTCCTTTCTCTCCTTGTTTATTCCTTCTTCTTCTTTTGGCGAGCGTGAGAAACTCTCGCAATTTGCATAATTTTTCGTGAAAATTCGCTTGACTACGTGCTCCTTCTATAGACAGCAGAGATGCAACGATGCAAGGATGCAGCGATGCTATGATGCTGGGATGCAAGGATGTGCGATGTCAGTTTTCCTTTGGCTCCCCCTCCAGTGGCAAATTTGAAAAGAGTGTCAATGACTCTGTTGCCTGTCGAATCCGAGAGTTGGGCTTGGTTATTTAATGCAAATGCGAATTCGGGCAGAAATTGCTTGAGATCTGGCTGTTAAATTGAAATCGAAACTGGCATCGGAATCGCAATCTTTCCGATTGAAGGTTCGAGTGGGAATCAAAACCTAAAACATGGTTTTTTTTTCAGAATTTATTAAACTTAACTTTTTCAATTACTTATTAAATAGTTAAGGCATTTATGGCACTAAAAGGTTGCTTGCCACCAGTTATCAGCTGGCATTAAACTTGTGTCTACTTTCATAAGTGCCACAAATAATCCGATCTTCGATTTATATTCAATGTTCAGCATTTTAATTTTTTTATTTATTTATTGTGTCTTATTAACAAGTCCTTAAATAGTCCTTTATCAATATTAATTCCGCATTATAATTTTTTACACAGCTTCCAATTACCACTTCAAGCACCGAATTGTATTCAATTTAAGCACCGCTTTTTATTCCTATATTTGAAAACGTATATTAACACTTAATATTTTCCTAATTGAAAATATATATGTGCCACAATCAAATTGTGACTTTAAGAGACTTGAATTCATTGCAAATAGGAATCAGCAGCAGCAGCAGCAGCAGCCGCAGCTTCTGCTTGAATATGCGACGATGACAGGACACTGAAAATATCCATTTTGGCAGTGGGCAAAATAACATTGATGCCGCCGTTATAAATAGAACTTCAGTTTGGAAAGAAAACAATGTTGTTGCCACTTCAAAGAGGCAACAGGAGCAGCAGCAGTGGCAGCAACAGGAGCCAGGAGCAGCAACTACCCAGCAGCTATCCAGAACCATTCAGTCATCCAATACAAGCTCCAACCGCCCTTGTCTAATATTTTGCACCACTTCACACGCACTTCCTCCCCCCGCTCCTCCGCCAACCCCCCCTCAAAGCTGCCCCTGCTCCACAAAAAGCGGCAATGGGACATAAAAACTGTTTTTTGCAATTTACATGAAACATTTTTATCACCCTCACGCACGGGGCATCCATTCTGTCAGGCAGAAATATACTGTAGGTTGTACAACAACATGCTTTTCCTATTTACAATACACACACACACACCCACCCACACACACACACACACACACAGACATATACAGCGACTCTGATTACCGTCGTCACATGTTAGAGGCGCAGTACATTTTCTACTCCTCCTGCACATCGGCATCGTCTTTTTGCGACACTTAATTACACACGCATACGCTTCACTCCACACTCTGCTAGTGGTTTGTGCAACAAACAACACCCAGCCCAACCACCACCCCCAACCGCCCACACTCTCCCCCTCAGCCAGTGTTGTCTTATTTTTGGGCTTACTCTCAGTTTGAATAGATTCAAAATATGAAATTCTTATAAAGTAGTTGAAAGTAATTTTGGACTGACAAGTGCACAGATGAATAGTTACAATAATGTACAGTCCTGCAAATTTGTTGCTCATTAGTTCACACACACACACACACACACACACACTCGCACACACAAGCAGCTCCTAATGCAATAAGAAATGAATACAACTTATCCGCAGGTAGAGCATTGCGAGAGAGCGATTCCCCAGCTGAAGAGCCGAGGAGCTAAGGAGCTGAGCTGTAGGTGTCAATGTTGCCTTATCATTGCCGAGTGCCGAACCCTGGCTGGAATTGTCTGCTGTCCGCTGTCCGCCTCCTCCGTCTACACTCAGAGAAACAAACTGAAGTTTTGAAATTCGCCAAGGGTAACTCAGGTCAGAAAGTAAATTTCTAAAATGGTAAGTTGACTCTCTAAAATACAGGTTTTCCAATTTTGAATATCGGGTTGGATTTTTCTAAAATACATACAATAAAATATATTATATATATATATTAATTGATATGTTTACTATTTTACTTTTGTTACTTATAAATTATTAATAAAAATTGGTAAATTAATAGAAAATAATTACTAAAAATAGAAGAAATTGCCATATTTTTGGGATAGTCGCGATAGGGCAAGGCTTTTATAAATTATTTTTTAAAACAAGAAAAACCGTATAATTTTTTCTGAGTGCACGTTTCCGTCTGCGTCTCCTGTCTGCTGTCTCCTGACCCAGACCCAGACACAGACCCCGACACCGACCTCTACTCCGAGCCTTTCCACGTCTTTTCTTTCGTTAATTTTATCTTTGACGGCGATTAATGCGAATAAATTTTATAGTCGAAAATGAAAATGTGCCGCGTCCTTTGTGTGTGTGTGTGCCAGTGTGTGTGTGTGCATTATTTTCTTTGCGTCCCTTTTTGGCCAGTGTTATTCTTCAGTGACTTTGTGCCTTTGTGCGCAAGTATGTGACTTTTTGTGTTTGTACTTGTGCTCGGCACCTGCACAATCCTCCGTCCGTCCGCCTGTCCGTCCGTCCACCTGTCCGCCTGTCCGCTTACATTTTCCGATTGCGCGATCTTGCAACGCGGCGGCTTGGAGTTGAGCATTTTATAGAATTGCCACTCGGTCGCTGACTCAGCATCTGTGGCGGCTGCGTGGTCTCAGAGATCATACACTCAGCAAAAAATCATACTTCATTTAGAAAATTGTTCTTAAAGCTAGAAAGCAACAAAATATGTAATTCTTAAAGTTGCTTGCTTATTTATATATTTTTTGGACATTTTTTTCAAAAATGTAATCTGAAATTAAGAAAAGAAAAATTCTGATTTTTATAAGTATACTTTCTGAATAATGATATGATTAACCCATTTGCAATTCAGGTCGATTATTTTTGTGAGTGTATGAGTTTAGCCCTACCTCCAAATTAGGCTGGGCACGAAAGTGCAACAGCAGCCGCAGCAGCCGCAGCAGCAACAGGCTGTGTTCGTCGCACAGGTACAGGCTGCCCTCGCTTGCATGAAACAGGTTTTGCAGCTACCCTCGTTTGTGTCCGAGACACTTGCCCCCCTCCTCATCCTCCTCCTCATCATCCTCCTCCTCCTTCCACGCCTCGACCAACTCCTGCTCGCGTCCATTTGCGCGTCGGCCATTGTTTGGCGATGTGTTAACCTTAAGCGATTCTTAGCCAGTTTCCCAATTTAAGCCATTGTTGTGTGTGTGCGTGTGTGTGTGTGTGCGTATGTGACTTTTGGGTTTGCACTTCGATCTTTGATTTTTGATATAAAAAAGAAAATACAGTGTTTGTATGTAGACAATGGAACGCTGCGTTTTACACTGTGGGAACGCCGCGAATCCTGGCCATATCCTTACAAAGGTGATAGCGATCAGCGGGCACAGCTTGACAGCCAAATGCGGCATAAAGATGCAGGTTGCTGCCACAGGCTGCTAGACTAAGGTACGCCAGAGTCCGCATGGGAACACACCCACACACACACACACACACACACACAAACACACTCTTGCAGTCTTTAATAGTTTAAAATATGAAATAATTTAATTTGACTACGATTTGGCTACTAAAATTGAATCGAATTATTAGAAAGGATTTTGAATAACAGATTCTCTCCTTTTTTTTTAAAACATTCTCAATTCCAAAATTCTAAATATGAAAAAAACACAATATATTTGGAATTTCTTTCTAAATGAGTTCTAAAAACAAGAAAAACTTACAATTTGATCAAATTCAGAGCAATTTTGTTTTTTTGAGTGTAGCGTTTTCTATTCGCGGCATAGACTAATCAGCAACGAGCTCTGAAAAACGATGCCCCCAAATGAGTGGCGAGTGCCACAAACTAGAGAGTCAATGACCCGTTTCTTTGGGCAGCCGAAATGTTGCAATTGCATTTGCAGATACAACAAATGTAGCCGAAAATGTGGCGATGGATCGCACGGCGCCCGCATCTTTGCCAATAAAAAGAAAATTGATTGAGAAGTTGTGAAAATGAATTTGAAAAGGGGCCGGCGGAGGGGGGAGAGCAGCGGCACACGAGGCCCTACACTCGAAATAAAAATCGCACTGCATTTTAGATAACTCTAAAAATGAAAAAGTTTTTATTATTTAGGGTAATAATTGGTGAAATGCAGAAAATAGTAATGAAATTTGCTCTTTCGACTGCTAAATTACGTTAAGTTTATGCATTGATAAAGTATGTAAAATGTTTGGCGTTTTTTTTCTGAGTGTAGGCACATACGAGCAGCGGCCACTGTTTGGCAATTGTGTGTGTGAAAGCAACACACAATTAAATAGCAAACAAATTTCTGCCAATTATTTGACATTAATTATGAGTGAACAGCAAATGAGGGCCATTCAACGGGAGTGGACCACAGTCTCTTGACTTGCAGAATGCAGACTGTAGGAAGTGGTTAAACCCAAGCTAAGAACAAAGGGTTTCCAGAGGGCAACGTGTGTTTATCCAAAGGGTCCTGCCTGTCAACAGCCAGAGCATATCTATGCTGGTGCTATTCGAAATTCAAATTAGGAATGCATTTATGTGTAAATCTGTCAAGCGATTGCTGCGTTTTCCTTGGCGCTAAAAGCCCACGAAAATGCCGAACAAGTCATTGACTTTTGGCTCTCAGTGTGACGACGCTCTGTGTGAAAAGTATCTGCATCTTGATGACGGTGCAATGGCCGGTGACGGAGATGGAGATGGAGACGGAGACGGAGATGGAGGCGGAGATGGAGCTGGAGTTGGAGAGGTCGCCATTGCGAGAGTCCGAAAACTGCCTGCCCCAAAACGCCAATCGACCAAGACTGATTTTGACCCCCTCCACCCCAACAAAATGTTGAGCTCGAAGCGAGTTTTGCGTCGAGGCAATTAAGCCATGAGTTTGAGTTTAGGTTTGAGGCGCGGCATCAGCTCGCCTCGTCTATGCAATCAAAGCAAGAAGAAGGTTCGGCGAAAGCAAAAACCTCAAAAATGAAACATTTTTCAAAAAAATAGGAAAAGAAAAACGCATTTAAACGCACCAAAAAGTCGGGTTTAATGCGCAAAGCGCCTCAAAATGTTGCAGCTACCTGTGCAGCGAGCAGCATGATCGTCCGTCTGCGGGTCCCCCCCAAAAGAGCCAAGAGGCTGCAAGGCAGCCGCAAAAAAAAACAGAAAAAAACCAAAAAGAAAAAGAAAATAATAACAAGAATGCTGTAAGCGCGACTGAGCTCGACTACGATATACCCTGCAGGCAGCCGGCTGTTGAATATATACCATTTTTATTGCTAAATGTCACTTTGAAAAGTTTTTGCACACCCAAAAGTAAGCAAGTGAAGAGTAAAAATCAATTTGCGAAACAGGAATTTATCGATAAAATTAAATAAACTTGATTTACGAAGAATTTATATTCCAAATTGGAAGTTTCTACCTCTTAAAGTTTCTCAGAATCTGATCAACAATGTATATGCCTTATGGCGTCTGAGTTGCTTGCTTCTGCCTGTTACATGGCTGAGCACAAAACCATTATACCCTCTTTAAACATTTTCAATGGGTTCAGGGCATAAAAAACGATCCACAGAGTCTCAGTGGAGAGTCGTGAAAATTGTTTTTTTTGTCTCTAAAGTCAAACTCAGACGAAGGCGAAGTCTCGCTCAGATTTCATATCTGGGATTACACATTAAATGCATTTGCTGCTGCTGCGACCTGACCTCGCCGTCGAACCCTTCGATTAGCGTTGCATTTGATACAAATATATACTTATATATATATGTCTATATATATACTTATATATCGTGTATATGTATTCTGATTGTCAACTTGTAGGCGGTCTGCATAGAAGAGTTCTTTGCCTCTTCTCGATGCATGCATAAAAATAAGCAGCGATCTGCAGCACGAGATAAATCTGTCTGTGGCCCGAACCTGTTTTTTATGGCTAAAAAAAAACAACAAAAAAAAAACAATGAAAATGAAATGCATAAGCGTAAATCTCACAGCAGGTAGCCCACGGCAAATTACCTGAATATCGCTCGGTTATTATTGCTGACTTGGAAGATGGCGATGCCGATGGCGACACGCAATCTTATGACTTTTTTGTGCATCTGGACAATCAATTTCTCAATGCTGGGCTCTCAAATTACGTCGCTGCTTCTTTCAGGCTGTACACCTGGAAAGGGTTTAATGGTTTTGTGCAAAAGGAAGCAACTACGACTCCATAAGGCCTATATATATATTCTTGATTGGAGACCATAAGAACTAGAGACTTCAAATTTGGAATATATAATTTCTTATTTATCTCGCGCAGATCAAGTAGATATTTTTTGATTAAGATCAGGCCCTGTGCCTGCCATAATAAATGTGAGCACTTCCTTGAATGCTTATATTTGGGTGTGCAAATACATTTTAAAATGAAATTCTACAATAAAACTAGAATAAATTGAACAGCTGGCTGGCAGTAGGGTATATCGTAGTCGAGCTCACTCTCGATTGCAGCATTCTTACTTTGGCATTTGGCAATTGAATTTGAGGTCTCTGATTATGCACATGATAATGAGTAGAATTAAAGAAAAGGTATTCACTCGCTTCGCTGGCTGCGTGGGCGATCCGCTTTCAATTTTCGAATTTCCCAGAGTCTTTTGTGAAAAGGGTTCGATTGAGTAGAGGGGGAAATGCACTTGCGTGGAAATGCAAACATTTGCATGATCTTTCTAGGTGTGGTTCAAGGGAAAACTCTTTTTTTCTCTGTGTGAAAATTGTTTTCCAGTTTTTTTTGCTTTCATTGCGAACCAGCAGAATTTTCAATGTGTGTGTTGCCTGCCAATATTTCCCAATTGAGTTTTCCGCTCGTTGGTTGTTTTTTTGTTTTTTTTTCTTGGGTTCTGCTTGTGTAAATTGACGGAGCTGCGGGTCAAAGGTCTCTCTCGCTTGAGATAAGAAATTATCGTTTGGCAAACGCGGGCGATCTTTTTAATATCATTTCTCTTTTTTTTTGCATTGTTTTGCTGCAGTTTATTTATTGTTGATAAATTGCATGATAAGCTAGAAAATCATTGGGAAATGGAAAGAAATTAAGGAGAGTTTTCCACACACATAAGGCATAAAGAGTTTTCCACACACGTAAGGCAAAACAATAAACAAATAAAAATAGACGCTAAACAAAAAAATAAAATAAACGCAAATAAAAAATATATTAAAAAATAAAGGCAAAAAAATTACCCCAACCCCTTGCAACTGTAAACGACAAAAGCACGAGGAAACCGTTGCGTCGTTTCTAGTTGTTGTTGTAATTTATTGTGGGGCTCTGGTTATTATTTTGTATCCGCCGTCATTGCATCAATACAACAATACAACGTGAGCACTTATCGCAAAACAACAACAAATGCAGCAACAGTAGCAGCAACAACATATAAATATCACACAAAATGCATAGACAACACCGAAAAAGTTCATTGACTTTTCGCATTCTCGTTTAAAGAAAACGCACAATTTTTGGTGCTGGAGCCAGCAACAGAAACAGACAAAATAAAAAAAAAATAAATAAATATGGCGGCCCAGCAGCAGCAGCAGCGCAGCGTGCACAAAAGAGCAAATGCCAAAGAAAGCAACACAGCAAAAGCAACAGCAACAGCAACAGCAACAAAACTATTCATATTAAAGTGAAAATGAGCGATAACAACGCAAACACACACATACACACAAAAACAGACTAGCACACACACACACACAACCAAGCAATCAAAAGCCAGCCCATCACTCCCTACCCCCTGCCATGCTCCAAAGAGAAAAAAACTGCAAGCGAATGCGTTTTTGTACTCTGCCTGCTGCGCCATTATCTCTTTCTCGCTCTATCTCTCTCTCTCGATCAGTCGACCTGCGAGTGTGCGAAGAGAGCGGCCAGTTGGAGCTCAGGGCCATGCAGACACTAACACACAGCCACAAGCTCGCTCAGACACACACAAACACACAAGTGCACTTCTTCACTTTTATTGCATTGGAGCATTGTCTGATCGCTGATAACAATTAAACTGCTTGCACATTACGCAATTAACTATTTAATTAAATATTTAGTGTTATTTGTTTATTAATATAATTTTATATGTAAAATTTGCACACTTAAGCAATTAATAAAAAAATTGCACCGCTGCAAGCTCTTCTGCTCAAAGGGAATTTTTTAGGGAATTTCCCTTTGAGTTGCTTAGCTGTTGCATATTTTAAGGCGTGCATGAAGAAATAAACCATGGCATACTTATGGGGCTCACACTAAAATCCGCTTCTACCAATTAAAATAATAATGAGCTATTTATTAATAATTAAAATAAAATGTAGAATACAAAATTAAGCGTAATTCAGCTACGTCCTCTGTGAACCACACGTTGTTGTTGCCATGGCAAGCGTAAAAAACAGAATTTTCGATAACAGTTAAGTTTTAATATACAATTAAAAGTAGCTACATTTGGTAAAGGTTTGTTTATTATTTTTTATGAATTTCCTAATTGATGTTTGTGGCTCTAGAGCTCCACTTTGGGTGACTTGGTCAGCTTGTGGACACGGAATGCCTCCAGAATGTTGAGCTTCAGCTGCAGCTCCAACTTTTTGGCAGTTGTCACTTTGCCCGCTCGAAGACGAAGCAGTCGCTTCCATTCCTGCTCTACAAAATTGTAGCCCTGCTCATTGATCCTTCGCATGTACACCAGGTAAACCTTGGCATTTTGTTGCTCATGCGGCAAACTGAGTTCCGCTGCCTTCAACTGCATCTCGCCGATCAGTGCCAGCTGCTCCTCATCCGATATATTGGCATAATTCCCAATGGCATCGTTGAAATCCTTCAGGCAACCATCGCGTCCAATGTAAAGCGGGGTATTACTGCTCACAAAGGATTTGAGATTATCCAGCGTAACATCCAAATGTGCCGGAAATTGTAGATAATTTTCGCTGCTGCCCGTAAAGAGAAATATGCCCGGAAATTGTTTCTCATCCAGTTTAAAGCGTTCGCCGAGCGCTTTGTTCTCCAGCTCGCCATAATCCTTGATGCCAACCGTGGCCACCAAAAGTTCTGCAGTTGCTTTGTGCGCCACGCTGGAGAACGCGGCAAAAGCTTCGTGTTTGTCTCCATAGGGAAAAGCAATATCGAATTTGACCAAAGCGTAGGGAAAACGCACAATTGTCTTATCGAAATTGATCTCGTCGAGGTCCACGCAGCCTGCACAAGAGATGGCGCCACTCAGAGGCGACTGGGCCAGCAACGTAGCTAGCAGCAGCAGCAGCGTTAGCATTAATTTGATCATTTTTTGCTTTTTTTATAGTTTGGATTTTTTGCACAAGAAGACGAGGTATAAAAATAAACTTGACCCTTTGGCTGGCAATGCTGGCTAACGACTGTTGGTATTGCTGTTGTTCCCACACCAGTGGCAAAGCCAGCAAGCGAGAGAGTGAGAGCGAGAGAGTGAGCGCAGCAGTTGCTACTTTT
Source organism: Drosophila cognata (assembly GCA_035041535.1). Classification (NCBI taxonomy): domain Eukaryota; kingdom Metazoa; phylum Arthropoda; class Insecta; order Diptera; family Drosophilidae; genus Drosophila; species Drosophila cognata. The sequence continues at coordinate 1,343,940 of JAWNLC010000451.1, forward strand.
TGCTGACAAGAATTATTTTGTTTGGTTGCCTGAGCCACGCGGCTTTTGACGCCGACTTTGCCGCGGACGCTGACTCTCAACACTGGCCAGCTGCTGCCGCCTCTCTTTTCGTCTCTGCTCTGACTGTGACTGTCAACACTGGCTTATACTCTGCTGCTGCTGCCTGCCTCTGCTTTCGTCTTGGATTGACTCTAACTGTCAATGCTGGCTTTTACTCTGACTCCGTCGCCGCTGCTTTTGTCTCTGCCTTCACTTTGACTGTCAACACTGTATCTTGCTCTGGCTGCTGTCTTCGTGTCTGCTTTTACTATGCGTTTGCATTTGGCTCTCAAAGAATTAAAGATCTGACTCTCAGCAATGGCTTTTACTCTGGCAGCTGCCGCTGCCTCTGCTTTCGTCACTGCTGCGCCACTGACTCTCAACACTGGCTTCTACTCTGCTGCTGCTTCTGCCTACTTCTCTAGCTGTGCTTTTGCCTTCACCTCTGCTTTCACATCTGCCTCTGCCTCTACGACCTTCACAGACTCCTTCTCAGCCTATACCTCTGCCTCAGTTTGCATCTCTGTCTCCACCTCTGCCGCTGCCCTTCGCCTGCTCACCTGTTTCGTCGGCTCTCCCACGAGCATCGACGAGTGCTCTGTGCTCTCTTTCTCTCACTCTGTTTCTCTCGCGATCGAGTTGAACGACTTTTGAACACGTCAGTCGCAGAAACACGCGTGTTCTCTTGCTCTCTCTCTCTCCCTTTGCTGGCTTTGCTAACTCTTCTATTGTTCTGGATAACTTGGTCCACCCCTGCTTCTGTCTCTGCTTCTTCTTCTGCTTCTGCTGTTTGTTATTTGGTATTTGTTGTACGTTCAGCTGTTGTTGTTGTTGTTGTTGTTGTTATTACTATTATATAATAGCCTAGACTATTTTGTATATTTGGATATTGTGATGTGGGCCTACTACAATTTCCAGTGCTGATCCGACAGATAGCGAAATTATTGTGTTTTGTTGTGTTGTGTTGTGGTTCAGCTTGAGTTGCAATAGGTGCCTAATGTGCACCCATCGCATCGATTAGCCAACTCTGAGTTTTTGGCCAATGAAGCGTTCCACAAAAAAAAAAAGGAAAATTGTGGTGCGTAATTTCTCAAGCGTTTGTCATGGCCCGAATGTCATTAGAGCGACACATGTATCTATCTATGTATTTATATTTATATTTATATTTATATATATATATATATATATGTGTGTGTGTGCGTGCAGGAAATTGTATTTTGCAATTGGCCGAATAAAAAAACAAAACAAAAAAAAAGAAAACGCTCGAAATGAAAACACCTGCATGGAGAACTTTTTCGTAGGGGAGGGATCGGGGTAAAAAAAACCAACTAACCCCATTACAACTACAGTCGCAGGGGGTGGGGGGTAAAAGGAAAACAAGCATTTGCCACAATTTTCATTAGGAATGAAATTGAAATTTTCCGAGCGCAGCAGTTTTGACCTCGCTCGGTGGCAACTCCTCCTCCCCCTCCTTCCCCTCCTCCTCCTACTCCTGCAACTACACAACACAACTACAACTATTACTTGCTTCCTTCCTTCCTTCATTCTTGCTTGCTTTCACCTGATAATGGACATTTTCGGCAATTGTCAATTAATAATTCATGTGCGCCACACACACATGCCACGGCCACGCCCCCCGTGCCACCTCCGCTCCCATTCATTTGGTTTGGTTTGGTTTTTATTCATTTGCGGTTTCATTTCGTTTGTCCAGCTCGGAAAATTGAGCAGCGGACTTGGCACGCAATTCGGGAAAAAGCATTCAGAGCTTCACACGATCGATAAATTATCTTTTGATGGGTGGGCGTGACACAAAAGTGGGCGGCAGTCCAACAGGAAGCCCACAATCGAATATACTATATAGTTGTCATATATGTACACTCTAAGAAAAAAAAATCGCCAGCGGGAAACTCAACTTATTATTTTGAAAGTAAATTTCTAAAATTAAAAGTTGTTATTGTGAGAAGCAAGCAAAATTTCTAATTTGATGGACGATTTTTTTGCTGAGTGTACGCTGGACACAGTCGGAGCTGGAGCTGGATCGAAAGAGGAATCGGAATCGGAATTTGACTGCCCATGCGTGCATATATTGCGTCAACTGTCTGTCAGCCGAAACAATAATGAACCAAAATTGTATATTGTTGGGCCCATTACTATTAGCCTGGTCTATTGGTCTTGGTTCTGGGTCTTGGTCGGGTTCTGTGGGTCTGGGTCTGGGTCTGTGGGTCTGTCGTTACACATTATTTGATTTCGGCCTAGCAAAAAGTGACCGAAAACAAGGACGCGCCACTTGGCTGTGTACACAGTCGACTCCTCCTCTCAGACTGCCCCACGCCCCATGCCCCTCCGAGATGTACTGTTTGCGCTTCATACATTATGCAACACTGGCCAGGCAATTTGTTAAGTACACCCCAAAAGGAAATGGACAGTCGCGGCGCATTTGCGCTAAAACGCATAATTCGAGTGAACTAACTGGATGTATTCCCTCTCCCTTACCCCATTGAGGGGCTGGCGTGACGAGCCTTTTATTTTTAACACCCCCCAGCACGTCATTCGTTATCCTTCGGGCTAATTGCCAACGCATTTGAAAATCCCTGTGACATTTCAATGATACCACTCGCAACTACTTTTCATAGTTTACACCTTGCTAACGACCTCAACTCAAGACTTCAAAAATAACCACATATATTTAGAACTCCTCCTTTTTGTTGTTCTTAAAATACAGTGTTAATACCATACATGGTATTTGTTATAATTATTCTGATTGAGGGATCTCATGCACTGCGACCTGTTAGATCTAAGTGCCCCTTCTGCGCATTTCCGTAGCTCTTCCATCAATCCCAATTAATGAGCATCTTTATCGTATCGAAATTTTAGATGATTCCTTTCAACTGAGTGAAGTTTTCTATATCCTAGGATCGTACATCTTCTTCTGACTAAGGCGACAGAATCTGCTATGATGTGCTTTGATGATTCATTCTCATTATTGCAAATCCGAATAAGATTGCTAAGGATTATACCTAGTATAGCTAGAGTAACTTCTTAGTCTATAATCTGCTGACCAGAGACCGAAAGGTATTCCAAGTCTGATTTTGCCCATGTAAACTATTGCTGAAATCGTTTTTGATTATAGAAGCCTAAACTAAAGAAATGTATCTAATGGAGTATACCCCATGCTCAGAATATTAGAATGCAGGGCGTCAAGCCTGAGCCGGAATTGGAACCAATTGAAACTCTAAACTCTAAATTTTTTATAATATACCAAATTGAAATTGAAATTAAACCTTGCCAGTGGCATACATACAGACATATTTATGTATGTATATATATATATATTTGTATATATATTTTTATATCGAAGTGTCCTCGCTGTGTCCGCACATGTGGAGCATTAATAATATAAATTGTGCGGCTATTACATTGCCGAATGGACGGGGACTAATAACACAATGACCTTTATTATGCGAAATGAAAATGACCGACATGTGGCCAGCAGCGGGATGGGAAGGGGAGGGAAGGGAAGGTACGTGTTGGATTGGTGTGTGTCCTGTCCTGTCCTGTGTCTTGTGTCCTGTGGCCAGGACCAGCCAATCGGCATTAGGGTGATAAGCGCGCAAATTTCAAGCGCATTGTGTACGGCGTTCACAAATTCGAAATGAGCGTAATCTTAGCGAGAAATCTAACGATTACTGCATTGTTTTTATAAGCTTTTCTCTATACCCTGTAACCAACTAAAAGGGGTATAATAAGGTGGTGTAAATGTCTTTTGCGAGCGGAGGACATTTCTGGGTTCATCGAGTTTGGTTTTTGGCAATCAAAGAAGATAGAAAAGTGTCTGAAGTCTATTTAGAACTAGCTGCAGGGTATCATCTAGTCAATCAAACTCGTTTGGATCACTTATACCTGTTATTGACCAATACAAACCTAATCGTTTCGTCTGCGTCACGGGAACTTGGGGTTGCCACTTGTTCTATTTTATTATATTTTTTTTTTGGCAGCTCCAATCTAATTAGGTTGGGGAGACAATTCACAGGCCTCGAAAATTGTTCTAGCCATGAATTTTTCATGGTACACGTATGCCAAAGTCATGCAACTAATAACTATATACCTATATATAAATATATAGATCGGCACGCACACATTGCAAACTGGCAAAGTGGAAATTTTCCCAACAAGTTTTCCACTCCACGTGTGTGAGAACACAAGGAGCTGCGACCAACTTGTAAATTGGTAGCTCATCAAAATTTCATTTTTTTTTTTCGTGTGTGGCATAATTCCAATAAATGGGCCATGAAACGCTCCACCTGACCACCATCATCTTGGCCATATGGCCTGACTGTACCATTGTTATTCCATTTAGTCAGTTAGTCCTATAATTCGCATGCCCAAAGCCAAATTCGTTGTTCTATCAACTGCAACTGGCCAAAGGGGCGGCTCATCATAATTGGTATTTATTGAAAATGCGTTTTTGTTAACCCATTGCGACCATAACAGTCTCGAGTTCAAACCCTTATCTCAATCGGCTTTTCGAAGCGTTGAAAATTGGCTTTTTTTAACAATGCCAAGAGTCGAGCTATACACTCAGCAAAAAACTCGCCCGCCAATCTACAAAACTAGAAAGTTTTTCTTGATTTTCGAAATAATTTCTGGATATAAGAAACATTTTTTCTTATAATTAGAAACGTTTCCCATTCTTAGCCCTATTCTTTGTCATTTTTACATTTTTATATTATATATTTTATTTAGAGAAGATTCCACTAAAATGCAGGCATCCTTTTTGTTTTTGGTAAGTGTAGAAGGTGGAAGAGAGGGTAGCAGGGGAGGGTGCTGGGTTGAATGTGCGTGTGTGGATTTTGTGTTTATCGCTTTTCATTTGCATTTATTGCCATTTTTATATGGCCGAAATATCATCTTTGGCAATTGGAAGTGTTTAGCGCAAATTTGTTTTCAATATTTTGTTTTGTGCACCCAATAAACCCAAATGGAGTTCCAAGGATTTGGTTTGGTTTGGTTTGGTTTGTTTTGTGTGGTCAGTTTAGGCCGCTTTTATGGCACACAATTTGATTGCAAATAATTTGTTGGCTTTTTGTGCTCTCAACTCTTTTATGCGAAATGCGTGCAGTGAATACACACATGAGTGTGGAGCTGCAAGGTGGGTGGGGGTGGGAATGTAGAGGGGGTAAATGGGGGAGTTGGGGTTGGGGTGGTAGTTGTGTCCTCCGCTTGACCTCTCAAATTTAAATGGATGGATTCTAGTTTCTTTGGCCTCCTAATGAGTTTAATGCATAATTATGACAATGTGGTCAGCCCGTCGGCTAGGAAGGCCGTTAATTACGCTGTCCAATATTTGTTGAGGAGTCGTTTTGTGACAAATTCAAATCAAATATGCCCCACATGCTGCTTGGGCCACTTTCACTGTCAATCAAGTGCTCTAATGATAATTTCTTAAGCGATTGACCAACAAGACCATTTGCTTGCTGGCCAACACACAAAATACCATTAAAATATGGTCAAGTAATTAGCCAAAATTGATTGTGGACGGAGAAAGTCTGTCAAGTGCACTCACAAAAAAATCGCTCTAAAAATTAGACAGATTTTTCTGTTTTTGGAAATAAATAAATGCCAATTTAGAAAGGTTTGTCCTATGTCCAAAATCCAAAGCCTGATTTTTAGAAATATACTTTCTGAATAATAAGTTGAGCTACACTTGAAACACTTCTAAAATTCAGGACGATACCTTCTCTGAGTGTATTTAATATGGGCTGCTTAATACACTTTCGATTGCTTGACTTGACTTGCCGATCATTGTCTTGGGGGGCAAGGTGTACTATCTTTGGGCACCTTGCAACCTTGACTGGGGAAATGTGCGTATAACAGTTTTTTGCTGCATGCCGTATAGCGCATGCGTTGCACTTGAAGCGAGAGCGCCAACTTCCAATGCGACGGCCAATTTGAAGGCATTTTTGGGGAGCATTTGTTTACAAACAATTGCAAAGAGAGGTGGCAAGAGCGCCAACCGCGCACTTTGTGCTCCACTCTGTTGCAACATGCTGAGAATGGCACTGAGAATGCCGCATGCAAATAAGTCGAATGCTTGCCACCTCCACTTGTTGCTGCTGCGACTGTAGCTGTTGCTGTTGCTGTTTGAGGTGCATGTGGCACATTCAATGCAAGGCAATTACTTAGACCCCTTTGGGGGGCACTGGACAGCAGAGGACGTTAGCTCAGACAGACATGCAAATTGCCGTTTCACGAAACAGAATTAAGCAAGTGAAACACCCTTCCCTCCTTCCCCTTCCTCTACCTATCCCTCTCATCCCTTACAATGCTTGCCACCAACCTACCATGCATTCATTCTGACCATGTTTTCATACCCTGAACTCTTTGAAATTGGCTAAAGAGTTTAATGGTTTTCTGCAAAAATGTAACTGGCAGAAGGAAGCAACTGCAGCTCCATAAGGCATATATATTCTTGATCAGCATCAACAGACGAGTAGATACCGCCACGTTCGTCTGTCCTTCAGAGACTATAAGAGCTAGATATTTGGAATATAAGTGCTCGTGTTCCCCGTGCAGATCAGATTTATTTCATTGTGTAGATAAATGTCTCTGTTTCGCAAATATCGCTAAATTTCGATTTACGATAGCAATAAGAGGCAGAATTTGAAAGGCAGCGGTTGCTTATCCATATACATTAATATATTATTGATAAACTGCACAAATTTCAATAATATCGGATAATAAACACCCAAGTCAAAGTCGAAAATGTATTCTCTTATGTCCTTTATTTTTTCCTCTCGTATGAGAAATGACAGTACTTCCCCGCATGCTAACATTTGGGTGAGCAAAACTTTGTAATGTAAATTTGAACACAAAACAAGTATGTATACAACAGCTTTGCTGGGTGCAGGGTATATTGTAGTCGAGCTCAGTCGACTACAGCATTCATACTTGTTTTGGCTTGGTTTGCGTTTTGCTCCCGTGACATGTTGCAGTGTTTTGGCCGCTTAACATTCTTTTTCGCTTTGGCAGTGCACCCTCTCCTCCTCTTCCCTCCCTTATCCCTCCTCCCTGTACCCTTCACCAACCTCATTGCGCTTTTGTTTTATAACATTTTAGCGCAAATTGCCATCAAATCTAATTGGCAATGTCGCGACAGTGTCCAACTCTGAAAATTGCATGGCTGCCTTTTGATTTTTTGCACTGATTTCGCTGGACAACCTTTTTTCTAATAAATGGACGTGTGTCTTTTTGCTCTTCGTACTTTTTTTTATATAAATGCTTTGATGGATTGACGAGTTGATGCATTGACTAAGGGGTCAGCACGAAATGACATTTTATTGAGCTGAAACTATTGCTTGTCGGTGAATCGGTTATAAACACTCCGAAAAAATTATCCTTGAAAACTTAAAAGTTTTTCATGTTCTTAGAAATAATTTGTAAATATACGCAAAGCAGTTTCTATAAATTTGAAAGGTCGCTATCCCTAAATAAACCGACAATCCCATAAAAAAGCTGTTTTTATATACATATTTTTTAATATTTTCAAATATTAAGAATGCATTTCACAAAATAAAAAACATCTCAAAAAATATAAAATTTTATAAAAAATGTACCTTGCAATTATGAAATGAAAATCGCTGGTTTCTTAAAGTGTACTTTCTGAATAATAAGAGGAGTTACCCCTTGTCGATAAGTGCATAGCGAATTTCTAAAATTCAAGGCGATTTCTTTTTCTGAGTATATTCGACGTAACTTTGTCCATTGGAATTATTTGTTGTTTGCCTTTGGCGTGGGTAGAGCTAATAACTTGACAAGTTGATGGAATAGTTGTAGTTGGCGAAGGCACAACTTTGGTGGCTCTTTGAAATTTTGGAGTGACCTCTCAAGCACATGCAATATGCAGCAGTTTGGAAAACAATAACACAAAAAACGGAATATTCGCAAGAGGATATTTCCACGCGCATTTAAAAATTCATGAGCAGAAAGCACTCAGTGTGGCTCCGGCGGTTATCGTGTCCGTCTGACATACCCAGTGTGGGCTGGGGGAGGTGCTGAGGGGTCGGAGGTTGGCCAGTGGCATTGCAATTCTTGGCAGGTCGACAGAGCGAAGGAGCGGGGGCCGGGGATTGAGTGATGGATTGACCGCAGCCCAGGTGCAGAATTTCAACGCGCGTCGCATTTGCCGTTTTATCGGGCATGGAACGCTTTATATCTAAACTACGAATCAATGCATTAGTCAGTCACCTTGTACGCTCCACTTTAATTACTACTTTTTATGCTCTTTCCCTTTCTTCCTCTGTCTTTCTCTTCCCACTCCCACTCGCTTTTAATCGTTTGCTGACATTTTTTTGCATGTTGCGGGCACAATTTAAAAATTGCATAGAAAAAGGCCAAGTGAAATTCCTGCCATGGAACGTAATATTATTAACAGCAACCCCATCCCTCCGCCAACTCCTCCCCCACACGCCCCCGTTTGGCGCCACAATGAGCTGCATAAATATTGCATTACAATCATTTAGCTCGTTGTTGCACACTGCGAATCGCGAATTGGATTTCATGTTAATGCAATGTCCTTATCGCTCAACATGTCCTGCATGCGTCACAATTGCTGGGGCGCGCAGGGGGAGTAGATTTGGGCGGAGGAGGAGCTTGGAGCTGGCGCTCCCCATGGATTCATTTGTTTTCTATTTGCTTGCCGTTTTTTTTTCTTGTGGCCCCTCTTAATTGCCATGATGTGGCATGCTTCAGTTGCAGCCACACTCAGCAAAAAAACTAACCCTCATTTTTAGAAAATCGCATTGAAAATTAGAAAATTTGTAAATATCCAAATATATGAAAAATATTTCTGAATATTAGAAAGACTTGCCACAAATTTATGAAAAGAATTTATAAACTATCTAAAATATTTGTTGGTAAATTTTCTTCGAAGTGCAGAGTTCTGTTGGGGCTCACATCCAGTCAGAATTATTTTGCGGTTTGGCTTCAGACTTTGCACCTCTGAATATATTCATATATTATAATATATTGCTGTTGGGGTTTTCGCAAATACCCCCGATAAGAAATCAACATAATCGACAATCTGAGTAGTGTGTACATTTAGGTTTTGTTTTTATTTGAATGCAATTGTGGTTTACAATATAATGTATACATACATATAGAATATATATATAGATTTATGTAGAATTTTGTTTTCTGTTTAACTTTTGCGTTTGCACATTCAATATTTGATTTATTAATGCTTTGTAATGCATTTTGTTAGACATACATAATAATAAAAGGTAGTTATATAAACAACAGTTTGTATTTGTAATATATAAAAAAATTATAAACATATGGATGTAATTGCTCCAGAAAAACGTTATGGATAGCTCTATAGCATATATATTGAATTCCCTCGTTTATATATATGTAAATATATAGTATATATATATATAGTCATGTGGCTGGCTTCAGATCTGTCTGTCTGTCTGTCTGCTTGTATATAAACTTATGTGTGTATGTGGTATAAAAGGTGTACTCGATGTGCGGTGTATTTTGATTGTGTGTGTGTTTGAGTGTGTGTTGGTGGTGCGTGTGTGGATCGTATGTGGATTGCAGAAGCTGTGCTGTGGTTTTTACTTCGTAGTTGTTTAAAAATAATTATAAAATCTACTGCGTTTGCTGTTGTATCTCAATCTTCTCGACTGTCATGTCCGGATTCATGGCTGTCGCTTCCTGCAAGCAAGCAAATTGAAATCGTTATATAAACATATATAAATATATATAGTCGGCAATTTGCACTCACTTGTATTGCCTCAGCCAGGGCCTTGTCATGATCGATTGGATCGCCATCGGATTGAATAGTTATCTTCTGCTCCACACGGGTCTCAACAATGCCATCGCGTTCGGTTTTGTACTGTTGGCAAGCAAACGCAAAAGATTATAATAAAATCATGGAATTTGCAACAATTTTGTACACCATATCACCCATTGGAACAAGAGACTCATGTATATAATATGTACAGCGTGGGGCGCATACGAACACAGGAAGAATTCAAATTTGGAATATGTGTTTGAAAGCCTACCTCCAACTACTTACTCATGTTTCTTGTTTGTTGCTTTTCATTATCTGAACTCGTACAAAATCGGCATCAATTTTCGAAAATTGCCATACTTTTCTAACATTTCATTTATGCTCTTTAGAAATGTTTTTCTTTATAATAGAAAATATTTCTAATCGGCATATTTTTGCGATTGTCGATTTAGGACAAGCTTTTTAATTTTTATAAGGCCAGTTTTTTTTGAGTGTACATGTATAGGAGTATCTCTCGTGGACGATCTGTACTTACGGTAATCGTTTCTACGGTGCGGGTTTTACTGCTCACGGTTTGCGTGGAAATGATCTCGCCGTGTCCTGAGTAGCCGGGCGTATCCTCGCCTAGCACCACACGAGTACTCTCCACATGTGGCCCAGATGTGGATGTAGTTAGCGGAGATTTCTAAGCGAGAGATTAAAGAGAAAGTATTAGAGATATTGAAATATATTCATGGTTTTTACGGCTGCTATTAACGAGTGGTTAGTTGTCTAAGTGTCATGCCACAAACCTGTTTTTCAGTGCCACGTGCCACGCTCGAGCCGTCATAAGGCCCATCGATGGGTGTGCCAGAGTCGCCGGAGCTGGTCGACGAAACGCTGTCGCGTCTCTGATACTAAGCAACATTCAACAACAACAACAACAACAACGGAAATAACAACGGCAATGCAACATAGTTGATAAAAGTAATCATAAAAGGGAAACAAAAATGAGTACATGCAAATAATAAGGTGCAGCCATGCCTGGCAGTATCTGGATGCTTACCTGGTCGCCACTGGTTACTGTCGCCGTCGTCTTCACCTCCTGGGTGACAACGCGCTGCTGCTGGTTGCTGGGATCCAGGGTGCGTGTGGTGGCCACCGTCTTCTCCTCGAGCTGTTCCGTCTTCGCCTTCTTGCCCAGATCCTCGTGCGTGGTGGCGGTGCGTGTGGTGACTGCGGTGGCCGTGACATAGGCGCCACTCAGATCGGTGGGTGTTGCATCAGCCTACGTGTTTGGTTGGTGGTTTCAGTGGTGGTTTGGTTAGTGCGTAGTCAAAATTGCAACAGTCAACAATCAACAATCAACATTTACAACAAGTAACAGAAACAGCAAAGAGCAAAGAGCAACAATTAGCAAAGGCACAGGAAATGAAATATACAAAATAGAAATCAAACTAAGCGAGAGGCAAACTTGAAGCTTTGTAAGAGGTGGGAAGGAAAAACTCCCGCCTTGCATAGCTGTCAATACACTCCGAAAAAAAATCGCCATACATCTTAGTAAATCACCCTAAAAAACAGAAAGTTTTTGGAAATAATTGCAGTTGGCGATTTACTAAAATGCAGGCGGATTCATTTTGTTTTCGCTGAGTGTAGAGAATAGCCAAAGTCTAAGAAGAGTGCCTAACCTTGTGCTCCTGTGTCGAGTAGGTGACTTCGCCGGTGCCCAGATTGCGCACCTCCTCCTCGACGTTGTGTGTGACGCCGCCGTCGTTCTTGGTCAGCACCTGTTTCGTTGTCGTCTTGACCACAGTCGGTGTGCTCCCTGGCTTGCCGCCCAGTTTGCTAGCCTGGTTCGTTGGACTGAGCACAATATCATGAACAGTGTCCGTGCCATACTCCTTGGTCATGTCATCGTCGTCATCGCCCGAGCTGCCCTCGGAGTCGCGTCTCAGGGCACCCTTGCCAATGTGCTTGACCCCGTCAAAGAACTGCTGACGGGTGATCGGAACCGTTTCCGTTGTCGTCTGCACCTGGGACTGTTTGCCAAAGTGCGAGGGATCGATTTGGGCATAGTTGAGTATTAGTTTGCCGGTGACTGGATCTGTGACAGCGGTGGCCGGATCAATGTCACCCGTATTGGGATCGATATCGCCATACTCGCTCTTAATGCGTCCCGTCACCGGATCAATCTCGCCGGTCAGGGTCATCGTGTGGGTGACTGTGGTGCGGGCGCCAGCGAAACGGGGATCATTGGGATCGACCTGCACAATTTCACCAGTTAGCGGATCAACCATATTATAAACATAAACCGTTTTGTTGAAGAACTTAAGAACACGCCCGGACACCGGATCTATTTCGCATGTCTCGGGATCAACCTCCTCGGGACGACCACGCTCGTCCGTTTTCGAGATGAGCAAGATGCGCACAATGACAATTTTGCCCGTTTTGGGATCAACGCGAGCCAACTTGGTATACACCTCGCCCGACTCGGGATCCACCTGTGTCGCAGCATAAAGCGGTTCACCCGTCGCCTTGTCCACATCCCCGGTGGCTGTGTAGATTTTGCCGGACAACGGTTCGATTTTGATGGTGTTGGGATCGAGCTTGGTCTGTTTCTTGATCTCGTTGGTCTTGGGATCCAAATAGCCGTAAATTGTGATGACATAGCCGGTCTTGGGATCGACACTGCTGGAAATGTACTGGAGTTCCTTGGTGCTCGGATCACTGTTGCCCGTTGGCACCCAGATCTGGTTCGACTTGGGATCGACAATGATGTCCTTATCCTTGGCGGCGCTGACCTGTGAAATGGGCGCCTTTGTCGCCGGATCCACACGCTGTTGCACAATGCGCAACGAGATGATCCTCGCGTAATCCTTATCTGGCTTATTGTTCTTTGGATTGACTTGGTTTTTCAGCACAATCTGGCCGGTTGCCGGTTCGATTTTAATGTCCCGGGTTACCGTCTTGCCGGACTTGGGATCGGTGTAGGTTATCGTGTGCTTCACCAAATCAATCTGACCGTATTTGGTGTCAATCTTACCCGACTTCGGATCGAATTGGCCGCCAGACGTCTCAACCAGAGCCGTCTTCGGGTCGATCACGTTCTTCTTGGCATCGAATTTGCCCGCCAAGGAGGTTACCTCCACAATCGGATCAATCTGCTGACCAACCTCAATGAGGCGCCCTTGACTTGGATCCAGTTTATTTGTTTTCGGATCCATGACGCCCAAAATGGTGATTTGACCCGTGCCCGGATCCACTTTGACATTCTTGGTTACCACAATTTTGCCGGATTTGGGATCGATGGCTTTGAGTTCCCCAGTGCGTGTATTTATTTCACCGTATTTCGTATCCAACAGGCCCGTGTCCAGATTCAAAACGCCCAGCGAGCGCTCCACTTCACCGTTAACCGTATCAATTTTGCCCGTCGCCGGATCAATGCGACTCGTGATGACCGTCAGCTCAACCACGGGATTATCCTGCGGTGTTATGCACACAATCTGGCCCAGAGTGTCATCGACACGTCCCGTGTTGGGATCAGAGACGCCCGTCACCAAGTGCAGATTGCCCGTCTTCGGATCCACCTCGCCCTGATACACATCCTTTTTGCCCGTCTTCGTGTTGAGTGCCTCGAGGGTGCCGTTCTTCGGATCAATTACGCCATACTTGGTATCGATGCGACCCGTTGCGGGATCCAGAATGCCCGTGGAGTGCTCAATGCTGCCGTTCTCGGCATCAATACGCTTCGTTGCCGGATCGAATTTCGATGTGATGACCATAATCTTGACGCGCTTCTTCTTGGGCTTGGCTGCTGCGGCTGCAGCTGCTGCTGCAGCTGCTCCAGCTGCAGTAGGAACTCCACCTGCACCTGGACGAGTTGCAGTGCCTGCTCCCGCTGCCAACTTGGTGGGTGAATCGCCTCTGCCAGCACCAGCACCGACGCCCACATAGCCGGGCTCCTTGTTGTAACGCTGCGATTCGAGAAATTCTGCCGTGGGATCAATGATGGGCTTGTAGCTGCCGGGTGCACCAGAGGCATAGCCCTGCTGTACCTGCTGACCCTTTGTCGGGGAATACGAACGCTTCTGGTTATCGCGCAGAGGCACTGCAGCCGCATCGACAGCGCTGCCCTGCAACTTGGCTCGCGTGGTCGGCGACAGATTGCCATCCTGCAGGAGACGTGCTCGTGACTTGGGCGACAACTGGCCGCGGTTCAGTTTGTCCTGGGTGCGTGGCGACAGTTGACCCGATTTGATCTTCTCGGCCGTCTCCTTCAGCGCATGCTCATTGCCAGGCGCATAGTTGAAGGCCAGCCCGATTTTCTTTTGTTGCGATGTCGGCGACAATTGCTCCTGACCATCTGGACCCAGTTGTTTGCCACTCTGCGGCTCCTGGTCGTAACGGAAGCCACCGGGCGTATAGGATTTACGGGTGGGGCTGCCGGCATTGCCGCCTTCCGCAGTCACGGCATACTCGTAGGGACGAGTAACGCCGGGTGTGGTTGAGCCGCGCTTCTTGGCGGCATCCTCGTTGGGATCATGCTCACCCAGACCCGATGTGACGACCAGACCAAGACGACCCATCTCCCTATCCTTATCCTTGCCATCCTTATCCTTGCCATCCTTGGAGGGTGAACCGCTCTTGCTCTTGCGACCCGACGAGAATATACCAACGCCCTGTTTTGCCCGGCCAAAAACGCAAATCAAAATTGTGGAAACATAAAAAGAAACAATTGGAGGATGGGATAAATAAAAAATGAAAAAATATAAATATTCAACTGATAAGGATCTTTAGGATTAACTACTAAAATACAAACTATCATATTACTTAGGAGCTGAACTTAAGTGTGGGGTGGGTTTACTGGGTGGGAGTGGGATGATAACTTGGTTTTATATACACGAGCGCGATGAGGTCTTAACTTAGCATATAGTTACCATATCTTACACAACTGAAGGATCACATTTACAATTAATACTTACACGTCTGCCCGACTTGTCGGATTTGTTGGAGTCATTCAAATCATCGTTGCCTGTCGAATATACACATAATGATTCTCATTCTCAGACTAGATATATAATCCACTTTATAATTACCATTGACTCCTGCTGCAGCAGCAGCAGCAGCAGCAGCGGCTGCCTTGGCTGCCTTTTCGGCCTTCTCTCTTTCCTTTTGTTCCCGCTTCTCTTGTTCCCTGCGCTCCTTTTCCTCCTTCTCCTTCAGCTTCTTTTCGCGCAACTTTGCCTCCTTTTCCTCGTCCTGTGGGTAGCAGAAATAGTCACAATTAATGCCTGATTTTCAACAAGAACTTACAACAGATTTCGATCGAAAAATAAAGCCGACAATTACATGCAACAAAAATAAATGATTCGAGTACAAAATGTGTTACTTAAGCGCCAAAATCAAAAATGGATTATCTTTATGAATGCAGTTTTTAATGATACGATTTTTATTTACAACACAATGTTTGTTTTTAGTTTTATGTGTATATTATTTGTATTATTATTATTATTATGGGTACATCAACCATATTTACATGAAACGAAAAGTGTTTTAATGAAAGCGCGCAAATGAGAATGAAACATTTAGAACTCAAGTCAAACTAAACATAAAATAATTCAGATATCGGGATAGTATAGTTTGTAGTATGCAAATGTGTTTCAGACGAATCGGTTACAATAATTGTAGACTAGAGTAGAGAGAGAGAGAGAGATATGAGTGGGCAGAGTAGTATTATAACTCCTCTTAAATAATTTACCATTATTTCAAAGTCCGCGATCAAAGGCTACCAGAGGTTAAGGAAAAGTCATTTATGTAATCAAAATAAAATTTGCATTAATTAAAATAATACGTAAATTAAATCTCTGTAATATATATATATATATGTGAGGTATGTAAAGAAGTACTTCTAAAGAAGTACATATGCGCGGAACGGATATCGTATAGTAGAGAGGAGAGAAACGAGGGCAGAGTAGTAAAACTGCGCTCAAATATTTAACCATTGTCAAAATCGAAATAAAATAAGCTTTAACTAAAATAAGCTGTATATAAAATATAAGGCAGTTAAAGAAGTACTTTTAGGTAGGTACTTTTACGCTGATCGGATTTCGTATTTGTATATAGTACATAAGTTCACAACGTTCAAAAAGCAGAGTTCAAGCCAAAGATAAATAAATGTTTTTGTTTTGTTTTTGGGAATCTTGGAATTCTTGGTACGAATAGGATATTTTAGAAAAAGTAAAGTTGAGAACAGTAACCTGAGCAAGAGACGAGAAATCGGCGATAGTCGTCTCATAGTCGCCCTCGAGTGAACTCTGCGAGGAGGCTGAGGCTGTGCCAGTACTCGATTCGCGTATTAACTGCTTTCGTTAATTAGTTAGATTAGGTTAGTTAGTGTTTCGGTTGGGGTTAGGTTTTAGGATTAGGGCACGATTCACGCAAACGAGCAGCAGGTTAGGCGAGCACATCGTGGTCATTAATTTGTGTGCATTTGTGTTTGGTTTCGTTTCGTTTGGTTTGTGTGAGAGAATTGTGAGAGTTAGTAACAAACCGAGAAAAAGTGAACAAAAATATTATCTGATTAACTTCACACATTAAACATCTTGTTAAACATATTCAATCTCAAGGCTGGCTGGCTAAGGCTAGCGGATCAGGCTCAATAGTAGCTCAACTCTCTTGGCTAGTGTTACCTTGTCCTTTTTGTCCTTCTTGATGGGACTGCGACTGTGTGCATCCAGATCATTGCTCCGCTCTCCACGATGATCCAAGGTGTTGCTCTTGCGCGCAATCTTCTCCTTCTCGGCCATCGCCAGAGCTGTTTGATAAAAGAATCTCCAATTAGTTTAAGCACACAACGATTGTGATTAATTTGAAGACAAACCATCCATGCTACGCGATGAGAGACGTGCCCCGGACAGGGCTCTATCGAACTTGGGTGCCGTACGGTCGACGGGTGTCGCCTTGCTCTCGTAATGAGTGCGCCCAGAGAAGCGATACTTGGAGCCGAAGCGTGGCAATAGCGTTGACCTGGTGTTGGGCTCTGGGGTCATCAGGCGGAAGAAGGTGTGATGCTCCACGCAGGATTTCCACAGCTTCTTGGCGGCACGATGATTGGCAAGCTTGAAACCGATGGTGGATTCGTATTGCTCGAATTCGCCCGGTCGTATCTTGATGTAGAAATGATGACGCTTGTACGAGATCTTCAAGATCTTGGGCCAAGCGAAACGGTTAATGCGCAACCTGCAAAGGCATTTTCTCATTTATATTCATATTTGATAGAGTTGAATGTGTCCGCTTACTTGTCGCGATAAACCAACAAGCCGGATGCACACACGCCCAGCATGATGTCGACGCCTTCGGAGTCCTTGGCGGGATGCAGATCCACGCCGTACATGGCCAGCTTCTTGGCATTCTCCAGATAGTGCAGCTCGGCCTCAGCTGGCGATTGACCCCTGCACAAAAATAGATAAGAAATAGGTAAAGACAGGAATCAGATTTGTATACCCTGTAAAAGAAGTATATTGTATGCATCGATCTCTCTCTGGTTTCAACACTTACTTGTGCGTCTTGTGCAGATCCATAACCTTGTCCGCCAGCTCTGTTGTCTGATTTGGGGCAATTTTAAAGTCCTTGAGATAGGCGCGTGTCGGCATCTCCTTGGGATCATAGTCACCCATCTCCGACTGGACCAGGTACGAGCCGAGCAGTGCGTGCGTCACAAAGGTGCAGGGCAGACGACCCTCGAGGATATCATTGCGCACCTGCAAACAGAGATGATAGCGCGTGATATCCTCCTGCAGCTGTGACGGCTCCGGCGGATAGAATTTCACGGCGAATGCCAGGGGCCAGGGATCGGTGCGAAAGAACTTCGACACGGGTTTCTCCAAATCCAACCAGACTCGGGGATCGGTGGGCGTCTCATAGGTCAAACCGAAGTAGTCCTTCTCAATGATGTTCAGACCAGCACAAATGGAATTAACCAGATCGCGACCTTTGGCCTTGCGCTGCATAAAGCAAGAGTTCAAATTAGTTAGGGCAAGTAAGAGGTCATCAACGGATTACTCACATCAATGGTCACGTCCAGCACGGAGCCATCGAGCAGGGAGACGCGTGCCAGCGCGGCCTTCGAGAATACCGATGAGCTGCTCTTCGCTTTGCTCTTGGTTGGTGTTGTTTCCGGCTCCGCTGGCGCGGATGGTTTAGTTTCCGCCGGCATCGTTCTGGACTCAGTTCAGCGCAGCTACGCCGACAGTTTGCTGAATGCAGTTAAAGTTGAAGAAATTGTCGCTGCAAAAGAAAAACAATCAAAGATTGAAAAACACTCAGAAAAATCGCACTGAAAACTGAAGAAATAATTGCTAAATATTTCCTATAAGAACAATATTTCTAAAAATTAAAAACGCTTGTCCTAAATAGACAATTCCAAAAATATGGATTTTTCTTATTTTAAATATATTTTCCATCATTACACTGGTTTTTAGACAGACACTTTCTAAGTAATAAGGTGAGTTTGCCCTGTCGGCAAAAGTATGACGAATTAGGGGCGATTTTTGTCTAAGTGTGGTCGAAGGAAGCTCTGTGCCGGATGTGTGCCACTGCAGCACTGGCGAATGAATGCGTCTTGTGGTCTCCCTTCCGTTCATTAGTCGAGCAACAAAACTTAATGTTCTGGCCTGGCGCCAGTCTCAATTTGCAAACTGGGACAGAGCTATGAAATCACTTGGAGTGTAAACAAATTGCAGGGACAAAACGGGAGACAGCCCCTGGCGAAAGCCACCCCTGAGACAGCTATGTCCATGATGTCATGCCATGATGACATTATTCACTTGGGGGTACTCGTAATCGTATTCACATACGCATTCGCACTCGCACTCGCACTCATACTCACTTGAATCGAGCTCAATAGTTGCTGCGGCGACTTCTTTTGTGTGCTGTGGCGAACTGCGAATGTAATAAAAAAAAATAAAAAATATATGAGTCCATCAAAAAAAACGGCGAATTCAAATTTAAATTCAAAATTACAATTATAGTTTTACAACCGAAAGCCAGAACCACAACCACAAATAAGCCCAGGCCAATCATAAAACTAGCCATTAAAAAGAACAATGTTTTCAGTTCTGCTTAAGTCGACATTTAAGTCAAGACTCTGTCCGCTTTTAATTAGATTTCACTCCCCTCTCGTCTACACTTGCCGCGCGCACTTGTTCCTCTTCCTCGAGATAGTGTGCAGAAATCTGAATTGTGTTTAGCACGCATTCTGTTGCAAGATTTCATATATATATATATATATATATATATATATATGTATATATAACTGCCCTTGAATCAAATTCGTCACACTTCTGCTGATTGTGACTGTGCCAGATTGTGTTTAATAAGCAGGCCGGCATTATTTCCTCTCAAGTACATTATTGGCATATATATATATATTATCTGAATACCACAACAAATATGAAATATTTGAAATATAATTTCTGGTTTGGCATTCACATGTGGTTTTATGTGTGGCCCCAAACCGAACCACACCCAACCAACAAGGCACTCGGCCAATTCCAGGGGCAATAAGTGGCTTATATTGAAATATAGATGAAAGAAAGAGACAGTGATAGAAGGAGAGAGAGAGAGAGAGAGAGAGAAAGCAGTTGTTGCCTTGTTGCAAGTGAACAATTAGATGTTTAATTGATTTTAAATTTGTTGAACTGCATCAGCTTTTTCTTTTCGATTGCCAGTGAATGCAAGTTTCGATCGTACACTGGAAAAGATAATCACGCTCTCTTATAGAGAAAGTCAATTTTTAAAATGTTGAAAAAATATGCAAAATTGTCAACGCATTTGTTGTTTTCTATGTGTGTTACTTATGTACAATTATTTAATATATACAAACATTTGACATAGTTGCAACAAATTCACATAATTTAATTAGAAAAAACCTAAGATTTTGGGGAGAGCAAATTTCAATACTCTTTTCTTCATTTCAGAAAGGTTTTTTTCTTAGAATCCGAGTTTGTTATTCTACTTTTTGGAAATATGGAAAAAATAGCAGAATTTATGGTATTATCGAAGCGTGAAATCACGTACTAAATTGTAGGGCAATTTTCTAGACTTCAGTGTGACTGTTTTTCCGAGTGTACATGTGAGGCAGAATCTTTGCCAACGATCGCTGGACAGGCTGAACCCGTTTTCAACGAGGCACGCGGTCAGTCAGTTTATAACAAATAACAAATACAGCTGCAATAAAAAAAAATGCGAAAACCTCTGACAAACACAAACACACACACACACACACACACAGCGAGAATAGAGCGCGTCACAATTCCGTAGGTGGTGGCGTCATCGTGCCTTCTAAAAAACACATATTCCAACCAACAAATGCTGAGCATTCTTTGCAGGCAGTCATCTCATTTTTATATTTTTTTGTTCATTTTGTGTGTGTTTATTTCCATCCATTTAGCGAGAGAAGCAACAGTTTTTGGCACTATGATTTTTTTGGACAATCTATTCGACGCCGTTGACATCATCATCGGCATTAGCAGATAATGCTGGGAATTGTAATTAAAAGTGTGGCAATTATAAATACAACTCATGATTTGCATTCCACGCGATTGACAGTGAAATGTTTCGTGTCTGGGGGCACACACTTCACAGATTGACGGACTGACCGGTTGTTGTGATGAATCACACAGATTATCGGCGAATGTCTCACGCAAATCCAAGCAAATCGCGCACTTATTTCTTGGCAATTGTATTTGTATTTAAATTTGTATTTGTATTTGTATAATAGCCTTAGTTAATGGGCTGGTCTAGAATGGCGCTATGATTTATTTTCGAATCGCATTAACGATGACATCATCATCATCATCATCATCAGTGAGAGACTGAGTTGCCTCAAGTGGCTTTTGCACAAATGAAATTGAAATTGAATTGTTTGTTCGTTGTTGCTGCAATATTTTGCAAGACGCCGACAACACCCAAAAAACACAGAAGAGAACGCCTCAATTGAAGGAGGTCGAGGTGAAATTCATCAAGTAGCTAAAAGCATACAAACAATATATACATTATATATATATATATAGACACGATCTTGTTTGGACTGTGGGGTGTGCTTCTAATCATGGCAATGCTTGCCTCACTTTGTGACGCCTGAGCAGGAATATATATACATACTTAGACATCTGCTAC
Organism: Drosophila cognata; assembly: GCA_035041535.1. Lineage (NCBI taxonomy): Eukaryota > Metazoa > Arthropoda > Insecta > Diptera > Drosophilidae > Drosophila > Drosophila cognata. Next base: position 1,364,929 of record JAWNLC010000451.1, read on the forward strand.
ACAGAGAGCGAGACAAACAGAGACGTGACTGGTATTGTTCACAGACGAATAACAAAATGCATGAATATATATATATATATATACGACTATATATGTATATATATATCTGTAGATATGTAAGTGAAGTTTTCGTGTGTGGAAGGCGAGTGCAAAAGATTCGCTCACTCATCCAATTGAGTTGGGTCTGAGCACGTAATTAAGTTTAATTTAATACAACTTAAATCAAATTCAATTTAGCTCGATGAATATGAACCTGAACTAAAGCCCCAACCAATGGGCGGGGTTAGGGGTTGTACTTCGCACTCTTCGCACTCCCCCCAACCCTTTGCTACCCTCCTCTTGTGGCACACACATGCAAGCATATTCCGTCATGGCATTAGGTCAGCTTCTGCTGTGACGTCAGTGCGGAAGAGGTGTGTGAGTGTGAATATTTGCAACTGCTGCTGTTACTGTTACTGTTGTTGTTACTGTTGTTGTTATAGCCCAGTTAACAACAAGAGTTAATAGGCAAACACGCTACAGGCTTCAATATGAAGTGAAATGCACAAAGCACTTTTTCAGCAGTCGACCTGTTTGGGAATCATCGAAGCGTTGCCTATAAAATTTATTCAAATTGAGAGTTGGGCGACGAGTTGTTTTCACATCCGTTAATAACCAAAGGGCGGAAATGACTGAGGATGGGATATATAGAAATTTATTAAGTATACAAAAGAGTCGCCCGCCAGTCTCTGGTGTCCGTATTCCATTGTGGTATTTTTGGGTGGTGAAGAAATGGTTTTTGCTGTTATTCACTGTTCCCTCAGAGACAGGCAGACAGACAGACAGCAACACAAAGTGTATGTAAATAAATGGGTCAATCGATAATGTTTTGTTTTGGGTTTTGTGTTGAATAGGAAACTGTTGAGGAAAACGCGTCGACTTGTGAAATGAAGTGCGGAAAGCGGCATTCGCAACGATAAGCCAGATCCGCTCTAGTTGCAACAATCGCCAGCTAAATAGTTGCTGCAGTTGTTTCCCAGTTTTCCAGTTGACCAGCACTTGACAACTTACAACGGACTTATGTATGTATGTACACTGAGAAAAAGAATCGAGTTCTAAAAAGTATCCGTAGAAAAAGTACTGCAATTTACTGGCACGCCTTTTATATTAGAGTTTCAAGTTAAAGTTTATGAATTAATAAACATTATAATAACAATAATATATTTCGAAATTTTGCTCAGTGTCTGTGCTGATGTGCTTCGCTCAATTCTTTGGGACTTCTCGTCGGGGGCTCTGCTCAATGGTGCTTGACTAATTGCCGGCCGTCAGTTTTGATCTGAGCGCAGCGACAACATGAAACATGACCACAATCTACGAGCTGAAGCAATGCAATTCAAACTTGCAACGCCTCCAGTTTAGGTGGCCAACGAACTCTGTGGCACGCAGGCAAACAGGCAGATTGACTTGCTGAGAATGTTGTCGAACTCAATCAGACGCAGACCCAACCCACCCACAAATAGATGGCCTCACTCAACCAGTAAACAAGCCAAAATACGCAGCTGCCAGTTTAGTCGCATAAATCATAGAACTGCCTTCCTCCCCCCCCTCTTGACAACAATAAAAATCGATGTGACAACAAAATAAAAATAGACAAAATAAATGCGAAAAGCGTTTTAGCTTTTGTGGAGCCAAAAGCAAAAGCTGTTTTCCATCAGATGGAAAATGCTGCCCTTCTCTGCTTTTTATTTTTTTCTGGGGGGAAAGAGTCGAAAATAGCATAGTCAAGAGAGGGGAGCATCTACTTTGAAGTAGCTTTTTAGGATCTTCTCGCTAATCAAGACAAACGAGCAGACAGACGCGCTTCAAATGCCAACTGGAAACTGGGTGCACTCGGAATAAAATGATATGTTTGTTTTTATAGTCTACAAATGCTAATGTTTAATAATCATAACATAAACAGACGAGCTAATATAAGAATTCTTCGCACATCGAATTTAGGCATATTTTAGAAAAATCATCACTGAAATTAAGAAATGCAAAGCCTGATTTTTAGAAAGTCACAAACGTAAATTTGAGAAATTAACTTGTTGAATAATGATCGTAAAAATCAGAGCCTAATTGTTTTGCTGAGTGTAGAGACTTGCCTCGATCTGCTGCAGTGGCCCAAATTTCCAGTTTACGAGCTGGCCTAAGCCTAACTTTGGCTAAGAGAGAGAACAATTTGTTTGCTCTCTCTCGCTCGCTCTTCAGCGCTCTCTTCTAATGGTGCCTCGCTCAGAGGCACACCTTGTTCTCCTCCTCCCCCCGCTTAACACACACTGCAGCAGTCTCTGCCTCTGCCTCTGTCGAATTCAGGTTTTTCACCGAGTTTTTCACGTTTGTGTGGCGTGTTGCGTGTTGTTAAGTCGTTTACGGAGCTCTAAGTCTCTGTTGCCAGCTTTTTGCTCTCAGCAGTTTATTATAATTTTTGTTGTACAGTTATTAGCAGCATTTGCTTTGCTCGTTTGCTTTATTTGTTTGTCTGCTGTGTGGCCAATTTCTTTGGCTTTGGCTTTGGAAATAACCGGTTTCTTCTAAGCAAGTTCTCTTCTCTTAAGCCACATTTTCTTTGGCTCAGCAGGCTTTTATCGTATTTTAGTCTTGCTTCAATCGCTAGTTTAGCTCGATTTGGGTCAAATTTTCTGTCCACGTCCGCGTCTCTGCTTTCTACCAGCTTTTCCGTTCCGCTTGTGAAAATCCGTTAAGGTTGCCTCTTGTTCTTGTTCTCCTTGTTGTAGTTGTTGATGACGCATTGGGAAGGTTACTAACTACTGATTATGTGATTATTGCCACGATAGTCATTCATAACTCATTGTTGCACTCGAATATATATTCGCACTGGAATCTTATCTTACCAAGTTCGAATATGTTGCATGAGTATGTGTATATGTGTGAGTAATGTGTCCCTTATCATAACACTGTTTCCACACATTAACTCTAGCATACCATGGTTCAACTTTCCGACTTCCTTTTCATATTAAAAATGACAATTCAAAAAGCACACTCAGAAGATAAAAATTTCCCGGGTCACTGGAGTTTTTCTTGGAATCATTGACATCATATAAGACAACAAAAAATTCTACAAATTAGAGGCTAGCCTTAAATTAACAATTTCAAAAAAATTCTGTTCTAATTTCATTTTTTTTCTAAATATTTTCTATTATGGGCAAATGCATCTCTAAACAATAGAAATGCAGAAAATTACATTTAGGAAAATCCTTTCCAAAATTCAAAAACAGAGAATGAAATTTACTGGCTCTATTTTTATATTAGAATTTAGCTGTTGTCTGGCTTAGAGGCTGAGTAGCTCAGTGGGAAGTCAAATTAAATTCTGTGAATTAATAAATCTTCAAATACTAATAATGAATAATAATTAGCGACAAGAAATGCTAATTTTAGAGTTGCTCTCGCGTTCATATATGAAAAAACACGTTGAATATGATACATATTTTTTCTACTTTTTTTTAGTTGTCGTCGGTGTTATTGATAAGGAAATAACCTGCTCAACGATCAATTTGCACCGGCAGCTGTCCAAGTTTATTTTTGTGCCTGTGACGTTTTCATCGTTTTGGTTTGTCGCCCCACAACCAAAGCTATCTTTTGGCACCGAATTCCACAAATTGCGCTGTTCTTAATTCTGTTATCCAAGCAATATATGTGTATATGTATTTCACTATCACAATCGGTTGTAATTCAAGGCATTACTTGCACTGTATGTATATATTTTTGTATCTGTATCTGCATCCGATCTCTTGGCATGTGTTGAATGTTTTGAATGTGTTTTTGTTTCCTTGACTACGCGCCAGAAAGAAAACATTAAATGCGAAGCAACTGAGAAAAACACAAAACACGACTAAAAAAGGGGTGGCAGAAGAAAAAGCAGCACGTAAAGTTGCAATGGCAACGCAAGCAGAGCAAAAGAAAGAAAGAAAATCAAAGAAATATGTACGAGAAAAAAAGATACATTCAAAGCGACGACGAAGCTTGGTCAAAAAGCGACAACGTCAAACCGTTCGCGCTCCCTCTCTCCGTCACTCGCTCTCTCTTAATTGAGAGAGTGGTGAATATTTGTTAGCTTTTATGAGCTCGCATGTGTGTGTGTGCGGGAGCTATGAAGTCATACTGTTCTTGATATCATGTGTGTGTATGTCAAAAGCATAAAATGAGTAGGAGATGAAAAAAGGAGAAGGCAACTAAAAAAACTCTGACCACAGCCCAGAAAAAAAAGACGAGCTTTTGTTTGTGTGTGTGTGAGCAGATAAATGGCGCGACTTCAAATTGAAAGTTGAAGCTGTAATTAAACTTGAAATATCCGTTACTTACAAGAGAGAGTAAATCAAAGCTCTGCTTTAAAATTCAAATCAATTCAATAATCCAAAGGAAGTGTTGAATACTTTGCGGCGCTTTTGCTGTTGTTTTCTTTTCAGATTTTTTGTTGAATTTCGTTTCGTTTTTTGTTTTCACTTTTCACACAAAAGATTCTAGCTGATTTCGCACACACATCGAAACAAATTCTTGGCCACTTTTTTCTATTGAACACGAAAAAAGACAATTTGTTGTTGTTGTCGTCGTTGAATACCTGTTGAAAATGTACGTTGAGTGAGTAATTCAGAGAACGTGTGTGTGAGAGAGAAATAGAGAGTGAATGAAAGGGGGAGAGTAGGGTGGGGGAGGTGTGGGGTGGAACTAGGCGTGGGCGTGTAAAAACTGCACAGAACAAAGTCAGTAAAAATCACAATTTCTATTTTATTTATAAACACGGAGAGAATTGCGCGCGTTTTTGTGCAGCTGCTGGCTTTGATTTTCCTGGCAATTCTCTTGGCTGTTTTTCTTTTTTTTTTGCTTATTTGCTGGCTATTGGCCTGCCAGTTGCCAGCGTTTGTTCAGCTTGTAACGTACCGTGTTAAAATATTCGAAATGCTACGCACGAAGAGCAAACTGGTACTGAGAGATGTGTATATTTATAATTAAGGCGGCAGTCCAAAAAACAACCACTGCCCAACCAACCACAAATGAGAGGCCGCGAGAGAGCAGAGAAAGTGACGTCACAGCTACATAATGTAACGTAGGTGGCAACGCTCAACTCAGCACAACTCAACTCAACACTCAACTGTTGAATGAGCGCGGCTAATAGCTTGCATTCAAAAGTAACAATTTGTATTTTTTGCTAGTTTTACATTTATCTTTTGCGATAGAAACGTTTTTCAGGTAGAAGGGCTTTAAGTTTAGCTGCCAATACTTAACTCACCACAACACAACACAACTTTCAACTGTTGAGTGAACGCAGTCAAAAGTTTGCATTGAAGAGCTGAGCTTTGCCAGCTTTCCACTCACCACAACTCAACTCAACTCAACTCTGTTGAATAAGCGCACTCAACAAAAATAAAGATTTTTATATTTCTTAGTCACATTTATTATTTATCTTTTGCGATAGAGGCAAGGCTTGAGGGAGAAGGGTTTCAACTTAACATCCTTGCCGACATGTCGCATCTTGCGAAAGTGAAAGAAATAGAAGTAATTGATGGCCACATCCTTCTTGATCAGGTCAAATCCGCAATCCTTCAGCAAGCGCACAAAATCTCGCACTTCCTCGAAACGGGACTGAATCTCGGCAATGTAAAGATTGCCATGCAGTTTGAGCACCCGATTCGCCTCGAGCAGATAATCGCTGAGATTGGTGCCCATCAGCGACAGACAAAAGACGGCCACATCGAGGGAGAGTGGTCGTAGTGGAGTCTTTGTAATGTTGCACGAGATGATATCCGATCGAGCTGCAACCAAATCCATGGAGTAAACCTTGTTGGATACAGCCTGAGCCAATTTGCCCTCGCCACAGCCAAAGTCACCAATAATGGCCGTCTTGGGCAAACGTTTGATCGTCTTGATGATGCGCTCCAATGGATTAAAGGGCCATTTCTGCACCTGCTGGCGATAGCCAGCATGATAAGCCTCAAAAGCGCCCGAATCTGTACTGAACATTTTCTCCGCTTTTTTGCTGTGCACCTTGTAAAGCTGCTCGTTGATGTAGCGAAAGCGACCAGCCAACAACTCCGACTGCAACTTGTTAGCCAGCTTGGCCTGAGGAGGTGTCGCCTCAGCCGCCTGCACCTCCATGGCCTCCACTGCCGCCTTGACCAGTTCTGGTTTTATATTCATCTTTTGATTTTTATCCCTCTTTGGTTTCTGTTTCTCAATGCGTCCGCTTCTTGCCTTGTGCATGGCCAACATGCCCTCATCGGCTTCGTCATCCGAGTAATCCGTTGATGGTGGTGCCAGTGGTCCTCTGCCCATTTGAAAATCTGTCCACAATCCTGAATTCCGTTCCACTTTTTTCGCCTTGGTTTTTTTCTTCTTCTTCTTTAGTTTTTTGGCTATGTTGCCGGCCGCAGCTGTCGTTCGATGCACCGGCTCAAATTTGATGAGTTCAACGTCAGGGTCCCAGGGTGGCACCTCGAATGGCATTCTTAAATTGGTTTAATTTATATTATTTCAAGTTGACGCAAAATAAAATTTGAGCAACACGTGAAAAACTATATTATTGTTGTCAGTGTGACCGTGCTGCATTAAGCAGATAATCGTGCCAAACAGCAAGCGATTTGCTGTCTTACTGAAGGGGCTGCCAACTTGTCGGCCAAAATAGGCGCGCGCGCTTTTCAAAATAAACAAGCGCGAATCTCTTTGAAATACTTTTTATTTTGTTTTGCACTAAACTAAAGTTCAACAAGTTTTTGTATGTTTTGTATTAATTTATAATTTTCGGTTTCTTGCTATTTACGTACAACTAATTAACTTAAAACATATTTCTTGTTTTTACAACTGAAGAGAAAAGGGGTTGTGCTGCTTGCTGCTCGGGAAAATTGATCTCTTAGGCTAAAATCGTAAATATGACAATCAGTTTTCAGTTTTTGATTTTGTTTTTTGTTTCTTTTGCATGCAGTTTTATCAATGTGTGTGTTTGAATTTTGTTAATTATTTAGAAAATGCTTAATCATCTATTTTGTTTCCCAACAAACCGTCGTTTTGCGCTGCAACACACACAATTTTCAACTCTCACATTTATTGGATTAAATTAAATGAATTGAATCCAATTGAATGCAATATTCCGCTGTACTCTAAACGACTACAAAACACTTGCGATTTACAATTGCTAAAAACTATTGAAATTTGTGATTTTAGTTTCTAGTTGATTTACGATTAAAATAATGCATTCGCCATTGACTTTTTCTCTCTCTTTTCCTCCTCCTGTTGCGACTCTCCTTCTCCTCTTTTGCTTTGCGATCCATTTGAAACTAGAAAATATTATTATTATTTTGTTTTGTTTTGTTTTGTTTGTTATCTTTGTGAGCGCTTTACACAAAAATCTCTATAATTAATTGTGTATGCATAATTCAATAAAGTTAGGCATACAAAATTTAAAGCATTTTTTCTTTGTAATACAAAAATATAATTACAACGGAATAATTGGGTAGACTGTGCGACTTAACTCGTTAAATATACATAGTCATATATTATACATACATATATATTTTTTTGTTATTATTGTTATTGTTATTGTTATTATTATTATTATTATTATTACATCTCTAGTTTGGTTTTGGCAAAGAATGGAAAAATGGGGCGCGGGGCGACTAAGAATCTCTTTTTGCTTTAAATTTGTTTTGTTTTGTTTTGTTTGTTGTTTTCCTTTTTGTTTTTGTTTTGCTCTAAGTAGCTCTCAAACATTGTTTTGCTGACTGCTAATTGCTTGTTTTTGTTTAAATCTAGTTTAGCTTATGGCCTACGAGTAATTCAATTACAATTACAGTTAGTAGTTGACGACGCCGCCCGACTGCAAGCATTTAAAATTTATTGTGTGTGTTGTTGTGTGTGTTGTGTGTGTGTGCTGTGTGTGTGTGTTGTGTGTGTGTGTTGTGTGTGTGTGTGTTGTGTGTGTGTTGTATTTTTGTTGAATATTACAGGTAGCGCCTAGTAACTGGCCTCGTGACCGGCTAAAATGTACAGATCGTGTCCCTCCTCGCTGCCGAGCGATCCAGTTCGCAGAAGTTGACTCTCCAAGGCGACGACCCTAGAAGAAAGCAGAAAAAATGTTAAAAATAAACTTAAAACAACTTAAGCTGCCCCAGAATCCTCTTAATGTTTACTTTCATTCTCAGCATGCATATCAATAGGGCGATTTGAACAAGGATGCGTCCGATTTACAAGTACATTTCTATATATAAACAGTTATTGCTATGATATATTACTCACTTATCGCTGCCCAGCAGCCGATAGGTGCGACTCATGTCCTTGATCTCCTGCGTGATCTCGCCGTTGCGCAGAGACTTGCCCTGCATGCCGTGCTTGTGGAATGCTAATACACTGTCCGGTAGACAAACTGCAATGATTGAGGTTGGGATTGAGAGATGGATGTGGATAGATGGGGGATAGATGTGGATGTGGGCGTGGCATACCAATACTGTCCACGTTAAAGTCAAAGTTGAGTTGGGCGACCATCTTCTTGTGCTGCTTGGGATTGCCCTGGAGCGTGACCACCTGCATCACATTGCCATAGCAGACGAGAATGGCGTCCTTCTCCACCTGATGCACACGCACCACCTTCAACAGATCGCGCCTGGGTACCATTGTGGCCATGCCATCATATTCCAAGTCCTCCGAGTGGAACCAGCTGGCACCTGTGTAAAGCAGAAGGGTAAATTAACCTGATTGATTGACTGATGGATTGATTGATTAGACGAGCACTCACTGTTCATGTTGATGAGCTCGAGCTTGAGGCAGCCGTTCACGGACTTGCGTACGCCCGTGCACACAATCGGATACTCCAGCTCCGGCGTGATGATCATCTCGAAGACGGGCGTCTGGCCATTCTGGACACAGCCATGTCCGCCGCCGAGGATGCTGATGGCTGGCCACTCGCACTGCTTGAGCAGCATGAACTTGTTGAGCGGATCGTACCACTGCATCAGAAAGATGCCCGTCGGCGTCGCTCCGCACAGATACTTGTAGCCGTTGTACGGATTCCGGGTGACGCAGCACTGCGTGCAACCCTTCGTGTCCGGCACCTTGGTGGTCAGCGCGAATTTGCGCGGCACCAGCCGCTCCGGTATCTTGTTCATGTGCAGCGAGAAGCGCACCGTCTGCTTGGAGTGCAGCGCGACCAGGTCGTGGCGATAGAGTTGACACGACTTGCCCGACAGGCTCATCAGCACATCCTTGATGACATACAGCCAGGTGGTGCGTCGTGGAAACAGCTGATCGATTGCAGCATCGTGCAACTCATTCATGTTTAGGTTATAGATTCCCTCCTCGGCGCCGATCAACAGATGCTGATCCCGTGTCTCTGGGTGTATCCAGGAGGCGGTGCAGTGCACCCGCAAGGGGCATCCGTTGAAGATCTTGGAGAAGCAGGCGCCCATGTGCACCTTGGGCGTCGGTGGCAGCCCATTCGAGATGGGCCTCGGTGGCGTGTGGCGACGCCGATGCGAACGCTTTGGCGGCACAGGCGGCGTATTGTTCAACAGATCCGGTTGCGCCTCCTTCTCCACTGCAATCGAGATCAGAAGTCGAATCAAGATTTATATTATATATATTATATACTCTTCATCTGGAGACTCACCCTCATCATCGTCCTGGGCACCGCCGTCGCTGAGGCTGCGCGTCCGCGACGACTTACCCATGTCGTTAAGCAGTCCGATTAGCTGATCCATGGAGCTGTGCCGACGCGGCGAATCCTCGATTCCATTCTGTAACCCATGCAAAGAAGGTCGTAAATATGGAACTCATTTAGTCAGCTAATCCTCGACTCACCTGGTTGCTCTCATTTCGGTAATCACAGTTGCTATTCTCGCTGCCCGTCACATCGTCGATGTCAGCGCTGCTCCGCAGATTCTGGTAGAGATGCGTCGAGCTGCTCGCAGCTGAGCCACTCGCAGCAGAAGCCGTCAATGCAGATGAAGACGCTGATGCTGCCGCTGCTGCTGCTGCTGCCGCGGAGCTGGTGGAGGCTCCACAATTGGAATGCAAGTAGCCATCGCCTGCCGATGGAGGAGTTGGTGTTGGATTGGCCATGGCAGTGGGCTCGTGCTTGTCCAGGCCATTGCTGCCCTTGCCGCCGCCGACTGCATCGCCGCTGCAATTATCGAGGAGTAGGAGGCGATTATAAAACGAGGCTGAAGACGCTGCTGCTGCTGCCGCTGCTGCTGCTGCTGCTGCTGTTGTTGAAGTTGCTGCTGAAGTGGCTGCTGCTGTTGAAGCGGAGCTGTTGCTGTTGTGGATGAGCGAGGAGGAGGTGGAGGAGTGCCCATGAGCATGGTCAGCAGCAGCAGGTGCGTGCGATGAGGAGACCGCAGCTGCCGCCGACCGATAATTGCTGCTGTGACGTAAATAATGCGCAGCGGAGGCGGAACAAGAACCAGCTCCAGTACCCGAAGCTGAGCCGGCGGCAGCAGCAGCAGCAGCAGCAGCAGCATTGGCAGCAGCAGCAGCAGCAACAGTTGGTGCCGCATTATTCATGGCAATGTCAACGTCCAGACTAAGGTCGTCGTCATCGCCAATGCTGGTGGTGCGCAAATTGGACAACCCCAAATAGGCGCTCAGACCCGGCATGGAGGCGAGCGAGAGCGAAGCGGACATCGAATTGAAATTGGAATTGGAGTTGGTTGCTGCCGTGGCTAAGGCGCTGCTGGTGCTGGACGTTGTCAGTGGTTGCTGATGGTGGTTAAGGTGCTGCTGATGCTGCTGCTGCTGCTGTTGCTGCTGCAGGTGGTGCTGATGGTGCTGATTGTGATTGTGGTGGTTGGCGGTGCCAGACGACTGATGCTGATGTTGTTGTTGATGTTGTTGATGCTGTTGATGCTGTTGTTGTTGATGCTGATGATGCTGATAATGATGATGATGTTGTTGTTGCTGGTAGTGATGATGGCCTCCACCGTTGCCGCTGTTGCTGCTGCTGCTGCCGCCACCGCCGCCGCCGTAGCCCCCATTTGTTGCTGCACCGCCCCCGTCGCCGCCAGCGCTGCTGCTGCCGCCGCCGCCTCCACCGACGCAGCTGCATTCGGCACTGAGTGCCGTTTCTTTGGTGTCATTCAATGGCAAAGTTGCTCTAAGAGCGAACACACAGCGATAGACCAGTGGAAAGAGCGACAGAGAGAGGGAGAGCGGGAGAGAGAGAGAGCAAGAGAGAGAGAGAGAGAGAGAAAAAGAAAGCCAAAGTTTTTGAGCTTCTTCGTTTGATAAAAAACGCACAACATTCACTTTGTTGTTGGTGTTTTGGGGGCTGTTTTTGTTGTTTTGATGTTGTTGTTGTTGTGGTTGTTGGTGCAGCTTGTAACTGGACAAGTAGTGTCAAGGGGGGGGGGGGGTGGGTTGGGTGTGGGTGGTTGATTAGTCACATAAGCCCAGCTACCCGGAGTGTGATTAGTGTGCGCAGTCTGCACTCATTTCAAAAATCGCCACAAATTCTACTAAATCGACAAACTTTTCGAGCTAAGGGAAATATGGACAAATTTCGAATATTTATGGTTGATTTATTGATTTTGAAAAAAAATATGTATAATTTGCGAGATATTGTTTTCGACGTGTGAACAGAGAACAATTCTTGCACTTGTTTTAATGTTATTCACATATTTTTAAGTATTTAGCAAACATTTTAGATTGTTTACAAATTTGGGGCCAAAGGCAAACTCTAATTTGAAAACGAGGCAAAGTCTGAATTTAAGAAAGGATTTAACTCCAAAAATGAGTTTGCTTTCTACTATTGAATAATTTATTATTTCTAATATATACAAAAAATTGCAATATTTTTGGGATTGTCGAGTTAGGGAACAAGCCTCTCCAAATTAGACACATTTTTCTGCTAATAGTTAGAAATTATATCTAAAAACAAGGGAAACTTTTTAGTTTTTTGGACGATTTATTAAAATTTAGGGCAATTTTTTTTATCGAGTGTCTCCTGTCTCTAAGACTACACAGCAACCATTGTTGTTATTGTTGTTGTTGTTGTTAGTGTGTGGAAAAAACATGCAATCGAAATTGACTAGGACTAAGGACGTCAGACCACGCCCCTCTGCTCAGCCTAAAGGGTAAGGGTAAGGGGAAGGGGGAGGCGCAACCAGTTGTGCCTCACGTTGTTGTTGTACATTTTGCTGGGTAAACGCAATATATATTTAAATAAATAAGTTAATGCAAAGGCAATAAATTATGCATGAGATGCAAACACTGTTTACACAACCAAAAAACACAAGTTTCAATCAAACACAAACACACACACACACACACATATATACACACACGCACACACAATAAAATATTGCCAAGCACAAGAGAAAAACAAATAGCAAAACGGAAAATGGAAAATAGAAAACAGAGAGCAGAGAACAGAAAACAGAGTGAGGAGCACAAAACATGAAGAAAATGCTGTAAAATTAGTTCTTACAAAATAAACACCAGCAATTTGCACAAATAAAATGAAAATGAAAATGAAAATTGAGACAAGCACACACAGAGAAAATGCAGCAGCAAACAAATGGAAACAAGTTGAAAAACTCCCAACAGCTGCGGGAATGGGAAAACTCTATTTTCATTTGCAAATTAGTTTTCCAAACTGTCTGTCTGTCAGTCCGGCAGTCTGCTTGCCTACTAGCATAATTGCACTTTGCTTCGCCCAAGGCATACACATGCAACATGCCACAGATCAATTCTTCAATTAGCTGCCAAGTGGAGATTATTACGTCGAGCGCTGCGAAATATTTTCTTTTTTTTCTTATTTATTTGTTTTCGGAATTTCGCCAAATAGCAAAGCTATGCTTGTGCGCATATTTTAAGAAGCTTTCAACTCGATTTAATAAAATGCCGCTTCAGGCAAAGAGGAAGAGCTAACAGCTAACAGCTCACAGCAGAGCAGAGCACAAGACACAAGTCTGCGTTGCCGCAGAATAATCTACCAAAAAAAATAGCTCATTATTTGGTTTATTTACGACATATGTACACAGATATATATACAGATGTATATACATATATGTGTATGTATGTAATGTGCAGCAATCGAATAAATAAACTTAGCAAACAACTCAGCGCATTCGACGGCATTATTGGCACTAGTTAGCAGCAGTGCCAATAATCATAATAATAACTATAAAAACAATGTGCCGACTGCCATTTGCACGCACATCAAATAAATAAACACTAAAAATTGAAAAAGGGTCCGAACGGACTGCAGACTGTCTGGCGGAGGGACGAACGGAAGGACAGACGGACGGACGGACGGATGGACGACTGGGAAGGAAATGACCTGCCCAATTTCATATTGTATAAATTAGTTAGGATTTGCTCGGGGTTCTCAAGGTGCGCGCATAATTTCATTTTGAGTATGGGCCGTACACGGTGCGTATACGCATTGCACAAAGGAGCATTGCGTATACGCATAGTAAAAGTTGTCGACAGAGACAGCGACTGTAATAGACAAAAGCCCGCAAAAGACAAAAGAGTGCACAATACGGAAAACTAACAAAAGGAGAAACAGAAATAGAAACAGACAAAGAAAGAGACGGAGATGGAGACGAAGACAGAGACAGTTGTGCAGAAGGCAGCAACTGAATAGAATTTAAAAGAAAACAAAAAGAAAGTTAAATAATGGGAAAGGTGCGCCAAATAGCTAATAAACTGAGCGAGCTGGTCAGCAGCTGCCGCATACACTCGGAAAAAAAATCACACTGCAAAACTCAGCTTATTATTCAGAAATTTATGATTGTGGTTGTCTTCCTTAATTCAGGTTGGATTTTGAAAAATCTTGAAAAAAATTATGTCTAATTTCCAGAAGAGTTCTTTTAGCAGCTAAAAAATGCATATTTCAATACTGTTTTCTGAATTTCAGCAGCGATTTTTTCCAATTTTCTTTTAAGAAGTGCACTTCTGAATAATAGAAAATATTTCAAGAAAACCAAAAAGATCATCATCATACCTGTGGAAATGTCGATTTAGGGTAAGCTTTCTAATTTTAATAAGAACAAGAAAGAGTTTTTAGTACGTTTTTTCTGAGTGTATAATGGTAGTATAAAGAATAATAGTGTGTGCTTGGCCATGGCTAATGAGTATAATATAAGGCAGAATATTGTGTGAGGCAGTAAACGTGGCGCAGATGCTGACTGCAAACTGTTGTAGATGTGTGTCTAGGAAACTTTAGCCATTAGTTCAACATTTGTATTTTAAGTATATATATATATATAGATGTGAGTTTATAGTGGGGTAGAGTGGAGTGGGGGTGTGGGGGGTCCGTGTTAAGTGTTGGTTTGGGGGGGGGGAAGTGGGTGTTTCAGGTGTTTGCCCAGCTACGTCTAAGTTGTATTGAAATCGTTTCGCAAGAGAAATTATTATTGGTGTAGTTACCTTAACTTTAGCTCCTCATCAATATACTGTAAGAGGCTCCTACAAAAATCAAACACAAAAAATATACGAAAAGAAAACGAAAATAAAAAATTGTTGTTAAGATTTCAGTAGAAATAAAAATAAAGAAATTGTAAAACATTGAAAACATTTCGTAAATTAAATCAAATACAAATCAGATCCTCAATCAAACGAACAAACGAACAAACGAACAAACGGACGGGGAACAACTAAAACTACTGCTTTGAAAATCTGTAAGAAAATGCGAGAAAATTTCATTGCCAAACATGCAAAATTTAAATGGCAAATAACGTGAAAATCAATTGGCTGAAAGGCAAAGCGGCTGTTGCGTCCAATTAAACACATTAGCCAATTTTCAAAGGCCATAATTTGTTTAGTATCATATTTTGCAGCACAACCCAAAAATTAAATACCATATTAAAAAGTAGCAGTAAAAAAATAATGTGAAAAGAATTGGCCATGTTCAGTGTGCTTTCGGCCTTAATGATGTTTATTGTTTTTTTTGCTGGCTTTTTAGCTTTTTGCTGTTGTGTTGTTGTTGTTTTTGCTGTTGTTCTTGTTGCTGTTGTTGTTATTGTTGCTGTTGTTGTTTTCGGATTGCTTTCATCGTCTGCCAAAAAGTCGCAAAGAACAACATTAGGAAATGTGTCGCAAAAGCCTCGAAAAAGGATGAAAAAGCTGGCGGCACAAACTTTTTGGGCGCCAGCCGCGTGGGCGTGGCACTTGGCCAATATACTTGATACACTTTCGCTCTTCAAGGGGGTAGGGGTAGGGGTAGGGGTTGGGTTTGGGGTTGGGGTGGTATAAGCGCTTTGTACAAGTACATAAAAGTAGACGCTGTCGATTTTTATGGCATCAATAAAAAGCAAGCAAAGACAGCGAAGCAAATTTGTGGGGCAGGCACGAAAAGGGGTTGTTGTTGTTCGCATGTGGCAACGCGGCAAGAAACAACATATTTTTGCCTACGCCCTTCCCTGCCCCTATGTGTGTCTGTGCAGCCGAACAATGTAATCATTTTAAATGACAAATAGCTCGCATTATGGCCGCGAGTTACGGGGCGGATGTGTGATGCGTAATAATTTCTTATTGATTTATTTGTTTCTCCTTTTTTTGTGGATCATGCTACACGTCTCTGTATGTATGTGTGTGTGTGTGTGTGTGTGTGTGTGCGGCTGCTCAACTGCTGCTCATTATTTTATAGCATACTTCTGTGCTGCAGCCTTGATAAATACAGGTAGTAATTACTTTACGCGGAGTTGCAAGCTGTATGTTTCGTGCTGGCTGCACGTGGCACTAACTAAACGCAACTTCAATGGCAAGTGCGTGCAACAAAATGTAGCAAGTTTGCGAAACGTGCAGCTGCTTTGGCAATTGCCAGCACGATCTCTGCGAGACTAAGCAAATTATTTGTGGCGCGTGCTTGCCACAATATCGCGCCACATATGCCGCACCAGACAAGTGTAGCAAGCTGCAGTTGCAAGCAAGCGCAGGCAAAGCCACTTGCAGCCTAATAAAAACAATTCGATTACAATGAGCAATGCAGCAAGAAAGTGCGGCAGCTGAATAGCTAAATAGCTGAAATTGGAGGCGCCTCTAACCGTAAGGACATGTTCATTATGAAAGTGCCGCCGCGAATTGGACGCCCCACGTTCGGACTAGAAGTAAAAAGAGATAGCGAGAGCGTTACACAATGTACACTGTGAGAACATGTGGCAGACACATAATGAGTGCAACACATACACTCAGCAAAACAATCGCCGAGTGTTAGCAAATTGGCTGAATTGATGAGCATCTATGTGTGTGTGAGCGTGTGTGTGTGTGTGTGTGTATGAGAGTGTGTAAAAATGCTTGAATTGAACTGAATTAAAAACAAAACAAAACAAAAGCGGAAGCGGAAGCATTTATCAAAAATATGTAGAAAATACTGTAAAAAAATGGAAACTGTAGCAAAGTTTCAGGCAACGCGGCTAAAGCGACTTCTTCAATCTTATTTATGTAGAGGGTATATATATATATATATATATATATAGGTGTAGGTGTATGTGTGTGTTGGGCCAACTTACATGTCGCTGGGCAACGTCTCGGGACTAGAAGAGCGCTCGTACCACGTTGAATTCGTCGTCATGCCTGTGTCAAAGAGAGAAGAAGAGACGCAAAAGGCCAAAGGAAAATGTAATTAGCAGCGAAACCTTGTTTTGGCCACGTTGCCAGTTTTGGCCAACTTCAAAACTTGCCTGTTTTGAGCGTATGATTCTGGGCCGGAATGCCATTGGCACGCGACGTCATCTTGCTGGAAATCCGCTGCGGAACTCCGGCCACTGTCTGTGCGAAGAAATCAGAGAATAAGTCAGGCAGTGACAGGCGGAGAAGGAGCAGGAGCAGGAGGAGGTGGGGCAGGAAGAAAAAGAGTTTAGAAGATTAAGTTAGAGCGAGCTGAGCCATGGCCAGTGACAAAGTTTTCAGTTTGCGATAAAATCTCATAAATCAAAATCATATTCGAGCCATGCGTTGCACTTAAAGGCCACGCTAAACTTGGCGCGAAGTTAAATTTGAATATATATAAAGTATATATGTATATATATATATATATATACTGCTTATTATTATGCAACTTGATGGCACACAGCAAAATAAGTAGCAGTTAGCAAGGCCAGGCCAGGCCAGGCCAGGCCAGAACAGGACAGAGAAAACTTTGCACAAAAACATGCAAACAAATTGAGGACTTATGAGTTGCAGGAAAATTCTTGGAAAATGGCTTTTTAAACTTGTCCTTTATTAAATTTGCATTTGTTAGACGACGACTTTATGGGCCTCTGGACTTTGACGTCTAGACAGCGTCATTAATGTACCACACCCTTTCCCCTCTGGGAGGCCCCTGGCCCCTTCTCCACTTGGGAAAATTGCGAGTAGTCGTCGTTAAGTGCTTCAATTGCCATCTTAGCTAATCTCTTGCCTTTTATATTGGCTATAGCCAGCAGTGGCTGACTTAAATGCAATAGTTGCACAGATTTAAAGACTACGCCAACTATGCAACTGGGCGCTATTCTGTGCCACATCAATCCCACACTCGCAAAAAATCAAACTCATTTTTAGTATAACGTCAGAAAGTAAATTTCGTTTTTCTACTCAAGTTTTACGAATTTAATTTAATATTTATAAATTATTTCTAAAAACTAAAAAAACCGTTATATTTTGAAGGCGATTTACTAAAATGAGGAACGATTGTGTTTTGCGAGTGAGCATTAAATGTGGCTGCGAGGCGCCTAATGGCGTACTAAATCTTGAATTCCTGCGCAAAAATGGCAGCCAACTAAGTAAATAGAAGAAGGACCTGTCGCAGGACCAGTCGCAGGACCAGTGCCAGAAGCAGAACCAGTCCCAGTCACCGTCCCAGACAAAGTGTGGCAGCAACAGCCAGCGGAGCAGTGCTAAGAGCGTAAATAAATTACAGCAAAGGTGGCAAGTGGCTTTTGTTGGGGCACACGAAGTGTGTGTTAGCTCATGATTTGAGAGAGGGGGCAGGGGGGAGGGGAGGGGAGGGCAGGGGCACAGGTGAGGAAGGACTTGCGCTTACCTCCTCGTCGCCATCGAGATAGTAGTACTGCTGATTGGGACTCTGGTATTTCTGGAGCAGCTCCTTGGCCACACGCAGCGGCATCTCGCTCTGGACAAAGGGATGCTGCAGCAGCCGCTCGGCGGTTGGTCGCTTCTTTGGGTTCTTTGTCAGGGCGGTCTTGATAAAATTGTGAAACGTCGGACTCCACTTGTCTTTGTTGCTCAGTGTCGGCGGCTTGAAGCCGCTCTTCGACATCAGGAACAGGGCGCGCATTGGATGCAAATCGAACATCGGCGGCTGCAGTTCAGCCAGCTCTGCAATAATCATATTTCAGATAAATACATATATATATATATATCGTATATCGTAAGCGATAAATTATACTAACCAATTGCCGTTATGCCGCAGGCCCAAATATCACAGAGTTGATTGTAGCCCCCTTTACGCTCCACGGCGGCCACCTCCGGCGCCATCCAGTACGGAGTGCCTGCGAAAAGCAACACAAATATATAATATACATATATATATATATATATATATATATATAATAAACCCTGCAAATTGTATATATTTGCGAAAAATCGTAGCAGAAATATGCTTTCTGAATAATTTAGGTGAGTTCAAGGTCATTTCTTTTTTCTGAGTGTAGTGCGGCAATCTGTCGACACAGCGCCGTAAGTTCAAATTGCCAAACATAATTGCATTTTCAATTGGATTAAGCCACAATAAAGGTGTGAAATAATATTTAATGCCTCGCTTTTCATATTGCCACCGACTAACGAGGGAAAATGCCGAGTGGCAAGCTGTCAATGGCATTCGGCATTCGGAGCATTTCACATTCACAAATTAACACTCGGACTGTGGCCACAGTTGTCAAACAATTTAATTAAAAAATAAATCGAGAGACGCGAACACAGAGTGACAGTCATGTTGTAAGTGGCAACAATGGCACGACTAACAGATACCCTACACACAATTCCATATTATGCTTCATGTATGCTTCAAGGGTATGGCGCATGTGTATGAGAAAGTTTGGGCTGCTATTTGGCCAAACTGCTGCCACAAATAATCGGCTTTATTGCCGAGTGCTCAAGAACAAAAGCTGTGGCAATAAGGTGACAATGATGATGACGACGATTGTGGCGCAAACTGTCATTTGTTGCAAGCTGACTTTTAAATGATACTAAACACAAGTGTGGCACACTGTTTTGCTTATTTTTTATTAAATAATAAAACGCCATCTGGCAATTGTTCAGCGCCCGGCTCGTTGTCCTGTTAGGGGCGTGAATCTCTTTGTTGTGCGTGTGCGTGTGTGTGTGTGTGTGTGTGTGTTTGCCTCGTCTGCGCTTTATTTGTCTTGCTTGCGGTTTCATATGCAGACACGTAGAGTGATAGACAGACAGACAGCCAGGCAGACAGACAGAGAGACAGAGAGACAACGCTTGTGTGCTTATCACCACATTTGTCACAGCAGCAATGTCATATTGAGGCAGCAACGGCAGCACTCGAGATGATAACAGTAGTGTAAGCGATGTCACATTGTTTGCCAACTGCAGACACAAGCACAATGCCAACTTAGACAATTGTCTGCAGCTCACACGACACACGACCCACACCCCATCCCACACACCCACCCAACCACATAACCACCACCACCCGAAACACCACACTCAAGAAAAAATAATACTGACCTGAATTTTTGGAAATTCGCCTTACTTTTGGCACTTGGCCGTAACTCAATTTATTATTCAGAAAAAGCATTTCTTCTTCTTACTTGCAGTGTTTATTTATCTTAATTGTAGAAAACTATGTCTAATTTTCAGACTGTTTTTCGCATTATTATTAAACATTAGTATTTCAACGTCAATTCAGGGTGATTTACTCAAGAGTCAGCACCATTTTTCTCTGAGTGCACCCGCCCATCTGCAGACGCGTCCCACCCCGTTGGTTGTCTGTCGTTTGCAGCGTGCACAAGTCGTGGTCCTGGCAATGTTCCTGGGTGCCTTCTGCACTCGTTGGGGCGTTGTCGGTGCCACCGCAATTGTCATGTCAGAGCTGTGTGAGTGAGTAAAAATCACTAATTCACAGCTTGAGAAAGTTGCAACAAAGTGGCAAGCAATCTAAAATGTAACACGAGCGCAATGAACTCGCCTCTTCAAAAATATTATTGAGGCAAGCACAAATGTCACATTGCGCACACAATTAGCGACAAATCGAATTGTTTCTTCTCCATCTCTTTTTTTTTTTTTGTGGGGCAACAAGCGAGAGCAACGCTGTTAAACGGGCAGAGATTTATGCGGGAGCGCTGAGATTTTTATGGCAGCCAGCAAACGCATTAAAAACTAAACCAA
Organism: Drosophila cognata; assembly: GCA_035041535.1. Classification (NCBI taxonomy): domain Eukaryota; kingdom Metazoa; phylum Arthropoda; class Insecta; order Diptera; family Drosophilidae; genus Drosophila; species Drosophila cognata. Next base: position 1,385,251 of record JAWNLC010000451.1, read on the forward strand.
TCCTTGCATAAATCCAAGCCAAGCAAACGGACATAAAAGCAGGCAACTCGTCAGCTTCATCGTCTTTTTATTGCAATCACAACTCGAATGTCGCCCACTTTATTGGCAACTTGGAGCCGGCCTCATAGCAAATGTCAAATGGCTGCCAAATAGGGGGCGTGACACCATAACAACAACAACAACAACGAGCAGCTGTCATAATTTAATTAACGCCCATCCTTAAACCTCTGATAAAGCAGAGGTTGCAACTTAAAAGTTTGCTTTATGTGCACTCTAAAAACTAATTAACCGTTTGAGCCACGTACAGCCAAGTGAAGCTGATTTACGATCCAGATTGGAAGCGTCTATGCAAAGAGGTCACCTAATTAAACCAAGCCAATGGCTGCTCCTCGAAGCAAGAGCAGAGATAAGAGCACAACTCTGAAGATATCGAGGCGAGAGCGCCTTAGTTGCGCTTCACTGTGCCTTCTCTTAAGGCACACACTCAGTAAGGAAATCTTTTTTTTTTTTCTTTTTATTTATTAGAAACGCAGAAATGGAAGCCAAAATCCTTGCTAAGTTTGAGAAATTAGTAATGAAATTTGCTGATTTTTAGAATTATACTTTCTGAACAATGAGCTGAATTATCCCTGGCTTTAAAGCTGAGGCGACTTTCAGGGCGATTAGGTTTGCTGAGTGTTGGTGTCATTAGTTGGGTGAATTCCAGCAAAAGGAAAATGCCCGATTTAAAATCAATAGTCCTGGCGCTGAGGAGGAGCAGCTCGCCGTGAGTGGGTCTATTATAGGAGGGCTGCGTGCCGAGAGATTGCATGTCTGCGTGTGTAATGCAAATGAGTGGCAAGGCGAGCAATGCCTGTGTGGCACACACAGCAACCCCTGCACAATTGCTGTGCTGCTGCTGTTTGACTGATATGTGGGTATTTACATTTAAATTGCGTATGCGACCCTCCCACCCCCAGCTGTGTGCCATTGACCCCAACTGAAAGCACTCTGCTCTAGGACATTTTAAAGACAGGTTGGCGCCAAATGGGGTTTAAGGCATCGCAGCGGAAAACTATTAGTGCTGCGAAATAAGTGGATACGAGTAGCAGAAAATACGTGTGTGGCAGACCCAGTCGGTGTTGCAAGAACGCACACAAGAAATTGCCCAAACAAGCAACGGCCATTTTGAGCACATTATTCTCTTTAGGGCTTAACTTGGCGAAGAACAAAAAAACGACCACTCGTTGCGAGCCAAAGCCGCACAGCGGGCGGCTTTCCAAATGCCCGAATCTCAATCCCCAATCCCCGTTCCCCAATCCGCAAGTGTCCACAACTCCACCTGCCACACAGCCTCCACTTTTCTCATGTCTGCATTTGATATTTTCTTGTAAATTGAATTGTTCAAAATTCCTTCTCAAAACTCCGCCCTCCTCCCCCCCCACCCCTTCCTTCCTTAACTCTTTTTCCACAACTGCTTCTGCTGCTGGTTTGGCATTTTCGTAGAATATTGTTTTTATATTTAAGCCGTTTAAGCCGTATTATTATTCTTATTATTGCCATTTGTATTTTGTTTTGCTGTTATTTAATTTTCGCTTTCCTGTGTTTCGCCACGTTTCGCCAGCTTTTCATTCTGCTTTTCCTTTTTCGTTTTACTGTGTTTATGCTGACAGCTGTTGTGCAAGTGTTTAAGAGCCTGAAAAGCAATTGCGGCAACTGTCAGAATCCTCTCAAAACCGAGAGACCTTTTCTCTCTCCAGTCTCCGACTGACAGCTACACGCAATGATAAACACTTATGCCAGAATCGCTGCAGATGCTCTGTCTGTCGAGCGCTGTCTGAAACTCGCACGGAATCGTTCAATCAATTCCATGTTTCCACCTAAACTCTTTACTACAAAATGCTTGTTTTGTGCCACGAATGATCCCGCATTCGTTGAGCGGTCGATTAGGTCCTTTAGCAAAGCAATTGCGATTCCTTTTCCAGCTCACACGCTCTCCTCTATCTGGTGATACAATTTGCATAAATCTAGTGGCAACAGCGAGAGAAGTGGTTGCAACACTGTGCGGCGCATTGGGCGCCAGCCAATATTTACCAATTGCCAACATAGAACGGCAACAGAGAAGCGCGACACCATTGCAAACAATATTCACGGCAACATTTCCATTTAAATATATTAATAAATTCAAGGGAGAATGCTGTAGTCTGTCTCTGAGCTCGACTACGATATACCCTGTACCCAGGTGTTAAATATATTCCACTTTTATTTGTCAATTTTCCTTTTACACACCCAAATGTAAGCATCGAAAAACGATATGTATCGATACTTGAGAAAGAGAGATCGATAAACAATAAATCAACTTGATCTAGCTCTTATAGTCATTGAGATGGACAGACGGACACGGCTACATAGATTCGTCTATTGATGCTGATCAGGAATATTCCTTCTATTCCAAACAAATAGGAAGCTGCAACGCACTCATTTGATTCAATGCATGTATTTGAGTGCATTCATTCATTGTATTCATCCAGGTGTGCTCCGCACTCACCTATGAAACTCTTGCGCTTGTTGATCGTGGCCGTTATTTGCGCTGAGACCCCAAAGTCGGCCAGCTTCACATCGCCATATTCGGTGAGCAGAATGTTGGCACCTTTGATGTCCCGATGCATTTTGCCCATGGAGTGCAGATACTCGAGACCCTTCAGGGTCTCACGACACATGTAGGCGATCTGGACCTCGGTGAGGGGACCGGTCACCTGATAGATGTCCTGCAGGCTGCCGCCGCCACAGAACTCCATGCAGATCCACAATTTGTCGCGGCGCAGATAGGAGCCGTAGTAGGCGATTATGTTGAGGTGCCGGCAGTCGCGCATCATAAAGATCTCCTGCTGGATGATCTGTATGTCGTCGGAGGGCTCCAGTTTGATCACTTTAATTGCGGCCAGCTCATTGCTCTGAATGCGTTTCGCCTGCAAAAGGAAAATGAAAAAAGAAAAAAAAAAGGCATTAATCAAAAGGTTCTGCGAATTGCATGCGTCCATCAATCGGGAAACATACTTTAAGGGGAATGCAACGACTCAGAAACTGACTCGCTTCCCATTTCCCAGTTTCCCAGTTACCCAGTTTCCCCATTTTCCGTTGCGCAATTTTCCGATACACGTTAACTGCTCATCTGCTGAATTTGTTCTGCTGAATATTTGCACACCTGCCTGAGGGCTTTTGCGCCATTGTTTGCCGCACAAACTTCAATCATGCAAATATTTTTATATTTTTTGTATTCTTACCCCTAGCAACCAGCGACCAGCGACCAGCAACCAGCAACCAGCAACCACAAAACCCTCTTATTTCCATAAAACAATGCATAATCTATAAAAGGCAGTGGCCGAATGAATGAATGGATGGATGGATGGATGGATGGATCGTCTAGTAAGCTGCCGACGCGTGCCAAGAATATTAATATTCACTACTCGAAGGCAGCAGCAGCCTTCAATGCAATTAAATTGCTTCTTGACCTACTAAATCCACTGAAAAACTGTTATCCATCACTCAGAAAAAAAATCGCACTGATAACTGAAAAGATTTTCTTGTTTTTACAAATATTTTCTAAGAGTACAAATTTGTACAAAATTTGTATGACTTGCCCGAAATCGAGCATCTGACAAATCTGGTGATTTTATTTATTTTATAAATATTTTCTCTTATTAAGAGAAGTTGAAAACCCCGTTTTTTATAAGCGTACTTTCTGAATAACAAGGTGAGGAGACATTCAACAATGCAGTGCGCTTTTTTTTGCGAGTGCATACATTTTGCTTGCAGAGTGCAAAGTGAGTCTGTTGCTGATCCTGAATAGGAAATTGATGCCCTTATTTGTTCAGTTGCATGAATACTCTTTGCTGCACATACATGTAGATAGGTGTATATATTTTTTAGAGTATGCCACATTCCGTTGAGGTCGTTGAGTGTTCTTTCAGTTGCCTTAATTGCGCTCAATTGTCGCTTAAATAGGTTTAACCTTTGCACTTCGTCAATGATTTGCTGAACTGAGAATGAGGGCTAGGCTAGGCCAGGCTGGGTTAGCAATGTGTTTACACAGATGTTTTTTCCATTTACCTCCATTTGGGATTATTCCGTACTATGACAGCTGAGCTGTCTGTCTATCTGCCTGTCTATCTGTCCGTCTGTCTGTTTGTCTCCCTGCAATTCACTTAAAAGCCGCGTCCGCCTCCCTGTTCATCAGTTTTATTTGGTTTATGGCTTTCTACCTGCAGCAACCGCTGAACACTTTTGACCACATTTTCGTTGGCCGAACAAATGGCTGCCTGGCCAGGCTTGGCCACGTTCTGCAGCCAGCCGCCATGGAAGGCACACAAGTTGCTTTTCCTCTCCTCCAACAATGCATGTATCCACTTGGTGGCTCAACTGTTTATCCTTGAGGCAGAGGTGGTGGCTCCACGTGTACATGAATCCACCATTTATCCCAGCATCATGCGCTTTATTTCTATACCCCGTACCCATTGAAAGTGCCGACAAAGGGTGTAATGATTCTACGAAAAAGTAACAGGCAAAAGGATTAAGTTTACTTCACCCCTTTCGATTTCCTTTAGCAATAAAAGCTATCAAATACATTGACATCTTATTGATCAACTGGAGAAATTTCCCTAAGATCGGATAATAAATACCAAAGTTATAGTCGAAAACATATTCTCACGAATGCTTACATTTGGGTGTGCAACACTTTTTAAATGGCAATTTGACAATAAAAATGGATGCAGGGTATTTTCCAGTCGAGCTCACTCGACTACCCAATTCTTACATGCCCTCCCTGAGCAGTTGCGCAGCTTCAATATTTTTTCTGTGCCGAGTTTTTATTTTATTTTCGTTGCATTTATTATTCAATGGGGCAGAGGGTGTGGGTGGCATGCTTGTGCTGTGTATAACTGTTTATATGCATGTGTGTGTGTGTGTGTGTGTGTGGGTGTGTGTTTTAGAAATGATATCTTGCTAGCTTTAATGAAGATAAAGCGACTTTTATTGCTGTACTCGCTCGCTGTTTGCTGTTGTTTCTAGCTCGTTTGAGTTTACTTCTTGTTGTTACTTTTTTTCTCCATTTTTGGCAGACGCCTGCATTTTACATATCTTATTTCAGTTAGTGTTGCACAGTGCACAGCACAGGCAGCAGCAGCAAGCAGCAAGCAGCCAGCAGCCAGCAGCCAGCAGCTGGAGGCAGTAGCAGCATCATAAATTGAACGACAATCCCAAAAGCAATGCAAGCAATCTCTGCGTATACGTAATATTTTGCAGCACATGTGCAAAGCTGTGGCGCTGACAGCTAGCAACTTTTCGGAGCATCAACAAGCTCATCTGTCCGTCCACCCGTCCGTCAGGTTGGGGGAGTCCAAGGACATCCGACTTGTGGCCACCCATCGTCGACTCGGCCTCAACGTCTTTCTCATCTTGTTTATGGTAAATAAATTATGCGTGATTTTTAGACAACTTCTCCAACCCTGAACAGACGAGAATGAAATGCCAAAGGAGGCGTTGCTGCTGCTGCTAATGCCACTGCCACTGCTGGCGTAAGCATAAAAAGCTACTGATATGGCCAAGACGAAGACACTATAGTAGCAAGGATAACAGCACGTCCTGGCGTACAGAGAGCAGCACAAGCAGCGGGCAGGAAGCGAGCGCAGCACATCCTTCCAGCCAGGCTAAAGCCATAGGAAAATGCAGCATCAACGAATTTATAATGAGCTGTGCCAGTGGAAGGCATGATAGTATATCTCTCTCTTTCTCTTGCTTTCTCTTGCTTTCTCTCTCTCTCTCTATCTCTCTTTGAATCAGTTTGAGTGAAGAAGTTTTCGATGCGCAACTGCAAAAGTCAGTGCAAAAGTTTTAATGACTTAGTTTGAGTTCAATTTCCAAGGCTAGTTGTTGAGTCTGTCTGTCTGCCAGTCAGCGCACAATATTCTTCATATTTGTTTTAATTAAAAATGCATTAAAACAATCAAGGCGCTCAAGGAACAAGCACAATGCTCGAATTGTTGCAACAAATTAAAAAGCCATTTGCGCACAACTGCCGCCAGTAGTAATTACTGAAGTCTACTCAAGTCAATGGCAAATTGCAAATTGCAAATTGTAAATTGCAAATCTCATTAAACAGCAGCAAAAGGACAACAACCTGAACAATAACAACAACAACAGCAACAACAGCAACAACAAAGCTGTTTAATGAATGCAACACGCTTGGCTCGCTGCTGACCACGTGATGAGCACGGCACCAATGAACGCTAATAATGTTCAACGGACCTCAACAACGGAGACTTGTCCTCCAGGGACGAAGTGTTACGGGTTGCGTGCTACGGGTTACGGGTGGCGGGTTACGGGTTACGGTTTACGCCGTTTCCTGTGTGTGTCCGGCGTATAATCGTTACAATTTCCGACATATGCATATGCATGAATAAGCAACAACAGCAACAATAACAACAACAATAACAACAATAATGCGCACTGACAGCAGTAAAGCAACCCCCAAGCATACACTGAGCAAAACCATCGAACTGAAATTTACAAATTCTAAAATTTAAGGTGCTGGCTTTTCAAAAGCCCGTGTTTGCATTTCTTAAGGCTGCATTTTTCTAAAATTTACGAAAAAATATGTATAATTTCCAGACTAGTAAATTTCTTTACTTGTTTCTGAATTTTAGTAAGAATCTTTATGTAAATCTAGGTTTGCATTTTTACTTTTTAGAAATCAGTATTATAATGGTAGAAAATATCTCTAAAATAAAAGAACAAAATATTTTTGGGATTGTCGATTTAACTTTTAGAAATTGCTTTTGACATTTTTTAAAATTATGTTCAACGACAAGAAAAACTTTCTAGTTTTCGGGGAGATATTAATTTTAGTGCGATTTTTATTCTGAGTGTGCAAATACAATATATCCATATATATATGCATATACAATAGATACAATATATATATACACATATGTACACTCATACACACACACAATGTTTCGCGGTTGACCCCAAAACAAAAAGGGTTGCTGCTGACCCCATACAACGATTCAATCCTCTTTGACTGATGTCGATCCTGCTGTCTGTCTGCCTGCCAGCTTTCAATATAGGTTTTGTAATGGATTTTCAGCATTAATCACATTGTTTAATTGTTTTGTTGTTGATGTTTGCCAATTGCATTAAAAGAACAAATGTTTTAAATCCAATATACAGCAAAATGTACACAGAAAACGAGTTCAGTTTTAGCAAATATACATATATAAATATAAATATGAGTTATGCAGCTGGAAGCATTGGAAAAATGCAGGTTTAATCTAGATGAAATCCCATGATAAAAATAAAAACTGTTGCTTTGGCAATCGGATCCATTAAAGAGCTTTTTTGGAAGTATAATTTTCAGGTTCGAATCGCGTTTCCATCTTTTAATATACTTTGATTCTAGAGGTCAAACCATGACTAGCAAGTCCTGTTTCAAATATAAATCTAAAATCTTTTTTTTTATCCATTTTTCGGCATACGAAGTTTCTTCATTTAAATGCAGAGACCGTAAAAATTATACCTATTTTGAAAATAGGAAGAGTCTTGACAACTCGACAAAGTTACAACAATTTATAAACATTCAACTTTAACGCGATTCCAACTCGAAATTGGAGAACAAACTCGCACATAATTGAGTTGAGTGTGTGTTGCACATGTAAATGGTATTTTGTTTCAGCTACAACAGCCAGAAACTAATTCAATTTGCGATATGATAATTTGACGCTCAAATGTAATAAACCAACTAAATTTAATTATGCCAGCTGAATGAAACGAAGGTTGAGCTGGATACAGCAATTAAACGGGTACTCACCATCGGGTACTCAGTATCGGGTACTCACTATCGGGTACTCACTACTATTCATATTACACACGTGGCAAGTGCGCGTTCAAACGAAATCAGAGACCAAGACAATAAATTGAAAAAATATATATATATATATATTTTTTTTTTTCTTTTTGTGTGGCGGTTCCAAGTGGCAGTCAGGCAATTTGGGGGTCTGGGTCATTGCCAAGTTCCGCGGAAGGCAACGACCCACAAAAAAAAAAGACGTCATCGTTGCCATCTTGGCTGGTGTTTTTATTGAGTTTTTTCGTTCAGTGCACTTGACATGACATGTGGGCCAAAAAAAGTGGCCAGTGAAAATTTATCAAATTTGTCACGGCAAACAAAAACAAAGAGAAAGAGAAAAAAAACTGGATAATCAATCAATGTAGACAGTTGTCCGTCCTCCAATCGATAAATTCCTATTTTGTAAATATGAAAAAACGCTGCATATTCGAAGCAAGCTGCAACTTTCGCGCAGTTGCGTAACACACTTGAAAAAATAAATGCGGGCGACCTACCACAATAAATTTTTGCATATTTTTCCCCCGAGTGCCTGAAATTAATCTTGTCAGTAATCGACCAAAATATTCGCTCGTTTTGTGATGGCTTTTTTCGCTTTGGTTTTGTTGTATTTTCTGTTTTTTTGCTGTTGTTTTTTTTATTGTTCGTAATTTTTAACGCGTGCCATTTTTCGCTGTGGATTTTGTCTCGTTTATCGTGGGATGTTGGATTATGTCAGCTTTTCGAATTGTTTATTCGTGTACGAACGTCTCACATAAATGGTGTGAGAGGTGCGAAGGGAGAGAGAGGATATATTATTGCCCTTTGAACTGTACACGAATCTCGCATAGCATTTTTAATGAGAGCAAAATGGAAATACAAAAAAACGGATTATAAAATCTACATTTATTATTATTGTGGTCTTCATTCAATATTCGAATAGATTGCGAAAAAATTTTAACCACTCCTGATAACAATATTTATAACAATTTTACCGTTAATTGCACACACATAATTAGTGATTATGTTACACACACACACGTGTGTGTGGGTGTGTGCAAATTCGTTTATTTCGCACGGCGAATAAAAAGAAATTTTTATCGCCCGACACTCAATAAAAAAGCATATAAAAAGTAAACCGCAGAGAATATAATGTGAGGCGGGCATATAAACGAAAGCAAGACACTAACACACCCACAAACACATACAATAAGCTTCCATCTAACCTACCCTCCCCTTCCCATCCAATCCCTGGAGCCCACGTCTGCTGATGATATTCATAATGAGCGCGCCGTCAGATAAAACGAGTTAAATATGACGCAGCGGAAGGATGTCAGCTAAAAGCTCGATAGTGAGAGGGAGTGTGAGTGAGAGAGAGAAAGAGGGAGGATAGGCAGTGGGCAGAGGAAAGCAGCAGCAGCAGCACAGACGTGCAGACAACAAAGAAAGATCGACTAAAACAAAGCGAAAGTACGCTAGCTAAAAGCTTTGCAAGGAAGGGAGTGAGAAAGAGATAGAGTGGGGAGAGGAAAGCAGCAGCAGCTCTGACACCTAGCAGCGAAAAGAGCCCATAACGAATCTATCTTTAAATCCATTCCACAACGCAAATAACTTTTTGTGTGAGGGATCGTAAATAAAATACTGTAAACGACTCCTTATACAATATATACAATTTTATGACATGCTACAAATTATAAGCATTTAAAACATAACTAAAATGACCAATAATTAAAAGGGATAATAAAACAGATAAGAAACCAAGCCAATTAAGAAACATGTAACAAATGTGTACAGAGCTTTTGTTGCTGAAGCTTTCGTGAAGTCAAGTTTGTGCTTGACTTAGAAGCTTCCGCGTACAACTCTGCATTCAAGAGCATCACCAGTAAATTAATTACATTGTATACAAACAGAATGCAATATGTAATGAGGAGAAAGACGACAAAGAAAGATCGAATGAAACAAAATGAAAGGACGTCGGCTAAAAGTGCAGTAAGCAGCGAGCGAGCGAGAAAGAAAGTGGGCAGAGGAAAGCAACAGCAGTAGCAGCAACTCAGCTGTGCAGGCAACAATGTTAAATGAGGAGACATTGTTCACACAGCGAAATGTGAATTGTTTTTAGAGAGGAAGAACCCGCTCGGTTTACAGCTTTCAGTTTGAAGGGTCATTATCATTACGTAATTACGTAAATTACGTAAGCATGTACGAGTCCTGCATAGTAGTTATATATATTTGTGTGTGTATGTGTGTGCTATGAATGCCATTCACTGTGACACGTAAGCGCAGCATTTATGGCTGAAGTTGACTGAAGTGAAATTGCATTTCATTTGACTATGATTTTTGTTGAAAGCTCAAATGGGCCGACTAATTGCGGGTAGTTCTTTCTCTGTCTCCCTCATTCAGCACCCACACCACCCCCTCACACTCTCCCTCACTCCAACCTTCTAGTTAAACTGAGCCAGTTCGTTTACCGCTTTGTTTGAATGTTTGTATGACATTTGTGTCGTCCCACACATTGCATGAGTAGCAATTGCAGTTCCAAGTATCACATACATGCCATGTTGCACCATTCAAGCTGGTGTCGTTTTCCCAAATCAAAGAAAACTTTTTTACAGCTACTTCGAGTAATGTTTTCTCTCTATCTCTCTCTATCTGGCCAGCTCTGACCCACTGCTACTGAGCACCGCAAGCGTTTTCCATTTCTTTATGCAGCATCTTCTTTTGCTACTCTGCTCTTATTTGTTTTTCATTTTATGGAATTTTTTCTTTATCTCTCCCTCTCCCTTTGTCTATCGTTTATTCGTTTTTTCCCCGCCCGCAGGCGTCGCCATCTATCGGACATAGTCGCTGCCACTCAGCGGTCATCAGGTTCAAAATTCGAGCTTTAATTTTAATTCGCGCTTTGCTCATCAATTTCAATAAACTGAAAGCAACCAAAGATGGCAAAGAGAAAAATGGGGAGAGCGAAAGAGAGCGAGTGGGAGAGATAGAGGGGTGCTTAATTGGGGGCTTAGTGTGGGCGTGTCCAAAGGTCATGTTATCCAGTGTTCGAGTCTCTTTAACATTATTATTGAGTGCGTGTGTGTTGTGTGTATATGTTTATCTATGTGCGTGCTGCTGGCTGCTTACAGCTTTTGCCCAAACAGACGAAATGCTAATTGAAAATACGAAATGATTTACATATATATTAGTTTGGCGAACGAGGCCTTAACCTGTGTATAAAAAAGTGGCCGCCTCTTAAGGCCATTGTCATTAGGCTATATACAGAAAGAACGGTAAAAATTATTGCACTCAGCTAAAATTGTGTAGAAACTCCCCTTATTATTCAGAGAATATATTTATATTTTATAATCTTAGTAAGGATTTTGTCTCTTTCTTTCTTAATGATAAAAGATATTTCTAGGATATGAAAAAACACCATCCTTTTAAAATTGTTGATTTTGGACAAGCAAGAAACACTTTGCAGTTTTAAGGGCAATCTTTTTTCGCAGTGTGCCAACCCTCTTCACTGCTTGGTGTGCTGGATGTAGCATCAAAGGGGCAGCTGGCAGCTAGCAGCTAGCAGCTAGCAGAGTAGCTGTAGCTGCCTCATAGAGCACACTTCTGCATATCTGTTGCTGGATCATAACACACGCAAATCACGTACCTGTCAGTATACGACTCTGTGAGTGTGTGTGTTTGTGTGTGTACCAAATGGATATGGTGATATGGATATGAATGTGGATGCGTATGGCAAAGAGTTGGCCGTTTTACGCCCACTTACACCTGCCGTTAGTTATCAGTGTAAAAGTTTATAAGGCAGCACTCGCAGCACTGCCTCTTAACTAGCTCCATCTCCCTCTCCCTCTCTCTTTCTCTCCCTCTCTCTATCTGGTGAATTTTTAACGAACTGGTTTATGCATGAGCTACTTTACAACATTATGCATTGACAACGAGTTACGACAACCCAGCAGCACCAGCAGCAGCCAGCTTCGACCTTCACCCATTTAATGCAGAACCTCGCCTCAGCCTTGGACAAGCATGGAACACATCCGAATTGTGAATAGTGAATAGTGAATAGGTTCAGCAAAGTCAAACGAAAATAATAAATAAAAAATATATATAATATAATATATAATATAATATATATATATTATATATTAAAATATATATACCCTGCACCCAGCCGTTGAATATATTTTACTTTTGTCTCCCAATTTCTCTTTTAAGGGTTTGCACACCCAAATGTAAGCATGCTTGGAAATGCTCTCATAGTCTCTGAGATGGATAGACTGCTGTTGATCAAGAACATATATGCCTTATGGAGTTGCAGCTTATCCTTCTGGCTCTTACATACATTTGCTCAAAGCCGTTACCCATTTTTAATGTGTTCGGGGGTTAGTACAAAAAGTTGGGCACAGACCACAGCACGTAACTTAATTTAAGGAACTTAATGTGAGTGGGAGAAGGAGGCTTGGTCCGAGTGTGTCTGGTTAACAAAGTGTGTCGAGTGTCGCAGTTGCAGGTGTAGGTGTACAGTCACCTTTCAACTCTGTGCATATATGCATGAGCAGTGCGAGTGTGTGTGGCACAAAGGCGTAATGTTTCCACATCTTCGTCATCCTCCACCACCTTCAGCGTGTCATTCCCATTAAGTCAGTCACATAAAGTTGTGGCACATTTTGCATGCTGCCTAAACTAATCTGGCCGTCTGCAACAGGGCAAAGTTGAGGCAAACGTTTAGCAACAACTGCAACTGCCAGTGCCGCTGCAACTGCAAATGCAACAAGAGGCAGGTGTCGCTTTGGGGCAAGCACTTCAAGTGCGATAGTTGAAAATTCAAGTGGCTCTGTTTTTAGCTGACGACGCGGCGAATTAATGTGCATGAATTAAAGTTTGTCAACCTGCACAGCAAAGTACAAGCAGCCACGCCCCCTCTCTACTCGCCCTACACTCACCCACCCCCTCTTAAGCTGCCTTTGTTACCAGTTGGCCATGGCTATTCCTTGTCACGTTCCCACTGAGATTGCGACGCATAAAAGTGCTCTTTTAATGCACTTCAAAACTTTGCTACACTTGGAAACTAAAATCGCTCCAAAAATTAAAGTCACCCTGCAAACTAGAAAATTTTCCTTGTTCTTAAAAATAATTTCTAAGCACAAGGAAACAAATTTAGAAGTAGAAATTCTGCTCGAGCTCAATGAGAAGTCTAATTAAATTATGTGAATTAATAAACTTTATAAAATATAATTAACAAAACAGCTAATATAAGGATTTTATAGCGTTTAACGAGCAGCTGTTTCGAGTGCACTCAGTCCAGCCAGCAGTGCACTCAGAAGAAATGGTCTCTGATTCATTTGTGAATGAGTGCGAAATGTTCAACACACATTTGTGTGGCATTCAACACAATTGGTATATACAAACACAGCTGATTACAATTTTACAGCGCACACAGCTGGAAATCAGAAGCACAGCAAAACTGTTCTTTGGTTTTCAATATGGTACATAAAAACAGAACAGATCTTTTCGATATGCTTAAATTGAAATACCCATTCAGGCATGCCATACAAATTACGTAAGACAAAAAGTATAACTTGAGTTTTGTAATACTCTTGTTCATAATTGCGGTAAATATGAAATTAGTTACACAATTTGATCAATTCTATAAGATGGGAAACATTAATAAAATAATTAAATACAATTTTATTTGCACAAACCCAACTAAAATTGCGAAGCAAGGCAAACAATCGAATCGGCTACGTGAACAGCAGGAGTTTGTCCAAGGATTACCGCACAGAGTCAGATTACTGCCAGAGCAAAGGACCTGCGAAATCCCGCAGGATAATAATATAAATTAAACCATGATTTTCTATGCATATTAAACAAACAATTGCAGGAGGCTAACGCACAATTGTCTACACTCAGAAAAAAAATCGAGCTGTTCTGGTTTTTAGAAAAACTATTTCCAAAAATTGCAAAGACTTTCCCCTAATCAATGATCACAAAAATCTGGTGTTTTTTTTTCAAATTCTATTCAGAAATCTTGATTTTTTAATAATTGAAGCAAAAAAAAGCTAATATTAGATATTTCTCGGAAAAACAGCCTGAAAATTAGATATATTTTTAGATTTTAGAAAAACTAGAAAAAACTTGATGATAGAAATATGCTTTCGCAATAATAAGGCGAGTTACAATTATATGGTCTTTTTTCAGAGTGTATAAGAGCTCCACAACAGGGTTTGTTTGCTTCTCAGGTGTGTGACAATAACTTGGGGAGAAAAACCAGCAACAACAACAACAACAACAGCAAAGATTAGGCGACATTAATGAAAATACTTGTCATGTGCTGCTGGGCTCGTGTTGGTTACCCAAGAGGCACTCACTCTCACTCAGTTCAGCTAACATGTGAGTTTTATGCCTGAGCTTAGCATACATCCATTTAGAGCTCAAATCTCGTATTTGCCTATTGCTAATAAATTTGGTTTATGCTCGCGAGAGATTTGAAATGCGCAGCTAGAAAATCTGTACAATTCGGCGCAATTGGAGGAGTGGAGTTATTCTGTTGGCCATTGTTTTAGCTGTGGCCCGCAACAAGCTTGCAACACAACGCAAATAGATGCGGAATGGCAGAAAAAACAGCAAACAAAGTCTAAAAATGCCGCCTGGTCAACGGGCTCCGAACTGATCTGAAAATAGCCTACACACTTTCCTGGGCTGGTCGGCAAAATTGGGTCAGCAGCAGCAGCAGCAGCAGTTGGATGCACTGCAAATGTTTCGGCTAGTTTAGCAGCTGGTTTTTCGTTGTTGTTGTTTTTACGGAATGCGTTGAAGTTTATCAGCGACTGCATCCCTTTTTTGTCACTTGCATAAATTGATAAGCAATTTGCAGCAGCTGCAACGCCATAAATATGCTACTAATAAAGCAGAGTGCCAGCAAGGTGAAGAAATGTGCTCTATGAAATATTCATGACTACAGTGCCCTGCCCCCCACCTCTCCACCAATCCATAACCTTCAGCGAAGCGTTCGCCACCTGCCCCAAAGAACAGCAACGATGTGCGGCATGACGGAAATTTAATTTATTTACAGCCCCCAAGCAGGCAGCAATCGAACCAATCGATCGAATCGACAGACAACCCAACAACAACAACAACAACAACAACCTTCTCAGCTTCTACATCTCATTACAGACACAGAACTGCTGTCTGCCCGTCCGTCTGTCTGTCCGTCTGCCACTTCCTTCTTCTGTGTGCATCATTTTTATTGACTCAGCGAGGAGTAGAGCAGAATGGGTATCAATAAATTGGCTTTGGTCAATTTGTACGTGTTGTAATCTATAATCAGCAATCGTTGCTCTCTCGCCGCCCATCAATTGCTGAACTGCTGCTGAACTGTTGCTGTCAGGCATTGTCATAATCATATATATAATCAAATAATACCTTATCAATATGAGTGTGTCTATGTTGCACTAAGCATAGATGACGACTGCTTGGCCAGCCAGCCAGCTTGTTGCCAAAATAACCAGCCAAAAGCGATTGGATGTAGATGATGGAATCGATAGCAAGTCTCAAAGGTGGCAGCCACACATAAAATGTCTGCATGTCTCCCTCTCTCTGTCTCTTTCTCTCTCTCTCTCTCTATGTTTGTCTGCATCAAGCGTCATCAGTTTCAAATTTGGCGTAGTTTACTTTATTTTTTACAATTCAAGCGCAGGAAAACTAACTGACGATTATCAATGTTAGTGGAGAAAAGAGCGAAGGAGCAGAGAAGCAGAGGAGCACCGGAGCAGCCGCATCCTTTGGGATATATTTGGATTATTTGCGTTGCACTTGCAAATCGAATCGTTTGGGCCAAGATGAAATTGATGTGGCGTCGCCAGCTGATAGCTGATAGCTGATGTTGCAATCCATCCGAAACGGGAGTGTCCAAAACAGACCATTAAGAAAATTGCCAAGAAGAGTAAAAAATGGTCTTCTGCTCAAGTAGTTAACAGGCAGACGAAAACAACTACGACTCCATAAGGTATATATATATATATACCTGAACAGGATTCTCAAACGAGTTGATATAGTAATGTGGCTTTGTCCATCTCAGAGACTATTAAAGCTATTATCTATAACTATAACTATTATCGATAACTGCCTAAGTTTCGTGTAAATCGATACAAATCGATAATGGCAGAGGTTTCTTATTTATATATCACATACATTAACATATTGTTGATCAACTGCCCAAGTTATAGTCAAAAATGTATTCTCATATTGAGTGAATAAATTTATGTCTTAGTTTCTATACTTCTGTATAAGAAATGAGAACACTTCCAAGCATGCTTATTTTTTTACACAATATATTCAATAGCTGGCTATCTGGGTATCTCGCAGTCGAGCATGCTTACTGGTTCATTTTTTGCCCCTTTCGACTTGCGTCTTTTCAAAGTCAAACCTCAATCGACATTCGCATCGATGTTTTTCGCTTAAACTTTCGCTAAATTGAATTTTTTATTACGTAAATATTGAAGTAGCTGCGAGTCATTTCAGCTAGAATCCAATTCTAATACCCCCCCTGCCTACACTTCCCTCACTGCCCCCCTTCTGGCTGTCTCTGCGACATTTGCCATTTGCTTTTTGCGCACTTTTTTACGAGAATTTTCGCACGAACGCCCAATATTTAAAGGAGACGATTTCCATCTCGTATCTGCACTCGAAAAGCACCCAAAGGACAACTGGCATGGCTTTTGCGAAATTTATGTCCTTTTTTACACACAGTTTTTCACACCATCCAAAAAGGGATAAGTTTGAGTCTATGCAATTAGCCACAAATATCACATACATATATATATATATATATATATATATATATATATATATTCTTGATGAATGCGTTTGAATTTTCTGAGCTTATCTGGGTCCCACCAAGCCGTACAGAAAATCGTTTCTGATTTATGGCAACGATTTCTGCTTTGTTTACTGCATACTTTGGGGCGTATTCTCGGCACGCGTGGGTTCAAGGTTCACTTAGAGCTGAGAGATGAGAACTGAGAGATGAGAGCTGGGAGATGAGGGCTGTGAGTACAACATAAACATGATGCAAACATCTTGGTCGACCTCAATCGCTGTTTCTGTTTTCCCTTTGTCGTTGCTGATGTTCTAATTATTTTTGCAGCTTCTTTAAGTTCTGCAGATTGAAGCAATGCATTCAACGATAAGCGAAGATTTTTGAGAGCAGCTCTGCACAGTGAATCGACGAGTGAATGCATCGAGTGAGTGCGTTGAGTGAGTGCATCGAGTGAGTGCGTTGAGTAAGTGCATCGAGTGTTCAAAGCGGACGAGAGAAATTAGACGCCGTCAAGAGTAGATTGAGTGTGGACTAACTACACTCAGCAAAAAACAAAGCACCGTTGTTTTCAGAAATTAATTTGTGAATATTTTCCATTTTTAATTTCTGATTAGATTTTTGTCAAATTTAGAAAAAGTATTTCTCATTTTCAGGCTTTTCAGGTTTTTCATTACTTGTTGGTAAATTTTAGAAAGAATTATTTCCAAGATTGCGCATTTGAATTTCTACTTTTAAAAATACTTCTAAGAAAATAAATAAACAATTTTAAGGGTTTATCGATTTGGGGCAAGCCTTTCTAATTTTGTAAGCCTTTTCTTATATTTTGAAAGCATTTCTTAGAACAAGAAAAACTTTCTCGTTGCGGGGCAACTTTTTTTCTGAGTGCAGAGACTTCAAGTAGGCAAACAGACAGTGAGTCAGCCAGTCGACTTTCAACTCGCTGCTTGACTGACATTTTACAAGACTCAGGCTTTTATTTGCATCAGCAAGCGATTTTTTCCGCATTAGTATTGCTGCCGGAAAAATAATAAATTTTCACGCTGCATTTGTTGCAGTTATTGTTGTTGCTGCTGCTGCTGAATTTGCTGCTGCCTTTGGGCATTTGCCATTTTCCATCATGAACTTGCCACCGTCTGTCTGTCTGTCCGTTTGTCTGTCTGGTCAACCTACCCGTCCCTTCCGAGTCTAGCTTTTGCCGACGTTGCCCAAAATTCCGCCGTCGCCGCCGCCATTTTATTATTGTCCGCTTTTGTTCCTGTTGTTGTCGCAATTTCCACTGCTGTTTCCTGCTGCCTTTGCCCCGCCGGCGAAATTGCAATTGCAATTTAATTAAGCTGCTCGACCGACCCCGACAAGGCCCTCCTACTCCTCCCCACGCAATGACCATCGACGTGTGACAAGCGACAAGCGATTTTAAACTGTTTAGAGCTCAATTTCATTTAATTTCACTTATTGAGTTTCCAATTCAGTTTTTTTTTCCAACAGCCTTTGCAGCGCATAATTAAAATTTGGCCTAAGGACATGTAAAGGGCCTACAGACTTAGGGGGCAAATGGCAGAGAGAGTAAGGGAGAGGGACAGAGTGAGGGAGAGAGAAAGAAAGACAGACAGCAAGCTAATCGTTGATTTTGTGGCCTTTAGTTGGTAGAAGCACTTACTTATGTAGTCTGAGTAGAATATTAGCTTAAGCCAAAAATAAATAATATAATATAAATAAATTATAAATAATAATATAAAACATATATAAATATGAAATATAAAGCAACTTTTGTATAGTTATGGTCAAAATAATATTTGTGCTGTTCCATTAAATGCAAATTCACAATATTTCCTTATTGGGGAATGATTTCAAATACCATTTCAATCGATGCTTAAGTGAAAAATATTATTATTAAGAAGTACCTTTGAGGAACGCAAGGCGAGAGCTGTTGAGAATGTTGGCAGATATACCAGAGAATAATAAGCAAGTGGTTAGAAGACCAAGTCCAAGAATACTAACAAAAAATAAGGTCTAAGAAAGAACATTTGAATTGATCATTGAAGAAATGGAGGAAAGTTCGAATCCAGAACTGGCTTATATGGATCTCGACGATGTGACGATCATCCAGTTCATAATCTATTTCTAAATACTATGCCAAAACATCTAATGAGGGTTATGCAACCAAATACTAAACGTGGTTGTAATAATTTAGCCACATATCATATTTTAGATATAATATTTAGCACCAGAAAAAGCTATGAAAACTTTTCTACTTTATTATTATTAGTTGTGATAAATTTGAAGACATTAATTATTTTGTTGTTAATCATTTTGTGTTGTTTATGTTTACTCAACTTCATTATTAGTTGCCAAGTTAATTATTTTTTTTGTTAACATTCTCGACTATTACCATTATCATTGTTCCTTTGAGAGCAGCTGTATGTATTAAATATTTATGGCTATACTTCTTAAACTTACACAGCGCGTTTCGGGTAGCTGATATTTAATTCATCATCGAGCAGAGAAATCAGAGGCAGACCTTCGCCATTCGGCGGGGCACTCTTGGCGCTGTCTAGAAACAGCCGGCATAAACACAGAATCCATTTGTTAGCCAACTGTTTGTTTACGCTGTCTGCGTTTTATTTTTGGCACGCTTCGATCTGTGGGCACAAACGGGGCAAATCATCAGCGAATCTGGATGCCTCAGAATTCTTTGAGTTTTTTTCTTCTTTTTTCCTTTTGTATTTGAGAACGAATTGCTGGCATTTTGGAGCATATGTTCGCTGCTGCTGCTCGAATCGATTGGCATGCTTCATGAATTCCAGCAAGCAAAAGCATCTGTGCCCCACTTGCCCCCAAGTGTAATACACTGCAACTCCAATTTAAAAGGGGGGTAGTTAGCTCTAACCCTTTATTTGGTTGGGAGTGTACAAAAAGTTAGTCTCGCCAACTGGCATTATCCTAATCGGGAATAACGAGACCCTCGCAATTTGGGGCTGTGTCAACCGCCACTTAAACCACTTAAAAACTTTAAATTGTCTTATCGAAACGATGGCAGCCGATGGCAACAACAACAACAACAACAACAACAGCAACCATGATGAAAACTAGCCAAAATTTCAATGAGAGAAAAACCGCAAAAAACTGATGGAAAATTCCCGTTTTACGAGCATGCAACAAACACACAATGCGGCGACAAGTTGTCCCTTTCCACAAGTCTGGTGTGTGTGGATGTGTGTGTGTGTTGGTGTGTGTGTGTGTGGAAACAATGGGGAAATTAGTGCAACTGGCGCAAAAATGAAAAATCAACCACAGACACAAAAACCCAACGAGGCACATAGAATTTCTCGTTTGGCCAGCGGAAAACAACGCAAAATGCCATTTAAAAGCGACAAAAACCAAATGAAACAAAGAACGGCGAAAACTACTAAGCTTAAGAGTGAACGAGTAAGTGAAGGGAGAGAGAGAGAGAAAGAGAGAGAAAGAGAGAGAAAAGGCAATATCAGAAACCCAATTATCTGGATGCATATAAACAAAATTCCTTTGACTTTGATGGTTTAATGACTATTTATTAGTCCAGAGAGAGAGAGAGAGAGAAAGAGAGAGAGAGAGGGAGAGAGATAGAGAGAAAGATAATAGCGCTAACCAGAATATCAGACACCCACTCGTCTTATCTTGCACAGGTCCATATAAAGAAAGTTCTTTTAACTTTCGAGTTCAATAAAATAATAAATAATCCAGAAAAAGACAGAGAGGCAAAGAGATAAAGAGAAGAGAGAGAGAGAGAGAGAGAGAGATAAAAAGCAGTATATCACACACCCACCTTTCCCGATCCATTTAAGGAAAGTGCTTTGAAAGTTCTTCTTTCCTTACTGGCTGCTCATTAGTCCCATTTACCTATTTGGGCCCGATTAAGTTGGGCAGAACACACAACTTTAAATGGGGCACATCTAGTCAGAGTTGCCGTAACTGCAACATATTTTGCCATTGTTAGTGGCACATTTACTGTTGGGTGGCTTGCGTGCAAAATTGCTTTTCTGGCCAACCATCGAACCATTTCCTGTGCTATTTACTTGTCTTAGGAACGGTTCGCTTTATTAATTTTGTTCCGGCGGCTTCCACGGGTCGAAGCAGGCCAGGCTGGCCAACGTTGGCCAGGCCAACAAGGCCGCTGCTAAACGGCATCCAAAGCGGCCACAACAGTTTCAGCTTTATTGATTTTAGATTTGCCATCGCCCCATTTCTACACTCGCCAAAAAAGCGCCCAGATAACTAGAAAGTTTTTCCCGAAGTAATTGCAAATAAAAGAAAAAATATTCTAAAAATGAAAAAAGCTTGCCTCACATTGATAATATACACTTGTCGAATATGTAAAATTCAGGTTGATCGTTTCTCTGAGTGTAGGCACACAGTTTCCGCTCTTTCTCTCTCTCTCTCTCTCTATCTCTGTCTCTGTCTCTGTCGAATGTATTTTGTAATATTATTGCTTGGCTCACATGTGTGTGGGTACATTCACCTTTGCTGACCCGTTCGTCCATCCGTCTGTGCCCCTTCTTCTGCTCCTCGTCCTGCGCCTCTCTAGCCTATCGGCCATAAATTATGCAGTGGCATGATAAGGCGCCACAAATCTGCTTATGCTGTTTGTTCTGTCCGCCATTTCGCTGTCTGTCGCTCTGACTCTTTGTCTGATTTACGACGCCTTCGACTGCAGCCTCGGGTTACTGGACAGAAGGCAACTCCTCCCCCAATTTAAATATATATCTCCATATATGCCCCTTGGCTGGAAATCCTTGTGCGCCACAATCAAATTTGCCAGCTGCCTAAAGTTTCAGACCGATTTGGCTGATTTACAATTAAGGTCGATGGCACAGCTTCCCCAGCACGCTTAGTCGATTAGGCGGCACAAATTAAAAGGTGGCCAGCCAAAAGCCAAATTTAATTAAACTTCATTTCAAATTCATTGAAAACTCGCCCGACTTCTACGCCATGGACTAACTTTTCAGGCGGCGTCCAAAAACTTGTTCATCAAATTTGGAAATGCCACCAAGTGCGCTTTAATATATGCTACAGTTTCCAGCATGACGTCATTACACAACCGACACAACTACTCGGAATTAAATATGAAGGGCATTTTTCAACTGGGATACAAGCAATTTAGCTGCAGAATTGTGTGTTGATTTTCAGCCGGAAACTAGCAATTAAAAGGCGGCTGTTTTTTATGTACAACTTGAGCGAAAACAAGCCAAAATAAATAAAACAAAAAATAATATGAAAATTCGACAGCAAAAGCGCACACTCAGAAAAAAATCAAACTGAGTTTTAGAAATTATTCAGAAAATATAATTTAAAAAAAAAAGGATTTTAAAAAAACGGAAAATATTTCTAAAAAATAAAAAAAAACAACATAATTTTGGAATTATTGGTTTAGGTCAAGTTTTTCTAACTTTTAGAAATTTATTTTCTTATATTTAGAAAATCCCAAAAACAAGAAAAGCTTTCTAGTTTCCAGAATGGTTTTCTAAAATTCAGGGCGATTTTTTTCTTATCGTAGCTGCCACACAGAATGGGGCAGCTTACAAGACGAAGAGCTAATCTAATGGGAGCAAAGCTCGAGTGTAATTTGTCAACAATGCTCGCTGCCAATTTGCTTGGGGCCTGCGGCATATATGAAGTATGTTTGTACTCAAAATAAGGTTCGAGTTGAGGATTGGGTGCAAAATTGGCAATTGGCCCGTTGGGGCTCAAACATTTCGATCATGGTGAGCCTTTTAAACTAATTGAATTCATGTTTTATTAATTACAGCTCAAAGAAAAGCCCCAACCGACAACTGACACAGGCTTCCGGTGGGATATACACACACACACACATACACACACACATAAACACACACATACACACTCACATAAACACACACATACACACACACCTCGTAAATAAGCGATTATGTGAAAGGACCCGAAATGATTTCAGGCTGCGGCTGCTGTTTGTCCAGAATCATGCAAAATGTAACATGCCAAAATGCAAACAGCCAACTCCAACTACCAACAACAAGCAGTCAGCGACAAGGCTAATATAGTCCTAGGTGACTTAATCCATGTCTGTAATCCTGACGTATGTTGTCCTTTAACTAACTGCTCTCCCGAGAGGCGAACAACTTAATGCACCTGGCTCACTTACTCAGTCGCTCTCCTTACACTCAAAAAAATAAATCTAACAAGTAATTTTCAAGGTGAATTTTCAAGTAACTCGAAAGTTCGTTAATATTTTTTATAAATATTTATATTTCTACGTTTCACATTTACAAATATATTCAAAAGTTCATAATTTCATTTGGCCTCTAAACTCATATATAAAATTTCTTTATTTGTTTCTAAATTTTAATATTTAGTAATAAGAAATATTTCTAAAATATTTAAAAATCCCATATTTTTGGGATTGTTGATTTGGGGCAAGACTTTCTCATTTTTGAAATTTATTTTCGTATATGTGGAAATTAGTTGTTAAAACAAGAAAAATATTCTAGTTTTCAGGGCGATTTTCTTTCTTAGTGCGGTTCTCTCAACTAATTCAATTAGCAAAAGTAATCCCATTGTATGCCCTGCTTTTTGCGCTTCACATTCTCGACCGGAAGCGGCACACGAGCTAAAAACTATCAACTTTCCGCACACACTTAGCCAAATTGCACTCATTGAAACTGGATTGGGGATGGGGAATTGGAGCAGGAGCTGCCACATTTCAAGAGTTGTGAGAAGTTGCCTCGTGGCAGTTGAGCCAACAGCCTAACCTTATTGCACTTACGCAGGTACTCAATTTTTTCTTAGAAATAAATCTCGATGCGACTCGAAATATTTGCCTCTAATGGAATGTCAGCTGCTTCCTTGGTTCCCCATGGCTCTGATGTGACAGACAGACAGAAAATGCAAATGCCTTAATTACTTCCAGTCCACCTGCCCAAGTCTCGAGGCCCCCGTTGAGTTTTTAAGCGCCTTGCGCCCCGCTGTTAAATTGAAAAATCACAAAGGTGCAAAAGTTGAAAGGAAGCCACCCATCAAGACGAATATGAGAAAATAAAACACAATTTTATTTTATATATTATTTATGAAATTTAAATATTATATTATTTATGTAGATAATCTTTGGCAATTTTACTTATGCTCCCAGCTCCCGGGTTGATAAAAGAAAACAAGCAACGATATACCCTGAACGCAGATGTTAAATATATTTGAGCTTTTTTCCCAAATATCCCTTTAAAAAGTTTTGCACACCCAAATGTAAGCATGTTTGAATTTAGGTATATTTCTAATGCACAGAATAATAAAAAAAAAAACAGACGTGGCTGTATCGATGCCTCTGTTGATCCGGAACAAGAATATGTATGCCTTAAGGAGTCGGAGATGCTTCCTTCTGCCGGTTGCAAACATTTGCACAACACTCTTTTTATATCCATTTCTAAAAAATAGTTTGCAATACTGAGAGAGAGAGAGAGCAAATAAAGCAGTGCTAAACGTGACTAAATGAAAGAGCGAAGAACAAAATAACAAAAAAAGATCAAAAGACAAGTAAAACGAGACAAAGTCAAATAACAAATAAAAGTCGCCAGATTGACTTTGGCTGCTTTTATACTTTATGTGCTCGTCTTCTTACCCCTCCCCCGGTTACAAATATGTACATTCATACAAACATGTGTACACACATGCAAACAAATGTGTATATACATAGAACTAACATCAGAAGAAGTTACTGCGACCAACTTCAATGTTTGCAGGGAAATGTGCTTCATTAGTGTTGGTAAGCAGAATAAAATGAATGGTGGGGAAGAAGGCAAATGGCAGAGAGCAGTTCAACTTTACTGCTTCAATCGCGTCTATTGTTTTTGTCAGCTGCTGCTGATGATGATTATGATTATAATGACGATGATGATAACAATTTGCACTGCTCCCCTATTTCTACTCCTCTGTTTTTTGCAAGTCAAAGGACTGTTGGGCTGATCTGACCTTGAGTGGAACCGTGACAAATGTGTGAAAAGCAATAAAAACAAATACCACACACAAAATGACTGATGAGGGAAGAAGAAGAACAAGCTAAAGTTGCTGCTGCTGCTGCGCTGCTGCTGCTTTGCTGTTAATGTTAATGGCGCTGCGCTGCTGCTGTTCTGCTGCTGCTCTGCTACTGCTGCTGCTTCTGCTTTGCTGCTTCTGCTTTGCTGCGACTGCTGCTGCTCTGTTGTTGGTCTGCTGCTACTTCTGCTGCTGTTCTGCTGTGCTCTGCTACTGCTTCTGCTTCTGCTAATGATGATGAAGTCAAACGGCGCTGAAAGTTGTTCACGTAATTTACTCCAATGCCCACTAACAGCTGGTTTCGCTGCCGCTGCTGCTTCTGGCTCTGATTTATGTTGGGAAAGGCTGAAAAAAAAGTTAATCAAGTTTTGCCAAAGGGCAAAAAACGGGCGCAAAAATTGCGTTCTGTGGAGGAGAATAAAGAATCGGGAGGATTTTCTATGCAGTATTACTTACATAAATTGGTCAGCACTGGGTACACTGCAACTGTGTCAATAATTCACATGCAACGCCAACCACCTCCAACAATATGCAACAATGGGGCAAGCACAGTTGCTGCCTGCCCTACTGCCCCGCTGCCAGCTGCCTGCTGCTTTTGCTGTTGCCCAAACCGCTGACCAATATTTCACAAACAATGCCAAAAGGCGGAAACGCAACAAACAACCCCAACAACCAACAGCTACCAGTCCTACACTCAGCGAAAAAATCGTCATGCATTTTTAAAAAGTATTTCTTGATATTCAAAAAATTTCTAAAGAAAGGCTTGATAATCCCAAAAATATTGTGAATTCTTTTTATTTTCTCTTTCTAAAAATATAAATCTTATTTTTTCTAAGTGTAACAGCAGGGAATTTTCATAAAACTGCTGCCGGCTGTGGATGTGGCTGCAACGAACGCAATGCAAGTCTATTTCCCCCTCCCCTTCCCAATTTTCACCACCTCCCTTTGCACACCCCCTTTCACCCCACCCCACCGCCCCGCACATGCTGGATCAGAGGAGAGACAACTTTTCCCCAAGCACAGATCCTTCAATTATGCAATTTTCTATTTTTGAACAAAATTGAAACTGAAGTTGTGCCAGCCAGGCAAGGGTTGGGGGTGGTTGAGGGGTGGGTTGGGTGGATTGTGTCTGTCTACCTGGCGCCACACGACTTGCAGACTATCTATTTGCCTGCCTATCTGCATGAAAAGCCCAACTATCTGCCTCTTTTCACATTTTTTTGATTAGGTTTTTTGTTATCGGACGCAGACAGTTGGCACTGGTTACGCTCTTCTTGCTGCTTACTGTGACTACACTTGGAAAAAACATCGACCAGAAAACTAGAAAGTTTGCTCGTTCTTAGAGTGATTAAATTGAGAAAAGATATTCTGTTTTTTTTTTTTAGAAATATACTCTGTGAATAATAATGTGAGTTTGGCGAATTTCTATAATATAATCATTTTCTGAGTGTAGCTCCATGATTTGAGATACTCAACTTGCGTATGATTGGAGAATCGAGTTGTGTCTGGCGTATCTGGCAAATCAGATGCACTTATCGCTCGCAATCAACTGGAAATGAGGCACTCCTCAGAATGAGGCAGATGCCAATTGGCAGCTAAACACACAAAACATAAAACACAACACGAGATTAAAATCAAAAATGAAATAATTGCCGTTACTTCAAGTGTTTCTCTGCCTGCTGCGAAGAAGAAAAACATCAATTTAAGCAGAAATTCTAATGGATCGATATATGCAAATTTATATATAGAATAGAGAGTGGAGAAAAGTGAATAGAGCGTGAAGAGTGGAGAACACAGAGGGAGAGAGTATCCATTGGCAACAAATTTTGAAGCTGTTGTCGTCGCAATTTTGATTTGCTGCCTCTGCAAGGGGCGGAGGCATGTTCTTGTTGAAATAATGGGCGCCTGGGCGCCCAATTGATGGCGGGTTATGAGTTTTTTGCCATGTTATTAATTTCAAGTGCCACAAAATGAAACAGTAAATTTGCTGCTGTGTTCGTTGTTATTTGTTTTCTTTTTTTGGAAATGAAAAATGGGCAAGGCACTTTTTTAAAGGCTAAACAAATTTGGCTAAGTATTTGGCCCTCTTGTGTGTGTGTGTGTGTGTGTAGATATAAAATGTGTATAAGCATATGATGCGTTATTGCATTTCTGTGTTTAACTCGCACAGCTCTTCCTCTTCTTTATTGCATGTTCTCATGTTAAGCTTATGTTAATCGCAGTTGTTATCCAACTCTGTTATCGATGTCTGTTATCGACCTGTCTGCAGTGCTCAATGCTTTCCTTCCCATAAAGAAATGAGTTAAGCTTATGTTATTTACAGGTGTTATCGATCTGTCTGAAGCGAGATATGCAACCGTGCATGTTAATGTTAGATTGCACTGTGTCGTTTGCTTAATGCTATGCACAGTTTGTCAACCTATTGCAATATTTATTTAATTGTACGGATATACGTGTATGAATAGTTTTATGCTCTGTCTCTCTTTGGGGCGAGGGGACTATGCTGTTAATTTTAACTGTCTTTGCTGGCACGTTGTTGAAATGGTCACGTTTCAATTTTCATTTCAATATTCGCTGGCTTTGGCCTTTGCCTTTGATTCCAGGCAGGAGAGAAAGGAAGGGGGGGGGGGGAGGAAATGAGAAAATGCAGCGCGTTGCAAAGTGTACGTTAAATAAGTAAAAGTAAGCGTGCTCGACGAGCAGATACCCTGCATTTGCATCGTATTTATTTATTGAGGTTTTCATACTATATCATATAGCTGTCATAGGAATGATCGAGTTCTTGAGATCTTATATGACAATCAGAGGTAATTTTCACCAAGATATTCGAACTAAACTCCTTACAATTGGACAAACAATGATCCATATTGGAATACTATATCATACAGCTGCCATAGGAACAATCGATCGAGAAGGGTATGTTATCTGTGGCGTGTCTGCGTGAAGCATTCTTTCCAGTTTTTCAGACTTTATACTATTCGAATAAGTAGTTGTCGTTATCTGATATTGTTTAGCTGTACAAAGTTATTTGTTTACGAGTGTTTTATCAACATTTCAACAGGAAAACTTAAAAGTGTGCCGCAGTCCAATAAAGCAAAAAACAAAACCAAAAAAACTTGGCGCTTGTTAATGCTTCAAGATTTCGAGTGGCCCAGCGCCCAGTTGGAAAAGGGGGAGGAAGGGCGGGCGGGAGGGGAAGGGGCTATGCTCATTCATTGCACAAGCTTCATTCATCGAATGAGCTCCGAGTTCCGAGCTCAAAGCCACGGAAATTAGCATATGGCAAAGTACGATGTTGAAGATGGAAAGAAGTGAGGGGGCAGGGTAAAGGGTAAGGGGAGAGGCAACTGCAGAACAACGTGAGCCATTTAGAGTGAACTGTGTGAGTGGGCGTGGCATGTGTGTGTGTGTGTTTGGTTTAGCTGAGGGGGCTTTGCCTTTGCTCCGAGCACACAAAACTCGAGCAGAGGCAAACACAACTTGATGCGTGGAGTGCAATATTTATTGTGAAGGTTGTTTTTGCTGAAAGAGGAAC
This sequence comes from Drosophila cognata, assembly GCA_035041535.1. Classification (NCBI taxonomy): domain Eukaryota; kingdom Metazoa; phylum Arthropoda; class Insecta; order Diptera; family Drosophilidae; genus Drosophila; species Drosophila cognata. The sequence continues at coordinate 1,413,490 of JAWNLC010000451.1, forward strand.
ATTATGTCATTTAAATATTAACACTCTTAAAAGAAACCGACCTAAATTTAAGTAAATCTCATTTTCAGAAGGGATCTTCTCTTGAAATTATGATTTTGCATTTTTACTCATATTACATATTTTTGATAATTTCGATTTAGGTCCAGACTGATTTTAAGACATTTTTTTAATATCTGAATATTATTTGTTGAAACAAGAAAAACTTTATATTTTTTTAGTGTGTGTCGACTTTTACTGTTGCAGTTGCCACTTACATCAAGTTGCAATTAAAGCGTGCATCTTCTCATTAGCAATAACATCATCAGCAGCAGCAGCAGCAGCAGAAATTGCCTCGCTTGCTGCAAAATCATCATGCGCTGCTGCAGATGAGTCTGCTTCGTTTGGTTGCAGCTTAAGCTTAAAGTCCCTTCAATGCAACTTAGTCACGTGCCACATACTACTTCCTCTCTTTCTCTCTCTCTCTCTGTGTGTCTTATGTCATCCAATTGGAAATTGTCAAGCGCTCCGCGTTCTTGCCGGGTTGTCCATCAATCAATGGCCACGTTGTAGTCCAAGTTGTTTGTTTGTTTTTAGGTCGAGGTCGGGAATGAGGAGCATTCACTGGTCATCGTCATCTGGACTCAGTCAGAGAGCTCTTACCTAGTTTTGTTGCTCGACAACAAAACCGTATTTTAATGAAATACAACAAACTAAAAGCGAAATCCACAAAATTGAGTCCACTCTGCCAGAGATATTTTCAGTTTAGCTATTTGGAATATTTTGCCATGTTGGCAAGCATCTTTCAGCTTGCTTGACAGCCAAACTGAGATACTTGTTTCATTTTGTGAATTCTGTGTAAGGCATCCTCTGTTGTGGGCCATATGAATTCAGTCTATGCTCAGTTGTCTCCCTTTGTTCCTATCTTCCTCTCTTTATCTGTCTTTTTATTTATAGCAACTCTTTTTGCTAATTACTAATGAAACAATTTCATTTCTTTGATCCACCCTATCCGTCAAAGGGTCAAGTCTCAAATGTAATTTTCCTTAATTGTCTCCCTCCCTCTCTCATCCTTACTCTATAGCCTCACCCCTCTCTCTCTCTCTCGCCCTCCTAGTTTTTACTACAAAACTGTCAGCCTCATTTCATTTTAATAATTTCGTCAAGTTCCTTTCAATTAAAGTGAGTTAATAAGGCCGCATTCTTTCTCTCTCCCTTCCTTTACATCCACTCTACCTTTCTCCCTCTCTCTCTCCCACTATCTTTACATCTTTATGGGCAAAGGCGCCATTTCTTTATCCACTTGACTCATAATGGGCAAAAGTGCTCATTATTTATGCGCTGGCTGCTGCTGGATGCAAATCACTTTTAGGGTTAATCACTATCTTCACAAGTATTTTCCATTGTCATTTGGCAGCCCTGAAAGCTTTTCACTTTTCACTTTTCTCCCCTTGTCAGCTTGAAGATGACAGGTTGAGTTTTCAGCTTAATCTTAATGTGGCTGATGGTGTTTTTGAATTGTTGTAATTAGGCTCAGCTGCTGTGCTTGAATCGATTTGCGCCGCATGAAATTTTCATTTTCAACTTTCTTAAACACTCAGCAAATAAATCGCTCTCAATTTAAGTAGATCTCCAATCACCTTATTATTTAGAAAATATATTTGTAAAACGTATAGTTGTGCCTTTCTAATATTTAAAACTTATTTCTAATATCTAGAAAGTCTTTATATTACAGTGGATTTTCTAAAGCTCAGGACGATTCTTTTTCCGAGTGCACAACTAATTTTCATTTTTCATTTCTCATTTCTCATTCCTCATTTCTCTCTCTCTCGGGGGAAATTGGAAGTATATATTTTAATATGAATTTGTTTGGCAGCTGGTAAACTTTTTGGTTGAACAACCCGAGATGACTAAGCAAATTATGGCGAGCACACAACAAATGCAAACGCAAACTTTTTGCCCTCGATTATGAAAAAACCCCTCAATTTCCCACCTCAAGTTGTCCTCAGACAGGCAGCAGCAGCCGTTTCTTTAAATAGCTAATTTCACTTGCATATTTTACAAGTTTTTAATCAACTTGCCCCGAAGGCGCCAACTTCGGAGCAACGGCAAGTCGCGGTCAAAACCCCACCAAAAGCTGACAAGTTGCATGCAACAGTCACAGTTGAGAACCTGCCACAAAGTTATTCATTTGATTATTTACGACTTCGAGCCACCCAATCCAAACCCAAACAAACACTTGCCACACAGCTGCGCAATCATTTCTGAATTCTGAGTTCGCTGAACCTCGATCGATAGTTTTATGGCCATTCGTTCGTTTTTAACATTTATTTTCATTTTCTTCGATACACATAATTAAATATTTATGAGTATATTGAGCATTTATTAATTAAAAAGCATTTCATGAAAATATGACTGTATTTCTTAGTTGACATTAAATAAATAAATACAACTACAATCGAAACTTCGATGGAATATTATATTATTAATATTATCAAAAATATCTGTATTTTATTTAATTGTATTTAAGCCCAGGGAAAGCTTTTCTACTTTATTATTATTAAATTTAAAAACTATTTATTTTTTAAAATATTTTGTTGCTATCCCATCGTTTAATGTTTGCTTATCTTCAGTTTTAATTGCATGGTTTCAAGTATCATTTTCACAATTTCTGAACTCTATTTTAGATATTTTCTAAACATATTATCTTGAACGCAGCTGTATGTGCTGCTTGGAGAGGAAATTTTGTGACGATAATTTAATATGCCAAATTCTTGGACTGTTATCCGTGGCAAAGTTTTGGAGCCTTTGCCAACTGAGTAATAAGAGCGAATATTTCTTGGGAAGCAGGCAAAGTTTTTGAGGCTTCCGCGAGAAGGCCAAGGAGTTCCAAATGCGGGCAAAATTATGGCCAAATAAGAAACTGAAGAAGGCAGCAAGTAACAAAAACAAATGTAAGCATTTCCCTTTTGGCAAAGGATTCGGAAGCGGATTGGGGAAAGGACGATTGACAACCAAAAGATTTTATGCTGCTGCGACTCTGGCATATATCCAATTTAAATGACGACTATATGAAACTGTATAACTGAATATAACCTTCGCCTTGCCAAGCGGAAATCCGCAAAGCCAAATAGAAAGACAAAGGCTGTCGGGGGAAGGAGGTGAAGGGATCGGAGGGGGTTATAGGTCACCCAGGCGCCCACCTAACAATCTAATGTTGAATGTCACGGGTCAAAGGCAAAATTGAAAGACACCGAATGAAGAAAAAAAGTTGAGGAAGCCGCCCAAAATGACAGCGCAACAAAAAGATAGGTTAAAAAAATGCACATAAAAGGAAGAATCAGCCACGCCCATAAAAAGGATGTATGTCTACTATTTGCCAGGGTTGCCACCCATTTGCCCCTTTACAACTTTAAACGGACAAAGCAAAATTAACAAAAATCGCTTCACTCGAAAAAAAAGTCGCCTTAAAGCTTTAAAGTTTTTCTTAATTTTAAAATAAATTTTTAAATATAAGGAAATAATTTCCAAAAATTAGAGAGGCTTGCTTTAAATCGATAATTTTTTATTATAAATTAGGGAAATAAATTTTAGAAAAATAAGATTGAGAAAAAAAACCCCAAATTTATAGAAATATAATTTCTAAATAATAATTTGAGTTTTCCACTTGGCGAATTTCTAAAATTCAGAACGTTTTTCTCTCAGTGTTGGCCTACCTTTTTTATTTGACTTTGGGGGGATTGGTGCAAAAGGAGCAAAACTGTGTTATATTCCTGATATGCTTTAAAGTAAAAGAGGGATAAGGGACAAGGCCGGACAGGATAGGGACACGGGCACGGACACGGACACGGACACGGTCAGGACCTACTGACTGCCCCAATATTTGCACAACTGGGATTTCAGGTTTGCCATGCGCTGCTGGGCACTTTTGGGTACTTTATTCAAATTTTATGCATTTAACTTGATTTGGCGAGTAAATTAGTAAGGGTCAACTGAAGACAGGCATCTAGCTTGGCATGTCAAGCATTGAAAACTATTCCCCATCTCCCTCTCCCTCTCACTCACTCTATCTCTTCCTAGCTCTCTCTATTCATTTGCTCCCATCATTCAGCTGCAACATGGACCACAATTACAGGCCTGTCTGCGTGTTTTTAATTGTTGTTGACACACACAAATCACATTGCATTCCACACAAAACGAACCCCAACCTAAACCCCACCCCAATCCCAACCCCTCCCCAAGTGCAGCTCTAACACCAACCCTTACTTAACGTAATTCAACCCTTCAACTAAGGGAACAACGTGTAAATTATTGCGACTCGAAATTGGGTCAACAACGAGCTGCTTTTCTATTTTCCCACTTTTTCCCCCTCCTTTATTGTTTGTTATTGTTCCGGTTCTGCTTCTTCTTATTCTTGTGCGATTGCTCGCCTTGTGTATAAAAGCAAAAACTGCGTCGTTTTGCCTAGATTTTGTTTTGTTCATATTTAAATATTTAAATCTACACTCAGAAAAAAAATCAATACACATTTCAGTAAATCGTTAAATAATATGGTATTCAGGAAGTAAATTTCTTAAATTTAAAGTTGTGTCTTTCTAAAATGCATTTCTAGTTTTAAGAAATATTTTTCCTAATAGAAAATATTTTGAAAAATATAAAAAATCACCATATTTTTGGGGTTATAGGAAATGTATTCTTTTTCGCTTTTGTTTTTCTGAGTGGAGCGCCATTCAATATGTCTCATTCTGACTGGGAAATTTACTTTCCAGTTATTTCCCATTTGCATATGGTGGTTTTTTGGATAAAGGAATTCTCAGACTGCTCCTCAAGCTGCTACTGTTTGTTTTGGCCACAAATCGGATTCTGTGTTTGCTTCAACCCTTCAAAAAAATCGACGTCTGTTTTTTTATATTGTTATTTGCTTGCTGAGGCGCAACGAATATTTTCGGGCTAGTCGTCGATTAAACCCTCCATCCTCCCTCCGCTGACTCCTACAGCTGTGCAAAATGATTGACGATGATTTGTTTGCCTTTTTCCAGTGTTCAAAAATGATGACTTATTTGAAAGACACGCTGGAAGCAAGGCGTGTAAAAAGTGAGTTGTGGGGGAGGAGGGCGGAGACAAACAGCAAACCAACAAGCATGTGCAAGTGTGCACGCACACAGACACACAAACACTCATACATACCTATTCGTGTGTTACGTGAGTCTCTCACAAATATATACATATATATTCTGGCAAGCGTTCGCCTGCATCCTGCATAACCCCCTCCTCCACGCACACTTCCCTGTCTCATTCAGACCACTTCTCAGCTGGGCCTAAGATTCACCATACTATGTTCTTTTCTCTAGTCATTTTCTCTCTCCCACTATTCGTATTCCTATCCCCCACCCCCAACCATCTCACTAACTCTATCATTGAGTGGTTTGCGCCAATTTTTTCATGTTTTCATGCGTGTTGCGAGAACAACAACAACAAGCAGTAATTCGAAAGGCAGATACTAGGCACGACTAGGCAATACTCTGTAAAAATATTTATATTTATTGATTTATATTATATATTGGTAAGAATAATTTACATAAATTAAAATTGTGCAATAGATTCAACTATATACGTATATTTTCTATATTATACCCTTTGTCTGTGTCCACTTGGTTACAGGGTATGCAAGCTTAAACCAGCAACAATAACAACAATGGCGACGCTGATTGTAAAAATGTGTAGCAGAGAAACACAAAAAAAAAACAACAACAATGGCGGCAACAATGTGGAGCGAAGTCAAGTGCTTGACTAAGGCAATCATCATGTGTGTTAGTGTGTGTCTGTTTTTGTGTGTGTATGTGCCATATTTCATTATATAACTGTAGCAGGCACTTGCTGCTTGTTGTTCTTCTTCTTCTACTACTTCTACTTCTACTTCTACTTGTGTTCCCACACTTCACCCACTCTTCAGCCTCCTCTTCGCTATTAAGTATTCACGCCGCAAAGTAGACTTTGTTTGCGTCGCTACCATAATAAAAAGCTCCATGGTAAATTTCTCCTCTCTCTCCCCTCTCCTATCTTAACCACTGCCATCCTTCGGCAAGAACTGCTTTGCTGCATGATTCTACAACACTCATTTTTGCCTATTATCCACACTAATGGCGACATGCTTAAGCATGTGCATTTTGATTATTGCTGCCATTGTTTTTATTTATTTTGTTCTTTGATAACGCGTGAAGGGCAACAACAAATAGAGACAAAGACAAACCTCGATAATGATGATGAGGATTATGATGTTGAAATTGTGATTAATCAAGTAATCGAATTGCGTGCAGTTTAAAGTTCAACAAACTGCAAAGCGTGAATCATGTTGATCGTATATGTAACTATGTGTGTATGTGTGTGTGTGTGTGTGTGTGTGTATTCCAATATGAAACTAGAATAGATTTGTTTTGCAAATAAATACGATATTTATGCAGAAGTAATATATTTAGAAATGAAAATAATTACTGTAAACATACATCGAGCATTTTTTCTCTTTAAGTAAACAGTAAAAACTTTTAACAGAGCAAAAATACGCTTTTTTACAAATAGATCGACCCATTTTGATTGTAAACAAAATAGAGAGAAAGAGAGAGAGAAAAGAGAGCAACAGGGAGCTGTTTGTGTGTGTGTGAATTCCAGCATGAGCTGCATAAATTCTGGCATTCTGTAATTAAGTAAATGTTTCAAAAGTGTGTGGGAAATTGCTTCGAAGCATGCGCCGTTAGCTTTAAGCACGTGACGCATGCAAAAAACAGCAGCAGTCGAATGCAATCCACACAAACCCACACAAAACATACATAGATAACATCCACAAGCGAGCTTCAAATTAATCCGCATAATCAATGCGCGAACAGTTCTGGCAGGGGAATAGGGGGTGTGGGGGTGGGCGAGTGAGTATGAAAAATTAAGTTTGCTGTATTTTTTATTCTAATTTCAAAATCAGTTCAATGCTCGCATTAAACATCAGAAATGCATTATGGCCACACCCATTTACCCCCTCACCAACACATTCTTCTTTAAAGTGCAAGGGCAACTCGCATTTGTCATGTTTCTGCTTGCAAAAAAAAAAAAAAAACTGCGCATATTTAGCCTTAAGCTTACACATACAATACTCAGCAAACATATGTAAAAATGAGCAGAAAAGGGAATGAAGAGAAATATGGATGGGGGAGCGTCGTGGAGAGACGGCTGCACGTGCATGTCAAGCAGACGCAGGCAGGAATGGAATGTTAAGCAAAAAAAAAAGAAGAAAGATTCGACGCCAGGCAAATACTGAAGTTTAAATGTATGTGTAAATATGCATGTGTGTTTGAATTTACATGTATGCGTTGCATTTTTTAACGCGAGTGGAATGCGTCCATTCCAACAAAAGTGACACACACACGCATGTGTGTGTGGGTGTCATAGAGCTGTCAAATTGGCAGTTTGAAAATTCGCAAAAAGAATGGTGAAAAATAGCACTCACCTTATAAACATCGCCATAGGTGCCCGAGCCAATTTTCTGTATAAGTTCGTATTCGTCCTGCGGATTGCGTCGTGAGATGTCCGCGCTAAGCAAGTTCGCATTATGATGACTACTGTGACTACTATGAGCGGCGGCCATGATGGGAACGGGGAACGAAGAACGGGAAAAGAACGGCCAACGGCAATTCACAATAGACAGCAGCGACGCCTGCTGCTCTGCTACTGCAGCTGCTCTTTATACTGTTGTTTTTTTTTTGTTTGTTATTGTTTTATTGTTCTTTTTGTTGTATGTTTTTCTTTTATTGGTGGCGCCGCCTGTTCCGGCAGTGGTTAAACTGCTGCTGCTGCTGCTGAAAATGAGCGCTTTTATTTGTATTTTATTAAATTATTTGCATTTTGTTTTATTGGAGTTTTAAACAGGAATTGAGTTTTGTGCGCTTTTTTATACGTAGAGTTGCGTAACGTTAAACTAACTATTTGCGTATTTATAGCACTGGAATTTGTGTGTGGCGAAAAAAAACAAAACGAAATCGAAATTGATATTGAAATTAGCTAAAACATTTTGCTCAATTAGTAAGCAAAAAATACAAAAGTACACAAAAAAAAAACAAAATAAATAATAATAATAATGATAACCGCGACGCTGACGACGACGTTGACATTAGCGTTGACGAAGACGTCGACGTCGGCGATGTGCAATGTGAGAGAAAGCGAGAGCGCCGGCAGCGACGTCAGCAGCGAAGCTTCGCAGTCGCAAAAGTGGAAAAACAAGTGGCAGCAGCAGCAAAAATATTAGCTTAATTTTAAAATATTTTTATTTTCGCAGATTATTTTGGGCGTTTTTGATTATTTTAAGCACTTTTATATATCTTATAATAAGCATAAACAGATGCCAATTGGATATATATCACTAACACCAACACACACACAGCCAAGCGACAGACACGGCGGCGTTGGCAAACACTGGCACAAAACACACACACACTCGCACACGCACAGAGCCACACGCGACAACAACAACAAGAACAACAAGGCGACAACTGCGGCTGCTGCTTCTTCTTCTTTTCAGCAGCAGCAGCGCCAGCTTTGTGCTTCTTCTTCTTTACAGCCGTATGATTTTTGATTCCATGTTGCGAACGAGGCGTGTCTTTGTCTGTTGTTGTTGCTGCTGGCGATCAATGCACTTAGATAGATTTTTATAATTTTTTTGTTTTATGATTAATTCTTACGCACCAGAAGCGCACACACACATATATAACAGAGAGGCGAGCGACCGACCGACGAACGCAGCGCGAGAACAAATACAAATACAATGCGCGCACCTACAAAAATTTTTTTTATTCCCAACCAGGTTTGTTGCGCACTCACATGGCACTGTTAGCTAAAAATGTTAGACAAAATGTTGCTACAACTGGGAGCAATGTTGCAGCACATGTTGCTCAAATGCACAGTGCTGCTAGTTGAGTCATTTCGATTTAGAACAGGCTTGTCTTAAAAACTCAAAGGTACACTGATAAATGCGAGTAAAACAGCGAAATATTACTTGGGTCATGCACGTGTCAACAACAACTACATATCTACTCAAAATGGTACTGTTAGCTGCAATCGACAGCCACTGTTCAATTCTATGGTCTCGTTGGCAAAATAATCGATTTGTGCCCTAAGCAGCTGTTCACACAGCGTTGCCACTAGTTGGGAAGCCTAGTGTTGGCAGTAGCGCGCCACATTCAAGATTGCCGTTACAAGATATTTGCACAATTCTTATTCGTGGTGGTAAAATAGATTTCACTCTGTTATAAAATAAATTACAGGGGTCTGTCTTGTCGACTTCATTTCTTTTATTTCTAATTACAACTACTACTTGATATTGAATTACATTGCATATAATATGCATTGTAAATTGAGAAGTCTTTCAGTGTGTCGCTGCTGGGTAGCACTGTTATCGTTGGCAGCTGCAGCACAATTGCGCTTAACATTGTCCGCATATGTAATTAGAGTTAACTTTAATGATAATTTATATCGTCTCGCAGGGCGCCAAATTCAAATATATAACCAATTCAAATATTTTAAAAGCGGGAGTAATGATTGAAATCGAAGAAGAAGCAGAAATTGTACAAATTTATGCTAATTCGAAGTTTAAGCAGGGTCAGCAATTGCATATTTATGTATTTTTTAATGTCTAATAAAGTCCGAAAATATAATACAAACATATGAAGCAAATTCCAGCTGTTAGGGTGCACGAACAGCTGTTGCGTCAGGGTTGGTAAAGTCGGGCATGTGGTATATTTAGCAGCTATCGATTACCGAAAACGATAGATTTGATTCCTTCTAAATTGATTTGTGCTTGTTAAATTTTGTAAATAAAATCCAATCAGATATTGAACAGACAAGTGCAACATATATTCCGGCAATAACAATAAATTGCACAACAATGATTGAGAGCCAAAAGCAGCGTTCAACAAAATAAGCACAACATATACAAATCTTCAAATCTGAATGACGTAGTCCGCCTAAAACTGGGAAAAAAAGACGTCAGCAGATAGGAAACTCCAAGGGAATCCCTAAAGGAATCTGTGTAAGACTTGTGCATTATATTAACTATTCGACTAATTAGTGGCTTGTTGCTTGTAGGATTGCTGCAAGCATGTTGCTGTGCGGCTTGCGCCTGGTGCAACGCCGGCAACAACAATTCATGCGCTCCACTTGCCACTGGCGGCGACCAGTGGAGCCACAACGTGGTGCCTGGACGCATGGGCTACAGTGCAACGAGTGCACACCACTGAGGCTACAGGCACGCAGTCGCCTAGGCGGAGGTTGGCTCCACTTCCAGTTTCGTTGCACCGCCAGCAACAAGGATAACAATAACAATAAAGATGAACCGGCTGACAAGACGCCCAAGGAGGATGCAGCCAAGCTGCAAACGAAGAACTATGAAATAAAGACGAGCAAAGGCATTCTATCGATCACCACCACCATCGAGGACTCCAAGATCAACGAGATTGTATTCGAGAAAACGGAATTGTCTCCGGTGGCCAAGCTAAATGAGCCGGCGCTCAATCAGGTGCCCATGTCGGACACAACAGTCCTCGAGAATGCGCCGACAGCAATTACAATGCTGACGGAGCCACCTGCTCCAAAGCCAGCCAAGGAAACCAAGGAAGCCACAGAGACAGCAGCGGCTACATCGGAGCCAGTGACGCCGCCGCCGGCATCAAAACGTGTTCGTTTCGATTATCGCTTTTCGCTGGAGCGTAATTTTGTGACGCCCGCTCGAGCCATATCCGATTTTATGCTTACCCTCAACGACCTGGAGAAGCTGCCCAAGATCAAGCGACGCTCACCCTACGAACAGGAGCCACCGATGACCGTCTACTGGCGGAGGGATGTGGAGGCCAAGGCGCTGGAGGTCTGGGGTTCCCGCGAGAACATTGTGCGCGAGCGCCTCAAACGGGAAGTGGAACGCAAGCAGTATCAGCAGAGTAAGTGCATCAACGGCAGCTCCAAGAGATCAGGTAATTTAACGACACCTTTTTCAGATGTGTTCACGGTGAAGCGGCGCCTGCGCGACTATCGACGGGAGGTGGGTTCGCGCACCAAGGCTCTGACGGACAGCGAAAAGAGCGCGGAGAAATCCGGCCAAGTGGTGGCCACCGCCATAGCCATGTGAGTCGTTTAGAAATATCGCTTCTGGCGATTACTGGGTCAGCTGTGGGCGTGGCTACACAATAGTTTTTATCGACACTTAAAGGTTATCGATAATATATCCTACAAATTTGATCTGTGAAGAACATTGCCAACCGGAGTGGGTTTCATCGATTTGCAATGATCGATTGTTATCGATTTCCAGGTCTCTTAGTGAATGTGGCAATTTTAAATGTTAAATCCAATATACCCTCTGCCTTCCTTAGCAGAGTATCAAGCAAATGTAAACTTGCTTTAATAACTATCAATTTTCATATATTTTGCAGCAATGCAGCGAATTTGTTGTTCAAATTCGGTGGTTGGGCTTACAGTGGATCGCACAGCATGTTCGCGGAGGTTATCCACTCGCTGGCAGATCTGGTGAATCAGCTGATATTGGCCTTTGGCATCTACAAGTCGTCGCAGGTGCCTGACACAGTGCATCCGTATGGCTATATGAATATGCGCTATGTTTCCTCCCTCATCTCGGGCGTGGGCATCTTCTGTGTGGGCAGCGGTCTGTCCATCTACCATGGCATCGAGGGCATACTGCATCCACAGCCAATTGCCGATCTCTTCTGGGTGTACTGCATCCTGGCCGGCTCGCTCGTCTCCGAGGGTGCCACACTGATGGTAGCCATCAATGAACTGAAGCGTGCCGCTAAAGTCAACAATATGAGCTTTAAGGATTACGGTCTGGATTAGGATTATGTTTGTCGGTTATATTTATATTATATTTGTTGTGGTCTGCAGTGATTGCCGGCAAGGATCCGTGCGTAAATGTGGTGCTCTGCGAGGATGCAGCTGCCGTTGCTGGTGTCATGGTTGCTGCCGGTTGCATGGGTCTCAGCAGCTTGACGGGCTCATCACTGTTCGATGCAGCCGGTTCCTTGGTTATTGGTGCGCTGCTGGGCGCCGTCGCTTCCTTCATCATCTATACGAATGCGAATGCTTTGGTGGGTGTCTCCATCACCAAGGATCGCTTGGAGAAGATCAATGCGGCACTAGAAGCTGATGTGATGATACGCGCCATATACGATGTGAAGGGCATTGACATCGGAAATGGCCGTGTGCGCTATAAGGTTGGATCTTGGCTCATCCATTTTGTGTTCCATTCAAAACTGAATATCCTTCGCAGGCTGAGCTGGACTTTGATGGACGCGAACTGACCCGATCCTACTTGGACAAACAGGATCTGAGCAAGCTGCTGGCGGTGCGCTATATATACACTCCATTATATACTTGTATATATATATTATATTTATATATTTGGCAGATTGTGCGCGGCTTTCGAAATGCGGATGATCTGGAGAGCTTTCTGTTGGATCAGGGCGAGAGCATTGTGGATCTGATGGGCGGCGAAATTGATCGCATTGAGATGAATTTGCGCGTGGGTTGAAAGCACTTTTGTTTCTCAATTAGAAACTATATTTTTCCTGTACATATTTCAGAGGCAATTTCCCGAAATACGACATGTCGATCTGGAAATACTCTGAAGTCCCAGTTGCTGGCTGCTGCCATCAATATATATGTATATATATATATCGGTATATCTATATATGGAATGGACGTGCTGAATGCATCCCATCTGCTCTCAATCCAAATTGCCCATCTATTTTATATTTATTTTGGTGTCAGTTAGTTGTTTTAGCCTAAATTCATTTTTGATAGTTGTTGCCTCGGGTAACTAAAGTAAAATCGCTTGAAAAAAGAATAACTTCACTTAACTTAAGCTTAAAATTGTAATAGTTGCTTAAATTTGCAGCCAAAGGCGCCGTTTAATTAACGGTTAAGTTTGTAGTTCTTGTCTTAAATTTGACTCCAAAATGCTTGAAATTGTTAACTTAAATTGAAGCTGGAAATTGTGTTCTTCAACTAAGCCTAAAAGATCTGCTATGTATTGTAATAATAAATAAAACTTAATACAATTAATTAATTAATGACAATTAATTAGTGTTCATCAAATTGGCAAAATGCTTGTGTTACTTAAATAAATATACACAAAAAAGAAATTATATCGAAAAGAAAAGTTAAATGTGAGTAAAGAAGAAAATAAAGAGCAAAACATGTAAACAAAAAATAAATAATAATTACGTAAATATTCAAGTTATAATTTTATTTGAAATTAAACTTAAGTTCAAGAGAGTCCAGCAGAGTCAGCAGAATCTAGTCGGGCAGACCCATCTGGACTGTGTTTAGTTAGCAGACCCATTAATGGAAGAGCCTCGTCAATTCCCGGCACATCCAATTCACATGCAAATCAGTTTGTGCCTCGCATAAATAATGTGATAAAAGAAATTTTCCAAATTTCCATTCTGTTGGCATATGCGTAGCCGATTTTCTTTACTTGTCGAATCAATTCCAAGCGGTCGAGGTGTGTCTTACTCATTCTAAATATAAATATATAATTGATTCGTAACATGATAAGTGAGCTTAACAAGATATATATATGTATATATATGTATATATACTAAGAATGAGAAATAGGACTTGCTTAAATCAAGAATAAATTTTCGATTTTTAAATCTAGGGAACTATAGCTTCGCAAAGGTATTCAGCTAGCATCTCAAGGTCCTTTAGTCCTTATCAACATCCGAACAGCTTTTAATGACTCTACGCGACCCGTAAATCCAAACCAATTAACACCTTTGGCATATCGTTTCTCATTATAGGCTCCCATCAGATTGCTGTCAAATATAAACGTTTCTTGCAGTGTATTACAAAATAAAAACCTTCGGAATTTACTACCTGTTATGACAGTTTCCGTGCCACCAGCCACCCATAGAAGTTTGAGCACAATTACCAGCATATTCATCGTTGTCCCGATCCCAAGCTGAGAACATTCTACCCCTATGATATTCCAAACTATCCCCTGCATCTCCGGAGTACTTGTCCAATGTGGTCAATTTGTAGTTTTCCCCCTCGCTGGCGATTGCAAATTGCTCATACTTTGCATACGCAGATTTGCCGTTGAACCTATTCATGGTTATGAGCAGTTCTTGATCCCCCGCTTTCGTCAGGTGATGCAGCTTCTCCAGTCCGATGAAGTACTCGCCATCCAAAATACCGATACCTACCTTGTAATCCTTCCAGTTGCCATTGAAATCTACGCTGCCATCCTGACGCCGCAGCACAGTTATCCAGCCCCCGCCCTGTGTGTCCTGATCGCAACTGACGTTGAACGGGAGATTGCTGAAGCCAGCGACGATTATCGGATAGATGCCACTACTACGACGAGCCGAATTCAGGTAATCCTTACAGCTGCCACCGATCTCCAAGCTTGGCTTCATGTTTGGTTTCGTTTGATTCTGAATCTGATTCAGAATCTGATCCTGATTGTAAAGTCTAACCATCATCAAATTCAGCATGTGCCACTGACGGTTCCCTTCTTTTTGGATCTCATTGAGTTGAGAATTCAGCTCCTTCAGTACTTTACCCTGGTCTGCTCTGGATTCGTCCTCGTTCTTGCCCCTCGTCTCATTGGAACGATTGAACAGCTCACTCAGCAGGCCGTACATCCGGACTATTTGTTCTGTGTTTCTGTATGTTGAGATAAGGATAACTGATAAGTGTTTCATATATGTGTCTGGATAAATACAATCCGATATTCAAAAACAGACTTCATCAGAGTAATCTGCATTCGCCGAAATTGTTCATTGTTGTCCTGACTTAATTGAGACTGGCTCGGTTCCAGTCTATTTGGAAGTGTTAAGGACTTAATATTCGCGTATCCAAACTCGACATCATGAAGATGATGGTCATTATCAGCACACTTTATCACAGATATGTATAGTAGGAAAAGGGCACAAATAATTTTAGGTACCATTTCTGCTCTTAATATGAAGATATTTTGAAACTTAGCATAGATTGAACAAGACAAAAGAAACCGATCGGCTGGCGACCTCATTTATAGGCAGCAATCCGGCATATTTAAATTAAGTTTATTTAAAGTAGCATGCAAAATTAAATTAATATTAAGAAGCTAATGAAATTAAATGTGAACGTTACAATTTGAAAAGGTGTGCTTAAGTTCTGGCAACAAGCGGCAGGGGAACCAAATCTTTTGGAAACTAACAGAGGGTTTCAGTAACGACAACAGTCAGGGACACAAAGAGATACGAATAAAATAAAGAAATAAGAAAATATTACTGATCAAAAGTTAAATTACACTGATGTGCAAAGGATACATCGCAAAATATAAGTTTAATTGCATAATTTTGTTCTTCTTTCATTTATTTCTTTTTATTAATCTTTTATTCACACAAATTAGTATAAATGAGAATGCGCATCACTGGCAACTTGCTTGCGCATCACTGACGCCTGCAGGCGATGTTATGATTATGTCATACGCTGTGTGCAGCTGGCTCTCTGTTTACATATCGAACTTGAAGCAGTCGCTGTTGACTGCGCATTATGCGATGACACGCGAGTGGGCGAAAGAGAGAGCCAGCGACGCCGGCGCAGACAGTGCTATGGAATTTCTGCATGTCGGCGTTCTTCGTTGTTGTTGGTCACTCTCAATCTCAGTCGCCGTCGCCGTCCCAGTCGCAGTCGTGTTTGGCGCGTGTATTAAAACGGTCTGCAAAATGCGTGTGTTACTTAAATGAATAAAGAAAGAAGAAATTGAAGCAAAAATAAAAGAAAAGAAAAATATATATATACATATGTGAGTAAAATATGTTTTCAATTTGCAATACATAAAATTTGTTGTATATTCAAAAAAGAATTTCTCAAAATTTCTGCAAATTGCCAATTGTAAACAAATCAAATATATCAAAATGCAAAATATTCATTTAAAATTCAGTTAATTCTAGTCGGGCCTGTGGACTGTGTTTAGTTATTTGACCCATTAATGGAAAAGGGTCGTCCATCCCCGTCCCATTCAATTCACATGCTAATTAGTTTGGCAGCGTGAAGCGCGAGTTTCTGCCTCGCATAAATAATGAGATAAAAGAAAATTTCCGCATTTCAGTTCTGAACACATTCTTCGACTGACATAACCGATTTTGTTTGTATTTCGAATCAGTTCTAACCGGTTCGCGTCTAGCTTAGCGGTTAGTATTGATTCGAAATATAAACAATTTCGATTGATTGAACTGAGTTGAGCGAAATAAGAGCAGCAGCAGCAGCACCAACAACAACAACAACAACAAACTTGACATTCTGCTGATTCAGCAGAAATCCAGTTTCCATGCCCCGAATACTCAACACTCAAATTGTGAATCAGCAAAATATATTTATGCTGTAATGGGAACTCAATGTCGCATAATGGGCAATCAATTGGCAATGGCTGTAATTGCGCCGAGCTGAGCTCAAAAGACTTGCCTCAAATTCGCACACATTCCCATCTCGACATTGCACCTTAATTAGTCTACCCAATGAGCTCTAATCTAATAAGCCAGCCATTTGTTTCTCATTTTTCAGACAACAGCAAAAACAAATACAACAACAATCACAAAAATATATAAACAAAAACAAGGCAAATGAGGCAAGCATTCACATTGATGCAGCATCTGCATCTTTTTCTCTGCCCCATCAGCTTTGCCCTCGTTGCATGCCAATCGACGCAACCAAATATCATCTTTATTCTGGCGGATGATCTGGTAAGTGAGCTTAACAATATTATAGCCACAGCAATTGCCTGCCTCTTTTTTTTATATTTTATATAATTATTGTTTGTTTCTGTTTCGGTTTCGGTTTTTATAGGGCTTTAATGATGTTGGGTTCCGTGGCTCGGCACAGATTCCCACGCCCAATATCGATGCTTTGGCCTATTCGGGTCTCATCCTCAATCGCTACTATGTCAATCCAATTTGCACACCTTCCCGCTCTGCGCTCATGACCGGCAAATATCCCATACACACAGGTGAGTTCACACCACAGTAGTCGCTCGCTAATTGCTACCGCTTAGAGTCCCAGAGTTGAATCATAAATGATACCCTAACTTTATCAAACTCCAATCGAATACATTTTTGTTAATTATATTTTCATTTACAATATATTGTTCAGCATACATAAAGAAGGTATTCAGTTATTATTTATTTTTGGGCCTGATCAACATCCGGACATATTTTAATGAGGTATTGGAACCCGAAACGGTTTCCCAATTAATGCCTTTCCCGAATTCTTGGTTATTATAGTTTCCCATCAAGTTGCTATAAAATAAGTAAAAATTAAGTAATACTGGATATATAATATAGTATATATATAGTACCTATCATGGCATTTTTCATACCACCAAGCGCCATGGAAGACCTCGGCGCAATGTTCTGTTGACTTGCGATGGGAGTTATTTCGATCCAAAGTTGAGAACTTTTGACCACTATGTCTTCGCAGGGAATCCCCAGCATCTCCCGAGTAGTGTCCCAATTTGCTCATTCTGTACTGCTGCTCTTCGCCATCGATTGCAAACTGATCATACTTTGCATACCTATTTCGCCGTGCTCCATCTTCCATGGTTATGAGCAGTTCTTGATCCCCCGCTTTGGTCAGGTGATGCAGCTTCTCCAGTCCGATGAAGAACTCGCCATCTAAATTTCCGAAGCCTGTTTTGTAATCCGTCCAGTTTTTATAGAAATCTACACTGCCATCCTGGCGCCTCAGCACCGTTGTCCAGCCCCCGCCCTGAGTCATCATATCGCAACTAACGCAAAACGGTTGCTGACTGTAGTCGGGCACGAGGATCTCATAGATGCCCCCAACTCGAATCGAATCCATCACATCCAAACAACTGCCAGGGGATTGCTGAGTGGATATATTTGGCAAGTTATTCAACATTTGTTCCACGGATCTGTGTGTTGAGATTGGAATGTTTCATATATATATATGAATAAATACGAATCAATATTTATATATATATATATATATATATATATATATAATACTTGCCTATCCGCAATTTCAGTAGTCAAAAAATCTTCAGTGATAGGAACATTACATTTTATCTCTGATATATATGTGATATATAATAGATACACAAATATAATATTTTTAAATAACATTTTTGATGATATTTTTCAACTTAGCACAGATTCAAGAGACTAAAGAAACTGATCCGCCAGCGAACTGAATTAATTTCGAACTGCCGGCTCTGTCGAGCAGGCCTTTATTTATATAAAAATCTTAGAAAATATTATTATTATTTGTAAGGCGACCGCAGTGTACATCCTAGTACATTCCAAGAACTAATTTGACCCCATGACCCCAACCTCAAGGCGCTGATTGAGCCAGCTATCAGCATATTAAATGTTCATACTTGAACAAAAAATGAAATTTGTTCGATTTCGTCAAGAGCAGAAAATCGTCGCTTCAGATAGCGCAGATTAATAATAAATAAATAAGCACCCGAGCTATGGGATGCGATTAGAAATGGGTTTAGCCCAATTTGTTCCAAAGAACCGATTGCGGCGACACTTTGTTGCTGGTACATCCCAAATGAAATTATTCATTTCATTTAATTACAAAATTAATATTAAAAAACTGATGAAATTAAATCTAATCGGTATAATTTGAAATGGTGGAACCACAATGTGGTTTGGATTAAATGCCAAGTGTGGGCTGACAGAGAAAGGAGGCTAAAAAGCGGTTTTTATGTTTATAATATTTTTGTATATATTTAATTTATTTATTTTATTTTTACATATATATTTGTGTATTACTCTCTACCCCTAAGGATACATAGCAGGTCCAAAGTTTTGGGCTATCTCAGCTTATTGTTTGTTAATGATTTGGAAACTTTTCAGGCATGCAACACACGGTGCTCTATGCCGCAGAGCCGCGTGGCTTGCCGCTGGACTTAAAAATACTGCCGCAATATCTCAACGAATTGGGGTGAGCCTTAATCGCATTGGGGTGAGTCCAAAGCCAATCGTTGCTCTATGTTGCAGGTACACCTCGCACATAGCTGGCAAGTGGCATTTGGGGCACTGGAAACGTGTCTACACGCCGCTCTATCGGGGATTCAGTAGTCACGTGGGCTTCTGGTCGGGGCACCAGGACTACAATGATCACACAGCCGTGGAGCATGGCTACTGGGGCCTAGACATGCGCAATGGCACTGAGGTCGCCTACGATCTGCACGGACAGTATACGACGGATGTGATCACGCAGCACTCGCTCCAAGTCATAGCCAACCACAAGCCGGCGAAGGGTCCGCTCTTCCTGTATGTGGCACATGCAGCGGTGCATTCGGCCAATCCCTACAATCAACTGCCAGCCAGCGATGATGACGTGCGTCGCCTGGAGAATATTCAGCACTACAAGCGTCGCAAATATGCGGGTGATTTATTCTACTATTTACTTATTTGTTTATTTTATTAATTTATTTTATTTATATTATTCATTTTTACTCTCTTCTTGGACTTCTCTCTTTATCTTCTAGCTTTGGTTACAGCCATGGATCAGTCGGTGGGCAAGATTGTGGAGCAGTTGCGCAAATCTCGCCTGCTGGAGAACTCCATCATTGTGTTCTCGACGGACAACGGTGGTCCTGCGGAGGGATTCAATGCAAACTTTGCCTCCAACTACCCCCTGCGAGGTGTGAAGAACACCCTCTGGGAGGGTGGTGTGCGTGGCGCCGCACTCCTATGGTCGCCCCAATTGACGAAACGTCCTCGCACTGCCGAGCAGCTAATGCATATGGTTGACTGGTTGCCTACGCTGCTGGAAGCAGCTGGTGGCAAGGTGGCGCTCTCGAGGCTCGGGGTGGCACAGCTGGATGGTGTTAGTCTGTGGCAGGCACTGGTCCGGAATGAGGCATCGCCACGAAAGACCATTCTGCACAATATCGATGATATTTGGGGCAGTGCCGCATTGAGCGTGGGGGATTGGAAGCTGGTGCAGGGCAGCCATTACAATGGCTCCTGGGATGGCTGGTATGGACCGGCAGGGTTGCGTAATCCCCACGATTACGACTGGCAACTGGTGGCGAAGTGTGCAACGGGTCAGGCCATGCAGCAACTAAAGATGCTGCCGCAACAAGCGGATCTCATCCGGCTGCGCAAGGCGGCCACGGTGATTTGCAAGGATGCCAACAAGGTGAAGCCATCGCCAGACATCGTCTGCAACCCACTCAAGGAGAGCTGCCTCTTCAACGTGCTCGACGATCCCTGCGAGCAACGCAATCTGGCCAAGCAGTGAGTTGGACAACACACCTCCATATCTATGCTTAATCTCCAACTGCAACCTCAACTCTTGTTTCCAGGCATCCCAAGGTGTTGGCTCTGCTCCTAAATGAACTGCAGCTGTTTAATGCGACTGCGATTCCTCCTTCCAACAAACCCGACGATCCTCGTGCCGATCCCAGACTGTGGAACCACACATGGACTAACTTTGGCGATTACTCTGAAGGAAAGTACTTTATCTAAATAATCATTATTTCAACTTAGATTCCATAATATAAAACACTGAAAACTTAATCGTTGCATTTAGTTTTTTCATTAATTGCATCTATTTTTTGATAATTATCTTTTTTCACAGGTTTATTTAATCAATTGCGCATATTTTATAGGTTGTTTATAATCTGGTTTTATAGATTGAAATAATATTACCAAAGGGGTTTTATCTTCTGCTAATCTGTTGAAGGAATCTCAATGGGAAACTTGAAGTACAACTTATTAATTTTTGAGCATTGTTGACCAATCTTTCATATTGATCATATTTTATAGGTTTGCTTTATAGAATGAAATAAGTTTAGTATTAGGGAATATATTGTAGACATTTCGAGACATCAATTTGAAGAATAACTTATCAATTGTAGAATCCTTCTGCATTAGCTGATATCAGTTTTTGCCTCCCTGGTTTTTTGTAGTGCATAAAAGTGAAGCGTTTTCATAAAAATATGTCTTTATTAATTTACATACTCATACTTATTGGCAAGCAACTTTATGCCTTAAGCGATATATATATATACACATATATATACATATATATATATATGTTTTATGTTCTCGTTTGCAACTGGAACGAGTTGAGTGTTAAATCTAAGTGATTTTTGTAAGATTAGGAAGAGTAAAGAGTTGAGATAGCGTTGAGATGTGTATAGAGTGAAGAGTTGAGGATTGGATTCGGGTTAGGGGTGAATGGTAACTAGTTCGTAGTGCTTATAAACTATATATTGATCTACGTCCTTCGATAATCTCATCTGAAATGCTAGCTATGATTTGTGTGTCTCTGTTCGGTGTTCCGGTTTTGTTTGCTCTTCCTTTTTGGTGTCCTATCAATATCTGTAACCGCTGCCATCGTTGTCACCATTCTGACCACCAGGACCGAAGCCATTGCGTCCCTGTCCCTGTCCGGGCCTGCCGCTGGAATAGCCGCGTCCATCTGTGTTGTCCTGTCCAATGCCGCCATTCTGTCCGCCGGGACGACCACTCGAATAGCCCTGTCCATCGCCGCCATCCTGGCCAATTACGCGTCCAGCAATAATAACGCGACCACCATCGGAGCCACCATTTCCATTGCCATTGCCATTGCCGCCCGGCCGTCCGCTAGAGTAGCCGTTCTGGCCTAGATCTTGACCACCAGGGCGACCGCCAGCGTAGCCACCCTGACCCAAATCCTGACCGCCTGGACGGCCGCCGGAGTAACCACTTTGGCCCAAGTCTTGACCACCTGGACGGCCGCCGGAGTAACCACTTTGGCCCAAGTCCTGACCACCTGGACGACCGCCATTCTGTCCGCCAGGGCGGCCGCTGGAGTAACCATTCTGGCCCAAATCCTGGCCGCCGGGACGACCACCCGAGTAGCCATCCTGACCGCCTGGACGACCGCTGGAGTAGCCAGCCTGACCCAAATCCTGACCGCCAGCACCACCAGCACCACCAGCACCGCCAGCACCATTGGCATCGCCCTCGTAACGAACCTGTGGACGATAACCCTGCTGATCCGCCTCGTACTCAACGATCTGCAAGAGTCACAAAGAGCAAGAGCAAAGTTTGGATGGATTAGGATGGGAGATATGGATAACATGGATTTGTGTGCGACTCCTGCGTGTGGTCCAGCCCAGCAGCTGGACGAGACTCGCTTACTTGCTTCCTTCCATCGGGCAACAGAACATTGTACTGGCCGGTGGTGAAGTCACCATCGCGCATCTCTGAATGCCCGAATGAGAGCCCGCTTGGAGCGTCCTCAACTTGGTAATTAAATTCGTACTTAGCGGGCTCCTACGGCCGAGCGAGGGAGAGAGAGAGAGCGAGCGAGAGAGAGCGTGTGGAGAGAGAAAGAGAGAGACAGATAGAGATAGGTTCAAGATAGACTTACGATGGAAAGGCAGAGAAAGAAAGACACAAGCTTTGCAAAGCGGTGCAAGACAGAGAGAGAGAGACAGAGAGAGAGAGAGAGAGAGATAGGAGAGTGAGAGAGTAGAGAGAGAGAGATTCTGGGAGTGCAGCTAAGAAGCGAGCCTTGTTTTTCTTATTGTTGTGTTCTTTGTGCGTTGGAAGCCAAGTGGGAATCTCAGGTCAATAATTAGTTTGGCTACTTACGTCGTTGTCGTAGTCGCCACCAGCACCGCCTGCACCACCGGGACCACCACCAGCGCCAGCTCCAGATGCGGGCGGACCATATGAATCGGAAGGTTTGCCACCGCCGAAGCCACCCTGTCCCTGACCCTGACCCTGACCAGGAGCACCATAGCTGCTCGAGGGGCGACCATTTCCATTGCCGTTGCCATTGCCTGCGCCAGGAGCACCGAAGCCGCCTTGAGTCTGTCCAGGAGCGCCATAGCTGCTGGAGGGCCGTCCATTGCCGTTGCCGTTGCCTGCGCCAGGAGCACCATACGAGTCGGAGGGTCTACCACCCTGGCCCTGTCCCTGACCAGGAGCGCCATAGCTGCTCGACGGGCGTCCATTGCCGTTACCATTGCCTGCGCCTGGAGCACCATACGAATCCGAGGGTCTGCCACCGAAGCCGCCCTGGCCTTGTCCCTGACCAGGAGCGCCATAGCTGCTCGAGGGACGTCCGTTGCCGTTTCCATTGCCTGCTCCAGGAGCACCATACGAGTCCGAGGGTCTGCCAGCCTGTGCCTGACCCTGACCCTGACCTGGAGCACCGTAGCTGCTTGAGGGACGACCATTGCCATTGCCATTGCCAGCGCCACCCTGACCAGGAGCACCATAGCTGCTCGACGGACGTCCACCGAAACCGTTTTGTCCTTGGCCCTGACCAGGTGCGCTATAGCTGCTCGAGGGACGACCACTTCCATTGCTGTTACCATTACCAGCTCCAGGAGCGCCATAAGAATCGGAGGGCTTGCCACCGAAGCCAGCCTGGCCCTGCGTCTGACCAGGAGCGTCATAGGTGCTCGAGGGTCTGCCGCCCTGTACCGATACCTGACCCTGACCCTGGCCGGGTGCGCCGTAGCTGTCACCGGGCGTGGGAGGCAGATAGGTGTTGACGGGCGGTTCGGGGCGTGCCAGCACCGCCGTTGCCAGCAGGAGCATCAGACCAAATAACTTGAACATATTCCACGTGAGTGCGTTGAAAACTTGAAGCGGATTTTGTTGTTGGGGTTTGGTTTTGTTTATTGCTTTTTTTTGTTGGATTTGCGGCACAAAGCAGCGCCAAATTCTGACTGATCTGGTTGTGCAGCCAGCGCGCATATTTATATGAAACGAAACTGAAAGTCTAGGATGCACACACACACACACACACACACACGCACACACACACACACGCTGAGAAGGTGTAGGGAGTCGCTTATGAGTTGATGTTGCTCGTGTGGCAACCGCAGCAGCAGCAGCAGCAGCAGCAGCAGCAGCAGCAGCAGCGACAACGACAATGACAACAACTGCAGCTGCCACATACGATCATCTTCAAAGCGCGCCACAACACAGCTGACGTTGTTGCAGTTGCAGTTGCAGTTGCTGTTGCTGTTGCTGTTCTATTCGCCAGGCAACCAATCTCAATCTGAATCAAGCTCTGCTCTGCTCTGCGATTGTTTGTCGTTGTCAAAGTTGTAGCTGCAATCTTTTGAGCGTTTTTTGGCTGATTCGCCTTCTTTTTTTGTATTTTCTGGGCGATTGTGATTGTGTGCTTGAATGTTGCTGCCCCCGCTGCCACCAGCCACAGTCTGTGTCGCTCTCAGACAAAGTAGTCTACTCCATCGACTAGGTGAATGTTTTCAAGCCACAACATTTGCGTTTTTGTTTGCCTTGTCAAAAAAAAAATGAAACTGAAGAAGATCGTGCCACAGGCGACCCCAATTGGGTGTATGAGCAGCTCAAACTATTCACGTATGTGCATCGATCACAATCGTTCGCCCAGATGGATGCGCAATTGAAATGCGTCTGATGGGCTTTTAGCCATAACAGTCTAGCCAAACAATTTGTGACGCCTGCCACAAAAAAAAGAGGAACCCACAAAAATAGCAGTTGAAAAAGATTTATTTTATGCTGTCAATCGTTTGACGCAAATACGGCTTGAGTATCCATCTTATGGACTGATTGATGGCTAAGGATAAGGATTGTGTGGGTGTTCAGTGAGCAGCATAATTGACAAACTACAATGGGACTGTTTGAGATGGAGTGCCAAAAAAATCATCAGAGTGACAAGAATTTTCCCACAGATTGAGCGCCTAACATAAATAAACTGATCAATAGAAAGAATTAATTCCGTTGGAAGACATAAAAACATTAATTAAAGTAAACATTAATAATTTAATCAATGGAAATGTTGACTTATTCTTACAAAACTTAGAAAAATACAATCCATAAAATTAAAAAAAAAAAACACACACAGAAAATCCAAGTTAAAACTACTTTTTTTAGATATGCCTTATAAAAATGTAATCAAAATTTCGATATATTATAATGTTTTTAAACTTTTTAAATAGATTTTAATATATGTTTTGTGTTTCTTGTTTATCGATTTATTTTATCTGTGTTGATATCTCTCGATTCCACAACTGAAAACTTATCTTCCGATCGATGGTGATCCGATATTATAGTTGAATATATACAAAAATGCAACAGGATAGCTTGGAAGATGAAGCAGTACTGCTCAAATAGATAATAATAATAAATTAAGCTTTATACATCGAAGATTAAATAGTTATAGATAAAGTGATATGGCTCCATCACTCTGAAATGATTTTAGCCATTGTGCAGGAAAAGATGCTTTAATTGATTCGATTTATGTTAAATTAATTGTGCAGAATTCTCACCTACTACCAACTAAAGCCATTCCAATCCGGATCTCGAGTAGTAACAACAACAACTGCAACTCCCACTCACACACACACACACACAGACAAAGAGTTGCCGTGTGTAAAATTAATTGCTGAACTACGTGCTTGGGAGTCGCCTCCAACTACAGCCACAGCTGCAACTGCTGCAGCTCCTGCTGCCCCTCATCGCCAATTGGCGAAGACGTGTCGGGTCAGAAGTAAGTGATTTTCTGTAGACAAAGACCAAGCGACGCACGCTTAACCCACCATTGACCCACATAATTCAGCTGCGTCTTCAACTTCAACACAATCACAAAATATATTTCACAAAATACACAAAAATTCATTCGGTAGCCGTTTTGCTGGTTGCCAGTTGATAAGTGCGCTTGTAGCGACCATAGATCTCCAGGAAGAGCAGGGTGTGCACCACATAGATGAGCACACAGACCACACAGCAGTCGTAGAGGACCAGGAGCAGAAGTGCACCTAGGTAGACACACAGCAGCAGGGTTAAAATCGCAGCCAGCAGTTGCAGCTGGCAAAGCCAGCGACGCTCATAAAAAGCTGCAAAGGATAAAGGATATAAAATGTAGTTATATATATATAAAGATGACGTCACATACTCACAGGTGAGGAAGAGCAGCGTGTAGAAAACCATGCCAATGGCGCCATTGGGCGGATTCAGATAGTTGTTGGACTCACCAAAGATAAGCTGCGTCAGGCCAAAGCCACGCCCATAGCTGCAGGCAAGGATTGGTTGTAATCTAAATAAGGATTTCGATTTTCAACTCACTCGGATTTGAAGACTGCTGTGCAGCTAACGCTCTCGGCCAAGTCACAGAGTGCCGCATAGTTCTCATCGCGATCGAGCTGAATTTTCACATATAGCGAGTATATCGAGATGAGCAGACCGCAGAGGCACAACCAACGTAGGCGGGTTGCGGAGGGCGTGCCACCAAAAGGACAACTCCATTTGCTGACGCACATACTCAGGCTGCAGAGGATAACGAATGAACCAAACAGCAGCAGCATCCTTCAGCCACATCCTGCCAATCAGCAGAGTTGTCAGACGGCATCAGGCCAAGAAACCGTATGCAAATACTTGTGAGAAACGGGCCACTCGACAACCCTGTTGCTGGCAGCTGCGCAATTCAAAGGATGCAGGACCTACAGGTAAGATTTTCTCTATCTATTTATAGCTGCAACAAATTGCTGACGTAAGACCAACAGGTGAGCAGAATTTGCTGTTGTTTGCTGTTGGCTAACATATGGAAGCAGAGCAAGGCTGCAATAAAATGAAAACTTGATAAAAATATTTGAGTATTCCAGTGAAGAGATCCCGATAAGGATATACCCTGCACATAGCTGTTAATATAAAATAATTTTTGGTTAACGGGAACTACTGAAATTCTGACAGTTGATAAATAATAATATATTTATACATATAAATAAATTTGATATGTCTTTGGTAAATGAGTACTTTTATTCCAAATTCGATGTCTCTAGCTTTTATAGTCTCTCAGATCGGCTCTTCTATACAGACGACAGACAGACAGACAGAAGGACAGGGCCAGATGGACTTGACTTAAACTTAAACAGCTGAAAAATAATATATATTTTCTGGATTTCCCCATTTCATCATCAATTTATAGCAATTTTCAATAGTTTCAGATCGTAAATAGAGCAATTTACAGATGGACATAAGAAAAGTGAATTCAATCGAGTAGTTAAAAAGGGAATCAAATTTAGTATAGCTAAAATAAATATAGTTTAGCTTGAGGGAGAATATTCCTTATCATAAAAAAATTTAATATTTTGCTAAGAAATTTCAATTGTTCAGTTAAAGTATTAAACTAACTGAAATAAGATCTAATAAATTGCTTAAGTTTCCATTTAATTCACTTTCAACTGAGTCTATTTTGCCTTGGCAAGCATATTAAATCAATTTTACAATAAATATTATGTCATTAGTTTCTTAACCAGTAATTAACCCAGAAAATCAACGCTGAAAATTTTCCCATGCGCCTGGCGACATGCGATTATCTCTCTCCCCTCCCCCTCCTCCCGCCACCCGCCACAGGCACCGTTAATGCAAATACTTTAGCTGTTTTAATTCCAACACTCCACTTTCAGCAACGCTTCATTGCATCCATTGCATATAAAATTAGCGACTCCAGGCGGCATATTCCCCGCAAGACTTTAAACAGACCCAAAAGACTTGCGGCCCCATCCAAACAGATGGAGACAAAATGCATTAGACATGAGCGCTCATCTTGTAGCTTGTTTGTAATCCATGTACCCATTACCAAACGACTGCAAAGGGTATCATGAAGTTGTGCACAAATATGTGGCAGGAGGAAGCAGGCAGCTGCGACGCTATAAGGTGTATATATATAATGTCAGAGACTAGGTACTTTAAAACTTAGAAACATATTTTCGCAGACCAAACGCAAATCAAGTTTATTCCAATTATCGATACTAATCGATTTCCGATAGCAATAAAAGAAAGCATTGTAAAGATACCCAAAAATAAGTTTGATCAACTGTCAGAAGTTAATTAAGATTGGTTAAGAAACAGCCATATTGTTAACCGAAACATATGAACAAACTACAGGGTATCCTACCAGTCGAGCTCTCGCGTCTAAAGCATTCTAATTTGTTTTTTAATTTCTGTGTTTTGTTTTCACGACGCAATCTGATGTCTTTTTGAAGACTGTGAGCTTAAAACATGTCCCTTTTTAATTTATAGCATCACGAATTTCAATTCATGTGCCCAGCTTCAGAGACAGACAGACAGAGAGAGAGAGAGAGAGAGAGAGAGAGAGAGAGAGAGAAGAAAAGAGAGAGACGACCAACTGCATAAGTAATTTTAGTGCTGTAAATTGCACTTAAGTGTTGCCCAATCGTTGAAATAATGTCCCAAAATTACAGTAGCCTCCAAAATTCAATTAAAGTAGAGCTAGAAAAAAGCCGCTCTCTAAAAAAACAATTAGAAAAGTTGAGTTGATAAATTGTGGGCAACCTTGAGTGACATCAAACAACAAACAACGAACAACAAATAAAAACAATCACCGACAAATAACAACAACAACAACAACAACAACAACAGCTTTTTGCTCCCTTTTAACAGCAGCTGTCAGTTTGGCTTAGACGCCACTTGACTGGCCAAATGAAATGTGGCCAAAAACAATAACAAAAAAATGGAGCAAATTATTATTGCAGGCAGTTTACTGAACTTTACACTTCAATTTATGTAGAAGGGCTAATGTGACTGTTAATGCTAATGCCCCAGCTGCAGCTGCAAACTGTTCTTGCCACAATTTTTATTTGACTTGGAGTGCGCCACGCGCGACCCTCGAGTGGGTTTTTTTCAACTAACAGATCCGCATTCGAAAAGATTTTGATACTCTTACTGAGAAGGTATGAGTATTTTGTTGTGCCTTTCGTTACCTTATGAAACTTTGCATATATCTGTATTTTTAATGTAGCCAGTACATATATCGGAGCGGGCTATATCGGTTTACTATAGCATATATCTGCCATAGAAAGAATCGGTTGAAAGATGAGTTCTTGTTAGAAAAACTTTTTGGTTTGCCAAGATATCGGCACAAATCCTCTTCAATATGTGTATTATAACAGTCTTAACACTTGGACCAAATATTATCGAGATCGAAATACTATATCCAATAGCTGACTTGGGAACTATCGGTCAAAAGATGAGTTCTTGTATGAAAACCTTTTTTTTAACAAGTTATCGAAACTAAACTCAGAAAATATACATTTTATAGTGCGTCTCATATTTCTACAAAATCTAAACATCGGATTACTTTATCATATAATTCTAATAATTCGAATAGGTTGATTATTACAAACTCCATTCTGTAAGGGTATTTACAGTTGGTTGTGCCTCAGTTAGCTGTTCTTGCTTGTTTTTTGTGCATCTTTTGAAGTGCAGCAAACAAAAGCGCCTCAAGTGCAGCTGACGACGGCAACCACAATCGAGATAATGATGAAGATGATTATGTTGCATATGGATGTGGATGTTGTTGTGGTTGTTGTTGTTGTTGTGGATGTTGAAGGTAAATGCGTTGTCTCAAGATTCGCATTCGGATTCGCATTCGAATTTAGTTTTGTCGCCCGCTGCACGTGTACTGCCAACGAAGGAAGTTAAGGTTGCAACAACAGCAAGAAGCACTCTTTGTTTGGTGTTGCAATGTGGCAAGCTGGCAGGCTGGGCAAACAAAAGTGGCAAGCGCCTCATTTGTATGCGTCACTTGGCTTAATAAATTCCCAATTAATTAAAATCAAAGTTGTCATCGTTATATAATGCTAATGATGTTCACTTTAGTTGCCTTTCCCAATTCTCAAGAACTTCAAATCGAGAATTAAACGAACATTTGTTAACTACAAGCAAATCATTACTTAATATAATGACCAAATTTGGTGTCAATTGAGTTTTTATTTGCGGCCGTAAAGCAAGGAGGAATTGGGGACAGAGATGCCTCCAATAGGGCAGTACTTTGGAACGCAGCGAGACATCTTAGAGAAGTAGACGAAACAGTTCTCAGACAAGATCGATTTAATCAAGTAAATTTCAGGGGAAGTATGGACTTTAGATACTCAAAGATCTCTTGGCAGAACAGTGTAGATCAAGCAGTCAACTAACTAAACTAGATAAAGGCAGTAGTCGGTTTGTAATAGAAGGAAGACTTGGTATTCTGGGGAAATATATTATTCTATCTTCTTCTAGATTCTTGAATTCGTTCTAGAATTAGTGGGATGAGCTTTAAGTTTTTAATCGATCTTAATAAAAT
Source organism: Drosophila cognata (assembly GCA_035041535.1). NCBI lineage: Eukaryota > Metazoa > Arthropoda > Insecta > Diptera > Drosophilidae > Drosophila > Drosophila cognata. The sequence goes on from JAWNLC010000451.1 coordinate 1,443,616, forward strand.
GTTTATAGTTGATTAATATTGTGTCTGAGTGCATAATAATTCGATTGGAAGGCTAGGTCTTCACAACTGTGTCTTCTGTGCTATCGATTTGTATCGATATTCGCGAAAGGGGTGCAGTTATCGATCAATGAATTTGTATTCCAAAAAATACAGCAGGTAAAAAAATAAATTAACTTAAATTAAAAATAAAATGGAAAATTCAATTTAAATTAAGATTATAAGAAATATTTATAAGATATCTTCAAAAAGACAACTTCATTAAAACCCACCTTTCCCCAATTAAATGGGTACACATAAATAAATATTAATTATAAGTAGATATTTAATAATAAATACTTATATAATTTCTGGGAACATTTAAAAATATATTTGTATAAAATGATGAGAGTCGCCACAGCTTAGAAGCACTTGCGATGCACAATGCTGGGACCGACTTCATCGTATTCACCGGAATCGATCCACATATTCTGGAAGGTAGAGAGTGAGGCTAGAACGGAACCGCCCGACCAAACGGCAAAGCAACGTTCCGGATGGGCGGTGATCCTGATGCGCATCGTTGACGGCGCCATTGCGGCAATGTCCCGTTGCAGACGCACCTCGATATTGCGGAACATTGTGGAGCCGCCCGATAAAACAATATTGGAGTACATCGACCGTCGCAAATCCATGTCACACTTGAGTATCGAGTTGTAGACGGCCTCATGAACACCGGGGACCTCCAAGCCGACCATGCTGGGCTTGAAAAGTGCCTCCGGACAACGGAAACGTTCGCTGCCCACATTAATTGTGCGCCCATCGGGCAGATCGTATAACTCATCCAGTTCATCTTTGCGCTGCGCAAACTTATGCAGTTCCTCATCGTAATCAGTGGCCACATAGCATAGTCGTTCCTTAATCTCCCTGACAATCTCAAGCTCTGCACTAGTGCTCAGTGTGTGACCACATTCCATGAGCAACTTGCCCAGATAATTGGTCAAATCCCGACCGGCAAGATCGAGACGCATACAGGCGTGTGGCAGTGCGTAACCCTCATAGATGGGCACCGAGTGGGTGACTCCATCGCCCGAATCCACCACAATGCCAATGGTTCGCCCTGTGGCATACAACGAGAGCACCGCTTGGATGGCCACATACAAAGCTGGCACACGGTAATATTCAAACATAATTTCGGCCATCTTCTCGCGATTCTTTTTGGGATTCAGTGGTGGTTCGGTGAGCAGCAAAGGATGTTCATCGGATTCGATGCGCAGCAGTTCGTATGTATGCTTCCAGATCTTCTCCATGTCACTCCAATTGGTGACGATGCCATGTTCCAGCGGATATTTGAGTGTTAAAATTCCACGTTTGAGCGCCGCATCGTCGCCAATCAAACAATTCTCAATTGCCGAATCGAGGATGACATTCAAATGACGCGGTCTGCCCACAATTGAGCGGAAGACGACGCGAGGCGTGGACTCGCTGGCAATGCCCGCCTTGCATATCCCAGAACCATTATCGATGACCACCGCAGTGGATGACATTAAATTCGCAGCTTGCATTTCGGCGACGCCTGCAGGAATTGTGGAAAGAATTGCAATTGAATCTAAAAATATATTTAACTTACGTTGCTTTAGGGATTTTAATAGAATGTGTAGTGCCCTTGGATTGGAAATATCGATGTTAATTTACGAAGGCAGACAAAAATTCGACATATTTTCCTGTGAACATTATTTCTAGTTATTGTATTTTACTTCAAATTGTAACGGCAGACGCCCTGTTGACACCAATTACAGAGCACTGCTTAGTTGCAGACGTTCAGCTGTTAATCGATGTCAGTATTTCCTACTCTTTTTTTTTAGTATTTAAGTATTTGCCGCACGCTGTCACACTTGGCATCAGGTATAATAAGTTCATAAAATTTTTGGTAATTTTAATTGTAAATTGACAAGCTCTTTTCATCCTCAGTTTGAATATAAATATATATACACAGAGAACATTGCAAGCATGTTTTTGGCACGCAGCATTACCAATGTGGCACGGTAAGTGCAAATTAGTGAATAATCAATAATAATAATAATAAGGGAACAGCCGGCGTCGATTACATAAATAGCATTGTGCATTATTCGACACTGAACTTGACTGTTAATTGTGCCATCTTTTTTTGTCGCACAGCTGTGCTCGCGGCAAGCATACGTTGCCCAAGCTACCCTACGATTATGCCGCATTGGAGCCGATAATTTGCCGTGAAATAATGGAGCTGCACCATCAGAAGCATCATCAGACCTATGTCAACAATCTCAATGTGGCTGAGGAGCAGCTGGCCGAGGCCAAATCGAAGAGTGACACCACAAAAATCATACAATTGGCGCCCGCATTGCGTTTCAATGGTGGCGGCCATATAAATCATACGATTTTCTGGCAAAATCTTTCACCCTCGAAATCAAAGCCAAGCGATGAACTCAAAAAAGCCATCGAATCGCAGTGGAAAAGTTTCGAGGATTTTAAAAAGGAACTCAGCACGTTGACGGTCGCCGTGCAAGGATCCGGTTGGGGTTGGCTGGGCTACAATAGCAAGACGGGCAAACTTCAACTGGCTGCGTTGCCCAATCAGGATCCATTGGAGGCGTCAACGGGCTTAATTCCCCTGTTTGGCATCGATGTTTGGGAGCATGCATATTATTTGCAGTATAAAAATGTGCGTCCCTCGTATGTGGAGGCCATTTGGGACATTGCTAATTGGGATGATATCTCGTGCCGTTACCAGGAGGCCAAGAAACTATCCTAAATGCATGTATATATTTGAATATGTAATAATCGCAAACAAAAACAAAATACTTGCCGAATAAAATTTACTGCTAAATCAACCGGCAGAAAATGTTAAGAACACCCTGTACACAGCTGTTCAACAGCAGCAGCAGCGACCGTTAATCAACACTAAACACCTCATAACACTAACCGCATCAGCTGTTTCGATGTGCACAAAACAAACAAAAAAATCCTACTCGGGCTGAGTTCCGCCGACGCCTGAGTGGGCGGAAAAACTCACTCTTTTCCCACGCCCACATTGTGCGCAAGTGCAAACAAATTTTCCAGCACGCGCTTAACACTTGCAGCGAGTCTCGAGTAGAGTCGCATCGAGTCTCTTTCAATTGGCGCTCGCGTTCGGTTCGCCTGTGCGGAATATTATTGCAATACAAATGTGAAACAAAGGCCAAAAACAAAAAAAAAAATTACATATTTATTTAGATAATATGCAAACGCATTAAAAAACTGTATCGAGTAAAAAGAAGTGAGTGAAGTGGTTGACGACAACACAAAAAACAAACAGCAAGAGGAAAAACTCCATTTGGAATTTTGAATGTGAGTAGCTCTTAAAATTTTCGATTAAGACAATCAGTTTTTTTGTTTGTGGGTGACTAATGTAAAAATGTATGGAAAAATCAATATTCCAGTTGAGAACTGTTAACAGCGTACTGTAAATGCGCACACGCATGGTAGACGAAACACACACACATGCATAGTTGAGCTTTAGTCTGTTATCCTGTTGCTGTTGTTACTGTGTTACGGTTTTTTATTGGCTGCCAGCTGTTGGCCATACTGTCTATAAATAAGATGCTCCTCTCATATCGAGCATATGGCGCAACCTGTCATCAGCGGCCAACGGCTCGGCTTCTCTCTCCCTCCCTCTCACACATTTGAACCGTTGCCTGCCCACAGTTATTATTACTGTTATTGTTGTTGTTACTGTTGTCGCTTCTTCTTGTTGTTGGCTCCTTGCAAATTGAAATGGGAATTGACAACTGACGTCAATTGGGCAAATATTTGATTATTATTTTCCCAACTGATGTAAATCAAAAAGTGCGTGGAAATTGAGTGAATAAGAACACGTTTCACTTTTCCACTATGATTATAAATAATGTGGCATGTGGCATGTTTAGCACTCATTTTTCTAGCATATATTTTTGGGCGCATTTTAACTAAACTTGTGATTATCATATTTGCTATTCATTTACAATTTTATATTTAATTTCTTACAAATTTTTGTAGCTTACTAAAGACTGACTTCAAGATTAGATCAAGAAAATTAATTGTAGTTGTTGCGCTAGTTTTATTCTATGGTGAAGATAAACTAATTCGGGAACTTTCTAAATTTGTCAATCTCTTCTACAATATATTTTCGCTAGTATTTATTTAATATATAAAATATATCCCTATGTTTTACAATGCTTAGGCGGGTTTTGTAACTGTGAGTTGCAACAACTTCTTAAATTTCATCATGCTTCAAAGTGTATAGCTAAAATTGCAGGCATACCGATCAGGTATATATAATAATATAAATTATATTGCTGGGACCAAAGTAACTCCTCATCGAGCTGTTTCTTCTATAGCGTTGTAACGCATTTCTGATGTAATTATTTTAACTACAAAATATCTGCTTATATTTCGAGTGTTTACTTAGCTGATTTTCTATATATTTTCAAGCTTCACACTCTCTCCATGTCCGATTACATTTGCTATAAGTGCTTATTGCTTTTTCTTCAATTACATACACATGCACATCCTTATTTGCTTGCATCCACAAGGATGCCTAGATTGTTGCCAACCTTTGACCTTTATCGCAATATGCTGCTCGCCACTTCCCTTTACCTATATGCGTCGCAAAAATACTCGTTGGGTAAAATGACAATGTTCATGTCCACATCCCTGCTCTTGTCCATATCTGTGTGTCCATGTCCTTTCGTCTGTCTGACTGTCTGGCTGTCTTGACAGTCTTGTGAGTGGGCGTTCCATTTCATATTTGCGCTTCAGTTGGCAATGCAAACTTTTGCTGTGTGCGTCACAAGACCAGATGTTTCTCTTCTGTCTGGAATTGGAATTCTTTGTAATAATGCGCTAGAACCTTAAAAACTATTTACAAAAGAGTCTTAGCTTAAAAGAGTCTTAACTTAAAGTTCAAATTTAAATGCGTAAATAGTTTTCTGTTTTGTTTCGCCATATTTTCTGAAAGCAATTTTCTTCGCTCCCATTTAAACTTTTATTTTTTATGCTTTGAGATTTTATTTTAGTGCCACACATTTTATGCAGTTAATCTTTGGCGCAAGGTGGCCATTTTCTTCGTGCCACAAGCGCAGCCACATAAAATGGCTTTAAAAATGTGCTTGAATAAATAAAGAAGTGCACTAAAAACACTGCGTATTGGGAGAAAATTGGACCGAAAATGTTTAGTACCTTACAAAAGTAATTATAAAGTAAAATCGGAATTTTTTTGCCCCTCTCTTTTTGGGTACATTATGCCCGTCAAGTGAATTTAAATGCCCAACCTAGTAATATATTCGAGCTTACCCCTTCGTACTCGAGTAAGGGTTACAAAAAATGGCCAGCGAAGCAATAAACATAAATTTCCGCTGAAAATAAAATAAAATGTTGCGCAAAAGTGCAAAAAAAAGGAAAAACTTTTTACCTGTATTCACTTCAGCTGGCCGCAGGACCGTAAAATGGCTTCCTGGCGGACACTTTTTTAAATATTGTGGTTTTTTTAAAGCACCTTCCTCATGCCTTTGCAGAGGGTATTCCAATTTTGTAGTTAATGAAAATGGAGTTGTAATCGACCCTGTAAGGTATATAGATTTATATATTTTTGATTTTATCTTCGAACTCTTAAAATATATTTTTATTTCTTATCATTAGGGTCAATATCTTTTGTCCGAATATATATATTTATAATGAGGAGAGTCTGTATCAAGTACATCTCTCCATCTATGTCAACTCTGTTAGTTTTAAAGTTAACCAGTAATCTGAGACCTAAATTATATAGCTAACTGCCGAAATATAATATTTACAGTAAGGAACTCCAAGCAGGCTCCTTCAAAGGGTATCTAAAATTCGGCCTAAGCTGGCAATTATGTTTTTTTTAGTAACGCCTGCTTGCATGATTTATGTAACCAGAAGAACACTTTTAAGTGTTCCCCCTTCCCATTTGGCTATTCTCAAATTGCAGTTGCTGCATTTTATGGGCTAGAAGTGGGCGAAATGTATGGGGCGTGGCCGACTCTTAGTCACCTACAAGTCGGCTCCGAACTTTCGCCTCGCAGCACGCGCGCCTAAAAAGCTATGCTGACTGCTGGTGTGCGTGAGTGGCTCTTACTCCCTCTCTCTCTCTATATATCTCTCTCTCTCTCGCTCTCTCTCTGACAAACACGCAAGCAGTGGCGACAACGCGGCACCGAAAGTTACAACGTTCTGGGCACTACACACATTAGGGGTATTCATGTTTATCGAATGTCATAGAAAACAAAAGGAGGAGTCCTTGAAATAACTTATGAGCTATTTGCGTTTGAAATATGTACATAAAACATCAACTATTAGACATAGCCTATGCATACACTGAGAAAAAGTGCATGCAATAAGCTTAAAGTATTGACTTTAAAATTTATTGGATAACAAATCTAACATCTGCTCTGACAGGATTTTTTTTTGGCTAATTTGATGTAAATTGGGACAGTGGAATATTTGTTGCATCCAGCACATATGTAGGAGTATGCAGGATCGACCGACTATATCATCATCAAATGATTTCTTTCATGTAGTTAAGTTCAGTTTGGCTCGAATGTTGTTGCTTAATAAGCACTTTTGTAAGCACTTTAAATTCGTAGCTGAGTCAAGTCAAGTCGCTATCTTTATGACGTCTGCAGACAATGTAAAATATCTAAAATTAAGTTTTATCGCTGAGCTTCAGATTGCTATTTGCAACTCGAACCCGAATGGTGGCTATTTTTTGTTTGTTGTTTTTTTTACTTTTTGTTTTTGCCAGACGGCAGCTTGTTTGTTGGCGAGTGTGCTGGCTTGGGGCAGGAAACGGGGGCGCGCGTGCTCCTCGAAAAGGATGATTCACCAAGTTTGACTGCTGACGCGCCCGCTCTCCTGCCTGCCGCTTGGTAGGTGCCACATCAAGCAGCCACTGTGGCAACAACAACTACAACAAAACTTGGCACGAACATGCGCCTTTTTTCTCTGTGCTTTGTGTGTGTGTGTGGAGGACTTTTAGCATGACTCATTCGCTCTGCTTGTATGTGTGTGAGAGTGTGTGTGTGAGCTTCGAACTGCGAACTGCTGTGTGTTCTTCACGCTGTGTGTGTGTCTGTGTGTGTTGTGTTTGTGTGTGTGTTGTTTTTGTGTGGGCTGCCTTGCTTCGAGCTGCTTTTTGCTTTTTGCTGCTGTTATTAATTTAAATAACAAAATCGCATTTGTTTTATGTAGTAGACTTAATGGACAACCCAGCAGACGTCGCCATATCGCGTCTATACACTCGCAAAAATATTGACCATTTTCTGCCAAAGATCAAAATTTAATTGTTGACTGTTTTGGGGATAAGTTGAATACTGAAATCGATAAGATGAATACAAATTTGCGCGAATCTGTATAACAGCTAGAAGGAAGCATCATCGACTCCATAAAGTGTATATATATTCTTGATCAGCATCAAAAGCCGAGTCCATTTAGCTGTCAGTAATTGAAATTGGTATTAGAAGTTATCGTCTATCACAGGCAGACCAAGTTCAGAACTTGTTTTGCCTTCTCTAAACTCATAAGTGTTAATCTATTTGGGAATGGATTAAAATTTTATTATTATTATAATAGTTTGCTTTATAAAACACTTGCGTAGAGATATTCCTCAATGCTAAACAGGATTACTTCTGTGTTAAATGAGGCTTAGCTCTCAATTGAGATGAACCCGTTTTTCTGTCAGTGTACTCTGTCTTCTCGCTTACCCTTTCTCCCTCCCTCTCTGTGTATACTTTAGATTTTAGCTTAATTAATTGCAGTCACTTTTCGCACTAATTGAATTGCCCGCAAGCAGCGAATTATAAAACACAATTCGATTGTGAATCCGCCGCGAGCTGTGCTTGCAATTTGCTAGACGCGTCGCTTTAAACAAGTCAAGTGTGCTTTTTTTAAAGAATGATGGCGCAAAATGAAAAAATAAAAAAACTCTCATCGTCTGTGAACTGTCATTGACATTGACGCACTTGCAGCACCCTGTTGCCGTGCCACAGGGCATGGGGCACGTGTGGGGCGAGTGTGCTTCAAGTCAATGGCTGGCAACCAAGCAGCAGCAGCAGAAACGAAAGACAAACAAATACGTCAACGACCCGCCCACGTGCTACGTACCTTACTTCACCCGCTCCCACTACCCACCTCCCCCGCCTTCCTCCCACACCCTCCCCTCACTGTCGAAAAATACGTTCGATATTAAATGGGTGGGTTGGCGTCCAACGTGTGCGTGCTGCATTTTCTACTGCGCAGCAATAGGATTTACCATCTAGTAACTTCCCCCACTTCCCCCTCCCCTTACCCCCCTCTGCCACGCCACCCTTCCCCTTACCCCCCTGAGCCCACGCATAATCTTTACGTTGCGTCGCCATTCGATTTATGTATGTGAAACGAGTTTTGAACTCAGCTTTTCAAATGAGTGGGCGACGCAACTCTCTCTATCTCTCTCAATCTCTCTCTCTCCATCTCTTTCTCTTACTGCTGACATTTTCCAGTATGAAAACGTGTAAATCTTAAAGCATACTTTGATGCGCTTCTAGTTTTCCCTTTAACCCAGGCAACTGCATAAGTTCTAAGTTAAAATATATCAAAAAAATGGAACTTTTCAATGCCAGCCGCAACTTTAATAGAGAAGTGGTGGCTTAGAGTGCATTCTTTGCATGCTTACAATTGCAGCACAGACAACCGAGAATAGGCCAAAAGATGATCGATGTGATCGGCCAACTGCTAACAATAATTCAATAAATCAATAATTCAATATAAAGTGCCGGCATCCCAAAAGACAACAGCCTAGATTAGCTCTTGATACGTCTAACATTTGAATCAAGAATATATTTTACATTGAAGACTCTTTTCCTGGTTGTTGATTAAAGAAAATAAAAGCACAGCGAAGATATTCAATTTCTTTACGGTCTTATCATCATCTGGATCCATTTTAATGACGTTATTTTCATCATCAGCACATATTTTAATGAGGCATAGGAACCCCTAAAGGTTTCCCAATTAATGCCTTGCCCGAATAATAATATGTACTTTTAACTATTCTTATTCTATCTTTTTTTTTAATTTACAATGAACATCTCATTAAAATTGAGATTTTTTTGCATATTCCTGCGTGATAATGATTCGCACACTTTCCGGTTCATCTCATATTTGTTGTCATAATGTCAACCTAGCCAAAAGGGTCTATCAATTGGTTTTCCAGAGAATTCATCCAATGTTCCCTAATTGCTAGTTTCATCGGGATATTATTCTGCTGCCAGCTAGTTTGTTAGTTGTACAAAACATATCCTTGCCTTTTCTTGTCACTATGAACATTAACTGTTAACTTTATCTATTATCTATTATCTAAGCACGTGTACTGACAACAATTTCAATGTCAAAGCAATTACGCTAGAATTCATTATTTCTAGCAGGCAGCGGGAAAACGACAAAAAGAAAACGAAGCATAAAAAGCTCATTCAAGCTTAAGGAGAAATCAATACAAATTTCATTTTACGTCATCAGCCAACACTATGAAATCAAGCTACTTGTCCATTTACTACTGTATCTACACTGACGGCCGTAAAAAGTGTAACGCCAGTTCGCATGGCACGCAACATAATGAATTGCATTTGCCCAACACCTTCGGGTCACACTGCCTCATTGGAAAGGTTAACATGACAGATGACAAGATTAACATCAGAAGATTTATTAAAAATCGTGTGTATTATTATCACTAAGGATTACCTACGTATTACTGCCTATAAAGTAGGTCGCTAGCTGTGTATTTCAAATTTAGTTTGAATCAGCTAATGGATAAAGTCAATGAATCAACAATGGAACATACATATAAATAATATTATTCTAAATGAGCAATATCGATCAGAGCAGATTCATCAGAGGACCTTTGCTGAATGAGTTGACTGGAAAACTCAATTGAGGTGATAAATTTGGATCGCAATATCGCCACATATAGATCAGAACTGATTCGTCGGGGGAACTTACTGAAGGAGCTGATGAGTAAACTCAAAGAGTCGACTACAGAACATATTAGTCAGAGGATCTTGCTGGGTCAACAACCGAACTTATTAAGCAGAGTGAAGAACTGCAAAACGGGCTCGACAAGCTACATTTCATGACCAAACCAGGGGATCGAGAACTAGTCATAAGCATGGATGATGCCAAAGGTTTGCAAAACATGATAAATTGGCAGTCCAAAGCGAAAATAAAGTCTGCAAAATTATATCGTTGGGCAAATACTTCGGAGATGCGAGGAGTTTGCGAGGACATCGATTAAATGTGAACAAAATTACGGAACTTTTTAGGGTTTAATTTTAATTTGAATTTGAAGCTAGAAGCGTTTCCAACTTTGAATTTAATATTCATTTAGAGGTCAAATCAGGTCAATCAAAAATCGGTTTCGGTTTTGATAAAATTTTGGCTGTTCAAATTGGCTTCTTTGGGGCTTTAACATAATGCGCATACTTTTCACAGACAGTGTGAGTTTGTTATTATTGCGCTGGCTCTTTGATGAAATTCTTAGCATAGCTGTCATACCAAAGCTGCACCACACAACACCACCGCCCCCACGCCAGCTGCCACTCGTAGCAACCCTTAAAGCGTGGAAATATGAGGCGCATGCGCCTAAAATGAGGGGCTGCTGAAGCTGCCTTTTGGCCAACTCGGCTCACTGCGTCGTCTACGTCCAACGGGTGCAGTTGATATTGGCTTAAAGCGCGCGCGTTTTCTCTGGCCTCCGCCTCGATTGGCCATCGATTTTGTGCAAAAGAAAAAAATAGAAAAAATCCCAAAAAGAAAGAATAACAAAAAAGGCAAAGAATTGTGCTTCAAATTAAACTCAAAAAGTAACCAAAACTAACAAAATAGTTGACAAATCAAAGAATCAACAAATGCTGCCGTTTGCATGCCTTGGCCACTGCCAAAGCTCGTGAGCTATGTGAAAATTTTCGCTGTTATACAGAAGAAAGCGTTACATACATAGATATATACATATATACGTAAATATATATACATATCTATATATATATATATATAGAGTTTGACACATATATACTTGTATTGGGAACGTTAAGAAAATTACGAATGTGCGCATTTGGTTATTTATTGTTTTTTGCTTTATTGCTAACAACAATTTTGGTGCTATCGATCATATTTGCCACGTCCTCGAAGCGATCCATGATGGATAGTTTTATACTCGTTTTTAATTACACACAAGATGAGCAGCAGCAGCAGCAACAACTGCAACAACAAGAACAACTGCAGCAGGACTTTCAACAACAGCAACAGCAGCAGCAACAACAGCAACAGCAATTTCTCTTCAAGCCGAAATTATTTTGAGTTTTTATTGTACTACTATTTTGCCCACCCATCAATTGGTAAATGCTTCAAAAATATCAAGATAAATATTTTGCAAAATTTCCATCAATTCGCCAAACAAACATTTCAAAATTTCAGCAAAATGTCCACCAAAGCAAATGCATTTCTCATCCTCTTTTGCGCTTAGTTTTTATATAATTTTATATTCGATTTTGAATTTCTTGATTACATATGTATATGTATGTGCATATTTTCCACAGTAGCCTCGAAATGAATGTGCCCAGAGAGAGGACATTCTTGTGTAGAGTTTTCTGTTGAGGTGTAGAGTTGTTATGCTTTTTTTTTTAAATTTCTTTTTTTTAGCCCTTGCGAAGGCAACATGAAAATTTATTAATAAAGGTCAAGACGACCCAAGCGAAGGATATGCTCGAGAGATGTTCGCAGAGTGTGCGTGTGTGTGTGTGTGTGAGTGTGTTGCTGTGAGTGTGTGTGCTGGTGTGTATGTAATTTAATGGTCATGGTGCTTGTGCGGTGCTTGAAACCATAAAAGAGCCACAACATGACACATCGCAATAAAGAAGTGAAATGTGAAGGATTAGTTACGCGTCTGAAGGACCTGAGGGCAACCGACTGACAGCACTTGCCAGAAGTTCAAGAAATGCCCATGAGTAATTGTAGCTAAAGCTGGCAATAACTTAAAGTTAAACAAACTACATTTAAAATTGTGATCAGAAATGTTAAAGTTGGAGGACAACAAACTTATTTTAACCTAACTTAATCAACTGCTTTAAGCTTTTTGTCCTTTTTGCAAGTTTATTTCTGATTATGGCTACGAAGTAACGTGAAAAATGCTTCATTCTAGTTTTGATAGTAAAGATAAAGATAGATTCGAAAGTTGAAAGCAAATCGTTTCTACAATTTTATGCCTTGTTTTGCATTTGATTATTTTTATTTTTGTATAATTTTTCTAATTTCTAGCACATACAAATCGCGTCAGCAAAAGCATCACAGCATACAAAAAAAAAAAGAACAGAATTATAAACATTCCACAAATATTTGCCAACGCTCTCGCTCTCACTCACAGACTATCACTCTCTCGCTCATGCTCTGTCTCTCTCTCTCTATCTCTCTTTATCCCTGGCATCTGCGCCCTCAAATTCTTTGTAGACTTTTCCCCAGGATTTTTGCAGGCTGTTGCATTTTGGCTTTGACAAAAATATAAACAAAAGTCCCTAAGCCAGGTAAACAGAGAGAAGCCTACAAGAGTGTATCAACAAGAATGAGAGAGAGAGAGAGAGAGAAAGAGAGAGGGATGGGGGAGAGAGAGCGAGTGCAGGCATTTCTCGCAGCTGCGCATCATTTTGTGCTTTTAGGCTGACACTCATTGGAAGTATTTTAAAGTTTTCCCTTGTCCTGTGTCTCAATATTCTAGGACTCCAGTGTGCGCGAGTTAAAGAATTCTGTTTGGTCGTGTGAAAACTGTGTGCGGCATTTCACAATTGAAAATGTGCGAATAAAACGAAATTAAATGCCAAAAAAAATATATATTTAAATAAATACTACTAATCCAATCCGTCGCCCTAAAAAACAATAACAATTGCTCATAATATGGTCAAGTCCAAGGACTTTGCCTAAGTGAACCACAAACTGTGTAAGCCAGCATTTTGTTTGGCTTCAAAACCAAAACTAAAGGTAAAAATCATGAAAGTTTTCAAAGCATTTACAAATATCAAATATATATATATACGTATATATACATAAATATATATATATATGTGTAGTTTATGGCCCTTCACATGTTGGGTGTGAGGGGTTTTTCTTTTCCGTTGATGACTCATTCGAGTGCCTGACACTCGGCTGCGCTTTTATTGGAAGTGTGGATTGTGGAATTTTTTCTAGTATGTACACACACATGTGTCTGTGTGTGTTGTTGTTGTTGTTGTTGTGTGTGTGTGTGAGTGGGGATTTGAGAGTGAGCAACATAACTATAAAAGTCAGCAGGGCAGCATGTTATACAAAACTATTTACATAAATTCAAAATAAGCCAGGAAGTCGAAAAAAATGCAATTTCATAAATTTGAATACTCATAAACTTTAATGAAAAGTCACAAATGTAATTTCTAAACTTTAAGACTATTGAAATTTTATAAATGCAGTTTCTAAATTTAAATGTAGTCAAGCAAAGTTGGGGCTGTATTTATTTAAATACGAATTTTAATTATTTAATAAAAAACACTCAAATAAATTCAACAATTTCATTCTACTAAACTTTTTGTCCCATTTTCTACATGCATTTTATTTAAAGGTATGTTTTTTGCTTGTGAAGATTCACTTCAATAATTGCATTTTTATTGACGCTTTTCCACCCCTAATAAAGAATGGAATTTCCTTTTACTTTAAGTGTATCTAAGTAATCGTACATTAAATTTTAGTGGGTGCGGTTAGTTTTTATATAGATGCATATAGTATAAAGTTGAGTGTAATTATATATCATCAAGCAGTAACTACTGGAAAGCGATAACTATGTGCTTTGCGCTTGGGTCTCAACTTCTTTTTTTTGCCCCACTGCAATCATATAAATTTGATTCGAACCCCCAGCGATTTGCATGAGTCACAGTTCATACACACAGACACACTGAGATACAAACACACACACCCACACCCACCAATGTAGCTGGGCCAATTATAAACTGACGCTGGGGTTGTGCGGTTTCTGGCATGTTTATGGGCCAAATTGGCAGGCTCTCATTACATTTTTACATCGAGTATAAAGACAGCTCTCTTCTCTCTTCTCTCTGCTCCACTCCAGTTAACAGCCAGCCAAGACAAGTGAAGTGAAGGCGCCCGTTGCCGGGGAACACTAGCGAAAATGTCGTCGGTTAAGGTAGCGGTGCGTGTGCGCCCGTTCAACTCCAGGGAGATTGGCCGCGAGTCCAAATGCATCATCGAGATGACCGGCGCCACAACGGGTGAGTCTGTTTCACATATATTTCCAGCCCAACTCAACTAAAAGCAAATCTTTTCTTACTTTTATAGCCATTACCAATCCGAAGGTGCCACCCAACACAAGCGAGTCCGTGAAACGCTTCAACTTTGATTACTCCTACTGGTCACATGATGTAAGAACAACCCCAAACAAATATAAGAACACTCAATAATAAATGCTAATACATTGACAGCCCCGCGATTCGGACTTCTCCACACAATCGATGGTCTACAAGGACATTGGCGAGGAGATGTTGCAGCACTCCTTCGATGGCTACAATGTCTGCATCTTTGCCTACGGCCAGACTGGTGCCGGCAAGTCGTACACCATGATGGGGCGACAGGAAGAGCAGCAGGAGGGCATAATACCGATGATATGCAAGGATCTTTTCGGTCGCATACAGGACACCGAAAACGATGAGCTCAAGTATTCCGTGGAGGTCTCCTACATGGAGATCTATTGCGAACGTGTGCGAGATCTGTTGAATCCCAAGAACAAGGGAAATTTGCGTGTGCGAGAGCATCCACTGCTCGGTCCCTATGTGGAGGATCTATCCAAGCTGGCCGTCACCGACTACCAGGACATACACGATCTCATTGATGAGGGCAACAAGGCGCGGTTCGTTTTATTGAGACATCCTTGCTTCTCTGAGCTTTCCTAATTTGCTGTCCTGTTTTCTTTAGCACTGTGGCCGCCACCAACATGAACGAGACGAGCTCCCGTTCCCATGCTGTCTTCACCATCTTCTTTACACAGCGTCGCCACGACGTCATGACCGACTTGTTCACCGAGAAGGTCTCCAAGATAAGCCTGGTCGATTTGGCTGGCTCGGAGCGTGCCGATTCCACAGGCGCCAAAGGCACTCGCCTGAAGGAGGGCGCCAACATCAACAAATCCTTGACCACTCTGGGCAAAGTCATCTCCGCCTTGGCGGAAGTTGTAAGTAGATCGCAACTTCTATTTGAGCAGGTCTTTCTTGTACCCTTGCAGTGTGAATTAAAAGTCTTTTGTCTGCATTCGAAAATCTGCAAGGGTATTTATACTTCGGCCAGGCCGAGTGTAACTTTTATTAACTTATTATTAACTGCTTTCTGATATTGTTTGTGCTGCACCCCTTAACTGACAGTCTGTAAGTATTTGAATAAGCCCCTATTCCTGTCTCACTCTAAACTGACTAGCTCTCTCTGCCTCTCTCTTTGTCTCTAGGCATCTAAAAAGAAGAACTCAAAGAAGGCAGATTTTATACCCTACCGCGACTCGGCCTTGACTTGGCTGCTGCGTGAGAATCTCGGTGGCAACTCCAAGACAGCAATGATAGCTGCCATCTCGCCAGCTGATATTAACTACGATGAAACGCTGAGCACTCTACGGTTAGTATGTATTCTTAAAATCAGTCAATTTTTGCTAGAATTGTGGATTTGCATTCTGCAGTTATGCGGATCGTGCCAAGCAAATTGTGTGCAAGGCCGTTGTCAACGAGGATGCGAATGCTAAACTCATCCGTGAGCTCAAGGAGGAGATACAGAAACTACGCGATCTGCTCAAGGCCGAGGGCATTGAGGTGCAGGAAGGTAAGTCTACTAGGTTATATGCACACACATATATATCATATATATATATCATATTTAGTATAGCTATACTAAGTTCGTTTACTAAGCTTAAACCTAAGCCCTTGACACACACACCAACAAAAACAAAAAGAAAAAATGATTTCCAAAACATAAAAACAACAAACAGACAACAATCCTAAGTTAGTCGTAGTCTAATCCTAGTCCTAGCGATTATGCTCGAGTACCTAAAAAACCAAAAACAACAAAAAACCAACCCTATTTCCTTTAGGACCCGATGGCAAAGTGGTGTGTGAGAAGCGCGATGCGAATAGTAAGTAAAGTGCTGCTAAAACAAACAAAAACTATAAACAACAATAAACAAAGGCTTTCACAATATGCAATGTGCAAATATAATCTATACGCTGTGTGTAATCATATACATATATGCATAGCAAAACAAGGACTTTGTGTGTGTGTGTGTGTGTGTAATTTGTAATTTGTAATTTGCAATTTGTAACTCCAACGCTTCTACGTAAAACATAAATTCGCTTCAGGACATATACCATATCATATAATAACTATAAATATACAAAGTGTTCGCTCGAAAATGAATTTAAGTTCACTTTTTATTATAAGCTGAACCCATTCAAAATGAGAAAAAGGCAAATAATCTTGATCAGCAAGCATCGGTATAAATAAGCTGATTTTAGAGACTTTAAGAGCTACAGACTTTAATTGGAATATATAATATAAAAACACAGACATAGATATTAGTTAAAAATATTAAACAATCAAATTTATATTAAGATCGGATATGAAGCAAAACGTATTTTCAATCAGCTGACTTCAGAATATCTCCAAGTCGAGCTCTCAAGACCAGTGCACTCCAAATTGTTTTATTTTTTTATTTTTTATCATTACTTTATCAGTCAAGTTTAAAGTTGTAAAAGTTGTTATTTTCGAGCGATCACTGTACTCAATAATAATCACTGTTCAAGTCCTCTTTATGTTGCGTTTTATTGTAATCGAAGACAGTGGGAGATGGCATTTAATCTCTCTATATATTTATATATATATATATATATATATACAGTGAGAGACAGCTCAAATAAGGCAGTGTTAAAGAAAAATCGTAATTGCCTGCCATAAGTCTAGGATGACGGTCGCCAAAACCCACTTGGACACATAATTCCGTCCGTCCGAGCCAAAAATGATGAATTTGGACTCATCTCCAAATATGACTGTGTTCCAAAACTCCAGATCCTTGTTCAAGTGGGTTTTGGCGACCGTCATCCTAGTCCCTTAATTTGGTGCGCTTATAAAGGACTTTTTCCGTGGTGCTCGGGCATTTAAGTCATGTTTGCGCAGGACCTGGCGTACAGTTTCCACACAGCACTTTTTCCCCATTTCATCCTGCGTCTGTTGAGTCATTTTTGGAGTCGATAGCTTGGGATTTGACCTTATTTTCCTGATGATCCTCTGATCCTCCTCTTCGGTGAAAAGCGGGTTTGGTGCCATTCTGCCCTTGCCCTCAATCCAATTTGCGTCGACGAAGCGCCGAATAATGTTATACATGGTTGAGTTGCTCAGATTGACCATTTCAGCTATTTGGCGATATGAATATCCGTTCTTGTGGTGTTCCAGGATGAGTTTCCGTTGTTCAATGGTAGTCCGTTTGTCCGTAGTCCTTGTGGGCTTATTGCACCCGGGATGCAGGATATAACTAAACTGACTACGAAGTATTGATCTATTTATTCCGAAAATACTCAACTTTAAGTAAAAAATCCGGGTTCTATGGCTCCCAGGTGTCCACAATGTACCTGATCCAAATAAGCTGTCACCTAAAAATAGGCTACATTTTTACATAATCCTACCTAGCAGGTGGGGAAACCTCAGTTTATGAGGGTCATCCATTCATATTGGTGGTTAATACATGTACCTACCATCGGTCTTTGGAATTTTTGAAAAATTATGAATAATTAGTTTATGGCAGGCAATTATGTTTTTTCTTTAACACTGCTTTATTTGAGCTGTCTCTCACTGTATGTATATCATAGCATAGCTCGCCATTTCTCGTCTCCCACTGCAGTTATGTTTGTGTTGCCCAGTTCAAAAGATAGGCACCGATTAACTCCTTGCTGCTCGGGAACTGCAGACGTGAACACGCCAGAGAGTTAAAAAAAAAACAACCAAAGATTCACCCAAAAAAATAAATAATAATTATTGAAGCTAATCGGCAACGCTTTGTACCACATCTTATTCAATATACCTAAAACCCTATCTAATCTCTGCACGCTTTTCACTGCGCTTTAATTTGTGGCAACATTGTTATTGATTGAATTAACTAATCTCGATTTGAACTCTTGCAGAGGATGAGCTGAACAAGTCGTCGGTGATCAAGTCACCATCGAAGGGACGCAATCGGAATGGTTCCAACCACCGAAATGGCCGTGGATCAGCTGCAGGCCAGCGAGAAGCTCATTGCAGGTAAGCAAAGAGAACGCTGCGATTGAATCTTGGCTAATCCTTCAATTCGTTGCAGAACTCAATGAGACCTGGGAGGAGAAGCTGAAGCGCACCGAGGAGATACGCTTGCAGCGCGAGGCTGTCTTTGCCGAGATGGGCGTGGCCGTCAAAGAGGATGGCATCACTGTGGGCGTCTTCTCGCCGAAGAAGACACCACATCTCGTCAATCTCAACGAGGATCCCAACTTGTCGGAGTGTCTGCTCTACTACATCAAGGATGGGCTCACCCGGCTGGGCACACACGAGGCGAATGTGCCGCAGGATATTCAGCTGTCCGGTTCGCACATCCTTAAGGAGCATTGTACCTTTGAGAATCGCAACAGCACCGTCACTTTGTTGCCGCACAAGGATGCCATCATTTTCATCAACGGACGCAAACTGGTTGAGCCCGAGGTGCTGAAGACGGGCTCACGTGTTATTCTCGGCAAGAATCATGTATTTCGCTTCACCAATCCGGAGCAGGCACGCGAGCTGCGCGAGAAGATCACCGAGAACGAGGCGGAGAACGAGGAGAAGGAGAAGGCGGACACGCAGCAGGTCGATTGGAATTTTGCCCAGTGCGAACTGCTCGAGAAACAGGGCATCGATCTCAAGGCCGAGATGAAGAAGCGCCTCGACAATCTCGAGGAGCAATACAAGCGCGAAAAGCAACAGGCCGATCAACATTTCGAGGAGCAACGCAAATCCTACGAGGCACGCATCGATGCGCTCCAAAAGCAAGTCGAGGAGCAATCAATGACCATGTCCATGTACAGCAGCTACTCGCCCGAGGACTTCCACCAAGAGGAGGATGTCTACAGTAAGCGCAGATCTCCTTTTGATGGTTACAACTGTACCAAGTTCTTTCCCCTCCTGTAGCCAATCCATTGTACGAGTCTTGCTGGACGGCACGGGAGGCTGGCTTGGCTGCTTGGGCTTTCCGCAAGTGGCGCTATCATCAGTTCACCTCTCTGCGCGATGATCTCTGGGGCAATGCCATATTCCTCAAGGAGGCCAATGCTATTTCCGTCGAGCTAAAGAAGAAGGTAGCATCACTTGCCTATCCCTCAAGAAATCAGCTCAAATCTCTCCCGCTTTCAGGTGCAATTCCAGTTCACCCTTTTGACGGACACGTTGTATTCGCCGCTGCCACCGGAGTTGGCATCCAGTGTTACGCCCACACAGCCGGATGATGAGTATGGTGCACCACCAGTGTCCAAGACTCTCGTCGCTGTCGAGGTCACCGACACCAAGAACGGCGCCACACACTATTGGTCCCTGGAGAAGTTACGGTAATCTCCACTTGCCTTAACACATCCATATTTCCAGGCATTTTTTACTAGCTCACATTCATTTCTCTTTCTCTTTGCACTTTTTGCTATATATCCTTGCAGTTGGTATTATTTCGAGTTATTAAATCTAAAGACAATTTGAGTAAATATTTAATGTCCGTCTGTTTGTTAAAGCATAGTAAATAATTGTAAAGCGTATTTTATTCTGAAAATCGTGTTTAACATGTGAAATAAGAAGACAAAAAACTAGATTCAGTGTTCAGATTCAGATTTATTCGCTCTTAAGTCAAGAATATATTTTTGAGATAAGATTGTTTTCTATCTGTGTATGCAGCTACTAGTTCAATCGCTTTTATTCCTTATCATCATCACTACAAGTTTTAATGAAGAAATGCGACCCGTAAATTCAAACCAATTAATGCCTTTGGCATATTGGGTCTCATTATAAGTTCCCATCAGATTGCTGTCAAATATACAAAGTCAATTAAAATTATATACAAAATATTGCTCTGCAGTAATTTAATACCTGTCATGACAGTCTCCGTACCACCAGCCGCCCCTGGAAAATTCAGCACAATTGTGTTCAGAGCTATCATTGTCCCGATCCCGAGATGAGAACTTTTCCCCGGCATGATGTCGCAGGTCATCGCCTGCATCTCCGGAGTATTTGCCCAATGTGATCATTTTGTAGGCATCCTCCTCGCTGCCGATTACGAATTTATCATATTTTGCGTACTTTATTTCTTCCTCAGAGTCCTCCATTACTATGAGTAGTTCCTGATCTTCATCTTTGGTCATTAAATGCAACATGTCGAGCCCGATGAAGAACTCGGTATTCAAAGTACCGAAACCCTTCTTGTAATCATTCCACAAGCGATAGAAATCGACACTGCCATCCACACGCTTCAGCACAATTGTCCAGCCCCCACCCAGTGGGCCCTTATGGCAGAGTACCTTAAACGGATGCTGGCTGTAGTCAGGAATGAGGATCTGTTGGATGCCGGCATGAGTTGGCATTCCCGCACAGCTGCTGGGCAACTGGCTGATCATGAAGCTGGTCAACTTGCTGACTTTCTGATCCATCTCATTCAGTTTGGCCAGCACCTCATCCAGTCGTCTGCGTATTTCGGGATATTCACAAGAATGAATACAAATCAAATTTCAAATACAAACCTCAACGCGGAGAGTTCTAATTGTTGAGATTGGCCGCTGGCCTCTTTGCTTTGAGTAGTCATTTCGGTTGTATTCCCATCTGTCTCCAGTTTTTCATCCACTTGAACATTTTTACCTGCTGATTCCAGCACTGATATATACACCAGGAATGTGGTAAATATTATTTTAAGTAACATTTCGGCTCTGACACGTGTTTAAGCTAAGCACAGATCCAACAAGACTAAGGAAGCCGCGCAGCTGCCGACCTAATTTATATTAAAACAGCTCAGAAAAAAATCGCACTGAATTTTCGAAATTCGCCATACTTTTGGCGCCAGGGCGTCGTCATTGTTATATAGGGTTTTGTCCTATAAATCATTTTTACTTTTAAAAATGCATTTCTTAAGAACATATTTCGAAGAAATATAAAAAAAACATTATTTTGAAATTCCCGCTTTATGGCAAGCCTTTGTAATTATCAGAAAAATATTTTCTTAAATTTAGAAATTATTTCCAAGAACAAGAAAAATGTATCCTATTTTTCAAGTGACTTTCTAAATGTCTGCGAGATTCTTTTTCGAAGTGTATTCTAATCTATTTTATTTGAACCACAAAGTTTAGACAAAGGTGAAATGTTTATATAAGGCATATATGTATATATGTATATGCCTTGTTTTTCACTATATTGAAACCAAAATGTGATAAGAGCAATCTTCTTCAAGTTATATTTAATCTATATACATATATATATATATATGTATATATATGTATATATATATATATCGTTTAGTTATAAGGGATCAATCAGCTGGTTATTAAATTTATAGAGAAAGTTACATATCTGCGGGTAGACTCCAATCTATCTTGTTCTATATGTTTAAGCTGTATTCAGCACAATATTTTTCTAATTCCAATTTATATATATACACACTAACTGCAAGGATATTAAGACTTCGGCTGGACCGAAGCCAGCTGTTTGTTTTTGTGTTAAAGTTCACTCGGTTGATTTTCTTATTTAAATAAATTACTTTTATTTTTTTTTGGTACGTGCATGGTGGTTGTAGTTCTTGAATTCTAATTTCGTATATAAAAAGCTGTAGAAGTGCTTAACTTGGCAAACAACAACGAAAATGAAATCGAATCAAAGAAACAATCAAAGATACATAGAAAAAGCCACTTAAAACGTTGGCGTTTGTTTCTTGCAACAATAATTCACCGCCACCATTTACGCCGTTAAAATCTCATCCGCCATCGC
Source organism: Drosophila cognata (assembly GCA_035041535.1). NCBI lineage: Eukaryota > Metazoa > Arthropoda > Insecta > Diptera > Drosophilidae > Drosophila > Drosophila cognata. Next base: position 1,465,705 of record JAWNLC010000451.1, read on the forward strand.
CAAAACTAATAGAGAAAAAACACTTAGCACAAAGCTAGTTTAGGCTTTAACCAATGCTGATTTGTACTTTTTTCGGTTCTCTTACTATCCTATAAAACAAACAAAAACCGATTCATAATCATAATCAAAAAAAACCCCAACAACAACCACAAACCAAAGCTATCGCCTCGAACTGATGCGGCAGGTGTATAATGTCGAGAGTCCGCCTTCGTCGATGCTCTTCGATACCTCCAGCCTTGAGGGTGGAGCATATATGATGATTGACTTGGGAGCAACACCAGCTCAGCAGGAGCCACATGTGGAGCCGGTGGCCGAGCTGAAGCCTCCACAATTGCGACAGGCGGCATCCCCATCGCGTTTGACATTGGCCAATCTGATACCTTCTAGGTTTGCTTGACATTTCGAGGCTCTCTCTTCTTTTGTCACTTCAATATATTTGTGTAGTTATTTTGTAGTTGCTTTCATTTCTGCATGTTTCTTGCTTTGCTTATCTTTTTCCTTTTCTTTTTTGGTTTGCATAGTTCTTTTCGCTCTTGCTGTAGTTTCAGGTTGACTTTATATAGATAGTTGCCTATGCTTTGTTGGTTTGCCTTTTCCAATCTGCTTTCGCACTGTTTGTGGCCCATCCTGCCTTGCTCTGCTCAGTTCTTGACTAATCCCTGGCTCCGATTCCCTTCCATTTGCAGGCAACGCTTGGAGCTGATGCGTGAAATGTATCACAATGAGGCCGAGCTGAGTCCCACTTCGCCCGATTACAATGTGGAGAGTTTGACCGGCGGAGATCCGTTCTACGATCGCTTCCCATGGTTCCGCATGGTGGGTCGCTCTTTCATCTATCTGAGCAACTTGCTGTATCCGGTGCCGCTGGTGCACAAAGTGGCCATCGTCAATGAACGTGGCGATGTGCGTGGCTATTTGCGGATTGCTGTGCAGCCGGTGCTCGACGAGGAGTCCATTGACTTCAATAATGGGGTCAAGCAGTCGGCTCGCCTCGTCTTCAATGAGGACGACGCCAAGCCCAAGTATCGGGCCCTCAACGAGAAGGACGATGTGCAGCGTTACATTGACAATGGCGGACTGGACAGCAAACTGGAGGGTAAGCTTGACACAGATTTTAGAACTAAATCCTCCAAAAAATAATCCCTGCTTTCCCTTAGAACTTGAAGATGCCGATTCGGGGCGTGGCATTGATTCCAATTCAGCATCGGAGTGCCAGGAGAATGCCGAGGAGCCTGGGGAACATCTGCAGGTGGGCAAGGAGTTCACCTTCCGTGTAACGGTGCTGCAAGCAACTGGAATTGGAGCTGAATACGCTGACATCTTCTGTCAGTTCAAGTGGGTTCAACTAAACAAGATTTTTGAGCGGACTTTTTGCTAATGTTTCTAATCTTTCAATACCTGCTCGCGACAGCTTCTTGCATCGCCATGAGGAAGCCTTCTCCACGGAGCCCGTTAAGAACTCCGCTTCGGGTGCTCCACTCGGCTTCTACCATGTGCAAAATGTGCGTAGTTTTATTTATATATATATATCGATATATATCGATATCTGTATGTATCTTGCAGATAACGGTGCCCGTGACAAAGTCGTTTATAGAGTATTTGAAGACGCAGCCGATAATGTTTAAGATCTTTGGCCATTATCAGACGCATCCGCTGCACAAGGATGCCAAGCAGGAGTTCGTTTCTCGTCCACCACCAAGACGCATGCTGCCACCAAGCATACCCATAAGTCAGCCAGTGCGCAGTCCCAAATTTGGACCGCTGCCCTGTCCGCCATCCTCGACAGTCTTGGCGAAGCATGATGTGCTGGTGTGGTTCGAGATCTGTGAGCTGGCGCCCAATGGCGAATATGTGCCATCGGTAAGTGAGAACTGAGACCCCATTCCCTTCTTACTGATTACTGCTTACTTTGTACATTTGTTCCATTTGAACTGCTCAAAGTTTTATTGTAGTTCTCCTCGGTTTGTTAGTATGAATGTATTATGAATGATTAAGGTTTACTTCTTGATCATAAATGAATATCTAATCAAAGGAATTTGATGACCCTTAGACGACAAAGACTTATCTTCTCTTGTACGTCCTATTCAGGATTGTTTGGGGTTTTCTCAATCCAAGCAACAATTGTTGTACCATTTTGCATTTAAAATTTTAACTTAATTTTATTTTGAACTCAATCTACTTGACATTAAATAAATAAATAAATACGTTTATCTGCTCCTCCTTCCTTTCAGGTGGTTGAGCACAGCGATGATCTGCCGTGTCGCGGCCTGTTTCTGTTGCATCAGGGCATCCAGCGACGCATACGCATCACTATTGTCCATGAGCCGACGCCTGAGGTGAAGTGGAAGGACATCAATGAACTGGTCGTTGGACGCATACGCAACACACCGGAGTCATCGGACGAGCAGGATGAGGATGCCTGTGTGCTATCTTTGGGTCTGTTCCCAGGCGAGGTGCTCGAGGTGCCGGGCGATGATCGCTCATTCTATCGCTTCGAAGCGGCCTGGGATTCCAGTCTGCACAATTCGGCGCTACTCAATCGTGTCTCTCAGGGCGGCGAGACTATCTACATTACGCTCAGCGCCTATCTGGAGGTAACATCCTTTAATCCCTAAGAGAAACTAGGAGAATTCTTATGTAAATTGCTCCATTTTTAGCTGGAGAACTGCGCTCGTCCCGCCATCATTACGAAGGATCTGAGCATGGTCATCTATGGACGGGATGCACGCACTGGACCACGTTCGCTGAAGCATCTTTTCTCGGGACAGTATCGGAATCCGGAGGCCAATCGCTTGTCCGGCGTTTATGAGCTGTCGCTGCGCCGAGCATCCGAAGCAGGTAGTCCAGGTAGCAATTCTCTCATTGTAGTTGTAAAACGTCCTTCGCTTGCATGAACCTAACTCCTTCAAACTGATCCTACTGATCCGGCGTAACACTGCCACTATGCTTTCCACAAAGGTGTACAGCGTCGCCAGCGTCGCGTTTTGGACACCAGTTCGACGTATGTGCGCGGTGAGGAGAATCTGCATGGTTGGCGTCCACGTGGTGACTCCCTGATCTTCGATCATCAGTGGGAACTGGAGAAACTCACGCGACTCGAGGAAGTGGGACGCATGAGACATCTGTTGCTGCTGCGCGAGCGGCTCGGCATGGACACCAATCCTAATCCGACCACCAAAACCGAGAAGGATGTGTGCAATCTGGCCGCAAGGGCGGCCACTTCACCCGTCCACATGGTCATTCCACAGTCTCCGCAAACGCCCGTCAAGGATCCGCAGTTGCAGATGCTGCCCGATCGGGAGTACAATCAACGGGAGCAGGATCTGATGCTCAAGTGCTTGAAACTGGTGCAGGGTCAGTTTGGAATCGTATCCCCTCCAAAAAAGCAATTCTCAACTGATTATTGTTTGCTTGTTTGCCCGTACAGGTCGCTATAGCAAGAACGAACCGAACGTCAACCAAACCAATCAAGCGGATGTCTCGCCCAGCGATGAGGGCTGTGCCGATATGACCGTCAGCTGCATCTCCAGCAATTCCATGGAGTAAGTTCGATTCGATCGCAAACACGCATGCTTTATCCATTTCCATCTGTGCCTGGCCTTTGCCTTTGCCTTTGCTGCTCTTTATTTCCACACACAATTGGCACCTGCTGATCAGATAAGAACACATTCATTATAAATGACGAGCATGGTTCAGGTTTCAGTTTTGCTTAGATTACGGTTAAAGTGGGCCAAGTGTTTTATTGATTAGTCAGGTTTGGCTTAGTCATAAATGACAGCAGGCGCTGATTAGTTTTTCAAGGTATATCGGATAGGAAGAGGCTTCCCAAGATGCTTAGGAAGCCTCTTCCCAACCGATCTATCACAGTTAGCAGAATTAGGACCAACTAAGATTGCTAAACTCATAAACTCAGCTGGTTGTACTCCTTTTTAATTCCGTCTCCTACTAGTGTCAAGAAATTAAGATAATTCAAAGGCCAAATCTGGCTGATGTGTGTCGATCCTGCAGTCGAGCAACACCTTTAAGAATATTATTATTGGAACTATTAGCAGCTTCTGTTTAAAGACTGTTACCAGATTCGCCTGAATCTGATACAATTCTTGCACTCGCTCCGCAAAATACATCTGGTCAGCTGCTCGCTGAAGATGTAGCCGGGATTGCAGACGCAGGATGCAGGTTTCGGGACAGACGCCGGCACATTTCGAATGGGTTGCATTGCGGCCACAGCGCTCCGGATCGGGATTGGTGTCCATAGTTGACTGTGGGCCAAGAGCCAAATCAGCAGCAATAGCAAGTTTCTCATTCCGTTTGACAATTGCAACTAACTGCTAATTGTGAGTTGACTTAGTGAACAAGTGTTGCAAGCAGTTGTTGCAGCTGTGCGAGTTATTCGTAATTCATTCATCATACTCACTCACCCGCCAATATATACTCAAATTCTATGCCTGCTGTACTGAAAGAAACGAATCTCAAAAAACAATTTCGATGTTCTGTTTCTGTTTTCTACTTTTGTTTGTTTGCTTTTCTTTTTACACACAATTAGAAACAACAAATTTGTCATACGACACAGGTAACTTTGATTTCTCTCAATTCGTTCAGAGTTTACGTAAACTGTTGCTAATCACATTATTGATTTGTGTTTCACAGATTATGCTCACCGGATCGATCGGATGCACCGAATGGCTGGGAGGCACCTGCTCCGGCCACACAGCCGGCGCTGCCTTTGCGCCTCTATGTGCCCGAGCTGGAGGAGATTCGCGTCAGTCCCGTCGTCGCCCGCAAGGGTCTTTTGAATGTCTTGGAGCATGGCGGCTCTGGCTGGAAGAAACGCTGGGTGGTAAGTAGTTATTGATATATTTCCACAATTCAAATCTAATCAACACTTTTTCTTAGATTGTGCGACGTCCTTATGTCTTTATCTATCGCTCGGAGAAGGATCCCGTGGAGCGTGCTGTCTTGAATCTGGCCACGGCACAGGTGGAGTGCAGCGAGGATCAGGCGGCCATGGTCAAGATACCCAACACCTTTAGGTAAGATTAAGAGTGATTTTTTCTTAGTTT